>OY728148.1:1456208861-1458661112 GCA_963277665.1 Viscum album
AATTCCTCTACTATCATAAATGATTTAATAAGTAAAGTCATTAGAGATTACCTTGATCATTTTGTGGTAGTATTTATAGACTATATTCTTATATATTTTAATATAAATAAAGAGTATTAATTTCATTTGAGGATTATTTTAAAGATCCATAAGAAGGATAAATTCTATGGAAATTTTAGTAAGTGTGAATTTTGAATATAGAATATTTCATTCTTGGTTCATATAATCTTAAGAAAGGGTATATCAGTGGATTCTTCAAAGATGGAAGATATTGAGAAACGACCATACAAACCATAGTGATTGAGATCCATAGTTTTCTTAGGTTGTTTCGATACTATTGAATCATTTTTAGATATTTCTCATGGATATCAAATCCAATAAAAAATTTACCTTAAAGGAATAAATTTTCAATTATATAGATGAATTTGATGAAAATTTCAAGGACTTAGAAAGATGTTTGGTTAGTTAACTTATACACATATTAACCTATTGTTGGGAAAGGTTTGTGATCTATAGTGATGCATCGAAGACAGTAAATGGATTTTTCCTCATATAGAATGATTTAATTTTAGCCTTCACATCATGCTAATAGAAATTTCATGATATAAGTTAACAGACTCGTTATTTGGAGTTAAAAAAAATTAATTTCTAGATTAATAATATAGAGGCATTATCTTTATGGTGAAAGGTGTGATATATAAACTGATCATAAAATCTTGAATTATATATTCACATAGAAAGAGTTCAATATGTTCTAGAGTATATGGTTGGGGTTGATTAAAGATTATGATTGCTCAATAAATTACCACATTGGGAAGTAAAACATGGTGGTTGATGCTCTGAGTCAGAAATTACACTCTAGTTTTTACTTTATGAGGA
Source organism: Viscum album (assembly GCA_963277665.1). Classification (NCBI taxonomy): domain Eukaryota; kingdom Viridiplantae; phylum Streptophyta; class Magnoliopsida; order Santalales; family Viscaceae; genus Viscum; species Viscum album. The sequence continues at coordinate 1,456,209,741 of OY728148.1, forward strand.
TTCAAAGAGATCCAATACTTATGTAATTATATAATATAGATCTATAAATCATAAGAAAATGGGTTAAATTATATCTTTCAGAGATTAATCTTCAATCATCTATCCATATGAGGATTAAAGAGGCATATAATGAAGATGTGGAAATACATAAAAAAGTGGAAATGTTTCTGATTTCAACCATGGTTATAATGGAATGATAAGGTTTATAAATCATGTATGTGTCTCGTCGATACTATAATGAAAGGAGCTTTCAAATAAATCTCATAGTTCATCATTCTCTTTTCATCATAGAAGTATAAATACGTATAAAGATCTAAAAGATCATTTCTAGTGGGATAACATAAAAAGGGATATTGTGGAGTATGCATCTTGATGCCTGGTATGTAAAAAATTTAAGGCTAATAGATAAAATTATAAGGATATGTTACAACCATTATCCATAAAAAAATGGAAATTGAAAAATATCACCATGGATTTCATCATAAGATTCCACAAAATATTAAATGTCCATAATTATATTTGGTTTGTAATCGATTGATTTAAAAAGTCAACACATTTCATTATAATCAAGGATTATTTTTCCATGATCATTTTTGTTGTATATTCAATAAGAAAGTGTTAAGGTTTCATATATTACCACACTCTATTGTGTTTCATCTGCATTTGAGGTTTATCTCAATGTTTTGGAGAAGACTTTAGAATGTTTGAATATATAGTTTAATATTAGTACAACCTATCATAAATGAGGATATGATTGGTCTTAGAAGACTATTCAAAACCAATAATATATTTTGAGAGCATGTCCTATGAATTTAAAATGTTTTTTTGATCAACAAAATTCTCAAGTTGATTTTTCTTACAAAAATAGCTTTCACTCAATAATTCAGATGGATCCTTATAAATCCCTCTATGGATATATTTTTATAACTCAAATGTGTTGGGATAATTTTAGATATTTAAATATATTAAGACCTTAGATATATGAGGAAATTGATAATTTTTTATCCATTCAAAAATAGATCAGGCCAGCTAAAAGTCAAAAAAAAAATATGTTGAAAATCACTAGAAAGATATAGAATTGGAATTTGGGGATAGGGTACTATTATGAATATTTCATTGGAATAAGGTTATGAGATTTTGAATGATGAGAAATATGATACTTAGATATATGAGTCCCTTCAAAATGCTTAACCACATCGAGATACTTTCTTATCACTTTGTTATTCAACCAATTATCTCTTAGTTATATGATGTGTACCATGTATATCTCTTGACGAAGGGAAAAATTGATCATTTCCATGTAATTAACTCAGAAGGGAATACCACAGGAGCATCATCTCTCTTATGAGTAGTAATAAATGGAGATTATAGATTGAAGAGAGAAATTTTTAATGTACATGACTGATATTCCTAGGTTGATCGTGTAGTCACACTAAGAGGGGGTGATCTAGTGGTGACCAATTTTTTACTGATTATATTCAACCTAAAAATTTCCTTACTTTAATTTGATTGAACATCTATTATTAAATATAATGTATGGATCTTTATAAATTCTTCCTCACTATTTTACTCTTACCCTTATGCAATACAGATGATCTAAAGAAAAATTGAACACATGTATTTTTTCATGGTTAGGTCTTAGTGTGAGAACAAACATCCTTTCCATGGCCACTCCCATAGGTCCATAGAAATTCACTTTTAGAAATAAGCGAATAAAATTTTAATAAAATTATCAATATAATCCATTTATTATCTAATAAGTATGATTATACTGACTCATATTAGTTTATAATGTTTTCTTACAAAACCAAGTCACAAAAAAATATAAAACTTTGTAATTTTAACTACCAAAAAGTCTATACACATTTCTCCATATTTTTTTCTCTATCGAGAAATTTAAGTCTGGTAAAAACTATTCTATATCTAGTATAGTCCATCCATTGAGTCTCACATAACCTGTACCTAATAAAAATCTTATATTTTATTTTATTACCAAAAACATTACGCCTCAAAACTCTGCATGGAAACAATATCTAATTTTATCTATCCATAAAATATGAATTAAAACTATATAAAATACTTCTGATCAAAAATTTGTTTGGTGATTTAATTTAACATAAAAGTGAACTTTGATTGGAAAATAATATTGACGCAACTTTTTCAACAATTCTTATTTTTTTACGTATAAAAAATTCCAGTACATTTTATACTATAGTCATATCCCTTTAATAGGATCTCCTAGAGTGGAAACGGTGGGAAAAAAATTTCAAATTCCTACTCAAATGAATTTAATCAGATGGTTCTTATCTCTTCTAAAATACTTTTATATCTCCTTTAATTAGCCATCATTTCAGAACTTTATCAAGAATTCTTAAACTCAAAATGATAACAATCATTGAAAAATAAGCTTCATCGTTAACATATTTATGTACATTATAGAGTTTTTGAAATGAATCTTCAAATTTTTTCTTTTTGATGTATGTTTAAACATTTCTATTTATTGGGACTTCTATTTACATTGGTATACCTTCAATATTCTTTATCAAATAATAGAAATATTTATCATCTATTTCACCTTCTTCTAGTTTCCCTTTATTAGGAACCTTCCATCTAATATGCCCAATGATATCTCTGATGACATATCAAATCTCGATCTAGTGGATATTTATACATTACTCAATATTGTGATACTTCAGACATATATTTGTCTAATTCAACTTTGAAATCATCAATAACTTTGTACTACCTTTACTATTTTGATATCTTTATCAATTTGATTATCTATATGATATTTAGTCCATTTCATCTATCATGTGTCTATCTGATGGACTTTTTCAAGTCACTATACCATATCTCAAACTTCATACACCACATTATTAGAAACATCTATCCAATGGAAATAATATGATTGTATTTATAAAAATCTATATAGGGTATTATGCTTATAATTTTCTCTATTTGATATCTTTGAAAATATATCCTCTATCTGTCGTACTCTACCATTCTCTTTTTGATTATTCTACATCTATGTTTTGAAAAAAAAAGTCAATTTGATTTCCTACAACATCAAATTTCTTCATAAACCCTCCTCTCACTTTTTATTCTTTTGTTTTATTATGTATGATGAATTTATTTTTATAGTCATTATACCTTAGCCTACTCATTTATAAACAAAAACTTCTCTAAAACTTTAATATGGTGTAATTTTGAATGTATTTATAATGCCTATCTGTTTGATAAATCCTTCTCTGTCTGATCACAAAACTTCACAACTGGGATTTTATTTATCAAGATGAATTGTTTTTAGATAAATTCTCAAAAAATTCTCTGTCTAACTTTTTTTCTGATCACCCTTACTCAAATTCTTTTCAACTAAGTATATTCATAATCATCCCCCATCTGATTGATATTTTTAAATTAGATGTTTTTCTATTTGTACTTTCATTCAATATCACACTTCATAACATCATGACTTTGAGATTTTCTCAAGATGTAGAAAAACTCTTCTCTCCAAAATTCATCCAAACAGTCTATCAAGAAACTCCTTTACCTATCCCCACTATATATGGTTAATACATTGTTACAACTTATAAAGACATCAGTTTTATGAAACTTCATCATCTCAAATTCTCGGCTTCAAATGTTGTATTATCAATTAAAATATCAACCTTATCCCTCTTTATACTTATTTAAAAAAAATTAATAAGTTTGTATAAACAAATAATTTTTGTACTTATAATAAGTTTTCCTTCTCCCTCCTTATATTTTATTTCTAATTTTATGAAACTAAAAAAACTCTGAAACAAACACATCTTGTAAAACATTTTTTGATTATGTTTGCTCGGTCATGTTTGTTTGTTGAGAATATGTGGAAACTTCAAACAGAAACTCCATCCAAAAGTCATCCCTGAAAGTTTTTTCGGTATGTTTTTCTGATTATCAAGATTTGATACACTATTGACACTGTGTAAACTGTCCACTGAATGTATATCCAAAAACTCAGGTCTATAAATTTTTTCACTTGTACATCTTATTACCTTCTACTAACATTTTAAAAACTCCACTCCTAAATTTCTTACAATATCTTTTTCATTTATCTATATTTTATTTGTATAATGTAAATATACAAAAATTCTCAAAATAAGGTTCATTAGATAAAAAATGTGATTTAATCCCCTTGTATAAACTCATTGAATTGCATCCTAATACTTTATTACAAATCATTATTCAGAAAGGTTCAACCTATGATATTTAATTTTTACGTTTGGAAACTTTTTTGTGAATAAAAAAACTTTGGTTTCAATTTCTTCTTTTAATTAACTTTAGATTGTATCATGAGTTTCTTAATAATGTTGGAAACTTTGAACAAAAAATAGAATTGTCTAATATTTGTTAAAAATTTCTTAAAAAATTTAAGTAAACTTCATAACATCATGCATCAATTTCAAAAAAAACTTTATTAACATCCAACAATTTCTTTCTCACACTATCTTTGTATTATCTTCTTTATCTAGAAAGATTAACTTTTAGAAATCTATTTATTAACAGTGTTATACATCTTTCCCTATATAAAAAATTTTGGATAATGAGATTTTCATGAAGTCATGAGATTTGTGAATAGATTAGAATCATCATATTTCGTGAGGAATATATCTTAACATTATTAAGGAAAGGTTTCTAACCTTTATAGGGAAAGTTTCCAAAGGTTCTATAGCAAATAAAATTTCATATACTTATTTACTCCTACTAACTCTTTTGGCATCATCATTTTCTTAAAGAAATGTTCTTAACCTACTTTGAAAATTCATATGGAAAATTTCTTAAATTATATAAGGAAATTTTCTTAAGCTTCTACAACAACTCAATCGCTCTTTTTTTATATCTGATGGTTTTACCTTTAGGCCAACTTCCTTCAAAAGATGTAAAATTTCTTATCCTTCATAAGGAACTTTTTATTAACAACTTCAAACTACTTATCTATTGGAACATTCTTCTTTAACTCCTCTTGAAATTACTAATTGACTTTAAAAACTATTGAAAACATATAAAATATATGTTACAAAACATCCCACTGAAATTCAATCTCCCCATTTACATTTTTTTGAATACCAGATTTTATTTGTATTCAATGAGATCTTTCTCCTCCTTATTGAAAATGAAATAAAAGTATTATTATTTTTAAAGATCATTGATTGTGGAAAAACTTTTTAAATCCCAATTAATAGAATAAATATGAATCCCAATTTTTATATCTTGGAGTTATGGATGAACTTTCTTCACATCTTTTCTTCTTCCATTTTATTCTTATTCAGGACTAGGTTTAACCTTTTAAATTCTTAAGATAAGGAACATAACTCTTTTCTAATACAAATAATATTATAATCAACCAAATATAAGTTTCTAGTATCGGAAAACATTGGTTTACTAAAATAAATTTTTATAAATTATTAAAAAAATCATAAAAACCAACGTCATCCTTTTACTCTAGGACTCCCCATGAACATCATCACCTTAAATTTCATTTTCTATGTAGGTTCCCCAGAACTCCTAAGAAAATAAGGTTAAACTTTCTTATCTCATAATATTGATTCACATGGATGATAATGTTTACTCAACCCATAAACCCTCACTTTTATAACTTTAATTTTCTTTGTTATTCCACCATTATTTTTTCAAACATTGATATTCATAGGCTATATAGATATTTTCTCTTCATATTTTCTTACAACATTTTGTGGTGTATTTTTATTAACTATAGATATCAAAGAACATTAATTTTTCTTTTTCTTTTTTTCTTTAAACATAATTTATTCCTCTAACTATTTTGGTCATAAAACTATACACACTTTTGTAATATGTTTAAATTTATTATTATTCTATGAAATCCTTACAGAACCACTATTTCCTTCAGAAGCCTTTTTATCAAACTTCTCTTGGCCTGGTAACATTGTCATTCAATTTTTAGAAGTGTGCCCTTACAACTAACATCTTCCACATATATTCATTTATATTGGTAGTTTACTCTTCTAATGTAGCTTCCTATGAAATTAAAAATCTTCATAAGATATATCTTCTACTATTCAATTCTCATTATGTCTTTCTCAAACTAATTATCTTTGTTTCTTATTATTTCTTATATTGTCCAGAACATTCATGGTATGTTTTGAAACTATCCATGATGTGTGCTTTTATTCCACATAAGTGGAATAAATTCATGGATATGGCATCTTTTGTGACTTTCTTCTTGGGTGTAATTTTTGTCTTAACTTCTTTTTGTTATCACCCCAAGGTATATATACAATCTATCTTCAATGTGTTTTATTTCAGATTTTGTGGCCTCTTTATTGTGTTGTTATTGGTAGAAGTAATCCACCACTTTACTTCATCATGGCCATTTCATCCACAATATTCACAAAAATATTCCAGATATCTAAATATATTGGATGTTAGGAGAACTTTATTATTTTTTGAAGATTGATTATACATAGCATTGTTACATTTTCATTCCACTTTTCTACCCCTTAATGTCAGTTCTCATTGTTTATCATAACTTATAAAATTATACCAAAAATTGATATAAATGTGTCTGTAATTTCTATAGCAACAATAGTAACCAACGAACCTTGTATTTTATGTTGTGTGGTATTTTGTCTAGTGGAAACATATTTAGAGAATATTTTATTTTGGATATTAACATTATTCTTCTAGATATCATTGGGTAAGATCTTTCCCTTTTCACTTCTAACTTTTACCTTCTTAGAAGAGGTGGTATTCATAACTTTCATCACCCAAATATTTCTGAAATTATAAAATTCACTATAATTGAGAGATTTAGTGAAAACGAATTCATTAGAACAAGGTTGTAAATTTTTCAACAACTTATCAGAAGATTATACTTATGATATTTTTACATTATCCCTATTATTAGATAGAGCTTATCATAATGTAATTCAATACTTGGAAAAATTGGTAGAGATAATTATGTCATAATTAAGTGAAGATTGAGCTTGAATAGCTTCCATGTTTCTCAGTCTCAATAATTCCTTAATATTCTTTATGTTAAAAGTGTTCTTCTGATTTTCAAAATTCCTTACTTTTTATTCACATTAAAATTTTATCTTTTGTAACTTTTCTATATGTGACTTTATAAACTCTTTCAAGGAAAGAGAAAGTTACTTTACTCAATTTTATTTAATTGATAGTTTATTGTTCCTAACCTCAACAATTTCTTTGTGATTATCCTCCAGTGTATGTATAATTTATTTGAGCACATTTTTTAACACATCTTCTTTACAAAAACTACTCAATAATGATTCTTCTATGAGAGAGAACTTTTATTTATAAGATGTTTCTAATTAATCCTTAATATCATGAATATTGGTGTGGGTATCGCACATGTGTTTCTTCTAAAATTATTCTTCATTCATTTCACTCTTCTTTCATAGTAATCTTTTATGCTCTTCTATTTTTCTAGATTTATCATCCAAATGAGAGTTATTTTTTTAAATGGAACTTTATAAGACATAGTATCATTCCATAATCTGTTCCTTCACACCAAAATTTTCAAAAAAAATTCAATAAGAAATTTATTCTACATGGTTAGACTTTCCTTAAGACTATAACATAGTTTCTTCCTTACCTTCAACAATCTTGGTGAGAGTTGTTCAATCTTAGATCTTATCTCTGAGTGAATTATTCTAATTTCAACTTTGAAATTTCTCCTATTTCCCATAGATATGTGAAAATATGTATTTCATAAATTTGATAGGTATTATTTTCACGTAATCTTTGATATTAGAGTGAAACTATTCAACAGTTACAACTATATCATAGTCTTCATAGCTTGACTAGTATTATTATGGAGGATAATGTTTTTTATATTCATAGGATTTATTACCTCACACAAAAACTTTTTTTGATGAGTGATACTACGTCTCTTGGTTATAAGAGGTTGGATTCCTCTTCCAATGAGTTTCTTTATTATTCTAATTTTTAAGGTCTTTACTGAAACCTCCATGATTATACAACCAAAAATAACTTCTATACTATTCTACTCAGACTGAACATTATTAATATCAGGAGAAAAACTTTATTTAACTTCTATAAAGTTTCACTTCAAATAAAAAATTTGAAACACAACCAGAATAAAAAAATTAGATCCAAAACAAAGGTGACCTTCCCTCTAATACAAGTTTAGATTACCAGGTTGACCGTGCAGTCACCTTAAAAGGACAGTGTGAATCAGTGGTGATGAACTTTTTACCAATTATATTCAACATAAATCATTCTTAATTTAATTTGATAAAACCTTTTATATATATTAGTATTCATATATAATTATAAAATATAACTTACTATTTTTTCAATACACTTAATCTAATAAAATGATATCAGGAAACATAGTACATGGGTATTTTTTTAGGATTTGGACTTAATGTGAGAACCTAGATCCTTTCCATGAACAATCCTCTGGATCCATAGAAATTAAATATTATAAATAATTGAATAAAACATTCATATATATATCCTATTAGACTACTTATATCTCAATATTGGCATGATTATACTAACTCCCATCAGTTTACAAGTTTATTTTACAAAACTGAGCCACAATAAATTATGAAACTTTGTAACTTCAACTCACATAAAGTGTGTATGTATTTCTATATCCATTTCCTATTTCTATACATTTTTTTAGGTGAACCCTTTTATACATCCATTATAGTCCATCTATTGGGAATCACATAAAATGCACCTAATAAAATGCCTGTATTATTTCTGATTACAAAAAAACATTACACCTCAAAACTCTACACATAAACTATATCTAATTATCTCTATTCAGAAACTCTGAAATGTAACTATATATGATACTCCTAATAAAAACTCTATCTATTACTTTTAATTAAAAAAAAGTGAATATTGGTTGGAAATTCAGGCTAGCACAACATTTTCAATGATTCATAATTTTTTTGTATGAATAGTTCCAATACATTTCATATTCACCAATAGTGTAAAAGGTAGTAAACCAATTTCACTTTCCTACTCAAATGAATTTTGTTAGATTCTTTTCAACTCTACCAAACTCTTCCTGAATCTTATTGAATTATTCATCATTTCCACCTTTCCTCAAACATTATTAAAATAAACATGATAACAAACATTGAATGAGAAAATTCAGAGTTGAAATATTTTAGTACTTTAAATGGTTTTTATAAATATTTTTAGAATTACTTTTTCAGGTGTGTGTTTTTATATTTCTTTAATTAGGACTTATATGTCTATTGGTACACCTTTAAAAAATTTTGTCTGATGAGCTTGCAAACATTCATCATCCATTGAAACTTCATCTGGTTTCCCATTATTAGGAACCTTTCATCTGATGTGTTCATTGATATCTCTAATTATCTCTTAAATATCCATATGTTAGATCTTCATAATTTACTATGTATAATGATACATCATACAAATATCCATCTGGTGTAACTCCTTTATCATCTCAAACTTTATACACCATTTTTTTAATAGTTTTCTTCATCCATTGTACTCCATGATATTTTTTTGTTGTATCTTTCTTGTGTATGTCCAATAGACTCTACATGGATTCTTTACCTTAGGTAGAACTTTATAAACCACTTTCCAAGAAACATATGTATGGTGGAATTCATCTGATGGCCTTAATATATATCTTTATCTAGTGCTCTATATCTTATTTCCTATATTATATAATTTTTAAAAGATATCCTCTATCCATTATAAGGCCCTGACCTTAAAAATTACATAATCTTGAGTTAAGACAAAAATTTACAATGATGATCTTTTTAGTATTAGGGTTTTAGAGAATTAGGCCATAACTATTACATAATAACTCAAATATTACAAAGTAGACACTTATACTCCCTACCCATTTTTTCACAAGAAAAACTCTTTAAAATAATATTTCTTTTTTTCTTGATAGAAATATTCATAACATTCATCTTGAATTCATCCTTTATCTTACCCATCCTTATAACATATGGAATAAATTTCAAAAACATGGGATGAGAGTAAAAATCTCTGTAATGGATATTAAATAAGGAATGAGACTATTAGTCTATGAATGTTTTAAACTTGTGAAAACATTTCTAAAAAGTCATACTTTTCACCCATACAACATAAACTCTTAAACTTACCTCATAAAATCATATGATTATTGTAAAACTCCATATAAATCATAAATCATAATGGAAACTTGTGGAATCCATATCATGCTTACATTATAGCTTTCACAGCTATATAGAGAGTAACCTTTATGGTTATGTTTGGAATACCAATCATAGTATATTCCATAAATCTATTTGGATAAACCTTGTTGTTTAACTCCATCTCATTACCCAATGCATTAGAGATCTATCACGGGATCACCTTCCCTCATATTTTTATATAACCATCTGTATACATAATAAATTCCCAATATTTGTAATATAATAATAGTACATAAAAATCATAAGGGAAAATAATATTTCCACTTTTTAATCACAAAATATCATTTCATGATATTGATATAGTCAATCCATTCTTTTAACCATTTTAAATACCAAAATACCTGAAAATAGAAAATGATATTTACTTTTCTATTAAAAACATTATGGCTTATATAGTAATTCAAATACCAAAAAATTGTTGTGGCGGTAGATAATTTTTGGTCGTATTATACCTTAAAAAACATTCCTTTTGTTGTTTAGTAAAACGCTTCATATAAAAATATTCATTTTGAGAACATTTGAATGAAATTAAAAGTAAAGGGGGTTGATTATACACCATATAAAATAAGGTGGTTTATAACATCAGAATATTTCTCCATGAAAGTATATTGAGATGAATTCACTCACCTCAAGTCTGAATTGCCTTATACATTATTTATATTCCCTTTCTTTAGATAATCACCTTTATTAACACCTTAATGCCTCTAAGAAGGGTGTTATTCTTAAAATAATCCCTTAAGAATATGAGGAGGTAATATAGGAATGGTTTTAGGTAGATTTTGTCTAAACCAAAAGTTTTTGAAGTGTATAGAATAGATAAGAAGAGTGTCTTTTTATAGGAGAGGGGAGGGGAACTCATAAGATTATTAAAAGTATTAAATTAATATAAATTCATTTTATATTAATAATTGGTCTAAGTTGATTTATTTAAAATATACGATCAATATGGGTCAAAATAAATTAATCTAATAAAAACTATACAAGTTTTGTATATTTTTTATCCTTGTCTTTATGTTTTAACCCTTTTAACTCTTATAGTTTTATTAAACAAATTACACTTTTAGAGTTAAAATATTTACCATAACATGTCAAACAAAAAATTAATGAGTAATTAATGATATTTTGATACTTAACACAACTAGTTTGTTGAATCGTGTATTTTTATAAATTTTAATTCATTTAATTAAATATTTTCTATTTTAAAATATGAATTTATGTCAATTTAGACACTATTCATTACTTGACTTTTTTAAAAATCATAACAACTTTTTTACTTGTAAAAAACTAGTTTAACTCATAAATATCATGTCTAAGTCATCAATAAATTTTTTTGATTATATCAAATATTAAAATTTATTATTATTTTAATATTATTAATATCATTTATTTGATTCATTCTTTAATAAATCTATTATTACATTATCATTGGGTCATAATTAGAATTAATTATTTAATGTATAAAATTTATAAATAAATTATTATGTTGTAGGTAATATTTTTTTATTTATAAGTACTATTTATATTCAAATATATCACTTATATTAACCCATATTAAAATTGTTTTAGTAATAAGAGACATGTTTATGACATCTTTGTTTTTACTTTAAATAAAATGTTATTAATGTCTTAATCACAACCAAGTGGCTTCAAAAGACCAAAATTTTGTCCAAAGTATTGTCTTGGTCTATAATAACACATCCAATAATATTATAACATATTTTAGGGTAGTTTTAATTTATTATAATATTATTTTACCCTTTAATTACCTGATTTACCTTTAACCATGGTAAATAAAATACAAATGTTGTTATTCGCCAAAATTTAATTTGATCCTATTAGATCACATTTTTCATACTTATGACAACCATGTATATCCATTTTTTAAAATTATATTTACATAAGTAACTAAAATTTTTTAAAAAAATAATCATGTTGATGGATTGAGGAAATGTGCTTTTAAATAGAAACATTCAAAATGTCACAATGTTTTTATATTAGATTTTAATTTTAAATTGATTAAATGACCTAAATTTGATTAAATGATAAAAATTTATTTAATTATAATTTAAAACCAATTAAAAGGATAACCTAACTATATAAATAAATCAGGTGAAAAAGAAGTTTTGAATTAAAATGTAGTCTTTTTTACTATTCATTAAAAATGAATATTATCAGAAAAATACCTAAAATTAAACCAAAGTAAATTTTTATGTTTCTCTTACAAATAATAAGTTTCATTTGTCATATAAAATTTATAAAACTATCAAAATCTAGAATTATTAAGGGTTAATCAACAATTGGTGGTAAAAGTACCTTTTAAAAATATTAGAGCTTTTTATGCTAAAAATTGGATTTATTCTTATTTTAAGTCCATAATATTTATTGGAGGAAAATAAAAATATTTAAAAAATATGTTTTACCATAATATAGTTAGTTCTATTCATTCTTTATAACATGACGACTTAGCGGTAACTACCATTTAAAATAATAATATTAATAATGTATTATTTTTTCGGTATAACTCAGTCTTGTGTGCAACATAAGATTTCAGAGAAACTTAATGTTGCGTTTTAAGTACGAAATCAAAAAAAGTGTCACCTTTAATGTAAAATTAATATAAATTTTATAAATATTAATAGATATGAAAAATTATTCTTCTATAATTACATAGGATGTTACATCCTTCCCCCTTTTGAAAATTGCATCTACACAATTTTATTCACTTATCAAATAAGTTGGTGTATTTCTACCTAAAATCATTTTCATATTTTCATGTTTCCTCTTCAGCCATATAATTTTTCCAAAAAAAACTTAACTAGATGAATCGCCTTATTCTAAAACACGTGCTCTCTGTGGGTAAGAATCTGGACTTGTTGTTCCTCATAAGAAAGCTTCTCTTCTAATTAAACTACTTCTAGACTCAATACATGATATGGATCATACATATTCATTATTAAAATTGAAATGGGAAACAAATTGTGTACCTGGGACAAACTTAGAGGTAAATTCACTTGGTAGGAAACTAATCCAACCTTGACTATGATTTCATAGGGTCCAATGAACTATAGATTTAACTTCCCCTTCTTACTGAAACACATCACACTTTTCCATGGAGAAACATTAAGAAAGACATGATCACCTAACTTTAAAGAAAGATCCTTCCTCCAGTTACCCACATAACTTTTTTTCCTGCTTTGATATTTCCTCATGTGTATCTGAATCAACTAAAATTTTTCTACCATCTCTTCTTCCAGTTTCGGTCCCATCAAATTCATTTCTATGAAATCCTCCCAAAAATCTAGAGTTTGACACCTCTTTCTAAATAATACCTCAAATGGTGCCATCTTAATACTAGAATGAAAACTATTATTATAAGAAAAATCCACCAAAGAAATATGTTGATCCCAAATTTCCTTGTAATCTATTGAAAAAGCACGTAGAATATCCTCCAAGGTCTGAATTGTTCATTCTGACTTATTGAATGAAAACTTGCACTGAAATTTAATTTAGTTCCCAATGAATTTTTAAGGCCTTTCCAAAAGTTATAAGTGAATCTGGATTCATGATCATATACAATAAAGAGGGTAACTCCATTTAACCTAATTATCTATTTAAGATATAACCGAGAAATTTTATCTTAAGATAGTGTATCTTGAATTGGATAAAAATGAGTATATTTAGTCAAGATATAAACAATAAACCAAATCACATTGTTACCTATATAAGTTTTTGGTAATACCACTAAGAAATCCATGGATATATTTTTTTCTTTCCACTCTATTACTAGAAATGGATAAAGCATCCCATTTGGCAAATGTTGTTATTCTTTAACCATCTGATAATTAAAACCCTTCATAGTAAAGTCAGCAATATCTCTTTTTAATCCATCCCACCAGTAATACTTCTAAATGTCTTTGTATATCTTAGTACTGCCAGGATGAACTGAAAATGAAGAACTATAAGCTTCACATAAAAAATCATTCATTAACTGTAAATATTAAGGCCCACATAACCTCTTTTAAAATCTCAAAACAAAGTCTTTAACAATGTTTAATTTAGGAAACTTACCTTTTTGAACTAATTGTACCATTTTCTGCCATTCATTGTCTTCCTTATATGATTGGTTAATTATATTTTATAGATATAATTTCACTAAAACCTAAAACAATAAAGATTAATTTCATACACCAACAAATTCAATGGAAAAATTAATCAAATCATTAATCAAATGGTCATGTTTCAAATGTTACATGGTTAATGTAGCATTACTTTTCCAACTCAAAGCATCAGCCACTTTGTTTTCTTTTCCATGATGGTAATGAATCATGTGATCATAAACCTCTATTAGTTCCAAATATCTTATCTTTATCATGTTCAATTCCTTTTCAGTGAATATATACTTCAAAATTTATAGTCAGTATATATTTCACATTTTACTCCATACAGATGATGCCTCCAAATTTTTAAAGAGAAAACAACACCAGCTAATTCCAAATCATGTGTTCGGTAATTTAACTCATGAGTTTTCAACTAATATGAAGCATAAGAAATTACCTAATAATTATTTATTACTACACATCCAATTCCTTTCAATTAACCATCACTATAGATAACAAATTCATCATTTTTAGAAGGTAGTTCCAAAATTGGAGAATCCACCAATCATCTTTTCAATTCCTAAAAAAATCATCACATTATTTTTGTTGGAACCAAGGTTTTTCGTTGATAATAATGGAGTTTGGTATGTTTTTATTATCAATCATTATATAGATGACTAGGGAGTTTGCAAGTAATGTGGTCATACAATTGGGGATGAAAGCAGTATTGCAGCTAGAACAGTCTCCCAGTATTTGACAAATTTTTGGGCCTCAAGAATTGGGAGTTTGGAAATGGTACACAGTGAAGAAGTATGGTATACAGTTCATGCATATGGTACGTGGTGCAGGTGTGCGGTATGCGGTGTAGGCAGGTGGTACGTGGTGAAGGCACGTGGTACGCAGTGCAGGCGAGCAGTACGCGGTGTAGGCGCGCGGTACGTGGTGCAGGTGTGCGGTTCACGGTGTAGTCATATCGTATGAGGTATAGGCACGTGGTACACAGTGTAGGTAGTGGGAATGGTATGCAGAGCTGTGCATGGAACCAAAAATAGTTCATAGTAATAATACTCAGTGAAGGAATTTGGTACGCGGAATGATGACGGTTGAAACAAAAAATACTTCGCAACGATGGTACGCAGTGAAGGCATGTGGTATGTGTAAAATTAAGGTTGGTGGGATTACTGCGGTTCATGAAATAGAATTGGTACATGGTAGAGGCTAACTGTTGGCAGATGGAGTGAAGATTGTCCCACATTTAAAATTTGGGTAAGACGAATTAGAAGTTTTTGTATAGTTTTGTACCTATTTAAGGAACAGTAATCCCATTTATTAAGAGAGAATATTAGAGATTATAATTATAGGAAGAATTCTGGAGAAGTCTGAAGTGGTTCACAAAGGAGGAGATGGTACGTAGAGAGACTCATCCATGAATGGAAAATAGTCTGCGGTAGAGTGTGTGTTTCATGGTGGAAGCTCTTGTAGTACGCGGTGGAGCAAGAAAGTACGCAAAGAAAGAAGGTACGTTGGGGTGTGGAGCAGTATGTGGAGTAGGGAGGGACACGGAGCAGTTTAGTTCGCAGTGGAGCTAGAAAGTACGCAGAGGAGATAGATATAACGTGAAAATAGAAATGGTACCTGGAAACAGTAGCAGTATGCGGAACACCCAAGGAATCCTGAAAATTGGCCAATTCAGTTTGCGAAATAAATTTCCATAACATATCAGAATAAGGGAAAATAAAATAAATTTGTGGGTGGCTATGGGATTCCAAAAGATCATCCATTTATAGTTGAGGATGCACAATTCAATGATAAAAAATTCAAGTGACCTTCAAGATGATAAATTGAGTAAAGATTATTACAATGTAGTGAGCAAGGGGGAGTCAGCAGAAGTGATCCAGGAGATATAGTGTGTTATCCCTAAAACCTTGTAAAGGTAGTATGCCGGGCACAGAGTGACTGTGCTAAACAATTTTAATCCACAGCTTGTGAATATTAGTGGTTTTGGTATGACTGACACATGATCGGCATATTCTCCTTGGACGTAGCCCTTAGTGGTGAACTAAGTAAAATTGATTTGTTGTTGCTTTGCATGTGATTGTGGATTTTTTGCACATTCTCTTCAGACAAGTTTAACAGGTTCCTACCAATGTGGGAATAAGATCCATCAGTCTAAAAGAAAAATTTGACACCCTGATTCATCCCTTCCCTCTAAGGGTGTTCTCGGGTCCTTCAAGTGGTATCATAGGGTAAATTTTACTGGTGTTGAATATGTCTTCTGATGTCAAGGAGAATCCATTCAATGTTAGGGTAGTTCCCCTCTTCGATGGAAGTAATTTTTAAATATGGAAAAATAGGATGAGATATCACCTAATATATATTTTAATGGAAGTCTTATTTAATAATTCATAGGGAATACAAGTCATTGATCCTAAAAGACTATCGAGCACAGATACAAATAGCAAATTGCTTGACGTTGATTCAAAAACGCAAAATGCCCTCACTTCATCCCTTTATGGTTAGATTTATCTAAAGGTAATGGGTTTCATATCTTCTAAGTCAATATGGGATAAACTGGAAAATATTTATGAAGGATATATCAAAGATAAGGAGGAAAAACTTTAACTTCTACACAATAGGTTTTATGATCTGAATATGCACCCTAATGAGAATACAGACTCCTTCAATCATATTACTAAAGTTGTAGAATAAATCTGAGGTCTGAGCGAAGAAATCAAAGACATTGACATAATGAAGAAAATATGGATAAGACTTTCACCCCTTTACAATTCAATTTTTTTAATCTTTGAGGAATGATATCTCTTCAAACTCTCAGTGGGTGATCTTCTGAGAAATCTATCAGCTTATGAAATGAGAATCAAACCAGAAGAATCTACGACTCGTGTGAGTAAGGAAATAAAATTCAAATATATGGACAAACTATAAGTTTCAAGAGATAATAGTGATGCATATGATGAGGAAAATGAAACTCTTTATCTCATTTCCATGAAGCTTAAGAAGGGAATTGGGAAATTTAAAGGCAAGCTACCTCTGGCTTGTTTTTTCTGTTGACGATTTGGGCACATTGCCTCTTAGTGCTCAAGAAAATTTTTTGATGAAGAAATCGAAGATGAAATCATAGATAAGCCTTATAAAATATTATTCAAAAAAGAAAACTTCAAATTTGATAAGAAATGATATAAGAAGAGTTTTGTTTATGAGGAGGAATATTATGATAATTAATTCTTTGAGGAAGAGGATCCAGAATTTAAGACTGGAAACCATGCCTCCATGATTGCTACCATTGAAAAGTCATAACCATTAATAGATAAAGCTAGAGATAATCAGTTGAATACTAATTTCAATCCCAAATTTCAACTTAAGGATTCTTTTGGTAATCTTGATATTAGATGTAAGATATTTAATAAGTGTAAATCAATGTTAGAGGAATCATCATAATATATTGATTAGCTGGAAGTAGAAATTGAACAACTGGAAGAATTGGTGAAAGGTCAGTCATCAATCATTAAAAGAACTGATGATGTTGTGGAAATAAAACTCAAAATTGAATAACAATAAAAGTTCATCAATGACCTTACCTCGAGACTGGAGGATAAGTACAATACCATTGAAGGACTCAGAGAAGAAGTTTTTGCTCAGGGAAGTAAACTTGAAAGTGAATCAATTTAAAAATAAGCAAAGAAAAAAATACAATTTGGAAGGTTTTCAGATGTTGAGCTGCTAAAGGGAGAAAAATGTGGTTCTGATGGAGTAGAAAAGGTCTTGAATGATCAAAAACCCACATTCATGGGAAATAGTGGAAATGGTTATGATTCCAAAATGTCAAATGCTATAAATAAATTGAACCAGAATAAAGGAAAGATTAAATTTGATCATGTTGAAAATACACTAGAAGTGATAAAAAATATACCCTTAAATCAAGATGAAAGGAGAAATGAAGATTATCCTCGAGTCTACAGAAATTATAGGTAGTCAAACTATTTTCCTGAGGAAGAAAGAATGAGGAGAAATAAAAGTGATAAGACATTTCCTTTTATAAAGTGTCAGTTTTGTGGCTATCTGGGTCATAACATGTCATACTGTGAAGAGGCAAGGAGCTATGTGAATGGTGAAGAGTTGTGAGTTCAATAAAGAACATATTCATATCCTACTTCTTATAGAATAAATAATTTCTTTGGATATTCTATTTACTGTTCTAAATTTGGCGATAAGGTTGTGTATTGCAGGCAAAGGTATGATAGGAGAAATTCTTTCAATACTTAGACATGAGTCAATAAACATCAACCAGATAGTGTTGCTATTTCAAACAGGTTTTCTCCTCTGGAAGATGAATTTGAATATGAAAAACCTATATACATGTAATAGATAATTGAAAGACCATCAACGTTCTACACTCAATCCAATATCTCATGGAAAGAAAAGAGGAAAATGGAATTGCCCAATTTTGCAGAAGTATCCATCAAAGCTATAAAGAAAAAAAGCACCTAGAATCTTAATAGGGGATTTTCATCCTACATGATGGCTAATGCAGACCTATTAACAAATGTTATGAAAATGTTCAATGGAATAGTGAGGTTCGGTAATGATAGTGCATTGAAGATAAAAGGAAGTGGAAGTACTGCGATAGCTAATAGAGAGATGAAGAAAACTGAAGTCCTTTATGTGGATGGTTTGTATCACAATCTAATTAGTGTGAGTCAACTCTATGACTCAGGTCTTATTGTGACATTCAATCAGAATGGTTGTAATATAAGAGGAAAGTCTGGGAATTCTCTCATGAAAGGCTGTATAATAAATGGCAACATATATCAAGTTGGCAGCAAAGAGAACATTTGATACTTAATAGTTGAAGAGGAAAACAATATATGGAATAAATGATTGGGACACATCAATCATCAAGACATGGAAAAGATATATAAGTTGAAGATAGTTGTGGATATCCATAATATAAAACGTGAACAAGAAAAGACCTGTGATGCGTGCATGCAAGGGAAACTGGTCTGCAGTTTCTACCAGCTAAAGAAGAAAAAGAAATCAAATCTCCTTGAACTCATCCATACAGATGTATGTGGCCCGATAAATGTTGTTGGAACACATGGATAAAGGTACGTTGTTATTTTCATAGATGATTACAGTAGAATGACATGCATGATCATTATACACAGGAAGAGACAAGTGCTTGATTTCATGAAAACCTATCCCCGAATCGCCAAGAATGATTCTAGATGGAAGATAAAAGTATTACGGTCTGGAAATGGAGGGGAATACAAATCCATTTAATTTGAAAATTACCTAGAAAATCATGGGATACAACATGAGGTGGCTATTGTGAGAACTCCAAAGCAAAACGGAGTTGTTGAGCATTGGAATTGACAGGTAAACAATATTGCTCAAACTATGCTGATCGAGAGATGTATTCCTTGACATTACTGGAAATAGGAATTAAAAGCAGCAGTTTATATTCAAAATCAAACACATCTATATATGGGTGAGATAAAGACACCCTATGAATCGATTCATTTAAGGAATCCCTCTTTGAATTATTTTTGAGTTTTCAGAAGAAAATGTTTTATCCAAAACAAAGAAGGGAATCAAGGGAAGTATAGATACAATGAAGATGAAGGAATATTTATTGGATACTCAATTAATAGAAAAGCAAACAAATGTTTCAATAAGCACTTGGGAAGAATTGTAGAAAGAAGTGATGTAAATATCATTGAAACGAAAAACACGAATGCTTCAAGGAATTCTTATACTAATGTGATAGAAGATAAGGAAGGATATGAACATGTAAAAAATGTTAATATAGAGGTACAATAAGGTGTGAAAAATTATCAGGAGTCACATAATGATGTTGACACTAAAGAAGAATCTTAAGAGGAAGCCATAGTTGGAGAGAATTAATTTGAACCGCAAAAGAGAAATTGAAGAGTATAGATTTATTAGTCTAACATTATCGGGGATCGAAATGCACCTACAAAGACAATGAGAATTAGGAATAATGCACATTCTAGATTTCTATCAGTTGTGGAACTATCCTCATTTGAAGAGGCTACAAAGGTTGAGTCATGGGCAAAAGAAATGAATGAAGAGTTAGATCAGATTGACAAAAATCAAACTTGGGATCTTGTCAAAAGTTATGAAATCCACAATGTAATTGGTACAAAGTGTATTTTCAAGAAAAAAATTTATGAACATGGAAATGTGATTGGAAATAAAGCATTCTTGTTCTTTAAAAGATATTCACAGATAAAAGTTGTTGATGTTGAGGAGACATTTTCTCCCATAGTGAGACTAGAGTCAATCCGGATATTTATTTCAATGGAAATACAGAGAGGTTTTAAAGTGTATCAAATGGATGTCAAGATAGAATTCTTAAATGAAGTTTTAGAGGAACAAATATATATTTAAAAACTTGTAGTGTTCGTGATTGGAAATTATGAACTGAAAGTTTTCAAATTAAAGAAAGCTCTCTATGGCCTTAAATAGGCACCACATGTGTGATACTATCTATTGGACTCATATGTTAGAAAGATTGAGTTTAAAATAGGAGGAGTAGATCACAATATCTATGTGAAAAACTCTCAACAGAATCGTTACATGGTATTGGTATACGTGGATGATATTATTTTTTGTAGAAGAAAACATGGATCAGTGGATGAATTTCCCAATCACATGAAATCAGAATTTGAAATTTCTATGATTGGTGAACTCATATACTTTTTAGGGCTGCAGGTACATTAAAATAAGTATTACACTTTCATTTCTCAAGAAAAGTTTGCAATAGATATATTGAAGAAATGAAATATCCATAATTACAAAGAAATGTCGACTCTGATTTCAACAAGATCAAAGCTCAGAAATCATGAGAAAGGGACTTCTGTGAATCCCACCATGTACAGAAGAATCATTGGAATCACCCTATACCTAACAGTGAAATGGACAAATATTGTATTTGAAACTTTCCTTGCGGCCCACTTTCAGAGTAATTTAAAGGTAGAACATATGGAGGTAGTGAAAAGAATCATGAGATACATTCAAGGAACCCATAATTATAGACTATACATTGATGCAAGAAAAGATAGTAAAATATCATCATTTTTTATGCTGACTGGGCTAGAGATGTAGTGGACGAATATTCTACTAGTGGTGGAGAAATCTATATTGGGAATAAATGTGTGGGATGGTTAAGCAAGAAATAGGAAAGTAATTCACTTAGTACTATTGAAGCTGAATACATATCTGATACCAAAGTGTTCACTTAGTTACTTTGGATGAAGCAACAACTGATTGACATAGGTGATGAGTTGAAACAACCAATAATGATTTACTGTGATAACAAGAGTAAAATTGATCTTATGAAGAATTGTGTTCAGCATTCTTGTACGAAACATATTGAGATCACATATCACTTCATCAAAGAAATAGTTGAAAAAGGCATGATAAAAATGGACCATGTTGGAACTTATGAGCAAGTGGCTGACATTATGACCAAGACACTTTCAGTGGTTGTGTTTGAGAAACATCAGTTGAACCTTGGTGTTCAACCACCTCCCAGTGCATAAGGAGGTTATGAGATTCCCCTCTCTCCAATTTTTTTTAACTATGATAATATATTTGTAGAAGTGTTGTATGTTTATGGGGGAGATACGATCTAGGGGAGTATGTTCTAAGCTCTACAATGTTTAAATACCAGTTTTTGGATTTATTTCCAATGGGGAGAATGGATAAATTTAATGGAAAGTGGTCTATTTTCTACAGTTACGGAAGAGAAAAGAAAGAAATAGATCTCAATTCAAGTTCTCTATCTTTTTTTCTACACTGAGAACTTCTCACGTAGACTTAGAGTGATAGATGGGTTATTTTATTAATTTTCAGGTTTTAATCATGGTTGGTGCATCAATGAATTTATCTAGAGATTTCAAATAAACCCAAAGGGGGAGATTTTCGGAACCAAGGTTATTCATTGATAATAATGGATTTTTCATTGTGTTTTTTTAATCTACACACAGATGACTAGGGAGTTTTCAAAGAATGTTTTCATACAATTTGGGTTGAATGTAGTATTGAAGGTGGAGCAGTCTCCCAGTGTTTGTAAAATTTTTGGGCCTCAAAAATAGAAAGTTTGTAAATGGTACATGGTGAAGACGCATGGTACACGGTGAAGGCATGTGGTACATGGTGCAGGCACATGGTATGTGGTGTAGGAATGCAGTATACGGTGTAGGCAGTAGGAACGGTACGCGAATTGGTGCACGAAAAAAAAACAGTTCATAGCATCGTTACGTGGTGAAGGAATTCCATACACTGAATGATGACGGTTGAAATGAAAAATGGTTTGCAACGATGGTACGCGGTGAAGGCATATGGTACATGGATGATGAAGGTTGGAGGGATTATTATGGTTTGAAAAATAGGAGCGGTACGTGGTGGAGGCTAATTGTATGCAGATGGAGTGAAAATTTTCCCACATCGAAAATTTGGGTAAAATGGATTAGTGAGTTTTTCCGAGTTTTGTGCCTAATTAAGATTATTAATCCCATTTATTAAGGTAGGATATTAGAGATTATAATTTCAAGATGAAATCTGGAGAATTATGATGTGTTTTGCAGAGGATAAGATGGTATGCTGAGAGACTCATACGCCTAAGGAAAATAGTCCATGGTAGAGTGTGTGGTTCACGCTGGAGTCTCTTTTAGTATGCGGTGGAGCAAGGAAATACACAGAGCAGGAAGGTACACGGGGTGTGGAGAAATAAGTAGAGTAGGGTGGAATGCGGAGCATCGTATTTTGAGGAGGATCTGGATGGTATACAGAGGATCTTTATGATATAAGAAAATAGTAGTGGTATGCGGAAATAGGAGTAGTATGTGGAATACCCAAGGAAGCCTTAAAATCGGCCAAATTAGTTTGCGAAATTAATTTCCATAACATATCAGTATAAAGGAAAATAAAATAAATTGTGGGTGATTATGGGACTCAAACAGATAATCCATATACAATTGAGGATTCATGATTCAATGCTAAACAATTGAAGTGACCTTCAAGTCAATAAACTGAGTGAAGATTCTTCCAGTGAAGTGAGCAAGGGAGAGTCAGTAGAAGTGATCTGAGGGACGTAGTGTGCTATCCCTAAAACCTTTTAAAGGTAGTGTTTCTGGAATAGAGTGACAATGATAGACACTTATAATCCACAACTTTTGAATATTAGTGGTTTTTGTATGACTGACACACTATCAGTGTATCCTCCTTAGACGTCACCCTTAGTGGTGAACTAAGTAAAATTATTGTGTTGTTTCTTTTCATGTGATTTTTTATTTTCTTCGTATTCTCTTTAGAATGGTTTAAAAATTTCCTACCAACATGGGAACAAGATCCATCAGTCTAAAAGAACAATTTGACACCCTGATTCACCCCTCCCCTATCAAGGTTTCCTGGGGTCCTTCAATTTTTTCGATATTAACTTAACACATTTTAGAGTTAACTTTGTTAGTGCTCTAGATAACCATGAAAATTTTTCAACAAACCTCCAGTAATAGCCTACTAAACCAAGAAAAATAGGAATCTATGTTATATTTTTGGGTCTTGTCCATTCTTCAACAACTTTAATTTTAGTACGATCAATAGTTATGACAAATTTATAAACAATGTGACCAAGGAAGGAAATTTTTTGCAACCAAAATTCACACTTCCTAAATTTCCCATACAGTTTCTTTTCTTTTAAGGTTTAAAAAACAAATATTATATGAATTTAATGTTCCTATTTACTTCTAGAATATACCAAAATTTAATCAATAAACACAACCATAAACTTATCCAAGAACTCATGGAATATTCTATTAATGAGATCCAAAAATACATCAGGTGTATTATTTAACACAAACGACATAACTAAAAAATCATAATGGCCATATCTTGTATGAAATTCAATCTTTTGAATTTATTCTTCCTTTACTTTTAATTGATTTCACCCCAACCTCAATTTAACCTTCGAAAAATATTTTGTTCCTAGCGCTAATCAATCAAATCATCAATATGAGACAAAGGATACTTGTTCTTAACAATTATGTTATTAAAGGATCTATAATCAATGAAAAGTCTCATTGAACCATATTTCTCTTTAAAAAACAAGACAGGGGAACCACATGGTGTTGTCATAGTTCGAGTGAAACCTTAATCTAATAACTCATGAAACTACTTCTTCAACTCTAAAAGTTAAATTTGGGAAATTCTATAAGGGGGTTTTGAAATTGTCTTAGAATTAGAAACTAATTCAATGATAAATTCAACTTCCCAATCAGGTATAAAACAAGGAAACTCATTAGAAAAAACATCAAGATACTCATTTACCACTGTAACATCCATAATATGAACAGTTCCTTTTTTTCAATAATATGTGAAAGGTAACATTACTTTCCATATTTTAATAATTTCTCATCTTCCTAATATTTTATCAATGGAAAATGTTCATTATTATACACAAAATGAACATCTATCTGAAAAGAAACTTCTTTAGCTCTAAATTCAATCTTATCAGGGTAAATAGAAAGTCGATTAATACGAAAAATAACATTAAACTCTACTAGAGGAAAAAACAACAAGGTTTGCAGGTCAATTCTTTCCACGGACAAGGATAGAAATATTTTTATAATTTCTTTTTTTCCTCAATATTTTCCCCATGTGTTTTTAAAATAATTTCTAGATTCATTTCATGAGATGATATTTCTAATTTAATAGAAAATTTCTTAGAAATAAAAGAATGCGTTGAACCTGAATCAAACAGAACATTGGAATAATGTCAATAAAAAACAATGTACCTGATACCACTTCATTTGATGGCTCAATATCTACTGAAGTAGTTGAAAAGGATTTTACAACACCTTTCTTCTTATAGTCTAGCTTCTTCTTATCATTAAAATCGTACATAGAAAACTCATTTTCATAATAAACCATCTCATTACATTTAAAACATTTTACTGACTATATATCATATTTGTTCTTAACATTACCTTGATCTTTTTCAGTGATGTTACAAACCTTATGTCCCATTTTACCATATCAGAATCAATTACTAGAATTTAAAAGGTATTCTTTAGTGTGTGTTTTACCAAAATATTTACAAACTGTAAATTTAATTTTCTTACTATGTGACTTTTTTTATGAATTATTCACATTCACCTACCACGTCTACCTTTTTTTATATAGGTTGTTGAAGAATATATAATCATTGGAAAACTCCATTTCCACCTTCTCCACACATCGAACAAGTTTTTCAAAAATTTTGAACTAAAGAGAAGACAACACCCTTTGATACATTTGATTTAATCCTGAGAAAAAATGATTGATTTTATTATCAAGAACACAGATGAAATTTGGAGCATTCCAAGACAGTCGAGTGACTTTTTCTTTCTAAGTAGTCACTGAGTACTCATCTCACCTCAATTCCAAGAATTTTTTTCCCATCCTAAGTCAAACCACCTTAGGAAAATATTTCTCAAGAAACATACTTTTTTAATCCATCCTAATCAAGATAATAAATCTCCTCATTGTCCCTAATATTCTTAAACATACACCACCACTGATCGGTTTCACCTTAAAAATAGTGAACAGCTAGACTAATTTTTTAATTTTTTGAACACACCATTACTTCAAAAATATTTTCTATCTCTTTAATCCACCCTTTGGATAGCATGGGGTCAGATGATCCTCTGAATAAAGGGGGATGTTGCCTTATGAAATGCTCAACAATCAACATATTCCCTTATGGTTGATCTAGCTACTCTCATACATGGATACCACTACCATTTATAGCCTAAGTCAACTACGTCATAACTATAAAAATTTGTTCTTTTCTAATTCATACCATCTCAAGTTGATTTGGAAGGTTGTTTTCCTCTTGAAATCATCCTAGCGTAGTTTCTCTATTTACTCTATAGAAAACCATTCTGAACAGACATATCTTAGATGAAGAAACATGGTAATATTCAATTGATATATCATTTCAATTTGACCATAAAGTAAAAAATAATTTATGGACATTCTATTAAAAATATCCTAACCCCTAATGTTATCTAAACTGGCCTTTAATACCAAATATAAGTCCACAAGATTAAATGTTAAATAATCTTGAGTTAAGTCAAGAATTCACATTGAGGATCTTTTCATGTTTATATTTTTATATAATTATGCCACAAATATTACATAACAACTCAAATATTACAAATTAGACACTTCTACTCAAAACCCATTTTTTTACAAGAAAAAAATCTTTAAAACGTGATTTATTTTTTATTGATATAAATATTCAAAACATTCATCTTAGCTTATTTCTTTCTCTTACACATCCTTATAACCTATGGAAAAATTTTCAAAAACTTGGGATGAGAAAAAAAATCTTAGTAAGGGTCATAAAATAAGGAATGAAACTATTAGTACATAAATATTTTAAACTCAAGAAAATGTTTTCACATAATCATACTTTTCACCAATAAAACATAAACTCCTAAGTTTACCTCAAGAAATCATAATATTCTTGTAAAACTATATATAAATCATAAATCATCAAGTAAAATTATGGCATCCATATCAATGTTAAATTATAGCTTTTATAGCTGCATAGGGAGAGACCTTCATGGTTACATTTGGAATACCCATCACAGTATATTCTTTAATCTCTTAGGAGAAACTCTATCATTAACTCTGTATCATTACCCAATGAATTGGATATCTATCGTGGGTTTACCCACCCTTGATTTATTATGGAACCACCCATATATATAATCAATTCTCAATATTCATAACATAATAATAACACATAAAAAATGTATAAATGAAAATTGCATTTCCACTTTGAAATCAAAAAATATCATTTTAAGATATTGATATAGTCAATCCATTCTCAAAACCATTTTCAATGCCAAAATACAAAAAAAATATAAAATGGTATTTAATTTTTTTTAAACATTATGGTTTGTAGAGGAATATAAATACCAAATTAAGTTCATAGACGAATAAAAGTATTTTTCGCCGTATAACTTAAAAAAACCTTCTTTTATCGTTTAGTAAAACACTTCATATAAAAAGATTATTTTTGAAAACCATTAAATGAAATTAAAAGTCAAAGAGGTTGATTATGCACCATATAAAAGAAGGTGGTGTATAACATGAAAACACGCCTCATTGAATGGATATTGAGATGAAGTCCATTACCTCGAGTCTGACTTGTCTTGTATGTTCTTTATATTCCTTTCTTTGAGATGACCAGCTTTCTTAACGTATTAACACCTATAAGAAGGGTGTTATGCCTAAAATATGGCCTCAAGAATGTGAATAAGGATTCTATAAAGTTTTTGGTCAGATCTAGGCCAAACCAAAAAAATTTTTAAGTGTAAGGAATTTAGAATAAGTGTTCCATTTTATAGGATATGGGAGGGGCGCTCTTGGAATTATTAAAAGTATTAAATTAGTATAAATTCATTTTCTATTAAAAATTAGTCAAAGTTGATTTAATTCAAATATATGATGAGTATAGGTCGAAATATATTCATCCAATAGAAACTATAAAAGTTTTGGATATTTTATAATCCTTATATTTTTGTTTTAACCCTTTTAACTCTTACTGGTTTACTAAACAATCTTCACTTTAAGAGTTAAATAATTATCATAATATGTCAAACGACCAATTAATGAGTCATTAATGACATTTGGAGACTTACCATAACTATTTTTCCAAATCTTGGATTTTTATAAATTTTAATTCATCTAATTAAAAAAATTATATTTTAAAATTTGAATTTATGTCAATTTTGACACTATTCATTACATGACTTATTAAAAAATCATAACAACTTGTTTCCTTCAAAAGAACTAGTTTAAATCATCAATAAAATGTCTAAGTGGTCCAAAAAAATTCATGGATGGAATAATATTATTCAATTTATTTTTAATTTAATATTATTAATATCATTTATTTTATTCTTTCTTTAATAAATATATTATTGCAACATCATTATGTTATAATTATATTTAATTATTTAATGTATAAAAATTATAAAAAAATTATCATGATGTAGGTAATCTTTTTGTATTTATAAGTACTATTCATAGTTGAAGATATCACTTATATAGCCCCATATTAACATTGTTTTAGTAATAAGAGACATGTTTATGACATATTTGCTTTTACTTTAAATAAAATGTTATTAATGTCATAATCACACCAAATGGCTTCCAAAGACCACAATTTCTTCCCAAGTATTTTTTTGGTCCGAAATAACACGTCCAATAATATTTTTACAAGTTTTATGGTAGTTTTATATTATTATAACATAATTTGTACATTTATATCCTAATTTACTTTTAACTATGGTAAATAAGATTCTAAAGTTACTATTCACCATAAAATATTTTGATCCTATTAGATCACATTTTTTATACTTATTGCAAATATTTATGTCATTTTTTATAAGTTTAATTCATATATGTGAAAAAAAAATTATTTAAAAATTAATCCAATTGACGGATTGAGGAAACATGTTTTTAAAGTAAAAATGTTTAAAATTTCACAGAGTTTTTATATCCAATTTAAATTTCAAATTGATTCCAATTTCCAAGTTTGTATTAAATTATAAAAAATTATTTAAATATAATTTAAAACTAATTAAATGGATAACCTACCAATATAAATAAATCAGACTAAAATTTTTTTTTGAATTAAAATGCAGTAATTTTCAATATTAATTAAAAAATGATTATTATCATAAAATTATCCAAAATTAAACCAAAGTAAATTTTGAGGTCCCACTTACAAATAAGAAGTTTAATTTATCATATAAAACATATAAAAAACTATCAGAATTTAATATTTAAAAGGATTCTCCATCAATAGGCGGTAAAACTACATTTTAAAAATATTAGATCTTTTTTTTATTAAAATTTGATTTATTATTATTTTAATCCCATAAAATTTATTAAAAGAAATTAAAAATATTTAACAGACATGTGTTAACATAATATAGTTATTTTTCTTTATAATAACCAACACAATGGTTAGGCGTTAACTACAATTTAAAATAATAATATTAATAATGTATTATTTTTCATTATAACTCAGTCTTGTGTGCAACACAAGATTTTGGAGGAACACATTGTTGCGTGTCGGGTGTGCTATTAGAAAAAAAAATAACCTTTAAATTATAACTAATAAATAATTAATAAATATTAATAGATATGAAAAATTATTATCCTACAATTTCCTAGGATTTTTCATCTAGTGTACTCTCATATTCTCTGTTGGGTTATTTTTCATTATAACTTTGTATAAATAGTTTTTCTGATTTCCTGCAGCTTAAGTTTCTTTATAATTCAACTTCTCAAATTTTCTTATTCTAGATGACTCTATATTATGACATTATTTTTCTATTCATTCAACCTCAGCATTTAATTTTCTAAAAATAAACTTCCCTTAAAAATTATACAGTGACAACGTGAATGTATGTTTGATGTCTATCTGTTTGATGAAACCTTGTCTATCTGGTCACCAAACTTTACAAATTGAATTTTATTCATCCAGATGATTTTTTTCATATTAATTAACAATAAATTTTTCATTTGTGTCTTCTTTGTATGATGTCAATTACTCAACATATTTTAAACTGATGATCTTCACAAATATCCTTTGTCTAATGGATGTTTCTCTTTGGGATGCTTTTCTATTTGGAATTTCTTTTAGCAACACACTTCATAAATTCTCAACTTCAAGATTTACTCAGCCTATAACAAAACTATACTCTTTAAACTTCATAAAAATAGTCTATCCAAAAACTCATCTACCTCTTTCCATTACTATGGACCCACAGAGTATGGTTACCTATGTTATTGTAACTTCTAAAGACTTCAGTTATTTACAACTTCATCATCTCAAATTGTTGGATTAAACTGTTTTATTGTAAATTCTAACATAAAAATAATCTCTATTTTTATATCTTTAAACATTTTTTAAAAGTATATAAAAAATCATTATTTTTTGGACATCTCACAAATTTTACTACTCAATATTTTTATTTTCTTTCTCACTTTATGAAACCACACAATCTTAATAAAAAACTTCTTGAAAAACATTTTCTAATCACATTTTTTATATTGATGGGATATGAAACATTCCTACAAAAACTCCATCCAAAATTCAACTCTAAAATTTCATCTTGTATGTTTGTTCAATTATATGAATTGTTACATTTGTTGAGGCAATATGAACTACCCATAAAACATATGTCTAGCAACTCAACTTTAGAAACTCATTCACTTCTACATCTAATTATGTTACACAAACTTCAAAAATTTTACACTCTTATATTTCTTAAAATATCTATTTCTGGTGATATACAACTGATCAACCCAATGTAAATGTTCAAAATTTCTCACAATTAAGTTCATCTGATGAATAAATTTCTTTTATTCCATTATATAAACTCAACAAATTGAAACCTTAGACATTCATACAACTCTTTTTCTAGAAACTTTAATCTAGTGATTAGCATTTTATACATCTGATAAAGTTTTTCTAGATCAAAAAAAATAGTTTCACTTTTTATTCTCTTTAACAAACTTCAACTTGAATCGCGATTTTCTTTAGGATGTTGGAAACACGGAACAAACAACATGGTACCATCTGAATTTTTTAAGAATGTTTCTTAAAAAAGTTAAGTAAACTTCTTAAGTTCCTCTATCAACTTCGTAATAACATTCCCAACATTCAAAAATTTCTTTTTCACTTTATAGTAGTCTGATCTTGTTGATCTAGAACACTACTTTTGAAAAACTAGGTTTGTTTAAAAAGTCGTACCTCTTTCCCTTTGTAAAAAATCATACATCATGAGATTTTCATGAAGTTTAGAACTTTTTATATGGTTTATTTTAATCATAATTTGTTAGGAAAATATCTTAAAATTCATAAGTAAAGTTGCTAAACCTTTATAAGGAATGTTTTCTAATATTTTATAGAAACTCATCTATCATCTTCTTATTTTTTGGGACGAACTTCTTCAACTTACTTATTTACTTGATGAAACTTTATTAAATTACTTAAAAACTTTAGAAGAAAGTTTTATTAAATACGATATGTAATGTTTCATATGATTCCACATCAACTCAATATCTCTTTTTCTACATTGGGTGGTTTTACCTTTAGGTTGACTTTCTTCAGTAGAAGGAAAATTTCTTATCCTTCACAAGGAAAGTTTCCTTAAAAACATAAAAATAATTATCTACCAGAAAATTATTCTTCTACTCCTCTGCAACTTCCTTATTAAAATTAAAAACTATTGAAATCATATAAAATATATGTTACAAAACATTCCATAGGACCTTAAAATATTATTAACCTATTAAAGGATTTGTATCTAAATCATAAATTTGAGGAAGCTGCATGGGAACCCTAGTATTTGATCTGGAATAAGTATCATCAATTTTTTGTATCAAAGTGACAAAATTTTTTGAGAACAATTATTCTAAGGGGGTAGAATGTAAAACCCTATGATTCTATGATATATTTATTTTAAATAATATTTATAACTTTTATAGCTTACTTTACAAACAACATCGAGTTTAAAAGATCCATGATATACTATTAAAATATTATTTTTAAATGTGATAATTATCACCTAGATGTTGGATTGGTGGGTATGAATGGTACGACCTAAACTAGGAAAACAATTCTAAATATATTGAAAATGAATTCATTGTTTATCAATTGGTTAGAAAATAAGATAAAGGCATTTGAAAGTAAATAAGAGATGTTTTTTGGAAAAAGGCTATTTTTATGAACATAATGTTGTCTTATTAAATTAATCACTATTAATGAATTATTTTAATGAAACATGTATATAATATATTCAGCAAAATATTTTAACATTCATCTAATGTTTTTTACTAGGAGAAGAAAAAAATATTTAGTTTTATGCTTAAAAATGCATTTTTCTTAAAACGATGTTGGTTGCATTTTACATACTTATTTAAAAATAAATATTTAAAACCTATAGAAATTGAATCTAGTAAAATTATTTCCATGTTTTTAATAAACATTTCCAAAAAAATAATAAGTTCTATTTCATTTTTTTCATTATGAATAGTAACCAAGGTAAAAATTGATTACTACAGGAATGGTTTAAAAGGTTAATGAGGGGATAAAATAAATACATAATGGTTAAAATAACCTAAAACTCATATAAATATTATTTTTTATGTTTATTTTTACCCAAAAAATATAATATATTTTAATTTGGGTTTCTTTGGTGCCACTTTCACTTGAATATAACATTTTAATATTTTAATGTTTTAATTATTTACAAGAGTGTCACTCCCCTCACTTATAAAAGGTAACATCCTCTCCTCTATTATCCACGTCACATGAACCATTTAACTCAAAAATATATATCTATCCAAATAATCTCCCAACATCCTTATCCATTACCTAGAGTTATTGTTCTTCCCAAAAGACCAATCGAAGAAGTCGTAGGGTGATTCTCAAATGAGGATACCTGAAGAAGTGGTATATGTTATTACAGATATTTTTCATGTTTATTTCCTTTTAAACCACAAAAAAATGTTCTATATTAATATTAAAATGATTGAATAACTATATTTACTATATTTATATAATGTTTTTTCTAATTTTATATTCATTTTTTATCTCATTCTCATCTGTTGGAAAATGACAGTGTCTCTCATGTATATGTGTGGATGAAAATCTCTATGAAGAAATGTGATTCATTTTTTATTTTATAATTACATGGATGGTTATAAATATAGATTTAATGAATATATATGATATAATTATGATTATTTTAAGGTGAATTATTATTTACCTTTCTTTTATTCCGTCCATCAAAATGTGGAAACATTAGTTGTGCATCCATATGGACTGTCATCTCTACGAAGGTATGTAATTAAATTTTCATCACCTATTTATATGAATGGATATAAAAGTGTATATAGTGGTTAAATATTATACTTATTACATGATTAATATAATATATATTATGAAACCATGACCATGGTGAAAGGACTATAACCATCCAACCGAAACATGGATAGGAAACATACTTGTTTTCACCCGGATGTTATTTTCAATAAAAGGATAATTGAAAATTATAAAGGAATGTTGAATATTAAATTATGTATTAATATTTTACATTAATATATTTATAATAATTATATATTTATTATATAGTATGTTTTAACATGTACAAAGGAATATGGGAATTGAGGTAAGAGTTTATGTTACAATAACATTACTTTTCAAGATAGTTTATATTAGATTTCCATTGAGGTTAATTATATAATCCATATCATATAAAACAAATATATTTTTTTCACCTCTATTTCTTGATTTAATTTTTAATTAAAGTGAAATTTTTCATTCTTTTATACTTAAAACTATCTAGAAAATACTTTTAAAAAAAATTGAACTAATTTTCAATTTTGTTCATGAACATTATATTACAAGTTCATTTTTCATTAAAATTTTTTCAAGAATTTTATTTCATATGATGAAAATATTATTTAAATTAATTTTCAAAAATAATTTACTTTTATATAAATTTTTAGAAGGAATTTATACAATGTTTTTCAAAAAAATTGTTTATGACTTTTTACAAAAAGTGTAAAAGGAATCTTTGTTTTAGCATTTACAGCACTAATGACTTTTCTTTCCCTAATGACTATTATTTTATTTTAAGATTATTTTACATGAATACATGTAAATTATCCAAGAAAATATTTTTCTCAACATTCTGGGAATTTTAGTTTTTAAAGATACCAAAATAAAAGGGTATTTTCCCTATTTTAAAATAAATGTTTAAATGAAATTCTAAAAGTATCTTTCATCTATGTTGACATACTTTAAGGATTTTTATTATTCAGTTGAGACATGATCTTATGATACAATCCAATTTCATTATTTGTATGTCTTATGATGATGATAATTTAAGGATGATTCTATAAAACTCATTTCTTTCCCAATAGTTAATTAAGTTATGATGAAATGTTTATGGAACTAATTTCTTTTACACTTGTTATCCTATAATGAAATTATGAATGTTTTAATGATATTGTGGCACACATATGTATGGATTTAATTATTTTTTGGTTGGGACCAAAATTATTTACGTAACTCCCCATAATGATAAGGGGTTAAAAGACTAAATGATATGACTCATGTCAATAAGATGCACCTTTATTTTCGGAGCCTACCTAAATAGATCTCCATAGATAATCATGCTTGTCCTGGAGTAGTGATCAGGATGGGTAACCTTCTTGGAAGATTCCCAAGGTGTGTGTGAGTGGGTAAAAATCACACTGGAAAGAACATGTGTCGGCTTGTGGGTATAGTCATTAGTCTGGTGACCCGTTCGGGAACATGGGTGGGCCCCAGGGAGGGAACCACATGTCTTTTGGGTAATTGGTGATACCTGGTAGGCCAGGACTGGAAGACCATGTTAAGGAAGGGTGTCAATGCTATTAGTAGGCCCCATTTTTTATGTTGGTATCATAGGAGGAACCAAACCTTAAGTGTGGTTCACTACCTCGGTTGAGATGTAGGGTCTAGAAAGAGGATGGTGTGCTATAAATGGGGGTGAATGTAACACCCTAGAATGATAAAGGGTTAAAAGAATGACTTATATGGCTCATGGAAACAAGGTGTACCTTTATTTTTAGGAGCCTATATGATTAGAACTCCACATGTAAGTATATTTGGCATGGAGTAGTGATCAGGATGAGTGACCCTCTGGGAAGTTTCACATGGTGTATGTGAGTGAGGAAAAATCACACTACAAACAACATATGTTGTTTTATTGGGATAGTCATTAGTCTGATGACTAGTTCAGGCACATGGGTGGTCCCCAAGGAGGGGACTATGTGTCTACGGGGAAACTAGGGGTACCTAGAGATCCAGGACTCAACAACCATGTTAAGGCAGGGTATTTGTGCTATTAGTGGGGCCTAGATGGTAAAATATATCCTTATAATGCATCAGGTAAATATTTAAATCTCATGAGCTAATATAGAAAATAATGGTAAATTAGCCTAATTATGTAAGATACTTTGTCTATTATGATAGACTTAGGAGTGAACCTTGACTAAGGAAATGATGGAATTGGGAGTGAACCCAATCCACTATGATAGTCTTGGTAGTGATAATTAACTAAGGAAATGATTTTATATGGTTATGTGTATTCCACAAACCTATGCCTTATTATAAGTATAAGTTCACATGGTTCATGATTTTGTATTCACGATTTCTCACTCTTTTGACTTATGTATTTTTTTTATGATAAAGGCTTATATCATAATTCATGATAAAATATCTTTGATTGATTGGTTATGAATTTTGTAAGTTTTGACCATTTTATTATACCATTATGCATATCTTATGGTCACTTAAGATCCTTGATTGATATCTCCAGTTTTTACCATTATTTATCATTTTTATCACCCTTTATTATGTTTTTTCCCCGAGATATGAAGAAATATTTTAAGTAGGGTATATCTAAGAAGTTTACTATGTGAGAAGAACTTTATGGGATTTTTTGAAATATTTTGTGAAATGATATGATTATGTATCTAGTCTCCAAATACACTAAACCTTTATATTTTTGGTGTATTTACTATTATGAGATGTATTTAATATCCATCTAAAGTGATTTAATATTTATGTATTTAATGTTTGGTCCACATCAATAAATTTTAATGTTTTATCTTCAAGGACATGCTTCAGAAGATGATTGATAGTGAGAATATAATGTTGGGTAAACCCCTAGAATAGCTTACTTAAATTTTTGTTACTCCACAGAAGGAAGAAGGAGAGTGGCAAGAAATATCAAGTAAAGGGGCACTTAAATTTGATTAATTTATTATTATTAAATCATTCATATTTATATATGTGATTATAAAGGCCCAACTAAATAAATTTGTTTTAACCCTATCTCCACCTATTGTACCTATGGAAGTATCTTCATCATCACAGTCTTATAAGAGTTAGTGTAACTGGAATTGAGAGAATGAGGAATAGAAGAAGATCCCCCACATGTACCCAAGTCAGTACCAACTCTCTAGAATTTATTATCCACATCATAGGAGGATGTTCATCATCCCACCAAACAAAACCACTATCTAATGATGAGTCACAATATAGCTCGATCAATGTCACCCACTTGACAGACCCCTTCACTGATGAGGAGGACACATATAAACCTAAATTCTAATTTATAATTAGGGATGATGTTACAATGTTTGGGTAATGTGAGTTTTAAATAAACCACGATGATCATGAATCATTTCAGTTGAATTTATACATACAACAGATACTTGATGTGAAACAACCTAATACTCGTACACTCGGATCAGGCGATAAAAACATACTCTTTATGACTATATCCTTAAAATTAACAATTGTGAAACAATTTTAACAATATATAATTAAAATATCAATGTACAATATTGAGTCACTTACATACCCATGAAATTTTAGATTTAGAGTTTTAGGGAATTAGGAAAACCCCTTTCATAAAAAATCTAATGCATTTCTTATGAAAGGGTAATTTTCTCCATTATATCCATATTTTATTTTTACATGATAATACATAAAAATATACAATAAAATTTACAACACATGATACCCTTATAGATATATCTTATATAATATCATTCTTCATAACATGGGGAAATGTAAACATAAGTAATTGTGATATTAAATGCCCAATAAGGGTAAACATATGATATATAAATAAATAATCATAAGTGAGTATAATATACTCATAATTTTATTATAACATGATCATAACTTACAAAATTCAAAACCAATATTTCAAATATAATTAGTCTTGATTCATGGAATAAATATTTTTTATAACAAAATACATAAGTCATAAATGTGAGGAGTTTCCAATAATCAATAATGATCCATAAGAAGGTATCATATGATTAATATATAAGTATATGGTATTAAAATAATAATATAAAATCATTACCTTATTCATGATTCTTTTTCAAGACTGTTATAGTGGATTGTATTCACTCCTCGTTCCACCATTTCCATAGTTAAGGTTCACTCCCAAGACTATCATCTTTGACAGAGCCCCTTAGTGAATTGGGTTCACTCCCCATTATAATCCATATTATCTCCTAAAATATTAAACATTACCCAATTAATTTTAGCTATTTAATAGACCCACCAATAATATTTTGAAAACCATACATTTTTGTACAATAAGATTATAAAAAACATTCATTAAATCATCATAGCATAACCTATGAAAATTAAATGGGTTTCATAAACATTACCTCACAAAATAATCATAACTCATCTATAAAAATAACATGTATGGTATGATTATATCACATCCCTAGTGAAACTTAATAATCATTAAAGGATATTGAAATATCTTCAAAATAAATTTAAAATAGCATTTGAACATTTCTTTGAAAATGAGGGAAAATATAATTTTCCTTCGTTATATTTAAATTTAAAATTTTCAGAATATTAGAAAAATATTTTATTTAAAAATAATAATAGAAACTAATAAAATAATATTCAATGAAAATAATGTTCATGTTAGTGGGAAAATTCATTCATGTGGTAAGCATTAAAACACTTATTTCATTCATACTTTTTATAAAAAAATCATAAATATTTAGTCTAGAAAAATGTATAAAAATTCATTTTGAAACTTTTGAAAATAAATTCAAAAGTTTTTGAAAATTAATTTAAAAATAATTGGATCATATAAAATAACATTCCTTATAAAATTTTAGATAACATTGACATCGAAGAAAAATTTCATCGATTAAAGAGAAAATATGGTTAGTTCTTTATAAAAATATTTTATTAATCATTTTATGTACCAAAGAGAGGTTAATGAAAGGAAAAAATAGAAACACCATAAATAACCATATGAATATAAAATATATGGGTTTTAAAGGATAATATATATATAATTTTCCTAAGTGTAAATTTAGCATAGACAACCCTGAAAATAAATGAGATTGTTACCCAAACCCATACACCTATATAAATATATGAATCAAAACCTCATGAAAGACATAAAATTAGATGGATTTGTAAATACCAATATTTTTTATTAAATTAATCCTAAAATTAATTCATTTTTAGTATATAAAACATTCAAAAAGAAACATTTGGTGAATATGACATATGTCTCACAGATATAAAAGTGATATAAGAAACCCTTACCTAAAGTCATAATTTTATTCATATGGGATCCTAAACTCCTATATAATAGAATTATATTTATTATAAATATATAAAAATATATATTCATACTTATTTTACCATATATTATTCAGTAATGACATATTATCACCTATTTATTAATATTACTTCATTAACATCATTGTCCTGAGTGTTAACTATTCTGTTTTTCATGCATGTTTTAGTAAGGTGGTTCTGGTAATTACATCACGGTACTGGTTTCATCATATAAGTATTATTATCCATTTAATAATTATAATATTAATTCAGTATATATTCTTTTATAATAATTCATATAAGGCAGTGATAATAAATGAAT
Organism: Viscum album; assembly: GCA_963277665.1. Lineage (NCBI taxonomy): Eukaryota > Viridiplantae > Streptophyta > Magnoliopsida > Santalales > Viscaceae > Viscum > Viscum album. Next base: position 1,456,248,687 of record OY728148.1, read on the forward strand.
TGCATCACTTCATGGAGAAGGTAGTCTATACGTACACATGAGTGATGTTTTCACTATTTAGTGAATAGAATGAAAGAAAGGTAAATAATAATACACCTTTATAGAATCATATTTATATAATATATATCATATTTATATAATATATATCATATATATATTCATTAAATACATACTTATAACTATCAATATAATATGATAATCTAAAACGAATCAAATTACTTCGTGGAGCTGGTAGTCCACACATACGAACGAGGGACATTATTTTCTTACAGCATATGGGAGGGTCATAAGTTAGATAATATCATATATTTAAATAAAAAAATGTAATAAAAATCATATATAATCATTAAATACATTTATATAACCATCCATAAGAGGTAATGAAGAAAAATAATATATATCAGTCAGGAATATGGTAGTTTGTACGTACGCATGCCAATGTTTTCATTTTCCATCGTGATGGATGATAAATAGATAATAGTTATTATATTAACAAGATAAAATTTAATTAATATAATTTTAGTTATGTAAATATTTTTATATGGCTATATAATATTTGGAGAAAGTAAAAGAAAAAATAAATAAAGATGGATTTGGTGAAGATGGTTAACTCTTCTTTGAGAAACGTCCATTGGATATCTTCTAAAGTACCCTTGTGTTGGAATTTTAAGAATAAAAAAACCTATATAACTTGTATAATAAATATTAAAATATTTTTGTGTAGTATTTTTCCAATATAAGGTGATTATAAAGGTGTGTATAAGAGAATATAGAAGGTTCCCTTTTATAAGTGATGAGCATGACACACTTGTAATTATTCTAAACATTAAAACAATATAAGGCCACTTTCATGGAAGAGTGGTTCCAAATTGGAAAATTTTAAAATTTGGGATGCTATAAATTCAAAATAAATGAATCCAATAGTATTTATACAAGTTTTTAGGTCATTTTAAACCTTATCACATTACTTTAACCACTCATTAACCCTTTTTTACCATTACCAAGGAAACAAAACACTTAGTTTTTAAGGTTAATTAATGTCCTTATAAATGTTAAAGTAGATCATTAGTGGATAAAGGTTTATATATTAGAAAATTTTTCTTTCACTTTATAAAATAAAATCTTTTATGATTTTTAAAACAATTAATAAAATATTATTTTACATAAAATATATTTATAGTCAATTTTTGAACTATTTGCATAATTTTACTTTAAAAAGATAAATATTAACATGATGTTATAATTTTAATATTTAAAACATCACAAACCATTAATTTAAATCCAAACATAATAATTAACGACCTTTACTTATCCAAAACACTGCTCTTTTAATTTTTTAAAACTATTTACTTGTATTTTTCACTCACTTTCAAAAGTGCTTCATCTACGATTTGTAATAATTTTTTGTAATTATTCCATTACCAATGTCATAAATAACTCCCCTAGAGATACCATAATGAATAGAGAGAGATAATGACTCCCAATTCCCACCTCTAGTAGGTACTTGGATAAAAACTAGCACCAAGGGTATATAAAAATCCTCTCAAATGGGAGGATTTACTCTCTATAATAATAGGATAGAGTGATGGGATAAATAAATTGAAAACAAATACATGAAATAATATAAAAAATTAAACCAAAACCATCCCAAAATATATCTATAATATAAAATTATTTAGGTAAAAGTATCTAAATATAAATACCCAAAATTAAAAAGATAAGGCAGAAACACAATGACGGCCCAAGGGTTTGAGCTAGTAATGTCTAGTGCGGTCCATGTAGTCCACCTAAAACCTGAAAATAAGTTTTTATATAGGGTAAGAAAACAATTATACTCATTAGGAAAAGCAATGTCACTCATATATATGTAAAATAAGAATATTAATGCACCTGTGAGTAAACTACAAAACCAACATCACTTAAACTGGTCAACTATCCAACCCAAAACTCACCACAGAACACTCACCAAATAACGAAATCCAAGTATGATAGCATAATATAGATCATATAGATAAAGTTTAACCCATACCGCTTTCCCAGTTCTTTTTTACTCTCACACCCCAATATTTTATATCCTAGTACTTCTATGTCTTTTGTATAATATATCACATACTACAGCCCCATAGAATGGTCATGTCACATCTCGCCTGCTGAAAAATAGCCCATCATGCCAAATCCACTACCATAACCAGAGTAGTAGGTTATCATGAAGATAAATGACATCAACCTCGTGTCATTATCCTACCATGCATGAACCTTGATATAATCATAATCATAACATGGTCACATCACGTATCACCTCTATGTAGCATGATCACATCACATCTCACCTATAGTCACCAGGTCCATCACATCTCTCCCACAAGAACCTAGGCTATCACATCTCACTGACCCATAGACTGGTCACATAGTACCTCACCCACATACTCATAGGACATTGCCTAGTGTACCATATAACCTAAAACCACCACTAATTATGCATATCTACTCACCTAGAAGAGAGAGGGGGAATGAGTGGGTATCCATCCATCCATCCTCGCCACCAGGATGTTAGAAAAAACACCTGTTATATATATATATATATATATGGGTTTTGGCTTGTGGTTTACGACGCAGGTGGGGTTCATGGATAAAATAAAAAGGAACATACATAGTATATATACATAGCCACACCCAATCCCAATATATGGGTTCACAAAAAATCACTAACCATCTAACAACATCGCCACCTATCCTCTCAACATTTCCACTTTCGATGCCACCGCTAAGTACAGAAAAAAAAACATAACAATCGCAATCCAAGATCCACTTACCGCTTTTCATTACAAGCCAAGCCAATTTCATTTAAACATCCAATTCCATTAATTATTTATTAACAACCATATTTAACTAAACATACCATTATTAATTCATCCATTAACCATTTCTATCCCATTATCCAAACTAGCCCAATCTATTCTCAAAATTATTACTCAATTACATTACTATATAGGTAACTAGAAAAAAACACACAATAAAAAAATACCCATCAACCTAATCATTCCAAATATCCCCACATCACCACCATCCATAGATCACTACCCCATAGCATTGTCACGCAACTCATTGGCCCCACATTCCACAACCACACACAGCTACCAACAATATGGGCTCATTATTAAATGTCCCAAACCTTTATAAAAAAAATTCTAATCTGATTGAATTAAATGTATTATTATGTATTATGGATATAGAAAACACATGAACTTATTGTGTTTTATTAAATCCTATCAGATAAAATACTATTAATAATCATAACTGTTGATAATATATCATTTGAATAGTAATCATATGATTTTTTTAAATATAGGGTTTTGACAAAGCCAATTGACACAAAAAAGGAAGTGATGGCATGGACTAATAGTATTATACCGTTTGAAGCCAATTTATCAGAGCTTCTAAGGAATATATAGTCACTAGGATTTTTCATTGACAAATCCCAATCCAATATCCAAAAACTAAATCTTGATAAAAAAACATTTATAAGATAATTTAAATCTCTTCTATATCAGGGAGCAAACCATGTTTGTAGAACCACCCCATGGAAATCTCACTATCGCACACCTTACCCTTACATCATATTCCAATATAATAAAGAGATCTGTATCAAGACTAAAATAAAATTAATATGTATATTTTATTCTTAATAGAATAATGGTTATATTTACTTATTTTTTAATTTATAAATGATTTTTATTTTGATATGAGAAAACAAAAATTATATTTTTGGGTAATATAAAATTTCAATTAATACATTAATTTTTAGGATTTAGTTCATATTCGAAATCAATTATATTAAAATAAAATTTTAAAATTAAATAATATTTATTAATTATAGTTGAAAATATAATTTTATGAAGTCAAAAATAATTATTATATGGGTTTTAAAACTATTATTGTCAAAAAAACCCAGCATTTCCCAATAAATGAAAATTATTATTTTAAATGTAAAAAATCATATGTTTAGAAAACTATTTTGATAAAATAAATATTATTTTTTGAATTAGAACACTGAAATTATCAAATAGTGATTTTTTTCATTATTTTATAAGAACGTCTAATTTTCATGTAAACATTAAATACGGTATAAGTATACGGTGTGTATTATGACATCATAATGAAAAAAAGTTATTTAGTAAATGGTATAAAAGGTATAAAAGACAAAATATCTTTTTTCTCTTTAAATTAATGTGTTTTTGAGGTTATTTTATTAATTTTATAAATCCTTTATGAATCCTTCAAAACCGATATTATATTTTAAGGTTATAAAATCATTTATTTTAGAACATGACTCGCTTACACATCACCAAGGATGATATTTTAAGGATTTCGGCCATTGGTCTTAGAAAATAATAAAATCCACTCCTCTTTTTTATAATATAATGGGAAAATCCATGGTAAGGTTTCTAGTTTTGATTAATTTATTATATAGATTCCCAAACCTAGTTTTGGAAAATAATAAAGAAGTTAACTCTCTTTTCCTATACAAGAACACCAAAAATACCATTACATTTCACTCAAAAACCTTTTATCACATCCTTACACTTCAATAACATCTCTAGATTTTAACCAAGGTTACCCTAATCTCTCAATAAGATCCTCCCAATCTTTTGTAATCACCCCATCAAGGTAAGGGATTATTTCATTCTTTTATTTATTCAAGCATCTTATTAATTGTATGCCTTTTATTTCCCATTAATAGTATTAAGATATGACTTTACACATAAATCTTAATTTCCATCCAATTTCCAAATGATTATATACCCTTTTATCTCCTATTAAAACATTTTATGATTCTTTAAGTACTGTTGTTATGCTTCCAAAATTTCACTACAAAATGTCAAATATTTGTTTTGTGAATACTATCATTATTTCCACTCAAGTGTATTTACCTAGACATACCTATACTTGTTTGATATAGAAATTACATATATTTATTCCACTTTCTTTATCATGGAAATAAATTTGAAAAAATATGATCCAATTCTGAATGGTCTATATGACACACTTTTGCATGGCCATGATATGGAAGTGATGGGTGTGTCTAGAATTATATAGTGATACAATGTATTGGGTAATATTTTAGTCTCATGATATGTCATTAAAGGGATTAGTGAGTGAACTTGATACATCATGGTACTTTTTCCACCATTCTATGATGTATTTTCGGTTATCCTTGACATGTGTTTATGATGCCAAGTTTAAAGTTGTTTCCACATTTCCCATGTTTCCTTTATGTTATCATGTTATATCAATATTAATTGTTCATGTTTATGATTATAAAAAAATTTATGTCACATTTAATTTACTATTGTCTGACATGTAATAATTTCTTCATGTTATTCCATTTTTATTCCCCTGCTGGGATTTATAGCTCATCCCTTTATTATGTATGCACCTGGGTTATCCCATGTAGTTTTAGAGGACCAATAAGTTCTATGAGCATGTTAAGGAAGTTTTTAATAATGTTGTTATATCCCATGTTCAATAATTCAATCTACGTATATGATTATAAATAAAACTATACTTATAGATCTTATTGGTTGTATTATGTGTATTCTTATGTAATAAATCATGAATTAATGTTTAATAAAGACAAGGGTTTCCATAGTTTCTATCAAATGAAATTTTAGTTATTTTTTGGATTAGGATTAGAAAACTCTAGGGAAATCATTAGTTATATGACTAAACATAAGAATACATCCCTACATTTTGGTAAATTATAGAGTAAGTTTTTTCTAAGTAAATACATACATGTAGGGATACTACAAGTGGATGTGACTCTGGAACAGATATACCTATGAGTAAAACTCAAAAAACCGCATTGAAATAGACTAAATCGGGAAATGGTGCATGAAAATGGGCCCTGTTTCACACATAGTTTGACACTCTCGGTGGATATGATTTTGTAAATTCACAATCTCATTACAAAACAATATTAAACAAAAATTCCTATAAGTTTCTATGTTAGAAAATAGAGCATGGATAACATAGATTTAATCCATGAAATTCAAAGATTAAGGATATTAATTTCATTTATAAGTTATCACTTTAATTGTATTCTCATATATGTGTTTGAAAGTTTAAAAGTAATCATACCTAATTTTCCCTTTATTATTTCCAATGGATGGAAATAGGAGGAACCAAGTAAACAACCAATGTGAAGGGAAATGATATAACTTCCCAAATTATATTCCCAACCTGATGGGAACAGGAATAAATAAATATTTAATGATAATCTCTTAGTTGAATCTGGTTCTAAATATAAATCTAAATCAAGAGGAATTCCAAAATCTCCCTAATAAATAATAAACTTCTATTGAAACATTTATGAAATAAATGCCCATGAATTTAAATGGATTATATGATCCCTTAATCATAGAAAAATGGATCAAATCCACTAAGAATATATTCTCTATCCTTCAATGTTATGAGAATAATAAGGTTATACTATTTTATTATCGTATGGTGGGAGAAGATGATTAGTTGTGGAAATAGATCAAGAATTGGACATCTAAGGAAGAGAATGAAGTGATAAGGATGAAGTAATTATAGAAATTTTTTTCAACAAATATTTTTCCTCAAACTCTACGATTTAAAATAAAAATGGATTTATTTTCCCTTAAGTAAAAAATATGATTAATCCATTGGGGAATATAAGGAAAACTTAACAATACTTGCATGATACACCGTTAGCTTTGTCATTACCCCCAAATGAAATTTTTTCCAATTCTTAGGTGGGATAAAAATGAGCCTATAAAAAGACCTAGAGATCTGTGACTTTGATAACTATGAGGAAATTAAACGATGTTCTCTCAAGGTTGAAATAGATATCAATGAATATCATGAGTCACATTGGGATAAGAAGCAGAAAGTAGAGTTCAATTATGGTGGTTGGATGGATAAATATAATTATGGTATGAAAATTCAACATCCCACTTTTCAAATGTGATGAAATAAACACCAAAGAAATTTCTTAAAGGGGTTGAGGAAATTATTTAGGTGTGGGAAGGAAGGGATCTTATTTAAAAATTGATGACAGGATAAACCCACAAATGTAATAGAAGAGCGGATTTCTCCATTAAACGCTCAGAATTTTGTCCAATTTTTCAAATACAAGGAACAATAGAACTTTCCAAAATAAAGAACTAATCCAAGGATAGTATGATACAATTAGATCTAATAAACTCCAAGTTATCAAGTGAAAACGTATTCCATTACAACCACTAGGTGTATTATGACAACAAAGTTTTGATAATTATGCTAATTTTTCATTGAATAATAGAGAAAATTCATTTTTATTTTGGTTCTACTGATTCCTTTATTACATAAAAGTTTAGTAGAACTATTAAAACACCCCCACTAATAATGGAATTAGATTTTTTGATGAAATGACATATGTGGAAATTATTTTATCCCAGTTATATAACTTCTACCATATCAAAATTTGTGGGATAAACTTCCCAAATAACCTTTTGATAATCCATTTAGTGTAATTTGATGAAATTATGGGTATGGATTAGTTTTCCTTATATAGACCCTACATAAATGGACATGATAAGGAAATCACTCTCTATTTCACAAATCATCCTCCGATTTTGTACAAGTTCAAGGAGAATGATGAATCTTTTTTATCGCCAACATCTAAAGAATGGATATTATTTCCCTATGAGAAATTGTATATAGATCAAATTATTTATTCTATGGAAATGATCATCCTTGAATACATTCCCATTGTGAGGGAATATAATGAAGTTTTTTCCAAAGAATTTTTTAGTCTCCCCCTAGCTGAGATATTGAATTTTCAATTGATCTTTTACCTAGGTATTTTCCAATATACAAGCCTCCACATAGAATGGTTGTTTTAGAACAAGAGTATTTGAAGACAAAAATAATGGAGAATATAGATAAAGGGTTCATATGCCCAATTATTTTACCATGAGGTGCACCAGTCCACTTCTTCAATAAGGATGGGTTAATGCACCTTTTCATTGATTATCGTGAGCTCAACAAGATCATGATAGAGAACAAGTATCCTCGGCAATGGATTGATGAATTGTTTGATCAACTATATGGATCTAAATACTTCTCCTAAGTGGATCTTCAGTCAAGGTATTATCAAGTAATGGTGAAGAAAGATGATATTACCAATGTTTTTTTTCTTACAAGGTATGGGAGCTATTATTTCATAGTAATTCCATTAAAACTCACTAATTATACAACAATATTCATTGACTTTATGAATATAGTCTTTAGACATTACTTTAAAAAATTTGTGGCTTTATTTTTAGGAGATATTATAATATACTATAAAAGATATTATAAGTATGAGGAGTATCTAAGAACTTTTCTAAAGACATTATGAAAGGATAATATTCGTGAAAAGTATAGAAAATGTTAGTTATTATTGAAGGAAGTCTCATTCCTTGGGAACATTATCAAAAGTAAGGGGAGATCTTTGAACCTTATAATGATAGAGGTAATTAAAGTATGACCAAGAACAACCACTATAAAGGAAATCCATATTTTACTAGGATTATTTGTGTTTTAGCATCGATTTGTGAGAAATTTCAAATTATTCTTAAACCCTCTAACTAAAATAACTCAAAAGGGAGTCAAGTTTTTTTGGAATAATGAATGTGAAGAGACTTTTAGGGAGTATAAAACGAGGATTATCACTGCACTTATACTTACACTACCCACAAGTGGGGAGATTTTTGTGGTATACATCGACTCTTCAAAAAACGTCTTGGGTTTTGTACTAATGTAGAATGAAAAATTTATAGCTTGTTCCTCAATGAAATTAAAATTTCAAGAATAGAAACACCAAATGCATGATCTATATTTGGATGTAGTGATATTCACATTGAAAATCAATTATCATTGTCTCTTTGGGAAGAAGTTTGAAATATATACTGATCATAAGAGCCTCAAGTATATATTCACATAGAAAGATCTGAATATGCACCAGTGAAGATGGTTAGAAATGATTAAGGACTATGACTTTTAAATCCACTATTATCCTGGGAAAGTAAATAAATTTTTAGATTCTCTAATTATAAAGGATTTGGAAATTTTACCATTGATGATAATTGAGAAGTATATGATCTTCTTATACTTGAAAAGGATGGACATGGGAATCATAAGGGAAGGAACATCATCAATCCTTTCACAAATGATTGATCAACCATCCCTTCTTGAGAGGATAAGGGATACTCAAATAGATGATGTATAAATTTATAATAAGGTGGAAGATATATGAAATGTTAAATCCTCATAATTAAAAATTAATGAAGAATGAGTTATAAGATTGGGGCACGATTATGTATACCATCAAATCCTAAGTTAAGGAAGGAGATGTTGGATGATGCACATAACTCAACCTTCCCCATTCATCTAGGGAGCCTAAATATGTGTTGAGATCTCTGAGAGAACTATTGGTGAGAAAATATTAAAAAGGAGATTGTGTAATATATATTAATGTGTCTTTTATGTTATCAAGAGATGGATGAAAAGAAAAAAAACAAAGGGGATGATACAACCATTACCCATAACTACATAGAAATGGGAGAAAACATAACCATGGAAATTTTCACTAGTCCTTTGAATACATCAAGAGGAAATAATTCTATATGGTTTTCGTGTATAATATTACAAAGACTACTCACTATATTAAAATTCAAGAATAATTCTAACTCAATAAACTTTCAAGGATATACATTAGAGAAGTGGTGAGGCTACATGAAACACAACAATCAATTGTATCTTATTGAGATCTAAGATTTACCTTTAAATTCTTGAAGAGTCTAAAATATTCTCTAAATACCAAGTTTAACTTCATCATGACTTAATAACCTCAAATTAATGGAAAATTTGAGAATACTATCCAAACACTCAAGGTTATGTTGAGAGTATACTCAATTAAATTCAAAGAAGGATGGGATCAATATCTTCTTCTAGTTAAGTTATCATACAACAATCGTTTCTAATAAAGCATGAAAATGGCTACCTATGAAGTCATTTATGGTAATAGATGAAAACACCAACTTAATGGGATGTAGTTGGTGAATAAAAACTATTGGGTCCTAAAATGGTAAAGGAAATGGTAAAAAAGGTCAAGACCATTCAACAACACAATAAGGCTTCTCAAATTTGATAAAAGATCTATTTTTTCACTCATCAATGAGACCTAGATTTTGAGGTTATAGATAAGTAACTCCTCCTTATATCTCCCATGGAATAAATTCATGATATTTGGAAATAATGGAAATATTAGTCCAAGATGCATCGGTTCCATTGAGATACTTGATCGCATTAGAGCGGTTTCCTATTGAATAGAACTCCCACCTAAATTATCCCAGGTACATGATATGTTCCATGTATCCCTCTTGAGTAAGTACATAAGAAACCCCTCACATTTTCTAAATATAGAAGCGGTACTGTTGAATAATAATCTTTCATATGAGGAGAACACGGTGAAAATATTAGATCCTAGATAAAAAAGTTCTACGAAATAAGACAATGCACCTAGTAAAACAGCTATGGAGAAACCATAAGTTTAAATAAGATAAATGGGAACCAGAGGAGATTATGAAACAAAATTACCCTCATATTTTTTAGTGTGTGAAATGAAATTGATGGAAAAATTTCTGAAGGGGGGAAGATTGTAACAACCTGAAGTTTTATAAATAAAATTACTTTTGTGGTTAATTTAAATTTATTATTATATATTATGGTTATAGAAAAAAACCACTTATTTGGTTTTATTATATCCTATAAGAATTAAAATAATATTAATAATAAAAAATATTGATAATATAGTCATTGAATAGTGATCATATTATTTTTATAAATATAGGGTTTTGAAAAATCTAATTGACAGAGACAAAGGAAGTTATGGCCTTAACTTGTAGGATCATACCATTTAAATCCCATTTATCAGATATTTATAGGGATATAGAATCACTTCGATTTCACTTTGAATAGTCCTAATTTTAGATACAATGATTAGATCATGAGAAAACCTATTTATGGGATAAGTTTAAGCTCATCGAGATTGAGGCCAAAACCATGTATGTCAAACCACCCCATGAAAATATCACCATCGCACACCTTACCCTTAAAATTTTTTTAGTGTAATAAAGGGATATGTATCTAGACCCTAATAATATGAATATATATATTATATTCTCAATATAATAATGTTTATATTTACTTCTTTTCTTTACTTTATAAATGATTTTGATTTTGATATGAGAAAACACAAATTATATTTTTTTTGGTAATATGTAATTTTAATTAAGACATTTGTTTTGATGAATTAATGAATTTTTGAAATAAATTATAATTTAATAAAATATTTTAATTAGATAATATTTATTAAATATAGTCGATAATATAATTTTATAAAGACAAAAATAATTTCTATAAGGGTTCAAAAACTATTATTGTTAAAAAAACCCCATCATTTCTCAATAAATATCAATTATTATTTTAAAAGTAAAAATTCAAATATTTATAAAATTATTTGGATAAAATAAATATTATTTTTTAATTAGAACATCAAAATTTTCCATTTTTTCAATTTTTAAAAATTTCTTGAAAGTCAAAATTTCAGGTAAAAATTAAATATAGTAAAAATATACATTATGTATTATAACTTCATAATTACCCAAAATGATGTAATAAATGTTATAAAATGTATAAATAACCAAACATAAGTTTCCCCTTTATATTATTTTGTTTTTTAGGTTAATTCATTTATTTTATATAGCCTTTATAAATCCTCAAAAATCTATATTATATTTTAAGGTTTTAAAATCATTTTTTAAGAACATGAATCACTTACACATCACAACGGGTAATATTTTAATCATTTAGAAACTAGTAATTATGAAATAATGAAAATAACCCCCTTTTTTATAAAACATAGGAAAACCCATGGTATAGTTGTGGTTTTGATTAATTTATTATATAGAGTCCAAAACCTTGGTTTGGGAAATAATAAAGAACTCCCCTCTCTTTTCCTATATAAACCCACCCAATATTCCATTTCTCTAGACTCAATAATATTTTATTATTTCCTTAATCTTCCCTCCCTTATCTATTTTCTTCCCAATTTGCCTTCAATATCTCAATAATCTCTTCTCAAGCTTTTGGAATCACCCTCTCAAGGTAAGGTATCCTTTATTTCTCCTCGTTATTAAAGAATATTCTTCATTTTATGTATTTTATTTCTAATTACTAATGTTTGGATATACTTTTTACATCCCTCTTACAATCCATTTTATTTCCAAATAATGAGATACCCATTTCACGCTCATTAAAACTTTGTATTAATCTTGAATTACTAATGTTATGCCGTCAAAATTTTACTACACTTTTTCCATGCCAAATATTTGTATTGTGAATACCATCGCTATTTCCACTAAAGGGTATTCACCTAGACAAACCTATACTTACTTTATTGGGAAATTACATGTATTTATTCCACATTCCTTGATTATTAATTCAATGGTATGAAATATGACCATTTTTTGAATGATATATATGGCGCATTGTTTCATGTACATGATATGAAAGTGACTGGTGTACCCAAAATTATATAGTACTCCAATGAATTGGGTAAATTTTTAGTCTCATGATATTTCATAAAAGGTGATAGGGAGTGAATGTAATCTATCATAGTAAATTTTCCCCCATGTAATTATATCTTTGTGACTATCCTTGACCTATGTTTATGATGTCATGTTCAAAGTTGTTTCCCCATTTCCCATGTTGACTTTATGTTATCATGTTATATCATGGTTCATTTTTCATGTTTAGGATTCTCAAACTTTTTAGGTCCCATTTAATTCCCTATTGTTTAACATGTAATAATGTCTTCATCTTATTAAATGTTTATTCATATTCCAGGATTTATAGCTCACCCCTTTGTTATGTATGTCCCTAGGTTATCCTATGCAGTTTTAGAGGACTGATGATTTCTAGAAGCATGTTAATGAAGTTTTTAATAATATTGTTGTATCACATGTTCAATACGTCATGTTATGTATTGATTCCAAAATATACTAGACATAGAAATCGTATTGGTTTTATTATGGGCATTATTATTTAATAAATCATGAATTAATGTCTAATAAAGACAAGTGTTGTTGTACATACCAACCACACATTGTTGTCTCATAGCATGACCTCATAACAACCACAAATAACCACCCCATAACATGACCACACAATAACCAAATCAAATCAACTATATTCAGGTTTAGAAAGGGTCATTTTACAATCCACTTATTTATATTTATGCTATTCTCACACAATCTATATATCTAGATGAACCCATTTTTATTATCCAAATATAAGTGGTTTTTAAATTTCCATTTATTCATGGTGATGAAAATCAATCATTTAACATGGGTTCCAAAGTATATTATAAATTATAACAAACAACAGCTCCAAATGCCTCTATTCTCAGTGAGGCATTCATCCCATAAAATTTTAATATCAATAAATAATATCATGGCTATGAAAACATGTGATTATTTCCCCATCCCCCATCAATTCAATTAAATCGGTCCATTATAATTATTTAAGATGATGAAACTATCTTCCAATAGATGAAAAAATTATATCCCCTCCCACATGATACACTAGATGAGAAATGAAGGTAACCCTGCCTCAAAGAATCTTTTCCAACTTGTTTTGCACAACAAGGCGAAGAAGAAACACCTATAAACCACAACCACATATGGGAAACAGTAGATTAACCTAAACTGTAGCCAAGGATAATAAAAATATAGCCCACACACACCCTAAACCAAAATCACAATGTTGAAATAATTTTAAAACGAATAATATAAATAAAACCATGGGGAAGGGAGGAGAACTCACCATCAATCGACAATGCAAATCCATAAAAACCTAAGGATCAAATTAAGAGAATGGGGGTTGTGATATCCTACAAAATCACCTAATGTTCACCAAAAATGATAGGAAGTGTAAATGGATGAATGGTAAATAAAAATGTCTGAAAGAAAGATATAAAAACATGGATTTTTCGGGTTTTAAATCATGAATTCCACTTTCACATGTGAATTTCACAGGACTTGTGATTTAAAATTTGTGAATTAATTATAGGGCATGAAACCCCCCTATATTGTTTTGCCAAAAATTAAGGTTCCTATAATTAGTTCAAAATTAATGATGTGACTTTTTTTCAGGGACTCTCCCTTATCCTGTATACATTTCATGAATTCCACTAGCAACACAATATGTGAACCATCAATATACGATGTGAATCTAGTTCACCTTGTGAACCACCTACTACAATACTCCTATAGCTCCAACCCCACCAAACCATTTATGGATTCCTCTATGAACTCTCTATCCATAAAAATAGTAAAATAATAGTCCAGGAATTTATGGTTCATTACATCAGATACCTCTCAAAGAGTTGTAATCCTTGAGAATCAAAACCAAACCCAAATGAAAGGAAAGGAGTCTGAATAACCACCCTGCAAGATACCTCTAAAGGATCACGTCATACCTCAAGTTCCACAACTAACCAAACATACCAACCAAAACACCCACAAGAAATATTATGCATCCACACTACCACCTCTCACTAGTCACATTACCACAACATCTGGTTCCATCCACAAACTACTATATTTTCGCACAACCACATGGACACACAACCAACCACATCTTAACATGCACCACCACCACATAAATTTATTATCCATAAAAGCATCCAAACCTCCACACAGCCTAATAAAAAAACTCCTATAACCAATAAACAACACTGGATCAGTAAAAAAATAGGGAATCTCATCTTCCATGTCTTGATATTATATACTTTGGGTGGCACTAACTCACCCATACAGTTTTAATCATGTAAAATTATAACACATCTTGATTAGGATTCAGGTTCTCTCCTTTTCACATGTATAAATATTTATAACACATCTAGAAAACATTATAATAATGTCACAATACATCTCATAAAACTATGAGATCCAAACATCACAATGAAAAATATAGTAAAAATATATAAATAAAACTCCATGTACTGGGAATGAATTTGGGTCTCAAGATCCCAAGTACTCTCCCTCAAACCACCATGCATCTATAACACATTAACCGAGGTAATGGTCTATACTCATAATAATTTCTCTCAAAAATCCTAGATCTCCCCTAGTTGGTCCACAAACGTTGCATCGTCCTTAATATGTAACTCTCTTTATTCAATGAAATGGGAGTAATTTTGATTATAATGAAAGATTTGAGATCATTGGAATTAATCTTGTATCATCTCCAATCATGGTGTAAATGCCGACCAATAATCCACATCACCCACATTCCCTAACACCTCAAAGATCCTAATGAACCGAGGAAAATCTTACTTCCCTAGAAAAACCTCCATTGCCCTCATCATGGGTAAACCTTCAAGAGCATGTGTTCTGCAACCTCAAAATAAAAGGTCCTCCTACTATGATAAACATAATACTTTTTCTAGTCTTGTATTGTTTCATCCTCTCACACACAAGTTGAACCTTCTCTATTGTTTCATGTACCACATCGGGGCCACGAACTACTAACTACCAAACCACAGTCCAGTACAACATGAACACCCATAAAACTCTATAAATGAATCCATTAAAAAGGATGAGTGATATATTTTATTGTAATAAATATCAACTAAAGTAAAGTGTTTTTTACAAGATCCACCAAATTCTAAGACACATACCCATAATATATCCTCTCGTATCCTGATATACCACTCTATTTTCCCATCTATCTCATTGTATAAAGGAGTGATGAGATGTAATTGAGTTTCAAAATCATGTTGTAATATCCTCTAGAATTTCATGGTAAAATGTGAATCCTAGTCCAAGACAGTGAAACTTAGAACTCCATGCAACCACATAACCTCATCAATATACCTCTTTTCCAAAACATCCATAGTAACCAAATCTCTGATCATAAGGAAGCGAGCCAATTTTGTCAATTGATCTATGATTACCCAGATAGAATCAAAAAATCCCTAAGCATGGGGTAACCCTATGATGAAATCCCTTGAGATGGTTCCCCATTTCCACTCGGGAACATCCAAAGGTAGCAAAAAAATTATGGGGAACACCATGCTTATCCTTTACTTACTTTAAAACCAAACATCAAGCCACAAAATGTTCTACTTCTCATTTTACCACATGTCACAAAAATTGCATCCTCAAGAGATGGTACATATTAGATACTCTCAAGTTTACCTCTATAGGTGATCTATGAAACTCATAAATGAATCCCTCGTGTATCATTGATAGAACAAACAACCTCCCACAAAACAATATTCAGTTTTGATCATCCTCTTACCATCCCTCTAAAGCATTATCATAGACAACACAATCATGCATCCCCTCTATCTCTAAGTCTCCCCACTCAGACCGCACCATTAATTTAACTAGGGTTGTATACACCACCATCTAAAACAAATATCCTCTACCATAAATCACTCTTATATCTAAGTATAATGTTTTCAAATCCTCCACTCATTTCCAAACATCTCTAGACTTTTTAACATCATCCCTTTGTGACATTCTGCTCAAAGTTTTGATCACAACATTTCCCTTTCCTATGGTGTAAGAGATATAAATATCTTAGTACTAAAAAAACTCCATACATCTATGCTATCACAAATTCAAATCTCACTGAGAAAAGATATAAATCATCCTATTCTAATCGGTAAAGATAAAAAATAACTCACCAATGAGGTAATTCCACCACATCTTTAGCACAAACAAAACCATTGATAGCTCAAGATCAAGGTTGACATAGTTACACTCATGGGTATGTAACTACCTAGAAACACAGGAGATCATTTCTCACTGCTAAATCAAGAAACATCCCAATTCTAGATGGGAATTGCCACAAAACACCTCAAACATATCCTCCTACTCTAGTAACCAAAGCATTGGAGTGAAAACTGATTTCCCATTTAGGTATTCAAATGATGCCTGACACTTATTAGTCCACACAAAATCCTAGTCCTTCCTAGTCAACACTATCAATGTGGCTTCAAATCAAGAGAAATATGGTACAAACCTCTGATAATAGACTGTGAGACTAAGAAAATTATGAACATCTTCCACATTCATAGGTGATTCCTAAGAAACAATAGTCTCAACCTTTGATGGGTCTATATACACACCCTGTTGAGACACTATATTCCCATGGAAGTAAACTTCCCATGTCCAAAACCTACACATTAAAAAATTTCCATGGATAAGGTGGTGTCAAAGAATTTGAAAATAGATCTGATTTTATTAGAATGATCTTCCGGTAACTTTGATTTGATTAATAATTTTATCAATGAACATGAATATGAAATGGTCTAGGAATTCATGGAACACAGATTTCATGAGTTCCATAAACACATATGGCCTATTTGTGACACAGAACAGTATGACTAAAAACTTAAAGTTCTCATACCTACATCTGAAGGCAGTCTTTAGGATATTTATCTCCTTCATTATCAATTGGTGGTACCCAAATCACATATAAATATAAGAAAATAAACTCCCCCTCTCAACTATTTGAAAATATAATCTATCCAAGGAAAAAGGTAGTGGTTATTAATTTATATCTCATTCAACCATTGGTAATTTATACACAATATTTGACTATCATCCTCCTTTTTAGAGAATAACACAAGATCGCATCACAGAGACACAATGGGCTAGATGAAATACATCTCAATTAGATCATATATCTAATTTCTTAGCTCCCACAACTCATAAGTTTCTATTAGATAAGTATCCATCAATATCATAGAAGCATTAGGATGAAATTATATCCAGAAATGAACATATCAGCGAGGGGGTAGCAACACAACCTACTCTATAAAAACATCCAAAAACTAGTGGACCACCCTAGGAATCTCCTCTATCTCATATTCTACTAATTCAATAGAAAATGTATCCATTGAAGAAAAAATGTGCTCTATATATCTATTACAAAATAGAAACCCCCACTCTCTAATAAAAACCACACATTTTCCATCCATGTTTAAGGTCACAACTCTCCTCTATAATAATTCAATAAAATCATGAAAAAAAATAAAAACAGTTGATTATAAGCATCACATCCTATGACTACATATAAATTAAGAACAAATCCACATGGGATTGATGTTCCCCCATCATCATTCCCCCCCCCCCAACGCATATCAAACAAGATGGTTAGGCCTCTGACTGGTGTAGTAAACCCCAGGGGTATAGAAAGCCTCTATATGTTTAGTACTATATTATGGACTACAGTGGGTGAAAAAAGGGGTGATGATCTCCTTATAGATCCCTAATATATATTGACCACTATGGGGAAGAGGTGAATTCGTGGTTTATTTTTAGAATTTTTTTATTTTTGATTCAACCTCTTCAACTTGTTAAGTTTCTCTATCAACACAATATTATCTATCAAACTCAATTTGTGTTCAGTAATAACAGCAAAAATAGTATCACGTTTTATTTACAAGGTTCTTCATAAAGACATACTCTTTTCCATGTTGGTTTCCCACAAACATGGATTCTCTATTATACTTTACTATCAAACAAGTGATTACAATGTAGTTTAGTTCTAACTGAAGGGATTATGATCCATATCCAACAGACTGACTCCATTTTCTTCTGGCCCCAACCAAAAGGCTTACTGCTCAAAATCTAATTGAGAGACTCTATTTTCCCTCAGCTCCTACCAAAATACTTCACCTACTCCTAACACCAACCAGAAGGTTTCACCTCTTTTAAAAGTATTGATCCACTAAAATATGATTCTATTATCTTCCTCTATGATCTTGCATGATTTGACTTGCTTGTATACCTATTCAAGTATCATAAATAGCCTTTGTTAGGGTATGTTGGCCTTTATAAATAATTATGATCGCCTATTCTTGATTAATTTCCTTGGTGCAACTAAACTCATGATATATTTCCTTATGAATGAAGTCTAAGGTCCAATTTACATGTGCAAGGTGTGAACAAAAAATATTATTTATATTTACACAAGAAAAACATTCAAAAACTCAATATTCTATAAGTACACATCTTCTATGTTTCATGGGATCCTCACAAAGTAAACCCTAGGACATATAAGTTTATCTATATTATTTATGTTCTTATAATTATCTATTTTTCAATCTCATGTTATTTAATTTGTGCATAGATTATTCATGAATGAATATAAGTATTATCAAGTGAAACTCTTGTCTCTTTGCACAACCTAAAAGGGTGTTAATGAAATATTTTTCTCAAGTTATTCACACACACATTTTCCACTGTTTATTAAGTTTATGATCAATGGATTTGTTCTATATAGGTGTTCATACCTTTCCTTCACAAAAGGATGGGTTTGGACACCCTACCTTCATCATGAAACACATTGACTTTGTGTACTTCTTCCTTTGAATACACCTGGATGAATATAATAATTTGATGCATGAAAGATCTTCTTCATGAGTCATAATGTAAGTTTACACTGCCTTGTGACTATCTTAAGAAGATCACACAAACCAGAAAGGATTGACCAATCTTAGATCTTTTTGAAATCTAGGGAGACATTATTTTCTTGCATTATCCCTTTTTCTTCACACAATTGTGTTTCAAAAAGAATTTAAAGATTGATTTCAATTTTTGAATTCTCATAGGATCCTCTTATCTCTTGAATAAATTTTATCATCAGGAGTTCTTCCTCTTCATTAAATAAATGAGTTTTTAGTTCTGTAATTCTTTTGAAATAATAGCCTCTCAGTATTTTCAAAATAGTTATCAAACTATGGATTATCCTTTTATAGATGATGTGGACCACATGACTCTAGTTTTTATGTCGTGTTTGTACTTAGATAAATATTTAATATCAAGGAATAATATATCTCATCTGATTCATTCAGGTATGATTAAAACATATATTTCATTTCACTATATTTTTATTTGTGAGTTCATGTTTCTCGTTTACGGTGTCATACTCATATGCATGACATTATCACATGAATATCATATGTAAATATCAAACTCATTTGTTATTCAAATGTAATTCGACTTCATTTTTAGTCTCATATGTTTCTTCTTTCTTCAAGTTCTCTCATGCAGGAAAAGTTTATAATGAAATAATGATGATTTTAGGGCTCATAATCTCAAAATTTCAATGAAAACAATACATAGAGGCATTGGTTCAGTCATCAGATGGTCGGCTGATCTTATATAGTAAACTTGATCACTCGGATGAAGTTCAAAGATTAGGTAAAACATCCTTTGTTATTATCTTATTCACTCTACCTCTTCCCATCATGCAATTTATTATTTTATGGTCTTCAATTGAATTTATTATCATATATTAATAAATTTCTTTTTTCCTGACTATCATTTATAGTAAACAATGTGAACTAATCCTTAGCACAAGTGTTTAATCATTAAATATCAGTTCAATAATCAACTGATTTGAAAACATGGGGAATTTATCAACCATTACATATAATTCTATAAATCCATAATAATTTTCCAGGCATCACCACTTTTCATCATCATATTACCTGACTCAAATTGACATGTTATTAAAAACAAATGAAATACGGGTCCCAAAAATAGCCTCTTTTTTATTCTGTAGTCAATACCTATTTCTCACACTTTATATAATTCAATATGTGTGTTCAACTTTTTCTCCCCTTTATTAGTAATTAAACATAAATGGAAAGTGTATAACTTCTCAAAATCATGGAATCCTCCCTTTTAATGATTATTTCTTAAATACTTCTAAGAGAGATGGATGATATCACATAGTTTTTATTAGCTTGTAGCCTTTAATGAATTAACTCAAAGACTAATTGGGAAAACCTGAGGTAAAAAACAAGAGAGATTTGACCAATGTTTTAAATGTTGTCCATAAACACCCATGCATGTGAAATAATGATAAAAAAGTCTCAATTTTCATTCAAGGGGTTGAAAATAATCATGTTTAACATTGAAATGAAAAATCATTTACATGATTCAAGAAACACATCACAAATTTTTAGTGAAAAGATAAACCTCCCACTTTATCTCATCTTTTCACTAACCAAACACTCCCCCTTAATTGATATATTTAATATAAATAAGAATGATTGATGAAAGTTTGATTAGAATATATCATTTTCAAAACAATTATCCCCCATAGGGGATGAAACCATCTCCTTCAATTCCCTGCATGTTAGTACACAAAAATTATTATATCTAGGAATAAGGAGAAACTTCACTTTTTCATTAATATGAATAGAAAGGTTGAGATATTTTTCTCTACCAAGTTGATACATTGTCTCCAATATTCATGCTTCTACATCTGAATTTAAAATTTTATTTATGCTTTGTTAACATGGATATCATCACTACTACCACTTCATTGCATGATATAGTTATTCTTTATTTATCCATCAAATAATATGCATCTCCTGGTGTAAGATTCATTTTCCTAAAGGATTCTTCTGGTGCTAGAAAAGTAGTTAAATATTTTCTTTCCATATGTATAAATTTATTGAATCTCTCATATATAACATATTTAATACAATATTTTTTATTTGTTAAAAACCAAAAATGAAATTCATCTTCTTCATGTGGAATCATCATTTTCCCTTCTGTGCTAAATTTTTCTTTTGCTTCTTCTAAATTTCTAGATTTCTCCGAATCAGAAGGAAAAATTACGAAAATGAATTTGGGAATATTAATATCCTATTTAGAGTTTCCAAATAGATTTCCATTTATTTCTCCCTTTTATATAGGATAGGGTCTTACATTGTTCTTCTTTGTGGATGTTGGTTTAATATGATTCTTGTTTTGTTCACATCCCAAGGATGACTTGTCACCATTTTTATTCTATGGATTTATCCTCTCAAGTGCATTGTTTCTATTTTTATAGCTTTTCTCCCCTTAAATATAGTCCTTATATTATCATCATGAATTGAAATGTTATTCCAACATTCCAATGACCGAAGCCTAAAATTCCAGCAACACCAACAATAGCCTAAGATCCTTATTATTTTCTTTTGATGTGTAGTCTATTTATATTTCACATATTGTAAACCTTGATGCTTATGAGTGAAACCATCACCCTTTGAGAAAATTCTTGTGGAATAGTTACTCATACTTCTTTTCATATCCTCTCTTAATGTTTTGGATTTTACAACATTTTTTCTATCCATACATTCCCAAAGTCTGGTTTAGAACCTTTATTTACAATTGAAACATCATTAGAACACAAGATAGTTTCTGGTTTATGGGATACCATATTTTGGGAAGATGATTCCATCTGATTATAGAATGATATAAAACTATTCTTGAATTCATAGTATTCAAAGAA
Organism: Viscum album; assembly: GCA_963277665.1. Classification (NCBI taxonomy): domain Eukaryota; kingdom Viridiplantae; phylum Streptophyta; class Magnoliopsida; order Santalales; family Viscaceae; genus Viscum; species Viscum album. The sequence goes on from OY728148.1 coordinate 1,456,271,103, forward strand.
AATTTTTGTATAAATATATCATTTCATATAAATATGGGAAGTTATTGATTATGGTGATTCTTAATTCTTTAATATCAACTCTTTCTCTAAGAACATCATGTTGAGAGAGTTCTCATCATCAGATGATGTCATATTGAATTTCCATTCCTATTTCATCTTCTTCATTTACTCTTCATGTATAATTTTTTATTATTAAAAAGAATGTTTTTCCTCTACTTGATATTATTTGACAATCATAGAAACTTTGTTAAAATTTTCAAATGTATGGAAATATTCTACAAACACAATCTCAAAGAATTATTTCTCACAAAAATCTTCTTTCAATTATTCAATAGCTTCAATATATCTTTCACTAAAAATAGAAATTGTATCTTCCTTATCTTTCAAAAGTTTTGTGAGAGTGTTGGAAATACAAGCCCTTTTACCCATTTTATATTCCATGGAATCATATTCTTCTTCTAGATATAGTTTTTTATTCTAAATAGACTTGTAACCTTCAATAATACAATTATAACAACATTGGAAAGTTTCTTAAGATGATTTTAAATTTAGAAATATGATAAATAAGTAATACATCATCATCATAGCTTGTGAAATATGCATTAGCAGATTCATAATTGAATTGATTATTTCATGTTTTACCTTTCATATTACCTGCTATTTTAGGTGTCTCTTCATTTAAACTAAGATTCTTATTTAGATTATTTTCCTTCCTTTTCTATATGTTCTTATAAGACTTCATAGAAATATCCATATGAGTTTTATCACTCATCTACTAAAATATGAACTTTATAAAGACTCAATTATATCTTTAGAGGTGACCTATGCTCTGATACAACTTGTAGAGCCCTAGGAGGGATTGTCCACTAAGAGGGGATGGGTGAATCAATGGTTTATTTTTACAAATTCATTTTAATTTTTATTGAATGTATTATACTTATTAAGGTTATAATTCCGCACAATATTATCTATAAAACTCACCTCGTGTGCAGCAATAATGGTAGAAAGAGAAACATACAGTATTTACAAGGTTCAACATAAAGACCTACTCCTATCCATGTTGGTTTCCCCTAGAATGAATTCTACATTATACTTCACTATCAGACAAGTGATTACAATGGATTTTAGCTCCAACTAAATACTTGTGCTCTGAATCCAAATGATAGACTTTTTTTGCTTGTGGATCCTACCAAAAGACTTCTTGCACCTTCTCCAAACGATAGGCTCTGTTTTCTTCTGGCTACCACCATAAGACTTCACTTACTCCTGGAACCAATCAGAAGGCTTCGCCTATATTCAAAGGATTTATCCATTGTCTAATGATTCTATGACCTTCCTCCATGATATTGTAGGATCTTACATGCTTATATACCTATTCAAGTATCTTTAATAGCCTTTAGTAGGTTCTGTTGTCCTTGCTCAATAATTTTAGTCACCTACTCTTGATCTGTTTGCTTAGTGAAACTATGCTTGGGATATTCTTCCTTCTAAATGAATTCCTGATATAAATTTTGGTGTGCAAAGTGTTCACACAAATTATTCTTTATTATTTATGAAATAATAACATGAAAAAACTAAATCATCTTTAAGTAAACATCATGGATGTTACATGGACTCCACATGAAGTAAATCCTTGAATATATAAGTTTATCTCTATTATTTATGTGATTTTTATTTTCTGTTTGGGTATATTAAGTATTTCACATGTTCATGGATTGTGAATTAATGCATATAAGTATTTCCACATGAAACCCTTTCCTTATTTACATAACGCGAAGGGGTGTAAGTGAAATATTCTTATCAATTTCAACAAGAACACATTGTCTACTAGTTCTTTAGTTCAGTATCAATGAATTTTTTTCATGCATGTGTTCATTCATTTTTGTTTCACAAGTATGGGTGTATACACCCTACCTTCTTCACAAAACACACTGAATGTGTGTAATTATTCCTTTTCATGCACCCAGTTGAATATAATCCTTTGATGTGTGTAAGCTCATATTTGTGAGTCACTGTGTATGTGTACACAACCTTGAGACTATCTCAAGAAGACCACATGAACTATGAAGGATTTTCCAATATTAGATATTCATAATATATATAGAGATTAAATTTTTTTACTAACCCTTTTTCTTCCTAGAACTCTATTCTTCAAAAAGAAATTCAAGAGTGATATTCTCTTTTTGAATGGTCATCAGATCCTATTCTCTCTCACACTAATATTATCATGTGGAGGGATTATGCTTCATAACCATAGAAGTTCACGATGATCATTTTCTCCAAAAACAAGAGCCTCTAAATATTTTATGCATGTTTCTCAAATGAGGCCTTCTCCTTTTATAGGTGATGAATATCTCCTTGCCTTCGATTTTTATGCCACTTCTTTACTTTGATAAATATTCCATGTCATGCCATAATATATCTAACCCATTTTGTTCATGTATTATTCAAATGTACACCACATTTCATGGAATTTATCTTCATGGGTTTATGTTTATCCTTTGTGGTGTCATCCTTATCTTAATTCCATTGTCACATGCTTCTCATATATAAATCTTAACTCATTCATTATTAAAATGTCTTGAAACTTTTTTTATATTATCAAAAATTTCTTCTTTCTTTGAGTTTTCCCATGCATGAAAAATAATGGAATGCATGCATAATTATTCCTGGGTTCATAATCACAAAATATTAATTAAAAAACATCCATAGGCACATTGTTTCGATCATCAGATGGTTGAATGGTCTTCTCTAGTGAAAAAGATCACTCAGAAGAAGGTCAAAGGTAAGGGATGACATCCTCAAGTTACAAGATGGCTTAGATGAGCCACATCGTATGTCCAGTGAAATATCTGTCTATTTAATGATGAATTAATAGTAAAAGGTTGTACCACATCCCAAATTGAATCTATTTAACACCTCTCTCCACTTTATTAGATAAAGTGTTCCATGAGCTAGCAATAAATCCCCTCCCCCTCTGGATACTTTCCTATACTACTTCTCCTACCATTGTGCCACCCTGAATAGTGGTGTTACTTCACATGCGCCTTATACATGGGCACCGCTAGGCTTATACATGGCCCAGAATCTCTACCGCCATAAATATGTCCCTGTATGGTCTCCCATGAGCATGATCATCCATATTGGGCCCCACAAGTGATCAGTTTGATGATGGTTTGGTTTGGTCCTCTAGTTGGATTATTTTTTTAATTAAATCTCATTCAATACATAGAATAATTCCAAGTAATAAAATGAAATAAAAATCCTTCATTAAATTTTCAACCAACCTTATCAACTCCTTTCTTCTTCTCTTATTCATTATACATCTTCCCATCATGTAATTTATTATTGCATGGTATTTATTTGAATTACTCAATATTCATTTTTCATGTCCATAAATTATAGTAAAAAATGTGCACTACTCTTTAGCACATGTGTTTAATAATTGAAGATAAGTTTAATAATTGACTACATTTATAACATGGATAATTTCTCAAGTCTGACATCCAATTATATGAATCCATAAAAATTCTCTAGGAATCACCACTTCTCATCATCATCTTACTAACCACATATTGACATGTTATTTAAAACAAATTAAATACCATTCCCAACAATCATGAATCAAAAAATGCATAAAAATGGTGTATGAAAAGATTAGAATACTTTGAATGATCTATAGACCCTTTGAAACTGATATCTATACTGTGTGTAATTGACCATGCCAAGATCCTCAACCTATCTAATGATATCCACCTCTAAAACCATGCTCAGTTCAAGGTCCCAGAATAAGAGGAACATCCTATGGTCAACCTCAACCTATTCCATATCTGCTTAATGGAGCGTATTCCAAATTCCCTTATTAATGAAATGGTATCACTGGAAGGTATAGTTGAGGATTACATTGAACCTAACCGCCTCCACCAAATTGAACTCAAAGAACTATCAGAAACTGATTTTGATGATATCCATGAACCCCATACACAAAACACATTGGCCCCAAGACTCCATGAAAATCATGAATACCAATAGACCTAAAAGGATGGAAAGGATACTACTAAGGTTAACTCCCTTCTGGTGAAAGTCTTGAAGGACCTAGCACTTGATACCTGACACTAACAACTCTACTCCATAAGAAACCTTGTAGGATCCCTTCTCATGGTAAACCTCCTCACAAGTGCATCCTCTTGATCATCTCCACCTTCTTATGAAACTCCAGATGTATTGAAAATGTAAAAGGAGTAACTGAATATTTCATTAAAGGAAATAGTTCCTCCTCAAGACATCTTGGACGAGAGTCCTTATCAGAAAAAAATATTAGGAAAAAAAAAAGAAGGTTCTTGAACATGATTCCCAAATATCACACTAAAGAACTCCCCTACTAAATAGAAATAATCTCATTCCCCTTCACTTACCTCATAGTAAATGAAAGAATTCTTCTTAGAATTATTTATAAAAGTTAGCTCATGAAACATCTACCTCCTTCTACTCACCTAGAAATAGCATCCACCATTGATGCATAGCTCCCCACATCTAACTAACTACTAATGGGACCAATTACTCTATCAGATCCTTGTTCAGACAAAAAGTGATATTGAGATCCTCCATCTGGATTTATGTATCTATATTAGAAACACTTCCTCATACTTCCATAAATCTTTCCATTAAAAGAGTGTAATATACTCTTCAACAAATCAACATTCTCTATTGAACCAACCCTCCAGTGATCAACCCATTCAACCGGTTGAAACTCCACTTCCAAAACCACACATATACAATGACCAAGATCCATAACTAAAAAAGGAAACAATATTCCCTAAGCTCGATATTTGGTAATATATATTAGGATTCATCTTATTTATTTTATCTTTCTCAAAACTACCCAGTTCAAACAAGATATCAAGTTAATAATGATGTATGCACATCTCTTAGGCCTCTACCATGAAACTAGGTACATCTCACTTGGTCGTTCAATAAGCTCAAATCCCATACACTATATTATGGGGGCCTAAAACCCCAGGACACGATCGGTCTATTGAGCCTATGTCATGAACCAAGGTTAACTAGAACTATTGTCATACCAACCCATGAAATACTTGTGGTTCCTCTCTCTAAACTCTATATAATCTCTTAACCATAACATTTGATACCACTCTGTTACAAACCCCTCCCCCTAGAGATACCGTAATTAAGGGAGAGAGATAATGAACCGTGAGTCCCACCATCAGTGGGCCCTAAGTTGGTGACTAAAATCAAGGGTATACAAAATCTCACAAATGGGAGACATTACACTCTATAATAATAGGATTAGAAGATAAGATGAATCAACCAAAATTAGATCCAGGAAATAAAATAACAATGAAACATAAACCATACCACAGTGAATATATAAAAAAAATAGTTACAAATTAAAGTCCCCAAATGTAAATAACGAAATGAAAATATAAGGCAGAAACATAATGATAGTCCCAAGGGTCTCAGATAGTAATCTCAAGCATGGTCTATATAGTCCTTTTGAAAACCTGAAAATTATTTTATATATGTAGGGTGAGCATACATGTGTACTCAATAAGAAAAAAAATTCTATCATGCATATGTGAAAGAAGCATAATAATGAACCTATGAGTAAACACCAGAATAAACAACATCTAAAAAGGTCAACTTTTAAACCCAAACCTCATAAAGGAACACTCACCAAATAACACAAGTTATGAATATTAGCATAATATAAAGCATATCTATAATGGTTATCCCACAACTCTTTCATAATAATTTTCTTCTCTAACACCCCAATATCATATGACATGGTGTTTCCATCACATTCATATAACATATAACATAATACCTCCCTACAAAAAAACCATATCTCTTCTCACCCGCAGACACCTAGGCTATCATACCACATCCACTAACATAACCAAAGTGGTAGGACATCATGAACATGAAGGAAATAAACCTCATACCCTCCTCCTAATATTCACGGTCCCCACCATAAGTTGTCGCACAACATAGTCCCATTACATAATTCCCACATACAAATGGTCCATCACATCTATCCCACAAACTACTAGGTCATAACATCTCACTTTTCCACATTACAGTCACATCACACCTCAACTAAAGACACCAAGGCTATCACCTAGTGAACTATCAAATATTCATCTATCACAGCCTATGCATATCTACTCACTTGGATGAGAGAGTAGGAAAATATTGGATAGCCATCCTTCCATCCTCACCACCGAGATGTTCGGAAAAACACAACCCATATATATATATATATGGTTGATATCACATGGTGCTCGATGCGGATGGGGTCTTTATATAAAATCATAGGGAACATACATGATATATATACCTAGCCACACAAAAGCCCCGCAACATACAGAGATTTTATGATTTTTCTCCTCCAAATTAATTAAAAAATTTAGATAGATTATGTTATATACCAAACCAGGTTTATCTTATGTTACACACAACATCGAATTTCTTTGATAGCGTGCATGACACGTGACACCGAGCTTTAGTGAACCATGAAGTAATATTATTTTAAATATTACCATTATAACCAGGCCGTTGATTAGGTGGGTATAAATAATAATAATTACTTTATGAAATATTTATATAAATTTCCTAATAAATATAATTTTATTTATAAATTCTTAGTAAAAAATCAATCAATTTTTTTGTAAAGTATTTATATTAATCAAAAATATGTTTCCTTAAAAAATGATTTTTAATTATTTTTATGAGAAAATATTATAACTAATTTATAGAGATATTATAAAATTTATTTAATAAAATGAATTTCATTTTTTAAATCATCATATCAAAATTAATGTTTGTGGAAATTTTTCTATTTTTCAAAAAAATTTAATTTTTAGTGAATAGTGAAAAATACTGATTTTTTGTAAAATTATCATTTATTTTCAAAATATTAAGTAATTTAAATGACCAATTATGATTTAAAGTAACATAATAATTATTTAGTAATATTAAATCCAATTAAATACTTTTGAATCAACTTTATATTTTATTTTTGTAAAATTTTATTTTCGGGATTAAAAAAGGATTATAATTTCTTCTGAAAACTGTTTTAAAGTGTATAATATTTCTCCATTTTAATTAATTAAAATAATCCATAATGAGGAGTTTATTTAATTAAATGTATAGATCATATAAAAATAAATTTTTTTTAGATTCATACAATGATTATTATTATACATATACTTAATATAAAATCATATTGTACTAGAAAAATGCACTTCTCAAAAGCACGCTTTTTCATCGTGTCTATGGTTTTTTTAAAATTAAATTTCTTAAACTTTTAGAAAATTTATTCGAAAAAAAAATGAAATCATAATTTCAAAAATTATATTAATTTTAATTTTATATAATTTTCTGAAAATATTTGTTTTGATGAATCATGAAAAATACAGAATTTTATTAAAAAATACCATTTAATTTAAATTATTTATAAATATAAATTATATGTTAAACTTTTTTTAATTTAAAATTAGTTCAATTACATATCTATTAATCCAATTTAGGCAATTGGAATAAATTTCATATTGAAATTGGATATAAAAACATTATAAACTTTTGAAAATTTTCTCTTTGAACCTCTGTTTTCTTGTCGTGTCTACATGATTAAATTTAAGTTAGATTTTTCCAATTCTTTTAAATAAATTTGTAAAAAAAGATTATAAATTTGGAATCATAATAATTTATATTATCTAATAATTTATACTTAATTTTTTTTCCAACATGAATAATGAAAACAAAAAAAATAATAATTACCATGGTTAAGGTAAAAATGGGTTTACCTGGGGTTAAACTAAAATGGTAAGGGCTTAAATGAAATAAAAACTTGAATAAAAAATATTTTATGGAAATATTTAGACACTAAAATGTCTTATCTTCAATAATAATCTATTTTTTAGCCTTTTGGAATGAGAAAAATGGGGTCACACCTTTTTTTTCAAAATATTACAAGTGTACAACTCACCTCACTAATAAAAGACCACCCCCTCTCCTATTTTATTTACACCATAAAACCATTTTTGTTCATCCAATACCTGCCCAAATACCTTAAAAATTTTATAATTTCATCTTATAATCCTTATTTTAGGAACAAATCCAATTCATGAATACTTTTGGTGCAAGCCTAAGGATGATACCTGAAGAAGAGGTAATATTCTTCAATGATATTTTTTATTTTATTTCTTCCTCCGCCTACTTAAATTATTATAAAAAAAGATAATATATTAACATCAATTTATTAAATATATTGATATATTTTTATGTTAATATAACAACCTAAAAACATCTCATCTTCTATCAAATGGGTTGCGAAATCATTATTCGTGTGTACGGTGGACTATTGCCTTATGAATCGATGTCATTTGGAATTCCATTACCACCTCTCAAGGTTGGGTATAATGATGGATATAAAGTAGAAATATTATATTTATAACATAATTATACCTCTAGAGTAATTATATAATATATAAATTTTTAATTTCCATTTCATTTGGATATGATAATGTCACTCACGTGTACAGTGGACTACCGCCTCGTGAAGCAATGTGATTCATTTTCATTAATGATTTACATGGAATACAATAAGGATATATTTAATGAATATATGTGATATATATGAAATTAGTATAATATTAGTGGAATATTTATCATATTTATAATATAATATATTATTTTATTTCTTATTTCTTCACTCACTCAAAGTTGATAATGTTGTTCGTGTATGTGCGGACTACCGCCTTTACTAAGCGATGCGACTCTCTTTTCATCACCACTATAGATAATATTTATAAGTATATTTAAATAAATAATATTTTATTTATGATATTAATATCATTATATAAATATAAATTATTAATTACCTCATTTCCATAATTATTTTTAAAAAAATAGAAATGTTACTCATGCGTAGATACAATCTATTGTCTTCTTGATCGCAACGTACTTCATTTCTAAAAACCATATTTCTTAATTGGTATTAAAAGTATAATTGATGTATAAATATTATAATTATTTAACTATTATTATTCTTTATATGATGAAACCGTGATCAAATTAATAGGAATGAAAATAAAAAATTAAAACATATATGAAAAACAAATCCGTTATTACTCAAAACATTATTTTAATGATAAATTAGTAATAAATAGATAATGAATGGTCATGATTAATTCATATATTATATGATATATAAAATTATAATTATTTAATATATTTATAATAAATTATATTTATTATATATTAGTTTCGAACAAGTACAACGTAAGTCAATACTTAGGGTATGGGATTCATATTCTCTCTTTAATTTCTGGGAGACATATGCCATATTCACCACATATTTTTTTATGTGGTATCCATGCTGAACAAGAATGTATTTTATTATTATTATTATTAAAATTATTAGGTTTTAAATATCCATTTTATAATATCTCTTTCATGGTGTTTATGGTTCAAAAGTTAAGAAATTGGTAAGTTATTTTTGTCTCAATTTTCCTTCTTTGACAAATATGTTATGTTATGCACCTATATTCTTCTATAAAGTGTATATATTCCCCATTTGAAAATTTTTATCGTGAATATATTTATCTTCATGATATCCTATGTTTCATTTAATTTTATTCATTTATTTTAATTATGATTCAAAGTTACCAAAGTGGGAAGAGTTATATGTTATAATCTCATCATTTATCAGGATTGTTTTTTATTATGCTTCCAATAATGAAATAATATGATTTATCTATCAAGAAACAAATTAATTTTCTTCTCCTATGGTTATTAAATAAGAATACATATTTTCTCTACATTTTCTTCTCTTTATTACTCAAGATTTCAAAATAATTTTTTTTAAGAAGAAACATATTTTCAGTTGAAAACCCTTTTTCTTCAAAAATCATATTTTCTAAACAAAAATTTGAAAAAAAAATATTAACAACCTTAAAATTATTTATTAAATAATTTTTTAAAAATAATTAATTTTTTAAGAAAATTTAAAATAAATTCTCATTTCGGCTTCCTAAAAAATGATTTTTTGGATTTTATAGAAAATATAAAAGGATGATTTTGTTTTAACATGTACATAATGAAATTAATTTTCTATTATCATGACCATTATTTATTTATAAGATTAATTTATAAGTTTTCAAGTTTATTTTTAATTAAAATTATGTTTAAAAAAATATGTGTTTTAAAAAGTGGAAAGGTTATCTTCCTCAAGAAATGTTCCCAGTGATTTTTCCTTCAAAATCATTCTATATATAAGATCAAATACTTTGGTGTTTCTTATGATTTAATGGGGATATGATCTAATAATACCATTCTTATTCTTTCCTTTAATGTTTTCTATTATGATGAAAATATTTTTATGAAACCCATATCTTTTCAATGTGTTATGATATGATGAAATGTTTTAGGAAGCCCATTTATTTTCATGTGATATGTTATGATGAATGTTTTATGATCTTGTGGAACGGAAATTTAAGGATTATATAATAGTTGGGACCTATATATATCTCCAATTAATTGGGTAAAGATTAATATTATTTGATATAAAAGGGTATGTGGTAGGTTATCCCAAGCCCGAAAGAGGGTACATGGGAGGTTATCCCAATCCCAAAAGTGGGTACATGGGATGTTATACAAAGACCAAAAGAGAGTACACAGAAGGTCATCTCATGTCTAAAGTAGGTACATGGGTGGTTATCCCAAGTCTAACATTTTATGAATGTGTAGGGGGGTTTCCTTGATATAATATTTTCTATGATTATGTATATTACATGATTTCATGTATTATGCCAATTTTATGCTCTCATGGCTCATGTTCTTTTATTATCTTATGATTTATATCTTATAAACTACCAATACTTATGCCATGACTCAAGATTATAATATTTAATATGTAGGTTGTGGTTTCAAATGTTATTCTCATATTATAATACCCATATTCTCATGTTATACTTATGTATCTTCCTTGTTTACCCTTACTGAGAATCTGAGCTCAATTTTTCTTATGTTTAATTTTCCCAGGTTATGAAGAAAGGTTTTAAGTAGGGTATTTTTGTGAATATTTATAAAGTGGAATATATTTTTGGGATATGTTGATGATATTTCAACAAATTAAAATATTTTCTACCTAGTCTCCAAAGTCACTAAACTATTATTGTCCTTAGGTGTGTGTTTATGTAATTTATTGAATATTCCTCTAAAAAGATGTAACATACATGTATAGAAAACCTAGGTCTATATAGTTGTTATCATAATAAAGGTTTAGTTATCCATTGAAAAATAGTATGATAAAAAATTATTGATATCCCAAGGGATATTCCTAAGGATATGTCTTGGTATATCTCTATGGATAAGTCCACAAATGAGTCTAAGTATGGGAAAATGTCCTCAAATTTTAGTAAAGTAAATAGTAAGTGGTGTTTAAGAAATTAAATCCCTTTCTAGATATTATAAGTGGTTGTCGCTCTATAATAGAGGTACCTAGAGGTAATAACATAAAAATGGAGCATTGATATATACTCAATCATCGCCTAGCATGTGACAGTAGGCCTTGTTACACACCTAGTTTAAAACTCCAAGAGATATGCTTTAGAAATTCAAAAACTATTTAAAAACCATAATTAAGGATTTAAATAGATGATAATAATGGATGAACTAGGTTAAACCTAGATTAAAAATAAGTTATCATGATTTAGGTATCCTATAAGTTATTTTTCATGATTTTATGATTTTCCACTATGATTTTTTTCTCACACCCTGATTTTTTATTTTAGTCAATAGTTATAACAGGAGGAAACTTGGTTACCATTGAATTTGATGAATTTTTTTTTGATGAGTATCCAAATAGGATAATGACTAGAGTGAAAAATTTTGTTATTATTAATAATCAATTTTCATAAAACATGATTAATAACATGCACTTTAACCAACTCTCGGACTCAATAAATAAGATAAGGATAGATTTTTCTGAGAGTTCAGCTGGTGGAGACAATGGAGGAAAGAGGATATAGTTTCCTATATATCAATAATTTTGGAAGAATCACTTCAGGTAATGTCTCAAAGGAATAAGAAGATATTTTGAGTATGGAAAATAAAGACACAAAGTAAGTAATTTCCAAGGTAAATGAATAATTTAGTTAATACAATTGATGGTAATATGGGTAAATCTAAAGTATTATCAATATATGAATGTTTTAAATGTGTAATTTATGAAGATTATACAAATTTATGTCCTCGAGGTAAATCTCATGAAGATAATCATCATGGTGTTATGAGTAATGGTTATACTGCTGATGATGTAGAGACAATGAATGACATATGAAAGGTGTGGGATGTTTTTATAGTATTGTTTATATTAAACATGATAAGCATGATTAAATCAAGGTTGATGAATGTTAATACATGACTAATATTTCATATTGTTGGAAAGAGCTATTAATTAATAAGATAAATAATCCTAGTAAATAGATTAATAATTAAGTATAATTATTAAAGTTATTATGCATTAGAATTAAATAATTGTGTTTTATGAATAGTGAAATATATAATGATATTTTTAGTATAAGTTTTTTATTAAGTATATGAAGTAATATGTTGAATATTACTAAAGACCTTGAAAATGATTTAGTAGAAAGGTAATGTTTTATGGAAAATAGATTATTAAAGGAAGATAACCCTTAATATGTTTCTCAGGTTGAGAAAATAGTGTTTAGTTTTCATAAAGAGATTATTTTTATGGATGAAGTAAATTTGATAGTATTGATGACCTCATAACTGATAAAGGATTTTTTGAAAAAAAAATTTATGTTATCATTGATGGAGTTAATAAAATTACTAGATTTAGGTAATATTTTCAATAATATATGGTGTTATTCAATGAATGAGTAAGCATGCATGTTTTTATTTAGTTTTTATGGTACTTTTGGTTTTTACCAAGCATTGGGAGAATATGACCAAGTTATTCACATATCTATAATGTGACCCTTAAGTTGAAATTTGGATGAGTTTTTAGAGATTAATTTATTAAATCACCATATAAAGATTTATAAATATTGGATAACTAGTGTTAACCATTTTTGGACTAGATATGGAATGAATGACTTATCATTATTTTATGGATTTCATTTAATAATTTATAACTGAAAAACATATCTATTAGAGTAATAAATGAATTGGAAATATATCAAGTCATAGCTAATGTATGAAATTGTTCCTTTGAAATAAGAATATATAAAGTAAGTGAATTTTCATAAGTCATCAGCCTAGATGGAAAAGGTATTCTCCAACATTAGCAAAAGAGTCTTGAAATAAAATGTTTTCCTATTCTCATCATTTTTTATGATATCAATTACCTTTTTCACACCTCTTTGCTTTATGGTTTTGTGCTTGTTAACCTTTTCTAGATCACCCACTTTATTTTCATCAATAATCCCTAACACTTTCAATAATTATTTATTATTTTCTTCCATGTCCAAATATCCACATACCACCTATATTATCCTATGTAGAATCCTATTTATGAGTTACTTTAGGAAACATTTATTTTTCCAACATTCTCTTTTTAAGAAGTTTTATTATTCATTTGGATGATGTGGGTTTCTAGGAAGGAATTTTTAAATGTTAAACCTATGATAACCGAGATGAATTTCGAGGGAGAAATTCATTTTAAGGGCGGTAGAATGTAACATCTTAAGATTTTTTGAAATTTCTTTATCAAATTGATTTAAATTTTTTGATATCTTGTGTTATACACAACACTGAGTTTATCTTTCATTACATGAAACAATTATTTTCATCGATAACATGCATGACACATGACACTGAGATTTCTTGAACCATGAAATGATTTTATTTTAAATATGATTATTATAACAAAATAATTAAATATGTGGGTATGAATAGTGTTAAATACTTTATGAAATATTAATATAAATTTCATACTCAATATAAATTTATTTATAAATTCTTTGTAAATAGTCAACAAACTTTATTTAAAGTAATTCTATTCATCACAAATATGTCTCCTTAAAAAATATTTTTTATTTGTTTTTTTTGGGAAACCATTATAATTAATTTATATATTTATTAAAAACATTAATTTATAATTTTTTTTTGAAGTCATCATATTGAAATTAAATTACACTAAAATGTTGAGGTTTTTTAGAAAATATTAATTTTTAGTGAATTGTGAGAAATACCCATTTTTGTAAACTTATCATTTATTTTCAATAAATTATGTAATTTAAATTTCCAATTATGATTTAAAGTAACATAAGTATTATTTATATATATTTAATCAACTTAATTAATTTTTAATGAACTTTATCTTGTATTTTTTTATAATTTTATTTTTGGGATAAAAAATAGTTTTTTCTGAAAAAAATTTTAAAACACATATTGTTCTCCAATTTATTTAATTAAAATAATACCTAATGATTAATGTTTTAAATGAAATTTATATATTATATATCAATGATTTTAATTAATATTCATAAAATTATTATTATAAAACATATAGTTAATATAAAATCATATTGTACTTGAAAAATACACTTCTCAAAAACCTTCTTTTTAATCATGCCTGCGGGTTTTATTTTATATTTAATTTTTTTCATTTCTAAAAAAATTACAGGAAAAAAATAAAAAAAAATTAAATCATAATTTTAAAATTATATTAGGTTTTATTTTTTATAATATTCTAAAAATAATATTTTTTGTATGATTAGTGAAAAATACCGAATTTTAATTGAAAAATACATTTTTGTTTAAATTATTTATAAAGTTATAATATATTTTAAATTAGTTTTAAAGTAAAATTAGATCAATTTTATATCTATTAATCCAATTTAGTTCATTGCAATCACTTTCATTTTTAAATTTTATATAAAACCTTTATAAACTTTTGAACATTTTATCTTTGAAAACTTGTTTTCTCATCACATATACCGGATTAATTTTAAATAAAATTTTTCCACTTATCTGAATTGAATCTGAAAAAATAGATTAAATTTTTTTTTAAGAATAATTCATATTATCTAATAATTTCAACTTAAGTTTTCACCAAAATTAATATTGAAAATAGTAAAAATTAATTACCATATTTAAGGTAATAATGGGTTTACCATGAGATTTAACTAAAAATATAAGGGTTAAAATGACCTAAATGTTTTTCTAAAAACTATTTTATTTCAATATTTAGACCCTATAATGTTTAATTATTGATAATACTTCATTTATGATTTTTTTTTCATGAGAAATATGTGGTTACACCTTTTTCTTTTCAAAACATTATAAGTGTATCACACACCTCACTTATAAAAGGCAATCCACTATCCTCTATTTTTGACATTGTCAAAACTTTTTTAATTGTACATTACCTACCAAAATTGAAAAGACCCTAAAATTACATGTAAATTTTTTTTAATTAAATAGGAATTTTATGAGTCCGTGAAAACTGACGGCACTTGATTCTGAGGCCTGTTGTGCCCTAAATGAATTTCGGAACTTTTTTTCGGTACGTTCAGTTAACGTACGAGGAGTTTTTGTAACTTTTGAATCGGTGCTCGGAATTGAAATCCAAGGACACTGTTGAGCACGCATTACCAGTATTCTCTTAAGGAGACCTTTACCTCGACTACAGTAGGTCGAGGGTGAAAGATAGTTTTTGCAGTTTTTTCGTGGGAATGAAAATAATAATAAGAAACTTTTATTTTATTTCTAATAAACCTACCATGTGAAGGCTATGGAGGTGGGGACCATGAGGTGTTAAAACCACCCAACGTGAATGCTCTGTGGTGGGGTCCACCTAAGCTAGTAAAACCCCCAATTAAAATCTTGGTGGTTGGGACCACCCAAACCCCTCATTATGGGAGAAAAACCTCTCAACTCCCAACCTTAATTATGACAACTCTCCTTTAATTAATTATTCCAACTATCCTTTAATTAATTATGCCAACTCTCATTTAATTAATTAAGCCAATTTAAAATTATTCCAACAAACTAAATAGACAAAAAATTCTATTATGTTGGCAATTCTTTTGTTGGGAAGAGGGTTGGAAAATCACTTGGGAGATATTGGAGAAATTCATATCCAACGAAGAACATCACCTCCCAGCAAAGAAAGACCACCAGAGATCGTAGAACGAGGAAACCGACCTTGAGACGGATCAAAAGCACCTTGCGGAGGCAACCAACGTAGGACGTCTTCGATACAAACAAACCGATGATCGAGTAAATTTCGATGCTACTGGTGTCCTTTCTTTCCTCCTCTTTGACGTCAAGGAGCAATCAAGGTAGGGTTGGGTTTTAATTTAATCAATGTTAAATTCCCCATCCCATTGAATCATCTTCCTTGAGCCATATGCTACCTCCCTAACGTAGAGGGTACGGGCCAAACAAACATGGCCTGACCCCTATGCAAATCTTGTGGATATTTGTGTGATCTTTGCGATGGTGACGGTGACCGGTGCCAGCGTTTGGCAGTGGTGGAACTTGAGAACGGCAACAAAGGAGATGAATGAAGGGAAGTCATTCAATCCAACTGCAGATGAAGGCACGACGCTCTACCACCTGTGGCCTCTGCCACACCATGTCCTCCATGACCCGCGGTGCTCCGCCGCCCAGGGCCACTGCCACACTGCGCCCTCCACGTCCCCCAGTGCTCTGCCGCCCTCAGCCTATACCACCTCGTGGACTCACCGCCTGAGGCCTCATCGTGCTGCCCCGTGGCATCTCTGTTTGCAGCCACCGCCGCCTCGCGGCCTCGCTGCCCAACAGCATCAACGTGTCACCCCACGGCCGCGCTGCGCCGCCCCACGGCCTCACCGTGCAGCCCCGCGGCCCCGTGGCCCCGCTGCCCCGTGGGACCCATGGACTTGCGTCACCCTACGGCACTCGCGGCCTCACTCCGCCCCTCGGCCACTGCCGTCCCAAGGCACATGGGGCCCCTCGCGGCCCCCACGGCCTCCGCGACCACACCGCGCCACCCAGCGCAGGTCGGACTGCCCAGCGTGGGATTGGCTAGACCCAGCGGGCCAGGCTGCACCGCGGGTCAGGCCGCACCATGGGTCAGTCCGGGTCAACCCAAACCGGGTCGTCCAAGGCCGGGTAGGTCTGGACCCGGACCCATTTACGCTCTTTTATCCATAACTTTGGCATCGAATGTCCATTTGACGAACCGTCTATAGCTTCGGAAACCATGGAGATAAACGGTCCCTTTGGTATACCCCACTAGAGTTTTGGATAAAGTTGGGGAATGGTTGGGTTGGATTGAGCACGAATCTAACTGGGCCCTCGGGACTAAAAGGCTAATAACTCAGAGACCAGGCGTCTGATTGACGCACCGTCTGATGTGATGAGACCCCTATGATGTGGCGGTCCTTTGGGATACTTCTTTGTGAGACATAGTGGAAGTTGGAGTATCGACCAGTGGCTTTGGAGTGGACCCTCCTAGAGACGAGCAAGCCTAGTGTAGGAACCCAGTAGTTGTTTGTGACGTGAAGAATGAAGAGCAATCCTGTGTGGGTCAGCACAGAGCGATCCTGTCTGGGTCAGCACTAATCGATCTTGTGTGTGTCAGCACCGAGCGATCCTGTGTGGTTCTGAACTTAGGTATCCTTCGTGGGTATTCCTCTCAACAGATTAATATGATTCAATAGTTACATATAATCATCTATACTATTGTACCTATGAAATACCTTGTTTGAGCTGAGTTCGTACCTGAGCGGTACTTCCCTTTGTGATGATACCTTGGCGGTATACTTCTATGTGTCGTACCTGTGTGGTACATACCTTCGCAGTAATCCTTCCTTTGTGGAACAGTTAAGATTTGGGATTTGAGTTGGACTTTGTCTTTTTCCTCATGATTGAGGTGAGTTTATTTGATAACTTAGGTATATGTATGGGAATATACCTAAGTAGGGTTGTCAGTTGATTTCATGTTGTGTGGTTAATCCTTGCTGTATTTTTTGAGACCTTGAAGGTCTCGGGGTCTTTAATGAGTATCTTTATACTCACCACCGCACGGGTTATGCCCACACCCTTTTGTGTTTGGTGCAGATGACGGACAACGCTGACTGAGGACGAGAGTACTAAGACTGGAGGTGGCTCCGAGGTGGATGTTAGACGAGGCAAACCACTGAGACGGTTGTTCGTGAGATATACCTACCCTTCATGTAGGATTTGTGGTTGACGATCCAGGATATGCTTTTCATCTATCAGTCATCTTGTACTTTCCAGTTTTCCTTGTAATTTCTAGTTGGGCTTGTATTCTAGCCCCTTTTTACTTATTGTACTCACTTTGTTTACTATTTGGTTTACTTGAGTTCGTATCTTGATGTGTGCTTGGTTTTGTTTGTTACAGGTTATAAAGGAAATGCCTTCCCAGTTTTAGGGAATATGCCTTCGGTGCTAGTCGCCAGCCCCTGGCCTATGAAAGGCGGGCTTGGGGTAGCCACGGCATGGGCCCCGGGGACGAGCCGTGATAAAAATACCTTACCAAAGTGAAAAATATCATCCTAAAGTAATTATTCTATTGAATAAATCTAACCTATAAGGATTTTGGTGAAAACCTAAGGATGATACCTAAAGAAGAGGTAACATTATTCAACAAGAATTTTATTTTTATTTTTTCATTCACCTCCTTAAATTATTATTAAACCATGATGATATAATATCCTTAGTATATTGAATATAATTATATTTTATTATGATAATTTTATAACCTAAAAATATCTCTTATTCTATCAAATAGGTTCTCATATCATCATTTTTATATACAATGAACTACCTCCCCGTAAAGAGATGTCATTCATTTTTTCATTACAACCTCTCATAATTAGGTACTATGTTGGATAAAAATTTTATATATGATATTTATAACATATTTATACCAATTAAGTGATTATATAATATATAAAATTTTATAATCTCCATTTTATAGGTCATACGATAATGTCGCTCGTGTGTACGGCAGACTACTACCTCACAAATCAATGTGATTCATCTTCCCTAGCTTTTTACAATGAAGATAATGGGGAAAATTTAATAAATGTATATGATATAACTAACATAATTATGATATAAATGAAATATTTATCATTATAAAAAGATAATACATCCTTTTACTTCTTATTTTTCACAAAATATAAGATGATAACATCATTTGTGTATGTGTGGACTACATCCTTCACGAAGTGATACGAATATCTATTTTCATCACCACGCCAAATGGATTAAATTTATAAGTATGTTTAACGAAATAATATTTTATTTATCATATAATTATAATTATATAAAGATTAAATATTACTTACCTCCTTTCTTTGATGATTGTTGAAAAAAATGGAAATGTTACTCATGCATATATACAGCCAACCATCTCCCTGATCGTAACATACTTCATTTCTCAAAAACATATTTCATTATTGGTATTAAAATTATAATTTATGAAAAAATATGATAATTATTTCATGATAATTATTTTTTATATTATGTAACCATGATCAAATTAAGAGGACCAAAAATAAATAAAATCAAAACATATACGAAAAACAAAGTGATTGATAACCAAAATGTGATTTTAACAATAAATTGATAATAAAAGGGTAATTAATTATCATAAGTAAATAATATATGGTAAAATATATATAATTAGGGTTATATAATAGATATATAATAATATTATATTTATTATACATGAGGTTTGAATGAGTACAAAGGAAGTCGAGACTTATGGTAAGGGGTTTATATTCTCTCTTTAATGTCTGGGAGACAAACGTCATATTAACAACCTATTTATTTTACATGGGGTATATACTGACCATGAATTTATTTTATGATACTTATCATGAAAATTATTTTATATTACATATCAATTTTAATATATCTCTTTCATGGGGTTTTTGGTACAAAAGTTAAGAAATCGGTAAGGGGTCATTGTCTCAATTTGCATTCTTTGAGACATAAGTTATGTTATGCATCAATATTCTTCAATAATGTGTATATACTACCTATTTTACATGTTATATAATTAATATAATTATTTTAAGTATATTATATGTTTAATTTAATTTTATTCTTTCATGGGTATTATGATTAAAAGTTACCAAAGTTGGAAGAGTTTTCTGTTACAATCTCATAATTTATCGGGATTGTTTATGATTATGATTCCAATAATGAATTAATATGATATGTCTCCCAATAAACTAATTAATTTTTTATACTATTTTTATTTCATTAGAATACATTTTTCCCTTTATTTTCATCTCTTTTTATACTCAAGAGTTCAAAGTAATATTTTAAAAAAAAATCAAATTCTTGGTCGAAACCCTTTTTTTCCAAAACCATTTTTTCTAAAAATGTTTCATAAGTGTTTTAATATCATTAAAATTATTTATTTAATAAATTTATACCCATGTTTTATTTTTTACAAAAAAAATTAAAATTATTCTTCATGTCATTTTCCAAATGATGTGTCTTTGGATTTTACTGAAAATATGAAAGGAAACTTTGTTTCAATGTGTATGAAATGAAAGTAATTTCCTACCACCATAGACTTAATTTTCTTTAAATATTACTTTATTAGTTTTCAATTTTATCTTCAATGAAAATTATTTTAATAATGTTTTGTGTTTAAAAAAATTAAAGTGAAAATGTTATACTCCTCGAGAGATGTTCCATGTGATTTTTCATTCAAAATAATTCTCTGTATAATATTACATACTTTAATGTTTCTTATAGTTTATTTGGGAATAATATCTAAGGGTATCATTCTCATTATTTTCCTTAATGGTTTATGCTATGATGATAATATTTTTATAAAACACATCTATTTTCCATGTGGTATTCTATGATTAAATTTTTTATGAAACCTATTTCTTTTCATGGTGTCATGCTCAGTTATTTTAATAAATATTTATCTTTAAATAATTCTTCAATACCTTGAATTGCACAAAATCGTGAGTTTAAACAAACTACGAGACAATATAAAATGACCATTATAACCTAGTCATTAAATTGGTGGGAATAAATACGAACTACTAACTTATGAAAATAAGTTTTTAATTAATTAGTTAATTATAAACAATGATATACACTAATATAATATAAATGAAATATTCCTATTTTTATTCTCCCATAGTATTTTTTTATTCATAAATTAAATTAATTAAAAATAGGTGATGAAAATAATAAAATTAATTTTTATATATTTAATAAAATATTTTTTATATTCATCCAATATATTTTATATCCATATGATAATAATAAATCTAATTATATGAATAAAAATATATATTTTTCAAAAGGGTTATTTTACCACATTTTAGTTGTAAACCCATTTGAAATCTATTTTTTTACAATTTTATAATTTTTATATTACAAATTAAACTTATTAATTGAAATAAAAATATAAAAATTTACTTTGGTTAAATTTTGGGTATTGTTTTGATAAGTTTCATGTTTTGATGAATAGTGAAATACAGATTTTTATTTATGAAACCCTATTTTATTTTAAAATATTTACATGGTCAATTTATATTTTTAATTAATTTTAAATTTTAATTAGATTGTTATAATTTAAAATAGTACAATTATGGTTTTTGAAAAGTATTTTATACATGATTTTATTATAAAACATTTTATATTTCATAAGGTCCTTTTTTCACAAGCCTATTTTTTAGTCTATTTTACCGGTTTAATTTTAAGTTAAATTGTGTAATTTTTTCCTTTTGAATTTTTAAAATTGGATGAAAATTTTATATTTATAAGTTCAAAATTTATTAAATAGGTAATGTTTTTAAAAATATGAAAATTAATCATGGTAAATTTTGTTACCACTGTAAAGGATAAATTTGTTAATTTGGGTTTAAAATAAAATTATACAGACTATAAAATAACCCTAAAAAGTCCAAAAAAAATTATCAGTTGAATTAAATTCTACCCTTAACACATAATTATAGAAATTTAGTCATTTAATGGACACTTTTCATTGGAAATTACTTATATAATATTTAAATAAAAGAAAGACACAAAATGACATTTTCTTTATCTTTAATATCTTTTATGTGTCCACATTGGGAAAACATGAGTGTTATGAATGAATATCAATGTTAATTTTTAACATAATAAAAATATTTCCATGATATAAATTTATTTTTTATGTTTTGGTCTACTTGGATGAAATTTTTATATTTATATTGTTTCATTTAATAAAATTTTAAATATTTTACATTTATATTTTAATAAATATATAATTTTTAAAATAGGGTTATACAATAAATAAATTTCACTCTAAATATTCTTCTAAAATATAGAATATTTATATTCTTTAATATATTTTATTTTTAATTTTTAGTAAATAAATTCATATATTAAATAATTTCACAAATTTTATGTATTAATTATTTTGTTAATAGAAATATCACATTAATGTTATTAAAAATATTAAAATAAATATAATTTAAAATAATTAATACATAAATTTAATTTCCTAGATAACGTTGACCTATAAGGGATATAATAAAATATTTTTTTAAAGTTATCTTGTTAAATATATTTTCAAAAATCAAAGAAATGAATATTATCAAATTGACACTATTGATATTTTATCAAAATAATGTTTTATTAAATTATTTTAAAATCCCAGAACATTCTTTAAAAATAAAAAATAATTATAATATAGTTAAAAATGTTATAAATTGTTCTTTAAAGGTATAACTTACATCAAATAAGTAAAATTTAAACTCTTTTACTATTGTATGATTTATTACCTTAGTTAAATTTGAAATCGGTTAACTAAGGGTTAATTAAAATGATAAGCGTAAAATTAATAACCAAACTAGTATAAATTTTATTTTTTGATGAAATTAAAACCCTATATCATCTCATATTATAAAATATTACATTTTTTAGTTTTTTGGATAGGGTTTTATTTTATTATAAATTAATATTTTTGGATATTCCAAAAGTGACACAAACCTCAATTACAAAAGGGAACCACACCCCTCATTTATTAAATTCACCTTGATCTTTCAAGATCATACATACCCAATAAAATTTACTTCTCAACATCCATATACACATTATAGAGGCGTTTTTATTCTCAAAATTTAAAATCTTTTGTCCCTAAGAGGAGATCTAGAGAGAGCTCGTTGAAGAAGAAAAAATCTCCATTACTGACTCTCTCAAGATCATTTCTTATTTTACATCCTCTTACTATGTTGTTTCCATTATAATTTAATAAATATTGTATTAAATATATTCTTATATGTTATTTTAATTATGTAATAACCATATTCCACCCTCTATCCATCCTACAATAAATGAAATTATCATCCGTGCGTGCGTACGGCCTACCGTCTTCGTGTCGTGGTGTAATATGTTTTTCATCACCACTTTATTTGGATGGGTATAATGATGAAAGTAATTGACATATATATATTTATTGTAAAATGATATTTATTCTGTAACAATATATATATATATATCATCAACTTCCTTGACATTTTACTATTAAGGAATGATATCATCACTCGTGCGTATGTACGGCCAACAGTCTCCACGACCCAATGCGATTCATTTTCCGTATTCACCATTCAAGAATGATTCTATAAATTTATATAATTAATAATATGATATATATATATATATATATCCTAAATATAATTCTATAAATGAAATAATTATATTCTATATGCAAGAAATGGAACTTATATGATAAAACATGCATAAGAAAATGAAGCGATTAACACCCAAAAGAATATTAATAATGCAATTATATTAAAATAAATGATAATATGATCATATATGATATCATAAATTTATATATGGTTCTTTAATAAGTTAATAATACTCTTTAATTTATTATATAGGATTTTATGATACGTATGAAGGAACCGAGGCCTAAGGTAAGGGATAATTTCACAGTCTCATTATTATACAAGATTGTTTATACTTAAGTATTTACTGAGGTATATTTATCATACATTTCCATGTTACATAAAAATTTATTTAAAAATATACTTACTATTATTATAAAATTTCTTAAAGTCAGTTGTACCCATTTTTGAGTTTTTACTAAATAGTTTGAAATGAATCTTTTGTCAATTTCCCTACGAGGTACTTTTTGAATTATTTGACAAAAGTACTAGAAGTATGTTTTATTTTAAATTATATGAAATAAATGGATTTTTTATTCTTTCATTTCACCTTATTTCCTTAAAACCTTCCTTAAAATATTATATGGTTGTTTTCAAATAAAATTTTTTATTTAAAAGTTGTGAGTAATTTTAAGAAAAGAAAACATTTTCAAAGAAGAAATTATATTTTCCTCAAGTATTATTTTCAAGTAATCTCTCAAAATTATCTTCCATCTAAAATTATTATTTTTTTGGTTACATATGCTTTAATAGGGATTTTTTTCAAGTATAATATTCTTATTATTCTTATAATTTGGATTATGTTTATGATGGAATGATAACGATGAAGGCCATTTCTTTTTCATGGGTTATGTTATAAATTAATGATGTTTAAGAAATCGTTTTTTTTTTTGGATTATGATATTATGAGTTATTTATGTTCTTATGAAACACATATGTTTTGTTTTAATTATGTTATGTGTGGGTCCTATGTCTCTATCTAATTTATTGGTTAAATATTTATATCTCATGGGATTAGAAGGGTAGGAATAGGAAATAATATTGGTTTCATAATATAGGGATAGAATGAGGAGTGAACTTAGTTTAGTAAAGGACTTTGTCCACTATAATGGTCTTGGAAATAAGCATTGACTAATATGGAAATATTTTCAATGCTTATGTGTATGCCACAAAATTCACAGTCCTGTGTTATTCTCTATGGGTATATTTTGTTTAATGAACTTCTATGATTTATCCAATGGGGTGATATTATTAACTCTAATATGAAAGATTAAATTTTCAAATGTTTTGTTTATAATATCATGCCTTATGATTGTGATATGATTGACCTCTCACTCGTTTACCCTTACTGATCATTTTATCTCACCCAATATTATATCTCTTTTACCTAGTTTATAAATAAGGTTATTAAATAAGATGTGTCAAAAAGGGTTCTAGATAAGAAGGAATAAGTAGGAGATGATGTAGATATTTTATGAACCAGTTGTTTATGTTTCCCAATTTCTAAATACACTAAACCTATTTAGTCCTGGCATATTTTTTTAATGTTTTTTAATGAATATTATTCAATTTTTATGTAATATCTATGTATGTAAAGTATGGGCCATTATAGTTGGTATACGTTAAAGGTTTAGTTAACCTTTGGAAAATAGGATGAGAAAACCCTAGTAAGAGCCCTAAGGATAAGTTTAAGTATTGGTTAAAATTCTTGTATTTTAGTATGGATCAGGAATAACTTAGGATAAAACCTAAGGTGTATTGAATAAACATTTTATATATAATTTCTCTTATTTATGTGGTATTCCCATTATGATTAGTGTTTCTCATATTATGATTCTTGGTTTTAGTCAATGGTTATAACTTGAAGGAATCACATTAATGTTAAATGCAATAGTAAATGAAATGATTTTACTCCCAAGAAATAGAATATTGTGGGATCTAGAAGAAAAAATCTTGTTTCCATTCTCACACAACTTTCTCAATTTATGAATCATGTGCGTCTTCCAAATGAGCAAATGAGGGAACAACATTTTGTTGATTTTTTCCTAAGATAACATCCACCTTATTTCAGTGGGTATTCTAATCCACTAGTGGATGAACAATGGATTAGTACCACTGAAAGGATATTTTTGGTTCTCGAATCTTTAGAGAAAGATAAAGTAATCTTCGTAGTCTATCATTATGATTGTTAAGTTGATCAATGGTGTAACCTTATCAATAATATGAGTCAAATCAATGAAATTGAATCTATATAATAGGATGAGTTAAAGAAATTATTTTTCAATAAGTAATTTCCATATATTCTTCAAATGAAAAAGTATAAGTAGTTCCTTAAGCTTAATAAAAAGTACAATGAATCTATTGGTATATAAGAAGAAACTTTTACAAGGCATGTAATATACGCTTTTGGAATTATCATTCAACCAAAGAGTAAGATTGATAGTTTTTTTGGTGGCTTAAAACCAAGTGTCTAAAGGGTATTAGCCATAAGGGACATCAATATCTATGAAAAAATCATTCGAGGTTATCTCAAGGTTGAGATGGAGAATGGATTAACCCATCAATCTTATGGGTTTGATAAGAAGAGAAAATTGGAATTCAAGGGAAAATCTAAAAACCATATTGAAATGAAGATGATTTTTTCTTTAGACTTAAATTATAGAAATAATCATAGAGGAAATTATTTTAGGGACTACCTAATGTTTTAAGTGTATAAGATAAGGTCATCGGGAATTTGAATGTAGAGGTGATAGGAAAAAGATATCAAATGATGTGAATAGATAAAAGTCTACACAAAATGCACCTCCCACACTTCAATGCTAAAAGTAAAAGTAAATAGGGACTTATGCTAATAAATTTTTTAATCCAAGGGTTATCGATGATGATTGACGCCGGTATCATCTTAAGTACAGATAAAAAGTAAAATCACATGCGATCACCATTGGTGATGTGGAGTATGACAATGAAGTGGTGAAAGCTACACTTACCATCCACTCTAAAGTAAAAAATGTTTTATTTGATTCTATATCCACCCAATATTTTTTTTTATGTAATTTTCTAAGATTATCAATGTATTACCACAAAAATTAGATGTTTAGTTAGCTATGAAAACTCATAATGGCACAATAGTTTCATCATAAGTTTATAATTCTTCTCCAGTTGAAGTTTGTGGGAAAGTGTTTCTTATAAATCTTGTGATTTTTCCTTTAGTGTAATTTAATGTGATACTTGGAATGTATTGGATTTCTATATATAGAGAACATATCAATTTCCAAGGAAGGTAGGACATATTTCATATTCTAAATGAATCTATGATCATATATCGAGGAAAGTATGAATATGAACTTTCATTGGAAATTTCTTCCATTTTATGGGTCTTCATTCCTATAAATGAAGGTTATCTATTATATGTTTGGGGTGAAACTAAAAATTAAGGATACACCTATTATACAAGAGTTTGTTGATGAATTTATGGAATAATTTTTAGGTCTTCCCCTGAAGTGTGAGGTTGATTTTTCAATAGAACTCATACTAGGTGTTATGCCTTTTTCAAAGAATCCTTGTAGAATATCCATAGTTGAGTTACAGGAATTGAAGAAGAAACTCAAAGAGAATATTGAAAAGGGATTCATACACCCTATTTCATCACCTTTGGGTGAACCTATTCTATTTATTAAGAAGAGATATGGATTAATGAGACTCAAAATTAATTATCAAGAACTTAACAAAATCACTATCAAGAAAAAATATATGTTTGCCCATATTGATGACTTATTCAACCGAATAAATGGAGATCAGTACTTTTCCATGAATTATATTCATTATGGATATAATAAATAAAGGTTCGAGAAGGAGGATATACTGATGAAGGAATTCTTTACAAGCTATGGACACTATGAATTTATAGTTATTCCTTTTGTTCTTACTAATTCCCTCATTATCTTCATGGATTTAATGAATATAGTATTTAGTGAAAAACTTGATTAGTTTTTGGTAGTCTTTATAGAAGATATTCTTGTCTATTTGAAGAGAAAAGAAGAACATAAAGATCACTTTAGAATTGTATTGAAGACCTTGATGAAGGATATGATTTATGAAAAAAATACCAAGTGTAAATTTTGGATTTATAATGTTCCATTTTTGGGTCACATAATCTCAAGAGAGGGATATCTATAGATCCAGTAAAGATGGATCTTATTGAATGTTGTCCTAGAATAAAAAAATTAATAGATATCTGAATTTTTCTTGGTTTTTATGTATATTATCGATGTTTTGTTAAATATATTTCATGATTATCTAATCCAGTCACCAAGTTAACTCAGAAAGGAGTTAAGTTTGTGTGTACGGAGGAATGAAAAGATAATTTCAAAGAGATGAAATGAAGGTTAGTCAGTGCACATGTACTCCCACTACCCTATAGTATAGATGGGTTTATGATCTAAAGTGATGCATCCAAGAAGGGGTTGGTATGTGTTCTCATGTAAAATGATATGTTAATAGCTTATTCCTCATGAGAATTGAAAATCCATGGGAAAATTTACCCAAATCATGATTCAGAGTTAGTTGTGGTAATATTTTAATTAAATATATGGGGACATTATCCTTATTGAGAATTTTGTGATATATATAACGATCATAAAATTTTAAATTATATTATCACTCAAAATAATATGGACATATACCAAAGGAAATAGTTGGAGTTTATTAAATATAATGACTTCCGAATACATTAAAACATTGGGAAAGTAAATAATTTGGTAGATTTCTTGAGTCGAAAAGATCATTCTAGTCTATCTTGGATGAGGATCACAAAAGATCTGATATTTATTGATTTGAAAATGATTGATTTTTAAATTATAAAGTAATGGGAGAAATCCCATATTTTTCAAATTAATTTTAAACTATCTATACAAGTGAAGATTAAGTAGGTGCAAAAGAAAGATATGGAACTAAAAAAGAATGTGAGAAATGTTCTGAAGTTCAACCTTGATTGTGATGTAATAACAATATTCAGGATTCATGTTTTTATTCATCCCATACTAGAATTAGATAATTAAATATTGGATGATAATCATATTTCATTCTTCTTTATTCATCCAAGAAGCAAAAATATGTACGAGGACCTGAAAGAGTATTTCTTTTGGGATGACATGAAGAGTGATATTTCAGAATATGTTTCTCGGTGCCTGGATTTTCAGTAAGTAAAGGTTGAGAGAAAAAATTCCAAGGGGAAGTTATAACCATTACCTATACCAAAATAGAACTGGGAAAACTTCATCATGGATTTTATCATCAGAATTACCAAAACATCTAAAGGCCATAATGTTATATTGGTTATAGTTTATCACCTTAAAAAGTTATCACACTTCATTTTTATATCCATGAAGACTTCTCTCTTGATCATCTTCCTAGGATATATATAAATTTTTAATATTTCATGGATTACCACTTTTTATTATATCTAATCAAGATCTAAGGTTTACCTCAATGTTTTGATGTAGTGTTCTGTAGGCTTTGGATATAGAGTTGAGTTTTATCACTGCTTATCAACCTCAAATAGATGGTTAGTATGCGGGGAAAATTCAAACTCTAGAAGAAATATTGAGATCTTTATGTATGGATTTAAAAGTTGGTTTAGATCAACAGCTTCCATTGGAATAATTTTCTTACAACAATAGCTTTAATTCCAGTATGCAGATGGCTCCTTATAAAGTTCTCTATGGTAAGAAGTGTAGAACTCCAGCATGATGGGGTGAAGTTTTGGAAATAAATATATTGGTACCTGATCATTCTTAATAAATGGTATAAAAGTTTAGATCTATTCAACAACACATAATAGAAGATCAGAGTCAACAAAAACGTTATGTTGATAATATATTGAAAGACCTATAGTTTGAAGTGGGTGATAAGGTATTTCTATTAATATCTTCCTGGAAAAGAGTAATGAGACTTTTAAAGAAGTTAAATCTTATCCCTAGGTATATTGTTCCTTTTTAAATTCTTGATCATGTTGGAAAGGTGGATTATAAATTGGTGCTTCCTCTGAATCACTCTCAAGTTCATGATGTGTTACATGTATCTCTCTTGAGAAATTGCATACCTGATCCTTCACATGTACTAAAATCAAAAGTTTTACCTAAAAGAAATATATTTCTTATGAATAAAAATCAATAGAGATTCTGGATCATAGTGGAAAATTTCTATAAAAACAAGAAAACTCGTTTGGTTGACATTTTATGGTGGAACCACCAATTTGATGAAGCTATGTGGGAACTAAAGGATGTGATGAGGCATCAATATCCTCATATGTTTGTATCCAAGTGATGAATTTCAGGAGAGAAATAAATTTTAAGGGGGTAGAATGTGACACCCCGATATTTTAATAAATATTTATCTATAAATAATTCCTTAATAGCTTGCATTGCATGGAATCATGAGTTTAAAAAAACCAAGAGACAATATAAAATAACCATTATAACCTATATATTAAATTTTAGAGAATAAATATGAATATATAACTTATAAAAATATGTTTTGAATTTATTGGTTAATTATAAGAGAAAATATAAACTAATTGAATGTAACCGAAATATTCTTATTTTTAAGCTCCCAAAGTCGTTTTGTATTTATAAAATAAATTAATTATAATTAGTGAATGATAATAAAAAAATAAATATTTTATATATTCAATAAAATATTTTAAATATTCATCTAATATATTTTTTATTCATGTGATAGGAATAAATATAATTCTATGAATAAAAAGATATATTTTTCAAAAGGGTAATTTTACCAACTTTTAATGGAGAACCCATTTTGAATCTAATTTTTTACACTTTTATAATTTTTATATGAAAATTTAAACTTATTATTTTAAATTGGAATATAAAAATTTACATTGGTTAAATTTTTGTCATTTTCCTTGTAAGTTTCATGTTTTGATGAATAGTGAAATTCTGATTCTAATTTAAGAAACTCTATTTTATTTTATAATATTTACAAGGTCAAATTATGTTTTGAATTAGTATTGAATATCCGTTTGTTAATTTGAATTTAAAATAGTAAAATTAAGTTTTTTTAAAGGATTTTATACATGATTTTATTATACAAATATTTTATGTTTTAAAATGGAATTTTTTTAAAACCTATTTTTAAGGGCATTTTACTGGTTTTATTTTAAATAAAATTCTGAAACTTATGTGTTTTAAATTTTGAAAAATAGATCCCAAATTTACCTTTAGAAGTTAAAAATTTAGAAAATGGTTACCATTTATATTTTGATAATATTAATAGAAATCATAGTAAATTTTGTTACCACGATAAAGGGTAAATTAGGAAATTTAGGTTCAAAATAAAATTTTAAAGACTATAAAAGAACCCTAACAAGTGATAAAATTTTATTAGTTGAATTAAATTAGACCTTTAACACATAAGTATATATATTAATTCATTTAATAGACACTTTATCATGAAAATGACTTATATAATATTTAAATTAAACAAAGACACAAAATATCATTTTCTTTGTCTTTAATATCCTTTATGTGTCCGCGTGTGAAAAAATGAGTGTTATGAATGAATATCAATGTTAATTTTTATCATAATAAAAATATTTACATGATATAAATTTATTTTTGATGTTTTGGGATACTTGGATGAAATTATAATTTTTATAATTTTTTTCTTAATAAAATTTTAAAGATTTAACATTAATGTTTAAATAAATATATCATTTTTAAAATAGGGTTATACAAGTGATAAATTCTACAATAAATTTCAAACTAAAACATATATTATTTATATTTGTATATAAATTTTATTTTTAATTTTATTAATAAAATAATTATATTAAATAATTACACAAATTTGAAGAAGTAATTATTTTATTAATTAAAATATCAAATAAATGTTAGTAAGAATATTTAAATAATTATAATTTAAATATTTAATACATTAAAATAATTTTATATATGACTTTTACTTATAAGGAATATAATAAAATATTTTATTGAAGTTAAAGTTTTATCTAGTTATTTTTAAAAATCAAAGAAATGAATAGTTTTAAATTAACACTATAGATATTTTTTCAAAATCATGTTTTATTAAATTATTTTAAAATCATAAAAAAATAAAAAATAATTATAATATAGTTTAAAATGTTATAAATTATTTACAAAAGGTTTGATTGATATCAAATAATTAAAAGTTACACTCTTTTAATATTGTATAATTTATTACCATAGTTAAATTTGAAATTGGTTAACTAAGGGTTAATTAAAATGATAAGGTTTAAATTAATTCCCAAACCTATAAAAATTTTATTTTTTGGTGATATTAAAACTTTATCTAACCTCATATTAGAAAATATGATATTTTTTAGGTTTTTGGATGGGGTTTTATTTCATTATAAATTAATATTTTTGGAGATTCCAAAAGTGCCCCTCACTTCAATTATAAAAGGGAACCTCCTCCCACATTTACTCACTTCACTTTGAGCCTTAAAGCTCAGATTACCTTGAAATTTCTTTATCAACATACCTAGACACATTCTATAGGTTCTGGTATTCCCAAAATTCCAACTCTAGTGTCCTTAAGAGGATATCTAGAGGGAGCTCACCGAAGAAAAGGTAATCTCCTTTACTGACTCTCTCAAGATCATTTATTCTTTTAGTTTATATTCATATGTTGTTTCCATGATAATGTAATAACTATATTATCAACTATATTCTAAGATGTTATTATGATTATGTAACAATCATATTCCACCTTATATCCATCCTATGGAAAATGAAATCACCATGGGTGCGTACATACGACCTACAATCTCCACATTGTGGTGTAATCTATTTTTCATCACCAATTTATTTGGATGGGTATAATGATAAAAGTAATAGAAATATATAGTGATTATAAAATTATATGGATTCTATAACAACATAAATATACCATAAACTTCCTTAACTTTTTATTATTAAGAAATGATATCATCGTTCATGCATACATACGACCTACCATCTTCATGACGTGATGTGATTCATTATCCTTATTCACCACTCAAGAATTATTATATAAATGTAAAGAATGAACAATATGATATATATATATATCACCTTAATATAAATCTAGGAATGATAGAACTATATTCTTTAGGCAAGAACCAGAACTTATACGACAAAACATGTATAAGAAAATGAAGCAATTAACACTCGAAAGAAGAGTAATAATGAAATATTATTAAAATAGGTGATAATATGATCATATATGATATCATAAATGTAAATATAGTTCTATAATAAGATAATAACACTCTTTAATCCATTATAAATGATTTTCCAATATGTACGATGGAACCCAGACCTTAGGTAAGGGATATTTTCACAATCACATTATTATCTGAGATTGTTTATATGTAAGTATTTACTAGGGTCTATTTATAATCCATGTCCATGTTACTTAAAATGTATTAAAAAATATTCTTACTATTATTATATAGTTTCTTAAAGTCATTTTTACTCATTTTTTAGTTTTTACTCAATGGTTTGAAAGTAATCTTTTTTCATTTTCCCTATGAGGTTCTTTTTTACTTATTCGTCAAAAGTACGACAAGAATGTTCTCATTTAACTTATACAGCATGTACTGGTTTTTATGCTTTCATGTTACCATATTTCCTTGAAACATACCTTAAAATATTAAAAGTTTATTTTTGAAGAAAATGTTTTCTTTAAAGTTTTCATGGTATTTTAAGAAAATAAACCCTTTTCAAAGAAGAAATGATATTTTCATCCAGAATTATTTTCAAGTAATCTCTCAAAATTAGTTTCTATCTAAAAAAATATTTTTTGATGTTACATATGATTTAATAGGTATATGTTTCAATTGTAATATCCTTATTATTATGAATATTTTTTTATGTTTATGTCCAAATTATAACTATAAAACCAATTTATTTTCTATGTGTTATGTTATGATTGAATGATGTTTAACAAACCCATTTACTTTTAGGGGTTATGATATGATGAATGATTTATGTTCTTGTGGAACACATATGTATGGTTTTAATTATGTGATGTATGGTAGATATATCTCCCTCCAATTAATTTTATATATAATGATATGGATAGTGATGGAATGGGAAATGATCTCAGTTTAGTAATATTGGGCTGTAATGAGGATTGAATTCAATTCAGTAAAGGACTTTGTCCACTTTGATGGTATTGGAAATAAGTCATGACTAGTATGGGATTATTTTATATGTTTCAGTGTATTCCAAAAAATTTCATGTCTTGTGTTATGCTCTATGGGAATATTTTTTTTAATGAACTTCTATTATTTATCCCTTGACGTGTTTTTATGAACTTTGATATGAAAAATTATATTTTTAAATGTTATGTTTATAATCTCATGACTTATGATTATTATATGATTGACATATCACTTATGTACCCTTACTGAGCAATTTCTCTCACCCTTTCTTATGTTTCATTTCCCTATGTTATAAATAAGTGTTTTAAATAATTTATACCAAAAAGAGTTCTAGATATGAAGGAATAAGCGGGAGATGATGTAAATATTTTATGAACCAGTTGTTTATGTTTACCAGCTTCTAAAGACACTAAAAATATATGATCCTGGAATAGTTTTTTTATGTTATGTAATCAATATTTTTCAATTTTGAAGTAATATCTATATATGTCATGTATGGTTCATTATACATGGATTCTAATATGATTATTGTTCTATGAACTTGTGGCACAAAAATTTATGGATCATTTGATGGATGGGGTCTATATCTCCCTCCAATGCATTAAGTGATGATTAATGCTAGAGGAACTAAAAGGGTACATTAGAGGTTATCCCATGCCTAAAATATGGTACACGGGAGGTTGTCCAGATACCAAAAATGGTATAGGGGGGTTACCATAAGACCAAAAGAGGGTACATAGTCATCATAAGACTAAAGTAGGTACATGGTTGGTTAGCCCAAGCCTAACAAGTTATGAATGTCTTCGTGGGTATCCTTAACATAATATTTTCAATGATTATGTATATTCCATAATTCCATGTTTTATGAAAATGTTTTTTTCTCATGGATCATGTTCTTTGATTACCTTATGATTTATGTCTTATAAACTTTTAATCTTTATGCGATGACTCAAGATTATGATCTTTGATATAAAGGGTATGTTTTCAAGTATTATATGCATTTTCTCATACCCTTATGATCATGTTATTCTTACGTATATCCATTTTTAGACCTTACTAAGAATATGATCTCACCATTTCTTATTTTTATTTTCCGTAGGTTATAAAGAAAGGTTTTAAGTAGGATATGTTTATGAAGAGTACTAAAGGATAATATATTTATGGGAGATGTTGATTATCTTTCTCTAAATTAAAATATTATGTACCTAGTCACCAAATTCACTAAAATATTATGGTACGTTAGTGTGTGTTTGTGTAATGCATTGAATATTCATCAAAAAAGATGTAATATCTGTGTATGAAAATTCTAGGTCACTATAAGCCCATACTATGGTTTAACAACAAACAACTAACCAGCTCACAACATCACCACCCAACTTCACAACACTCCCACTTTCATAGCCACCACTAAATGCATAAAACTGTATAATAATAATAATCCACAAGCCACTTCCCACTTTTAATTACCATATAATCCAATTTCAACTAAACATCATGTTCCTTACATTGTTTACCAAAATTCACATTTAACCACACATTACATTATTAATTCATCTATTGAACATTACCATCCCATTGTCCAAACTAACCCAAGCCATTCCAAACATTGTTAAAAAAATACATTACCACCCAGACAACAATCACAAAATAAAACCACAAAAAAATTAACCATGATTCGCATCAATAGAAATGGCTTCACATCACCACCATCCACAGATCACCACCCCATATCTTAACCACAAAACTCATCATCCCCACCTGACACAACCATACGTTGATGTTCCATAGCATAGGCTCATAGAAACCACACATCGTCACCCCACGGAACAGCCTCATACAAACCACACATCACTATCTAAAATCACAAACACACAATAACCACATAACATTAAAATTATTAATGTATATCAAGGGTATTTTCACATTCCACTTTTTTATTTTAATGTAATTCTCACACAATCCATAAATCTAGGGGTATCCATTTTTATTAACCGAATATAAGTGGTTATCCAATTTTTATTTATTCAAGGTGATAAAAATCAATATCACAATAATGGTTCCATGGAATATTCCAAATTAGTGAAAAAATATCCTATAATATCCTTTATTTTTAGGGGGTGTTAAAACTGTACAATCGCAATATCAATAAATAATATCAAGGATATAAAAACCTTCAATTATTTTTCCATACCCATTAAATTCTTTTAAATGGGTCCATTATCTTTATTTAAGATGATTAAACCATATTACTATAGATAAACAAAAGTATATACACTCTCACATGATACACTAGATAATAAATAAAGGAAACCCTATATCAAAGAAGCTTTCTCAAATTGTTTTGGAATATAGGGTGAAAAAGAAATGCCCAAAAACCACAACCGTGCATAGGAAACCATGGATAAACCAGCAACATACCTAAGGATCTTCAAAACATATCCCCCACACACCCCAAACTAAAACCACAATGCTAGAATGGTTCTCCAAATAAGAATGGAAGGAAACCCACTAGGAAGGGAAGATAACTCACCACTGATATCCAATGACCAACCACAGGAACCCAAGGTTCAAAGATTGAGAAGGAGGTATAGAATATCCTTTAAAATCACCTAGGGTTTTAAAAAACTAATGTAATAGGTTATGGATGAATGGGAAAGAAAAATGGATGAACACAATATATAAAATCCTAGATTCCAAAGGTTTTACCACATGAATTCCAATTTCATGATGTGAATTTCATAGGACCCATGGTTTATAAGACATGAATATCTTATAGGGTGTGAATCCCCCATATCTTTAATTTTCTTATAAATTAAATCACCTCATCTTGAATTAATTACACACCAAAAATTTGACTTTCACGGTGTGAATTTGTTTCACAGACCACCCCTTATCTTGTATATAAGTTTTGAATTAAAAGAGCTACATAAGCATTGAACCGTCAAATCATGACATCAGTATAATTCATGTTGTGAACCACCTAATATAGTACTCCTATATCTCTAACACCAATAAACCCTCTAGGGCTCCCTCCAAGTACTCTCCAACCATTAAACCAGCAAAGTAATGGGTCAGGAAGTCACAAGTTGTTACAAAAAAAAATTAAAAATAAATCGTTATCATAAAATTAATTTACTCAACTTCACCATTGATAACCATTTAGAATATATTTTTATTATTATGAAAACTGATTTTAGATATTAGAAGAAAGAGAGTGACATTTTTCACTTATTCTTTATTTAAAGTTATATAAAGGTCATAATCATAAGAAAACATACTTTCTCTCCATATTTTCAAAGTTATGATGATTAATAATGAAATAAACACATAAAATTAGATTAATCAAAGTGTTTTGGATAATTTTAAGCCTTGTCCCATAATTTTAATCATATTTAGACCATTTTACCCTTTACTGAGGTGTTAACATTTTACCATCGTTAGTATTCATTATGAAAAAAAATTAAGTTAGAATTATTAAATAATATTAATAATTTTGATTCTAAATATAGAATCCATTTTAAAATATTCAATTTTTAGAACTGGAATAAATTAATTTTAATATCCACATGCAAAACATGTAAATACTATTGTTAGAGAAATTTTATTTGTAAGCATAAAAATTATTTTATTCTCATTGATTTTCTAATAACAACCCTTAAATTAATATTAATAAATTTTATTAAATAAAATATGTAAAAAATATATTAAAATCATTCATAAATAGTTATTAATTTATTTTACCAAAATAAAAATACATTGTGCACCTAAAAAATATTTTCTAAAAAATAACTCTTTTTACCTTCAAATGATTTTATATTAAAATATAACTAATTGATAATCAATTTATGAATTATTTTTAATTTTTTTACATTAAATGATAATATATTTAATCAAAATCCTAGTTTCTTAGTATCATAACATATAATATAGAGAAATAAAATACCTTGAAATTTTGATCTTTTATCATAAAAAGGTATTAGTTTTAACATTTAAAATTGATTACTTATTTCCTAAAAATTAATCATTAAATTTTCATAAAGAAAAACATTTAAACATATTATTTATAATTTAGTTATTCCTATTTATATCTATCAATCCAATGGCTTGGAAAAAATAGTCACATATAAATAAAAAAAATTCATGGTATATCGTGATTCGTTTAATCTTGGTATTGTGTGTGGTGCACACTATCAAGAATAATATTTATTTAAAATAAAATACATTATAAAATCCTAGGTTTTTATATTATACCCCAATTAGATAAATTTTAACCTTGAAATTATATTTTGTTTTCAATAAAAAGGGTTTAAAACATTATCAGAATCAACTCTAATGAGTGGAATATAAATATACCTAAGGGAAAATAAATACCTTTTAAACCACATAGAAAACATTTATGTTTTTTAAAGTACTTAAATTTTTATGTTAATACTTGGGGACTTATCATTTCATAAATATTATTAAACCATGCATTTACTATTGTGAGACTCGTACTTGTGAATGAGTTTCATAAAGCGTACCTTCATAACTGAGAAGAATTTTCCACATAGGGATCAATAGATTTATCTCTATTTCTAGAGTTTGAGGAATTTTTTCACCATAAAATAGATAATTTGAGAGTATATAGTTACTTTATTTCTTCACACAATAACTTAATTTGGTTGTGTTTTACGAAGTTTTTGACCTCTACTTCATTCGATGAGATAAATAACCATGACGAATATTTCATTCCCAAAGGAATAAAATTATATTTTAACAGCTTTAAATATCCAAAAATGGATGAAAAATTATTCCTCATATTTCTACCCATTAACCAAAACCAAAATAGTTATCACTTGTTAATATTATATACAATATGAATAAACCTTTATATATCAATCTCTAAAACCTCAACAATAACACCCAAAGTTCAACTTAAATAATTCTATAAATTATTAACCTTAAAAAACTTCCAAGATATACTCGACAAAAATAAAAACATGAAATCAAAAAAAATTGATCGTATATTTTTTCAAGATCAACATAAAATTCATCCTTAAATAATATTAATCACTTATAAAGTCACAAACAAAAAATGTATATACCCTAATCATATATTTGTTGGGTTAATAAGGTATTTCTTATGACTTTTCCATTCCTTCTTCTTTTTGAAAATCACAACGGGGGAGAAGGAAAAGATCCTTAAGAAAAAGAAGAACTCTAATAAGAGTTTATCAAAAGGGGAGAAGGAAAAGATCCCTAAGGAAAAATAATTCTAATAAGAGTTTGTTTAAAGGAGAGTTTTTCATTTAAGAAGTCTTTCTTATTCATAACGAAATGTCACTCCGGAAATCTGAATACGATCCTTAGAGTTTTAAGGCCTAAGGGGGAGTTAGTCGTATTCATCAATATCCTTAAAGAAAAGGGAGATAAGCTTTATTTTTTTTTCCTAGAATTTATTTTTCGTAAGGATGTTTGTGCTTTCCAAAAAGGGGGAGATTGTTGGGTCAATAAGGTTTTTCTTATGACTTTTCCATTCCTTCTTGTTTTGAAAATCACAAACAAATTATCCATAGGGAAAGATGATTTCTTAAGGAAAATTGCTTTTATAAGGAAATTTATCTTTATCATTTTTTCTTCATCCATATTTTTTCCTAAGTATAAAATTCGGATTCATTTCTATTTTCTCGGATTTGTTTAAAACTTTGATATAAAGTATTCTGTTTGAGGTTCCGAATTCTGGATAAGAACTATAAGGAAGTTTCACTCTGGATTCCAGATGAGAACTGTAATAAAGTATCATTCCGAATTCTGGATATGAACTCTGACTAAGTTCTATTCAAGATTCAGGATACAAATTCTTATGAAGTTTGATAACGAATTCTCATTACGAATTCCAATGAAGAACTCTCATTACGAATTCCAATGAAGAATTCTCATTACGAATTCTGATGAATAATTCTCATTACTAATTCTAATGATTAATTCTCATTACGAATTCTGAAGAAGAATTCTCATTACGAATTCTGTTGACGAATTCCCATTCCGAATTCTCATTCCGAATTATCTTATTAAACAGAATCTGGTTATCTTTGTTTCATACACTCTGAATTAATTCAGACTCCGAAAAATATTTTGGTTAGACTCCGAACTTTTATCTTGCTTACATTTCTATAATCTATCTACTCTTTATTATTTCCATTACACTTCGAATCTTCACTCCGAAGCTTTCATTTCGATCTTTTAAGTTAGAATTAAAACGATGTCGTACATTCTGTTACACTTGTTTTGTTATAAAACGATGTCTTCTATTTTGTTATAAACTAACCGTTGTCTAAGTGAAACGTATACAGGTCCCTCCGATCTTTAAGGAAAATATGACCGTTGGAGAAGGAGCCGACCTTACCTATAAATAGGAGCTCATTTGAAAGAGCTCGGTGCTGAAAGGATGACAGATCTTTGACTCATGTGATTACATGCTTGAAGTGATTTCTAGAGAGAGAGGGTATTATTAACTCTCAAAGCTTCGTGCGACTCCGAATGTTGGTGATTACATTCGAGGACTTCCGGGGATAGGAAGACAGAGGTGCCGACTACCTTGAAGTTCGAGGGCTTCCTTGCTGAGGAAGACAGAGGTTACCAACTACCTTGAAGTTGAGGGCTTGCGGGGATAGCAAGACAGAGACTCCGATCTTAGTATCGAGGGCTTACCCTGGTGTGGGTAAGACAGAATTGCTTGAAAGTATAAATCAAGGGACCTTTATCCAAGGATGTTGGATACCCTTCTCTTTGGGTTAAAAGACTTATATCTTGTTACTTGTAGTTTAACTACTTGTTTTTAATTCCGTTGCATTTTGTATCTTAAGGAAAGTATAACTTTCTTATACTTCCTTACTTTTACTCTGATTCATTTAGATTCTATACGCTTTAAGATAGAATCTCATATTGTAACTCTTGTTAAGTTTCAAATTCCGGAACCATATTTCCGGAACCCACTTTCGGAATCTCATTCCAAGTTTGTATTCGGTGTTAGAGGTGTTGTGAATTTGCTTAGTTTAACTTTGTTAAACTTAGCCCTTTCCTTTGCTTAAGGAAAACATAGTTAATCATAACTAACTTTAAAGGTTCCAAAGGAATTTTTAAAATATACAATTCACCCCCCTCTTGTATATTGAGCATCTACATCATCATTTCGATCCTACAATATTCTCCAAAACATACTAATCAATTCCTTAATAAAATATTATATCATTCCAAAATTTAACTCAACCTTCACACATCAAATAAAATCATATATTAGAAAATAGTATTTTGTTTACCTTAATCATTTAATATTCTCAATAGAGTTAACTTATTTAAAATTAACTTTAATCTAGTATTTAAAAAATAAATTTTCAATCCCATGGTTATCTAAACATATATTTCTAAAATATGATAACTCATTAATCCCTATAAACTATAATTATCTCATCATCAAAGAACCTATTAACCTTAAACCTTGTGTGTTTTTTCCAACTTTTTTCCTTGATAACATTCCTCATAAATTACTTCCCAAAAAATCACATGTTAAACATGAGGGTTACATATACCTCAATGATATATTAAAACCCAATAAAAATTTCCCAAAATGTCATTAGTCACCCTAAAATTAAAAAACATAAAACCATAAAAGGGTATCTATGTATTTAAACTTATTAACATCCATATACTTATAAAATCAAATTGATTTCCTTGAATATTAAATTATCCACATTTAATGACTTTATAAACTCTAAATTTATCTAAAATTTACTCTGATACAAACTGAGATAATTTGAGAACTGTACACCTAGATTTGGTGTTAAAAACATACTGTTTACAATTCCAGATTTGATACTGACAAGTGCAACTCAATTTTAACCATACATAATTATAATATCAATCACTAATATTTATCCACTTACAAACCCAATACCTTTTAGATTTGGAGTGTTAGAGAATTAGTAAAACCCCTTTAAGGAAAAACTTTCATCAAATTATCATTTTCCCTATTATACCAAGGTTTTCTTGTTCTATAATAAAAATTCAACATCTCCAAAAAAATTCTCCGCACATGATACCCTTCTAGACATATCTTACAAAACATCGTTCTTTTTAACCCAGAGAAA
The DNA here is from genome assembly GCA_963277665.1 of Viscum album. Classification (NCBI taxonomy): domain Eukaryota; kingdom Viridiplantae; phylum Streptophyta; class Magnoliopsida; order Santalales; family Viscaceae; genus Viscum; species Viscum album. The sequence continues at coordinate 1,456,313,132 of OY728148.1, forward strand.
TGTAAAAATTATAAAGGGTGATATTGGATACTCTATAAGGGTAAACATATGAAATATCAATGAATGATCATAAGTAATCATAAGATAAGAATAATGGTATTATAAAATGATCATAACATATGAAATTCATACCCATTAAGTTAAATATCATTAATCATGAGTCATGGAATAAGGCTTTTTCATAATAAAATACATAAGTCAAAAGAGTTTGGAATCATCAATAATCAATCATGATACAAGAGAACATATAGTAATCATAATACATAAGTTTTTTGCAAACAAATAATCATAGAAAATCATTTCCTTGGTCAAGGAAAGCTTGCAAGACTATCATAGAGGATTAGGTTCACTCCCTATTCTAACATTTCCTTAGTCAAGTTTCACTCCCAAGATTATCATAACAGATATAGATCCTTACTGAACAAGTTTCACTCCTCATTATAGTCCATATTATATCATAATATATCAATATTTTATTAATTCATCAATGGTATTTAATGGACTCTTTGGTCAACTAATCAAAACCATACATATGTATTCCACAAGTTCATAAAAACATTCATAAATTTATCATAGCATAACTCATAGAAAAGAAATGGTTGTCATGAAAATTCATCATTATATAAAAATAAGATATCCAAGGAAATAACATGGATGGTTTCATTAGATCATATCTTTAAGGAACCATAAAAACATCCAAGGATGTTGGGATAGATAAAAAATACCTTAAAAATATCATTTTAAAATTTCTCTAAAAATAGTGGAAATTTTCATTTTCCTTCATTATATGTAAAAAATAATAATTTCAAGAATATTGAGAAAAATAAGATATTTTAAAATAAATATGGAAAATTATAAATTAATATTCAAATAAAATAATTATTATTATGGTGGGAAAATTTGTTCATGAGGTAAATATTAAAACAAATATTTCTTTCACATTTTTTGGTAAAGGTCATAAATAACCAGTTTAAAAAATATTGTAAAAATTATTTTTAAATTATTTTTAAATAAATTAAAATAGGTTTGAAAATAATTTTAAACAATCATTGTATAATTTAAAATAAAATTCTTTAAAACATTTTAATGAACATAGACATGGAAGAAAAATTTTATCAACCGAAGATGAAATAAGATTAGTTTTTTGTAAAAAACTTTTCTTGCCAAATAGATAATAATTAAAGGAGAAAAATGAAACCATAGAAATAACTATATGAGAAAAATATATATGTGGTTGAAAGTATAATATCCATATAATTTCCCTTAATGTAAAATTAGAATATACAATCCCAAAAAACAAATATTATAACATGAATCCTTTTGTTTTTGGTAATCTCTAAATCAAAACATAATAGAAGATATAACCTTATGTATATTTTTAAATCCACATAGTTTTTTGGAAAAAATTATAAAATACATTCATGGGCACTATATTCACTACACAAAAGAAACAATTGGGGAATACAACATATGTCTCACAAATATAAAAGTGAGATGAGAAACCCTTAATTCAAGTCATGATTTAATTTGTACATACTCTTAACCTCCTATATAATAAATTTATATTTATTATAAATACATAATATAATCATTTTATTACTTATCATACCATATATTATTCACTTATAACATTTTACCACCTATTTATTAATTTTGCTTCATTAAAATCATTATTCTATGGGTTAACAAATTTTTTGTTCATGAATGTTTTGGTATGGTGGTTATGGAACTTGAAATTTGGTCATGGTATATTAATATCTATAATATTAATCACATAATAAGTATAATATTTATTAATTATATAATGTTTTATAATAATTCATATAAGTTGGTGATGAGAAATTTATTACATCACTTCATGGAGATTGTAGCATGTACAAACACACAAGTGATGTTTCCACTTTTCGATGAATGGAACGAAAGAAAGTTAAATAGTAATTAACCTTTAAATAATAGTTATTATTTCATATATATTATATATACTTATTAACACTATCCTTATGACCATCCATATAAATTGAAAATGGAAAATTTATCACACTACTTTGTGGAGGTGGTAGTCAACACATACTCATGATCGATATTATCATATTAGAATAGAATGTACGGTAAAAAGTTAGATAATATATTATCTTTAAATAACCATACTAGTTTTATAAAAATCATATATAATCATTAAACCCTTTTAACTAACCAATCATGAGAGGCAGTGATGAAAAATAACATGCGTCGATCGTGGAGACGGTCGTCTATATGTATGTGCGATGACATTTTATTTTTTCATTGGTATGGATAAAAAATAGATAATGGTTATTATATTAACATAATAAAATTTAATTAAGATAGTTTTAATTATTTTACTATTTTAATATGGTTAAATAAGTTTTGGAGAAGGTCTAATAAGAAATAAACTTAAAATGATTCGGTGAAGTTTCTTTCCTCTTCTTTGAGAAACCACCTTTGGATATCTTCTCATAGACCCCTGGGTTGGTATTTTAAGAATAATAAAAACAATATAAAATTGATAGTTAATTTTATAAGAGTTTTAGTTAGGTTTTTTGAGATAAATGTCCCAATAAGGTGTGTATTAGAGAGGGTAGGAGGTTCCCTTTTATAGGTGAGGGGAGTGGCACACTGGTCATTATTCTAAACATTAAATTTATATAAGATTAATTTCATAGAAAAGTGTCTCAAATTTGTATAAATTTAAAATATCTGATGATATATTGTTATAATACATTCAATCAATAGGATTTAGACAAAAAAAATTTATTTCAACCCTTATCTTTTTAGTTTAACCCCTCGTGAACCCTTTTTAATCCTTACCATGGTAATAAGATACATAGTACTTAAAGGTCAACAATATAATAATAAAATGAAAAGTGGATCATAAGGGTAAAATGGTTGATATTTTTTACCATTTCCTATTCAACTTAAAAAATATAAGTTTTATTATTATTTTTAAAACAATTAATTAAATATCATTTAATAAAAAATATCCTTAAAGTGAATTTCAAGACTATTAACATAATTTGATGATAAAAACATCAATATTACTAGGGATTTAGAATTAGAATATCTAAAAGATGAACTAAATTTTATTCAGGTCCATAAAAATTTGAAATACTTTAACTTATCCAAAAAAATATCACTTTTAATTTTTTAAATCTATGCATTTGGATTTTTTACCCGCTTGAACAAGTGTTGCATCAGTGATATGTAAGCATTTTAGGTATTTATATCATTAACAAAAATTAAAAAAATTAATATAAAAGAAAATATTAATATTCATAATAACCACTTATAATAATTCATAACATCTTTTTATTATTAGGAAAACATATTATAGATTGTAAAATAAATAGAGTGGAATTCTTTATTTTGTCTTTACTAAAACTAATATAAAGATCCTAATCAAAATAAAATTAAAACAAATATAATATTTTTAAATTTATGATGATTTTGAATGAAATAAAAACATAAAATGGGATAAATTAATGTTTTTTAGATATTTTTAATCCATAACCCATAATTTTAACCCTATTTAACCCATTTTACCATTTATCGAGGTGTTAAACATTTACCATGGTTACTATTTAGTATAACCAAAAATTAATTTAAACTTGAAATATGAATTATTATGATTAAAAATAAAGGATAAATATTAAATTATTAAATTCCAAGAAGTGGTGGAAATTAATTTTAACATGTGCGCATAAGACATGTAAAAATAATTTCTAGAAAATATTTATTTTTAAACATAAACATAATTTAATTCTCATTCTATTTATAGTAAAACCCATTAAGTAAATATTAATATATTTAATTGAATAAAATATTTACATATTAAATTAAAATAACTCACCAACAGTTATTAATTTATTTCACTAAGATAAAAATACATTATGCACAAAAAAACAGTTTTCTGAAAAATAACTCTTTTTACCTTCAAATGATATTATCTTCATATCTTACCGATTGATAATAAATGTATATATTATTTTATTATTTTTCTAAATTCAATAAAAATATATTTTATAAAAATACTAGTTCATTATTGGTCAAGATACAAAATATTTAAAAATAAAATACCTTTAAAATTGATCTTTTATAATAAAAATATTTTATTTTTAATATTTTTAATTGAGTAATTATTTCCAAAAAATTAATCAATAATTTTTAATTAAGTATAAATTTTATACATATTTTTTATAATTTATTTTTTTTATTTATACCCATCATTCCAATGGATTAGTGATAATTGTCACATTTTAATAATAACATTTTAATAGTATATTGCATTTCATTTAAGCTTGGTGTTGTGTGTGGTATACACTATCAAACATAGTATTTATTTAAAATAAAATACATTCTAAAATTTTAGAGAGTTTTATAAAGTCCGGTTCTTCATCAAGATTAGCATAAACATCCAAAATCCTTAGGGCCCATTTCTACCCAATCATACTGGTGGTTCGATTGGTTCATAGATAGTTAGTTATTCAATATTAAGGCATGGGGAGATCAGTGCAACCCGGCCTGAAGATAACCATATCCTCCTAATTCTAGTTAAGATTAAGATTTATTAGCATTATCATATTCAAAAACTGTGACTAAAACTAGGGAGTAACCTCATGGTAGAAAACATAGGCCCTTGGTCAAGAAAGTATGTCATTTTGAAGAACCTCGCTATCATCATGGTAAGTCTCTCAATCTTAAATGCCATTAATCATTCAAAATAACTCACATAGTACCTTATTGAGACTTTTTAAAGACCCCAATAGTTTGATACTAAAGTAGTTACAACTAATATATATCCTGCAAAGAATGGATCTAATGAGTGTAATATAGTCATTTCTTTTATATAATAATACTAGGAAACTATCATACAATGGTACATCAAACCATTGTACATATCTAGAATGATTGATGGTATGGATATATATTGATCCCTCTATGATAATGTTTCTAACATTAAAATTATCCAAATAAGGACTATTCAACTTCTATCCCATAGTAGATCTCACTTTTCTCCCTTCAACCTAAAAATATAGGGATGTGATAAGAGCAAGAAAAAAATAATTGAGAGAATTAAGTTGAGTACCAAAATTGGTGATCTGATTTTGGACTTTTAGTTCATGGTGTTCTATCAAGACATAAATTTTAATGTTCTAATAAGGATTATTTGTCTCTATATTTACATAGAATTTCCCCTGTCATATAACCAGTGCTTGAAAGACTCTGATGATTGGAAATTTGGGGTAATTCATGGCGATAGATTGCCTCTTGAGTTTTGTGAGTCTCAATATATAGATACATGGTAATATAAAAAGTAGTGGAAGTATCCAATCATAAATAACACAATATATATTACTTACCCCCAATGTCCTATAAATCTCCCATTTTAATTCATGGATAAAACTCAGTAAATATTTCATGTTTCCCATCAATCAAATTATGGAAACAACTCCAAATTTTGGGATTCATTAGGTCACATTGGTCGATGACTTTATCCCTCTTATTAATTTCCTATCAAAAATTTTTATGTAGATTAATATATTGATAAAATACCACCAATATAATAAAATACCTCTATACAATCTATGTAGATTAATTTGTCCCCTAGGTACCTCTACTTGAATATGGGTTTGATGGATTTTCATTCAATCCATATATGTATCCTTGATCAGCTAAATATGAACCCTAGAAGAATATCACAAGGTTTAGGTAATTTTTATTTCATTCTCATGGTTTTATAAAGACCATACAAATCCAATCATTCTAAAGAAGGATGTGATCTAGATAGAACTAACGATACCTATATATCATCTCCTAGATATCAAGGAGACAATATATATTATCCTATAAACAATGTTAAATAGAATGAGAAAGATATCAAGTTGTCTCCTCTGGTATTCAAGGAGGGTGTATCGACCACCATTGATGAACTTAGATAGGTGAATCGGGGTATAAAGTAAAATTTATGGCCTACATTGATCAGTGCTTCCATGTCCCATAACGAATAGGACATGTACATATCTTTTCTGAAGCAACACAGAGTTGTATTTTTATGTAATTACATATATATTCTTATGTGGGATCCTAATGTGGATTCCCATATTTTTTTTTCTATAAAATTACCCTAGGTATAAAATTATATCAATAATAATACATTTAACTCATGCTATAAAAGTGGAAGTTGAATTTGATAAATTGATCAAGGGTAATTTCTTCATAGAAATTAAATAACCAAAATAGATTATAAACATCGTTCTCATTAATAAAATGAGTAGAAAATTATTAATTTTCATTATCATTATATATCACAACCATTATCATCCAAATGATGATTTTTATATCCCATTCATTAAACTTTTGATCGATGCAATAACTATTTTTTAGGTCCACTGCATTATGGATGGGTATTCTATCTATAACCATGTATTAATGGACCCTGGATATAAGGAATCCAATACCATTGGCATACCTCTATTGAGATATGTTTTTGTTACCAATTTTTAATACAACATACTCTCATATACTTTAAGTTTTAATGCTCATAAATACCAAAAAAAAATTTACTGGTGTTTTTACTTTAAGTGGATTTTAGGCTGATTATTTGTTTATTAAAGTTTCTCAATCAAATTTTTATTTTGGAATTGATTTATGGTTTTATAATATTCTAGAATAAGTTTTATGTAAATTTTTTTAAGTATATAACCTTTATGAATGGAATACTTTATAAATATATAAAAGTATGCGAGGAACCTTATATAGATGACATAGTTTGGATTTTAGATAAGTAATAGACTCTTACATTTATAGTGGAGTTGGGAAACATATCAAAGTACATAAACCTTATGTATACAATGAATATTGAACTTTTACATTTTGAGAATTCATTGAAGTGGTATACCTTTACACATAATGACTGAGTTATAAGATTAAAAAAGGAAATGTTTTTTACACATATAATGGATGTTGGAGAGTACCCTAAGAATTTTTTAAAGTGATTAATCTCCATGTATTCTCTACTAAGTAAGGATTTAAATTTGGTAATGGTAATAACTCTTATGTATTATAGTGATGTTAGAATATAATATACATAATTATTGTTTCCTTGGTTAAATGTGGTAAAAAGTTAATCACAATGTAAGAGGGATATCACACTATAATGAGATATAGGTGGATATAAGTGGTTATGTTTATTTGTAGATTCTCATTACATGGAAGAAAGATAGACCAGGATTCAAGGAACCACATCGTGATGTGCAGAGCATGAAAATAAAATAAATTTCATGAAATTTATTTTCTAATATATTTAAAAACATTGATCAATATAAATTTATGAATTTATCTATCATATTATGATATTTCATGGATTTTAAATAAGAGATTTGGATAAATTATGTGGATTTTATTATTGACTTGGAATACACTATGGTAAAGCGCATCACACCATGAAGAAAGGTGTCAATCAATATTTTCATGAAAATTTAAATAGAGAATATCAGTGCTAAATTTATGGAGATTATTTTTAATATCCAATGGATATGGATATATTTAAGGTAAATTATTCAAATATAAATTAGTTTATTATTCAAATATATTTACTATTGGTATTTTAGGAAAGAAACTCTTCAATAGTCATATGTTATTTTCAAGTAAGATATTATGGATTATTTTTACTTGTTTATTTCAAAGAAGAAAGTTTATAAAAAATAGAAATAATTTTGAATTATATATACATATATATATATATATTGGGAATATTGGTAGAAAATACATATAATAAAAAAATGAAAAAATATGATCAAGTGATTCTATAGTGATTTTAATGATAATATTATTGTGTTTAATACTCTTTATTACTATCACTCAAATTGGAAGAATAAAAATAAGAAAGAGAATTAGAATATAATTTATTTTTTTGTACTACCCTTGAATAATTCTATTGAAATACTTTATTAGTTCTTATATTTAAATATTTACATAAACTTTAAAATAAGATTCAATTATCTTTTAGTTTCCAATGATTAAAACTATTTTATGAACAATATTTATTTCAACATATTTATATTTTTACTATAAATTACACTCTTCTTGTACTAAGTGTGGGAGTCAAAATGAGGATAATTTTTATTAGGGATATCCTGGTAAAGTCTCTTGTAACATGTAGATCATGTTTCAACTTCTTATACTCTACTTTGAGATACATAGAAAACAGACCTAAATATAAATAACCAACCTATAATGGATGTTGGTGGGGTGTACTTGGGGAAGTTCCTTATAACCTTAAAACACTACAAAAATATTTTGTTTTATACTTTATATTTAATTTCTATTTCTATTTCATATATAATTAAAATAAGGAGGAATAAATCAACTAAATTGAAGATGGAAGTTTGAATTTCTTGAAATATATTTTAAAAGGAATCAATTCATCACCCCCTCTTGAGAATTTATCTACAATAATGATATGAAAACACCAATTATCAAATCTAGACTCTTGATATTTCAACACTGGTCAATTAAATCTTGAAGATTGGTTCCACTTATATTAGTGAATATTCTTCAAAGTGATTATACTCTTTCAAACCAAACAAGATAGATAGAAAAATATCCAACTAAAAAAAGAAATATTGAAATTATTGATCATAGTGAAGTTATGTCTATGATTAGAGATCATTATTTTAGTGGTTATAATTATAGTTTTTTTAATCTAAAATGATTATCTAATAATATATCTTGGGATTGAGAGTTTATATTAAGGTGGTTAGACCTTATAAGATTCCTATAGGTGAACCTGGATTATGAAATGTTGATCAAGAGTATAATTATGATTTAAATTCAAAGGATGTGAATGTTATCATATATTTATTAGGAACAGATGAGTTAAATAGAATTTTTCAATGTGCTATAGCTTATGATATATGGTAAAAAAATTTAGTTTATTATAAAAGAACTGATAAATAGTAATAATTAATTTAAAATTCTAAAAATTTAAAGTTTGAGACTTTCAAATTTTTGATGAAGAAAGTATTACTCAAAGTAATACAAGACACACTAAGATAGGGAATTATTTTGTCTCCTTGGGTACTATTATATCAGAATCAGAAAAAAAAATATTTAAAAGTTATTAGAGTTTTAACAACTAAATTTAGTTGTATATATACTACTATTAGACATTATATAACTATTAAAATAAGAAAATAAAAAATCTAATTGTAACATGCATTATTTATAAATATAATATGAAAGTTGAGTTGGAACCATGGTCATCTATGCATGAATTGGAGTATGGTTTGTGTTTGTTGTCAATCCTCGGAGAAAGTTCAGAATGTGTGCCAGTAAAGGACTCATATAGGTCTAGCAGATAACAGTATTGAAGGTGGAATAATTTTCCAGTGTTTTCCAAATTTATGGACCTCAAAACTAACAAAAGGGGAAAACAATGCTTTTTGGGAAAGTGACTTGTGTGTCGTATATGTGTCGCACAAGTGACTTGCGCGACGAGAAAGTACTTGGGCGCCGGTGCTTAGGAGGATTGGAAAGTTGCGCGCCATATGTTTTTGTAGATCAGATCTTCAAAATATGGCAAAGTAAAGAGGGTCGCGCGAGTATTGGTTTGGTTGTTCAAGTGAGTAGCGCGACAGAGGCCAGTGCGGTTGGAGTTGCAAGCCGGAACTTTCACACCGAGAGGAGGCTTGTGTGCCACCGCGCAGGGTGTCCAGTTTTCCTATAAATATATGACCACCCCTCCTCATTTGCAATGAAGTTTGAGACTTAGAGAAATTTAGTGCTCCCGTCGTGCAGGTGTAGTGGTCACGCAAGTGGTTCTAGGTCGTGCAAGTATAAGTTGCGCGACAGTTGTTTTCTGCGCGCCCAAGGCGGTTTGGGCGAGAAAGGGTGTGGGTCGCGCAAGTTTTGAGTTTCAGAAAGAAGTGTCGTATAGGTGTTTTGGTAAAAATTGTGCTCTAGTTTTGAAGAATCGCGGTAGTTGACCTTTGCACACCAAAAACGGTTTGGGTGGAAAAGAATGTGAGTCGTGCAAGTTTGGTATTGAAGAAGGCTGAGTCACACAAGTGTTGGAGGTGGACTTGCGTGCCAGTTATAACTTTCACGCCATCTTTGAAACTTGCATGCTGGCTTGGGGAAGCGTGCCAGGTGTTGTTGAAGTACGCCCGTCTTTTTTAAGCTGCACGAAAGCTGGGAGATTGCCTGGTACCCTCGGTGCAAAGTGAGATTCGTCTACTGGTGAGAGTTTGACTTCAACAAAGCATCTAGATACAACAGAGGATGCATTATTTTGCAATGATGAAGAGACATTCACGTCTATTAATTGATTTGGAGTTCACCAAAGGCAGTGAGCCAAGGGGAGTCAACGGGAGTGACCTGAGGGACGCAGTGAGCTATCCCTGAACCTTTGTAAAGGCAGTGAGCCTAGGACAGAGTGACTATGCTCGAATTATTGTAATGCACAACTAGTGAAGAATAGTGGAATTTGGTACAACCGAAAACCTGTCAGCGTATGCTTCTTAGATGTATCCCTTAAGGGTGAACCACGTGAAAAGTGATGTGTCATATCTCTACAAGTGACTGTTTGTTTTCTGGTCATTTTCATCATACAGGTTTAACAAGTTCCTACCAATGTGGGAACAAGATCCATCTCTTTAAAAGAAAAAGTTTTCACCCTCATTCACCCCTCCCCTCTCAGGGTGTCTCGGGGTCCTTCAAGTGGTATCATAGAATAAAGGTTGCTGGTGTTGAATCTGTCCCTTGTCTTCATGGAGAATGCAGTCAATGTTAGGGGAGTCCCTCTCTTCGATCGAAGTAATTTCCAGATCCAGAAGAATAGAATGAAATATCCTCTAATATCCCTTGGAATGGAAGTCCTTTTTTCCACTGTCCAAGGTATACATGTTATCTATCTAGCAGGACTGGCTATGATGGATGCTGATAGGAAAATTCTTGATGTTGATGCTAAAGCGCAGAATGCTCTCACCGCAGCCCTTTCTGATCAGATCTATCTAAAGTTATTGAGTTGCACCTCAGCAAAGTCCATGTAGGATAAACTTGAAAATATTTATGAAGGAGATAGAAAAGTGAAGGAAGCAAAACTACAAGTCCTACACAACAGGTTTGACGATCTAAAGATATATCCTAATGAGAATGAAGATTCATTCTTCAATCAAATTACTGAAGTTGTGGGAGAAATTATAGGTCTTGTAGAATAAATCAAAGACATTTATATCGTATAGAAAATATTAAGAAGACTTCCTTTTATTTACAATGCAAAGGTGTCAGTATTTGAAGAAAGAGATCTATCTAAACTATCTCTAGATGATCTATTAAGTAGTCTAGTGGCATATGAGATGAGAGTCAAGCCCCAAGCTGCCACAACACGTGTAAGTAAGGAAATGGAATTCAAATCCATGAACAAACTGAAAATTTCAGAAGATAGTGGTGGTGAAAATGAAGAGGAAAAGGAAATTATTTCTCTCATCGCCAAGAATATGAAGAAGGGAAAAGGTAAATTAAAAGGTAAGCTACCTATGGCATGTTTTCGTTGTGGAAGATTCGGGAACATTCCCTCTCAGTGCCAAAGAAAGTTTGATGATGATGAAATCGAATGAGAAGACATTGAGAAGCCTTGGAAAAGGTTTTTCAAAAAGGGATACTTCAAATCGGGGAAGAAGATATAGAGGAAGAGTTTTGTCTGTTAAGAGGAAGATGATGATATTGAATTCTGTGATGAAGAAGAATCAGAATTTAAAACTGGAAACCATGCTTCCATGATGGCCACTATTGAAAAATAAGAAGATACTGGTGGAGAAAATAAGTTCAAAACTAGTGCAGATCCCAAGTTGAAACTTAAGTATTTTGTTAGTAAGATCAAGATTATATTTAATAGTTGTAATAAGTTGAAATCAATTGTAGAATAATCAATTGAATATGTTGATCAACTTGAAGCTGGAATTGAATGACTGGAAGAATTGGTGAAAGTACAGTCTAAAATACTTAAAAGCAATGATGATGTAGTGGATCTGAAGCTAAGAATTGAAGAGCATGAAAAGGTCATAAATGACCTCACCTCCAGACTAGATGAAAATTCCAAGATTGGTGAGCGTCTTGAGGATGAAGTTGTTACTATTAAGATTAAACTTGAAAAATATTTAATTTCAAAATAATCAAGGATGAAAATACAGTTTGGAAGGTTCTCAGATGTTGAGCTGTTGGAGAGAGAAAATGTGGCTCTAATGGAGTTGAAAAGACTTTAAATGATCAAATACCTGCCTGCATGTGAAATAGTGGAATTGGTTGTGAGGAAGAATCGTCAAATGCTGCAAATAAAGGTGACCAAAATAAAGGAAATCTGAAAGTGGGTGATGTGGGAAAGTCTTCTGAAGTGATGAAATAGAAACCCCCAATTAAATCTGAAAGAAGAAAAGAATATTATCCTCGAGCCTCGTGGAAAAAAGGATACCTCATACTATTATCCCATAGAAGAAGGTATGAGGAGAAATTCAAGTGAGAAGACATTTTCTCTCATGAAGTGTCAGTTCTGTGGCTATTTGGGCCATACCATTTCATATTGTGAAGAAGCAAGGATCTACTTGAATGGGGAAGATCTGGGAGTTCAATGAAGGAGAAAAAATTCATATCCTAATTATTTTAGAAGAAACAACTTCTATGGATATTTTTTTCTTTGTTCTAACTTTGGTCATAAGGCTATTAATTGCAGGCAGAGAAGGGACATGGACACCTCATACCAAAGTTTAAGACAAGTCAAATCTCATCAGCAAGATAGTGTTTCTATTACAAATAGGTTTTCTCCTCTCGAAGAAGACTTCGACTATGAAGAACTAATGTACACAGATGAGATAATTGAAAGGCCATCAGTGCTCTACACTCAATCCAATGTATCATTGAAATAAAGGAATAAAATTGAGAAATCCAACCTTGCAGAGGTGGCCCTCAAAGCTAAAAATAGAAATAGTACCTGGATTATGGATAGCGGTTTTTTATCTCATATGACAGGTAATATTGGTCTGTTAACGGATATCAAAAGGAAGGTTGATGGTACAGTACGATTTGCTAATGATGGAGCTCTGAAAATCAAAGGCAGTGGAAGTAATGAATTAGTTAATGGAGAGCTAAAGAAGATTGAAGTCCTTTATGTATATGGACTACGTCATAATCTAATTAGTGTGAGTCAACTCTGTGACTCAGGACTTATAGTTACTTTTAATCAGAAAGGCTGCACTATCAAGGGAAATATAGGCAATTCACTTATGAAGGGATGCAGAACAGAAGGAAACTTGTATCAGGTTGATAGCAAAGAAAGTGTTTGTCACATGACTGTTGAAGAAGAAAACAATCTGTGGAATCAAGGACTGGTACACATCAATCAACAAGACATGAAGAAAATATCAAAATTGAGGATTGTCATGGACATTCCCAACATGAAGTGTGAGCATGAAAAGTCTTTTGATGCTTGCATTCGTGGGAAGCTGGTCTGCAGTTCATATCGGCCAAACAAAAAAAGGGCATCCCATCTTCTTGATCTAATTCATATAGATGTATGCGGGCTGATAAATGTTGCTGAAACTCATGGATAAAGGTACTTTTTCCTTTTCAATGATGATTATAGTATAATGGCTTGTATAATGGTGATTCACAGGAAGCGACAAGTACTTGATTTCATGAAAACTTATCGTCAGATTGCTGAGAATGATACTGGACGGACAATAAAATTCCTACGATATGACAATGGAGGGGAATACACGTCTATTGATTTTGAGAAGTACCTAGAAAAACATGGAATACAGCATGAGTTAGCTGCTATGAGAACCCCATAGAAAAATGGAGTTGCTGAGTGCCGGAATCGACAGGTCAACAATATGGCCAGGACTATGCTGATTCAGAGTGGTATCTCTTACCATTACTAGAAGGAAGCTGTTGAAGCTGCAGTGCACATTCAAAATCGAACAGGGCTTTATATGGGAGAAACGAAGACACCATATGAATTGTGTCATAGAAGGAAGCCTTCATTGAAATAATTTCGTGTTTTCGGAAGCAAATGTTTCATCCGGAATAAAGAAGGAAATCAAGGGAAGTTTGGTAACAATGTTGATGAAAGAATTTTTCTTGGGTATCCAATGAATAGAAAAGCCTCAAGTATTTTAACAAGTGATTATGAAGGATTGTAGAAAGCAGTGATGTTAAGATAATTGAAGAGAAAACAGTAAATGCTTAAAGGACATCATATGCTGATGTGATAGAAAGTGAGGAATAAAGTGAACATGGATAAAATACAAATATAGAAATAGAGGAAGTTGTACAAAACACTCACCAGTCACATCATGATGTTTACTCAGAAGAAGAATCTGAAGAAGAAACTGTGGCTGGAGAGAATTCAACTGAACCGCACAGAAGAAATCGAAGAGCTGAGATTGATCCATCTAACATAATTGGGGACAGGACTGCACCCACACAAACAAGGAGGATGAGTAATAACACGCAATCTGCATTTCTGTCAGTTATAGAGCCATTCTCATTTGAAGAAGCTGCAAAGGATGAATCTTGGGTGAAAGCCATGAATAAAGAGTTAGATTAGATTGACAAGAATCAGACATGGGATCTTGTCCAGATACCCAAAGGTCGTAATGTGATTGGTACGAAATGTATATTCAAGAACAAGTTTAATGTGCATGGAAGTGTTATTAGAAATAAGGCTCTACTGGTATGTAAGGTATATTCCTAGATTGAAGGTGTTGATGTTGAAGAAACCTTTTCTCCAGTATTTAGACTGGAGTCAATCAGGATGTTACTTACCATGGAAATCCAAAGAGGATATAAAGTATATCAAATGGGTGTCAAGATAGAATTCTTAAATGGTGTACTCGAAGAAGAAGTCTACATTGAACAACCAGTGGGTTTTCTTCTTGGTACTAATGAAACAAAGGTCTACAAACTAAAGAAAGTACTTTATGGCTTGAAACAAGCACCACAGGCGTGGTACTCCCTGCTGGACTCTTATCTCAAGAAGATGGAATTCAAAAGAGGAAGAGTAGATCACAATCTATATGTGAATAATTCTCCAAAAGATAAATTCATGGTTCTAGTCTACGTTGATGATATCATATTTGGTGAGAGCAAGCAGAAATTAGTGGATGAATTCGCCAATCACATGAAATAATAATTTTAAATTTCTATGATTGGGAAGCTCACATATTTCATGGGGCTACAGGTGATTCAAAAGAAGGATTGTACTTTCATTTCTCAGGAAAAGTATGAAAGAGATATGCTGAAAAAGTTTAATATGAAAGACTCCAAACCAATGTCAACTCTGATTTCAGTTGGAACTAAACTTGAAAATCATGAGGATGGGACCTCTGTAGATCCCACCATGTACAGGAGGATCATTGGAAGCCTACTGTACCTGACAGCAACACGGCTAGATATTTTCTTTGCCACATTTCTTGCAGCCCGCTTTTAGAGTAATCCAAAGGAGGAACATATGGCAGCAGTAAAAATAATCATGAGTTATATTCAAGGTACTCACAATTGTGGATTATACTTTGATGTAGTAAGGAACAGTGAATTATCTGCATTTTCTAATGCTGACTGGGCTGGTGATGTTGTGGATATAAATTCCACCAGTGGTGGAGCATTATATATTGAGAATAAATGTGTTGGATGGTTGAGAAAGAAACAAGAAAGTACTTCTCTTAGTACCGCTGAAGCTGAGTATATCTCCACCACAAAGGCATGCACTCAACTACTATGGATGAAGCAACAATTAACAGATATTAGATATGAGGTGAAGCAACCAATGGTTATTTACTATGATAACAAGAGCGCAATTAATCTTACGAAGAATTCGGTTCAGGATTCTCATACAAAACATATTGAAATTCGGTATCACTTTATCAAAGAGAAAGTTGAACAAGGAGTGATTAGAATGGATCATGTGGGAACTGATGAGAAAGTGTCAGATATCCTGACCCAGCCACTGTCAACGACTGTTTCTGAGAAGCATCTGTTGAACCTCGGTGTTCAGCCACCTCCCAGTGCATAAAGTGGTTATGAAAATCCCCTCTCCCCAGTTATGTTAATTGTTTTTAATCTGTTTATGGATGTGATATAGGTTTGTGGGGTAGATACTATTCAGGGGGAGTGTGGTTTGAGCTGAAAAATGAACAATTACCGGTCTTTGGTTTTATTGTCAATGGGGAAAAAGGAATAAATTCAGGCATGTAGGTGATAGGATGGTAAGGAATTCATTGGACGGGATCCCAATTCAATATTTCTCTCTTGTTTTCTACACCGAGCATTGCTCACGTAGACTTAGAGTGTTGGTTGAGTTGATTCTTGCATTTTTGGTTTGCATGTGGATGATTATATATTGAATTTATTTACTGATTTCCAAAAAACCCAAAGGGGGATATTATTGGAACCATGGTCATCAATGCATGAATTGGAGTATAGTTTGTGTTTGTTGTCAATCCTTAGAGGAACTTCAAAATGTGTGCCAACAAAGGAATCATACAGGTCAAGCAGATAACAATATTGAAGATGGCACTGTTTTCCAGTGTTTGCCAAATTTATAGACCTCAAAACTGACAAAAGGGAAAAACAATGCTTTTTGGGAAAGATACTTGTGCGTCGTATATGTGTCACGCAAGTGACTTGCGCGATGAGAAAGGAATTGTGCTCCGATGCTTAGGAGGATTGAAAAGTTGCGTTCCATATGTTTTTGTAGATCATATCTTCAAAATATGGCAAAGGAAAGAGGGTCGTGCAAGTATTTGTTTGGTCACGCAAGTGAGTAGCGCGAACCATTGTAATCCACAACTAGTGAAGAATATTGTAATTTTGTACGATCAACAACCTATCGGCGTATGCTCCTTGGGCGTATCCCTTAGTGGTGAACCAAGTAAAAATGTGTTGTGTCATCTCTCTGCATGTGATTGTATTCTTTCTGATCATTTTCATCATACAGGTTTAACAAGTTCCTACCAATGTGGGAACAAGATCCATCTCTTTAAAAGAAAAAGTTGTCACCCTGATTCACCCCTCCCCTCTCAGGGTGTCCCGGGGTCCTAAAAGTTGAAGTTAATAATCACAAGTTAGTCAAAAAATGTAAGGTCACTAAAGGGAATTGGGTGTGAGATACCCTGAGGGGGGTTAATCAAGGTATATGAATTATTTTATAACTTAAACTCTATTCCTTAAACCACTCACAACCCTTTATAGATCTTGACCTCTAAACCTTAAGTGTCACTACTTTTTCTCATTTTTATTTTATGTTGATTTGATTATTTGACTATCCTTTACCAAATATTAACAATGTTCAATTTATCCCCCTTAATTAGTTATGTGATGTTAAGATTTAAAAAATTAAGTACAAGAGAGAAATTTATTTCAACTTGGTTCAACACTCTGGGATAATCTAAGGATCATACATAAAAATGTGCCTATCCACCACAATCACTAAAGGTTTAGGCTTGGTCAACCCAACCTAGGCTCACAACTCTTACAAAGATTTAGGTTAGATAAAATATCTCCTGAAGATCACTTCCCATGTATTTCTCTCCTTTAATTCACTAATCTAATGGGAGAATTAGATTTGTCTCATTGTATAAGAAAAAAATACATCACTAATAATTTTTGTTGCGATAAGTGTGGGTTTGTGCACTTTGTCTCTAGGCTTATCCTTCATAAATATAATATAAATCCTATTTTAATAAAAATATATTCATCATTCCATGAGACATCATGGAAATAATTTCTTATTCTTTCTAGAACTATAATGATATTGGTTTATGTAGTTTGATCTTTAAATATTTATATATATATCTTTTTTTCCTCAGAGTTGGCATAGTGTTTAGGCATCGTAGGACTCTAAAATTCATATATTAAAAATATTAATATATATTAAATCAGACACATGCATCTTTTTAAAATAAATGTGGTTTCCATTGGTTAATACCTTGAGTGGGAAATTGAAGACAATTGTTGTTTATAGAATGTGGGGTCTGCCCTAGATACTACATAATGTTGGTGGATATTTGGTGTTTAGTTAAAGATGATTTTCGGTGGGTGTATTAAGTGAATTAATTAATTAATTTAATTAATATACTTAAATTTCAAAAAAAAACCCAATACCACTCTATTTTAACTTTCATTATGATAAATCACCTAGTTTAGCTACATAACTTTGGGATATTAAAGGGGTGAGATTCATTAGTGCGGGTGACTCGGGAACATGGATTAATGATGAACAACCAAGGGAAATCATGAGATGGGTGATGAATGCAATGAGATCATAAACTTATTCACTAGTGGATGAATTATTCACCAACAATTGATATGTTCTTGGGGTAGGAATTTTTATTTTGTGGTTTTCCACCCTATTTTCTTCAATTGATGAGCATGAATTATATATCTACTTATTTTCTTCAATTTATGTTCTTTTAATGATCCGGATTTTAAATCGAGTTATTGAACCTATTTTTTTTATCTTGGGAGTATTAGATTTTACCCTTGGTTTCTATATTATTAAATCATTGGATAGGATCGCAATGACCAACGATGGAGTTTACTTAATTCTTGTTCCTTTCTCCAACCATTCTTTGCGTTATTCATTGTTTGACCATGGGGTCGGTGATTAGGCATTTCCAGGCTGGATTCGATCATAATTGAACCCATGGATTCAGGGTGGATGTCCGAACAAACTTGGAAGTTGTGTTTTTTGGATGTATTGAGGTATATTTTGAGTTTTAGGTGATGGATTCAAGGCTTAGAACACTAAAAAATGGTGGATGATGCTATAGATTACTGATCGGGTGATCGAAGTTCTGATTTATGAACACCATAGGTTGGGAATAAACATTCATAGGCTTACCCCTTTGAATTAAATAGACTTTAGGTGGTTAAACAATGATAAAGGAAGTTTAAATAGTACATCAAAAAATTCACGTGAAGACTGTTTGATTCTGGAAAATATCAAGTTACAAAGCGTGTAGTTTTGATAAACACACGTTGTGTAGACACTTACTACGGTGTCTAGGGTTTCACACATAATTAAATATCAAACATCATGTGGTATATATACATGGTGTTTTATCTAATATTTGTATCTCAACTTATACCCTAGGGGTACACAGGCATGTCTTACTACACGGACACAGTCCAAAGTACACAAGCATGGGATGGAAGACATGAGCATGCCTTGGGATAGCCAAGACATGATGTGTACTCTATGTGCATTTCATCTAGTGTCACATGGATAGACATGAAATGTGTAGGTTAGAAAATGTCCAGGTGTATAATTGAGGTCACACATTGTGTGTCCCTGTAAGTACACACCATCTACATTTCTATGAGACTTATACCCTATATATCTCCCCCTTTAGAACTCGGATTTAGTCCTGAGAGAATCATATCCTAAGTGATTTTCCACATATAACAAGATGGTAGAATTTTTTTGAGTGATAGAGATATGACATGAGATACTTATCGTGGGACTCTTCCTTCAGCGACCATTGGCTGATGGCAGTGGTCGGGTTTGATCATCAAAAAAATTTCTGGGTCGTTACTCCCCTATCACCCCAGAGCATGGGTCCTTCATACTCTTTATACATATAGATTCAGTACTCCCAACATACTAAAGAGGGTGTGGGTCCCCTATTTATAGAGTGGCACTCCCATGTATTCAATATCTGGTAGGGTGTGGGTCCTCCATTGGTGATATTTTCTCCCTCAATTATAGATCAAAATAGTGAGGTGAGGTCCCTCCAATCTGATTCTTGTGAGGTTGTGTGTGGTTTTGGGAATCAAATATGGGACTTTGGGAGCTATAGGATTAAATAATCATTATTATCTAGTTTTGGAGATGGATATCCCCTTTCTCTCATCAGTTGGGTTTCTTTTGAGCATTTATAATATAGGGTTTTCCTTACCATCTTACCTTATGGTTGAGATGACTATTGTTATTCCTATTACTTCTTTTTTTGTTTTCGGGGTGTCTTACTGAGTATGTATATACTCACCCCTTCATGGGATCTTCCCACATGTTTTATGTCTTATATAGATTATAAAACAGATTTTCTATGATATTGGTGGGCCTAGTTTCAGAGAGGCATGGTGGTTCTTAGTGATGACTGTTTTTGGTTGTTGTCCTTGTAGATTGTGAGTCAGGCTCTCTTCAGTCTTTACTTTTTTTAGTTGTTGTTAATTTGGGGCCACATTTATTTTTGTGCATTTATTTTCCCCTTTATATCATTTTTATTACATTTATGTACTTTTATGTATTTCCTAGAGGTTTTTTCATGCATGGTTTACACTCTAGATGGTTATTTCTTTTATTATATATTTGTATTGTTGCATAGAGCTGGTGTTGTATGAACGTACAGGTACTTTAGGCTAAGTAATACCATTTTAGTGATATACCTAGGATTTTTCTCTAGTCCTTGGCCTATTATAAGTAGTATTAGGGTGTCACGCATGGATTTTATCTATCCTAGGAGGGGTCCAGATAGGTCAGGTTAAGACAATAGTAGCGCCAGAATCTCTTCTTCACTGCACAACATTGATTCCTCCATTTTCAACTTTTAAAAAATATTCAATTATTTCCAACCTTTTTATACTTACTTTTAGTCCCTTTTCTGGAATCACTTTTCTTCATCATAAATTCAGGTATATCTTTAAGCTATCTATTATACCTTTATGTTTAAATATATATAGAATATCTATATTTATTTTAAGTTTTAATTTAATTTTAGATTTAAAATTTATATTTATAAGTAACTTCTAGGTTTTTATAATTCATTATTTATCATTTATTTATATTCAATCAAATCAAAACCATTGAAAATCGTTTTTTATTGGAACTCAAACCATATCAACCCAAAAAATATATAGGTTCCAATCCTCAAAAAAAACTACTAATAACTTCTAGATCTGGTCAAGAACCTATAAAATGGATTATAAAATTATCACTCCCCATTACTATTCACTTAAAAATGATCTAGATAATCGAATCAATTATTCATGTTATCTCTAAAATAAAAATTTCTTACATATCATTTCACATAGGTAAATTTTCAATTTGAAACACCAGGTTTTATAGTGTAGAGCACACGAACTACCCATTTTGGTTTTCACTTTGAAAAACAAAATTACCAAGATTTCCACCAAAACATTTTGATCCTTGGCATAATATAATGTTAGGTAATCAATGTTCCTCTAATTAATTTTCTTATAGAAGTCCATTATAGCCTTTTTTATGCCTATTTTTGGTTCCATATTTCTCAGAGGTAAAATTTCATGTCGAAACACCAATATCCATAGGGTAGACTTCTCCTTCTCCCCATTTTGTCACCCTAACATAAGATTAGATCAAACTTTACATGAGATATGATCACACTGATGCGATTTGTATTACCTTGATGAAAATTTATATTTACCCTTACATGATCCAATACTTTTATGCAGGTCCATTACCTTTACACATATAGAAAAATAACCCTTATGTGTCTTCAATATTTTCCTATTGAACCTTATGTGGGTATATTTCACCTTTACAGAAGTATAATTTACCCTTACATAGCCTAAAAGTTTCACTGTAACTACATTCCATTCAACTAAAAATTCAAATGGCTTGACTGAAATAACCCACAGTGTTAACCAAGTCATAGTGAAGGTCTCCTTCACCAATTTACTTTTATACATATCTATATTGAAATCCAAAGAAATTAACATTTAAAGAACTAATATTTCACATGAAATAAATGTAAAACACTTAAAAATATTTCCATTAGCTTCCTTTCACATGAACCTTCATTAAACCTGTTAAATCCTCTTCTGAATCATGAATATATTTACATCAATTTTCTTACCATCACCTTAAAATTAATTCTAAACTCTTTAAGTATTCATAGATTACACAATGAACACTTCCAAGTTTTTTCAAAATATTATTTCATTAAATATGAATACCATCCCTTCATTTTAAGATAAATTTTCAAAGACTTTGTTGAAAAATCTAACTTTAACAACAATCAACTCTATTTGTTAATAATTCTCCAAGCATCACTCTGAAAAACATTAATATATGTTATCAAATAATAAACCCGGTCTGATTATCCATATATATTCTATCTTCAATTGATATTCCATGTATATTTTCAACAAATCCAATAAAAATTCATAGGTTTCCAACATTATTCCCCTTTTAATTTTTTTGAAAATATAAGACTCTTCCTCTCCCTTTGGAATTGAAATCAAAAGGGTGGAATTCATCCACATTTATATTTTCTCCCCTCAATGTTTGAGTTATATTGGAAGAAATATCTACTTAATTTAGGTTAATACTCCCCCTTTATCTTCAGAATACAAGAGGGGTTACTCGTTATCTTGGATTATCCCTTTGTAAATAATATCCATGCACCATATTTTTCTCTCCACATTTATAGATATAAAATGTTTTTTTGTGGGATTCCATTATCCCTATATTAATAGGGATAAAATATTCATATTTTGGTTCCAATAAATTCTTTTTTAACCAAATACTCTTTTACCAACAATTGAAATTTTTTGGTTGGATTTAGAAACTCCAGAAAACTCTTCTAAGAAGATATACATGACAAATTTATTTACGCAAATACATCTAGTAAGTAAATTTACCACTTAGAATTTAGTTTATAATCTAATCTTCTAATCCTACTGATCCAGGGTTCTAACACCCTATGTTTGAAGTATTTCCTAATTTTATGGATTATTTAATGTTAGAAAATGTTTGAGTTAAGATATGGGAATTTTATAAAAGTTTTCAAGAGGTTTTGGGATAATTTTTGAAGGTAAATGATTTGATCTTAGATAGTAAAATCGGAGATAAAGTCTCTGGGAAACCCTGAAAACTGTCTAGGGGTCACTAGGAAAGCAAAAAAGTTGGTTCAAAATTTGGAAAAACCATGAGGATAGCTATATAAATTTATATTTTCTATGACAAATCCAATTCTTATGGTTAGTGTGTAGTTTTTCAACCCATGGGGGCTAACCTTGAGACAAGAAATAAATTGTATGGAAATTAGTTTTAAAACCCAAAAATTCTCATTCTTCCTTAACTAATGAAGGGTATTTATTTATAGGGTTCCCTTAGTTGATTTTTTATGATATTAAATGTATAGACTTTGATTAAAATGATTATTCTAGTGTTCGAATATGGAAATTAAAGGTTTTAAGCCTATTATTCCTCCCCATCTGGTATATCCTTAGTTTCTATTAAAATAAACCATATATTGTTGTTTCTATACATGTATATATAGGATTGGGCCCGTAAGGGGCATCGCTCTCTAGGGTTTCCATCTTGTCATCACCGCCTCCTTCCGTCTCAGACTGGCGTTGTAGAGACACAATCTTGGCGTACATGGACATTACATTACTTTTTCGGAATACTTAATACATAACAAAAATAGACACCAAAGGACCGTAATAGTTTAGTGTCTTTGGAAACTTGGAACATAATCTTCTAATCATAGTGAAAGGTCTACAATATCTCTCATATAGATCTTCCCCTTTTGTTTTCTTACCTAAAACCCTTCTTTATATCATGGGGAAAACAAAACATAAAAAGGGTGAGCTAAAATTCTCAGTAAGGGTAAACATAGAGAACCTAAAACAATCCATAAACAATTGAATGCAAAAACTTGAACATAAAATCTAAACATCAAAACCATGAGCAAAGACATATATCTTGGAAGTACGTAAGGAATATATCAAAATGGAACATCAATAATGATAAAATAACATGGGAAGAAAACATGTAATTGTGGAAAACCATTAATCACATGATATGATTTCCATAGTATCCAAGGCATTGCTTCCAAGACCATCTTAGTGGACAAAGTCCCTTTCTGAATCGAGTTCACTCCTTGTTCCAGTCTTGTATCACTGAACCGGATTAACTTACCATTCCAGCCATATCAATATCATGAGACATAAATCTTTACCCAATGAATTGGAGGGAGATATAGGTCCCACCCATCTCATAATGAAATCATTCTTACTTGTAAAGCAAAATAAACATAAATCATTCATCATAACCCAAATAATAAAATGGGTTTCATAAACATCATCTCATCATAACATAATCCATATAAAAAAATGGATATCATTTCATCATAAAAAAAGTTAAACCATGTAAATCATAGAGACATTATACTTGAAACATAATAATACTAAATAATTTCATCTTATATGGAAAATAATCTTGACAAAACACTTGAAATGAATTCTTGAGGAAAATATCCTTTCTTCTTCAAAATCATTTTCTATTCAAAAAATGCCATGAAATTTTAAAAGAAAGAGATTTTGTTGAAAATAGTCACGAAATAATGTAGAGGAAGCTTCATCAAAATTAGTCATTATTAAACCATAAAAAAAATTTCATGCCGTATAAGTTAAAAAAACATTCTCCTCGTACTTTTACGGAAAAAAAAAGTCAAAACGCACCTCGTATGGTAAACAAAAGAAAGATTCCTTCCATAACACAAAGTAAAAGTAAAATATGGGTAAACATGACTTTAAAAATACATGTAAGAATATTAATCACTTTATGAAAAACATTTTCATAGACATGGATGAAAAATATAAACCTATTAAATACTTACAAATAAACAATCTCTAATAAGAACGAGATAGAAATAATTATCTCTTACCTTATGTCTGATATGCTTAGTATGTATCCTAACCTCCTGTATAATGATTTAAATAATGCCATTGACTTATTATATAATCATATTAATTGTTATGATATCATATATAGTTCACTTATGACTTTATATTACCCGTTCTTTTGTAAATTCAATGTTAAAGCAGTGTTTTGGGTAAAATCATTTCATTTATCGTATGTGTTTCGACTTATTGTTCTTAATTATATCCTGATTTACTTAATTAAAGAATATAAAACATGATTTATATAGAATATATATTCATCATATAAATATATATGATATATCGATAAATGGGATGAAATACACCGTTCATGGAGACGGTAGGCCGTACGTACGCATGAACATTGTTTTCCTTTCCTTATTGACTTGAATGGAAGTAAGTAGATGACATGTATATATATATACATAAATCTAGTAGCATAATTGTGTTATATATACCATTATTTTTCATCGTATACACTTTATAATCATTCTAGAATGGTTAACCTGGAGAATGAATCTCATCGCGTCGTGGAGACGGTAATCTGTATGTACGCACGAGCGATGATATCGTTCCCATAATTATTTAAGAGAATTGTATTGGATGATATAATATCTTAGAATCGATATTATGTTATAATAACCATATATAATTATTTTTTTTACACCATTATACCCTTCCAAATAAGGTGGTGGTGGAAAAACAGATTACACCACGGCGTGAAGACGGTATTCCGTATGTACGCACGCGCGGTGATTTCATTTTCCTTTGGATAGATAGAAGGTGAAATGGGGTTGTTACATATTTATAATAACATATCATTATATTATTGATACTGATTTTATTACTTTATAATTAAACAACTAATGAAGAAGAAGTTGAGGAAGAAAGAAACTTGAAAGAATCAGTAGAAGAGATTACCTCTTCTTCGACGCACCTCCTTTAAACTTCTTCTTAGGGCACTAGTTTTGGTCTTTTGAGAAGACCAGAACCTCTATGATATAACTAGATATGTTTAGAATAGTAATTGGTAGGGTTTGGCCGAGCTTCAAGGCTCAAAAGGTTGTTAAGAGAAGAGGGAAGGGGTGCACTTTTTATAAGGGAGGAGAGGGGCACCTTTGGTAACATAAGAAATATTAATTTATAATAAATTCAAATTCACTTAAAAACCTACAAAAAATGACTCAAATATGAATATTATATGATATAGGGTTGTAATCGCATAAAACAATAAAATTTAGACATGTTTGAAATTTATTTTAAACATTATCAACTTGATTTATCCTTATTTAATCTATTTAATTTTGTTTGTGGTAATAAGATTCTAATTTTTGAATTGTTATAAATAATTACTTATGTGTTGGTAATTGTCTATAATTGGATAATTCATGACCTTATAGATCATATAAATTTCAATTTATAATTTTTAAATATTTTTTCGATTTTTAAACAATTTTATAATATGTTATTTTTATAAAATAATAATAGTGTCAATTTTTACATTATTCATTTATTTTAATTTAAATAAAATCCACACAGAGGATATATTATAAACAAAATATTTAATAGATTCCTAGAATGTCAAATGTGTATAAACAATTAGTGGGGAACATTAAATAGTTCATATAATATTCATTTTAATATTTTTAAAACCATTTATTTGGTATAACTCTTAATAAAATAATTAGTACAACATTTTTGTATAATTATTTAATATACTTATTTGTTGCACCAAAATTAAAAATAAAATACTATGATGGAGATAAATCTCATAGATTTTATAATAATGCTTTTACTTGAAT
Organism: Viscum album; assembly: GCA_963277665.1. NCBI lineage: Eukaryota > Viridiplantae > Streptophyta > Magnoliopsida > Santalales > Viscaceae > Viscum > Viscum album. The sequence goes on from OY728148.1 coordinate 1,456,339,654, forward strand.
TTTTCATCTTAAAATCACAAAATGTAAATTGTTATATTTATTAAATTATGAAGGTGGAAACTTTGGAATCATTTAAAATAAAATAATATAAGTGTCATAATATTCTTTATAAGGATCCAAATGGTCACCAATTAGGACATTGGATGCTTAGGGTTTATATATGCACTACCAATAAGTCTTGGTCAGGTTTTTGGTCCTTTTTATGTGTATTATTCTTTTAATAAAAACTATATTATTTATTTTTCACTAAATAAATAATTTCTGCATCATTAATGTATAAGATAATAAGGTAAATAAATAATTCTTAAAAATTAAAAATAAATTTCCATCATAAAGAAAAACATTTTATATTTCAAATGAGTATTTATAACTGAATTTATATTTTGTATAACCATATATTAAAAATAGTTTAATTATTATAGTTTGAGTGAGACATATTTCACTTTCATTTAAATAAAATAAATTAAAGGTCTTAATCACATCCAAGTGGGTTCCAATGGATTCCATTTCGACCAAAATATGCCATAGGACAAAATATAATCATCAAATTATATTAATACAAGTGTTAGGGTAATTTTATCATATTATATTTACCCTCAATTACCCAATTTACCTTTAACTATGGTAAATAAAATTTACCGTAGTTACTATTCATAGTGACCTAAAATATAAATTATCTTATTAACATAATTTGTACCTAATGATTCCAAATATGGAATCCATTTTTCCAAATTCAAATCATATAATTTTCAGAAATTAATTTAAAATTAATCCCGTTGTTAAGAAAATGAGTTTTAAAAGTTAAAACATTGCAAAAGATTGAAATGATTTTACCTGTGAATTCAATATAAAATCAATGCTAATGACATACATTATATTAAATGGTAACAATATATTCTATATATACTTTAAAACAAATAAATATTATAATTTAACCATATAAATTATTACGATGAAAAAAGTTGTTTTTAATTAAAATATAGCGTGTTTTTACTATTCATTAAAATATGAAAGTTATCAGAATAATATGAAAAAAAATTCCCAAGTAAATTTTTATATCATGATTCAAAAGAAGAATTTTATTTTTTCAAATTGAACTTATAAACATTTCAAAAAAACTATATTTAAAGTGGGTGTGCCATCAAAAGGCGGAAAAACTAAATTTTTTGAAAAATACTTATTTTACCTGAAGAATTTATCTTGTTCTCATACCATGTTCTAGAAAATGTGTAAGATGAATAATAATGTTATAAAATTAAAAATTTAGTTAATATTATTCATAACGTCTCGTTCATAATAATATTATAACTATATGTCATTGTTTAGTGAAACCAGGTATTGCGTACAACACACGCTATCACGGAAGGTCGTGATTGTGTGTAACGCAAACCAAGTCAGGGTTGCGTGTAGTGCAAGACTCCTTTGTTGTTGCGTATAACAAAATCCAACCATATTTCATTTATACATTGAATATATATGTATATATACACTCAATTTTGCGTTGAATAATTACTATCAAACAAACATAAAATTGTGTTTAACACGATCCAAGATTAGTGTTACGTATACTGCAAGATAATACGGTGTTGCATATAGTGCAAGATAATTTTGGTGTAGCATATAGCAGAAGATATGAAAGAAATTAAAAAATATATATCTTATAAAATCTCAGGGTGTTACATTCTACCCCCCTTAAAATGAATTTCTCCCTCGAAATTCGTCGGGGTTATAAATGGTTTATTACATGAGAGTTTCTTTCATAGAAACCCAAATTGTAAGAAGAAATTCCAAAACATATCTTTAAAAACTAAAGTAGGAAACATAATGGTTACCCAAATTAACTAATCATTGGGTTTTCACATAAGAGAACATAGGTAAAAATATGGATATGGAAGAAAAATCTAACCATTATGTTCTGATGAAGAGTGGTAGAGGACATGGCTATGAAAAAGCCAACAATCACACAGCCATAAATTTGTGATGATCTAAGGTACCATCTGATTCATCATATATGAGAGCACTAGGAAAACATTTTTTCTTTTCAAGATCATTTCCCTAATGTTGAAGAATTTTTAAATTAAAATAAATACTTACTTTATTTTGGTACAATCTCACTGTTGTTCGTGCCTTGAACAATTTCCACTTCATCTCTTAAAGAAGTGAAGTTTAATTTGTCTTCCGTGAAGTGTTAACGGATCATGTGATAGAATGACAGGTCATTCCATTTGTCACAAATAAAAGGTTAGAAAAAGTTATTAAATATACATAAGTCCATATATAGTGAGATTAATCATATATGGTTCCTAAAATTGACTTATACATTATATATCATACTACTTAATAAATTAAAACTAATTTATACTAACGAGGGAATTCCTGTAGGCCAGTGGTAGGCGATAAAGGCCTATCACACTTCAGTTGTGGGTTCGATTCCTGCAACCTTGTCTGATGCGATGGGTTGTCTCTCGTCCTGCAGTTTTTCCTTTTTCTAAAACTACACTATAATAACATTACAAAAATTATATCAAAAAAAATTCCTAGCCTTAAACAATATTATCTGATGTCCGACATAATCCATTCCAATATTTAGACTTATCCAAAATACATCTTTCCGATCTCATAGTATAAAGAAAATTATTACTGGAAAGGTCACATAAGAAGAACGTGAATACCATCATTTATCCCCCATATATCATAAGATATATCTTGTTGATCACATTCCAAACATGTGAATACCTTAATCTTGTATTCTCTTGCAACATGAATTACCATAGAACCATAGTGAAAACATGAATGTTTTCAAAAGGTAACTCTTTCCACATACCAAAATCCCACAAATTCTATATACTCAAACCATGATATAACTTTGTCCTTATATCAGTCATGAGCTCATTTATACTATCAAACATTTCATTATCTCCTTATCCCTTCTTTATGCACATATTAGGTGCTTTCAAAAAATATTTGAATAACCTTTAATGGTTACCGGTACCATTCAACATATACATTAAAAAACATAAGTAAAAACAATAGTGTAACAATCCTAAGATGTCTCTTTATTCCATATTACCATGAGATTACTTATACAACATTACTCTTGATAAACATGTAATCATGCCACTACCTTCTTAAACCATTGACCAATCTTGAACAATTCTTTAATCTCACATATCATTTGTAGTCTCTTCATCATCATCAATATAAATACTACTCATACAACTGAAACTCATGGATGATTGTTGCCTATCGACTGGTCAAAGTTCCGGTTCTCTGCTAATGTGTATAGCAGCACTCGGGTCGAATCCTCGGCGATGATACTTTATAATAGTTGTTTGTTTTTAGTTGATTGTATTTTGATTAGGGGGGTTTGTTTGCAGAGCTTAATTGAAATGATTGATTGACTATAATTGATTTTACAAATTGATAAATATTGGGTTGAGTTCATTATTGGGGAGTTAAGCATATGATATCCTTGAGCCTTACTTTGTATTGCATTAAATTAACACCCATGTCATAAGTTGACGTTGATTGGAATTCCTACGTGTTAAGGCTTTAATCCAAGCCATAACTTAACTTAGGGTTCTAATCTCAATCAAAACTTATTTATGGTAGTGTATTTATGGTTCCAATAATCCATGTAAACCACTCATTAAACAAAACATATCATTAATCCATGACATATTAAGTTTAACATACACAATATTAATTCAAAGAATACTCATCGAGCAAAACTCTCAATCACTTAACATCCCCGAATTATAACTCACCCCAATGAGAGATTTACTCATCCATTTGGGTGTTTAATGATCTGGTTATAATTATTATGATTATAAATTGAGAAGAGAAGAAAAATGAAGGTATAAGAAAAGAGTGGTACGTCGACACACACACGAACAATGATGATAATTAAAAACAAACTTTTGATTGAATGAGGAAGCAGAAGAAGGTAAGGGGATTCAAATGTATAGAACTATTTTAAGAACATTAATATTAATCTACAGAAGGTGGATGAGAATAAGATAAATTAAATAAGAAACTTGCATTAAAATTGAATTACAAACAAAGAGACTTACAAGATTACAAAAACGAAGAACACGAAAGTAAGCGAAAACAAAGAGAGAAGGAAAGGTCTCTCAAGTGAAAACATGAGTATAGAAGATCCTCTCAAGCCTTTGGCAAGGCTTTGGTAATGCCAATATAATCTCCTATCTTCTGAAATGTCAACCCTTTTGAAAGGAGAGGAGGGGATGCATTTATAGCCCAAGGTGGTGGACTGTTTACATTCCAGAAATACCCCTCCACTTGGATCGCCGGTATGGACATCAAGATACCAGAATCTTGAGTAATATCCTTCTTCAAAGTTTTAGATAATAACGTTTTCCGACTACTCTCAAAATTTGGAGTCATTTGGACTTAAGGATAAAAAGTTATTACCTGCTGAGTAAACAAAGTTAAACTATCCATTTCAATCCAGTATTTTTGAAGTCCAAAATGTGAAAGGGTTTTTGAATATGAATATTCCTTCAAATCCGAATGATTTTTTCAACAACGTCGGCCACATATATCTTCTATTTCATACTGAAAAATCTCAGCTCGATTGGATGATTACATCATGAGATATTTCATGCATACTATACTGATTTTAATTCTCGTCCAGAATGGTAGGATGGGTTTTAAAGATTCATTTGGGCCCCTTTTTCTTAGATTTGGGCCCTAAAAGTTTTATACAAGACTCCTTGAATTGTCCCCTGAACTATGGTGGATAATAATAGAATTTGGACTTCTGTATGTAGCCCAGTAAATCAATCTTCCTGAATAGTCTAGTTTCTTCACAGATTCTTTAGTCTTGTTTGTGAGGACCATATGACCCTCCAAATGGAATAATTAGCTCATGGTACCTTCTAATGAAATGTTTTATATTTAAAGTAGAATCCTAAAAAATAATAACCACATAATTTGGATTAGTATAGTGATAGTTATAATTAAAATATTAAACTAACTCAATTGGACTACTTCAAAAAATGCTCAAAAATTATACTTAATATTAAAACATTAATATTTCACACAAATTATGCACATTTCATATAAAATAAGTAAAGGGAGTACATAATAAGACATGAAAATATTAACAATATCAACTCCCTCACACTTAGTCTTGTGCATGTCCTCATGTGCAACAAATATAAAAACATAACAAAATCATTTTTACTCACCAACAAATATTAAAATTTTGTTTTCTCCAATCAGGGGAGGTTTAGACTATTTCACTCTTCCATTTTTAATTCCACCACAATTTGTTACAAAAACAATGTTTCAAAACTAATTCATTTTTTCATGCTCAAATTTAGAAATGGAAAATGTGGACACTCAAAACTCACACCTCTCAAGATGATAAAATTCATTTGTGGAGGTTCACTCTTTTACCAACCAAAAGTAAAAATCTTAGAGTTTGAAAGAGCTCTCAGCTTACAATCCCTATCCAAAGTGCAAAATAATCAAGAGGTATTTTTAAGGGGTTTTTCTGTGGCTATGGGATGGTAGGAATATAAATTCCAAGAGAGAAAAGAAGAGGGTTAAAATACCAACATAGAAAAAGCAATGCACATTTTTTTTTGAAATAAAACATGGAAGGAAATGAAAACACATATTTACAAGGGAATGATTTTGTGAATAAAGACCCAATAGAAGAAGAAAATATGAAGGTAATGAGAATATGGAATATTTACAAAACACAAAACTTCTCCCAATAATAATTTAATGCAAGTTTTCTTTTTTTTTCCTTTTTTTTCTTTGTTTTTTCAAAATTTGACCTTGAAACAGATCTCACACTCATATCTCAACCCATGTTTGATCTCCTCATGTCACTAATTTTAATAGTTATAACAAGATCAAAGGTTGAGGAAGAGTGATTTTTGACCTACCCAAGACACAACCCATTTTTTTCTTTTTCTTTTTTGATTTTTTTCATCATTTTTGAATTTTTTTTTGAACACTTGTCAATAACATTTACAAAATTACATAAATTGAAGTACATTACATTCCCAAAAACACACTTAATTACAACCTCTCCCCCACACTGAAATGGATGATTTCCCTCAAACAGATGATAACTCCTTGAAAATCAAAAATAGGGTACACAAACAATGAAATCTATCCCTCCCACACTTAAAATTCAAAAACAAATATGCAATGAAAATCCATGTTGATATTGGGTGGGAAAAGGTATTTGGCTTGTAATGTGGCTATCAAAGAAAGGGTTTTCATAGGCTCGAAGGGGATTTCAAAAGGAGGATTAATGTAAGGGAAATGGGAGGCTATTTTGCTAGTGTGATTCTCATGTGGTTCAGAAAATGCCTCTATCATATTAATACACACTAAGGTAGGAAATTTAGCTCGAGGGTCCTCAAACTCAAGACTCACAAATGGGGGTGAAAACACAAATTTTGAAAAGATGGCCATAGGTGGCCTTGGCATGAAAGAAAATGTTTTTCCTCACGGTTCAGGAAAAGCATTTTCCAAATCAAAAATTGAGCATTCAAAATTTTTTAATTTTGACACAAAATTCCTTATCCAAAGTCATGATGAAAATACAAAATTTTTGAGATGAAAACATTTCTGTTAACTCCCCAAAATGGTTGGACAAAATTTCAAAACTCGATGGTGAGTAAGCATGACTCTTGATTTTTTTGTATTTTTTTAAATGATTGTTTTTTTGTTTTTTTTTTAGTTTTTTAGGTTTTTGTTTTTTTTTTATAATGATACACCCACACAAAATATATAGGGAAAAATAAAGGTTTTGAAAAAGAAACTGGTAAAAAAAATTAAAGAGAGAGGAAAAATAAGAAAGAGGTAGAGAGAGGAAGAGATAGAGAGAGATTTAAAGGGAAAGAGGTGCCCCTAGTTTGGATTTGGCGGGTCACCATCTCCATCTAGTGGTGGGTCGAGTATAGAAGTTAGGGATCCAATGGAAGTTGATGTTGATCCAAGATTTTGGGATGTTACCTGAAAAAAGAAAAATCATTATTCATATAATGAAAAACTAAAAAGAAATTGAAATTTCCCAAAAGTAAAAGAAAACATGGGTTGCCTCCCAAGAAGCGCTGAATTTATTTGTCTACAGCTAGACAGTTATAGTGGACTACCCATAGTCTGACGGTGGCCATCGTATTTTCTCAACTCTATTGTTCTTCCATAAAAACTTCTCCTCTGGGAGGCCTGATGATTCATTGGATAATTTATTCCCATCATTGTTGGTGTGCTTGCAATTCAATGGGGGTGGAAAGAGAATATGACTATCCTCCCTTTGGTCTTCAATGTGAGGAATGATTTTATCCACAAAGTGATGATTTTATATTCTTTGAAATTCAGGAAGATGTCTCAATTATGATGGTTCATTTATGTAAGGTTCAGATAACACGAAAGTAGAGTATGAGGTCACAATTGTTTTTGACTCGTTTATTTTATCACTTACCGATGTAGAGTAATGGGGATCAGTGGAGTCATAAGACTGAATACAATTTTCAATATCCTTTATTTCAATGTTTTTCGCCAAAGAATGGTCAATTTCAACCTCACCAGTGATCAATTTATTAATTAGGGTACAAATATCACAAACATCACTACCATAGGGACAATATAAACACATTGGTTCAGGGTTCACTTCACATATAAAAGAATTTTCAGAATCATGGATAGGAAAGGATGAATGTCGAATAATCATATTTGAATCAACAAATGAGCATTCAAGTTCATTTTCTTTATTACCATTCATGTTGGATCATTGGAGGTCAGGGGTGAGATGAGATTCCAAAGAGTTTTCAAGATCCTTTAGGTCAATGGATTCTACATTTGTAATGTCAACATCGACTTCTCCATTTATGACTTGGTTAATGAGGATACAATATTCACAAACTCCTCTATTAGTAGAACATGAAGAACATGATGGATAGGGATTCAATACCCTCTCAGAGGGAGTATCAGAAGAATGGATACAGAATATAGATTCATTCTCTGATGGTTATCGCATGGATTGAAAAATATTGAACTTGACCAATTGGTCACCAAATTCCATGGATAAGATTCCAGCATGGACATCAATTTTGGTTTTAGATGTCATGAGGAAAGGTCTTCCTAGAATTAATGGATATCGAGAAGAGTTTGTCTCACCTTCCATGTCAAGGACATAGAAATCCGCAAGGAAGATAAGATCACTCACACGAACAAGGACATCTTCAATTATTCCCTCAAGACTGGTTGGGCTTCGATTGGCTAACTGAATGACAATACCTATTGGATGTAAGGGACCAAGACCAAGGTTGGAGAATATGGATTTGGGCATGACATTAATTGAGTCTCCTAGGTCTATGAGTGCATTATCAAAGTTGGGACATCCAATTTGTCATGGAGCCATAAAAGTCCCTAGATCTTTGCACTTTATGGGAATAGACTGCTGGGTGGAAACATTTTCAAAGGTCCTAAGTTGCCTCTTGTGGGTGCATAATTCCTTAAGAAACTTGGCATACTTAGGAATTTGTTTGATGGAATCTAAAAGAGGAATGTTGAATTCAACACGCCTAAACATGTCGAGCATTTCAGGATCAGGTTCAAATGACTTCTTTGTCTTAGAGACAGCTTGTGGAAAAGGAATTGGATTCCTAAGTGGAATGGAAGGAGGTGAGGAAATGGTTTCAGGTTGCTTTTCAAGTTTCTTTTTTTCATTTTCTAGGTCAACATTAAAAGGAGGGTTGGAGGACTTATCTTGAGGCATAACAATTTGCTTTCCCGATCTAAGTGAAATTTCACTAACATTACCCTTGGGGTTGGGTAATGGTTGAGCTGGGAGTTGGGAAGAATTGGATGGTTTCTGCTAACTAAGGTGGGATGCAAGTTGACCAATTTGGGTTTCAATGTTCTTGAGGCTTGAACGGGTAAAGGAGGAAAGATCTTCAACAGTACTTTCCCATGGTTTCTTGGAAGAAGAGGCTTGTCCTAGATTGGGATTGCCTTGATTTTGGTTCTTGGTAAATCGATTTAATTGGTTTGGTAATAGGGAAGGCTCACTAGGATAGTGGAATCCAGGAGGAGGAATAGGAGGATTGATCCTTTGAGTTTGAGGGACAAAAGGGTAAGGATGTTAGAAGTTACCAACACCTTTACTGAATTGAAACTGGTTTGGGTTTTGAGGAGGGAATTGAGGGGGATGAGAGATGGGATTACCATACCTTAGGCCTTGGTTATAGGAAGAAGAGAATGGATCAGAGTGAGGTTGGTTGAAGTTTCTAACAAACTGACCTGATAGTTGAGGATTGCTGTTCCACTGAGAAAATTCTGCATTGAGCTCCATCGGTCCAGATGAATCGGATCGATCCTCTTGAAGTTGTGGACATGTGTCAGTTGGATGAGATGGAGAGTTGCAGATTCCACAGTTTTTGACAGGTCCCGGAAACATTGATTCCAGAGAAGACGAGGTTGGGGATTTGGTGGTCACAGCTAGTTGTCGCAAAAGACCTATAAGTTCACTCATCCACTCGGTCATCTTGTTCGGATCAATTGATTGATTATATTGGGCTTGTTTGACTTGAGAATGTGCTCGAGTATTGAATTGTTGTGTGTTTTCAGTCATGTTACTTATGAGATCTCTTGCTGCTGCAGGAGTTTTATAAATAAGAGAACTACCACTTGCGACATCTATGAGAGTTCTCTCCATAGTCAATAACCCCTCATAGAAGTATTGGATCAAGAGTTGGTCAGAAATTTGGTGATGTGGGAAGGTTTCAACAAGATTTTTGAACCTCTCCCAGTACTCATGGAGTGATTCACTTGGGAACTGACGGATACCACTTATTTCTTTTCGGATAGAAGCAGTACGAGAAGCTGGAAAGAATTTTTCTAATAAAAGTCACTTCATGTCATTCCATGTGGTTATGGAACCATGAGGTAGGTAGTAAAGCCATGAAATGGCAGTGTCATCTAGGGAGAAAGGGAATGCTCGAAGTTTGATTTGTTCTTCAGAAACCCCATGAGGCTTCATGGTAGAGCACACAACTTGGAACTCTTTAAGGTGAAGATGTGGATCTTCACCGGCTAGCCCGTGGAAATGAGGAAGAAGATGAATCAAACCCGATTTGAGTTCCAAGTCTGCCTCTATGTTTGGATATTGAATACCAAGAGGTTGGTAATTCATATCTGGGTCAGCGAGTTCTTTAAGTGTTTTTTCCCTAGGATTGTCCATATCTAATTCAATTGGTTGGACAAGGACTGGTTCTTGAATTATTTGCTTATATCTTATGTTTCTCCTAAGTTGGTGAAGTGTTCGCTCAATTTTAGGGTCAAATATATCTGAGGGATTGTTTGGAAGGCTATGGGTCATTCAGAGAGATTTTTGAAGAAAGAAGAAGACGGGTTTTTCTTTGTGTTTTTTTTCAATTTTTTTTTAAATTTTGTTTTTTTTTTGTTTTTATTACAACAACAAGAAACTACTGACTAATTAAAGAACCATCCCCATCAACGGCATCATTTGAAACACACGGACGATTGTCGCCTATCAACCGGTCATAGTTCCGGTGCTCTGCTAATGTGTATAGAAGCACTCGGATCGAATCCTCGGAGATGATACTTTATAATAGTCGTTTGTTTTTAGTTGATTGTATTTTGATTAGGGGGGTTTGTTTGCAGAGCTTAATTGAAATGATTGATTGACTATAATTGATTTAGCAAATTGATAAAGATTGTGGTGAGTTCATTATTGGGGAGTTAAGCATATGATATCCGTGAGCCTTACTTTGTATTGCATTAAATTAACACCCATGTCATAAGTTGACGTTGATTGGAATTCATAAGTGTTAAGGCTTTAATCCAAGCCTTAACTTAACTTAGGGTTATAATCTCAATCAAAACTTATTTATGGTAGTGTATTTATGGTTCCAATAATCCATGGAAACCACTCATTAAACAAAACATATCATTAATCCATGACATATTAAGTTTAACATACACAATATTAATTTAAAGAATACTCATCGAGCAAAACTCTCAATCACTTAACATCCCTGAATTATAAGTCACCCCAATGATAGATTTACTCATCCATTTGGGTGTTTAATAATCTGGTTATAATTATTATGATTATAAATTAAGAAGAGAAGAAAAAGAAAGGGATAAGAAAAGAGTGGTACGTCGACACACACACACGAACAATGATGATAATTAAAAACAAACTTCCGATTGAATGAGGAAGAAAAATAAGGGAAGGGGATTCAAATGTATATGAACTATTTTAAGAACATTAATATTAATCTAAAGAAGGTGGATGAGAGTAAGAGAAATTAAAGAAGAAACTTTCATTAAAACCGAATTATAATCAAAGAGACATGCAAGATTACAAAAACGAAGAACACGAAAGTAAGTGAAAACAAAGAGAGAAGGAAAGGTCTCTCAAGTGAAAACATGAGTATGGTAGGTCCTCCCAAGACTTTGTCAAGGCTTTGGTCATGCCAATATAATCTCCTTTCTTCTGAAATTCCAACCCTTTTGAAAGGAGAGGAGGGGATGTATTTATAGCCCAAGGTGGTGGACTGTTTACATTCCAGAAATACCCCTCCACTTGGCTCACCGATATGGAAATTAAGACAGCCGAATCTCGAGAAATATCCTGCTTCAAAGTTGTAGATAATAAATTTTTCCGACTACTCTCAAAATTTGGAGTCATTTGGAATTAAGGATCAAACGTTATGGCCTTTTGAGTAAACAAAGTTAAAATGTCCATTTCAATCCAGTTGTTTTGAATTCCAACATGTGAAAGGGTTTTTGAATATGAAGATACCTTCAAATCCGAATGATTTATTCAACAAAGCCGGCCACCTATATCTCCTATTTCACACTGCAAAATTTCAGCTCGATTGGATGCTTACATCATGAGATATGTCATGCATACTATACTGAATTTAATTGTCGTCCAGAATGGTGGGCTGGAATTTAAAGCTTCATTTGGGCCCCATGTTCTTAGATTTGGGCCCTGAAATTTTTATACAAGACGCCTTGCATTTTCTTCCGAACTGTGGTGGAGAATAATAGAATTTGGACTTCTGTATGTAGCCCAGTAAATCAATCTTCATGAATATTCCAGTTTCTTCACAGATTCTTTGGTCTTGTTTTTGAGGACCATATGACCTTCCAAATGGCATAATTGGATCATGGTACCTTATAATGAAATGTTGTATATTTAAAGGATAATCCTAAAAAACAATAACCACACAATTTGGATCATTATAGTGATAGTTATAATTAAAACAGTAAACTTACTTAATTGGACTACTTCTAAAAATGCTAAAAAATTATACTTAATATTAAAACATTAATATTTCACACAAATTATGCACATTTAATATAAAATAAGTAAAGTTAGTATATAATAAGACATGTTTAAATTCCAACCCTTTTTAAATGAGAGGAGGGGATGTATTTATAGCCCAAGGTGGTGGACTGTTTACATTCCATAAATACCCCTCCACTTGGCTCGCCGATATGGACATCAAGACAGGCGAATATCAAGAAATATCCTACTTCAAAGTTGTAGATAATAAAGTTGGCTGACTAATCTCAACATTTGGAGTCATTTGGACTTAAGGATCAAACGTTATGGCTTATTGAGTAAACAAAGTTAAACTGTCCATTTCAATCCAGTCTTTTTGAAGTCCAAAATGTGAAAGGGTTTTTGAATATGAAGATGCCTTCAAATACAAATGATTTCTTCAAAAAAGTCGTCCGCCTATATCACCTCTTTCACAATGAAAAATCTCAGCTCGATTGGATGTTTACATCATGAGATATGTCATGCATACTATACTGATTTTAATTCTCGGCCAGAATGGTGGGCTGGATTTTAAAGCTTCATTTGGGCCCCTTGTTCTTATCTGAAATTTTTATACAAGACTCCTTGCATTGTCCCCCGAACTATGGTGGAGAATAATAGAATTTGGACTTCTTCATGTAGCCCAGTAAATCAATCTTCATGAATAGTCCAGTTTCTTCATAGATTCTTTGGTCTTGTTTGTGAGGACCATATGACCCTCTAATTGGCAGAATTGGCTCATGGTACCTTCTAATGAAATGTTGTATATTTATAGGAGAATCCTAAAAAACAAGAACCACACAATTTAGATCAGTATAGTGATATTTATAATTAAAACAGTAAACTAAATCAATTGGACTACTTCTAAAAATGCTCAAAAATTATACTTAATATTAAAACATTAATATTTCACACAAATTATGCACATTTCATATAAAATAAGTAAAAGGAGTATATATTAAGACATGAAAATACTAAAAATATCAACAACCATGCTGATTCTCTTTATGAGATTTTCCCTTAGGACATTGGTTTGCATAATGCCTGTACATTCCACATTTAAAACATTTAACCGTTGTTGATGTCTTAGCAATACCATTAACCATGTCCATGGTGTTAACTGAATTGTTTCCTTTACAATTACTAGCTTTGTGTCCTTATTTTCCACACCCAAAGCATCTTCCAGTTCCTTTGAAACATTCTCCTTGATTCCTCTTCCCACATGATTTACATGAGGGAAATTGAACTTTTTTTCCTCTATGATCATCATGAAACTCCATCATTCTCTTATTAGCTGAGTCGGGAAACTTATCAAAGTTGATATTATTGATCATATTATGAGATTTATGATTAGGAATAATAACGATATGTGGACTTCCACATCCAATTTCATTTGGTTTCTCATGAAGAATAGCATTTAATTGTCCATCATATCCTCCATTATCATGAATCTTCCTGTTTCGAGCCATTTTCTAAAACCCAAAAAGAATAGTGTGAGAGGAAATAATCATAATAAAGGGGAATTACCTTCAATATCTAACATCTTAGGTTAAATTCTAAGATCGTTACCATAATTCTAGGACTATAACTTATACTTATACTTAACCTTAGGGACATCCCTAGACATACCTTAGAAATATCTCTAGGGATCTCACTAATGTTTTTGCATCCTAGTTTCCAAAGGCTAACTAAACCTCCCTCTGATACCAACTGTAGAGACCCAAGCTTGACGTACATGGACATTAAATTACTTTTTCAGAATACTTAATACATAACAAAAATATACACCAAAGGATAGTAATAGTTTTGTGTCTTTGGAAACTTGGAACATAATCTTCTAATCATGGTGAAAGGTCTTCAACATCTCCCATAAAGATCTTCCCCTTTTGTTTTATTACCTAAAACCTTTCTTTATATCATGGGGAAAAGAAAACATTAAAAGGGTGATCTCAAATGCTCAGTAAGGGTAAATATAGAGAACATAAAACAATCCATAAACATTTGAATGCAAAAACTTGAGCATAAAATCTAAACATCAAAATCATGAGAAAAGACATATATCTTGGAAGTACGTGAGGCATATATCATAATGGAACATCAATCATGATAAAATAGCATGGGAGGAAAACATGTAATTGTTTCAAACCATTAATCACATGATATGATTTCCATAGTAGCCAAGGAATTTCTTCTAAGACCATCTTAGTGGACAAAGTCCCTTTCTGAATCGAGTTCACTCCTTGTTCTAGTCCTGTATCACTGAACCAGATTGACTTACCATTCCATCCATGTCTATCTCATGAGATATAAATCTTTATCCAATGAATTGGAGGGAGATATAGCTCCCAACCATCTCATAATGAAATCATTCTTACTTTTTCGACAAAATAAACATAATTCATTCATCATAACCCAAAAATAAAATGGGTTTCATAAACATCATCCCATCATAACATAATCTATATAAAAAAATGGATATCATTTCATCATAAAAAAAAGTGAAACCATGTAAGTAATAGAGACATTATACTTGAAAAATAATCATACTAAATAATGTCATCTTATATGGAAAATAATCTTGACAAAACACTTGAAATGAATTCGTGAGGAAAATATCCTTTATTCTTCAAAATCATTTTCTTTTCACAAAATGACATGCAATTTTTAAAGAAAAGTATTTTGTTGAAAATAGTCATGAAATCTTGTAGAGTAATCTTCATGAAAATTAGGCGTTATGAAACCATAAAAATCTATTCAGGCCGTGTAAGTTAAAAAAACATTCTCCTTGTACTTTTACCGAAAAAAGTCAAAATGCACCTCGTATGGTAAACAAAAGAAAGATTCCTTACATAACACAAAGTAAAAGTCAAAGAGGGGTAAACATGAATTTAAAAATACATGGAATAATATTAAGCACTTTGTGAAGAAAAAATTATGGACATGGATGAAAAATATAAAACCAGTAAATACTTACGAATAAACAGTCTCGAATAAGAACGAGATTGGAATAATTATCTCTTAGCTTATGTCTGATATGCTTCATATGTATCCGAACCTCCTGTATAATGATTTAAATAATGACATTGACAAATTAAATAATCATATTAAATGTTAGGATATCATATATAGTTCACTTATGACTTTATATTACCCGTTTTTTTGTAAATTCCATGTTAAAGCAGCGTTTTGGGTAAAATCGTTTCATTTATCGTACGTGTTTCAACTTATTGTTCTTACTTATATCCGGATTTACTTAATTCCAAAATTTAAAACATGATTTATATATAATATATATTCATCATATAAATATATATTACATATCGATAAACGGAATGAAATACACCGTTTATAGAGATGGTAGGTCGTACGTACGCATGAACGTTATTTTCCTTTCCTTATTGGCTTGAATGGAAGTAAGTAGATGACATGTATATATATATAAATAAATAAAGTATCATAATTATGTTATATATACCATTATTTTTCATTATATACACTTTATAATCATTCTAGAATGGTTAACATGGAGAATGAATCTCATCGCGTCGTGGAGATGGTAATCTATACGTACGCACGAGCAATGATATCGTTCTCATAATTATTAAAGGGAATTTTAGTGGATGATATAATATATCAGAATCAGTATGTTGTTATAATAACCATATATAGTTTTTTTTACACCATTATACCCATCCAAATAATGTGGTGGTGGAAAAACAGATTACACCATGGCGTGGAGACGGTATTCCGTACGTACGCACGCGCAGTGATTTCATTTTCCATAGGATGGATAGAAGGTGAAATGGGGTTGTTTCATATTTATAATAACATATCATTATATTAGTGATACTGATGTTTTTACTTTATAATTAAACAACTAAAGAAGAATAAGTTGAAGAAGAAATAAACTTGAAGAATCGGAAGAAGAGATTACCTCTTCTTCAACGCACCTCCTTTAAACTTTTTCTTAGGGCACTAGTGTTGGTGTTTTGAGAATACCAGAACCTCTATGATATAACTAGATAGGTTTAGAAGAGGAATATTTATGTGTTGGCCGAGATTCAAGGCTCAAAATGGTATGAAGAGAAGAGGGAAGGGGTGCCCTTTTTATAAGGGAGGAGAGGGGCACCTTTGGTAACATAAGAAATATTAATTTATAATAAATTCAACCTCACTTAACAACCTACAAAAATGACTCAAATCTGAATATTATATGATATAGGGTTGTAATCTCATAAACCAAAAAAAATTAGACATGTTGGAAATTTATTTTAAACATTATCAACTTGATTTATCTTTATTTAATCTATTTAATTTTATTTGTGGTAATATGATTCTAATTTTTTAATTGTTATAAATAATTACTTATGTGTTTTTAATTGTCCATAATTAGATAATTTATGACATTTTAGACAATATAAATTTCAATTTATAATTTTCACATATTTTTACGATTTTAAGCAATTTTATAATATGTTATTTTTATAAAATAACAATACTGTCAATTTTGACATTATTCATTTATTTTAATTTAAATAAAATCCACACAGAGGATATATTCTAACCAAAATATTTAATAGATTCCTATCATGTCAAATGTGTCTAGAAAATTAGTGGGAACATTAAATAGTTCATATAATATTTATTTTAATCTTTTTAAAACCATTTATTTGGTATATATCTTAATAAAATAATTAGTACAACATTTTTGTATAATTATTTAATATAATTATTTGTTGCAAAAAAATTAAAAATAAAATCCTATGATGAAGATAAATCTCATAGACTTTATAATAATACTTTTACTTGAATTTATCATCTTAAAATCACAACATGTAAATTTTTATATTTATTAAATTATGAAGGTGACAACTTTGGAATCATTTAAAATAAAATAATATAAGTATCATAATCTTCTTTATAAGGATCCAAATGGTCACCAATTCGGCCATTGGATGATTAGGGTTTATATATAAACTAAAAATAAGTCTTGGTCACGTTTTTGGGCCTTTTTATGTGTATTATTATTTCAATAAAAACTATATTATTGATTTTTCACTAAATAAATAATTCCTGCATCATTAATGTATAAGCTAATAAGGTAAATAAATAATTATTAAAAATTTCGAATAAATTACCATGATAAATAAAAAATATTTATATTTCAAATGATTATTTATAACGGAATTTATATTCTGTATAACCTTATATTAAAAATAGTTTAATTATTAAAGTTTGAGTGAGAATATTTCACCTTCATTTAAATAAAATAAATTAAAGGTCTTAATCACATACAAGTGGGTTTCAATGGATTCCATTTCGACCAAAATATGTCATAGGACAAAATATAATCATCCAATTATATTAAAAAAATTGTTATGTTAATTTTATCATATTATATTTACCCTCAATTACCCGATTTACCTTTAACTAGGGTAAATAAAATTTACCATAGTTACTATGCATAATGACCTAAAATAAAAAGTAGCTTTTTAACATAATTTGGACCTAATAATTCCAAATATGAAAACCATTTTTCCAAATTCAAATCACATAAGTTGTAGAAATTAATTTAAAATTAATCCCATTGTTAAGAAAACGAGTTTTAAAAGTTAAAACATTGCAAAATATTGAAATGATTTTACTTATGAATTCAATGTAAAATCAATGAAAATGACATAAATTATATTAAATGGTAAAAATATATTCTATTTATACTTTAAAACCAATCAATATGATAATTTAACCATATAAATTATTACGATGAAAAAAGTTGTTTTTAATTAAAATATAGCGTGTTTTTACTATTCATTAAAATATGAAAGTAATCAGAATAATATGGAAAATTTATCCAAAGTAAATTTTTATATCCTGGTTCCAAATAAGAATTTTATTTTGTAAAATTGAACCTATAAACATGTCAAAAACTAGATTTAAAGTGGGTGCGCCATCAAAAGGTGGCAAAACTACATTTTTTGAAAAATACTTATTTTACCTGAAAAATTTATCTTGTTCTCAAACCATGTTCTAGAAAATGTGTAAGATGAATAATAATGTTATAAATTTAAAAATTTATTTAATAATATTCATAACGTCTAGTCCATAATAATATTATAACTATATATCGTTGTTTAGTGAAACCCGGTATTGCGTACAACACACGCTATCGAGGAAGGTCGCGATTTCATGTAATGCAAGCCAAGTCAGGGTTGCGTGTAGTGAAAGACTCTTTTTTTGTTGTGTATAAAAAAATCCAACCATATTTCATTTATACATTGAGTAGATATGTATATATACACTCAATGTTTTGTTGAATAATTACTATCAAAAAAACTTGAAATTGTGTTTAACACGATCCAAGATTAGTGTTGCGTATAATGCAATCTAATATGGTGTTGCGTATAGCGAAAGATAATCTTGGTGTATCATATATCATAAGATATGAAAGAAATTAAAAGGAATATATCTTATAAAATCTCAGGGTGTTACATGAGTGATGCTCCTCCTCGTTCTCAGTGAGTTCATTGCAGCAGTCCCCTGTCACGGTGGCATTGTTCTTGGTCTTGGATGTCTCGACTTTCTTGCACCGTTACTGGCCTTGTTTTCATTCGATTCCCTCTTCAGTGGATAGGTCTCCCTCGGTGGCTCGGTGATGGTTCGCAGTTAGGTTCCAGCTTTCGCGACCTGTGGGACACCACCTTGACTCTAGTGGTT
This sequence comes from Viscum album, assembly GCA_963277665.1. NCBI lineage: Eukaryota > Viridiplantae > Streptophyta > Magnoliopsida > Santalales > Viscaceae > Viscum > Viscum album. The sequence goes on from OY728148.1 coordinate 1,456,358,717, forward strand.
GCGTAGGATGGTTCGTCGTGGTCTCTGTGAGCATCTCGGTTAGCGGCGACAGGTCCTGTTTGTGTCGGGACTTCGTTCTAGTGTGTTGGAGATGTTATGTTTCCTTTTCTCTTTCTCATTAGATTTTTTATTTGGATGCTTTTTGGTGGTTCGTGCATTTGTGATGGCATCGGCGGGGCTCCTCTGGTGAGATTTGGGTATGGCGATGAGTTGACCTGTTCGAGATATTATGGTTCCTCTATAAATTCCGTGCATTGTTATAAGTTTTTTCATTCATTGAATCTGTGATCTACAAATATCTAGTGTGTTGTTTAGTTCCTGGTTGATTTTGCATTGTTGATTTTTCGGATTTTGGTATGAATGAGGATGATGGCGGTATGCTTTGTCGGTCGAGGTCAGTGGTTCTAGGCGTGGTCGTTATTCTTCATAAGACCATTCCACTTCAAACTCTGCCCTGGCGTCTTGCTCCTTCATTGCTCTCCGATTCGATCTGTGGAAGTGGTTTCAAGAGGCTTTGGGAGGTGATGTTTGTTCATTTTTCAGTGTTCCAAGAGGGATGTTAGGTCTGCGATGGGCATGGTTCTCTCTTGGAGGTTGTATGGTTCAGCCTTGATGAAGTCAATGTTGTTGGAATATGTTATGCGGTTTTCATTTTGATTCGAAGGTGAAATCGTGTTCTATCATGGTGATGGTTTGACACCTCGGTGAGATGTTTAACTGTTTGTTTTTTATAATAGAAATGAGTCCTTTCTGAGGGATTCTGATCTTCAGTGATGTGATGATGATGAGGGGTGGATTGAGAATCTGGGAGCGTGCCTCGAGGAGGATCATGGACCGAGGTGATGTCATATGTAGTTTTTGAAGGTTGTATCCAATTTTTTGAATTTGAAATCTAAATTTGTGTTTTAATGTTTTGGGGTGGATTTGGGAGCCAGTTTATGATGTTTGAAATTTAGAATCTTGGTGTTTGAAATTTGGCATCTTGTATTGTGAGGTTCCCACTCACCCTTAAAGTGGTTTATTCAAAAAATGAAAAATAAGGATTTGAGGATATGGGATTATATTTGTTTTGATCGGTTTATATTGGTATTTAATAGGGAAATGGAATAAAGGGGTTATATTTTTGGGTTCGTTTAAGAATCATTGTTCCAAACGAAACTGAGGTAAGTGGTTTTTCCCTCTTTCCACTTTTATTTGAATTCAAAGGTTCTTAGGATTATTTAAAGAACTATATTCTACTCTCAAATGATATTATTCTACTTAAACTCTGTTTTATTTTCTCTAATGGTAAGTCTCTTTAAATCTAGGTTATGGGTGTCACCCACAACATGTTTAACAAATTTATTAAATGGGGTTTTTAAATAAAATTGGTTTTTGACTTGTGTTATTGGAATAACTCGATCACGTGTGTTCATATGAATATGGGATAGATCATGGTCCAAAGTACCACTATCATATAGGGAAACAGAGGATAGATCATGGTTGGAAGTACCACTATCAAATTGGGTCACCAAGAAATGACTTGGTAAAAGGATAAATCACCATTCGTGAGTATAGGGAGGTACAGGTTAAGAATGTACATTTGTGTGTCAGTGGGAAAACATGAATGGATTATACCTAATTTAAATTAATGAATTTATTCTTATATTTATTGGAAACCTCATCATTCATTATATTATTTTTGGAAAATATGTTCATATGCTTTATTTAGTATTGTAGAAACTTCTTTATCTGTTTTTGATATTATTCCTATGTATTTTATATTCCTGTGACCATACTTATTTCTAGAATTATTGGAATGCAGGGAAAGTATCTTTGGGTTTTCTTACTGGGTATGATTACTCACCCCTATATATTCACTTGGGTGCATATACAGATTTTTCTTTCATTCATTTAGGAAATGGGCAGATTTCTTACTTCTCTAGTAGGACTTTTTGATGCCACTACCATAGTTTGTGGAGACAGAGCTTTGGAGTGGTTTTTGTCGTGGTATGGAGTGGTTCCACCTTTATGCCCAATTCATTTATTACTTTATAGTCTTAGTATTCTTATTTACATTGTTCCATTGTTACTATGATGTTGGGTTATTTTACTTTTATTATTATTGGTTTTTTTGCATAAATAATTTATAGAGATGTACTTAGTTTTATTTATTTTTTATTTAGCATGTAATGGTTGTGTGTATTAATTAATTATGGTAAATTGTTACCCCTTTTAATTTGTTTTAAACTCTTGGAATTTATTTCCATCCTTTTGTGTCTGGGGAATGTCACCTAAGGTTAGTGGCACCTCCAACCTGACCCAAGCCAATGGGTTGGGCGGGGATGTTACAATTGGTATCGGTTTGGTTGGTCTATCAGTTGGTATGGTATAAAAGAGATATAACACATCAAGAATTTAAATGTATTACATAAAAATATGTAGTTAAACTTTTTATGTTGAACTTCAAGTTTCCATGGTTTTCAAGTACAAAAAACTGTCATTAATCAATTCTGTATTCATTGTCAACTCATCACCATGGATTTAGCTGGTGAGTGTTAGGTATCTTACATTAGAAAAGAGAATTCCCACTAGTATTTCATTATCCACATGATTACTTGATTTTGGTACTATGATATTGTTATTGGTTTTTTTATTTATATAATATAACCATAAATCAATGAACAATAAAAGTGGTAAATTGATAACTTTTGTAATGGTTTGTAAAATGAAAATGAAAATAATAAAGATAATAAGGTACTAGTGAGAGGGAATATCTAGGAATGAGGTTGAAATTGAACCCAGGGTGAGCTATAATTAGTTTCATATTATTGTGTAAAAATTTTAGGTTGTCAGTAGGGGACCTAAGACTGAGGAACCTCTTCAGGTGAATCACTTGGAAAAACTACTAAAATAGAACCCATTGATGTTTCGTGATGATTCTGACTAGAGTAAGTAGAGGTGTAGTTGAGAAAGATGGTAAGAATTTTTTAATTTTTGGGAACTCCAGAAGAAATGATGGTCAATATAGAAATATATGTGCTTGATTATTGGGCATTATCATGGTGAGACATTGTTTTTCAAGCTAATATAGATCAAGATCACACTTGGAAAGGATTTTTTGAACTCCTCAATGATAAATTCCTTCAAAACACCTTCTAAATTGGGAATATGATAGAATTATTTCAATTAGAACAAGTAATTATGTCAATGATTGAAGATTCTATTAAATTCACTCATCTTGATCATTTTTTCCCAGAGGTAGTTTCTATAAAGATACTGAAAGATGTGATCTTTGAGGCGGTTCTCTGAACTAGGGTTTTCTCAAAGGTGGTAATGTTCAGTATTACTAACTATATAGAAATGGTGAATAAGGAACTAGTTGGAGAGATTGATCTTATATTAAATGCTATTTGAGGGGACACATTTTCCATCCTGGTGATCGTGGGAACTTTACCACTAGGAATAAACATAAGAGAGAGGGTTAATCCTATGGTAGAAAGACATTAGAGAATAAATACACTATATCAGCCTCTTATCCACCACATCTTGGCAATGAACTAGGTTGTTTCTAGTGTGGATCACTTATGCATAGAAATAATGAATGTACTACACCGCCAATGAATTTTCACCATTTCAAAAAGAGAGGGAACCTCAATAATTACTATTATAAACTTCTAAAATCATAAATTGAAACCATATAAACTCTTACTTCATCTTAATATAATAATATTTAACAATTCCATTAGAATATTTATCATCCACATAACCAGGTAAAACAAGATACCACTAAGAAAACTTTATTTAGTAAATTCACACCTTAATAGGTAATCAATAGATTCCCAATGATAACTGATAAATAACTATATGGAGAAGAGAAAGTTATAAAAACTGATGAATCATATCCCTCTATGGTATGAGGTTCCATCATTTTGAAATGGACTCTTATGTATGTATTCTTTGATACCAGCACATCACATTCTTTTCTTACTTCTCTTGTGATTAGACAATTGGGATAACATATTAAAATAATGTCCTACACCATGAGTATCAAGACACACCTCATAAAATGGGAATAAAATGGATTCAAGTTCCCATAATGTTCTATTAACATTGATTTGGTGTAGTTTCTCTAGGATTTTATGGTTCTAGAGATGGATGTTTTTTATATGATAATTTTAATAGATAAGTTGGTGGAATTTAAAGTCCATGTTGAATTTTATTCTCAACAAGTGTCATTATCATACACAGATTTAACCCTTTAGGTATTCAAGGGGAATTAGAAAATAAATGCAAGTAAAGTGGGACCTTTAGTCTTAGTGGATGGAACCATCTTTGTTCAGTTAGAATTAATGAATCTGGGAACTATAGATGAGACTGCATATAATATTCTTTATTCCATAGTAGATCAATACATGAATGTCTTTCCGAAAAAAATTCTCGGGGTTACCACCCAAGTGAGAAATTGAATTACCTATCAATCTACACCTGATAACAAATCCTATTTAAATCTCTTCATATAGAATGGATATATATGATTTAAATGAATTAATTAACACATATAATAGTTTGAGAGCAAAGGATTTATCAGACCTAGCACATTACCTTGGGCTGCACCAATTTTATTTATAAATAAAGTGGATGGTTCCCTTTGGTTATGTGTTGATTAAAAAACAAAATCATGATAAAAAAATATATATACCATATTTCAAAAATAAATGATTTAATTTGATCAATTAAATGGATCTAAGAGATTCTCCAATATTGATCTATGATCAGGATATCATCAGATCAAATTCAAAAGAGTGGATATTCAGAAGATAACATTCCGGAGTCATTATGTACATTATGAATATGTCTCAATGCCCTTTTTCATGATGAATTCACCTATATTATTCATGGAATTTATAAGTCACATCTTCCATATATACCATGATTCTATTTTGGTGATTTTTTTTAATGATGTTTTGGTATATTCTCAAAGAAGGAATGAACATGAGGAGCATGTAGAAATTATATTGAGCACATTGTGTGATCATTGATTATATACAATGTTTAATAAATATGAATTCTGGATATAAAAAGTTTTTTTCTCTGATAAAATAATTTTTAAATTTGGAATAACAGTTTCACCAAGGAAGATTGAAGCAGTCATCTCTTTGGAACTTCCAGATAATGGATTCATGATATGAAGCTTTCTATGATTATTAAGTAATTATAGTTGCATTGTTTGGGATTTCTTAATGTTTTATTCTTCTATGGATACTCTAATGAGAAAGGGTGTTCCATTAACTTGTAATAATGACTCTCAAAAATGATTTCTATAGCTTAAATCTCATCTCACCTCAGCACACATCCTAATCATTAAAAAAATGGGTAAATGATATATGGTATATTGTGATTCATTTAGATCCAATCTAGGTTGTCTTCTAAAATATGGAGATCATGTTGTAGCCTATGGTATGAGTTAGTTGCAAACACATGAGAAGAACTATCTATCACATTATCTCGAATTAGTTTCAATTTTTCATTCCTTAAAGACATGGTGCCACTATCACTTTGAAGAAAGTTACATAGTCTTCACTGATCATAAGATTTTGAAATACAACTTCTCTCAATGAGACTTAAACTTTGTGAAATGGCGATGGATAGGGTATCACTAAATTTTTGACATTAACATGGTGCACACACCTAGGAATGAAAATTATATGGAAAATGATTTGATTCATAAGGTATATAAATAAGTTTTCAGGGAGGATCATGAATAATGGAAGCTAGTGAGAATTATTACCGACATGTATCTAGATTGTGCTGAGTAGAATGATCCTACAACATTCTTCCTAGTTTTTTTTGACTTGATGTAATTTTTCAAAGAGTAAAAAATATCATATCTATATTTCACTACCATTAGGTTTAACCTAAATGGTGGGGAGACTATTGATGTTTACATATAAGATGAAAAATCATTTTTATTATTTTATAACTGAGTTATAGTCTGTAAATAATTCTAGAAACAACTTCTTTCAGTGTATCACCATTTAAAATGGGTTATTAATTAGGGTATTCAAAAAATGTGCAAGGCTATAAAATCTCATTTTTTGGTGGTTAGGTATGGAAAAAAAATTGTAGAAAGTTTTATAAAATTTCTAACTTTTCGTCGAGTAAAGGTTGAGCATCAATGACCTGATGGTATGCTGAAATATAGGAATACAAATATATGAAAGTGGGAAAAGAACACCATGAACTAGGTCATTGGTCTACTGTGGATTCTTTGGATGCATGATGTTATTTGGGTGATTGTGGATTGACTCACTAAGTCAACACACATCTTCCCAATCAAAGATTCCAACTCAATATAGGATTTGGAAAAGAAATATATCAATGAAGTTTCCAAGTTTCATAGAATTGTAGTTTCAATCATCTCTAATATATATTCACAATTCACTTATTGATTCTGGTGATGATTTCAATAGTCACTCGAAACTTATAAGACCATGATCAAGGAAGATCATCCATATATGGATAAATAGTCAGAGAACACAATTGAGATATTGGAAGAGATGGTCATAGCTTCTTTCATGGACTTTGTTGGAGCATGGGAATAAAATATGAATATTTATATAATAATAGCAACCAAGTGACAATATATGTGGCCCTGTTTGGGGAATTATATAAACATCATTTTCATTATCCACCATGTTGGGTGGAAATAGGATAAACCACACTAATTTAAACTAGTGTTTCTATAAGACTAAAGTAAAAATAAAAATAATTCAAAATTGGATGGCTACGACTCATATCTGACAAAAACCTTATGCAAGACATCATTGTCAGCTATTTTTTCAATGTGAGTGATCATGTATTTTTGAAAGTGTCACTGAAACATGGTCATTTCCACTTGGGGAAGAAGTGAGTTTAGCCCCATGCTATATGGGATAGTTTGATATTATTGAAAATATTGGAAATTTTTCATATTGATTAACCTTATCACCATGATTTAGTGATGTCTATAACTACTCCCACGTCTCTTAACTGAAGAAGTATCACCTCTATCACAGTCAAATAATCATTTGAGACCATGTTACTCTTGAGCCAGATGTGATATTTATCCATGTACCATTTTGGATTAGGGATAGATAAGGTAATATCATATTGGGGAATATTATACCTTTTGTATGGATTCCATGGTAGTATGAAACTATTCAATAAGAGAATTGGAAATGAGAGAAGTTCATACAGAAGCAGTGGTCAAACATATTCCATCTTTCCAAGGATGAAAATCCCAATGGTGGGGATAATGTAACACCCCCAATTTTAGCTATTACCTAATTTTATTTCATATTTAAAGTTACTAAATTTTTACGTTAATAATTAAGAACGTTCTTGAAGGTTTTAGAAGGTTTTGGAATCCTTTTAAAAGGATCATTATTTGAGCATGGTTAGTAAAACCATGAAGAAGTCTCCAAGAAACCATGTGAGGTTCTTAGGGGTTACTAGGTAGGATCATAGTTCAAAAATTGCTTAAGAAAACCATAAAAATGGGAATTATATAGGAAAAATATGATTCACATGGTTAGTACATGGTTTGTCAAACCATGTATCCAAACCATGCAACAGGAGATAAATTTTATGGAAATTGGTTTTAAATTCTAAAACATACCAGAAAATACTCATTATATATTAACCATGTCTTTCAATTTAGATGGTTACCTTAGGATATTTTTTGTCATATTTGGCATCTGGACTATGATTCTGATCATTCTTAAAGTGTTCGATCATGGAAATAAAAGTTTTTCACCACATTATTCCTTCCCATCTTTGATCTACTTAGTGTTTCTTGAATGGAACCATGTATCTGAGTTTTTATACCCATATATATGGGATCATAAGAGTTTTGATCAGTTTTCCGAGGGATTTAATAGATAAATATATGGATGGGGTCAGATCTGTGAGATCATCTAAGAATCGTCATGTGGAATAAAGCCAAGGTAGGTGGATTTTCTAACTTTCAACTTTTATTAGAATGTAAATTCTATTATATTTATTTAAATAGTAATATTTTGGTTTTAAATTATTTTAACGGGTTGAATCTCTAGTGCATTTTATCATACTGGATGGATCTTGAAATCTGGGTTGTGGGTGTCGACCAAACTGTATTTGAAAAATTGATTAAATGGTTTTTTCAAATAAAAACGTTTTTTTATTTTTTTTTTCTTGGAATAATTGGTTTTCATGTGTTCATGTACACGTGGGATGGATCATGGTCAGAATTACCACCATCGATTAGGGAAACATGGGATGGATCATGTTAAGAACTACCACCGTAAAATTGGGTCACTGAGAAATTTCTTGGGGAAAGGTTGAATCACCCCTCATGAGTATAGGGTGGTCCAAGTAATTCGTGTAAATGTGTGTGTGATTGAAAAATCATGGATGGGTTACTCCAAATTAAAATTAATGAATTTTTTTTCTCTTCAAAGTAAAACTCATCTTTGGTTATACTACTTTACGAAAATATGTTTATCTAATTTATTAAGTATTATGGATACTTCTTTATCTATTTTTTATATTATTTATTTATATTTTATAATACTATAATATACCATATTTTTGGTCTTAGTGAAATGTTGGAAAAGTATATTGGGATTTTCCTATTGGGTATTATCACTCACAACTTGCATATTCACTTTGGGGTGTATGCATATGTTGTTTTCTTTGATAAAGGAAATGGGTGGGTTTCTTACTTCTCTAATGGGGCTTCTTGATATAGCTATCATAGTTGGTGGAGATTGATATTTATATTAGTTCTTGTTTTGGTCTATAGTGGTTCCACCTTGGTGCCTGAGTCATTTAATACTTTGGATTCATAGTATTCTTTCTTATATTATTCTACTATTACTCTAATGTTTGGTTTTATTAAATTTATTACTATTGGGTTTTGTTGTATATATAATTTATTTATATTTACTTAATTTTATTTATTTTTTCTTTATCGTGTGATGGTTTTTTTGGTGAATTAAATAGGGTAAATTTTTACCTATGGTGTCATTTGTTCAAACCCTTGATATTTATTTATAGGATTTAGTGTCTAGGGAATGTGACCTAAGGTTTGTGGTACCTCTGACCCTACCCAAGCTAGTGGTTTTAGAGATAATTTTACATGAAATCAGTGTAGGAAATAAGAGTGTAATTTAACCTCCCTAAATTTCTTTATTTCACTCATTGATACTAACCAAACCATAACAACCTTAAACATTCCACTTCATAATACAAACATAACCTTTGATCTCTTTACATCATTACATAATCCATTGGTAAATGAGTAATAAGTAAAAAAGTGTTCTATATGTACCACTTGAACCATTAATTAATACAATTTTCTAATACCAAGTGATAAATTTCACTTTAATTCCATTTAATTTAACACATTCAAAGGTTCCTTCATTTAAGGATGAAGCTTAGAATCCTTAAAAGTTTCCGCATATTCTCCCATTGAATTTCAGGTTCAGTTATTAACACCATTCATTGAGATAATTACCATCTATGGGATACTATTTTTTCAAAATATCTCTCTTTAATGGAATCATTTAGTGTTTTTTATCTTGTATCTAATTGTTAGAACATAAATAAAGAAACATGAAATTTATCTATGTAGTTTTTTTCCAAACAGTCTTCTTCCTTTTAGTGGTATGATACCACTAACACCTTGCCCTGATATCAAAAATTTAATATCCTAATGCCAATAAAAATATATCTCCATACCAAATATAAAATACTAGATTCATTAAGATACATATTATTATTTCAGGCAGGCTTTGATACCTTTTATTTACAATTTTAAGGTCATTTTCATGTATTTTTAAGCATAAAAACTTCTCTATGGAATGAACCATTAGATCTAATTCCAATTAGGATATGAAATAATTAAATCACCTTTTTATGCATTCACTTTCTCTATCTTTCAAAAATATTTACCTTAAACTCATTAACATGTTTTTTTCTAGCACATTTACCTCATGGATAATATCTACCCCTGAATTATGTACTTATTTTAACAAGTTAAAAACATTTATATCATATGGGAAGAGGGGTACCTTTATATTACTCAATTTGATGAAAATGGAGGGTTACTATAGACAACCATTTTCTCTTTATCCTTATCTTTGGAGTCTATATTTAGATCTAAAATAGATTTAATGGTATCCAATTTCTTTTCAACTTCTTTGGGTTTTTCTCTTTATTATGGCCCAAATCAAAAAATTATCCTCTTTGGGTGGCCTTACTAATAATGATATCACCACTTACCACTACTTGGTGTTTTATTCTATAGATATTATTCATGGTTTCCTTTTTCCTTAGTGTTTTATCAGATTTTTTAATATATACCTTTCCATGAGAGATCCCTTTCACATGTCACTTTTATGTTTTAGTAACATTTAAATTCTTCTCATGATTCCAAGATATTTTCATGTATTTTCAAGAATTTTAATCTTTAGAAATAGTTTTAGATATCCTTACCCTCTATAATATATTTATTAGAGGAAGTAATTTTTCAATATATTCATGTTTGGATATTCCATTAATCCTCAAAAAATATCTTTTCAAATTTCAAATTGAGGCATTGTTAGTATGATAATAATTTCTAAAATAATATCTCTATCTTTCTAGATATGTTTAATGACTTAGTCTCTCAAACATTCCAATGGATTCACAATAAGTTATTTACTCTGATGTTCCAGATAAAAAGACTAAAATTTGTTCATACATTCCATAATGGAAGAACATATATTCATACCTTCTATTGGAACTCATTTTTTTTATTACCTATTGTAAATAGTTTCTTAAATATTTTTCCAACACCTTTATTATTTTATATTTTTTTGGGAATGTCCACTTCAATATTTTTCCCATGCCTCCAAGAGGTTCCATCGTATATAATGCCTAGTTTTCACATTGAAAATAGTCTCTGTGACATAATGATGTTTTTATGCTTCTCCTCCTAGATAGTATACTTATATTTCTTTTCATTATCACCAACCAATGGATAATCAAAAAAATGTAAATCATCCTCTATTTTAATATTACTTTTGGAATTATATTACTCAATTTTCTTCTTGGTTGAAACCAATTCCTCCTCAAATTTATAGTTTATCTTTATATTTGATTCAATTTGATAATGAAGTTCTTCATTAAGTGTCTTCTTACTAGACATTTCATCCTCCAATTCTTGAGAGAGTTTTTCCAATATATCACTTTACTGTTTCACCTTAGAATTCATTTAAGAAATAAATATTTAAGAAAAAACTTCTCTTGTTTCATCCTTTAATTTTCCTCCACCTATTTTTATAGGTTTGCATCAAGTTCATCTTTATTTGATTTTAAATCCTAAACCTATTTCATGTTCAAATTATTTATCTTATGATCATCTTGATTCTTCTATTCCTTTGAAGACATATCTTCTAACTCCCTCACATGAGAGTCATTCTTCTCCCTCAAATAAGTATCCACTTCAACAAGTCTTTTATTGATCATTTTTTATTTTTCAAACTCAATTTTCAATATTTTAACAATCAATATACTGAGACTTATTATCTTATTTATGATTCCGATTTTATTATTTTAATCACAAATCCATTTCCTATGATAAGTGGAAAACATAAAAAAATCGAATTTTGTCATTATTAGTAGTCCCAAGTTCACTAAACCTATCAACCTATTTACTTATTTCCAAAGCATTATTAAATAGGGAGTAGATTTACAATCTAAATTGTCCATGCCACAAATTTTTAGTCTATTATACTTTATATAAATTACACTCTTTCCATAAACTGACCCACAATATAATATTCCTCTAAAACTTTTATTCTTCTTTTTTCCCATAAACATAAGGAAATTTTCATAAGATATATTCTTTTTAAATCATTCAAAAATAGATTCTATATTGTATAAATAATCTATTTCCAATAATATATCCTTTTAAAGTCACAATGAGGAATCTTTTTGAACACATCTTTATTTATAGAATCATTTAATGTATTCTTTACATAGTTGTTAACCTGAAAATTTCTTTCATATGTTGTAAAGAGTATTTTATGCCAACATTATAGACAATTCCATCTATCAACACTTTACAAGGAATAAACACTTTTTATTACAAGTATTTATCAAATTAGATAAATTATTATAATAAAATAATGGAATATTACCCATGGGGGCCATATCTTTTTAAACTCTTAAATATTCACCAAAATAATCAAATAAATTCATAGAAAAAAATCTAATATAAAGGAAACATATGATATGATAAAAATTGTTATGTCTATAAATGGGAATTCGTGTGAGATACACAGAGAGGGGTGAATCAATGTATAATTATTCTTTAACAACTTATAATATTTTATTTAAGCCTCTCACAACCCTTGATGGATCTTGACCTCTAAACCTTAAGGGTCAATATTTTTTTCTTTTTTTCTCTTATATTAATCTAATTAATTAACCAACCTTTACTAAATATTAACAATGTTAACTTTATCCCACATTAATCAGTTATTTGATGTGTATAATATAAAAAATATAGCACAAGGAAAACACTTATTTTTTATAGGTTCTCCACTATGGGTTAATCCAAGGATAATTCATAAAAATGTGACTATACACCATAATAAATAAAGGTTAGGGATTGGTCTCTACTTTTTGGGATAACTTCCCGTACAAATATTTAGGTTAGATACACTATCTCCATGGGATCACTTCCCTCACAATTCCCTCCTTCACTCCATTACTCCAAAGAGAAAATTAGAGTTGTCTCATAGACCAAAAATAAAATACTATTAGTTCTAGATGCATCAGAAGTACCTATTTGGATTATGACCAACTCAGCATTTTTTGGATTCAATATATCATTATCATTGTAAATGATGTAGATTCCATAACCAATGATTTGTTTGAAGAATATTGGGATATGATTTTACTGAAACCAAGTGAGAGGATATTTTAACGTATATTTATAATTTATTTAAAACACAATAAGAAATATTTCCTCAAACTTGAGATCATTATTTATTGAAAGTGTTTATCATTATAACCAAATCAATGTATCAGTTTATCATAGTGAGGACCCAAAGAAATTCCCTTATAGTAGTGATCCACATGTGCTCCTTCGATCTCTAAATAATACTGATGAAATTTTGGTTGATAGCATGGTAGATTGGTCATCTTTAATTTTTTTTCATTTGTTTCTTCAGGTTTCTTAATTCTTGAATGAATTTCTATAATTATTTTTTTTATTTAGAGGAATAACTTATGAGGGAGATCTTGAGGGGAAATAGTTTTTCACAGTGATTAAATTTTCTCTAATTGACATAACATTTTATAAATAGACTTATGGTTATGGTTTAATTTCATAAAAATTCCTAAACGCCCTTATAATATCCCAATATTTAAAAAAATAAAGTCTATAGCGTAAAATATATGCAACACTAAGTTTAAACAAAGAATGAAATATTATTAATTAAATATGATCACTATGAACTTTACATTAAATTTATGGGTATGCATAAGATTAAGTAACTTTTGAAATATATATATATATATATATATATATAAAGGTTATAATCAATACAATATATTGATTAATGCTTAATAGGTAAGAATTAATTTTTACTAAAGTCGTGTCTTTCTTCAAAAATATGTTTTCGTCAAAAATGTTTTTTATAAATAATATAATTAATTTATAGAAACCTTAGAAATTCTATTTGAAAAAAAATGATATAATTTTTTAATTAATCGTATAAATATTATACTACTGTAATTTTCTAATATTTTTCTAAAAATATATTTTTTTCAGATAGTAGTGGAAAATACCGATTTTTGTAAAAATGTCATTTATTTTCAGAAAATTAAGTAATTTAAAAGAAACATCATGTTTGGAATGTGATTTAAAGTAAAATGAGTATTATTTTTTCATATTTAATCTACTTAATTATATTTTATCATATTTATACCTTATTATGGTATAAGTACATTTTTGTGCTTAAAAATGAACTTTTCAAAAAAAAACTTTTTGTTGCGTTTTTACAGTTTAATTTTAAATTAGATTATTCTAATTATTTGAAATTAATTTTTAAAAATATTTTAAATATTTGGAATCATTATTTAAATATCTATTAAATAGTTTCCTTTTATTATTAGGCATTATGAATAGTAACTTTAGTCATTTTTGTTACCACGGTAAAGGGTAAATCTGGTAATTAAGGGTAAAAATAAATTGATAAGGACTATAGAATAACCCTAACACTTATCCCAATTTTATTGGATTATTAATTTACATCCATAAACGTTATTTTTTTTTGTTATATAACCATTTATTTCATTTTTTATGTGATTATAACATTTATAATATTTTATTTCAAGAAAAGTCAAACATGTCACACTCTAGGTTTTAATAACTATAATATTTTTAATATGATTTTATCCAGAGGATAATTTTGAATATAAATATTATTTATAAATATAAATATTTATATTCATCATGGTGATTTATTTATAATTTTTAGTAATTAAAAAATTACCTTAAATACTTACAAAATGCTGATGTCGTAATTATTTAATTAAATGAAAAATAAAATAAATGATATTAAAAATACTAAAAGTACTATAATTTTAAATAATTAAAGCCATAAAATAATTTTTTATATTCCCATGATAGTTTTTGGATATTTTAAAATAATTATCCCAAGTTATAAGTGTTTTATTAACATTATTAAAGTCAATGTAATGAATAGTGTTAAAATTGACAGTAATGATATTTTATGAAAATAATATTTTATGAAATTATTTAAAAATAATAACAATATTATATGATGAGAAAAGGGATAATTTATGGTCTAAAATATCATAATTTTTTCATTTATGGTCCAATTGACACTTTATAAGTAAAAATTACAACCTTTTAATATTGAAAAAGTGGTTATCGTAGTTAAAATTAAAATAGGTTGACTAAGGGTTAATAAAAATGATAAGGATTAAAATTACACCAAAAGTTTTACAAAATATATTAGTTTATGGTATTATAACCTTATCCCACCTTATCTTTAAACCCATTACCATTTGGAAATATTTTCCTCTAGAATAGTCTTATTATATTTTATATTTTTAAGAAATTCTAAAAGTTCCCCTCACCTCAATTATAAAAGGACACATCATACCTCATTTATTTACACTAATTATATCCTTATATCTCGACAATACTCTAAAAAAATCAATTCTAAACTTCTTAATCCATATTTTTTAGGTGCTGGTATTCTCAAAATACCAACCCTAGAGCCCTTTCGATGAGATCTAAAGGAGTCGTTTTGAAGAGGAGGTAATCACTTTAACTAATCACTTTGTTTTTATAATCTTATTTACCTATTATAAATCTATGAAATTTATCATAAAATAATAAATTCATAATTATACATATTTATTACTATGAAAAAACCATTCTATACCCTCTTTCCCATCAAATTAGATGTGAAAGTATCGCTCATGCGTACCTACGACTTTCCGTCTCCACGTAGCAATACAATTCATTTTCCATAACCATATTTTATGGATGGGTATTATGATGTGTTTAATATTTATATTTTATATTTATGACATAATTATACTTTTTTAATGATAATATCATCTTTACCTTCTTATCATTAAATCTTCTAATAAATAATAACGTCGCTTGTGCGTACATATGGACAACCATCTCCACGAAGCGATGTGATTTTTTTTTCATTTACATTTTACATAGATGGTAATGAGGATGAATTTTATGAATATATATGATATATATTATATAATAATTTTTTAAATATTAATTATAATTTACCTTTCTTTATTTCCATCGGTCAAAAAATAGAAATTGTGTTCATGTGTATATATGACCTATCATCTCCATGAACAGTGTAATTCATTTTTCTATCTATAGTTTTTATGAATGATTATAAATATGTAAGTAATTAATATATAATATTTTTATAACATGATTAAAATTATATAAATTATGGGATCATGGTCGATTTATAAGGACTGATACTTCTGAACAGAAACGTACATGAAACATGAAACAGTTACCACCCAAAATTAGTAATTTTAACAATGAATTGATAATAAACAGGTGATAAATATTATAAGTAAATAAAATATGGAATGATATATATTACTATGGCTCTAAAATATATTTAAAAAAATCTATATTTATTATATAGTTGGTTCAAATACGTATAAAGGAAATAGAACCATAGATAAGGTACTTCATCTCAATTTTATTTTGTTGAGGCATATTTTGACGTTGGGCATATATATTCTTTTATAATGTGTATATAAAACCATATTGACATGTTATATCATGAATTTATTTATTATAATGATATTTAAAGTTTTTTTAAATATTATTATTTTATGGATCAGGTAATTCAATGGATTACAAAATGGTAAGGGTTTCTCGTCTCACTTTTACTTCTCTATGACATTTGTCATATTCACCACATATTTATTTTGTGTGGTGTATATAAAAAACCATTAATTTTCCATATCATTAATCACTTTATCTTCATTATATTTAAAGTTTAATTTTAATTTCTTTATTTTATGGGAATTATTACTCAAAATAAATTCAAGTGGTAAGGGTTTATTTCACAATCTCTTCATTATTCGGGATTTCTTATATTTAAATCCCCACTAGGGAATATTTTTCTTCCATATCTACGTTTTATAAAAATGTTTTCAAATTTTTTTTACTATTCTCCTACAATTTTTAAACACAATTTTACTTATGTTTAATATTTTACAAAATGTTTCAAAAGGAATCTTTCTATCATTTTCCAAATGAGGTACTTTGTGATTTTTCCAACAAAAATACTAAAATAATGTTATTATTAATTATATGGCCTGATTAGGTTTTCCCACCATCATGAAACATTAATTATTTTAATATTCCTTTAAAATATTACAAGGTTCTTTTTAAATAAAATGTTTCCCTTTATAATTTCATGGATTTAAAAAAATGATTTCAAAATGGAAAGGATATTTTCATCAAGAATTATTTTAAGTGATCATTCAATATAATTATACATCTAATATAACATTATTTTATGTTGCTTATTATTACTAGGTATATGATAAAAGGATATCATAATTACTCTTTATATGGTTGTTTTATGTTTATAATTGTATGATATTTATTAAACATGTTCGATTTACATGGGTTATGTTAGGATAAAATTTTTATGAAACTGATTTCCTTCCACGGTCTCTGATATGATGAATGATTTATATTCTTGTGGAACACATATGTATGATTTTAATTATGTTATGGGTGGGACCTATACCTACCTCAAATGCATTGGGTAATGATTTTTATCCCAGAATATAAACAAGACTCGAATGGGGAGTGAAATCAGTTTAGTAAGGGACTTTGTCCACTATGACAGTCAAGGGAGTGAACCTTGTCTACTGTGATGGTTTGGGGAGTGAACTCATTACACTATAAAAAAATTGATTCCATTGGGGTTGTTTTTGTGTCCCTCCTAATATTTGTTTCCATCAATGTATTTTCTATGCTTATGTGTATTCCATAATTTAATATTCTGTGCCCATGTTGTATTCTCATGGTTCGTGTTCTTTACTTTCTTTGAAACTATTATCTTATAAACTTACAAGATTTATGTCATAACTCAAGATTAAGATATTTTATTTGAAGGTTAATGACTTAAAATGATAAAATATTTACTCATAACATTTTTATCATGTTATACTTATATAATAACTGATATCTCACTTATCTACCCTTATTAAGCATTTCAACTCACCCTTCTTATGTTTCTTTTTCCCCAGGTTATGAGGAAAGATGTTAAATGAAGTTTTCTTGAGTTATTCCACATGGATGATGTCTATTACATATTGTGAAATAATAAAATTTGGGTATAGTGAAAGATAATTTTTATCTTTATGATCTATTTGTTTATAAATACAAGTTGTTAAGTGTCTGTCCAAATTCTCTAAAACTCCAAACAAAAAAGGTCTAAGGGTTTTCAAATGATCAAATATTTACTTTTTATTTTTTAATTTTTTATGGAAAGAAAAAAATGTGTCACATTTATCAGTATCAAATATATAAATTTCAAGTTTATGTTTTTATCACTAAATCTAGAATTGCAGGTTTGAGGTTATTACAGTTGTCATTAAAGCAGGGTTTACACAACTTTTGAGATTATGATGTTTTCATGTGAGGTTTTATTAAGAGTTATGTATTAAATCATGGGATTATAATTTTAAGTTTTATTAAAAGTTTTGATTCCTATACATGCATTTTTTGGTTTTAGGTTGTGAAATTTTAAGGTGACTAATGATATTTTTGGAGACATTTATTTTTGAGCTAATTATGCGTTATTACATTTTGGGATGAAAAATGAAACATATGAGATAACCTTTTAGGTTAAAACTTTTAATTACTATTGAATATATTAAGGTTATTTTTTAGTATTTTTCTTATGTTTATAGAATTTTATAATGATTATATTAATATAGTTCTAGAAAAATGATAACTCATGAGATGGGTGACAACCCATCATGTCTGAGAAGGATGTGGGGATTGACCCAAAAACTGAAC
The DNA here is from genome assembly GCA_963277665.1 of Viscum album. Taxonomy (NCBI): domain Eukaryota; kingdom Viridiplantae; phylum Streptophyta; class Magnoliopsida; order Santalales; family Viscaceae; genus Viscum; species Viscum album. The sequence continues at coordinate 1,456,377,339 of OY728148.1, forward strand.
AAATATAAGGATGCAACACCTACCACTGGCCTATGTGATTTCTTGGTAAGTATGAAATTATCTTCCATTATTTAAAAGATCTGACAGAAAAATTTTATGTTGACTTTTGGAATATATGTTTTATTGTATAGATAATCTTTATCTTTGGAAAATTATTTGGTGATTGAGTTATTAAAGTTAGTTCAAGCGAAGGTCACAATAATTTTTGGGGGAACATTATATAATTAAGTTAAATAGAATATTATGAGATTTTATTTTAGGAATAAAGGTTTAATTATCTTTTGGAATCATATATGATCATATTGTGTCTTTATGGTGATTCAATTTAATTATGAAAATGGTTAGCATGTCTTGGAGATTATATGTTTAGGGAGTGTACGTTTTGGGTGATAAATACTAAATTTATCTTGGAAGACTATGTGGTAAAATCCTTTTGATTTTTATATTTCAAAATTAGTAGGGATATTTTGAGGAATTTTAAGGATAGTTATTTATTAAATTATCTGAAGTTTCGATATTACTATTAAATTTTGTAGATTAAAGTAGTTTTTCTCAAATAAAGGTTTATTATTTTTGGGAATCATATTATCATGTCCATTTTGGTTTTTTCTAATTAATAAATACATGAGTAATATATTAATATTCTTTTGTGGATTATGTGATTTGTTAAAATTTGATTTTATTACTTCAGGTATAAAAATTTCTTCCTAAACACTCATATTTTGGAGAAAGAGGTGAGATTGTGGTGGAAATTAAAATATGAAATTATACTTGTCAAGTATGTGTAAATACTTATTCTTTTAGAAATTTCTAAAGTCTATTAAAATGGTTTTGAAATAAAAAAATTTATCTGTTTACTTTTCCTATCGAGAAATCAATGGTCTTTTAACCCATCATAAATTTTTTAGTTTTGTGATGGTTAACATTCCCATGACCATGTTCTATATCACTATCTAATAGTCCTTGGGAGTAATTTTTACCCAAAAAATCCATGCTTTCACTTCACAATTATTTTTTTTATATATGGAAACCTATTATGGGTTATTCCAGAAAACCTTCACACTCCCCTTTCCCTCTTTTCAAGAGGAAGTTTTATTGACATTTTTTTGATATTGGGTTTCAACAAAGGTATTTTGAAAATTAAAACCCATGATTACCAAGAAAATTTTAAAATTAAAATGACACAATTTATCCTAAGGGGTTATAATTTAATATCTTTATATTTTAAAAAAATAAATTATATAGCATACAAGATATGCAACACCAAACTTAAACAAAGAATGAAATATTATTATTTAAATATGACTATTATGACCTAGTCATTAAATTAGTGGGTATTACAATAATTAAAAAAAATTGAAATATATATATATAAAGGTTTTTATCAATACAATATATTGATTAATTCTTAGTAAATAAGCACTCATTTTTTTCAAAGCCATGTTATTCTTCAAAAATATGTTTTCTTAATAAATATTTTTTTATAAGTAATATAATTAATTTTTAGAAAATTTAAAAATTTTATTTTAAAAAAAATAATATAATTTTTAAATTCAACATATAAATATTATTCTATGGTGAAATTTTCATATTTTACTAAAAAGATTAATTTTTCAGTGAATAGTGGAAATACCTATTTTTTTAAAATGTTCTTTCTTTTCAATAAATTATTTAATTTGAAAGTCCCATTATTTTTTTAATATTATTTAAAGAAATATGATAATTATTTATTTATATTTAATCTAGTTAATTACATTTTAATCATCTTTATACCCTATTTTGGTATGAGTACATTTTTTGGATTAAAACACACTTTTCAAGAAAATTGTTTTTCTTTATGTTCTGTAGATTTAATTTTAAATTAAATTCTTTCAATTATGAAAATTTAATTTTTAAAAATGGATTCAATATTTTTAATTTGGAGGTCCAAATTTATTAAATATGTTCCTTGTAGTTTTATACATTATTAATAGTAACTTTAGAAATTTTTGTCACCATTGTAAAGGGAAAGTTAGGTAATTAAGGGTAAAATAAAATTTTAAGGACTAGAAAATGAACCTAACACTTGTAAAAAAATTATTTTATGATTAATTTTCATCCATAATAATTCAAGTTCTAGTTATATGAACATTTATTCATTTTTTATTTGATTATAACATTTATAATATTTTATATTAAGAAAAGTCAAACATGTCACACTCTAGGTTTTAATAATTATAATATTTTTAATATGGGGTTATCCAAAAGATATGTTTAACTATAAATATAATTTTTAAATATAAAATATTTATCTTCGTCAAGGTAATTGTTTGATAATATTTGGTACGTAAGTAATTACACAACACTGATACAATAATTATTTAACTAATGAAAAAATAAAATAAATGATCTTAATATAACGAACTGACTCTTTGGAAAAGGTATGGATCATTAGTTTTTATTTATAACCTTTACTTTAAGCTTGTGTAATGTGGGTAACATCCTAAGGAAGGTCCAGGGAGTGTCAGGGGTTTTTTCGGAGCCCAGGAGTTTGGGAAATGGACTTGCAGACAGGGGCGCACGGCCTGCGCACGGCTTGCCCACGGTTTGGGTAAATCGTGCGGCCTTTGGTCTGGAAGCAGGGAGGTGCACATGGTTTGTGAATGGTTTGGGTAAACCATGTGCCTAAACCATGTGACTCTTTTTTTATAAAGGTAGAGGTATGCATACGGTTTGGTAAACTGTGCGCTTAAACCGTGCGACCAATTTCTGGGTAAATTTACCATTTTTCCCTTAAGTTCTATTTAAGCCTAAATCTCTTCTTCTCCTCCTACCCGTGGACAGAACCATAGGGGAACCTCCTTTGAGATCCAAAACCCTCTCCTCACTCTTTCTCTTGTTGTTTCTTCCCCCGGTGTCCATTCTTTGATCCGTCGAAGGCATTGGATCACCCTTGGTAAGGCTAACCTCACGCACCCCTTTCTCCTCAACAAATCCTTCCTATTGTTGTGTTATTTTGATGCAGGATCAAATGCCCTATTTTCAAGGAATTGGACTGGAACTCAGATCTCTTCCAACCTACCTCAAATCTAAGGTCGATATCGAGCGAGCCTACTCCTACGGCTCTAAGGTAGGTGGTCATGTGTTCTCCTTTTGGGTTTTTTCCATTTTGAGTATTTATCCTCATGTCGGGTTTTGTCTCTTTTCTAAACCCCTTATTTTTATTGACTGCTTCATGTCTAAATGACCCGTGTGGTATGAGATTGATGAATATAACCTTGTTTGGGTGTTTAGATTAGGTATGAACTTGGAGTGGTCAACTATAGGTGATATGCCTTGGGAATTGGCCCTTTTTCACCGTTGAACCTTAACGGTATGTCTTGAAATCCATTTTCCATGTTAGGAAAATGGGATGTCTTGGTTAGAGGTTGCCTAGGATGAGATAGCTTGAACCCCTTGAACGAATTGAAATTTACATTGTCTTGAGATGATTGTTTTCCTTACGATGTGATTGGGAAATGAAATGAATTGTTAATATGATGTGATATAAGATGATTTTACTTATATATTGTGATGTGAATGGTTATTCTTTACTGTGTTGACATGCTTGTGACAACCCGTGTGTGGGCGGGAGGCATTCTTACCGCGTGCCAGATAAGTCTCAATGACTGAGGACGAGAGGAATTTATACCTCGTGTCTATATAACCTTACGGGTGGGAATCATTTCTACCCCATGCAAACTACAGTGATTGAGAAAGAGAGGCATTTATACCGTGTGCCATATAACCTTTACGGGTGGGTGGCATTTCTACCCCATGCCAATAACAGTGCTTGTAGACGAGAGGCATTTATACCTCAGGCCAGTGATAAATGTATGTATGTGAGAAGCATGGACCAAAGGCATGTTTACCTCATGCCAGTGATAACCTATATCTATGTGCTTATACCTCTGGTGATCATTCAGTTTACCAGCCGTGAGATGAAGCAGGTAGACCTACCAGGTGTCCTTCCAGAACCTGAGCAGGAGGGTTGTTTATTTACTTTGCTTTACTTACTTGCAGTTTATTACTCACTTTGCTTGCAAACACCTATTTGGATTACACGTAGACATAGTTGGTGGTGGCCTATTGAGAATTGTCTCACACCATACCCGAGCGGCCTCCTTGGCACCCGTGTAGACTTTACTGTTACAGGTACTAGTAGGGGAAAAGGCCCAGCTTCAGGTTGTTGATATATTTATGTTCTAGCTGGAGATCCAAATAAGAGGATCGAGCTTGGTTAGAGATTCTTATGGAATACTTTTTTTCTTTTTGTATTACTGTATATCATGCTTGTCTTCTATTTCCATTGTACTAGTATTCCATGCATCCATTTTGTATCAGACACTACCTATGTGGCTTTGGTATATTTATCAGGTTTTCCTTACTTTTGTTGTTTGGTTGTATGTTTCCCCTTTTCTCCTGTTTATCCATTGGTTGTGTTTCCGCTATTTCTATCACTTGGTGATATTCCACTGCGTACTCTGACATGGGGGTACAGTCTCCCCACTGACTTACCATTACACCCCCGCTACTATTCGCCAACCCCTAGACTATGGGGAGACGAGCCAGGGGTCATGTGGCCAACTGAGCTCAGGGCTCGGGTTGAGGGGCAGTCAGGTTTGGGACGTCGCAAAGTGGTATCAGAGGTTTTTATTTCTTGCTTGCTTTACTGTTTCGCGACAATAGACTTGGAGAATGGGAATGATTAAGGACTTATCCATGAGTCGTGCTTGGGTGTCACGAACCCATATACGGGGAAAAGACCAAGTTTCCTATTTTTATGTTGTTATTGATTCTTCCATTTACTGTTGATACTATTTCACCATTGGGTGCTTCACGTGTTTTGTGATGTTATTGAGATTTGAAAAGTTGGAATCTGGATTTCATGGTTCGACCCGATGAAATGAGGGTTATGCATTATAACATGCATCATGATAGGCACAATATGATTAGGCCATGCATCTTTCCATGCCACATTTAAAATTTTCAGTGAGCATTGCTTACTGTTTATTGTCATGCCTTGTTTATATGTGTGCCTTTGTGCTAGACCTTCATGCTTGTTGTGGATTGAGTAATGATGTGGTTTTAGTGGGCGTCACTCTTTGGTTCATAAGGTGTATGGGCCCTTATGGATCAGAAAATGACATTCCAACTAAACCAATCATTTACTTAAAATGGGAATTCAAATACCTAATTATCACAAGTAAATGAGAAATTACAGCCAAGTGTGTGTCATCTTTCAGTACATGAGTATGGGCCCTTATGGGCTGGGAATTTCCATATCACTGGATTACGTAAATTTTGAGCAGTTGTGGGTTTTGCTAAGTTATTCCTATGGGTTTGGATAGGTGATCTTAGGGGTAGGAAGGCTTAGTTACTGTCCTAGCTTCTAGAGTTTAGCCTTTAATTTTTTTTGGTTCCTTATTTTGAGACGTTCATTTTTCATTGTAGCATTATGCCTCTAAGACGTCCTCGAGTCGCGTGTGCTAAAGATGGCGATGATCACATTCCTGAGGTGGCGGGTCTGGAGCCTCCATTTTATCTTCTTGTCAAGCCACCTGTGGCTCCTCTTGCTATTCCTGAGGTGGGCGTCGATGCCCAGTTCCATGAGAGCTTCTTGCGTATGATGCAGTGTATGCAAGGTGGAGTGTGACTTGCCCCGAGTATGGCAGAGTTGACCCGTGAGTTTCAGTCACAGCATCCTCCTACCTTTACGGGATATGGCGGACCACTTGTTGCGGAGTTCTGGTTGGAATCTATTCTGAACATCTTCGAGCACCTTGAGACGCCTCTAGAGTGGAGGGTCAAGCTCACAGCTTATATGTTACATGGTTCATCCAGGAGGTGGTGGGATGTAATCACCCAGTCGGAACAGCTGAGAGATATGATCTGGACTGATTTCTAGACCATATTCTATGATTACTTCTTTCCCGAGACTTTGAGGGATGACAGAGCTAGGGAGTTTATGAATCTGCAGCAAGGGACCATGACGGTCATGGAGTATTTGTCCCGTTTCACTGAGTTACAGTGTTTTTCTCCTACACTAGTTGCTGATGATCTCACAGCTGCTAGGCGTTTGAGGATGAGCTGTGTTACTCCATCCGGTCGCAGGTTAACGTGTTCAGGTTGATGACTATTTCAGAGATTTTCAATCAGGTGCTGATCATAGATAGGAACTTGAAAGAAGCGGACAGTGTGAAACAGGGCGGTTCGGCACTGAAGGGTTCGAGTGGATCTTCTTCTGGGAAGAAGTGGCGTTTTGAGGACTCTTGCGATTTTAGTGGTGGTCAGACCCTTTTCACAGGTGGTACTCCAATCTGTCACTAATGTGGGGTGCTAGGACATATGAAGAGGAAATGTACATGAAACCCAGTGGAGTGCAGAGGATGTGGTAGGTTGGGTCATCTCCACCGATTCTGCAGGACTTTTCCCCCAGGGTCCAGTGAGTAGGGATCTTTACCTAATCCATGATCTGGCGCTGGATCGATATGATCACGTTAGTCAGGCGGCTGGAATACCGTCGGTCGATCAGGTTGTGGGGGCAGTCGAGGCAGAGGTAATCAGGCGTATGACTCTTAGCGCCAGCAGGACGGGTCTGCTTACGGTATCCAGGCTGTGACTTAGGGTCGTGGTACCGACCAATTGTATGCAGTCGAGCCTACGCTATAGGAGCAGCACGCTGGACCATCTACCGTACGAGGTACGATTCTAGTTTCCTCTACATTAGTATCTTCTTTGTTTGACACAGGTGCTTCTCACTCTTTTATATCGGAGGCGATTATCGAAAGTTTGGACCTCGACGTTGAATCATATCATGGCATGATCACGTTAGATATCCCCTTAAAAATCCATTCAGAGGGTATTCATCATTGTCAGAATTGTCCCCTCGAGGTGGGAGGTGACCTTTTCATGTGGAACCTGTATGTTCTGAATATGATAGGTTTTGATGTAATAATCGGGATGGACTATTTAGTTCCCTTTAGAGCCCGGATTGACTGCTATCATCAGAGGGTGGTGTTTACGCAACCAGGGGGTGACACACATATGCATAATGGAGAATGGGATCTTATTGCGACATGAGCAGGACTGGAACAACAGTGTTTAAGTGGTGTCATGGAACAGGTTGCCAGTCTTTATCTTGATGACCAAGGGTTAAAATCCTCTGTTTATCCTCCCATGGTGGAGCTTCTCAGTGATGTCTTTTCTGATGATTTCTCTGGTCTACCTCCAGTGCGAGAGGTGGATTTTACTATTGAGCTTATGCCGGGAGAAACACCAATGACCATTCATCCTTATAGGATGGCACCTAAGGAACTTTTGGAGCTCAAGAGTCAGCTGGAGGACCTAGAAGAAAAAGCCTTTATACGTCCCAGTACTTCTCCTTGGGGATCACTGGTTCTCTTTTCCAAGAATACAGATGGTACCCTTCATCTTTGCATGGATTATCGTAAGTTAAATCAGCTGACTATTAAGAATCAATATCCCTTACCTCGAATTGACAACCTCTCCGATCATCTCCGAGGAGCAAAGGTGTTTTCAAAGATAGATTTGAGGTCAGGCTATCACTAGTTGCATGTTAGGAATTTGGACATACCTCGCACAGTGTTCAGGATCAGGTATGGTCTCTATGATTACCTAGTCATGCCGTTTGGGCTTACGAATGCACCTGCAATGTTTATGGCTCTTATGAATCGGATTTTTCACCCGTACCTTGATTATTTTGTGGTTGTATTTGTGGAAGATATTTTAGTCTATTCATGCTCGAGACACGACTATGAAACCCATCTTAAGATCGTTCTGAATACACTAAGAGAGAATCAGCTTTATGCTAAGCTCAGTAAATGCCACTTCTGGATAAATAAGGTTCACTTCTTGGGTCAAATTATTTCTGAGTCTGGAGTTTCAGTTGACCCTGAGAAGGTGAGTGCTATAATTTCCTGGGAGCAGCCCAAGAACGTATTTGATATCATGAGTTTCTTGGGGATTGATAGATATTATAGGCAGTTCATTCAGGACTTTTCATGCCTAGTAGCACCACTTACAACTTTGACCAAAAATAGGGTGAGATTTGATTGGTCAGAACCTTGTGAAGTAGATTTTCAGGAACTGAAGGGAAGACTAACTTCATCACTGATACTGATCTTTCCAGACCTAGGGAAAGCTTATACGGTCTTTTGTGACACGTCAGGTATCGGGCTCGAAGCTGTCTTGATGCAAGATGAGCGAGTCATTGCGTATGGTTCTCGTCAGTTAATGCTTCGTGAACAGAATTATCTGACGCATGACCTCAATCTCACGGCGGTTGTACATGTCTTACGCTGTTGGGGACACTACTTGTTGGGAGAGAGTTTTGTGGTTTTCACTGACCACAAAATCCTCAAATATATCTTCACTCAGCGGGATCTAAATCTCAGGCAATGTAGGTGGGTCTAGTACCTACAATTATTTGATTTCGAACTGGCCTACACTCTTGGGAAAGGAAATTCAGTAGTCGATGCGCTGAGTCGGAATACTCAGTCACAAGTGGTTCGGGAATCTAATGAGGTGTGGAAGCTGATGGCCCTATTTTCGGAGATGAACATTGAGGTTCAAGAGGGTTGGTATCAGACTATTCTCTCATCCTTAGCGGTAACATGTACTCTTTTGGAACGGGTCAGGGCTAGATAGTTATCAGATCTGGAAGGCCTTGTTTTACGAGAAAGTGTCATTGATGATGCCTCTACATATTGGACTGTGGATGAGGGTGATACTTTATTGTTTTGTGGGCGTGTATGGGTCCCAAAATACATCAGAGAGGAGATGATGAGGTATTTCCACGCCTCAGTATGGGAAGTTCATCTAGGCATCACCAAAATTTATTATGATTTGCGACGACAGTACTGGTGGCCTAGCATGAAATGGGAGATAGCTGGTTTCATTACACGTTGTTCCACCTGTCAGTAGGTGAAGGTGGAACATCAGCATCCGGAAGGGTTTCTGCATCCGTTGTACATTCTGGAGTGGAAATGGGATGATGTTTCTATGGACTTTGTAACGGGTTTACCCAAGTCACCTCATGGCAATGATGCGGTATGGGTTATCATCGACCGTCTGACGAAGGTCACACATTTCTTACCTGTACGGGAGACCTTAACGGTTGATGACTTGGGAAGATTGTATGTCAAGGAGATAGTGCGCTTTCATGGACCACCTCATTCTGTTGTCTCAGATAGAGATCCTCATTTTACATCTCGGTTCTGGCAGGGTTTACAAAAGGCCTTGGGTATGCAGATACTTTTGAGCACGGCCTATCACCCGCAAACTGATGGATAGACTGAGGGGACTATACAGGTACTAGAGGATATGTTACGTGCATGTGTTCTCGATTTTGGAGGTTCATCAGAGAAACACATTCCTCTTGTTGAGTTCAGTTATAAAAATAGATTCCAGGATACCATTGAGATGGATCCCTATGATTCCTTATATTATAGGCCTTGTCGTTCACCCTTGTGTTGGCTTGAAGCAGGGGAGGCAGCTGTTCTAGGACCACGTCTTATGCGGGAGACTACAGAGCATATAAAACTTATTAGGAAGTGTATGCAGAGATCTAAGTCTAGACAGTAGTCCTATGCTAACAAGCATCGGTGACCTCTTTAGTTCGAGTTTGGGGACCGAGTTTTCTTGAAGGTCTCACCTAGGTTGGGGAAGAAACGTATACGGAAGCAAGGTAAGCTTTCACCGAGGTTCATAGGACCCTTTGAGGTGATGAAGCGGATCAGGCCAGTAGCTTACCAGCTTGTGCTACCACAGAGATACCAGGACATGCACGATTTTTTTCATGTATCTCAACTACTCCGGTACTTTTCAGATTTGACTCATGTTTTTCAGCCTGATTAGGTTGAACTGGATGTGGATGCTTCCTTCTAGGAATATCCGATGTGAATTGTTGACCAGAGCGTGAAGACACTCTGTGGCAGGTTCGTTCCTCTTGTACGGGTGTTGTGGAAGCACGGCCGGGTACAGGACAAGACCTGGGAGCGAGAGTCTGATATACATTCTCAACGTCCAGAGCTTTTCGTTGATAACACCTCAGTACACTCGGAATGCCAACTCGGGGATGAGTTTCTTTAAGGAGGGGATGTTGTAATGACCCGACTCTTTGGAAAAGGTACAGATCATTAGTTTTTCTTTCTAACCTTTCCTTTAAGCTTGTGTAATGTGGGTAACATCATAAGGAAGGTTCGGGGAGTGTCCAGGGTTGGTTCGGAGCCTGGGAGTTTGAGAAATGGACTTGTAGACAGGGGCGCATGGCCTGCGCACGACTTGCGCATGGTTTGGGTAAATTATGCGGCCTTTGGTCTGGAAGCAGGGAGGTGCGCACAGTTTGGGCACGGTTTGGGTAAACCATGCGCCTAAACCGTGCGACCCTTTTTTTCTAAAGATAGAGGTATGCACACGTTTTGCGCACGTTTTGGTAAACCGTGCGCCTAAACCGTGCGACCGAGTTCTGGGTAAATTTATCATTTTGCCCTTAAGTTCTATTTAAGCCTAAATCTCTTCTTCTCCTCCTACACATGGACAAAACCAGAGGGTAGCCTTTTTTGAGCTCCAAAACCCTCTCCTCACTCTTTCTCTTGTTGTTTCTTCCCCCAGTGTCTGTTCTTCGATCCGTCGATGGCGTTGGATCACCCTTGGTAAGGCTAACCTCACGCACCCCTTTCTCCTCAGCAAATATTTTCTACTGTTGTGTTATTTTGATGCAGGCTCAAATGCCCTATTTTCAGGGCATTGGACTGGAACTTAGATCTCTTCCAACCTACCGTGAATCTGAGGTCGATATCGAGAAAGCCTACTCCTACAGCTCTAAGGTAGGTGGTCATGTATTCTCCTTTTGGGTTTTCTCCATTTTGAGTATTTATCCTCATGCGGGGTTTTGTCTCTTTTCTAAACCCCTTTATTTGTATTGACTGCTTCATGTCTAAATGACCCGTGTGGTATGAGATTGATGAATCAAATCTTGTTTGGGTGTTTAGATTAGGTGTGGACCAGGAGTGGTCAACCATAGGTGATATACCTTGGGAATTGGCCCTTTTTCACCTTTGAACCTTAACGGTGTGTCTTGAAAGACATTTTCCATGTTAGGAAAATGGGATGGCTTGGTTAGAGGTTGGCTAGGATGAGATAGCCTGAACCCCTTGAACGAATTGAAATGTACATTGCCTTGACATGATTGTTTCCTTATGATGTGATTGGGAAATGCCATGCATTGTTAATGTGATGTGATATAAGATGATTTTTCTTATATATTGTTATGTGAATGGTTATGATTTGTTGTATTGACATGCTTGTGACAACCCATGTGTGGACGGGAGGCATTCTTACCCCGTACCAGATAAGTCTCAGTGATTGAGGACGAGAGGCATTTATACCTCATGACTATATAACCTTATGGGTGGGAGTCATTTCTACGCCACGCCAACTACAGTGATTGAGGATAAGAGGCATTTATACCTCATTCCATATAACCTTTATGGGTGGGACTCATTTCTACCCCACGCCAGTTACAGTGCTTGTGGATGAGAGGCATTTATACCTCAGGCTAGTGATAAATGTATGTATGTGAGAAGCATGGACGAGAGGCATGTTTACCTCATACCAGTGATAACCTATATCTATGTACTTATACCTCTGGTGATCGTTCAGTTTACCAGCTGTGAGATGAAGCCGGTAGACCCGTCAGGTGTCATTCCAGAACCTGAGTGGGAGGGTTGTTTATTTACTTTTCTTTACTTACTTGCAGTCCATTACTCACTTTGTTTGTGAACACCTATTTGGATTACACGTATACATAGTTTGTGGTGGCCTACTGAGACTTGTCTCACACCATACCTGGACGGCCTCCTTGGAACCCGTGTAGACTTTACTACTGCAGGTACTAGTAGGGGAAAAGGCCTAGCTTCAGGTTATTGATACATGTATGTTCTAGCTGGAGATCCAGAGCATAGGATCGAGCTTTGATAGATATGCTCATGGACTACTTTTGTTCTTTTTGTATTATTGTATAGAATACTTGTCTTCTATTTCTATTGTACTAGCATTCCATGCATCCATTTTGTATCAGATGCTTCCTATGTGGATTTGGTATATTTATCAGGGTTTCCTTACTTTTGTTGTCTGGTTGTATGTTTGCCATTTTCTCTTGTTTATCCATTGGTTGTGTTTTCTCTATTTCTATCACTTGGTGTTATTCCATTGCGTACTCTGTCATGGGGGTACAGTCTCCCCACTAACTTACCATTACACCCCCTCTGCTAGTCGGCAACCCCTGGCCTATGGGGAGACGAGCCAGGGGTCATGTGGCCAACCGGGCTCGAGGCTCGGGTTGAGAAGCAGCTGGGCCCGGGACTTCACACTTAAAAATATTAAAATAACTATAATTTGAGATAATTAAGGCCATACAAAAATTAAAAATATGGTCATCAAATTTTGGGTATATGTTAAAATAATTTTTTCTAGTTATAATTGTTTTATTGATGTTGCTAAAGTCAAAGTAATAAATAGTGTTAAAATTAACACTAATGATATTTTAAGAAAATAACATTTAATTAAACTTTTAAAATATAATAAAAACATTAAATATGTAAAATGTGGATAAGTTATAGTCTAAAATATCATAAATCGGTAATTTATGGTCCAATTTACACTTTATAATTAAAAAATCACAACCATTTAATATTTAAAAAGTAGTTACTATAGTTAAAATTAAAATAGGTTAACTAAGGGTTAATAAAAATGATAATGATTAAAATTACACTAAAAATTATCTAAAATATATTTATTTATGGTATTACAGCCCTATCCCACCTTATCTTTGAATTAATGACTATTTTTTATTATATTTCTCTAGAATAGTCTGACTATATTTTATTTTATTTTTTAAATTCCAAAAGTGCCTCTCACCTCAATTATAAAAGGACACCTCCTCACTCACTTATTTATCCTAATTTTACCCTTTTATATTAACCATACCCTAAACAATTATCTTATAAACATCTTTATTTTCATTTTTGATGGGTTTGTTTTCTCAAAAGACCAATCCTATAGCCATTTAAAGGAGATATAAAGGAGTTATTTTGAAGAAGAGGTAATCACTTTAACCAATAAATTTCTTTTATACTCTTATTTAACTCATATATATCTATAATATTTATCATAAAATAATAAATAAAGTTTTATATATATTCTCAACTGATATTATGAATATGAAAAAAAAACATTATACACCCTCTTTCCCATCAAATTAGATGTGAAAGTACTGGTCGTGCGAACGTACGACTTTCCGTCTCCACATAGTGATATTCATTTTTCCTCACCATATTTTATGGATGGGTATTGTGATGGGTTTAATATTTATTATTATATTTATGAAATAATTATACTTTTTTTAATGATAATACCATGCCTACCTTCTTATCATCCAATCTTATAGGAAATGATAATGTCGCTCATACGTACGTATGGACTATCATCTCCATGATGTGATGTGATTTGTTTTTCATTTATATTTCATATGGATGGTAATACTGATGAATTTTATGAATATATATGATATAATAATGTTATTTAAAAGATGAATTATTATTTTACTTTATTTTATTCCATCAGTTGAAAAATAGAAACTGCATCCATGCGTACGTACGAACTACTATCTCCATGAATGGTGTAATCCATTTTTCTATCTATACCTTTTATGAATAATTATAAATACGTATATAATGATTTTATGTAATTTTTATAAAATTATTAAAATTCTATAAATTATGGTATCATGATCAATGTATAAGGAATGAGACTTTCGAACTGAAATATACTTGAAAAACGAAGCAGTTGCCACCTGAAAATAATGATTTTAACAATGAATTGATAATGAATGGGTGGTAAAATATTATAAGTAAATAATATATGGTATGATATATATGACTATGGTTCTCTACTATATGTATAAAAAATATATATTTATTATAAATTAGGTTCAAACACATACAAAAGAAATTAAACCTCAGGTAAGGGACTTCATCTCAATTTTTTTCATTGAGGTGTATTTTGATGTTATGAATATATATTATTTTATGAGGTGTATATAACACCCCATTGACATGATATATCATTAATTTATTTAATCTCAAGAAATTTAAATTTTTTTTAAATTTTATTCTTTCATGGGGAATATGATTCAACTGATTACAAAATGGTAAGAGTTTCTCATATCACTTTTACTTCTATGAGACATACGTCATATTAACCACTAATTTATTTTTTGTGGTGTATATACTAACCCTTTAATTTTTTAGGTAATGAATCAATATATATTCAGGATATTTAAATTTTAATTTTAATTTATTTCTTTCATGATGATTATTATTCAAAATAAACCCAAGTGGTAAGGGATTATTTCACAATATCTTCATTATTAGAGATTGTTTATATAAAATTCTTCACTGGGGAATATTTCTCTTCCATGTCCATGTATTCTAAAAATGTTTTCAAAAATGTTATTACTATTCTCCAAAAAAAAATTCCCATGTTTAAAATTTAAAAAATTGTTTTAAAAGGAATCTTCCAATCATTTTCTAAATGAGGTACTTTGTGATTTTTATAGCAACAATACTGAAGGAATGTTTTTTAAACTTATACAGAATGAGAGGTTTTTCTTTCCATAATTATGCCTAATTTTTTGAGTATTACTGTAAAATATTAAAATGTTCTTTTTAAAGAAAATTTCTTCCTTTAAAATTTCACATATTTTAAAATAAATGATTTCAAAATAGAAAGAATATTTTCCTCAATAATTATTTTAAGTGGTCTTTCAAAATAATTATCCATCTAATATAATATTACTTGATGTTACATGTGCTTTCATATGAATATGATCCAAGGATACTATCCTTAATCTTTCTCTAATTGGTTTATGTTTATGATGGTATGATATTTGTAAAACATGTTCCATTTCCACAGGTTGTATTATGATAAATATTTTATGAAACTCATTTCTTTCTATAGGTTCTGATATGATGAATGATTTATGTTCTTGTGAATTTAATATTTATGGATTTAATTATATGATAGGTGGGTCCTATATCTCCCTCCAATGAATTGGGTAATGATTTATATCACATGAGATAGACAGTATTGGAATAGAGATTGAACTCGTTTTAGTAAGGGACATTGTCTACTATGATGGTCTTGGAAGTGAAGCTTGATTACTATGATGGTTTGGGGAGTAGAACCATTCCACTATGAGGAAAGTGTTACAACTAGGGATAGTGGTGTATCCCATCTATGAGTGGTATCTTCATATTGATTTTATATGCTTATGTGTATGCCACAATTTTATATTTTATGCCTATGTTATTTTCTCATGGATCGTGTTATTTACTTCCTTCATGATTCTTATATTATGAACTACCAATATTTATTTCATCACTCAAGATTAATATCGTTGATTATAAATTTAATGATTTCAAATGATAAGATCATATTCTCATACCCTTTCTCTCATGTTATTCTTATATGATCATTGAAATCTCACTTATTTTCCCTTACTGAGCATTTCAGCTCACTCTTCCTATGTTTATTTTTTCCCAGGTTGTGAGGAAATATGTTAAATGAATTATTTCTAAAAGGATTCCACCTGTATGATGTTGATGACATTTTGTGAAATTAGAAAATATAGTTATAGTGGGAGAAAATTTTGATCTTTATGAGCCATCTTTTTATGAATCCAAGTTATTAAGTGTTTTTCCTAATTCTATAAAACTCTAAATCTAAAAGGTACTAGGGTATACAAGTAATATGATATTTCTATTTGATGTTGTAAGGTTTAGATAAAAAGAAAAAAATTAGGTCACATTTATTGGTATAAAATCTAGAAATGTAAATTTTATGTTCTTAGCACTGAATAAGGAAGTGCGGGCTCAGAGCTATTATAGTTGGTATCATAGCAGGGTTTCAAAATTAGTATATATTATGATGTTTTCTTATAAGGTTATCTTAAGAGTTATAGATGTTATAATAGTCATATAAGTTTAGGGTTGATTATAATTTTAGACTCCTAGAAAACCCTTTTATTGTTTTAGGTTATGAAATCTTAAGGTGACTAATGATATTTTTGGAGACATTTATTTTTGAGGTAATTATGGGTTATTATATTTTGGGATGAAAAAATGGAAATTATGAGATAAAATTTAAGGTTAGAACTTTTCTTTAATATTGAATATATTAAGATTATTTTGAGGATTTCTCTCATGTTTTTGAAATTATATAAGTAATATACTAATATAGTTTTATAAAAAGGACAACCCATAGCATGGGTGACAACCAATCACATCTAGCAAGGCCGTAGGGATTGAACCCACAACCAAATAGAGACAAGGGTGCAATGCCTAACAATGGCCTATGTGATGTCCCAGTAAGTATGACATTGTTTTTATTTATTTAAATGATCTGATAGATAAAGTTCATGTTGATTTTTGGAATATATGTGTTATCATAATGATAATATTTCTCTTTGGAAAAACATTTATTGATTAAGTGATTAATGTTATTTCAGAAGAAGGTCACTATAATTTTTAAGGAACATTAAAAAATTACGGTAAATGTAATATTATAGGATTTTATTTGAGAAATAAAGGTTTAATTATCTTTTGGAAGCATAGATTATCATAATGTGTATTTATGGTGATTTGGGATACTTAAGAAAATAGTTAGCGTATCTTGGAGATTATATATTTAGGTAGTGTACATTGTGGGTGATAAATACTAAATTTATACTGTAAAACTATTTGATTAAATTCTTCGAATTTTTTAGTTTCAATATTAGTATGTATATTTTGATGAATTTAAGGGATAGTTATTTATTAAATTATATAAGCTCAATTTTTGGTATTACTGTTTAATTTTGGAGATTAATGTTGTTTTCCTCATATTAAGGTTTATTCTTTTGGGGAATCATCTTATAATGTGAGAATTATTTTGGATTTTTTTAATTCTTAAATAGAAGATGAATATATTGATATTATTTTTTGGATTATGTGATTCCTTAAAATTTTATGTTAGTGCTTCTGGCGTGAAAATTTCACATTGAACACTCATCGTTTGGAGAAAATGTGAGATTGTGGTGGAAATTAAAGGATAAAATTATACTTGTAAAGTAATTATAATTACTTATTATTTTATTAATCCCTAAACTCTATGAAAATAGTTTTTAAATAAAAAAATTATCCATTTACTTTTATTACCGATAAATCAATGGCCTTTTAACAAATTAAAAATTTACAGTTTTGTGATGGTTAAATTTTCCATGACCATGTTCTATATCACTATCTAATAGTCCTTGGGAGCTATTTTTATTATTCATATCCATGTTTTCACTTCCCAAAAATGTTTTCTTATATGGAAACCTAGTATGTATTATTTTCAAATGGAATTTTTTTATCCCTTTCTCTCTTTTCAAGAGAAAGTTTTGTTGACCCTTTTTTCAATATGGTATTTCAATAAAGGTATTATGAAAATTCAAACATATAATTATTGAGAAAAATTTTAAAAAATTTAGGATTAAATTTATTTAAATGGGTTAGAATTTAATATCCTAATATTTAAAAAAAATCTATATCATAAAAGATATGTAACACTGATATTAAACAAAGAACAAAAATTTATTTTTTAAATATGATCGTAATAAACATACTGTTAAATTAATGGGTATAAATTGGATTAACTGAATTTTTAAATATATATTATAACCAATATAGTATATTGATTAATTCTTATTAAACAAACACTCATTTTTATTAAATTCATGTTATTCTTCAAAAATATGTTTTCTTAAAAAATGTTTTTTTATAAATAATATGATTAAATTATAGAAAATATAGAAATTTTATTAGAAAAAATGATATGATTTTTGAATTAATCATATTATTATTATCCTATAGTTAAATTTTGATAGTTTTCTAAACATGTTAATTTTTCAATGAATAGTGTAAATACAAATTTTTGTAAAAATGTCATATATTTTCAATAAATTAAGTAATTTAAAATTCCCATTATGTTTTAAAAATGATTTCAAGTAATATAAGTATGATTTATTTTTATTTAATTCAATTAATTACATTTTAATCATATTTATACCTTATTTTGGTATAAGTACATTTTTTGGATTAGAAACGCACTTTTCAAGAAAACTGTTTTTCGTTGCACTTTTCAAGAAAACTGTTTTTCGTTGCACTTTGCTGGTTTAATTTTTAATTAAATTCTTAAAATTTTTTGAATATAATTCTAAAAAATGGATTCAATATTTTTAATCATGAGGTAAGAATTTATTAAATATGATCCTTTTATTTTTAGATATTATGAATAGTAACTTTAGTGATTGTTGTTATCACGGTATAGGGAAAATTGGGTGATTAAGGGTAAAAAGATACTTTTAACGACTAAAAAATGACCCTCACACTTATAAAAATTTTATTGAATGATTATGTTTTGTCCATAATCATTAAATATTCTTCTATATAATAATTTATTTCATTTTTAATGCGATTATGAAATTTATAATATTTTATTTCAAGAAAACTCAAACATGTCACGCTCTAGGTTTTAATAACTATAATATTTTTAATATGTGGATATACAAAGTATATGTTTTAATAAAAATATATTTTTGAAAAATAAAATATTTATCTTCATCATGGTAATTTATTTATAATTTTTAGGAATTAAATAATTATCTTAGATACTTACACAATGTTGATGGGGTAATTATTTAATTAATGGAAAAATAAAATAAATGATATTAGAAATATTAAAAGTATTAAAATTTGAGATAACTAAGTTCATAAATTAATTTTATATGTTACCATAAAATTTTAGGGATATTTAAAAATAATTTTTTTGAGTTATAAGTTTTTTATTGAGTTTATTAAAGTCAAAGTAATAAATAGTGTTAAAATTAACACTAATGATATTTTATGAAATTAATATTTTATTAAATTATTTAAAAATCATAAAATATTAAATAAGAAAAAATGGGATAATTTATTGTCTAAAATATCATAAATTGGATATTTATGATCTAATTTAAACTTTATAAGTAAAAAATTACAACCTTCCAATATTGAAAAATTTGTTACCATTGTTAAAATTAAAATAGGTTAACTAAGGGTTAATAAAAAATAAGGATTAAAATTATTCCAAAACATGTCCAAAATTAGTTTTTTGATGATATTAAAACCCTATTCAACCTTATCTTCAAATCGAGGACCATTTTGAATTATTTTTCTCTATAATGGTTATATTATATTTTTTTAAGAAATTTAAAAAGTGTTTCTCACCTCAATTATAAAAGGACACATCCTACCGCACTTATTCAAACTAATTGGAGCCTTATAGATTGACCATAACCTGAAATTTTATATTATAAACTTCCTTATACACATTCTAGAGATATTTTTCTTCTCAAAATACCAACCCTAGATCCCTTTGGAGAAGATCTAAAGGAGTATTTTGAAGAAGAGGTAATCACTCTAACAAGTGAAAGTATACACTTTATACACTTTATTTCCCATCAAATTAGAAGTGAAAGTATCACTCATGCATACATACGACTTACTGTCTCTATGTAGTGATACAATTAATTATTCAACACCATATTTTATGGATGGGTATTATGATGGGATTAATTTTTATATATGATATTTATGAAAAAATAATAATTCTATAATGGTAATATCATGTCTACATTCTTATCATCCAATATTTTGGGAAAGGATAATGATGCTCATGCGTACGTATGGACAACCATCTCCACGACGTGATATGATTCGTTTTTCATTTATATTTAACCAGGATGGTAATGAGGATGAATTTTATGAATATATATGATATATATGATATATATATTATATAATAATGATTCTGGAAAGATTAATTATTATTTACCTTTCTTTTATTCCATCAACCAAAAATGGAAACAACATTCATACGTACATACAGTCTACTATCTCCATGAATATCGTAATTAACTTTTATATTAATACTTTTCCTAAATGATTATAAATATGTATATAATTAATAAATATATTTATAGCATGATTAAAATTTTATAAATTATGGGATCGTGATCAATTTGTAAGGACTAAGACTTTTGAACCGAAACATACATGAAAAATGAAGAAGTTATTGTAACACCCTGAGTTTTTTTTATTTATTTTATTTAAAATAAATTAAAATTATGTGAAGGCTTACATTAAACATTACTCCATATTAAGATAGTGATATATGCAACACTAATTTAGCTTGAGGTACATGAATCACTTAGTTTTAATTTTTTTTACACGTAATTCCAAGTTTAGATTGTGTTACACACAACATATTTCTTAACTTTCATTACATGCAACACATAGTTTAAAAGAAACTTGACATATTATTAAATCATTATAATATTTATCACCTATCAATTGGAATAGAGGGTATGGAAAGTATTAACTAAATCTTGAAAATATTTTTTATTCATGCTTATAAAATTAATTCTCCGGTAACCAATTAATTAAAAAGAAAGTAATAACTATTTGAAAATAAAGAAATTACTTTTTTAAAAATCTATTTTTCTATGAACAAACAGTTTTTATCTCAAAAAATTAAACAAACCAATTTTTATGAATGATTTTAATTAAATTTTTTTATTTTATATTTAATTAACTATTTAACATTCATATTATGTGTTTTTTAATAAGAGTTAAGAATAAATACAATTTTACAAATAAAATTATGTATTTTTCTAAAAGTCGGTTTTACCAAATATTAATGGAATACTTATTTTAAAAATTATCTTTGACAATTTTAAAAATTATATTTTAGAAAATAAACTTTATTTTTGAAATTGAAACATCAAAATTATCATAGGGTGAATTTTTGGGATTTCTCTCATCGCTTGAGAATTTATGGATTCCTTAACAGTTTCCCCATGAACTCTCATATCTGGCTATTTTGGAATGAAGTATTTTTAGATGACTTGATCTCTTAATCAAATCAATTTAGTAGTATCAAACTATTAGTGGGATTTAATGTGTTCATTCTTTCAGTTATTTATTCTAAATTTGATACCAATGGTAGAGAGTCTCTTTGAGATGATATGAAATCTCTTAATCTATGAGATTATCTATGGCTAGTATGAGGGGACATAAATATCACAGCCAATCATGAGGATAAAAAATGGTGTTTCCCCTTTCCTTGAAGATCAATCCAAGCATTCGTGTCATTCATGGAGAACAATTGGATCTTGGATGTTGGTTTCTCAGGGGATCTGTTCACTTGGTGCAATAATCAACATAGGGATAGGAACTCTTAGATCTATCTTTATTGATGTATGGTGAATAAAGAGGATCTTTCTTTCTTCCTTGACATAAACATATCCCACCTTGTTTAAAGTCTTTTAGACCATTCTCCTCTTCGCATTGCCATTAGGCCAGAAGTACCTCTTATGATTTCTTTCATTTTTCCTCTTCATGGGATGATAACTTGGAATTCCTTGACATTTTGAGGGATTATTGGGACCATTATTCTATAGGTAACCCCTATCTCTCCCTTTATAACAATATAAGGAATCTCAAAGGAAATATTTGATCTTGGTTCCTGAGTTTTCTCTCTAGTGATCACGAACTAGAGGAGTTAAATAGAGACATGCAATGGTTGGAGTTGATTCTATAAAATGTTTGAGAGGATGATGTTTTTGTTGATTTAAGGTGTAAAAAATATTCTTTAGCTAATATTTTCTTAAATTATGAAATTTTTTCTCAAGATAAGTATCAAGTTAAATGGATTCATGAAGGATATAGATACTTTGGGTATTTCTATGTTTTTCTTATAAAAAAACACATACACATATATCTTAACTTACTTCTATAGGATGGGTATTATTCTATTGACAGATATGTTGGTTGAAGGATAGAGGATAAATAATTCAAGTCACTTTTTCTATCTCCCAACCCATGAATGGTGGGTGGCTATTATAGAGGCTAATCTATTCTTTTTTATTTAATTCCATGTTTTGTGACCAGAGAAATGAATAAAAGGTTAAAGGGTCTATCATATGAGGAAGGAATTTTTGAGGTGATATATTTCATTAACCCTATTAATTCACTCGATCTTGATTCTTTCCCATCTACTTTCTACCAGGTTTCATGGGACATTATGAAGAGGATCTTGATTAGTACGGTGCGGGATAATTTCCAAGGTGGTAATATTCACCATGTTGCATGTGATACTAAGATTGTTCTTATTCTCAAGGTAAAATACCCCCCAATATTTGAATCATTACCATTATATTAGATTTTTTAATGTTCCCTATAAATTCCTTGTTATAATTCTTGACAAAAGGCTTACTCCCTTCCTACCAAGATGGGTGACTTAATGGTGTCATAGATTTGTGAATGGTAGATCAATCTAAGGGGCTATTACCTTAACCCAAGAAGTTATCAATGATATCAAATTAAGGACCTTTGGGAGCAATGTTTCCATAAAATTTGATATGAGAAAATCCTATAATAGATTTTAATAGAGATTTATCAACTGGATAATTGAAAATATAGTAATCTTAGTGTGGGATATTGATCTTATCTTTTTCAATTTTAGCTTCACATGGATGGCCACTACTTTTATGGTAAATAGTTTGGGTTTTTAGAGAATTCAGAGGATTGAGTTGGGTATATCCCCTTTCCCCCTCCCTTTTTATCATTTCTAAAGATATTATCAGTCATTTACTTAATCATTTCATAGTGGTGGGAAAGGTTACAACATATCACAATAATAATTTGATTGGAGGTATCTCGAATCTCATGTTTGTAGATGACGACATACTATTTTTTAATGATAGAAGAACATCCATCAAGAGGGTTAATGAAGATTTTGGGGTTTATTTTTCTTGGAGTGGAAAAGTTGTCAACCATGAGAAGAGTAAATTCTTTGTACCTAATTGATTCTCAGAGAGGTGGATAAGGACTTTGGAAATTGGTCTTGTCATGCACAAAGGTTCCTTCCCTAGGAACTACTTGGGTTTCCCTATGTCCTATAACACCCTTCTCATCAAACACTTTGATATGGTTGTTGATAAAATCATGGGTCACATTTTCAATTAGAAAAATAGGTTATTATCTTTTGGAGGGATAATTAATTTGATTAAATTTTTCCTCTCCTCCATCCCCAGGCATATTTTATCCACACTGAAGGTTCCGAAGAAGTTTATTTCCAACATTGAGCACACTCTGATTTTATTTTTATGGGATGGTCATATGCAAGGTACATTCCATTTGGATTCTTGGAGTAATCTTTCTAAACCCATTAAATAATGGGGTATTAATTTAATAAGTATCTCTAGAACCATAAATGGTCTTCATCCCAAACTTTCTTGGGAATTAATTGAGGGAACAATTATAAGGAAACCACATACAATGTACTTATGGTATTGAAGGGAGATTTTTCAGATTTAAACCCTCTAAAATTAAAAAGATAATTCAGTATCATATTTATATCCTTAGGCATCATACCCATTTGTTAATTGTCAAGGGATATATCATTTATTAGCATCAAAACTGGTCATGGAAACTCCATGTATTATCGAGCTTCCATACTCTAAATATTATCTTCAATTAGGCTAGTGATTATCCTAAGTTCATCTATTAAACCTTAGATGATGATTATAGTAGTCTCTTTGATAATATCAAGATGTCCAATGACCT
Source organism: Viscum album (assembly GCA_963277665.1). Classification (NCBI taxonomy): domain Eukaryota; kingdom Viridiplantae; phylum Streptophyta; class Magnoliopsida; order Santalales; family Viscaceae; genus Viscum; species Viscum album. The sequence continues at coordinate 1,456,401,128 of OY728148.1, forward strand.
AGATAAATGTGTTTTTAAAGGTTCTACAGCTGGTACTTTTTTTATTAGAGACTTTCTTAAAATTCAATATATTTTCTCTTATTATGATCATTAGGGTGAAAACTTATGGTGTAATAGATTCCTTCAATGTTTCTTTTCCTATTTTGGAATATATAGAACAATTCCTTTTAATATTATGATGATATTAAACAGAGAGGGATTAGTATTACTTTGAGATTCATGTGTTGCGGGGATATGCGATCTAAATCCATAGATCACTTTTTAAAATAGAGAATGGGAAAAGTTTCCTTGGAGTTAATTTGGTCAGTTCACTAGATGGTCTAAATAGTTTTTCTCAACTAAACTTTTCTCCAAAAATGGTTTCATGGTGCATACAGATCCAAGGATGAGAGTAAGGCTAGGGTATTAATATTCACTATAGGTTGTTGGTTTCTCTAGTTGTCCAGAAATGAAAAAAAATGAATTAGTCTTCATCGATATCCATCACAGGTATCATTCTCAAAATCAGACACTTAATTCTATATTTCTCCATGTTTTTCAAATACTCAACTAATAGGACTTCACTATTGGCTCTAATTCCCTCAATATCATCCCTCAACAATAAAACTACAATTCATGTAAATGAATTAGGTGTAAGCCTCCCCTCTCGGGGAACAAATTAAATACATATGGTTCTTGTTTCATGGGATCTATATATGGTGGATGAGTTATCAGATACCCCAAAGGGTTGGTTGTTTTTGCTTTCTCTGCCTTTTTTGGATTGGTTATTCCCTTCAAGTGGAATCATATTCCATTCTCATAGGGATACTTCTTAGTAACCATAGCAACATTACTCTCAGATATATTGAGACTGATTCATTAATAATATACAATTAAATATTAGGTAAATCCCATATTCCTTGGTCCATTTAATATTCAATCAGAATATATAAGCAACTCATGAGTAATCACATGATAATTATTCATACTTGGTGTTAGATAAATGTTATGTTAGACTTTCTATCTTCTAAAGAATCTCAAAATGACCGACTCCTTCTATTTTACAGCCTTGGTTATTTCCCCCTGAGGGTACCAACCTTTTTCGGGATGATTATCATGGTATACATTATTTTATACCCCCTTAATTTTCACCTTGTAGGATCTCTAGCCTTTTTCCTTTTAGTAAATAAGATAAAAAGTCTTTGGTGGTGGTAATTTTAATTAAAAATGACCTTTTTGTTAAAATTATTTATATAGTTAAATTATATTTTAAATTGATTTTTAAAATATAATTAGTTCAATTATAAAAATATTAATCCAATTTAGGTCATTAGAATCAAATTTATATTGAAATTGGATATAAAAACCTTGTAAACTTTTGAACATTTTCACTTTAAAAACTCGTTTTCTCATCATGTTAGTGGGAATAATTTTAAATTAATTTCTTCCACTTAAGTGAATTGAATTTAGAAAATTGTATTCAATATTTGGAATAATAATAATTTATAATTTATAATTTATAATTTATAATAATTCGAACTTAATGTTTTAAAAAAATTATTAGTTAAAACAGATAAAATTAACTATGGTGATTAAGAGAAAAATGAGTTTACTCATGGACTAAACTTTAAAATTAAGGAGAAAATGACCTAGATACTTTTCCAACACCCATTTTATGCTATATTTTGACCTTAAACCTTAATTAATATAATTTTGTTCATTATTGAATCCTTTTTTACTTAAAAATGTGGGTTCACCTAACTTCTTTTCAAAAATGTCAAGTGTGTCCTCTCCACCACTTATAAAAGTTCACCCCCTCTCCCCACTTCTTCGCACTTATCAATCCATTTGGATTAAACAAACCCAAAAAAATCACTTACCAACTTCCTTCATATCATCCTATAATCTTTCCTTTCATCATAAAACCAACCAAGTAATTTCTTTTGTTCAAACCATAATGAGATATCCGAAGAAGAGGTAACGCTCATCAACAAATGTTTTTGTTTTTTTCTCTTTATCAAACCCATTAAATTATTTTTATATCATTCTTATATAATAAAATAAATATATTACATATAATTATATGTTTTTATTTTTAGTTTATAACCTACAAACACACACACTTCCATCATATGAGTTATGAAATCTTCATTCCAGTGTATAGAGGACCATCGCCTCACAAACCGATGTAGTTCATTTTTCCAATACCACAATTAAGGGTTGAGAATAATGATGTACATACTATTTATATATGATATATATGATATTTATTATTTTATTATGATTTTTTAATTTTTATATTACACATACCTTCATTCTTTTTGTTTTGTGGGAATAAGATAATATCGTTCGTGTGTACAGCGGACTACCGTCTCTCGAAGTGATGTGATTTGTTCATTCTATACACGGAATATATTAAGGATGATTCCAATAAAATATTTGATATATCTATATCACATAAAAATGATTATATAATGATAATATATCATATACGTTTATTTCTTTCAATCTAAAAATAAAACAAAAACAACATTCATGTTTACGTACAGCCTATCGTCTCCATGAATGATGTATTTCATTTATTATTTATATCTTTTATAGATTATTTTAAATAAATATATGATAAATATATATGATATTTATATCATGTTTATCATTCTGGATATTATTAAATCATGATTAATGTAATACAACTAAAAATATAATAAATCAAAATTTATAAGAAAAACAATGTTGTTATTCCCTAAAATGTGACTTTAACATGGTACTGTTAATAAATAGGTAATAAAAAATCATAGGAAAAAAATATATGGTATGATGTATATGAATATGGTTATATATGATTTGTATAATTAAAATATATTTATTATACATGAGGTTTTAATGTGTATGATGTAATTCAACACATAAGGTAAGGGATTTCCATCTCACTTTTTACTTTTGTGAGACACATGATATATTCACCACATCTTTATTCTATATGGTGTATATACTACCCATGAATGTACCTGATGATTATTTTAAATAAAAAAAATTATTTACATATCCATTTGAGTATCTCTCTTTAATGGGGTTATGGATTCAAAACAACCAAAGTGGTAGGGGAATTTTGTCTCAATTTTCTTTCTTTGAGACACATGTTATGTTATGCACCTATATTCTTTAAAAAGGTGTATATACTTCCCCTTTGAAATTTAATATCATGAATATCATTATTTTGATGATATTTTAGGTTTCCTGTAATTTTATTCTTTCATGAGGATTATGATTCAAATTTACCAAAGTGGTAAGAGTTTGTTGCTAAAATATCATTATATATTGGGATTGTTTATGATTATGATTCCATTAATGAAATATTGTGATCTATATCTCAAGAATTATCATGAATTTTATTATATTATATTTATTAATTATATATTTATTTAATGGTACCATTTTCTCACACTTTGGTACTTAATATAATTAGGAAACTTTTTTCAAGAAAATATGACTTTATTTCTCTCTTCTATCAGAAATCTATTTTTTTTCTAAAAACCATGTTTTCTAAAAAGGTTTTAAAAAGTTTTTTAAATGATATTTTCATATCACTTTCAAGTAAAAGTATTTTGAAAATGTTTTAATTATTTTAAATTTTTTTCAAATAATCCTCTATTACTTTTCAAGTTTACTTTCAAACAAAAATCTTTTCAAAAAGTTTTATGTTTCAAAAAGAATTTTTTAAAGGGGAAAACGATATTTTCCGCAAGAAATGTTTTAAATGATCCTTTAAAAATTATTTTCTATATAAGATGAAATTTTTTGGTGTTACATATTCCTTATGTGGGATATTATCCAAGTTTACCATTTATATTATTTCTCTAAATGTTTTATGAATTAATTCCATGTCGTTTATGGAAACCCATTTCTTTTCTATGGGTTAATCATGTTTCGAAGAGATTTTAATAGAACAGGTTTATTTTCCATAGTTCAATCATTTTTAAAATATATTTACATGAAACCCATTTCTTTACCATATTTTAATCAATTTATAAAGTGAATAATTTTTTTAATGAGTTTTATACAATCTATTTGTACTTTAGTCATGTGTTAGTTCTTGGACATTAATTATATGATTGGGAAACCTAGTTAGTGTCAGATAATATTGTTATAAATTCTATGATGTTTTGGTCAAGATAGCCTCAGTTATCCCATTATATATTTAATGAAGGGTACTCCCAGATGTCACTTCGATGCATGAGGTAATGATAAATGATATATGAGATCAAAGGGTACATGGGGGTTTAGACCAACCCTAAAGATGTGGGTAGATGTATTTTAATCCCAAACCAAATATGAGGGTACATGGGTGATTATCCCAAGCACAAAGATAAGGGTACATGGGTGTTTATCCTGATCTTAAAGATGAGGGTACACGGGTGTTTAGCCCAAACCAAAAGATGAAGGTACATGGGTGGTCGTCCCATGCCCAGAGAGGAGGGTACATGGGTGGTCATTCCATACCCAAAGTAGGTACATGGTTGGTTATCCCAAGCCTAACATATTATAAAAATCTTGGGGGTAGCCTTGACATAATATTTTATATGCTTATATGTATGCCATTAATTTCATGTATTATGCTCTCATGGGTCATGTTCTTTGATTCCCTTATGACTCATGTCTTATAAACTACCAATATTTATTTGAGGACTCATGATTATGATCTTTAATATACATGGTATGGTTTTTAAATTTTATTCTCATGATCTCATACCCTTATGTTCTTGTTAAGCTCACATATCTCCCTTGTTTTAACTTACTGAGAATATGATCTCCCCCTTTCTTATTTTTTTTCTTTCCCTAGGTTATGAAGATATGTTTTAATTAGGAGTACTAAAGGGGAATATCATTGTAGGAAACATTGAATATCCTTCACGAGACTAGAATATTGTGTTTCAAGTTTCCATAGGCACTAATCTATTAAGGTCCTCAACCCTGTGTTTGTATAATGTAATGAATATTCATCTAAAAATATTGAATATACACATATGTTAAGACTGGGTTTCTATAGTTGGTATTAGATAAAATGTTTATTTATCCTTTGGAAACTAGGATAATAAAACTTTAGTGATATCCCTAGGGATATTTATAAGGATATGTCTAGGTATTTCACTAAGGATAAGTATAAGGATGTGTCACGAACCAAATCTGGTCTCCATCAAAACTAGAACCTAGTCCAGCCTGTAAAAAGGCCCAAGGGAATTCCAAATCCCTATGGTTTGTCACAAGTGTTAGGGTATCATAAAATGATAATGGGGAATTATTTGCCCGAGTTTATAAACATAAAACAATAAATTAATCCAATAAAACAAATATGGATTTTTCAAACCAAACAATCTTTTACAAAAATTTAGAACTGAATTACGTTGTTTAAAACAACTCACCAAGACTATAAAAAATGTATAAAACCAAAAATAAATATCCCAAGAACCCTCATGTCAAGGGGCACCTCCCTCAAGCCATCCCCACAAGACTTCACCACCTAGGAGCTGCTAGAAACCCGAACCACTGGCCCTAAAAACTATACCCAACCTACGACCAAAAAAAATAATCAAGGATACTTACAACCAAGGGTGTAAGTAGGGTGTGATCCAATTCCCAGTAGGATAACAACACTAAGATATTCCATGTGATAAAAGATGCAAGTTTTTAAAAATATGTAATTTCAAGTTACAATTTCTAAAAGATGCAACTTAAAAAAAATAATTTTTCAAGTGGGATAATTTAAAGAATCAACACTTTTAAAATAAATTCCGAAGATACTGAATTTTCCATCCAAATATATTGTATAATGATGAAAAGAATAAATTATTTAATAAGCATAAGTAATGGAAAATAACTCATAGGTACTAGCTCGTTGTGGGTCACAGGTACCTCGTATCTCGGTGAGAGTAACCATCACAAATATCTGTTCTCGTGCACGAGACCCTATTAGGGAACATACCCATAACCTATTGGTCCCTAATCATCATCATCATAGTTTATTTAGAGTTTTAAGCATCAATCCTGCTAATTGAAACTAAGGCCAAACCCCATGGATTCACTAGCATACTAGTACACGTCCACCCACCAAGATACCCAAGTTTTCCCTTTGTGCTCAAACAAGTTCAAAAAGTAAAGAAATATAATTTTCACATTTAAATATCATTTCCTCATAAAAAATTCACAAAAAGCTCACATGTATACCATACAACTCACAAAATACCACTTTTCATTCAAATTGATTTGAAATCCGACTCACACCAAAATAGCCCACAACACTTTTCACATTTCTTTAACACTTCCAAAAATCCATTAAAACATTTTATAAAACCATTCCAATATATTAAAACTCACATAAAATCCCACTCAAGTGTTACATAATACCCTTTTTCATAACCAAAATCCATTTTTCACATCACACTCACACAAAACATCCCATATCACTTTCACATCTCTTACTCACTTTAGTAAATCCTTCAACCATTTTTGTAAAACATTTCCAAGATGGAACACATCACAAAACATCCCATATAATATTTAAAATGTACCATTTCAGAATATAAAAACTCCAAAACATTTTTCTAATATGGTTTCACCACTTACATAAATCATTAAATCATTCAAATCTTTTATAAAACAATTACAAAGAGTATACCCAATATTTTCTCATAAAACCCATTTCAAAACCATATTTCAAGGAAAAAACCACACCAAAACACTGAAAAATGTATAAATTTCAACCATATAGACATTTATAAAACCAATTCAAGTGTTATAAAATCACCTTGGATAATACCACGAAAGATACAAATGAAAACACCCATTTACATAAAATTCTCTCAATAAGTATAACAAAGTTTTACACAACAAACCTATTCCATAAACCCTCTTCCAAAGCCCACATGACACTAAGGAATTAACAAAATAGAATTTTCATCCCCTTTTAACAACTAATAAATCAATTTTATATTTTATAAAACTACCACAAAAGATACCACATGTGTAACATTCGAAAAGTTCACAACTTCAAAAAAATATAATTATAAAATTAAATGCTTAACCAAATCCCTCAAAAATAGTTTCCTCACCACACACAGCATATGGGGAACATGAAAAAATATTAAAATAATAAAACTAACTCATCAAGTAATGGTTAACCATGGAATCACCTACCGAAAGTGTTGAATCCCTCAAAACTTGGTGCAAAACATCAACTGCACCACCGCCGCACCACAAGGAAGATAAATCCAGGCCTAGACCACAATATTTGACCAAAAAGACACTAAATCAAACCCTAGGTTCGAAACCTAAATTCTGGACATTTTAGAACATAATGAAAGAGGGAGGAAACCCTCATAGAAAATGAAGAAACCAAGAATGAATCACTTACCTTGAAAAATATTGAAGAAATCACCCCAAATATACCAGTATCTGAATTTGAAAATAGCCAACCATTCAAGAGAGATTCCAAAAAGGTTGAATAGATCATTTAGGAACTAGAATGGGGTAAAAATATTGAGAAATGAAGTAGTTATAAAATAATCAATTTACCTCTTCAAATCTGGGAGATTTGAGAAATTCATAGAAGGTTTGTCCAAATTCGCAATGAAACCGAGCTCCAAAGAGGGGTAGAAGAGCATGGGGCGCTCCTTGGGTATGTGGGCTCGAGGAAGAGTTGGAATCACCGAAAAAACATAAATATTGAAGGATATATTAAAAAATAAATAAATATTTTTAATGTAGGAAATGAGCTTTCAGGTAGGCTTAATCCCTTAAAAAACCCATATCCACTATGATTATGGATTCCTAAATGGTCAAAATTAATATGGTGGCATTAATAGTTTAGGGGATTCCAAGTAGGAATTAGAATGTATAAAAAATGTTGAAACATGAAGGAGTTATAAAGGAATCAAAATTTATTTTTAAATCTGTAATTGGGCTCACGATTTGGCCCAATTCATGAAAACTCACCCATTCCTCCAAAAAAGCTTGGGAAACCCCCAAAACAAAGAATGAATGGAAATTAAATGAAATTTACCTTTAAAATAATTCATGTATGTGAAAATTATCTCCATAATGAAAACTTTCTATCCCTGGAAATCCACAGCAAGGACAAATACAAAAAACAAACCCAACCGACAAATCAAGATGTACTTCTTTGCCATGCTTCACCCCCAAAGGCCAAAACACCTTCAGTGATCAATTAAGGAAGGATTACTCTCAAAACCAAAACTTACAAAACTTTAATGAAATGATAAATCATATTCATACTTTATCCCAAATGAAAACTTCTCAAACACTTTCTAAACAATACTCAAGAAATTCATCCAAACAAACAACAACTTCGAACAAGGTTACACTTACCTTACTTTAACTAAACCATTGGATGCTCTCCAATCCCAACATTTACTCAAGGAAAATGTTGGTAGATAGATAGTTCTAAATGATACTACCTACTTCCAATCTAAGACCATGGATAAATCTGAGTTATTGGTACGAGGGGACACAAATAGGCTCACCACCATAAGAGACAACCTATATTTTCCAAGACAGAATCAGGACACTAATGGGGGAGGCCTAAACAGACTCCCTAGTACAGAGGGTAGACTTCCATTCAAAATTTATGAAGGAACATACATGAGAATCATAGTGGGTCTCCCCACCATAAGAACCAACCATCTTTACTGACCACCATGGGATAACACAGAAAGACCCGAAAAAATTAAAGATTTGGGAAGGACACACAATTAGTCCACACGATTTTGGAAACCATGCACTAACTGTGCAGATCATTCTTTCTGCATGGATTCCTGGAACACGGTCACTACTAATAATCCACAAACTATGTGCTTAGCATGTCTATCCAAAATTCCAACCATTCTCTAATGACTCAATGGAAACCAAAGGGGGGTGGAAATACATTAGGTGATGGCATGGGTACAAGGCCCTCCACCTATTTCCACCGAACAGGAACAATAGAAGAAAGATGATGACACTAGAGGATTAAAATCTTCCTATATTTCATATTGAGGATAGGAAATTGTACAAAGGTTTAAAAGACCCTGGGATTTCCCCTGACTATGAGCCAGCTTATCTCTGAGACCTATGGATGGATCTCAAATGATTTAAGCATCTTCGTCCTCACAATTAGGCTTTAGAAACCCCCTAAATGAGAATTCTTCTTTCGGTGCCACCAAAAACTACACTGAAAACCCTGATAAGATTTCCAAGACATAACACATTCCAAACTCACTTTACCCTAACCTGGTATTTCAGTGAAACAAGGGCTTAGAAGATTCACACACATCACACCTTGTTTCTTCAGGTGAGAATTAAAGAACACCTATGATCACCATACTTTAAAATGGAATATTTTGATGTTTTTTCAAGGGAGAAATTCTCCCAACATAATATAAACTCTCAGAGGATTGCATGACTTTCACCTTTACGGTCAATCAAGAACATGACATCACAAGGCATCACCAAACATGACCATTGTGACTGATATAAACAATTCATGGAGAGGGACCTTATAGAACATCTTAAAACAACACACAATTCTGTAAAGTGGCCACAATATCCTCTCATTACCAGATTTCCCACATGGTTAGTTTAATGAGGACTCCTTTAAAGAAACTATGATGAACCTATAGGAACTCTTAGACACCATAGAGACACTCATCCACACTAACAACCCCAGAACACTTCCACCTTTGACGAATTAGGAAACTTAAGAAACTAAGGTATCTTTCAACCTTCCACGACCACTATTTCACTATAAGAGGATCCAAAAATCAAATAAAGTAATGGTTGTAGACTCAGTCAACAAATATCGATAAAATATTCCTTATATTGATCAACTAGAGGATTTTCTAATGGTGAAACAATCCAAGTTGCACTTTAGTTGTGCATTGACCCTTAATGGGGTCATACCTTATCCAACGAGAGAACCCAAGGAACCAACCAAACTAGTACATCAGTAAAAACATACCAAAAACCAGATAAAAACACATGAATGGAACCACTGTAAAGGTGTCTCGAAACATATCTCAGAAGATACTACTAACCGATCCTTCTACCCAGCTTACTGACCAAACACAAACCCAAAACATGGTTCGAACATGAGGGGTTCTTAGACTCAAAACATACCACAGCATCAACATTTTCCAAAAACACATAATATAAACCATCCTAAACAATTCATCAAGACATCATTTTTTTTCTTTAAAAACATTTCTTTTAAAAAAAATGGTTCAGCGGTTAGCATATCCACCAATGGTATCAAATGGGCCTCACACATGCATGTTTCTATGCCACATTGGGAACCCTCCTCATATCCATCCTGACACTCATCATTTGTTCCATAAACTATCCATCATCCCATATAACTCCATTCATGTGGTCTCTCACAGAAATACCAAAGGTTAAAACAAAAATTCTTTCCACTTTTCAAAACCAAAATGGTCAACCAACACATCCTTTTTCTCAAAACTACTAACCATGAGATCAAAATCCCAATTCAAATCTTAAAAAACTTTTTAGAAAGACACACTATTAAGATAAGAACTAACTTTCAAGTTATTCACATTAATTTCAAAACATCTCATCCCATTAAAACACCCATTTATTGTTTAAAACAACTTTATTGGAAACACTTTTTCAAAACCAACTTCAATATAGTTCCTGATTTCAAAAGAGGTGTAATCAGACCATTTTCCATTTCAAAACAATTCTGAAAATTCGGTTCCACCATTTTATAAATCAAACTATTCCCTCTTTATTTTAAAATCATTTCACAAAAACTTTTTACTTCTAAAAACCAAGTCACTTTAAAACCAAAGTTCCAAGATTTCAAAACTAAGGAACACATGACAATGCGATAGGAAACTAGTTTCAGTGGATGACTAAGTCATATGGTTGGAGGCCATATTCTAATCACTTCACTATCATAGAGAGTTTTCTAAGGAATATCCCCATCTCCACATGCCTTTCCAGGCCCTGCGAGCTCACTGAGACCATTAACCCAACTCTCTTTTCATTTCCCCTAATCATCCTCAAACCAAGAAATCCAAAGGACTTAGATAAATCCCAACTCCCCCTGGAAACAAGAATCATGTGATGAGGTGTGGTGATCAGGTACACTACCCATAACTGGAATACCAAGTCCTGACAATACTTACTCCATACTATCCTCACACTTCCCCAAATAACATGACCCAAAGAGATAACAAAAACCTCCTCTGATACCATTTTATCATGAACCAAATCTGTTCACCATCAAAAATTGAACTTGAACCAGCCTGTGACAAGGGTCGAAGGGCATTCCTGATCCCCATGGGTTGGAACAAGTGTCCGGGTATCATAAAATGATAATTGGGAATGATTTACCCAAGTTTATAAACATAAAACAATAAATGAATCCAATAAAACGAATCTAGATTTTTCAAACCAAATAATCTTTTACAAAAATTCAGAACTGAATTACTTAGTTCAAAATAACTCACCAAGACTATAAAAAAGGTAAAAAAACCAAAAATAAATATCCCAAGAACCCTAATGGAAAGGGACACCACCCACAAGCCATCTCCATAAGACTTCACCACTAAGAAGCTGCTAGAAACCCGAACCACTGGCACTAAAAATTGTACCCAACCTGCGACAAAAAAAATAAACAAGGATACTTACACCCAAAGGTGTAATAAGGGTGTGATCCAATGCCTAGTATGATACCACCACTAAGATATTTCATACGATAAATATTCAAATATTAAAATCATTCATGTTTTTAGAAACATGTAATTTTTAGTTACAATTTCTAAGAAATGCAACTTAAAAAAATCAGTTTTCAAGTGGGATAATTTAAAGAATCAACACTTTTAAAATAAATTCCAAAGCTACTGAATTTTCCACCCAAATATACCATATGTCAATGGTAAGTATAAAGGATCTAATGAGCACAAGTAATAGAAAATAACCCCTAGGAACTCACAGGTTTTGGGTCCCAGGTACCTCATATCTCGGTGAGAGTAACCATCACAAATATTCATTCTCGTGCACGAGCCACTAGTATAGAACATACCCATAACCTAGTGGTCCGCAATTATCATCATCATAGTTTAGTTAGAGTTGTAAGAATCAATCTTGTTAAGTTAAACTGAGGCCAAACCCCATGGATTCACTAGCATACTAGTACACATCCACCCACCTAGATACCTGGGATTTCCCATTGTGATCAAACAAGTTCAACAAGTCGTGAAATATAGATTTCACATGAAAATATCATTTACTCGTCAAAAATTCACCAAACATCCCATATGTATACCACACAAGTCACAAAAGACCACTTTTCATTCAAATTGATTTGAAATATGACTCACACCAAAATAGCCCACAACACTTTTCACATTTTGTTAACACTTCCACAAATCCATTAAAAAAATTTATAAAACTATTCCAATATATTAAAACTCACATAACATCCCACTCATATGTTAAACAATACCCTTTTTCATAACCAAAATCCATTTTGCACATCATACTCACACAAAACATCCCACATCACTTTCACATCTCTTACACGCTTTAGTAAATCCTTCAAACATTTTTGTAAAACATTTCCAGGATGGAACACGTCACAAAATAGACCCTATAACATTTAAAATGTTCCATTTCATAATATACACACTCCAAAACATTTTTCCAATATGTTTTCACCACTTACATAAATCATTAAATCTTTCAAATCTTTCATAAAACAATTCCAAATAGTATACACAATATTTTCTCATAAAACCTAGTTCAAAACCATATTTCAAGGAAAAAACCACACCAAAACGCTACCAAAGTATAATAGGCAGGCCTAGAGGCATTTATAAAACCACTTTCAAGTGTTATGAAATCACCTTGGATAATACCACAAAAGATACAAATGAAAAAATCCATTTTCATTAAATGCTCTCAAGAAGAATAACAAAGTTTTACATAACAAACCTATTCCATAAACAACCTTCCAAGGCCTACATGAAACTAATTCATTACAAAACATAATTTTTATCCCCTTTAAACAACTAATAAATCAATTTCATATTTTATAAAACTACCACAAAAGATACCACTTGTTTTACATTCAAAAAGTTCACAACTTCAACAAAAATGCAATTATAAAATTAAATACTTAACCAAATCCCTCAAAAATGGTTTTCACACCACACACAGTATATAGGTAACATTAAAAACTAGTAAAAAAATAAAAATAACTCATCAAGTAATGGTTAACCATGGAATCACCTACCTAAAGTGTCGAATCCCTCAAAACTTGGTGTAAAACATCAACCGCACCACTGCCGCACCACAAGGAAGATAAATCCAGTCCTAGACAAATATATTTGACAAAAAAACACAAAATAAAATCGTAGGTTCGAACCCTAACTTCTGGGCATTTTATAACATAATTAAAGTGTGAGGAAACCCTATGGGGAAAGGAAGAAATCAAGAAGTAATCACTTACCTTGAAAAATATTGAGGAAATCACCCTAAATACATAAGTATCTGAATTTAAAAATAGCCAACCATTAAAGAGAGATTTTAAAAAGGATGAATAGATCATTTAATAATTGTAATGGGGGAAAAGAGGGAGAAATGAAGGAGTTATAAAATAATCAATTTACCTCTTCAAATCTGGGTGATTTAAGAAATTCAAAGAAGTTTCATCCACATTCGTGATGAAACCGAGCTCTAAAGAAGGGGAGGAGAGCATGGCGAGCACCTTGGGTATGTGTTATTAGGGGATAGTTGTAATCAATGAAGAAACATAAATATTTAAGGATATATTAAATAATTAAAAAATATGTGTAATATAGGAAATGGGCTTTTGGGTAGGCCCAATCCCTTAAATAAAAACCCATATCCACCATGATTATGGATTTCTAAATGGTCAAAATTAATATGGTGGTGTTAATAGGTTAGAGGATGCCAAGTCGGAATTGTAATGGATGAAAAATTTTGAAAAATGAAGGAGTTCTAAAGGAATCAAAATTTATTTTTAAATCTAGAATTGGGCTCACAGTTTGGCCCAATTCTTGAAAACTCACCCATTCCTCCATAAAAGCTTGGGAAACCCCCAAAACAAAGAATGAATGGAAATTAAATGAAATTTACCTTTAAATTAATTCATGTATGTTATAGGATGAGTAAAAGTTTAAGAAAATGTATTGGAATTTTGTTAAAGGATTGAGAGAGTGGTTTCTATAAAATTAAATCCATGTATGGATATTATAAGTGGATGTGGCTCTAGCACAGATGTACATAGGGGTAGTTACCCTGAAAACACTATATTGATCAAGACTCAATCAAGAACCGGTGCACAATAATGGGCCTTAGTATACACCTAGTTTGACACTCCTAGGGGATATTCACTAGAAATTCACAAAGTCTTTATGAACTGTTATGAATGATTTAAATAGATTATGACTATGAATAACCTAGGATAAACCTAAGGTTTCATAGATTAAAAAGGAGGTGTTATTATTTATAAATTATATAAGTGATTTTTCATGATTATGTGGTCTTACACAAGGATTAGTGTTTATTACAATATGATTTTTGGTTTTAGTCAATAGTAAAAACCAAAAGAAACTGGGTTAACATTGAATGTAATAAAAAATTCACTAATGAGAAGCCCAATGGGATGGTGAATGAGGTGAAAGATATTGTGTCCAATCATTCATCACATAACATGATTAAAAACATGAACTATAACTAACTCTTGTAGTCACCAAAGAAGAGAAGGATAGAGTTCACTGGGAGTTTGGGTACTGGAAACCATGGAGGAAAGAAGATTTAGTTACATATATTCTGGAAATGTATAAAGAAGAATCAAGAAAATTTCTTGAATAGAATTGGGAGGCGCTTTAAATGTGGAAGGGTGTGTCAAAATTTTAGCGAATAATGAAATGTGATTAATGGTCCAATTAATGAAATAAAGTTTAATATGAAACCATCTAATGAACCACCGAAAATCCAATATCTCAAGTGTATGTATTTTGGGCATTATATGAATTAATTTCCTAAAGGGAAATCTCATGAAGATAATCAACATGTTTTTATGAGTATTGGTTTCTTAGTTGATAATGAAGATAATCTGAATGAAATATAAAAGAAAATAGGTATTAAGGAATAATATGATGAATCCTAGTTAATAGTTTGAGAATGAAGTGGTATGATTAAAGTATTTTTGTATTGGGATTCAAGAATTATGAAATATATAAGGATTGTTTAGTATAATTTTTTCATAAAGGATTTGGAATAATATGTTTAATGATGTTTATGAATAAGAAAAATGATTTAATGGAGAGGTTGTATTTTATATAAAACACATGATTAATAGAAGTTAACACTTAATATGTTCATGATGTTGATAAAATATTGTTTAGTTTGGATAAAAAGATGTTGGATAAGAATAAAGTAAATTTGATAGTACTGATTACCTTGGAATAGATTAATGATTTATGGAAAAGTGGTTATTCTATCTTGGAATTAGTTTATAGAATTTTTGGATTCTTGTAATAAAACTAATAATCTATGTTTTATGTAATTAATTAGGTAGCATGTATGTTTTCAATATAGTTTTACCGTAATTCAGGTTATTACCATGATTCAAGATAATACATGGTGAAGGTAGTCACAAGTTGGGTATATAACAATCAACATCTACTTTATGATATATAGGTGATTAATTTTAAGATCATTTGGAGAAATTTAGTGACCTTTTTTCTAATGTTTTCTATTTTCATCTTTCATATGGGTCAAAAAGATTAACCACTTATGAAATGTTTTATGTTGAAAGTTGAATTAGGTTTTAGAGATTAATTTATTATTTCTTCATATAAATATTTATTCATATTGGATAACCTATGATAACCATTTTTTTATGATAACTAAATATAAATGAAATAGCTTATCATTCTATCTATGGATATTATGATCCATTAGTTCTTTAAATTCAACTTCATTTCATGAAGTAAGAGATGTAGTATAAATTTTTTATGGAACAAACATAGGGTGAGATTTTTCTTATGAAATGTAATTAAATCAATTAATTATATCTTCTTAGGAAAATTATTAAAATTTAGAAAAATGGTATTGAAATAAAAAAAATCCTATTTTTATCATTTTTTATCATATAAATGAACTTTTCATGCCAATTTTGGTGATGGTTTTGTGGTCATTAATAATCTCTTGATCAGACACTTTATTGTGATTAGGGATCTTTATCACTCTATAATTATTTATACTTTTCTTCCATGTCCTAATATTTACTTCCCAACTATGTTTTTTCTATGCGTAAACCTAGTTATGAGTTAATTTTGGTAACCATTATGTTTCCAACATTCCATTTTTAAAGGAAGTTATGGTATTAATTTTTATGGTGTTCGTTTATATGAAAGGAACTTTCAAGTATAAAAAACATTGATAACCTAGATGAATTTTTAGGGTGAAGTTCATTTTAGGGGGTAGAATGTAACAACCCAAGTTTTTATGTATTATTTTACATCTAATAAATTAAAATTGTTTAACGGATTTCATTACATGATACACCGAGTTAAGATTGTGATAAACATAAAAATGAGTTATCTTTTGGTACACAAAACACTAAGTTTGACTTTTGATACACACAATACCATGTTTATATTGGGTTACACACAACACCGTGTTTAGCTTGTGTTACATGCAATACAAAGTTTAAACAAAATATGACATATTATAAAAATATTATTATAGTTATAACCAAGAAGTTGGAATGGTGGATATAAAAATGATTAAATAAATTATGAAAATATTTTTTATGCATTTTTATACAATTAATTCTTTCGTAACCTATTAATTAGAAATGAAAGTAAGAAATATTTGAAAATAAATAAATCCCTTTTCTGAAAATCTATTTTTCTATACACAAAAACAAATTATCTCAATAAATTAAACAAACCACTTTTGATGAATGATTTTAGTTAAATTTATATATTATATATTAAATAAACTATTAAACATTCATATTATATGTTTTTTAGAAATGATATAATAATAAATCTAATTTTATGCATAAAAAGGTGTATTTTTTTAAAAGGTAGTTTTACAAAATTTTATTGGAACAATTATTTTAAAACTAATTTTTTATGCCTTTGTAGATTATATTTGACAAAATAAACTTAATTTTTCAAATAGGAACATCCAAATTATCTTAGGGTGAATTTTTGGGAACTTTTTTGAAAAGATTCATCTTTTGATGAATGGTGAAAATACTGAATTTTAATTGAAAAATACCTTTTTGTATGAACTATTTATATAGTTAAATTATATTTTAAATCCGTTTTTAAGTCTAATTAGTTAAATACTACATATATTAATCAAATTTAGGTCATTAGAATCAATTTAATATTTAAATTGGATGTAAAAACCTTGTAAACTTTTGAGCATTTTCACTTTAAAACCCTGCTTTCTCATCGCATTTGTGGGATTAATTTTAAATTAATTTATGCCACTTATGTGAATTTAATTTGTAAAAAATTATTCCATATATTTTTAAGAATAATTTAGAATTTATAAAAATTAAAACTTAATTTTTGACCAAAAATATTAGTGAAAATTGTTAAAATTAATCACGATGATTAAGAGAAAAATGAGTTTACCAACAGACTAAACTTTAAACTTATGGAAATAAATGGACTAGAAACTTATCCAACACCCATTTTATTTCCATATTTCATCCTTAAACATTCATTTATATAATTTTATTCATTATTTAATCCTTTAATTAGGTAAAAATGTGGGTATACCTAACTTCTTTTCAAAAATGTCAAGTGTGTCCTCTCTCGCAATTATAAAAGGAAACCCCCTCTCCTCACTTCTTCACACCTCTCAATCCATTTGTACCAACAAAACCCTAAAACAATCACTTAACAACTTCAATAATCTCATCCTATAAGCATTAATTTGGGCATAAAACCAACCAATTAATTCCTTTGGTGCAAACCAAATGAAGATACCTAAAGAAGAGGTAATGTTTATCAACAAACATTTTTGTTTTATTTCTTCTTAAACCCATTGAAGTATATTTATATCTATATTATATAATAAAATTAGTATCTTACATATACTAAGATGTTTTTATGTTAAGTTTATGACCTACAACCACACACACTTCAATCAGATGGGTTACAAAATCATTGTTCGTGTGTACAGTAGACTACAGCCTCGTGAACCGATGTCATTAGTTTTTCCAGTACCGCCTTTCAAGGATGGGCATAATGATCCTAATTTGATTTATATATGATACATATAATATTTATAATTTTATTAGGATTTTTTATTTTTTATATCATGCATACCTTCATGATTTACATTTTTTCACTGCTACAGATTTTTCAATTAACAGTATTAGCTAAAACTGCTGATAAATACCCCCTCTATCAGTACTAGAAAAATCACAGATAAAGGAGGCCTTTATCAGTTATAAAAAAAAGAACTGATAAAGGGGGTAATTATTTTTACTAAAAAATGGTGATAAATTCCCCCTTTGTCCATGCTAATAAAAAAAGTGATGATATTGGGGTGCTCTTTTTCAATGCAAGAGAAAAAGCACTGATAGAGGGGGGCTTTATCAGTGCTCGAGAAATGGTGTTGATAAAGGGGGGACTTTATCAATACTTTTTTATAGAATTTATAAAGGGTATATTTAATAAAAAATTAAATTTTATTTTAAATATTATATTTACATTCATATAAATATAATATGTACTTTTTAAATATGTTTTAGAAATTGATAAATACACATTTACACTTAATATATAAAATATTTATTAAAATAGATTATAAAATAAATAATAATTATTATTAATTAATAATTTGTTAACTATTATTTATTAATATTAATTTAATAACAATTG
Source organism: Viscum album (assembly GCA_963277665.1). Classification (NCBI taxonomy): domain Eukaryota; kingdom Viridiplantae; phylum Streptophyta; class Magnoliopsida; order Santalales; family Viscaceae; genus Viscum; species Viscum album. Next base: position 1,456,420,066 of record OY728148.1, read on the forward strand.
GATAATATAATAAATTAATTAATTAATGAACGGTCTAAGATAATTTGAAAACATGACTAGAAATTCAAACGACCATAAATTTTGATCTTAGGGTCTATTTCGGCTCTACCACATATAAAATTAAAGCCTTCAAAGAGGTATACACCATGATGATTTGGTAGAACCCATGTTCATATTGTTTTAGGGTGAAAAAGACTCATAATTCCTCCAAAAATAATTTTTTAGTCGGGGTATCCCAATTTTTTAACATTCAGTGGAATTTCATCCTCATTTAAGGTAGATTATGGTCATTTTCTGATGGAGACTGAATTTATTACGTGGTATTAAATTCATATTGATATTATGGTTTTAAATTTTTATCATTTTTTTATAATTTAGTTTTATTTATAATTAAATTTATACATATTCTCTTATTTTTACATATAATAAATCAATTGTATAGATAAATATTTAAACATAATAAACTAAAAATGTATTTATAATAAAATAAAACAAATGGAAATAAATATCCTATATTCATTTTATTTAAATTTAAAAAAAATTCCATTTTATTTAAATTATAAAAGTGCATTAATATTTATATATAATGTTTATATATACATATTTTTGTGTATTAATAAACAAAAATATATATTATAATGTATATATATAAATAAATATTAATATATAATATATTTAATTAAATATAATTGAATATATAAATATATATATATCACAAACTTCTAAATATATATAAATAAATATAAATGTAGTAATATATAAAGAAAACATGCATGGGAGAGTGGTAAAGAGCATCCAGTCGCATAAGGGAGGTCCTAGGATCAAATCCAAGCACGTATAGTTATTTAGGGGTTCCTTCTAACACTGAGAAAGTGGGAGATGCAAGATAGAATTTTGGGAGTGGTAAGTGATAATAAAGGTGGTTGCAATAATTGATAAAGGTGGTGTTGGGGGTACATGAAAACATTAATTGTTTTCAAAAAATTTAACAACGCTAAAATGAATTGTTAAAGGTAACTTTTTTGGCACTAAGAAGCACTCTTAAGGGAACCCTTTATCAATGCTAAAAAACACTGATAAAGGTAGTATTTTAACATTTCTTGCAATATCATTTCTTTTGAAGTGATGATAAAATCCTTTTACTATCTCTTATAAAGGACCAATTTTTAGTAGTGTTTAAAATATGATAACATCATTCATGTGTATGGCAGACTACCACCTCACAAAGTGATGTGATTCATTCACACTATAAGTGGAATGTATTAAAAATTAGTTTAATAAAAATTTGTGATATATATATATATATATATATCACATTAAAATTATTTTTGAATGATAATAAATAATATACTTTTATTTCTTTCAATCTGAAAAGAAAATGAAAATAGCGTTCAAGCATACATACATCCTACTGTCTCAATGAACGGTGTATTTAATTTTCTATATCTATATTTTAGAGATTTTTATCAATAAGTATATACTTAATATATATGATATTTATATCATGGTTATAATTTTAAGATGATAAAATAATTATTAATTTAATTTAACCAAAAATATAACAAATCAAAACTTATACAAAAAACAAAGCGGTTATTACCCAAAATGTGACGTTAACATAGTATTGTTAATAAAATGTTGATAAAAAAGTCATAAGAAAATCATATATGGAATAATATATATGAATATTTATATATAATATATTTATAATTAACTTATATTTATTATAAATGGGGTTTTAATGTGTACAAAGTAAGTCAAGACTTAAGGTAAGGGATTTTCGTCTCACTTTTTACTTTTGTGAGACACATGCTATATTCACCACCTCTTTATTATATGTTGTGTATATACTTCCTATGAATGTAACTTATGATTATTTTAAATATAATTTTTTTATTTAAATATCTATTTATGGATATATCTTTCATGGGGTAACAGTTTCAAATTTACCAATGCAGTAAGGGAATTTTGTCTGAATTTTTATTCTTTGAGACACATGTTATGTTATGCACCAAAATTATTTTATGAGGTGTATATACAACCCCTTTGAAATGTTATATTATTAATATACTTATTTTAAGGATATTTTAATCTTTATTTAATTTAATTTTTTCATGTGTACTATTATTCAAAGTTTCCAAAGTGGTAAGAGTTTGTTGCTACCATCTAATCCTATATCAGGATTGTTTATGATTATGCTCCAATTGATGAAATATTATGATCCATCTCTCATTAATTATAATGAATTTTCTTATCCTATAATTATTCATGATATATTCATGAAACATTACCATTTTTACACTCTTTTGTACTTAAGATAATTAATAAAACACTTTTAATAAAATCTGACTTTATTTTTATCTTTAGTCAGAAATTTGTTTTCTTCTAAATGTATATTTTCTAAAAATGTTTTTAAAAAATTTTAAATAATATTTCCATATAAATTTCAAGAAAAGTATTTTTTTAAAAAAATTAAGTCTTTAAAATGATTTTCAAATCTTCGATTATAATTTTTCAAGGTTACTTTTAAAGAAAATGGTTTTCATAATGTTTTATGTTTTAAAAAGAGTTTTTTAAATCGGAAAGGATGTTTTCATAAATAAATATTTGAAATGATACTTTCAAATTATTTTAAATATAATATTAAATCAATTAGTGTAACATATTCCTTATGGTAGATATTATAAAATTTTACTATTCATATTCTTTCTCTTAATGGTTTATGTTTTAGTGGAATGTTGTTTATGGAACCCCATTTATTTTCCATGGGTTAATCACATTTCAAAGAGATTTTTATGGAACTAGTTTCTTTTACATGTTTTAATCATGTTTAAAAGAGATTTAAATGAAACCAATTTATTTTCTATGGGTTAATCAATTTATAAAGGGAATAATGGATATTTTATGAGTTTTATGAAAGTTATTTGTACTTTAGTCATTTTTTGGTTATTGTATATTACATATATGATAGGGAAACTCACATAGCACTAGGTAAGACCATTAGATTCTGTGGTGGGGTGGCCTAGATAAAACTGGGTGATCCCATTAAAGCTTACAAGATATGTGTGTCCAGATAGCGCTTCAATGCATTGGGTAATAATAAATGCTTTATGAGCTTAGAGGGTACACAGGTGTTTAGTCTAAGCCCAAAGATATGGTCGTATGGGTGTTTAGACCAAGACCAAAGATGAGGGTACAAATAAATTTATCCTAATACCAAATATGAGGGTACACTGGTGTTTATACCAAGACAAAAGATGTGGTTACATGGGTTTTTAGCCATGAACAAAGATGAGGGTATGTGGATAGTCATCCCAAACCCAAAGATGAGGGAACATGGGTGGTCATCCCATTCACAAAGTAAGTATGTGGGTAGTTAGCCCAAGCATAACATTTTATTAACGTATTTATGGTAATACTTGACATAATATTTTCTATTTGTGTATGTATGCCACAAATTCCATGTATTATTCTCTAATGGATTATGATATTTGATTCCCTTATGTCTCATGTCTTATGCAATACCAATCTTTATTCCATGACTTGTGATTATGATCTTTGATATGTATGGTATGGTTTTTAAATGTTATTCTCATAATCTCATACTCTTATGTTCATTTTATGCCTACTTATATATCTTATTTTCCCTTACTGAACATCTGATCTCGCCCTTATGTTTCTTTTTCCTAGGTTATGAAGATATGTTTTAAGTAGGAGTACTAAAGGGGAAGATATTTTTAGGAAACATTGAATATATTTCACCAAACTAGAATATTGTGTTCCATGTTTCCAAAGGAACTAAAATATTGTGGTCTTTAAGAAATTATTTATGTGATGTAATGAATATTCATTTAAAAATATGGAATATCTATGTATGTTAATCATGTGTCTCTAAACTTACCCCCTAAAAAAATGATTTTAACAATGAATTGATAATAAATGGGTTATAAAATATTATAAGTAAATAATATATGATATGATATATATGATCATGGTTTTGTAATATATTTATAATAAATTTATATTTATTATACAGGAGTTTCAAACACATACAGAGGAAATCAAACCTGAGGTAAGGGACTTCGTCTTAATTTACTTTCATTGAAGCGTATTTTGATGTTATGAAACTATATTCTTTTATGAGGTGTATATAACATCCCTTTGACATTATATATCATGAATTTATTTATTCTCATGATATATAAAGTTTTTTCAAATATTATTCTTTCATGGGGAAAATGATTCAACTAATTACAAATGGTAAGGGTTTATCATATCACTTTTACTTCTATGATATATTTCATATTCAACACTTATTTCTTTTTTATGGTGTATATAATGCCCCATTAATTTTTCATATCATTAATATCTTTATCTTTATAGTATTTAATGTTTAATTTGAATTTATTTCTTTCATAAGGATTATTATTCAAAAGAAACCCAAGTGATGATGGTTTATTTCAAAATCTCTTCATTATTTAGGATTGTTTATATTTAATTACCCACTAGGGAATATTTATCTTCAATTTCAATGTTTTCTAAAAATTATTTAAAAAATGTTTTTTCTACTCTCCTATAATTTTTTAAAGTCACTTTTACCCTTGTTTAAAATTTAAAAAAAATTAAAAGGAATATTCCTGTCATTTTTCAAATGATGTAATTTGTGATTTTTCTCACAAAAATACTAAAAGAATGTTTTTTAACATATACGGCATGAGAATATTTCTCAAATTAATGACACCTTAATGATTTGAAGCATTATTTACAATATTAAAAGGTTATTTTCAAATAAAATTTATTCCTTTATAATTGTACGACTTTTAAAAAAATGATTTCAAAATGGAATGGATATCTTCCTCAAGAATTATTTCAAGTGAACTTTCAAAAAAAATCTATATCTAATATAACGTTATTTGATGTTAATTATTATTTACTAAGAATATTATCCATGGATACCAACCTACTCTTTCTTTGGTTGATTTATGTTTATAGTGGTATGGTATTTATGAAACCTGTTCCTTTTCCATGGGTTATGTTATGAAGAAATTTTTATGAAACACATTTATTTACATGGGTTCTAATATGATGAATGATTAACGTTCTTGTGGCCCACATGTGTATAGTTCTCATTTTTTGATGGGTAGGACCTATATCTCCCTTCAATGCATTGGGTAATTATTTATGTCTTATGATATAGATAAGACTGGAACGGGTAGTAAACTCAGTTCAGTAAGGGGTTGTATCTACAATGATGATCTTGGGAGTGAACCTTGACTATTATAATAGTTTGGGGAGTCAACCCATTCTTCTATGAGTAAAGGCATACCACTGGGGATGGGGGTGTGTCCCTCCCATGAGGTACAGTCTCCCATGTATTTTCTATTCTTATGTGTATGCCACAATTTAATATTTTATGCCTATGTTATATTCAAGTGGCTCATGTTCTTTACTTCCTTTATAAGTCATATCTTATAAACTGTAAATATTTATGTCATCAATCAAGATTAAGATATTTTATTTATAGGGTAAGGATTTGAAATGATAAGTGCATGTTCTCATACCATTTTTCTCATGTTATGCTTATATGGTCATTGACATCTCACTTATTTATCCTTACTGGGCATTTTAATTCACCATTATTATGTTTGTTTCAAGGTTATGTGGAAATATGTTAGTTGAATTATTTCTAGAAGTATTCCACAAGTATTATGTTGATTACCTATTGAAAAATTTAAAAAAGTTGGGTATAGTGAGAGATAGTGTTGATCTTTATGATCCAGTTGTTTATGAATCATAGTCATTAAGTGTTTATTCTAATTATTTAAAACTCTAAACCTAAAAGGTTCTGGGGTATGAAATTGATCTAATATTTCCTTTTGATGTTGTAAGGTTTGGATGAAAATAAAAAAACCAAGTCACATTTAATGGAGTCAAATCTTGAAATGTAAAGTTTATATTTTTTGCACCAAATCTAGAAGTGTGGGTTCAAGGTTGTTACAATTCTCAACTATGAATTAATCCCCAATAAACCCCATTCCATGAAATTATTATTATTATTACTATATAAATTATTATTACTATTATTATTATTATTATTATTATTAATTTACTTATGAAATGTGAAAACTTGTGCAATGATAAATATTTATTTTACAGACTGATAAATAAATATTTGTCACCAGATAAAATTTATCCCCTCATCCTCCTCAACATTAATTTAATTCATGAATAAATATTTAAATAAATATTATTCATTAAATAAATAAATAAATATTATATTCAATGTCCAATGAATAAATATTTATTTAATGCTCGTATAACTAAATAATTATTTATTTAATAAGTAAATAATTATTTATTACTGTGTGAATAATAAGAGATAAATATATGTTATATATTTAATTAATTAAATAATTACTTTGAGAATAAATATTTATTCAATATTTGAGATCATTTAATAAAACATGAATAAATACTACTTATCGATCTAGATAATAATATTTATTATAATAATTAAATACCAATAATATTAGCTAAGATTAAAGGAAAGATTTTTTTGTTCCTATAGGCCTCTTCCTCGGTGGAATTGGGTGGGCTTGTCTAAATTCTAAGAAAATTTTCTATAAATAGTTCAAGGAACCCACATAGGAAGAATATATGTCACAATGAAAAAAACCACATATGAATGCCCACTGTGTAATATAATACCTTTATTTTGATATCTCATCAAGATGATTTCACTCTTGTTTTATCAACCTATATGCTTGATACATCATTCATTTACTATCTGAAAGGAACTAATCAATACACCATGGCCATGGAATTTAATGTGATGGTTCCATTTCAATCAAATGTTTGAGATATCATCTTTTATAAATATGGAAGATAAAAAAAATTCACAACTTATTCATTAATAACATATCATTCATGACTCACCCAATGTACCCAACTTCACTATGATCATATATCACCATAGTTTATGGGAGTACATAAAAGTGTGTGAGTCATGGCATGCATTAATAATAATTTTAAATTTGAAAGACAACTACACATTCTCATAGATAATAATTTCCAATGACATATAAACATGTGTATTTCTCATAGACAGGTTTGTTTCAATAATCTCTCATCCTGGAGATTACCAAGTGAAAACTTCATGTTATAAAGTTTCATCTACTTACATGTACTCACATATGACATTAAATATATTATTTTTCCTATCATATAATGTTATTCAACCATGGATTAATATTTAAGAATATCATCATAGTATTTCAAGTTTCTTAATGTAGTAGGGAACTGATATGACCCTTTCAATGAAATAGATACTTTTGGGAATTATAATATTAAAGACACGAAAAATAATGAAAATTTTGTAATAATATATTTTTTCACTTAGTTGAATATATATTCAATCTAAATTATAAACAATTGGTTCTAGAACACCAACTCCAATAGAATCCCACTTGTACTAGATCCAACTGCTTATTAATTTTAGTCTTCTAGATCTCAAATTATTGTCATGTTTCTATTGAGTTATGGGTTTAGTTATGGGATCTTCCAGAATGTATTTTTGTGGAAACTCTACCCACTGTGACATCACCTATCTGAGAAAAATCCCTCAAGATATGATATTTTCAATGTCTATTATTTGTCTACTTATGTGGCCTGGGATCCTTTATAAGAGTCACCACTATAGTATTATCACAATAGAATTTGATAATTTCTACTTCTAAACACCATGCAAATCCCTTGGAAAATTTTTCAAATCCAAACTTCTTCTTTAACTTCCTTAGAAAACATGATATACTCGAATTATACTATAAAAATTGGTGATGACAACTTTCTTTGATATCTTCTAGCTCACAAAACCTCCATTGAGATTAAAGATGTATCCTGATTACAATTTCCTATTATATTGATCTGTTTAAAACTATCATATGTATATTCTCATATGATTATCTCTTTATCTCCTCCATAGACGAGGAACATGTCCTTAATATGCCTCAAATACTTAAGGATAGTCTTGACTCCCATATAATGGAAGTCACCTGGGTTATCATGTTATCTTCCTATCGTACTTAAAGTGTAGGTGACATATATCCTAGTAAATATAATAACATACATGACTGGACTTATCACTAACACATATGGATTATTTTCTTTATCATATTTCTGTGGACACATTTTCTTGGAGAGATTAATGTCATGTGACACTAGAAACAATCCCATTTTGGATAGTTCTATACTTAATATATTTAGTATCTTGTCAATGTACATACTTTGACTTAATCTAACCATCCTCTTAGATATATCACAATAAATCTTGATCCCAAGAATATATGTTGTTTTTCCTAAGTCCATCATTGATAATCATGTGTCTAAACATTCCTTAATGAATTTTAAGACTGGTATTTCATTTTCAGTAATTAGTATGTCATCAACATTAACTATTAGGGAAACAACTACACTCCCAATAAACTACTTATAGACACAATACTTATATTTTTTCTTTATGAAACCAGATTCCATTATGGACTCATAAAATCAAATGTTTCATGACTTGGAATCTTTCTGTAATCCATAAATGTATCTTTACAACTTTTATACCATGTTCAAATCCTTTCGAGTTAAAAAACATTCTGGTTAGGTCATATAAACATCTTCAGGAAGGTTCCCATTAAGGAAATATATTTTTACATCCATATACCAAATCTTATATTTATAGTAAACCATTATAAAAAGTATAATTATGATTGATTTTTTTGTATATAAACAGGAAAAAGGTTCTGTCATATTCTATGATTTGATGTTGTTTGAACTCTTTTGAAACCAATTGTGCCTTATAGGTACTTAATTTTCTCTTCATTTCTTATTTCTTATTGAATTACCATTTACATCCATTATAGGATCTATGAAAACCCAAACATGGTTTTGGTATATGTAATATATTACAAACTTTATATATTCTTACCATTTTTTCATCTTTTATTTCACTTATTTATCCTTATATGTTAAAAGATCATTACTATAAACTAATAATGATTATTCATCCTTAGTAACTAGAAAACCTATTATTTTGGTTTTTTAACCTCTATTATACTTCTACAATGTACTTGTGTCTCCAAAACATCCTTTTTCATGGATCTTTGTGGGAACTATTCATATTCCAACTCTTATGTATCTTGAGCCTATACTTCTTTAAATTATATCTTTCTACCACTATCAATTTTAGAGATATGATCCCTCTCAAAGAATGTGAGACATTTTTCAACCATAGACTTATTATATAAGGGTTATATAGGAAATATCCCCTTATTTCCTTGGGGTATCCTATAAAGATACACTTAGTTCCTTAGGGTGAAAGTTTTCTACCAGAAATAGCCTTAATAAATTCATTATAACCCCACACGCATGCATGCGACAACACTAGTTTATTTTCATACCAAATTATATATAGAATATTATTTACCAATTTATTTGTAACTTGTTTTAGAATGTTTGTCCTTGTCTATATTGTGTATCCCTAAAAATTTAATGGAAGAATCACATGACTCATCATTGATCTCACAATATCTAACATGGTGTGGTTCCTCCTTTCACTTACATAATTTCATTATGGTTTATAAGGAGGAGTGGGTTGGGATAGAATCCAAAACTCCCATAAATAATCAATGAATTCTTGATTAAGGTATTATTTTCCATAATCTAAGTGGATGTTCTTAATATTCTTACCAAGATAGTTCTTCATATTTATAATAATATTCCTTGAATCTTTCAAAGGAATCAAACTTAAAAATCATTAATTATGCATATCCATTTCTACTAAAGTTATCAATAAAAGTAATTAAGTATGAGTAACCACCTATGGTATCAACTTGAAATGTTCAAAATGTATTAGTATAAACCAACTCAAGAATCTTTCTGTAACTTTTACCTTTTCCACTAAATGGGGAATTGATTATTTTTACTTGATAATATGCATGAAATATACCAACTGGTTTTAGTTCAAATGAATCCAAATATCTATCTTGGTGTAATCTTATCAATTTTTTTCATTCATATGATCTAGTCAGTGATACCATAGTTCAGTGCAGTATGAGTCTTGGGAACTATTTTTGTTATCAATTGTCATTACTGTGTTCATGTAATCTAATACATAAATATCATTATTTAAATATTCCTTCCCATAAAAATTATTTCTTTATAAAAAATGTTACACTTATTTCCAAATTTGAAAATAAATCAACACTATATCAATCTTGGGTATAGAAATAATATTTTTGGTGACTAAAGGCGCATAATATAAATCTTTCAAAACTAAGATAATTCTAGTCATCAATGTGAGGTGGTAATATCAAATAGCCGCAACAGCAAGTCTAGCTCTATTGGATGATAATGGATCAACCTTATAACGACCCATACTTTACATACATGGTTATTACTTCAGAATTGAAGCATACTTATTACAACATATAACAAAACCATGATAGGACCGTATAGGTATAGTGTCTTTAGAAACTGGGAAACATAAACAAATGGTTCATAAATCATGTACATTGTCTCCCGTTTATTTCATCATATCTAAAGTCCCTTTTGGCATATCCTACTTAATACCCTTCTTCCTGACCTGTGGAAAATAAAACATAGAAAAGGGTGAGCTCAAATTCTCAGTAAGGGTAAATAAAATAAATATCAATCATATCATATTCATAAGAACATAACATTTTGAAAATATTAACTTGCAAAAGAGATCATAATCATAACATGGGATAAATCATAGTAGTGAGATGTAATCCCAATAATAATAACTTAAATCATGAAACTGTGTGGCATATACACATAATCATATAAAATCATTTCATATTAGTCAAAGCTCATTTCCAAGACCATCAAAGAGGACAAAGTCCATTACGGAACCGAGTTCACTCCTCGTTCCAGTCATGTATCATTGAATCAGATTAACTTGCCATTACAACCATGTCTATCTCATGAAATAAAAATCTTTACCCAATGCATTGGAGGGAGATATAGGTCACACCCATCTCAAAATGAAACAATTCTTATGTGTGCCACAAAATCCTAAATCACAGCATAACCCATGTAATAAAAATGGGATTCTTAAACATCATGTCATCATAACATAATCCATATAAGATAAAAGGACATCATAAAATTAATTCCATCATAACATAATCAAATCAATGTAAACATAGGGATAGAAACAGAACCCTATATTATCTTAGATGTAAAATAATTTTGATAAAACACTTGAACTCCATTCTTGAGGAAAATATCCTTTATACTTCAAAAACATTTTAACTTTCTTAACATGTCATAAAATTTTAAACTAAAAGAAGTTGATTAAAAATAAACTTTAAAACTTTTAAAGGAATATTTATGTAAATAATGTTCTATGAAATCATAACAATCCATTCATGTCATATAAGTAAAAAAATATTCTTCTCATACTTTGGCCGGAAAAGTCAAAAAGTACCTCGTACTAAAAACGACAAAAGATTCCTTTCATATCTTTTACTCACCAAAGGGTAAAATTGGATTTAAACAATTTTAGGAGGATTGAAATAATATTACATATTGAGGAAACATGGATGTGTTTCATAAATATTCCCCAGTAAATTCTGAAGTATAAAAAATCTCGGATAAAAATGAGATTGCAAGATTTTCCCATACCTTAGGTCCGATTTTCTTCGTACGTATCTGAAACTCCTATATAATGATTTAAATAATGTCATTGAATTATTACAAAATCATATTAATTGTTATGATATCATATATGGTCATATTATTATCTTCTAATTAGTAATATTTCATTGCTACTTGTTATTCGGGTGTTCATTACTTTATGTTCTTATGCATGTTTTGTCGAATAAATTATTATTCTTATTTTTAGGGTTATAGATACCTCATTTACAGAATGGTATCAGTGTAATATATATAATATTTATTAATTCAATTCATTGATATAATAATTATTTAATGAATATCATGTAGAACGAGTCGCATCACATCGTAGAGACGGTAGGCCGTACGTACGCACGAGCGATGATATCGTTCCCATGATCGTGGAATTGTATTGAAGTGTATGTATACTATTTAAGAATCAATATCAATTTAAAATAATCATATATAGTTATTATTTACACCATTATACCCATACAAGTAATGTGGTGGTGGAAAACAGATTACACCACGGCGTAGAGACGGTATTCCGTACATACGCACGCGCGGTGATTTCGTTTTCCATAGGATGGATAGAAGGTGAAATAGGGTTGTTTCATATTTATAATAAAATATAATTATATGAGTGATACTGATTCTATTACTTCATAATTAAACAACTAAATAATATGAAGTAGAAGAGTAAATAAATTTGAAAGAATCGGTAACGGATAATACCTCTTCTTCGACACGCCTCTTTGAAACCTCCTCTTAGGGCACTAATTTGGTCTTTGAAGAATACCAGGACCTCTAGAATATTACTAGGGGATTTGAGAAGAGTAATGGGAAGGGTTTGGCCTAGATTTAAGGCTCAAAGTTGTGTAAAGAGGAGAGGGAGGAGCTTCCCTTTTATAAGGGAGGAGAGGGGCACCTTTGGAAACCTCTAAAATATTAATTTATAATAAACCCTAACCCCACTTAAAAACTTCCAAAGTTAGTAAAATTAGGATATTAGATAAGATAGGTTTGTAATATCATCAACCAATTAAATTTATACATGTTTTTATTTTATTGTAAACATTATCATTTTGATTTATCCTTATTTAATCTATTTAATTTTATTTGTGGTAATAATGTTAAAAATTTTATATGGTTATAAATGCTTACTTATGTGTTATTAATTATACATAATTTGATACTTTATGACATTTTAGATCAAATAAATTTTAATTTGTAATTTTTTAAATATATTTGTGATTTTTAAAAAATTTAATAGTATAAAATATCAATAGTGTCAATTTTGACACAATTCATTTATTTTAATTTAAATAAAATCCACACAGAAGATATGTTTGAACCAAAATATTTAATATATTTATAACATGTCATATTTATCTATAAAATTAATGGATCACATTAATTAGTTCATATAAAATTTATTTTAATATTTTTAAAACTATTTATTTGATATTTCAATTAATGAAATAATTTCTACATCACTATTATGACCTCATTAATGATAATTATTTTATCCCTAAAAATTATAAATAAATTCTCATGATGTAGATAATTTTATTAGATTTCTGGATACTATTCATGTTTTAAGTTTCATGAAGTTTATCACTAAATTAAAATTATTATACTTATAAGATTTAAGATAATTACATGTTGTCACTTTCTTTGGTTTTAATAACAATTAAATTATTTTAATGGTCAAAAGTCCATAAAATGAATTTATTCCAACCCTTAGGTGATAAGGGCCGACTTTTAGTCATCCAATAGAATTTTGGCAGGTGTTAGGGTAATTTTATAATCTTATATTTACCCTTAATTACCCGGTTTACCTTTAACTATAGTAAATAAAAAATACCATAGTTACTATTCATAATATCAAAAAAATAAAAGTAACCTATTAACATAATTTAGACCCACTGAATTCAAATATGGAATCCATTTTTCGAAATTCAAAACATAGAAGTTTCAGTAATTAATTTAAAATTAGTCTCGTTGTTAAGAAAATGGGTTTTAAAAGTTAAAACATTGCCAAAGATTGAAATGTTTTTACCTAGGAATTCAATGTAAAATTAATGGTAATGACATAAATTATATTAAATTGTAAAAATATATTCTATTTATACTTTAAAACAATTAAATATTATAATTTAACCATATAAATTAGTGCGATTAAAAAAGTTGTTTTTAATTAAAATATAGCGTGTTTTTACTATTCATTAAAATGTGAAAGTTATCAGAATAATATGAAAAATTTATCCAAAGTAAATTTTTATATCTTGATTACAAATAAGAATTTTATTTTGTCAAATTGAGCTTATAAACTTGTCAAAAACTAGATTTAAAGTGGGTGCGCCATCAAAAGGCGGCAAAACTGCATTTTTTGAAAAATACTTATTTTACCTGAAAATTTTATTTTGTTCTCATACCATGTTCTAGAAAATATGTAAGATGAATAATAATGTCATAAAATTAAAATTTTAGTTAATAATATTCATAATGGCTAGTCCCTAATAATATTATAACAATATATCATTGTTTAGTGAAACCCGGTATTGCGTACTACACACGCTATCGAGGAAGGTCACAATTGCGTGTAACGCAAGCCAAGATAGTGTTGTGTGAAGTGAAAGATTCCTTTGATGTTGCGTATAACATTAGACATAAAAAAATATACTTCTCATAAAATATCAGGGTGTTACATTCTACCCTCCTTAAAATGAATTTCGCACTCGAAATTTGTCACTTTGTAACAAACAGATGAGGATACCTCTCCCTCATCATATCCTCAAGCTCCCATGTAGCTTATTCTAATTGGTGGTTCCTCCATAAAACTTTCAACAAGCGAGTGGTCTTGTTCCATAGAACTTTTTTGCTATGATCCAGAATCTATATCAGATTTCTTCATAAGAAAGATCTTGCTCCAGCGGTACAAATTCTGAGCTTAGTACATGTGAAAGATCGGGTATGTACTTTCTCAAGAGAGATACATGGAACACATCGTTAACTTGAGAGAGATTTGGTGGAAGCACCAATCGGTAATGTAACACCCCGAGATTTTATGAAAAATATTCTTTTTAATTTCATTAATGTCTTGTGTTGTACGCTACACCAAAAGAATCTTGCACATCACGCATCCTTGACTTGCCTTACATTACACGCAATCACGACCTTCCTCAATAGCGTGTGCAGTACGCAATACCGAGTTTCACTAAACGAGATATTATAATAATATTATTATGCACTAGCCGTTATGAATAGTAATACCCACTTTTTGAAATTTTATAAATTTTATCTTTCAAAATGGACTTCATTTTTGGATTCGGAATATCGAAATTAGCTTAGGGTGAAATTTTGGTACTTTTCAGATAACTTTCATATTCTGATGAATAGTGAAAATTACTAAATTTTAATTAAAAACAACTTTTTTAATCGAAATAATTAATAGTGATAAATTATTAATTTGAGTGGTTTTAAAGTATATTTAGAATATATTTTTACAATTTAAAACAATTTTGGTAATTGGATTTAATTTCACATTTAAACCAGACATAAACAAGTGTCAATCTTTTGATAGTTATTATCTCTTAAAAACACGATATTTGTTTTGACGGCGGGAATTAATTTTTAAATTAGTTAATGTAAATGATATGTTTTTAATTTGGTAAAATAGACATCATTTTTGAATTCATAATATCAAATATATCTTAGACCTAATTTTTTGTATTTTTTTGGAAACTTTCATTTTTTGATGAATAGTGAAACCACTAAGAGGTAGTTAAAAAAACTGAATTTTTCATAAAACTTAATTTTACCGCTTCTGTGAGTAAAATTTAGAAAATCCGAGAGACATGGTTAATATCAAGGACTAAAATGTGGTTCAATGAGTTGAAAATAATTTTTGGTGAATAGTAACTTTTTACTTTTTTTACCACGGTTAAAAGTAAATATGGTAATTAAGGGTAAAAATGATATTATTATTACCCTAAAACATGTCCTAATTTTATTGTACAAGTGTAATTCGACCCCAAACAATATTAGGAATAAAATATGACCATTTAGTCCCACTTGGATTAGATTAGGACATTTATTATTAATTTATTTAATGAAGGGTTAAAATAGTTAAAATCAAAGTTTAATAAATAAATCATTTTTTATATAGGGTTATACATAAGATAAATTTGACTATAAATATTAATTAGAAATTTAAAAGGATTTCCTACATAATGGTATTTTATTTTTAATTTTTAGACTTAAAATAATTTAATTTATTTATGACACAATGATGATGCAGTAATTATCTTATTAATGAAATATTGACATAATTGATGTTATAAATACCCAAATAAATGTAATTTGAGACTTTTTATGAATTCCAATAATTTTATATGTTAATATGACATGTTAGTATTGATTTAATTAACTTTTTTAGAACTAATCATTCTGTTATGATTTTCACAATAATCAATTACCAAATAGTGTCAAAATTGACATAAAATAGTTTTTAAAACAAATATTATATTATTAATTGTTATTATATTCCTAAAAATCTAAGGTTCATTAAAGATACTTATATCATGATATTTGTATCATTAATGGACCACTTGGGGGTCTCTTGGATGTATATGGTAAATTTATTAACTATATAATATAAAAATACAAAGTGACATGGTAAATGTCAATCTAATTAACTAAGAGTTAAAACTAAAAGATAAAGTTAATATAATGACCTAAACTTGTCTAAATTCTATTTTATGAAAGGATTTAGACCCATACCCACATTAGATTCTAAATATATCAATTTGGAGCTATTAAAAACATAATATTATTTTATAATAAAATAATATTTTTAGTTATTCCAAAGGTGCCCATCTCCTCCCTTATAAAAGGGCACCTCCTCCCTCTATTCCTCACACCACTTTGATCCTTCAAGCTCGGCCAAACCCTGCCAAATTCTATTATCCACTTCCCTAGAAACATCCTAGAGGTCCTGGTCTTCTTCAAAGACCAATTTTAGTGCCCTAAGAGGAGGTCTCAAAGAGGCGCTTCAAAGAAGAGGTAATGTCCGTTACCAATTCTTTCAACTTTATATCTTCTTCCACTTATTCTTCTTAGGTTGTTTCATTATGAAGTAATAACATCAGTATCACTCATATACTGATATGTTATTATAAGTATTAAACAACCCTATTTCATCATCTATCCATCCTATGGAAAACAAAATCACCACGCGTGCGTACGTACGGAATACCATCTCCATGCCGTGGTGTAATCTATTTTCCACCACCACCTTACTTGGATGGGTATAATGGTGTAAATAATAACTATATATGATTATTTTAAAGTGATATTGATTCTTTAATAGTATACATACACTCAAATAAAATTCCATGATCATGGGAACGATATCATCGCTCGTGCGTACGTACGGAATACCGTCTCCACGATGCAATGAGATTCATTCTCAATGATTAACCATTCATGAATGATTATAAAGTATATATAATAAGTAATAAAGAAATATATGACATAATAATGATACTGTATTTATGTATATATATATGTATGTCATCCAATTAATTCCATTCAATTCAATGAGGAAACGAAAACAACATTCATGCGTACGTACGGCCTACCGTCTCTATGAACGGTGTATTTCTTTCCATTTATCGATCTATTATATATATTTATATTCTGAATATATATTATATATAAATAATGTTTTATATTATATAATTAATTAATCATTATCTAAGTAATCATATGAATAATTACAAGTCACGGACAACAAATGAAACGATTTTACCCAAAACACTCTTTAACATTGAATTTACAAAAGAATGGGTAATATAAAGTCATAAGTGAACCATATATGATATCATAACAATGATTATGATTATGTAATAAGTCAATGACATTATTTAAATCATTTTACAGGAGGTTCGTATAAGTACGAAGCATATCGGACCTAAGGTAAGGGATAACTTTTCCAATATCGTTCTTATCCGATATTGTTTATTCGTAAGTATTTATTGGGGTTATTGTTCTCATCCATGTCAATGTTTCCTAAAAATGGTTTCATGTATTTTTAATGTCCTTTTTACCCATTTTTGACTTTTACTACATGGTATGTATGGAATCTTTCTTTTACGAGGTACTTTTTGACTTTTCCAGCAAAAGTACGAGAAGAATGTTTTTTTTAACTTATACGGCACGAACGGATTTTTATGGTTTTATAAAGCCTTATTTTCATGAAGCTTCCTAAAAAATATTTCATGACTATTTTCAAAAAAATAATTTTCTTTTAAAATTGCATGACATTTTGTTAAAAGAAAATGATTTTTAAGAAAAAGGGATATTTTTCTCAAGAATTCATTTCAAGTGTTTTATCAAAACCATTTTCATCTAAGATGACATTATTTCACATGTGTATGTGTCAAGTATCATGTCTCTATTATTTACATGGTTTCACTTTTATTATTATGAAATGATATCCATTACTTTTATATGGATTATGTGATGATGGGATGATGTTTATGAAACCCATTTTTATTCATTGGGTTATTATGAATGATGTATGTTTATTTTGTGGCACAAGTAAGAATGATTTCATTATGAGATGGGTGGGACCTATATCTCCCTCAAATGCATTGGGTAAAGATTTATATCTCATGAGATAGACATGTCTGGAATGGTAAGTTAATCTGGTTCAGTATTACAGGACTGGAACGAGGAGTGAACTCGATTCAGAAAGGGACTTTGTCCACTAAGATGGTCTTGGCAGCAATGCCTTGGCTACTATGGAAATCATTACATGTGATTAATGGATTCCACAATTACATGTTTTATTCCCATACTATGTTATCATTATTTATGTTCCATTATGATCTATGCCTTATGTACTTCCATGTTTTAAGTCGTTTCTCAAGATTTTGATGTTTAAACATTATATTCATGTTTTTAAGTTCAAATGTATATGGTATGTTTTATTTTATCCATGCTTACCCTTACTGAGAATTTGAGCTCACCATTTTTATGTTTTATTTTCCCCCAGGATTAAAAGAAAGGTTTTAGGTAAGGAAACTGTTTCGGTGCGGATGTGTGTCGGGTTACGCTGTTCCGCCAGGACGCGTTCGCGCGTGCACCCGTCGACCCGAGGGGATAGGCGCGCGGCTTGTGGTCCCGCAGTCCCGCTTTCCAAGGGCGGGCGGCATTCGTCCCTTATTCAGGGGCGTCTGCTCCTTGATCGAAACCGGGATGATGGGATGTCGGCTCCTCCTTCCTTGGACGTCTCCTCGGAACTCGTCGCCTAATCCGGGTCTCCCTCATAGACTTAAGAATGTTCGTGAATCTCGTTCCCGGCGCCATATCTTCATGGACACCGGTTAATTACGCTGCTTCCGCCCGGACGCTCCAAGGAGTCTGGGCGGGGCAGCAACCTGCAGTGAGAAGGTCGGGTGGCTCTGGGTGATGGGGGCGTGTCGTAACACTGCGGCTCTGCACGTCTGTCTTCCGTCCCTAACAGGGCTTCTCGAAGGCATGATGGCCTGAGGCATCCCGTACTGGGTGCGGGGAACTGTGTCACCTGAGGTTTTCCTCAGCTTCCCATGTTTAACACGGGGTATGCCGCGAGTTTAACGTCCAGCGGGGACGGCATCGGACCGATCAACACAAAAAGTGGATCAGATGACAGAACCCCTTGCGGGGAACCTCCGACGCTGGGGCCAGCACATGGGCGGCTTCCCAAGTAACGTGGAGTGGAGTGAAGTGGCATGACCCCACCGGGATGTGGCGGCCCGGGTAAGGATCAGGATGGATGATGGAGTGAAGAGCTTGGACCCCGTAGGGGCTTCCTACGTACCACGCGTTAGCACGGATCAAAGTCAACGTAGTTCGGGTATACAGTTTAACGTCATGCTGGACGTCGGCAAGCCGACTCACGAAGAGGTCAAGGCCGCCGGGCGGAGGATTGAACCGAACCACCTCGCACAGAGGGGGATGGAACGGCCGGGTGGATCACAGTTTCACGTCATGCTGGACGATAAAAGGGGAAATGGAAAAGGGGGGGCTGTGGGGAGGCACCGCGGAGATACACACGGGCAGTCTCCCACAGGGGCGGATTCATAGGTGAATCGACGCAAGTGTGAACCCTGGAGGGGTCCACTGGTGGACGAACCGACGTAAATATGACCGGGACGACCAGGTGGTGGGCTTGGACCTCAGGGAGGCTTCCTACGTACCCTGTATAGAAGACAGGGATCAAAGTCCACGTAGTTCATTCTGTCAGGACTTACGCACTTGGGGCAGCCCGGATGCTGCAAAACTCAGTTGGAAGGGACTTGGACCGAAAGCAGAAGACACCTCGATCCCAGTCACACCCTCTACTGGCTTCGGCAGTGGGGAGGCGCAATGGAGATACACATGTGCGGCCTCCCACGAGAAACTAGGGGTTTGTAATACCCTTCCCCCGTAGGGAAAAGCCACTCCCATTAAATCGTCCCAAAAGCGGAACAATCCCGACATCCCTGCAGAGATGAGCGGGTGGGGGCCACATCCAAACCGGGGGAGACCCTGCGTGCAGGGCATGGGATCGGATGATTTGGACGGTTTAACGTCTCGCCGGACGAAGCACAGTTTAACTTCGTGTGTTGAGGACGAAGCGGACGGTTTAACGTCTTGCCGGACGAAGCACAGTTTAACGTCGTGTGTTGAGGACAAAGCGGACGGTTTAACGTCTTGCCGGACGAAGCACAGTTTAACGTCGTGTGTTGAGGACGAAACACTTGGCAGTTTAACGTCTTGCAGCGCGGACGATGGGGGCTAGGCAGTTTAGCGTCGTGCAGCTTGGACGGATGTACAGTTTAACGTCATGCTGGACGAATGCGCAGTTTAACGTCATGCTGGACATATATGCAGTTTAACGTCATGCTGGACCTATGATTGCCGCCGATGGGTCCTTGTCACTTCGCACGAGCCTGGAAGGCTGCACGGGAAGACAGCGCATGGTTCGGGCACCCAGGATGAGGATCATCGGGCGCCACGTGGGCGGGCACCCTCAAGGGGTCAAGGGAGGCGACCCTGGCGGATTGCGCGCAAAAGAGGAGCTTTGCGCGCAAAACCGCGGGTCGGCGCGCAAAATGGCAGGCTGGCGCGCAATTGGGCCAGCGCTTTGCGCGCGGATGATTGGGATTGCGCGCACCGGGCTTCGGGTAGCGCGCGGGGGAAACGGCTCATTCTCTAATGAATGGCCACTTTGAAAATGGGGGGTGCGCGCAATCGGGCTGGATTGCGCGCACCCGGGGGGGCCATTGCGCGCAAGAGGCTTCTTTTGCGCGAAAAGGCCTTCGGGTTGAAATTTATTCAAAGGAAAGGAGCCAAGTGGATTGCGCGCGAAGGCGGACCCCAAGGCTCTATTGCGCGAAAGAAAGGAGGTTACCTGAAGGTCGGCATTGCGCGCGGAAGGGGTTGGATTGCGCGAACGAGCGACGCTTCGGATTCCGGCAACCTTCAAAACGTCGGGGGTCGCCTTATATTTATAGGCAACCCCGGGCGCGGAATCCGGTCTCGGGCGCGCAATTCGCTTCGCGGGCGCGGAATCAGCACCCAGCGCGCAAAGGCGCCGCGCAGGTCGCGGGCGCGCAAAATCGCGCACCGGCCCAGCGCATTGCGCGCATCCCGGGAGGATTGCGCGCCGCGACTCACCTTTGCGCGCGAGTCTCTGAAATTTCGCGTAAGTCCTCCGGGCCCTCCGGAACGTGCCTCTGACTCCAAATATCACTTCGCTTTCCACATCCGGAGCTTCGTTTGGGAACAACGGGCTTTTCCGGCGTCTACAAAAGCCCCCCCTCGGAATCTGGTCGGCGAGAGGTCGCAACGATCGGGTTCCGAGGGAGACGCCGGAATGCCGAAATCCCGGGCTGCGCGGGACTTAGGCGCGCAAAAAGGGGCGCCGGGCGCGAAATTCGCCGCTGCGGTCGCGCCAAGCGCTTTCCGCGCAGCGCGGACCCCGGCCTTGCCTATAAATAGGGGCCCTGGGTCCCGCGTTCCGTACTCTGGCCTTCCGCGCGATAAGCTCCAAAGCTCTCGTGCGCGAAATTGCCTCTTCCGGTCGCGGAATTCGCCCGATCGGCGCGCAAAACCATCCGGATTTCGTCTGTTTTTGCGCGAAAACCCGGAACTTTGCGCGACAGTCTTCCCAAATTTTGCGCCGCCCACTTGGATTGCGCGCCAACCTTCAAACTTCTCTACCAGCCTCGTCCGATCCCGCACGCTTCATCCCTTAACCCGCACGACTCCCGAAACTTCTGAGATGGCCGCGCACAGAGGAAATGAGGGGGATGCCGCCACTCGCAGGGCTGAGATGGCGACGAACGAGGAGGTTTACGGAGCCAAGGAGATTGTTTCCAACAATCAATCCTTGTTCGACTTACTAACGCCGGCCCAGAAGACATATCCACTGTCGGACAACCTGCCGCTCTGGAACTTCGGCATCCTCGATGAGGTTCCGGTGCCAGGGTTCGAGATTGATGCGCCGCGGACCTGGGTGACCCGGGAGGACGAGCTTCTCCGCTATAACATCACCAACAATGGGCATCCTGCCAGGGAGACCAGACACGTGGATGTCTATGTCCTGAACCCGAGGACGCGGACCATTGACGGGGGTGAGCCTACTGCGGAGAATTCTCCAGCCCTCTACTCGAGCATATATCGCCAGAGCGTCACGGACGACACCAAGGGCTGGCTGAAGGACTGGGACTTGCGGTCTGGGGGAAACTTCACCAGTGAGTGGGCCTGGGCGTTCTGGGTACGCCACACTTGCGATCACTTCGCAGAGGAGCTGCGGTACATCGGCCTGTTTGATGCGGTGTGGACGTCGCAGTTCCACTTCTACCAGCAGTCCGAGCTCGGGTCGGAGCTGTTCACCCGATGGTCTCCGGATACCAACACATTCCATCTTCACCATGGGGAGGTCGGCATCGGTCTCTGGGACATCCACTGCATCGGAGGTATCCCGCTGGAGGGCTACCAATACGATGAGTTCCTGCCACCGAAGAACACCTGGGAGGACAGGTCACGGACTCCCATCCTGACCTGGCATCTGCTTGACCTGGCTACGCAGCGGCTCGGGATCAAAGACTTCCAGAAGGACATAGCCTACAAAGAATGGTTCGGCCAGTTCTTGGAGCATGACCCGGCGGTCAAGATGCCAGGTAGGGGGAAGCGGTGCCCGACCGCAGCTCAGAGGAGCCGGAACGGGTCGTACTGGCGGGTCCTGGAGACGGGTGACTATCGCTCATGGGGGTACTGCGTCATCGAGGCCCGGGACCCAAATGTCCGGTACGCGGCGTTCCTGGCCGCCTTTCTGAGTGGGTGGCTCCTGCCAGTGCGGGACGCGAGAATGGGCGTTCGCCCGGCGACACTGGCGATGGCGGGCGCTATGGCCTCCAACAAGAGATACAACCTCGGGGTCCCAGTGTTGGCGAGGCTGTATGCCATCCTGGGATGCATCTCACGAGGGGGGTCGCCACGAAGGATCTGTGGGCCCTTTTAGTTCTTCCACGGCTGGGTGGCTGCTCACCTCGGTGGGTACATGTTTCCGAACGCCATCATTCCTCCGGGCAACGGCCTGCGACCCTCCCTGCTGAACATTGCGGGGGTCGCTCCGATGACCCTAAGTGAGGAGGGCGTGCGGATCCGGATTGGAAATCATGCCAACTTCAACTTCAGTCCGTTCCCCACTCCCGTCGGCCAGATGATCGACAACGGGCAGGGTCCGCTGGAGCAGCATGAATACTTCCTGAACATGCGGGGCGGGGTGCTCGTGGCTCGGATCGACGGGAAGGTGATCTGCGAGCCTTACGTGCCGACCCGGTTCGCCAGGCAGTTCGGGTGCCTTCAACGGATGCCGAAGAGGGTATTCACTGCTGTCCGGGAGGAGACGAACCCTGGCGTCCTTCGCCAGATGTGGCTGATGTTTGCCGCTTTCGGCTCTGGCGACGTCATCACTCTCCCTCCTACCGGAGTTGACGCAGGCTTGGCAACCGAGTACGCCGAACACTGGGCCATCGCGTACCCCGAGGGGCTCTTGCGGAAGCTAGTTCGGCGGCTCGAGGCTACCCGTGCGGAGACCGGGCGTCAAGGAAGGAGGCGAGGTGCCGCCACACGGGGGAGAACGGAGGCGCGCCAAACAGCGGAGCCGGCCCGGGCAGGGACTTCGGCGGCGGGCACATCGCGAGCTGCCGCCACGACCTCAGCGCCCAGAGAGGGGGCACGTGCGGTGGTCGACGAGCGGCCCGGGAAGCAGGTGAGACGTCTGCTCGAACCTTCCCATGATGCGGTCTTCCCGGCGCTGTGGTCGGCCTGGATGACTCTGTGGCAGTCACTGGGGACCGACGCCATCTGGCGAAAGATACTCAGAGAAGGAATCTATCTGCCAGAGGTCGGGCGCCTCCAGATTGCCGACAGAGTGGACTTCAACCGGCAGTATGCGTATCTGACGGCCATGGACGAGTACGCGCGCCAACGTGGTCAGCGCGCGGAGCCATCCCTTCTGGTGAAGGTGATGCTCGGTCTCGAGCCCGCTCCGGAACAGATGCCACCGGAAGAAGATGACAGTAGCAGCGACTCCGAAGAAGAGGAGGAAATGGGGGAGGATGAAGGCTCCGAGGGAAGATCCCATCAGGGGAGCCCACGGGAGAGCGGCGAGGTGGCCGGCTCTGACAACGTTGATGTCACTGAGCTCCTCGAGGTCCGCTTCTATCCCTACTCAATCTGCTTCATCCACTCTCTTATGCAGCTTCTAACCCATTTCTCCATCTTTCTCAGGAGCACATGGATGTCGGTCAGGCGTCCTCAGCAGGAGTAGGAGAGGCGCCAGCAGGACAAGGCGGGGGCCAGGCACCCATTATCGAACTGACAAGCGCTAAGGGGTCCCCTGCTGCAACTGTTCCTGCGGCGACCGGGATAGCGGAAGATGACGCTCCGAACACCCGTAAGTCTCCCTACTTTACTGCTGGTGCTTGCTGTTGACGATCCGTGACTAACCATGGCATGCCCTGCGCAGTGATCTCAACACTGGAGGCTCATCGGGTTGCCGAACCCGGGCCATCCGCGAGTGGACCGGTGGCAGACATGCCGCCTGCTCCGGAACAGACTTCCCAGACCGAGCCGGCCCCACCAACTGCTGATCAAGGGGCTGCGGACGTCGGCGGTGCTGCCATCGGAGAGAGGCTGGGGGCTGACGAGGGTGTCAGCGCCGCTGGGGAGAGAGAAGAAGGTCGCCCAGATGTTGGGGAACCTATCCCTCATGAGGACCTCCCAGGGGCGGACCCTGCAGCAGACCTGCTGGCTGCCTTCCCTGCCTACCGGCCTGCCGATCCCGAGGAGATGGACGACTCAGACACGGAGGCGGTCGAGGAGAGCCGGATAACGCGCCGTAGGGGGTGTAAGTGCATCCAGCGCTTCCTCAAGCGAGACCCATCGGAGTGGCTGGGGCGCATGGGATCACTTCAAACCTGGCTGCGCTTCCTGTGTGCCGGGGGAGCTGATGCTCAACGCCTCCATCTAACGGTCCGTGATTTCATGGCCGAAAAGATGCGCGAGAGCTGCCGGCGTGCCGACGTCGCACAAAGTCGGGACATGTCGGAGAGCGCGCGGGCGCTCCTCGCGGCAGAGCAGGAAGTCCGGTGCCTCGAAGGGCAGGCGGCAGAGAAGGAGGCCTTCGTCGCAACGTGTACCGAGCTTGTGGAGCAACTAGAAGCCCAGCTGGTTGACGCCCAGGTACAGCTGACGGAGGCGGGCCAACAGATGGTCACAATTCAGGTCGAGCGGGAGCGTGCACAGGCTAGAATCGACAAATTGCGCGCTGCGACCGCCGACGAAGATAGGGCACGCAGAGAGCGAGAAGCAGCTCTGGAGGCCACCAGCCAAAGGGTAGCGGCATTAGAAAGACTCATCCAGCACGCTAATCCCTAAGGGCTTTGTTTTGCCATTCCCAAAACATTTGCTTCCGCTACTTTGATACATCTGTATGAATCAATATATTTATCTGCATCTTTTGGTTTAACATGCTCAACCACAATTCGTTGTCTTGCGGGAGTGTTAACCAAGCATCAGGCATCCACAATTGGGCCTGGATTCCTGAAGAAAAGAGGGAGGTCATTCCTAAGAAAGGAGACCTCAGACCTAATCAATGTACCATCCCCCCAACCTGTTCCAACACACGAGCGGGACAATGCTAGGGGCGTTGAGATTTTATCCGAACATAGGGAAATGAGAAAAGGTGAATCGTGCGTCCCGAATCCAGACATCCACAACGGTCGGCCTTCCAGGAAATGCCCGAGACGGTAGGCGGACAGCGGATCGACCATAACAACTGCAATAGACGGACCGAAAAAGGCCATCAATCATATTGCAGGAGGCGGACCACATGTCATCATGAATACCGCTTTGGGGTTCCTTCAGACACAAGGGTGGAAATCCAGATCAACAGGGCATGCGAAGCGTGGGGCGAAGTGACGATTTGTTCGGACAGAATCCAACGCTCTCAAAATTGCGCCACCGTGGGGAGAGCGTATTAGGCGGATGCACTAATCTGGCCGTGAGTCACCTCAATTCTCAGACAGCACCTCTCTAACGAGGAAACCGTCGCTTCCCATCCTTGCGATGGGGCATCCCGAGCTGAATCGGGGAGAATATCACAACTGCACCACTCTACCCGAAGTCAGGCCAGACGGCCGGCGACGAGGAGGGGCGGGACTTAACGATCCCTGAGGCTGGACCCGAGTCGGAATGCCCGGGCGTTCCTACGTACTCCATCAGGCTGGAGATCAAGCCACACGTAGTTCTGAGAGTGCAGTTTAACGTCATGCAGGATGTAGGACCCCATTTGGGGAGATCTTAGTTTAAGGTCGTAGAGCTCGGACCATAAGGAGAGATCTTAGTTTAAGGTCTTAGAGCTCGGACCATAAGAAGAGATCTTAGTTTAAGGTCTTAGAGCTCGGACCATAAGGACCTCCAAGCACGCCACATCGTGGTCATATCCCCTGGATATGCGAAGATGCACTGAGGGATAGTGTCAAGAGTGTCGAGGTTTTGCCTGGCCGGAATGGGAGGTGGAAATTGTGAATCATGCGGCCATTCATTCAAGGACTGGGGGCACCGGCATAACGATATGGGAGTACTGCCGACCGTGGCGGAAAAGCAGCATCAATATCGCACTAACCGTTGGTGGAGTGAGGCAGCAAACGAGCATCGACCGCTCAATCGTAGGATTCATATCGATTTGCTGCCCGAGGCCATTGGGGGTACCGGCCCGAGTCGGTGGGAGAGCACTGAGGCATTGTGTCCGAACCGTTCACGGGGGCTCCACCCAGGGCGTAGACGATGGGTCCGAATGAAAGGGAGCACGAAGCCTGAAAAGTGGAAGGAACCTGACCAAGCTGAACCTGACACTCCTGGCAATAAACCAGAGTACTCTTGACACCGGTGGACCACGGCAAGGGGTCGGGGAACACGCCTTGAGGGTGACCTGAAGGCGGTGGATTCCCCAGAGAAGGGGGGAATCTCTAAGTGGTGGGGGGCTGGACCCGAAGTTTCAAACATCCGGGCGTTCCTACGTATCCCGTAAGGATGGGAATCAAGCCACACGTAGTTCTTGAAGCGCGGCGCATCACAATCGGGCACCAGCGCGAGGAAGAGTGCGGGTCTGACCCTCGCACACAGAAGGAGCGGCATTTGATATTTCTTGTTTGTCCTTAAAGATGAATGGTTTTTCTTTGTGCGGCGACATGCCTGTGATTGAGAAATCTCTGGTGTCGCCACAATAATCAAGCCATGGAAGGCATTGATGAATGGCGTGGTTATTAACCAGCGCCCAACATGAGTGTCCCCCGAGGAGAACATCACGATGCAGTGCCGTTTCTCGTCGGGCGGCCAAGAGGATCACAGTTTACGGTCGTGTGGTAGGACCAGACAACACAGTTTAAGGTCGTGTGGTTCGGACCATGGAGGAATCCGCTTATTGCGGTACGGTGGACACGGCGGAGGTGGGAACATACCCAGCCCTGCGGTCACGCACGATTCCAGGAGGAGAGTCTTGGGATAGGGGTCTGCGTATGTCCATCACCCGAGGGGCAGAGATGCTAGCCTCCAGATATACTGGGCCCAGAACGCGATTGTTCGGGCGACTCCTTCCTCCTTATGGGGACGAGGGTCCAGCTACGCACGGCCCTTAGGGAGGATATCCGCATATATCCTTGGTGCTCAGATCATGGGAGCCTCGAACGACATCATTACCCTGGTTGGTCTGTCTAACGTGTAGAGGTGTACTGTAGGTCAGTATGAAGAGTGTCGAGATTCCACTACAACGCATAAAGGCGGAGTGTGATGAGGACTGCGCAACCAATGTTCAGAGCCTGAAAGAGCCGACATGGTGATCAAGGATGTTGCTGACGCATTCGCAACACAACATCCGATCGCGTCAGCCTAAGACGGGGCAAGCAAACGAGCATCAACCGCTCAATCGCAGGATTCATATCGATTTGCGGCCTAAGACCCGCCGGTAAATCGACCCGGAGCGGTGGGAGAGCACTGAGGCGTCGTACCCGAACCGCTGACGAGGATCCCTTTGAGTGAAGGCTCGAACAAGAGGAAGCGCGAGGCCTGACAAGCAACACAGGACTTGTCAGGATTGAATCTGACACTACGAGTCATAGACCGAAGCACCCAAAACATGTTAACAGATCTCCGGAAAGGGTCGGAGGACTCACCCTGAGAGCAATCAAAAGAGGGCAGATCCCCATGATCAACCAAGAGACGGGGCTGGACCTGAAACATAAGCGTCCAGGCGGTCCTACGTATCCCATAAGGATGGGAATCAAGCCATACGTAGTTCTGGAGAGGCAGTTTAACGTCATGCAGGACGATGAGGGGTGTGAGGTAGTCCCACACACGGGGGAGACGTACGGCGCGGCCAGTAGACCGACGTGAATGAGGACATAATCCCCCGCTCACACGATACGCCTCGCACAAAAAGAAGGGGAACTTGGGCCAGAGGCCCAACGCGGGATAGAGATTCCCGGGAAATGGGGCTGGGCCTGAAACATGAATGTCCAGGCGGTCCTACGTATCCCATAAGGATGGGAATCAAGCCGCACGTAGTTCTTGAAGTGCAGTTTAACGTCATGCAGGACGAAAAGAGAGAAAAAAGGAAGGGGGGAGCAGAAGGCATCCCCAAACGTGGGGGGGGGCGTACAGCGTGACGAGCAAACCGACGTGAATGAGGGCATAGCCCCGCGCTCACACCATACGCCGCACACCCGGGGGCAACTGGGCCAAGGGCCCGAGATGGGATGGAAATCCCCAAAGGATGGGGCTGGGCCTGAAACATGAAGGTTCAGGCGGTCCTACGTATCCCATAAGGATGGGAATCAAGCCGCACGTAGTTCTTGAGGGGCAGTTTTACGTCATGCAGGACGAATGCTGAACAGTTTAACGTCTTGTAGCTCGGACGTAGTGCAGTTTAGCGTCATGCAGGACGAAACACTTGGCAGTTTAACGTCTTGCAGCGTGGACGAATGCTGAACAGTTTAACGTCTTGTAGCCTGGACGAATGCTGAACAGTTTAACGTCTTGTAGCCTGGACGAATGCAGTTTAACGTCGTGCAGGACGTAGGCACACTCAGACAAAGTACTGCTTGAGGAACCTAGCGTTGGTGGGAGGAGTGACACGCTCACCATCCATAGTCGCTAGGGAGTACGCGCCATTGGTATAGACCTTGTGGACAACAAAAGGTCCCTCCCACTTGGGCTCCAACTTGGGCGGCTTCCTACCGGGGATCATCGGCGCTCTTAGGGCTAGCACTAGATCACCCTGCAGGAAGGAGCGGAGGCGAACCTTCTTATTGAAATCTCGAGCCATTCTTCTTTGATGCCTCTCCAAGTTGTGCAAAGCGCGAAGTCTATTCTCATCCAGTGCTTCCAACTCGACTAGACGGGCTTCAGCAACTCTGTCCGGCGCTTGCTGGTCGTAGACCGCAGTGCGCAAGGACGGCAACTGGATCTCGATGGGCAGGACGGCCTCAGCTCCATACACCAGGGAATAAGGGGTCATCTGGGTGGAATTGCGAGTCGTCGTCCGATAAGCCCAGAGGGCGTTGGGGAGCTTGTCCGGCCAACTCTTCTTGTTCTGACCAACCATCTTTTGCAGAATGTTAGAGAGGGTTTTGTTGAACGCCTCGATCTGTCCATTCGCCTGCGCATGATAGCGAGATGTATGGTTCGAGCGAATGTTATACTTGGCGTACAACTTCTTCAACTCGGCTGCTCGGAAATTGGTTCCGTTATCCGTGAGGATAGCGTGAGGCACTCCAAATCGATAGATGATGTTGGAGGTCACGAAGTCAGCGATCGAACAGGATTTGAACTCTCTGAGCGGAATCGCTTCTGCCCATTTGGAGAAGAAGTCTGTGGCGGTCAGAATGAACCGGCACTGGCGAGCTGTCGCCGGCGGGTAAGGTCCCATAACGTCCAGTCCCCAGACTGCAAAGGGCCAGGAATACCTTATGGTATGGAGAGGCTCCGGCGGCCGATGCACAAAGTTCGCATGAACCTGGCACGCATGGCACCTCCTGGCATACTCGATGCAGTCATGGATCATAGAGGGACAGAAGTATCCCAACCTCCGAATCTGGTGGGACAGCTTCGGCCCAGTCTGGTGGGCGCCACACGAACCAGCATGAACCTCCTGCATGACTCGTGGGATCTCAACTCCCTGAAGGCAACGGAGGAGAACACCATCAAATCCGCGTTTGTAGAGGATCTGCTCCAGGCCGGGACTGCTCTGGAGGACGAACTGCGATGCGCGGCGTCGAACTCGCTCGCGCTCGGCCCGATCCGATGGAAGAATGCCATGTTGGAGGTACTCAACCAAAGGCGTCCTTCAATCAGGGGCTGATCCGACTGTCATATCTGGGGTACTCGGGGCTCCGGGCATAGGGGCAACCGTGGTGAGGTTACTTACCAACGGGCCGCGATCTTCTTCCGGGATAACGGGAGCGATGAGCCTGCGGCGCGTCACGCGGACGATCAGGTTGTCCTGTTCAGGCTCCGCAAGTGACGCAGCGAGGCTGGCCAAAGAATCTGCTCGACCGTTCTGCGACCGGGGAACATGGACAATTTCCGGCCGAGAAGGGAACCGGGCCATCAGAAGGAGGGTGCACTCCAACAATGGCACAAGTTCCGGCTTCCTGACAACGTAGTCGCCATTGATCTGCTTAACGACCAGCTCGGAGTCCCCTTTCACGCACAGATGGGGCACGTCGATCTCGAGAGCCAACTCGAGGCCGGTGATGAGGGCATGGTATTCCGCCTCATTGTTGGTACAGCCCTCTGACAACAGGAAAGAGTATGGCAGCACGGCTCACTCCGGGGTAATGAAGACGATGCCCAAGCCCACTCTGTTGAGCTTAGGATTATCGAGTCTTCTACCGGTGGGGCTCCGGGATGCACCGTCAAAGTGCATCTGCCAGCATGGATCGGCTCGATCAACCGAGAGAATGGCCTCATCAGGAAAGCCTAGATCCAGCGGCTGATCCGCGGAGGTCGGGTGAGCTGCCAGAAAGTCTGCCAATGCTTGCCCTTTGATGGCCTTCTGAGACACATACCTGATGTCGAACTGCTGGAGAATCACAGCCCACCGCGCTAGGCAGCCAGTCAACATAGGCCGGCTCAGGATATATTTCAACGGGTCTACCCGAGAAACCAACTGTACCTCATGGTGCTGCAAGTAGTGCCGTAATTTCTGTACGGCAAATACGAGCGCCAGGCAGCTCTTCTCGATGGGGGAATACCTAACTTCCGCATCGAGGAGCATGCGACTGAGGTAATAGAGGCTATTCTCTGTTCCCTCGTTGTTCTTCTGGGCGAGAAGGGCACCCAGGGACCGTTCCAGGGCGGTCACATAAAGGACCAGCGGCTTTCCGGATACGGGCGGCATCAGGACCGGAGGTTGAAGCAGGTACTGCTTGATTTACTCGAAAGCGGTCTGACACTCTTTATCCCATACATAGGTGGCACCTTTCTTCATGAGCCGAGAAAAGGGCTTACACTTGCCGGCCAGATTCGCGATGAATCGGCGTATATAGGCTAAGTGGCCTTGGAACCCTTGCAGTTCCCGGACGGTACCTGGGGGAGGCATCTGGCTAATCGCCCTGATTTTCTCTGGGTCGATCTCAATACCCCGGTATCTTACCACAAATCCAAGGAACTTTCCGGAGGTGACCCCAAAGGCACACTTCAACGGGTTCATCTTCAGGCAGCGAGACCGGAGGAAGCTGAACACTTTCTCAAGATCTTTGAGATGGTCCTGACACTGGCGCGATTTGACAACCAAGTCGTCGACGTAGCATTCCACCAGTGTGCCGAGGATTGGCTTGAATATGCGGTGCATCGCCCGTTGATAGGTGGCACCTGCATTCTTCAGGCCGAAGGGCATGACCCGGTAGCAAAAGGTACCTTGGGGGGCCCTGAAGGCAGTGAACTCCTCATCCTCAGGGGCCATCCGAATTTGTTTGTATCCGGAGTATCCATCCATGAAGGAGAGGGCTTGGAACCCTACCGTGGCATCAATCAACAGCTCTGTCACTGGAAGGGGAAAATCATCCTTCGGACAGTGGCGGTTGAGATCGCGGAAGTCGATGCAGACTCTAATCTGCCCGTTCTTCTTCCTGACCGGCACAATGTTGGCCAGCCATTTGGGGTACTGAACTTCCCTCACGAAGTTGGCTTTGATAAGCTTGTCAACTTCGGCCTCAACCATGGCACCGTGGGATGGGTGCATCTTCCTGGGAGGCTGCTTGAACCCGCGATGGTTCGCCGGGAGACCAAGGCGGAGGACGGATACCTGAGGATCTAGCCCCGGCATCTCGTCATAGCCCCAAGCGAACACATCACGGTGCTGCCTGAGAAAGTCCATGTACTGCTGCCGCTCCTCAGAGGGCATGGCGGCACTAACCAATGTGGGTCTTGGATCGGCCCCGGTTCCAAGGTTCACCTGTATTAACTCATTGACCGTGGCGGGGACGCCCTCCTCAAAGGCTGGGGGTGCGTCTTCCATATCCTCTCCGCTCGGGGAGGGATCGTCCACGGGAGAGACTACGTTGGAAACTGCACTGGGGCTACCAGATCCTGCTGGGCCACTGGTGCTGGCACGGGCGGTCGCGGCCATCTCATCAGGAGACTCGCGGACCGTCAAGACCATGGCGACGTCCAACCGGTGAATCGGGAGGACGTAAGCGTCATCCAGACTTGCCCAGGGATCGCTTGCAACAGTGACAGGCTCAACCTCACCTGCCAGGATCTGCTTATCCTTGCTCTTGTAATAGTCCGCGTCCAGATAGCGGGCTTCACATGAGGCAAAAGGAGAGGCATCTCCTTGAAGCACGCCTACTCGACCATTAAGGGAGTATTTGAGGCATTGGTGGTATGACGAGGGAACCGCCGCGTGAAGGTGAAGCCATGGCCTGCCCATCAATGCGTTATACGCAGTGTCCTGAGAGACTACCATGAATTCGGTGTTGGCAACCAAGTCACCGAACTGGGTCTTCAAACGTATCTTGCCGACCGGGGTTTGCTCGGTGCGGTCGTACCCCTGGATCCTGAGGTCGGAGGGAATCAAGTCATCCTCAGACAACCCCAATCTCCGGAGCGTCCGAGTTGGAATCAGGTTAATCCCGGACCCCGTGTCGACAAGACAGCGCCGGACTTCAAGGCCATTGAACTGGCCAGTGACATACAGCGGACGGATATGTCCCTGTATAGGAGGGTCTTCATCCTTACCAGAGAACGAGATAACTGCCTGACATTCGGCGTCCTCGATCGTTTCGGCGTGAAAGGCCTCTGCAGCCGCAACCTCTGTCTCAAACTGGAGGGGGCTTTTCAGGGCTTCAGCGAGTGCCTCGCGCATCTCAGATGACATGCGCAGAGCCTCAAGGATGGAGAGCCTTGCTGGGATGTCGGCCAAGTGCTTCAGGACATCATACTTTTTGGCCAAGCGCGAGCCCCTGGTTGCAGGAGGTTGCTCTGCGGTTGGTGGCATGACGGACCTTGCCGGTTGGATCGGCGGCCGACTGGTACTTGGCGCATCTCGCTGTTCACTGGTCGCAGTCCGGGAAATGGTCACCGTACTGGAGTCAGGAGGCCGGGATGGACTCGTGGCAGGGCGGAGCTGGTCGCGACGTGGCTGAGGCGGTTCTGCCTGGTCCCACACCACAAACAGTGGCGGAGGCGAATCTGTCATCCCCGGATGGGGGGGCTGCGCGCGCTGAGCTCGGTTTTGAGCCTGCTGCCTAGTCTCAGTGGCGTGCACGGCCTGGCTGGAGGTACCAACGGCTGTGCCCCGGCGACTCCTGTTGCTGCGGTTCTTCCGACGGTAACGACGACCGGGGACACTAGGGAGGTCCACCTGGTGTTCTTCAACGTCGGGAACCGAAAAGGGATTTACCAGCTCGACGGTATTAACCGAAGCGTACCCAACACCGTCATCGGACGAGTCATCCTTCACTGGGCGGATCCGAGGAGGGACCCCCATCTCCGGGGGCATGAAATCGCCGAGAGTGCGGGATAGTGGCGGAACCGGCGGGGCGCGCTCTTCCTTCTTGCGCTGCCGCCGTTTGCTCCTCTTGGAAGAGGCAGGCTGGGACGACGATGCCGAAGCAGCACCCGCAGGTTCTGGGGGCTCAGGCTGATTCAAGCGCGCACGGATGATTCCATGGGCGTGAATGGTCGTCTTGCGGGCCATCCAGTTATTGTACTTCTGGGATCCGCGGTCGGAGACCAGCTGCCATTCGTCCTCGTTGCCACTATCGTCATCTGATCCCACGAACACGCCCGCCACTTGTGCTGGAGCTGGGCCCAACCTGATTACATTGTTGTTAATCTGGTCTTGGAGCCAATCCTTAAACACATAGCACCGCTGGATGGTGTGCCCCAGAGCCCGATGGTAGGGGCAGTAGCGGGGGTTATTCGTAAGATGTGCCTCCTCTGGCCTCCAACACTCAGGCAATCGCACAATCCTCTGCTCCAGGGCGCTCCGGAAGTAACCGGGGACCTGATCCTCATTAAATGAGTAAGTCAGGTGTCGCGGGCCCCTGGGAGCGTGGTCTTGACGAGGGGCTGGAGGGGCCGGCCGAGGAGGTGGACCCTGATTATCTCGCCTGGGTTGTGGCGGTACATTACGCGGAGGGGCCGGCCGGTTCTGGGGCTGCCGCTGCTGGGCCGGGAACTGAGCCCGTGGAGGCGGATTCCTGTGAGGCTGTGGAGCTGGCCTCACCGGCAGCAGCTCCAATGGCCTGGGGGCCTCTATCTGGGCGACAGCAGCGGGCTCAGCCCTGCTGACTCTCCTTGCAGGAATCATAGGAGGCAGCGGGTGTGCCTGGCTGGCCTGTTGCAGGGCTTCCTCAAGACGTTGAGCTTTGTCTGAGAAGTCCCTGAACCCTCCGGGGTAATTCTGAGTGATCAGGGAAGGGACCAGCTCGGTCTTGACGTTCCCGACGCACATTGTCAGCAACTGCTCCTGAGTCAATGGCATGTCAAGGGAATACGTGAGACCCTTCCATCGGGCGACGAAGTCCGCGACTCGCTCATCAGGCCTCTGCTTGCACTTGAAGAGGTCTGCGATACTTGTCTTCCGGGTCGTGGAACTGAACTGGTAGAGGAACTGTCTACGGAGGTCCTCCCAGCTGGTTACCGACCCGACGGGGAGCTGGCTGTACCAGACAAATGCTGGCCCTTCCAGTGTCTGAACAAAGCAGCGAAGCTTAGCGGCCTCCTGCTGCGCCGGAGTCCCCAACATAGGCCCGAACCTCGAGTTGAAGTGGGCTAAATGTTGTGGCGGATCTCCAGTTCTGTTGAAGGGGGCGAAAGTGGGATTCCCGAATCCCGGAGGCGCCGGCATGTCATCCACCCATGCTGGGTAGGGCTTGCCGTCCGGTGGGATCGCCACCTGCCGAGTCTCCAAGGCTTCCAAGCGGGCAATGAGTGCCGCCATCGGATCGTCCGGACATGGGTTCCAGTCCTGGAGAGGATCTCTAACCACGAGCGCATTGCATGGCCCTTCAATCGGGTCGTCGACCGGGTCGTCGAACTCGGCAGCTCGTGGGATGGCGGGCGGAGCGGCCCTGGGGGCAGCGGGAGGAATCCGAGCGGGATCTCTCAGGTAGTCACGCCGCTCGGGAGGGTGTGGCGAAACATACCGCGCCCTCTTGCCATAGGCAATGGCCTCTCTCCTGTCGGCGAACACGGCGTAATCACGGTTGCCCGGGAGAGTCTCATCGAGGGGTGGTTGTTCCGGTCCCTGCTGTCCTGGCCTGGGATCACCGTAGTCAGGCCGCCGTTCTACAGCGCGCTCGGCGAGGAGATGGTCAACCAGCCTCTTCTGTTCGGCGAGCTGCTGACGTAGCGTAGCCTTCTCGGGATCCTCCTCTGCCCTCCGCATGGAGGCAGATGGGTCGGCGGGCTTTGTAGCCTCGCTGTGCTCTTTTCCTTTGCTGACGTTTCGGCTCAACGTCAGTGCTTCAGTGGGTGCGGGGAGCCCCAGGAGGTTCCTCTGATGGCGAGTAACTCTCACCGATGGATCTGACTACGGCTTGTCTTCGGGGGGGAAGCCCCCGTCGAGAAGTTCCAAGTCGTTCCCCTCTCCCGACAGGTCAGCCATGTTGACCGTTTCTGTCCCTGGGGATATACCCTCAGGGCCACCCAGCGAATCGGGCTGTCGGCGAATCACACTGAAGCGTAGGGCAGCGTACTTCCCCCATCCACGGATATACACGTGGGGAGTGGCTTCCTCGATAACTTTGCGGAGTACTTGAAAACACTCAACGCATCGTTGTTGGAGGGCCTCGTGGTGCTCAAATGACCCGGGGTGCCGAACCGCGGGGAGCATGGCCAGGTCAATTTGACGGCACTTTTCACCAATATCCTCCAGGTGCACTTGACTCCCGGGGTATGGCATTTTTAGGCGGTGAAGACAGGAGCGAGTCTCCCGGAGAGTTCGGCAGAAGCATTCGAACTCATCCGGGGTGAGCGATTCGGGTGCATCAAAGCCCGGTCCTGCGACTGGCCAAAACTTCTCAGGGAAGTGGCCCTCTGCAAGGACGGTCCAGAAGCTCCACGACTCAAACTCGGGACCCAGATCTCCTTGGTCCTCTTCCATGGCTGGGAACGGACGGGGAACTGGTAGTGGTGCTGAGGCGGGCCGCCGGGCTGACGGGCTGGCCGGCGGTGAATACGGCGAGCAGGCCGATTGGCCTCCATATCCCGGGCCGCCCTCTGAGGGTGGCGGTGCCCTGGCTACCACATCACGATAGGACGGGCCGGCGAGCGAACATCCTGCCGTAGCATCGGTGCTCGCCGAGGGCGCACCAAATCGTGGTTCGACCGTCGGTCCCCAGAAAAAGTCTTCGGCTTCTCCGATCGAGACGGAAGGCACTTCCGGAGGGGCCGGTACCAACCGCAAGCTTGATCCTTGGGGGTCTACCAGGCCCTCGTTACTCCGGATATACCTTCGGAGAGAAGCGGGGATTGCATCGATCTCGCTCTCGGGGAGCACGAGGCTGACGTGCCGCATTCCTGCCCCTGCCCTTGACTGGCGGGATTGTGGAAGGGGCTCTGTCGCCGAATCGTACTCCGCCTCTGAGTCAGAGAAGCAAACCGGTCAGATCTCTGTCCGGAATTCCGTAACATTCTTCCCTCGGCGTCGACGCCTTGCCTTCCTGCCCCTGGGTGGTTCTTCGGGGCAGGGCTGATCTCTGTCCTGGCGTCCTCCGGCCGCACTGGTGCTGGGGCCAAGAGGACTGGGAACCAAGGTGCGAGGGGCACCGGGACAGATATCAAAGGGGACGCGGGGAGAGATGATTCCGGGCAGGCCTCCGGGCCGGGATCGGAAGGTGGGATGACCCATGCCTCCTGGATCGGCCACACAGAGTAGATCCCGCCGGTGAATAGCGCTACCGCGAGGTGGTCCGCGGTGGCTACTGCCAGTGCCAGCAACCGGGAGAGTCGACCCAACCTGCCTTTGGGGCGGTCGGGGCCTCGATCCAGGTCGGGCATAGGAGTTCCCCCGCTCAGGATGCGCAGAGGCCTGGCGACTGGAGCCAGCAGTGGCTTGGGCCAATGCGGCCGCTGTTGCTAGAGCCCCAAGGTGGGCATCCTCTTCCGCTCGTGCCCGACGTTGGCGTCGAGACAGACGAGTCGGGATGAGCGGTGCGGGCAGGTGGAGAGCCCGCTCTTCGACTGGAGAGGCCTGGCGGCGGTGTCGCCGTGGCCTGGCGGGAGTCCTTACCGTAGATCCCTGGAGCGAATCCCGGATAGGGTGATCCCGGGCATCTTCCACCTCATCCGCATAGGGAAGGGAACTGTCAGAGCGCTCCGGGGATAAACTCCCGAAGCGATTGGACGTTGAGATAGGCAGCGGTGCCTCCCTGCGCGGCCCTCGGGGGCGGCGGTGGTGGCGAGGCGCAGCCTCCTCAAGGTCTAGGCGAGCCATTTCCCTAGTGGGGATGACTCCCTCTTCCTCGTATCTCCGCACCAGGGTGTTGATCACCCTTCTCTGGATGACCTCCGAGGGGGAGAGAGGGCGTGGTCGTCCCGCAATTGCGGCTGCTGGGACGACTGTGGAATGGGCAGGACCGCGCGGAGTAGCCGCGTCGGTGTTTCCCCTATCCCTGCGCCAGTGGGCGGGTGGCGATCGGGCACTGGATCGGGCGACCTGATTTCTGAAAGCAGGGGGAAGAACCCATTAACACTGACAGGAAAAAGGAATCGACAACCAACCATTAGCGCCACGACGCCTTCCGTGGGGGGAACCCAGGCCCTCGACGTTGCGAGACGGAGTGCCCGATTTCACTTCCCCAGCCCCTGGCGGGTAAGACTGAATGCTTGGCCGGGCAACATGCCGGTCTTCCAACACCTCTTAAAGCCATCGGTCTTCGTATCGAGGAGAAGAGATTCACGTCGGGTTCACCATTTTTCTGTTTCGGTGCGGATGTGCGTCGGGTTACGTTGTTCCGCCAGGACGCGTTCGCGCGTGCACCCGTCAACCCGAGGGGATGGGCGCGCGGCTTGTGGTCCCGCAGTCCCGCTTTCCAAGGGCGGGCGACATTCGTCCCTTATTCAGGGGCGTCTGCTCCTTGATCGAAATCAGGATGATGGGATGTCGGCTCCTCCTTCCTTGGACGTCTCCTCGGAACTCGTCGCCTAATCCGGGTCTCCCTCATAGACTTAAGAATGTTCGTGAATCTCGTTCCCGGCGCCATATCTTCATGGACACCGGTTAATTACGCTGCTTCCGCCCGGACGCTCCAAGGAGTCTGGGCGGGGCAGCAACCTGCAGTGAGAAGGCCGGGTGGCTCTGGGTGATGGGGGCGTGTCGTAACACTGCGGCTCTGCACGTCTGTCTTCCGTCCCTAACAGGGCTTCTCGAAGGCATGATGGCCTGAGGCATCCCGTACTGGGTGCGGGGAACTGTGTCACCTGAGGTTTTCCTCAGCTTCCCATGTTTAACACGGGGTATGCCGCGAGTTTAACGTCCAGCGGGGACGGCATCGGACCGATCAACACGAAAAGTGGATCAGATGACAGAACCCCTTGCGGGGAACCTCCGACGCTGGGGCCAGCACATGGGCGGCTTCCCAAGTAACGTGGAGTGGAGTGAAGTGGCATGACCCCACCGGGATGTGGCGGCCCGGGTAAGGATCAGGATGGATGATGGAGTGAAGAGCTTGGACCCCGTAGGGGCTTCCTACGTACCACGCGTTAGCACGGATCAAAGTCAACGTAGTTCGGGTATACAGTTTAACGTCATGCTGGACGTCGGCAAGCCGACTCACGAAGAGTTCGAGGCCGCCGGGCGGAGGATTGAACCGAACCACCTCGCACAGAGGGGGATGGAACGGCCGGGTGGATCACAGTTTCACGTCATGCTGGACGATAAAAGGGGAAATGGAAAAGGGGGGGCTGTGGGGAGGCACCGCGGAGATACACACGGGCAGTCTCCCACAGGGGCGGATTCATAGGTGAATCGACGCAAGCGTGAACCCTGGAGGGGTCCACTGGTGGACGAACCGACGTAAATACGACCGGGACGACCAGGTGGTGGGCTTGGACCTCAGGGAGGCTTCCTACGTACCCTGTATAGAAGACAGGGATCAAAGTCCACGTAGTTCATTATGTCAGGACTTACGCACTTGGGGCAGCCCGGATGCTGCAAAACTCAGTTGGAAGGGACTTGGACCGAAAGCAGAAGACACCTCGATCCCAGTCACACCCTCTACTAGCTTCGGCAGTGGGGAGGCGCAATGGAGATACACATGTGAGGCCTCCCACGAAAAACTAGGGGTTTGTAATACCCTGCCCCCGTAGGGAAAAGCCACTCCCATTAAATCGTCCCAAAAGCGGAACAATCCCGACATCCCTGCAGAGATGAGCGGGTGGGGGCCACATCCAAACCGGGGGAGACCCTGCGTGCAGGGCACGGGATAGGATGATGCGGACGGTTTAACGTCTCGCCGGACGAAGCACAGTTTAATGTCGTGTGTTGAGGACGAAGCGGACGGTTTAACGTCTTGCCGGACGAAGCACAGTTTAACGTCGTGTGTTGAGGACGAAGCGGACGGTTTAACGTCTTGCCGTACGAAGCACAGTTTAACGTCGTGTGTTGAGGACGAAACACTTGGCAGTTTAACGTCTTGCAGCGCGGACGATGGGGGCTAGGCAGTTTAGCGTCGTGCAGCTTGGACGGATGTACAGTTTAACGTCATGCTGGACGAATGCGCAGTTTAACGTCATGCTGGACATATATGCAGTTTAACGTCATGTTGGACCTATGATTGCCGCCGATGGGACCTTGTCACTTCGCACGAGCCTGGAAGGCTGCACGGGAAGACAGCGCATGGTTCGGGCACCCAGGATGAGGATCATCGGGCGCCACGCGGGCGGGCACCCTCAAGGGGTCAAGGGAGGCGACCCTGGCGGATTGCGCGCAAAAGAGGAGCTTTGCGCGCAAAACCACGGGTCGGCGCGCAAAATGGCGGGCTGGCGCGCAATTGGGCCAGCGCTTCGCGCGCGGATGATTGGGATTGCGCGCACCGGGCTTCGGGTAGCGCGCGGGGGCAACGGCTCATTCTCTAATGAATGGCCACTTTGAAAATGGGGGGTGCGCGCAATCGGGCTGGATTGCGCGCACCCGGGGGGGGCATTGCGCGCAAGAGGCTTCTTTTGCGCGCAAAGGCCTTCGGGTTGAAATTTATTCAAAGGAAAGGAGCCAAGGGGATTGCGCGCGAAGGCGGACCCCAAGGCTCTATTGCGCGAAAAAAAGGAGGTTACCTGAAGGTCGGCATTGCGCGCGGAAGGGGTTGGATTGCGCGAACGAGCGACGCTTCGGATTCCGGCAACCTTCAAAACGTCGGGGGTCGCCTTATATTTATAGGCAACCCCGGGCGCGGAATCCGGTCTCGGGCGCGCAATTCGCTTCGCGGGTGCGGAATCAGCACCCAGCGCGCAAAGGCGCCACGCAGGCCGCGGGCGCGCAAAATCGCGCGCCGGCCCAGCGCATTGCGCGCATCCCGGGAGGATTGCGCGCCGCGACTCACCTTTGCGCGCGAGTCTCTGAAATTTCGCGCAAGTCCTCCGGGCCCTCTGGAACGTGCCTCTGACTCCAAATATCACTTCGCTTTCCGCATCCGGAGCTTCGTTTGGGAACAACGGGCTTTTCCGGCGTCTACAGAAACAAAAAGTGTAAGATCTTTATGGGAGATGTTGAAGATCTTTCACCATGATTTAGAAGATTACGTTCCAAGTTTCCAAAAACACTAAACTATTACGGTCCTTGTGTGT
This sequence comes from Viscum album, assembly GCA_963277665.1. NCBI lineage: Eukaryota > Viridiplantae > Streptophyta > Magnoliopsida > Santalales > Viscaceae > Viscum > Viscum album. Next base: position 1,456,461,649 of record OY728148.1, read on the forward strand.
CTATTTTTGTTATGTATTATGTATTCCGCAAAAGTAATGTAATATCTATGTATGTCAAGCTTCAGGTCTCTACAGGTAAGCTACCTTCCCAACACAATCCAGTATTTTGAAAGGACCGATATACCTAGGGATAGACTTTCCCTTCTTTCCAAATCTCCTAACTCTCTTCCAAGGAGATACTCGTAAGAACACTTTATCACCCACTTAAAACTCTAGGTCTTTTCTTCAATTGTCGGCATAACCTTTTTGTCGACTCTAAGCTTCTCTTATGTGTTGTTGAATAGATCTGACCTTTTCTTCCATCTCATCAACAAGATCAGGTCCTAATAGCTTTATTTCCCCAACTTCATCCTAGAAAGTTGGAGTCCTGTATTTCTTTCCATAGATAGCTTCATAAGGAGTCATCTAAATACTGGACTGAAAGCTATTATTATAAGAAAATTCCACCAAAGTTAGGTGTTGATCCCAACCACCTTTGAAATCCATAGAGAAATCTCTTAACATATCTTCTATATTTTGAATTGTTCTCTCAGACTGACCGTCTGTCTGAGGATGACAAGCAGTGCTGAAACTCAACTCTGTATCTAAAGTATACTGAAGACTTCACTAGAACTTTGAGGTAAAACTCGGATCCCGATCAGATATAATGGAAAGTGGTACACCATGCAATCTTACCACTTCCTTTACATATATCCTGGAAAGCTGATCCAGAGAGAAATCTTCTCTAATAGCAATAAAGTGTGCTGAATTCATAAGACGATCAACTATGACCCAGATAGAATTATTTCCTTTGGATGTTTTAGGAAGTCCGGTGACAAAGTACATAGTGATGTTTTCCCATTTCCTTTCGGGTATGGGTAATGGTTGTAACATCCCCTTAGACTTTTGTCTCTCAGCTTTAACTTGCTGACAATCCAAGCATCAAGAGACATATTCAGCAACATCTTTTTTCATGCCATCCCACCAGCAGTACTCTTTCAGGTCCCTATACATCTTCGTGCTTCCATGATGAATAGAGAATGAAGAACTATGAGCCTCATCCAGAAGCTCCTTCTTTAATTATGGGATGGGAGGAACACAAATCCAATTCCTAAACCTTATTATCACATCACAATCAAGGTTGAATTCAGGAACATTTCTCACCTTCTTTTGTAACTCTGTATCTTCTTTTTGTGCCTCTTTAATCTTCACATGTATAGATGGTTGAACATTCATTTGAGAAAGATAATATTTTTCCCCTTCCATTATAATTCCAAGATCCATCCTTTGTAAATCCATAAATATTGGATCTTTTGTGATCCTCATCATGGATAAGCTAGCATGGTCTTGTCCACTTAATGCATCTGCCACCTTGTTTGCTTTCCTAGGGTGATAATGAATTGAGTAGTTGTAGTCCTTAATCAACTCCAACCATATTCTTTGGTGCATATTCAGCTCCTTTTGTGTGAAAATATACTTTAAACTTTTATGATCAGTATAAATATCACACCTTTCACATTAAAGATAATGCTTACATATTTTTAATGCAAATATTACCGTGGCCAACTCCAAATCATGAGTTGGGTAATTTTTCTCATGGATTTTCAAATGTCGTGAGGCATAAACTATAACCATATCATTTTTCATGAGAACACACCCCATTCCCTTCTTGGATGCATCACTGCAGATCAAAAACCTTTCTCCACTACAAGGCATTGTGAGCACAGGCGCATTGGATAAGCTTCTTTTCAACTCCTTGAAATTCTCTTCACACTCCTCTGTCCACATGAACTTAACTCCTTTTAGAGTCAACCTGGTGAGTGGATTAGATAATCGTGAAAAATATTTCACAAAATATAGATAATATCCAGCCAAACCAAGAAAACTTTGGATCTCAGTTATTTTTGTTGGTCTCGACTATCTTTCGATAACCACTATTTTTTTGGATCCACAGATATCCCCTCTTTTGAGATTATGTGACCCAAAAATGAATCTTTTTGAAGCCAAAATTCACACTTGGTAAATTTGGCATAAATCTTCTTCTTTCTTAGGGTCTTTAATACAATTCTCAAGTGATCTTCATGTTCTTTCTTTATCTTTGAATAGATAAGAATATCATCTATAAAGAATACCACAAACTGATCAAGATAGTCTCTAAAGACTCTATTAATTAGATCCATGAAGATATCAGGGGAATTAGTAGGACTAAATGGAATCACTATAAATTCATAGTGTCCATACCTTGTACGAAAATCTGTCTTTGGTATATCCTCTTTTTTGACTCTTAATTGATGATACCCTGAACGAAGATCAATCTTGGAAAAGTATTGATCTCTGCGTAGTTGGTCAAATAATTCATCAATGCATGGGAGAGGATATTTTTTCTTGATAGTGATCTTGTTAAGTTCTCGATAATCAATGCAGAGTCTCATTGATCCATCTTTCTTCTTAATAAACAGAATAGGTTCTCTCCAAGGTGATGCACTAGGGTGTATGAATCTCTTATCAAGATTCTCTTGGAGTTTCTTCTTCAATTCCTGCAACTCAATTGGGGCCATTCTATAAGGTTTCTTTGAAATGGGCATAGCACCCGATATAAGTTCTATTGAAAACTAAACTTCGTGATTTGGGGGAAGACCTAGGAATTCCTCCAGAAAGAAATCATCAAACACTCGTACAATGGAAATATTCTTAATCATGAGTTTCTCTCCAACCATTTGAGATAAATAACCTTCATTTATTGGAATCAAGACCCATAATATGGAAGAAATTTCCATTGGAAGGTTATATTCATCCTTGCATCGATAGATAATAGTAGATTGATTGGGAATATTAAATGTGATTTCCCATCTTTGGAAATTGATATGAGGTCCGTATAAAGAAATCCAATCCATGCCAAGAATCACATCAAATTCCACTATAGGAAGGATCACAAGATTTGCAGGAAACACTTTCCCACAAACTTCAATTGAAGAAGAATTATAAACTTTTGATGCAACTGTTGTGCCATTAGGAGTTGTCACAGCTAACTCAGCATCTAATTGTTGAGGTAGTATAGCGATACCCTTAGAAAATTCTTCAGAAATAAAAGAGTGGGTGGATCTAGAATCAAATAAAACATTTTCTACTTTAGAGTGGATGGTAAGTGTACCTTTCACCACTTCGTTATCATACTCCACATCACCGATAGAAATTGCATCTGACTTTCCTTTTTCTTTGGCCTTAAGAGTTTATTGACATCGATCATCATCAAAAACCCTTGGATTAGGGAATTGATTGGAATAATGCCCCATTTCCTTGCACTTGAAACATTGAAGTGTAGGAGGTGAATTCTGTGTATCCCTTTCTTTGTTAGCATCATTAGATATCTTCTTCCCATTATTTCGACACTCAACTACCCGATGACCTTATTTTCCACACTTAAAACATTTACTTGTCCCTTTAAGACAATTCCCTCCATATTTCTTTCCACACATTGAGCATAAGGGAAAACTCATCTTATTTTCATTGTGTTCATTATATTTCCCTTTGAATTCCATTTTCCTCTTCTTATCAAACCCATATGACTGATGGCTTACTCCAATCTCCATATCAACCTTGAGAGCACATCGAACAATTTACTCATAGCTATTGAAGCCCCTTATGGATAATGACCTTTGAAGACTAGGTTTTAAGCCACTAAAGAATCAATCGATCTTACTCTTAGGTTGGATAATAATTCTGGAAGCGTACCTTGAAAGTCTTGTAAAAATTTGCTTCGTAGGTACCAACTGATTCATCATCCTTTTGCTTCAGTTCACGAAACTCCTTCCCCATCTTTGTTTGAAGAATACGAGGGAAGTACTTATTGAAAAATAAGTTCTTGAACTCGTCCCATTCCATGGACTCAATTTCATCCCTTTTCCTCGTATTCTTAATAATATTCCGCCATTGATCAGCTTCACCTTCCAAACGATATACTGCTAAGATGACTTTATAATGTTCAGAACATTGCAGGACTGAAAATATCTTTTCAGTGGTACCAATCCATTGTTCAGCCACTAATGGATCAGAAGACCCGTTGAATGAAGGTGGACTCTACCTCATGAAGGATTCAACATAATGTTTCTCCTTCCTTTGCTCGTTTGGAAGTCATGTATGATTCATAGCTTGAGAAAGTTGTGTGAGCATGGCTACAAGATTTTTCATTCCATCTCCCATAATGTTTGGTTTCTCAGGGGGACAATCATTGTATTTCCCATCACATTCAGCATTAACACGGTTCCTTTGGGTTCCAGCCATTGACTAAAACCAATAAGCATAGTGTGAGAAACACTAATCATAATAGGAAAACAACATAATCAAGAATAAAATTTCACACTTTAGGTCTTATCATTGGTTGTTCATGGCCATTTCTAAAACACTAATATTGTGTTCTATGTTTAGACATATCCTAAGAGTTCTTACTAAGGCTTTCACATCCTAGTTTCCAAAGGTTTATTATACCTTTCCTCTGATACCAACTATAATGACCCATACTTTACATACATGGTTATTACTTCAGAATTAAAGAATAATTATTACAACATATAACAAAACCATGATAGGACCGTATAGGTATAGTTTCTTTAGAAATTGGGAAACATAAACAACTGTTTCATAAATCATCTATATTGTCTCCCGTTTATTTCATCATATCTAGAGTCCCTTTTGGAATATCCTACTTAATACCCTTATTCCCGGCCTGGGGAAAAGAAAACATACTAAAGGGTGAGCTCAAATTCTCAGTAAGGGTAAACAAAAGAAATATCAATCATATCATATTCATAAGAACATAACATTTTGAGAATCTTAACTTTCAAAAGAGATCATAATATCATAACATGGGATAATTCATAGTAGTAATATGCAATCCCAATAATCATAACATGAAACATGAAACTTTATGGAATACACACATAATCATAGAAAATAATTTCATATTATTCAAGGCTCATTTCCAAGACCATCATAATGGACAAATTCTATTACTGAACCGAGTTCATTCCTCGTTCCAGTCCTGTATCACTGAACCAGATTAACTTGTCGTTCCAGCCATTTCTATCTCATGAGATAAAAATCTTTACCCAATGCATTAGAGGGAGATATAGGTCCCACCCATCTCATAATGAAACCATTCTTATGTGTTCCACAAAATCATAAAGCATAGCATAACCCATGTAATAAAAATAGGATTCTTAAACATCATGTCATCATAACATAATCCATATAAGATAAAAAGACATCATAAATTTAATTACATCATAACATAATCAAATAAATGTAAAAATAGGGATAGAAACATAACCCTATATTATCTTAGATGGAAAATAATTTTGATAAAACACTTTAACTCCATTCTTGAGGAAAATATCCTTTCTAATTCAAAAACATTTTACATTTCTTAACATGTCATACAATTTTAAACTAAAAGAAGTTGATTAAAAATAAACTTGAAAACTTGTAAAGGAAGTTTTATGGAAATATTTTTCTATGAAATCATAAAAATCCATTCATTTCATATAAGTAAAAAATATATTCTTCTCATACTTTGGCCAAAAAAGTAAAAATGTACCTTGTACTAAAAACGACAAAATATTCATTTCATATATTTTACTCACCAAAGGGTAAAATTGTATTTAAAAAATTTTAGGAGGATAGAAATAATATAACATATTGAGGAAACATGTATGTGGGTGATAAATATTCCCCATTAAATTCTGAAGTATAAACAATCTCGGATAAAAATGAGATTGCGAGATTTTCCCTTAACTTAGTTCCGATTTGCTTCGTACGTATCCGAAACTCCTGTATAATGATTTAAATAATTTCATTGACTTATTATAGAATCATATTAATTTTTATTATATCATATATGGTCATATTATTATCTTCTTATTAGTAATATTTCATTTCTACTTCTTATTCGGGTGTTCATTACTTTATGTTCTTATGCATGTTTTGTCGAATAAATTCTTATTCTTATTTTCAGGTTATATATACCTCATTTAAATAATGGTATCAGTGTAATATATATCATATTTATTCATTAAATTCATTTATATAATCATTATTCAATTAAGATCATCTAGAACGAGTCACATCACATCGTGGAGACGGTAGGCCGTACGTACGTACGAGCGATGATATCATTCCCATGATCATGGAATTGTATTCAAGTGTATGTATACTATTTCAGAATCAATATCACTTTACAATAATCATATATAGTTATTATTTACACAATTATACCCATCCAAGTAAGGTGGTGGTGGAAAACAGATTACACCACGGCGTGGAGACGGTATTCCGTACGTACGCACGCGCGGTGATTTCGTTTTCTGTAGGATGGATAGAAGGTGAAATAGAGTTTTTTCATATTTATAATAATATATCAGTATATGATTGATACTAATGTTATTACTTTATAATGAAACAACTAAATAAGAGTAAGTAGAAGAAGGAATAAATTTGAAAGAATTGGTAACGGATATTACCTCTTCTTCAACACGCCTCTTTGAAACCTCCTCTTAGGGCACTAATATTGGTCTTTGAAGAAGACCAGGGCCTCTAGAATATTAATATGGGAGTTGAGAAGAGTAATGGGCAGGGTTTGGCCTATCTTGAAGGCTAAAAGTTGTGTAAATAGGAGAGGGAGGAGGTGCCCTTTTATAAGGGAGGAGAGGGGAACCTTTGGAAACCTCTAAAATATTAATTTATAATAAACCCTAACCCCACTTAAAAACTTTAAAAGTGAGTAAAATTCAGATATTTGATAGGATAGAGTTTTAATATCATCAAAAAATTAAATTTAGACATGTTTTGATTTTATTGTAAACCTTATCATTTTGATTTATCCTTATTTAATCTATTTAATTTTATTTTTGGTAATAATGTTATAAATTTTATATGGTTATAAATACTTACTTATGTGTTCTTAATTGTACATAATTTGATACTTTATGACATTTTAGATTATATAAATTTTATTTTGTAATTTTTAAAATATATTTGTGATTTTTAAACAATTTAATAATATAAAATATTAATAGTGTCAATTTTGACACAATTCATTTATTTTAACTTAAATAAAATCCACACAGATGATATGTTTGAACCAAAATATTTAATATATTCCTATAATTTCATATTTATCTATAAAATTAATGGATCACATTAATTAGTTCATATAATATTTATTTTAATATTTTTAAAACCATTTATTTTATATTTTAATTAATGAAATAATTTCTACATCACTATTGTGTCCTCATTAATGATAATTATTTTATCCCTAAAAATTCTAAATAAATTCTCATGATGTATATAATTTTATTATCTTTCTGGATACTATTCATTTTCGATGTTTCATGATGTTTATCACTAAATTAAAATTATTATACTTATAATATTTAAGAGAGTGACATGTTGTCACTTTCTTTGGTTTTAATAACAATTAAATTATTTTAATGTTAAAAAGTCCAAAAAATGAATTTATTCCAACCCTTAGGTGATAAGGGTCGACTTTTAGTCATCCAATAGAATTTTTGAAGGTGTTAGGGTAATATTATAATCTTATATTTACCCTTAATTACTCGATTTACCTTTAACTGCAGTAAATAAAAATTACCGTAGTTACTATTCATAATATCAAAAAAATAAAAGTAACCTATTAAAATAATTTGGACCCACTGAATTAAAATATGGAATCCATTTTTCAAAATTCAAAACACATAATTTTTAGTAATTAATTTAAAATTAATCTCGTTGTTAAGAAAACGGTTTTTAAAAGTTAAAACATTGCCAAAGATTGAAAAGTTTTTACCTATGAATTCAATGTAAAATTAATGATAATGACATAAATTATATTAAATGGTAAAAATATATTCTATTTATACTTTAAAACCATTAAATATTATAATTTAACCATATAAATTATTGCGATGAAAAAAGTTGTTTTTAATTAAAATATAGCGTGTTTTTACAATTCATTAAAATATGAAAGTTATCAGAATAATATGAAAAATTTATCCAAATTAAATTTTTATATCTTGATTCCAAATAAGAATTTTATTTTGTCAAATTGAACTAATAAACTTTTCAAAACTAGATTTAAAGTGGGTGCGCTATCAAAAGGCGGCAAAACTGCATTTTTTGAAAAATACTTATTTTACCCGAAAATTTATTTTGTTCTCATACCATGTTCTATAAAATATGTAAGATGTATAATAATTTCATAAAATTAAAAATTTATTTAATACTATTCATAATGGCTAGTCCATAATAATATTATAAAAATATATCATTGTTTAGTGAAACCCGGTATTGCGTACTATACACGCTATCGAGGAAGGTCACGATTGCGTGTAACGCAAGCCAAGCTAGTGTTGTGTACAGTGAAAGATTCCTTTCATGTTTTGTATAACATAATACATAAAAAAAATATACTTCTCATAAAATATCAGGGTGTTTCAAACCTCTCCATGGGAAATCTTCATAATCTAATTGGTTCTTATGTTTGAATACAAATGTGAACACCACATGATGTATCTAATACCCGGTTCATATAAAAAGATAAATTTCACTTAATACCAAATGCACCTGAATCTTCCCCTTTCTTATTTTTATGGGTGTTTTTTTCTTCCAGTATCCATTCTTACCATATGAAAGATAGATATCATCATATTGAATTGATTTCCCCTTGATCCTCTACTTCTTGTAAGGGAATTATGTAGAATATTTAAACTTGGAGTTAATCTTGGAGCACTTCTCTTATCCCTTACCTTTATTCAACATAAGAAAAAAAATCACTTCATATCCTTATCAACATGGAGAATTAGAGTGATAAGATCTAGGAAATATTAATATATGTTTTTTATATTGAATTTTATAACTAAACTAGATAAGAATTTTTGGAGTGATGAAATAATGAAATCAATGTGCAGTTCTTCATGCAGCTAAAACCCTAGAACCTTTAGACACACAATGTATCTAATGATTTTTACTATGTTTGGTCAATCTAGAACACGTTCTCTAAGTTTTATATTGAAGTGTTATTTGGATATCTCAAACCATTCTTGTACAGATCTACCCTAATAAAGAGTATAGATATATTGGAGTATGTTACAAGAATTCATGTTTTTATATGACTTCATAAGTTCTTTAAAGATGGATGACCACATTAAGTATAGAAAAAATAGTGTATCATTCAGGTGTTTCTCATAGATAGTGAATTCATTATTACTTTCCTTCTTAGTGGGAAGATTATGGATTTAGGAATCAAGCATGTAAGGCTTTTGTTCATGGTGAAACACTACTCATAGGTTTCTAAACCATTCTTGAAGTTACTACTAATTAAAAGATAGTATTTCTCCAAGATTGATCATAAGGATAATTTTTTTGATGAAATTTTCATTATTATATAATGATATAAACCCATATTATTAGTTTTTTATTTGATTATAAATTATGTGAGACATAATAATTTTAATTTTATTAAGTCTCTAACTATTTTATCAAGTATCAATAGACCTCACCATTGAACTCATAATTTTATGAAACTTGGTCATTATAGTGGAAAGGATCCATATTTATCATCTTATAATCTAGATAGTGGCCATGAAAATTATAATAAGGTATTTAGGGAGGTAGTATTTCCAACTATAAATTAAAAATTACTTGATTTGTTGAGTGGAATCCCCAATCCAAAAAACCTAACTCGAATTTCCTCAACACTTGCCTCCAAATTTGTATTGGATAGACTAAGTCCATTAAAACTAATACAAATTATATTCAGTCAAAAAAATATCTAAGTTTTTACTTCCTGATAATTAAAATTACCCCCGAAAGAGGATAAACAAACACATTAAGTATGGGTTCATCTTAATTCAGATAATAGATGATGTAATGACATAATATTAACTTGAGGGATTTCTTAATTATGTGTAAATTTTATTATTTTACCTTCAACATTTCATGTAAATATTAAGTGGATTTTATATAAGTGATTAACCATATATTGAAAAAATATTTACACATAATCCCTTTATTGTAATTACATCATTTAATATGAATCCATCTCTTTATGTGATCATGGTACATAAAATAAATCAATCAAGAGATAAAAATAAATAAATAAAATGTGCCATTATAATGATCTTTAACGAGAAATTTTTTGATTAAGAGGATAATAAACATACCATTTAATCTATGGGAAAAACTTCTTTGAGATGGTCTGATCTTGAGCTTTCATCATTCCACCTCTGTCCTATGTATCTACTTGGATTGATTTTTCCTCAGATCTATCTTGAACCAACTCCATGTGTCCGGGATCTCCATCTTTATAATGATTTTACTTCAATCATAGGTGAATGGAACTAGAAATGGGGTTTACATAAAAGAAATTGTGGGCACATACGCCTGTTCATAATAAGAATGGATAAATGACTCATAGGCCATCATTTTATTTTAATAAAATAATTTCAAAAAATCATGAAATAATTAAATTAAAAGAAACTATACAAATACATAGGTCAGTTTAAGATCATGATCATACACTAGGGAAACAAATATTCATTTAAAATAATTCGATAGAATTAATTTGAATACATTATTTTATAAAAATAATCACAAACAAATTAATTTGATTAATTATCGGATTAATAAATTAATTCAATTTATCTTGATCTTAATCCAATATATCCTATAGATTCCTAACATCTATGATTTAAATAAAATAAATAAATAAAGTTTATTTAAATTTTACTATAATATGTACACATATTGTTCTTGGAAGAAACTTAGTGAGTACCTATTTGAACTACTCGATATGTATTAAGATCATATACAGTTTACTCATAAAGAATTTATCACGCACATTTTATCATGTAATTACATAGAATGTATGGGTTAATTAAATTACATATGGAACACATATTAATTAGCACTATATATAATGATTTTAATACACATGGAGTAGTTAATGTATTATGACTATATTTTTTACCAAGTTTAGACATTAAATAGACATTAATTAATCATTTAATATCATAAAAACCTATGATATGGGTTGTTTGAGTAGAATAAACAACACATTAAACATATAATGATGAGTTTTATAGAGTAATAAATTAATTTTTAACTTTTTCTATATAAACTAGTTTGGGTGCATGGTGTATACATCCAACTACATTCCATGTATCCTTCTCATCATATTTTTTTGATATAAACCTAGGGACTAGGAGTTCATTACTATGCAAACATATGTGGGGTACATGACATATACAACTAGTATAGGCTATGTATCCTCTATGTTACATGGTTTTTAGTCTTTATACATCGCATAATTAATACTCGATGTGTAATTAATTATGTGTTTTCCACCATGAAAACATGTGGACTACATGGTGTGTAACATAGTCACATGGTATGTAGTCCTACATGTTGTGTTCAATCCTATCTTGGTCAACATATGGGAACTTAATTCACCACATCTCATTTATTACACGTGGAGGATAATTAATTTACATTACATCCTAATGTAATGAATTGGGATACATGATGTGTAACACTTAATAAAGTTAAAGGGTTAAAATGATAAATGTTATTACCCATGTATATATGGTGCAACTTTATTTTTGGGGGTTTACCTGATTCGAAATACATAGTTGATCATGCTTAGACTAGAGTACTGTCGGGATAGGTGACCTCATGAGAAGTTTCTCAGGGTGTGTGTAAGTTAGGAAAAAGCACACTGAAAGAGAATATATTGGCTTGTGGGGATATTAATTAGTCTGATAAGTGATCCATGTATGTATTAGTGTGTGGTGTACTAGGAAGAAAACTAAGGTATTACATGAGACCCATAGAGTCATATAGCCAGGTTCATGGCCTGGGGTGGTCAAGTCATGAAAAATTGTATCAAAGTGGTACCGAACCATAAGTGTAGTGCCGCATTCTAAGTTAAAACATAAGGTCCAAAATGAGGGTGTTGTGATCTAAAAGGGGGATAATATAAACCCGTATAAAGTTAAAGGATTAAAATAATAAATGTTTCTACCCATGTAAACAAGGTGTATTTTATTTTTGGGAGCCTACCTCATTAGAACTCCATAGTTAAGTATACTTGGAATGGAGTAGTGTCAGGATGGGTGACCTCTGGAGAAGTTTCTCACATTGTGTGTGAGTGAGTACAAATCATACTGAAACAAAATGTGTTGACCTATGGGGATAGTCATTAGTCTAATAAGTGACCCAAGTGGTTAATAGATTTTTGTGTTCTTGGAAGGTAACCAAGGAATTGCAGGAGACCCATGGGATTAGATGACTAGGTTCCTGACATAGGTAGGTTAGGTCATGACATGATATGTACTCCAACTACATGCCTTGTAATCTGATGTTGTCATTCCAGAATTCTTAGAACATTCATATGGGTTCTTTGTATGTTCTTTGTTAATATTTAATTGGATATTGGTTATATGAGGTTTAAATAAAGGGAGGAATAAGTGATCTCGATGATTATATTTATGAATAAAATGCATGAAATAAAAACTAACTTCAAATTTTTATTATGATCAATAATAATTGAATAATTATAAATTTAATTTGTCCACTCAAATACAAAATATTGGTTTCCTACACAGTGGATGCACCTGTTGAGCTTATGGATAACTTAGATTTTTTTAGATTCAATGGACCATTCACAATGTACAAGTCATGAATTCCATGACCAACAAAATTTTTCTTAAATAATATTGACCAATTATTTTTTTTAAAGAAATAGAGATGATCCTTTCAAGCTAATTTATAATTAATTTTAAAAAAAAATAATAAATGTCACCTTAGTATTGATATTTTTCCCCATTGATGGTGTTGATCATTCTAACCCAATTATTGTATCCTTATTTTATAGTGAGGGCCTAAATCAAGGCACCTCTAGTGGTTATTCACACATGCTCCTTCGATCTCTAAATAACACTAATGAAACATTAGGTGTTTTCATGGCCAATGGATTGTCATACATTGTTCACTATGATCGATTCACATTCCTTTTGGCTTGAATGAATTTCTCTTATTATTCTGAGACTTGATAGGAAGAAAGGATGAGGGAGATATTGATAGGAAATTATTGTGAATAATGATTAACCTTTATCCAATTGACTAAAAAATCTATAAATAGACTTATAGTTAGTGTTGAATTCTAATTAATTTCCAAGAGGCCCTCAATTATAAATAAATCCCCAATAAACCTCATGCCATGTAATATTATTATTATTATTATTTTACCTATGAAATGTGAAAACCTAGACAATGATAAATATTTATTTTACAGTAAAGTAAATAAATATTTTTCACCCAAAAAAATCTGGTCCGCTCATCCTCCTCAACTTATAATGATTTATCAAATAATATTTAAATAAATATTATCTATTAAATAAATAAATAAATTTTTTTTCATAGTATGGTCAATAAATATTTATTTAATATTTACATAACTAAATAAATTATTTATTATCATGAAAATGACAATAGATAAATAAATATTATATATTCGTATAATTATACAAGTTCCTTGTGAATAAATTTTTATTAAATATTTGTGATCACTTAATAAAACCAGAATAAATATTACTTCTCAATATGGAAAATAATATTTATTCTAATTGTTAAATACAAATACTATTTAATTGATATCAATGGAGAAACTTTATGTGTGACCCTATAGACCTCTCCTCGGTGGCACTATGTAGGATTTCCAAGATTACTACCTTGTAGCGGGTTAATACACCAAAAATGTTAATAGATATTTCAAAATGAAAACAACCACATATAAACTCTCACTATGTAATATAATCTCATTATTAATATATCTCATCAAGTAAGTTCTACACCCATGTCATAAACCTATGTGCATGATATGTATTTATTTTAATATTTGAAATGAACTCGCCATTGCACCATGTCCATGGAATTTAATGTGATAGATCAATTTCAATTAAAGGTTTGAGATATCATCTTCTATAAATATGTAAGGGAAAAATATTTCCTCGAATTATTCATTAATAAGATATCATTCATGATGCACCCAATATACCAAACTTTGAAGTAATCATATGTTATCATGGTTTATGTAAATAGATCAAATTGTATGAGTTGTGACATGCATTAATAATAATCTTAAATTCTAAAGACAATTATAAATTATTTTAGACAGAAATGTCCAATGACATATAAACATGTGGATTTCATACAAGTAAATTTGTTCTCATAATCTTCCATCTTGGAGATTAACAAGTGTGAACTTAATGAGATGAAGTATTGCCTGCTTATGAGTACTCGCTCCTAACTATCAACATACTATGTGTCTCATCATAGAATGTTATCTGACCATAGAAGAATATTTAAGAATATGGTTATAGAATTTCAAGTTTCTCATCATATCAAGGATCAATTATGGCCTTTTCAATGTGATATATAATCTAGGAAATTATCACATTAAATACACAAATAATAATGAAAAATATGTAATAATATATGTTTCCTCACTTATTAAAATATACATGAAATATATATTAAAAATAGTTGGTTTTAGAACACCAACTCCAATAAATACATCACCAATAATTTGTGTTACACCAAGTGTGGGTTAGTGAAATGTGTCTCTAGGATACTTTTACACAAATATATATTCTAAATCCATGTTTTAATAGAATCATATTCAACTTTCTAGGAAACATTGTGTAAATTTTTTTTTCTTCTTTCCATAACAATGTTGGAGCACTCTTCTTCATTGTAAAATAGTTATTCCTCTTACTTTTTTAAAATATTCAATGAGTGTAAACCTTATTCTATTTCTTTCTAGTCCATAATTTGGAATCACTTTTATTATTTAGATATTTGGGTATATATTCAAGATATATATTCTACCTATTTTTTTAATTATTCATAGAATATATCTATTTATTATGAGTACCATATTAATTTTAGAATTGAAATTCAAATCTAGAAGTAACTTCCAACTTTTTTTCATTCAATCTTGGCCATCGATTCATCTTCAATAAAATAATCACCTTTTAAATTCATCTGGATCTTTATAACTAAAACCATAACTACACTAAATATTTATAAGTGTTGATCCTTGAAAAACTACTCATTACTTTCAAATCCAATTAAAATACCCTTAAAACGACTTGTAAAATGGTTAGTACCCATTTGGTTCACTTGTTGAAATATTATAATAATTGAATCAATTGATCCCATAATCTCTAAAATTAATATTTTTTATATCCTATTTCCCATAGGTTAATCTCTAATTCAAAATATTTATTTCTAAGGTGTAGATTTCAGTTGTTTCCCTTTTGGATTTTACTTCAAAAAACCAAATTCTCAAAATGAACAGTAAAAAAATTTGATCCTTGCCACCATATCATGTTAGGGTATCAAAGGTCTTACAACTACATTCCTTATATAAGTCCACTATAGCCTCAATTATGCCCATTTTGTTCTCCCCATTTAATATGGGTAAAATTTTAAGTCGAAACTTCAAGTTCTATGGTGTAAACTCCTTATTCTCCTTATTTTGTCACCCTAGAGAGAGTTAGAATCAACCATTACATGGTCTAAAATCTAACCTAATGCGAGTTGGTTTACCTTGATGTGAGTTGATATCTACATTTACATGATCCAATACCTTTACATTGGTCTATTACCTTTATGTATAAGGAAAATTGAACCTTACATATCTTCAAGATTTCACTATTAATGATTACATAGGTAAAGTTCACCTTTAAATAAGTATATTTTACCCTTACATGGATAAAAATTATCACTAGAACTATTTTCCATCAATTTAAAAATTCAAAACTACTTATAAAAAGTCAGTATAGTGTATACCTAACCATGGTGAAGGTCTCCTACACCAATTTTCTTCTATCCATATCTAGATTGAACCGTAATAAAATTTACATTTAAATCTCCAATATTTCACATCAAAAATATATAAATTGCTTGGAAATTTTTAAATTAACATACTTAAATGTGTACCATCATTAAACTTTTTCAATCCGCTTTTAAACCATGAATATCTTTATATCAATATTCTTACCATCATCTCTAAATTAATTCTAGTCTCATCAAATCTTCATGGATAATTCCATGAACTCCTCCAAGTGATGTCGAATGATAATTCCATTAAATATAGCCTCAATGCCTTTATGCCAAGATCCATGCTCAAAGCCTTTACTAATAAATCCATGTTTAATACTAATCAACTCTATTTTTCAATAATCCTCCAAGAATAACTTCAACCATCATTAACTTATATTCTCTACTAAAAACTAGATCTATCCCCATAGATCTATACCCACGGTTTAGAGAAACTGTGGGTATGTATATTCTACCCAAACCTATACCCATGGTTTTAAAAAACCAATGGTGTTGGATGATCTATACCAATAGTTTTTTAAAAATTGTGGGTATATCCCCTTATATATATGTCCTGACTTGGGATCTCCCTTCCCCTCCTCATTTGAAGACCTATTTATATTTACTTCCACCAGCCTCGGCATCCCCCCTCCCCTCTTTAGGTGACTTTGGAAACCCCCTCTCCTTCTTAGATGACATTACACTCATCGGCTAGGTGTTCTTTCTCTATTTATGGCAGTTTTTTTGTTGTTATATTTGAGAGGTAATATTTTCTTCCCTACTCTTATTTCTTATCTTGTGTTCTCAATAATTCTCCATTAAGTTAAGTATTTTTTTTATTATGATATTCTTTGACATCATATTAGTGAGTTCTAAATCCTTATTCTCTTTTACTAAATGTTATTTTCATTTTTATCTATTCGTGTGATTCTACTTGAGAATGTTGGAATCACTTCTATCATTATTTTTTTGAATTTATAATCTAATAGAGATCAAATATATTATATTAAATTCATAAAAGTAATATTTTAATTATAATTAATTTATTTTGAAAACTATCCTTGGGATTCTTATGAATTCAACTTAAATTAGAGATTATTTTGGTGGAATTTTTTAAGGATTTAGATATTTTTAGTGTTGGTAATCATATTTAAGTTAACCATGATATTTTATGATAGATTTTATTATCCTAGAGTTATGGGATTTAATTTTTGAAATTAATTGTTTATATCATGAACCATGGTTAAATTATTTATTGGATTGTTTTAACCTAAAAAAGAAATAAGTGTATGGTGATGTAAATGATTATACTATTATAAGTAAATCTATAATATTTCTTTATCTATGAAATAATGGATGGGTTTTATAAATTTGGTTGGAATGGATTAATTTTTTAGTCTTGATGGATCTTCCCCAAATTAAATACATCTTTAATTGAGATAGAACATCATGTAAAATCAACTTTCCTTATGTTTTAATAATATAATTAATTTTAACCGTAAATAAAATCATGTCATTACTAAATTGTATCCTCGATTATTTTTTCAAAAGAGAATACTTATATGTATAAGAAATACACATTTTTAGGGTAGTATTCTTTAGTTTTTAATTATTGAAATACATGAACCTTATTTGGATTTATATTATTATGCCTTGGTTTTTTTCTTATGATGTGACTTATTTTTTGTATGGATGGATAGTAGAGTATTCTATAATGGTCACTTACATCATGCATTCTATTCAATTTGGTTTCCTATTAGTTTTCTTTAATTTCCTCTACACTATACTTTTAATTTGTATTTGAATTTGTATATCATTATAATTATGGTTTACATTGTTGATTGGAACATAAATTTTTATTCTTGTAATAGAATGAATAGAAGTTTAATGCATCATACTGACCAGATTTCAATCAATTTTCAAAATAATTTGTGAATTTTTTTGGATTTTTCATTTAGCAATGCTTTAGATGGAGGTCGTATACAGTTTCCATGTTATAATTGTGTTAGAAGACCATTTTTAACCCTATAATAAGTTAGATACCATATAAACAAATCTGGATTTCAAAAAAACTATTATATTTGGTATCACAATAGAGAGAAGAGACAAAGTCATACTATTCATGAACGGAAAGAAAGAATCAATGCTGGAAATCAAGGTTATCTCAATAGTTTTAAACCATTGGGATAGTCTGCCAAACCATTGGTATATGTTATACCAATGGTTTGACAAACCATTTGGTGATAAGCTATGGGGATATCCTTATACCAATGGTTACAAGGAAACCGTTGGATTAGACCAGTATAAAATCCAATTTCCCTATGGTTTTGGGCAACTATTGTAATAAAGAAGTACCAATGGTTCGTAATCGTTGGTAAATATAACTCTATAACCTATACCAGTAGTTTAAAACCATTGTTATATAGGTTTACCAATGGTTTTTATATAACTGTTAGTATATATTATATGTAGAACCTATATACCAATGGTTTTTGAACCATTAGTATAGTGTTTTACCAACGGTTCAACTAAAACTGTTGGTATAGAAGAATTAATTCAGCTTTATACCAATGGTTTATAAACCATTGGTATATAGTACTCCATAATTACTCAGAATTACACATATCCTTCCCTCTTTCCTACCATATATAGAATTACATAGCAAGCCTACCCTATACCGAATTACATAGCAACCTACATCCCATCTTGCCTCCCCTATGTAATCTATAGAATTAAACACCTAAAGATACAACAAAGACAATATAAAATGATTGTACAACCTGAAAATATAGAATTTAAAAAAACACTCATTCCCACAATACAATGTACAGAATTCAAAAAACACTCATGGAGGTAATTGGTGTATTTGGAATAAAGCTCTCAGGTTTTTACAGCCTAGTATTTAATCATTACAATGTTGTTTATGTCAAAGAGGATAACATATTTAATGGTATGAGGTACCATTGTGTGGATAACCCTAGTTTTTTTTTGGATGATATATTGGGGGTTAAAAATAGAATCTTGTGTGAAAGAACAAGACCCACATGGATGGTGGTCATAACATATTCCTATGTTTCTAGATATTGTTATAGATTCCAAAAATGGATTTTTCAATGTAGTTTATTTTATTTTGATTTATTGAGCTCTGTGTAGTGCTTGGTGCCACACTTAACAATCAATTGAATGGTTAATCATGTTTAATCATTTTCTTTGATGATGGGATACTGAAGATAGAGTATAATGATGTAAGTTATTCAATTTGACAATTAAGGATACTCATATGGTTTATAGAGTTGACCTAGTCACATGTAAAAAAGATTCTCTTGAGGGAAGGCTTATGATATTCTATAAAACTGATCATTGAATTATTTTGGTGACTCTAGAATATTGATGTGTAGTAGACCTAATAATGTTTGGTTCCACATTTAATGTATGATTTTGATTCAGGGGGTGGGGCTGTCTAGGGGGTGGGGGTTCTCCAGGGGGTGGGGGTCTGTAGGAGGAGTTTTCCATGGGGTATCTAGGGGTGGAGTTGTCTATGGGGAGGGTGTGTGCATGGGGGCTATACAGGGGGGTGGGGGTTGTCTGGGAGGGGGATTTCTAGGGGGTGTCTAAGGGGTGGGGGTATGCAGGGGGTGGGGAATATCCGGGGGGTGTGGGGGGTGGCTGTTCAGGGGGTGGGTGGTTTGAAGGGGGTGGGGGGTCTGTAGGGGGGTTGTCTAAGGGGTGAGGGTGTGCAGGGTGGTTGTCCAGAGGGGGGTGGGTAGTTTTCCAGGGGGTGGGGGTGTGCAGGGTGGTTGTCCAGAGGGGGTGGGGACTGTTCGGGGGGGGCTGTCCAGGGGAGGTGGGGGGTTTTCCAGGGGGTGGGGTGTCCAAGGGGGTTGGGGGTCTAGGGGTGGGGGTTGTCTAGGGGTGGGGGACTTTCCCAGGGGGTGGGTTAATTCCATATCAAGTGGGTTGATATAGCTTGTGTCTCATTCATTCATATAACATTTCATGGGATCTTCCATGGGATCCCAAATGTGAGACATGTGTATTTATATGGTAGTTTCCTCTAATTAATCAATTGTTGGCATATTTTATTCCAAATCCACAAGTCGTCCAACTAGACTACACAAGCCTCATTGTGATGACACACCCCACCATTCCCTAGTCCTAGCATTATTGGAGTTCCACTAGTTTCAAGTGAACCCTCTAGAGAAATATAAATATAGAACTCCTACTTAGTACCAATGTACCAATAACCAATAAAGAAGTGATGATGGTGAATAATTAAGAAATTATTAACACAGGACATAAGAAATGACTCTCCCTAACTTTTAATACATTCAAAATGAATAATCACATAGTATACTGACCATATATGGTGTAAGAGAAGTATATTACCACACTAGATGAGAAACAAGCATCGTTTAGTCCCAAAAACCCACACAATGGGTAAACAACTCAATGGAATAATTAACATGTTATTTCAAAACCAACCATTTAAAAATAATGTTCCAAATAGGTATTTAATTCTAAAACATGATTTAGAATCCCAAGTGATTTTACTTTTTATAAAATATGACTTAAAAATTCTTAAAAACTGATATAAATCTCACATAAAATTTAAAACATTTGAAATATTCCACAAAAAAAATGAATCTTCATCTTTCAAATCATTAACCTTTCCTAATGCATTCATTTTTCATAAAACCAATTTTCAAATGTCAATTAACTCATTATCTCAAGGGAAAAACCACACACTCATTTCATTCAAATGATTCAAATTCATTAGAAAAAACTTTTTAAAACATGTCAATATCAAAACCTCACATTAAATAAATTTATTGTTTAAAACATAGTTTTCACTCCATGAATAATGAAATATGATCAAAATCTATCACACACCACTAAATCCACTTCAAAAGGTCTCAATGGTATTTAATAAATTCTTACAAACAAAAATATTCAAGGGGGTTGTTCAGGGGGTGGGGGTGTGCAGGGGGTGGGGTGTACAGGGGGTGGGGGTCTACAAGGGGGGTTGTCCAGGGGGGTGGGGGTTGTCTAGGGGGTGGGGTATGTAGAGGGTTGTCTGGGGGGTTGTACAGGGGTGGGGGTGTCCAAGGGGGTGGGGGTGTCCATGGGGTGGGGGTGTCTCGGGGGTGGGGTGGTGTCCAGGGGGGTTGTCCAGGGGTGGGGGTTGTCCAAGGGGGTGGGGTGTTCAGGGGTGTGGGGTGTCTAGGGGGTGGGGTGGTGTCTAGGGGGTTGGGAGTTGTCCAAGGGGGAGGGGTGTCCAGGGGGTGGGGTTGTCCAGGGGGTGGGGGTTGTCCAAGGGGGTGGGGGTGTCCAGGGGGTTGGGGTGTCCAGGGGGTTGGGGTGTCCAAGTGGTGGGGGTTGTCCAAGGGGTGGGGGCAGTCCAGGGGGTGGTGGGTGTCCAGGGGGTGGGGGTGTCCAGGGGGTGGGGGTGTACAAGGGGTGGGGTGGTGTCCAGGGGTTTTCCAGGGGTGGGGATATCCAGGGGTGGGGGTTTCCAGGGGGTGGGGGCTGTCTGGGGAGGGTGGGGGTGTCCAGGGTTGGGGTGGTGTCTAGAGGGGTTGTCCAGGGGGTGGGGGTTATCCAAGGGGGTAGGGGTGTCTAGGGGGTGGTGTGTCCAGGGGGTGGGGTGGTGTTCAGGGGGTGTTGTATAGGGGGTTGGGGTTGTCCAATGGGGGTGGGGATGTCTGGGGTGGGGGTGTCCATGGGGTGAGGTGGTGTCCGGGGGGGGGGGGGGGGGGGGGGGGGGGGGGCTGTCCAAGGGGGTGGGGGGTGTCCAGGGGGTGTGGGTGTCCAGGGGGTGGGGGATGTCCTTGGGGGTGGGGGTGTCCGAGGGTGGGGTGTCCAGGGGGTGGGGGTCTATCCAAGGGGGTGGGTGGGGGTGGGGGTGGGGTGGGGTGGGGATGTCTAATGGGGTGGGGGTGTCTAAGGGGGTGGGTGGGCTATCTAGGGGGTGGGGTGTCCAGGCGGTGGGGGTGTCCAGGGAGTGGGGGTGTCCAGGGGGGATGTCTATGGGGGTGAGGGGTATCCTAGGGGGATGATTTGAATTATTCCCATGATATTTAAAATCCATAGTGAATTATCATTTATTATTGATACACGTAAACAATCAATGTATCCCTTAATACTACAATGTTATCATAAATTTAATAAGGTTTCCTTCTATTTCACTGTGAATAACTTATATCTTCTATATTGATTGTTGAATATTCACCTAGTTAGAAACGCTATTCAATTGAATGGGGAAAGATTTATATTCTATAGATCCATTATATTTATATGGATACCTATTGATTATTTATCCCTGATTAAGTACGTGGTTCCATAAATAGTTCTATTAAATTTATATTTTATCCACTCTATTCATATTATTAATGTATTGGACAGCCCCTCCCCCACCCCCCAACTAGACACCCCCCACCCCACCTGGAAATCTCACCCCCCCCACCCCATATGGACAGCCCACTCCCACCTGGACAGCCCACCCCCCCCCCCACCCCACCTGGACAGCCCACCCCCTGGACAGCCAACCCCCCACTCCACCCCACCTAGACAACCCACCCCCCTGAACATCCCCCCCAACCTGCACATCCCCCTCCCCACCTGCACAGTGCCCTTCACCCCCCACCCACCCCCCCCCCACCCCACCTGAGCAGACCCCCCCCCCCCCCCCACCTAGATAGCCCACCCCCTCCCTAAAAAGCCCACCCCCCCTTTCCCACCTCTCCCTGGACATCCCACCCCCTCCCTGGACAGCCCCCCCCCCCCCACCACCTCGCCCTGGATAGCCCACCCCCCTCTTCATATAATCATGATTCATAAATTAGTTCGTGTAATTTAAATTAAAAGGATAGGAATAATTATACATTTCTTCACTTTTAACCATCACAAGGGTATCGAAATAAAAAAGGTGAATCATTCCCATAATGAACCATCTTTTTATGATTATATTTTATACTTTAAACAATTACAAATCCATAAAATTAGAAATGAATTCCCAAGTGTTAAAATACATCCATTGCACCAATGGAATTTATTTACATCATCAGAGAACATCCTAAACTGGGGTTGTAGAATCCAATCCATTTCCAATTGTAGCATGACTTCAATCCTATTATAGATAACCCAGAATACTGTTGGTGTAAACCATGAATATCATAAAAATAAATCACAACACACCTAATTATAAACACACTTATAAATATCATATGTGGATCAGATTTTATCTTCCACTCTAAATATCATACATGAATTCTAAAAAAACACACCTAATTATAACACACCTCCAAATAAATCATCAAGAACTAAAATTATTGATCAAAACACTAAACAAAAAACAACCCCTACCTTTAAATCAATCCAAATAAAAAAAAGGTAAAAAAATATAACTCAATTAGAACTTACCAATTTGAAATGGATGTTGAATCACAGATGGATTGCAAAGAATAGGGGATCTATAAATCAAAACCAAAAACAAAAAACAACCTTGTATTTAAATAAATCTGAATGAAAAAGAGAGGAAAAACATAAAACTAAGTTAAAACTTACATATTGGAATTGGATGAATAAAAAATCAATTTTTGAGAAGAGGGTTCGCATGGAAGAAGTGGGAAGAAGGGTTCGCATGGGGGGAAGAACATGAGCTCTTGTTTAAGGCACAATGCAGAAAGATCGGGGGATACATATATGAATCATTCTATCCCAATGGTTAATTAAAACAATTGTAAAAAATGTGTTATCCCAACAATAATATGAAACTGTTGGGAAAAATGCCTCTAACAAGGACAATCCCAATAGTTTTTCAAACCATTGGGAAACCCTTCCTTAAAATCCAAAATTCCAATGGTTTACAACAAACCATTGGCATAAGGTCCATTTCCCAATAGTTAACATAAACCGTTGGGATAAGATCATTGGTATAAGTGGTATTTCCACTATTGAAGTGGTATAGAGAATTTTATAATTGATTAGTTTCATTTGTGCATCATCATAAGAAGATAGTATGCCAATACAAGAAGGTAATGATATTGATACACATATGTAAAAGGCTAAATTTGATGATGTTGGGTGAGTGAAAATTTTAATAGATGGTGCCAAAACTCCTGTATATTAGGAATGTAATAAAATGAAAAATTTGGAATTTCTAATGTGGTTATATCATAGAAAAACCATGTAATTTCTAATAATACTATTGATTATATTCTTACCTTTTTGATGAAATTTCTTCCTCATTGTGTAGATATTACCTCAAATAATTATAAGTCATATAAGTTAATTAAGTAGAACAGATTTTATACTAATAAAATTCATGGTTTTCTGAAAGATTTCAATTTATTTTGGGAGGAATGTAACACCCTGAGATTTTATGAGAAATATTATTTTTAATTTCTTTGATGTCTTGTGTTGTACGCTACACTGAGATTATCTTGCACTATACACAACACCTTATTAGCTTTTAGTATATGCAACACTATTCTTGGCTTGTGTTACATGCAAGATCAACCTTCCTCGATAGCTTGCATTGTACACAATACCGAGTTTTACTAAACGACGATATGTTATTAAAATATTATATAAACTAGCAGTTATGAATAGTAATACCCACTTTTTGAAATTTTATAAATTTCTTCTTTCAAAATAGACTTCATTTTTGGATTCATAATATCGAAATTATCCTAGGATGAATTTTTGTTATTTTTATGAAAACTTTCAATTTTTGATGAATAGTGAAAACACTAAGTTATAGTTTAAAACCGAATTTTTATTTAAATAATTATTTATTTTATTTAAATTTATTTTAGGTCAAAATTGATACATAATACCTATATAAGTTCAATTTAATTCATTGGAGTCATTTTATAATAATTTTAGATATATAAAAATTTTATTGAACTTTTCACCGTCTTTTACCCACCTCCTAGGAGAATTTGCAAATATACATAAAATATAATTTTACCACTTCTGTGAGTGGAATTTAGAAAATCCGAGAGAAGCGGTTAATATCAATGAGTAAAATGTGGTCCAATATGATAAAATTAATTTTTGGTGAATAGTAACTTTTTACTTTTATTTACCATGGTTAAAAGTAAATAGGGTAATTAAGGGTAAAATGGTATTATTATTACCCTAACACATGTCCTTATTCTATTGGATAAGTTTAATTAGACCAAAAACAACCTTAGGAATAAAATATTACCCTTTAGGTCCGCTTGGATTAGATTAGGACATTTATTATTATTTCATTTAAAGAAGAGTTAAAATAGTTAAAATCAAAGTTTAATAACTAAAACACTTTTAATATATTGTAATACATAATATAAATTCGACTATAAATATTAATTAGAAATATAAAAAGATTTCCTACATAATAGTATTTTATTTATAATTTTTAGACATTAAATAATTTTATTTATTTATGATATAATAGTGTTACAGTAATTACCCAATTAATGAAATATTAAAATAATTGATATTATAAATACCCAAATAAATTTAATTTGAGACTTTTTATGAATTAAACTAATTTTATAGGTTACAATAACATATTAGGGTTGGTTAGATGAATATTTTTTGAAGTAATAATTCTTTTATGAATTTAGAAAAAACAAAATACCAAATAGTGTCAAAATTGACATAAAAGAGTTTTTAAAACAAATATTATATTATTAATTGATATTATATTCCTAAAAATCTAAGGTTTGTCCAAAGGACTTATAAAATAATATATATGACATTGATGAACCAATTGGGGTTCTATTGGTAGTTTATAGTAAGTTTATTAACCATATAGTGTAAGAATACAAGAAGACATGGTAAAAGTTAAATTATTTAACTTAGAGTTAAATCTAAATGATAAGGTTAAAATGGTAACCTAAACTTGTTTAAAACCAATTGGTTCAGAGTATTTTGACCCGTCCCCAACCTAGACTCTAAATAAGTCACTTTTGAGCCATTATAAACCGAATATGAATTTATTATAAAATAATATTTTAAGTTTTTTTCTAAGGTGCCCCTCACCCCTCTTATAAAAGGGCACCTCATCCCTCTCCTCTTCACACATATTTGAGCCTTAAAACTCAGAAAAACCCTACCCATTTCACTTCTCAACTTCCATATAAACCTAATATAGGTCCTGGTCTTCTTAAAAGACCAAATTTAGTGCCCTAAGAAGAGGTTAAGACGAGGCGCGTCGAAGAAGAGGTAATATCTTCTACCGATTCTTTCAAGTTTATTTATTCTTCTACTTCCTCTTATTTAGTTGTTTAATTATAAAGTAATGAAATTATTATAACTTATATACTGATATGTTATTATAAATATGAAACATCCCCATTTCACATTCTATCCATCCTACGGAAAATGAAATCACCGCGCGTGCGTACGTACGGAATACCATCTCCATGCTGTGGTGTAATCTGTTTTTCCACCACCACCTTACTTGGATGGGTATAATGGTGTAAATAATAACTATATATAGTTATTATAACATCATATTTATTCTGAGATATAATATCATCCACTCCAATTCTATTCAATAATTATGGGAATGATATCATCGCTCGTGCGTACGTACAAATTACCGTCTCCACGATGTGATGAGATTCATTCTCCATATTAACCATTCAAGAATGATTATAAATTATATATAATGAATAATAATGATATATATGACATAATAATGCTACTGTATTTATGTATATATATATATATGTCATCTACTTACTTCCATTCAAGTCAATAAGGATAGGAAAACAGCGTTCATGCGTATGTACGGCCTACCATCTCCATGAACGGTGTGTTTCATTTCATTTATCAATATTATATATATATATATATATAATGAATATATATGATATATAAATCATGTTTTAAATTCTGTAAGTAAGTAAATCATGATATAAGTAATAATAATATCAAGAACAACAAGTCCAAACACGTACGATAAATGAAACGATTTTACCCAAAATGCTGCTTTAACATGGAATTGACAAAAGAAGGGGTAATATAAAGTCATAAGTGAATAATATATGATATAATAAATATTATTATGGTTATTTTAAAAGTTAATAATATGTTTAAACCCACTATATAGGAGTTTCGGACATGTACGGAAGAAATTGGACCTAAGGTAAGGGATAATTTTGCAATCTCATTTTTATCTGAAATTGCTTATACGTAAGTATTTACTGGGGTTATATTTTTCATCCATGACCATAAAAATGTTTTTCATAAAGTGTTTAATATTCTTCCCTGTATTTTTAAATTCATGTTAACCCCTCTTTGACTTTTACTTTGTGTTATGGAAGGAATCTTTCTTTTTTTTACCATATAAGGTACTTTTTGACTTTTCTGGAAAATGTACGAGAAGAATGTTTTTTTAACTTATACGGCATGAACAGATTTTTATGGTTTCATAACGCCTTTTCTTCATGGATATTACTATACAATATTTCATTATTATTTTCAATAAAATCATTTTCTTTTAAAATTGTGTGGCATTTTGTGAAAAGAAAATGATTTTGAAGAAGAAAGGATATTTTCCTCAAGAATTCATCTCAAGTGTTTTATCAAAACTATTTTCCATCTAAGATGACATTATTTAGAATGTTTATGTTTCAAGTATAATGTATCTCTTATTTAAATGGTTTTATTTTTATTATGATGAAATGATATCCATTTGTTTTATATGGATTATGTCACAATGGAATGATGTTTATGAAACCCATTTTATTCTTTGGGTTATGATGAATGGTTTATGATTGTTTTGTAGAACACATAAGAATGATTTCAATATGAGGTAGGTGGGACCTATATCTCCCTCCAATGAATTGTGTAAAGATTTATATCTCATGAGATAGACATGGATGGAAGGGAAAGTTAATCTGGTTCAGTGATACAGGACTGGAACGAGGAGTGAACTCGATTCAGTAAGGGGCTTTGTCCACTATGATGGTCTTGGCAGCAATGCCTTGGATACTATGGAAATCATAACATGTGATTAATGGTTTAAAAAATTACATGTTTTGTTCCCATGTTATTTTATCATGTTTAATGTTCCTTTATGATCTATGCCTTATGCACTACCAAGATTTATGTCATTACTCATGATTTTGATGTTTTATGTTCATGTTCTTACGTTCAAATGTTTAGGGATTGTTTTATGTTCTCCATGTTTACCCTTACTGAGAATTTGAGCTCACCCTTTTAATGTTTTATTTTCCCGAGGATATAAAGAAAGGTTTTTGGTAAGAAAACCAAAGGGGAAGATCTTTATGGGAGATTTTTGAAGATCTTTCACCATGATTAGAAGATTATGTTCTGAGTTTCCAAAGACACTAAACTAATATGGTTTTTGGGTGTCTGTTTTTGTAATGTATTAAGTATTCTGCAAAAGTAATGTAATGTATATGTACATAAAGATTTGGGTCTCTACAGTTGGTATCAGAGCAAAGGAGGTAGGAATGAATCCAATCCTTGGGAACTCTCACATGTGAGCATTGGACGAAGCATGGCTCTCCGCCCAAGGGCTTCATGATGAAATGGCTACCATTGGGGATGGTGGTGTGTCCCACCCAGGGGGTGTAGCCGCCCATGGAGTTCTCTGATAAGTATCAATTCTAGTCCACTGGAAATAATTCCATACCTCTATATTTGGTATCAGAGCGAAGGTTTAGTCAACCTTTGGAAACTAGGATGTGAAAACATTAGTGAGATCCCTAGATATATTTCTAAGGTATGTCTAGGGATGTCCCTAATGTTAAGTATGAGTATATGTTATAGTCCTAGGATTACGGTAACGATCATATAATTAAACCTAAGATGTTAGATATTGAATGTACTCCCCCTTTATTATATTGTTTCCCTAGAATGATTTTTGTCTCTTACACTATTCTTTTTGGGTTTTAGACGATGTCTAGAACCCGAAGGAACCATGTTGATCAATGTAATGGGCAATGCAATGATTTCCCTCTTGAAAAAACCAATGTTATTGGAGATGGAGTGCAAAATCTTATTACTATACTTACACAATCTATGAATCATTCTGGACTTCCAAATGATTAGAGAAGGGAACAATATTCTATTGAGTCCTTTATGAGGAAACGCCCACCTTCTTTCAGTGGGTCTTCTGATCCACTTGTTTCTGAACAATGGATCAGTACCATTGAAAAGATATTTTCCATGATTCGATGTTTGGAACATGAAAAATTCATTCTGGCTGTTTACCATTTAGAAGGTGAAGTAGACCAGTTGTGGACTCTAATTAAGAATACAAGGCCCCAAGGTGAAATTGAATCCATGGAATGGGACAAGTTCAAGAACTTGTTTTTCAATAAGTACTTACCTTGTATTCTTCAAAAAAAGATGTAAAAGGAGTTCCTTGATATTAAACAAAAGGATTATAAATCTGTTGGTACATACGAAGCAAATTTTACAAGGCTTGCAAGGTATGCATCAGGCTTTATCATCCAACCCGAAAGTAAAGTTGATCAATTCTTCAATGGCTTAAAACCAAGTATTTAAAGGGCATTAGCTATAAGAGACTTCAGTAGCTATGATGAAATTGTGCATTGTGCTATCAAGGTAGAACTGGAATTTGGTGTTACATATCCATCTCATGGTTTTGACAGGAAACTAAAGATGGAGTTCAAGGAAAAATCTCAGAACAATAGTGAAAAGAAGGTGAATTTTTCTTTATGATCAAAGTGTGGAAAGAAGCATGGTGGAGATTGTCTAAAAGGTACTAGAAAATATTTCAAATGTAGAAAAGAAGGTAATTGAGTAGCTGAGTGCCGAAGTAATGGGAAAAAACTTTCTAATGACGTGAATAGAGAAAAGACTATAGAGAATGCTCCACCAACACTTCAATGCTTCAAGTGAAAATAAATGGGGTATTATGCTAATCAATGCCCTAATCCAAGGTTTAATGATGATCGACGTGAGAAACCTCTTAAGTAAAAGGACAAAGGGAGGTCACATGCGATCTCTATTTTTGATGTTGAGTATGAAAATGATGTTGTAGAATGATTAAGTGTTTATGTAATAGGATTTCAAAATAGTATCATGGAATCTCATTTATAGTATCGTGGAATTTTGGAATATCTATGTATTAGTTTTCAATAATTTTATGGTACCGGTAACCATGAAAAGTGATTGAAATATTTTTGGAAAGCAGATGATATGTGATTAATGAAGGGATAAGGAGAAAATGAAATGTTTGATAGTATTAATGAGTTCATGACTAATATAAGGAAAAATTTATATCATGGTTTGAGTATATAGAAATTTTGGGATTTTGGTATGTGGAAAGAGTTAACTTTTGAAAACATTCATGTTTTCACTAATGTTCAATGGGTATTCATGTTTCAAGAGAATACATGATTAAGGTATTCACATGTTTGGAATGTGACCAACAAGATATATCTTATGATATATGGGGGATAAATGATGGTATTCACATGCTTGGTTGATGACATTTCTAGTAATCGTTGTCTTTATACTATGATCATGGATAAAAGTATTTTGGATAAGCCTAAATATTTGAAATGGATTATGTTGGACATAAGATAATATTGTTTAAGGATATAACCTTTTTTCGATATTATTTCTAGAATGTTATAATAGTGTAGTTTTAGAAAAAGGACAACCTGTAGGATGGGCGACAACCCGTTGCGTCGGACAAGGTTGCGGGAATCAAACCCACAACCGAAGTGAGACATGCCTTTATCGCCTACCACTGGCCTAAAATAAGTCCATGGTTAGTAGAAAATAGTTTTATTTTATTAATCAGGATGATAGATGAAGTATAAGTCCATTTTTTGAACCATATACGATTAATCTCACCATAGATGGACTTATGTATATAACTTTTGCTAACCTTATGTTTGAGATAGATGGAATGACCAATAATTCTATCGCATGATCTACTAACACTTCATGAATGAAAAATTCAACTTCATTTCTTTAAGAGATGAAGTGTAAATTGTTCAAGGAATGAACAATAGTGAGATTGTACCAAAACCAATTAAGTATTTCTTCTAATTCCATTTTTTTCAACTTTAGGGAAATGATCTTGAAAACCAAAAATGTTGTCCTAGATGGTACCTTAGATCATCGCAAATTTATGGCTTTTTGATTGTTGGATTTTTCGTATCCATGTTCTCTACCACTCTCCATCAGAACTTGATGGTTAGATTTCCCTTCCATATCCATATTTTCACCTATGTTCTTCTATGTGGAAAACTAGTGATGAGTTAATTTGAGTAACCGTGACGTTTCATATATTAGTTTTTAACATTAAGTTTTAGTATTCCTTTTTATGATGTGGGTTTATATGAATGAAACTTTTCAGTAGTAAACCATTTATAACCCCGACGAATTTTGAGGGTGAAATTCATTTTAAGGGCGGTAGAATGTAACCCCCTGAGATTTTATGAGAAATATTATTTTTAATTTCTTTGATGTCTTGTGTTGTACGCCACACCAAGATTATCTTGCGCTATACGCAACACCGTATTAGCTTTTAGTATACGCAACACTATTCTTTGCTTGTGTTATACGCAAGAGCATTCTTCCTCGATAGCATGTGTTGTACACAATATCGAGTTTTACTAAACGATGATATGTTATTAAAATATTATATAAACTAGCCGTTGTGAATAGTAATACCCACTTTTTGAAATTTTATAAATTTTTTCTTTCAAAATGGACTTCATTTTTGGATTATGAATATCGAAATTAGCCTAGGCTGAATTTTTTTTATTTTTCTGAAAACTTTCAATTTTTGATGAATAGTGAAAAACACTGAGTTATAGTTTAAAACCGAATTTTTATTTAAATAATTAATTATTTTATTTAAATTTATTTTAGTTCAAAATTGATACATAATAACTATATAAGTTCAATGTAATTCATTGGAGTCATTTTATAATAATTTTAGATATATAAAAATTTTATTGAACTTTTCACCATCTTTTACCCACCTCCTAGGAGAATTTTCAAATTTACATAAAACATAATTTCACCGCTTCTCTGAGTAGAATTTTGAAAATCCAAGAGACATGGTTAATATAAATGAGTAAAATGTGGTTCAATAAGATAAAAATAATTTTTGGTGAATAGTAACTTTTTACTTTTATTTACCACGGTTAAAAGTAAATAGGGTAATTAAGTGTAAAAATGATATTATTATTACCCTAACACATGTCCTTATTCTATTGGATAAGTTTAATTAGACCAAAAACAACCTTAGTAATAAAATATTACCCTTTAGGTCCACTTGGATTAGATTAGGACATTTATTTTTATTTCATTTAAAGAAGAGTTAAAATAGTTAAAATCAAAGTTTAATAACTAAACCATTTTTAATATAGGGTTATACATAAGATAAATTCAACTATAAATATTCATCAGAAAGATAAAACGATTTCATACATAATGGTATTTTATTTATAATTTTTAGACATTAAATAATTTAATTTATTTATAACACAATGGTTATGCAGTAATTACCCAATTAATGAAATATTAAAATAATTGATATTATAAATTCCTAAATAAATGTAATTTAGACTTTTTATGAAATAAAATATTTTTATAAGTTAATATAACATATTAGGGTTGGTTAGATTAATTTTATTCTAAGTAATGATGCTTTTATGAATTTAGAAAAAACAAAATACCAAATAGTGTGAAAATGGACATAAAAGAGTTTTTAAAAAAAATATTATATTATTAATTGTTATTCTGTTTCTAAAAATATAAGGCTCGGCCAAAATACTTATATAATAATATATATGACATTAATGAACCAATTGGGGTTCTATTTTTAGTTTATAATAAGTTTATTTACCATATAGTGTAAGAATACAAGAAGACATGGTAAAAGTTAAATTATTTAACTTATAGTTAAATCTAAATGATAAGGTTAATATTTTAACCTAAACTTGTATAAAACCAATTGTTTGATAGTATTGCGACCACTGCCCATCCTATCCTCGAAATAAGTCACTTTGGAGCCATTATAAACCGAATATGAATTTATTATAAAATAATATTTTAAGTTTTTTCTAAGGTGTCCATCACCCCTCTTATAAAAGGGCACCTCCTCCCTCTCCTCTTCACACAAATTTGAGCCTTCAATATCATCCCACCCCTACCCATTTCACTTATAAACTTCCATGGAAACCTACTAGAGGTCCAGTTCTTCTTCAAATACCAACTTTAGTGCCCTAAGAGGAGGTTAAGAGGAGGCGCGTCGAAGATGAGGTAATCTCTTCGGCCGATTCTTTCAAGTTTCTTTATTCTTATACTTTCTCTTAATTAGTTTTTTCATTATAAAGTAATGAAATAAGTATAACTAATATACTTATATATTATTATAAATATGAAACAACCTCATTTCACCTTCTATCCATCCTGCAAAAAACGAAATCATCGTGTGTGTGTACGTACAGAATATCGTCTCCACGTAGTGGTGTAATCTATTTTTCCACCACCACCTTACTTGGATGGGCATAATGGTGTAAATAATAACTATATATAGTTATTATAACATCATACTGATTCTGATATATTATATCATCCACTCCAATTCCATTCAATAATTATGGGAACAATATCATCGCTCGTGTGTACATACGGATTACCGTCTCCACGACGTGATGAGATTCATTCTCCATATTAACCATTCAAGAATGATTATAAAGTATATATAATGAATAATAATGATATATATGACATAATAATTCTACTGGATTTATGTATATATATATTTCATCTACTTACTTTCATTCAAGTCAATAGGGAAAGGAAAACAGCATTCATGCGCACGTACGGCCTACCATCTCCATGAACGGTGTGTTTCATTTCATTTATCTATATATTATATATATACTTATATATACTGAATATATATGATATATAAATCATTTTTTACATTCTATAAGTAAGTAAATCATTATATAAGTAATAATAATATCAAGAACAACAAGTCCAAACACGTATGATAAATGAAACGATTTTACCCAAAACACTGCTTTGACATGGAATTGACAAAAGAACGAGTAATATAAAGTCATAAGTGAATCATATATGATATAATAAATATTATTATGGTTCTTTTAAAAGTTAATAATATGTTTAAACCCACTATAAAGTAGTTTCAGACACGTACATAGGAAATTGGACTTAAGGTAAGGGATAATTTTGCAATCTCATTTTTATCTGAAATTTCTTATACGTAAGTATTTACTGGGGTTATATTTTTCATCCAGGTCCATAAAAATGTTTTTCGTAAAGTGTTTAATATTATTACATGTATTTTTAAAGTTATTTTTACCCCTCTTTGACTTTTACTTTGTGTTATGTAAAGAATTTTTCTTTTTTTTACCATATAAGGTACTTTTTGACTTTTCCGGAAAAAGTACGAGAAGAATGTTTTTTAACTTATATGACATGAATGGATTTTTATGGTTTCATAACGTCTTTTATTCATGAATATTACTCTAAAATATTTCAATATTATTTTCAATAAAATAATTTTATTTTAAAATTGTGTGGCATTTTGTGAAAATAAAATTATTTTGAAGAAGAAAGGATATTTTCCTCAAGAATTCATCTCAAGTGTTTTATCAAAACTATTTTCCATATAAGATGACATTATTTAGAATATTTATATTTCAAGTATAATGTCTCTATTATTTACATGGTTTTATTTTTATTATGATGAAATGATATCCATTTCTTTTATATGGATTATGTCACGATGGGATGATGTTTATGAAACCCATTTTATTCTTTGGGTTATGATAAATGATTTATGATTGTTTTTTGGAACACGTAAGAATGATTTAAATATGAGATGGGTGGGACCTATATCTCCCTCCAATGCATTTGGTAATTATTTATATCTCATGAGATAGACATGGCTGGAACGGAAAGTTAATCTGGTTCAGTGATACAGGACTAGAACGAGTGAACTCGATTCAGTAAGGGACTTTGTCCACTATGATGGTCTTGGCAGCAATACCTTGGATACTATGGAAATCATAACATGTGATTAATGGTTTCCAAAATTACAAGTTTTATTCTCATGTTATTTTATCATGGTTAATGTTTATTTATGATCTATGCCTTATGAACTACCAAGATTTATGTCATTACTCATGATTTTGATGTTTTATGTTCATGTTCTTACGTTCAAATGTTTAGGGATTGTTTTATGTTCTCCATGTTTACCCTTACTGAGCATTTGAGCTCACCCTTTTTATGTTTTCTTTTCCCTAGGATATAAATAAAGGTTTTAGGTAAGAAAACCAAAGGGTAGGATCTTTATGGGAGATTTTGAAGATCTATCACCGTGATTATAAGATTATGTTTTGAGTTTCCAAAGAAACTAAACTAATACAGTCTTTGGGCGTCTTTTTTTGTAATGTATTAAGTATTATGAAAAAGTAATGTAATGTATATGTACTTCAAGCTTTGGGTCTCCAAAAGGAAACATCTAATCTTAATGACTGTAAATAATTTGGTATATATCGATGGAAGGAAAATACAGATGGAACACCATCTCGTTCTCCATGAAAATTCAGGGGGCACTTTCATTGATTCCCTGTCTTCAAAATCTATTCATGTCTAAAAAATTCTCAACCAATATGTTATGGCATGTTTCTAATAGAATTAAAGATAAATATGATTTGTTCTATCCAACATATAGATTAGAATGGTGGGAATTTTGATGTAAAACATCCTGATTTTTTAAATGAGGTGTGTAATTTTAGGTTGGGTATATCCTATGATGGTTTTAATCTACTTGGTCAAATGCTTACTGCTCATAGCATGTGGAGAGTTTTTATTCATGTTTATAATCTTCCTTTGGGAATGTGTATAAAAAATCCTTTTACTTTCTTGAGTATACTAACATCTAGACCTTATGATCTTGGAAATGATATAATCTTCTAATTTCAACCCTTAATAAGATAGTTGAATCACATTTAGGATATGGGTGTGCACACATTTTATGTTACTTCAAAAAAAATATTTCATATGGGTGCATCCCTTCTATAGACTATAAATGATTTCCCTAATTGTTAAATTATATCTGGTTAGATCACAAAGGTAAAACTATCATATCCTATTTTTATAAATAATAAATTATCCATCAGGCTTAAATATCATTGTAGTTTCAGTTTCATGGGGCATTGATGATTCTTGCCAGTGGATCATCAATACAGGAAGAATTGTTGGAGGTTTGATAATACTATTAACATTGAGTAGCCACCTCAATATATGTTAGGAACTAATTTTCCTAATGAAATTAAATATTTCAGTTTTTTCATTAGGGATAGGTTAGATGAAATCTAAAAAGATGAAAAAATGTTGACATCGAAGCCACTTGCAATTGGAAAAAAAAAGAATTGTATTTTTTTGAGGTTCCATAATGGTCTAAAAAAATTTTATGTCATTTTTTAGACATAATTCACATTGAGAAAAATATATATGAAATGTTTCTTTAAATTCTTCTAAATATCAAGGTGAAGACCAAATATGACTTCTGATCTTGTCGAGACTTGTTGGATTGGGGTATTCAACCAAAACTTCATCATGTGTGTATCGGTGAAAACAAATGGAAAGTTCCTTATGCTTATTATGTAATGACACCTTTAGAGAAAAATAAATTTCTAGATGTATTGGAGAATATAAAGATTCCTAATGGCCATTTTAGCAACATATCTAAATGAGACACATGTATTTATATAGTAGTTTCCTCTCATTAATCAATTTTTGGCATATTTTATGCCAAATCCACAAGTCATCCAACTATCCCATACAAGCCTCATTATGATTACACACCCCACCATACCCTAGTTCCATGAATTATTGGAGTTCCACTAGTGTCAAGTGAACCCTCTATGGAAATATAAATATATAACTCCTACTTAGTACCAAGGTTCTAATAACCAATAAAGAAGTGATGATGATGAATAATTAAGAAATTATTAACACTAAGACATAATAAATGACTCTCCCTCACTTGTAATACATTAAAAATGAATAATCACATATATCTTGATCATATATGGTGTAAATAAGTATATTACCACACTGGATGAGAAACAAGCATCATGTAGTCCCAAAAAACCCACACAATGGGTAAACAACTCAATGGAATAATTAACATGTTATTTCACAACCAACCATTTAAAAACAATGTTCCAAATAGGTATTTAATGCTAAAACGTGGTTCAGAATCCCAAGTGATTTTAATTTTTATAAAATATGACTTAAAAATTATTTACAAACTAATATAAATCTCACATAAAATTGAAAAAATTTCAAAGCCACCACAAAAAAATGAATCTTCATCTTTCAAATCAGTAACCTTTCCCAATGAATTCTTTTCCATCAAACTAATTTTCAAATTTCAATTAATTAATTATCTTAAGGTAAAATTCACACACTCATTTCAATCAAATGTTTCAAATTCATTAGAAAAAACTTTTTAAAACATGTCAAGTTCAACACCTCACATTAAATCAATATCCTGTTAAAAAAATAGTTTTGACTCCATGAATAATGAAATCTGATCAAAATCTATCACACACCACTAAATCCATTTAAAATCTCTCAATGGTATTTAATAAATTATTATAAACAAAAATATTCAAGGGGGTGGGGGTGTGTAGGGGGTGGGGGTGTGCATGGGGGTGGGGGTTTACAAGGGGGGTTGTCTAGGGGGTGGGGGTTGTCTAGGGGGTGGTGGTATGTAGGGGATTTTCTGGGGGGATGTCCAAGGGTGGGGGATGTCCAAGGGGGTGTGGGTGTCTAGGGGGTGGGGGTGTAAGGGGTGGGGTGGTGTGTCTGGGGGGGGCTGTCCAGGGGGTGGGGGTGTCCAAGGGATGGGGGGGTCTAAGGGGTGGGGTGGTGTCGAGGGGGTGGGGGTTGTCCAAGGGGGAGGGGGTGTCCAGGGGTGGGGTGTCCAGGGGGTGGGGGTTGTCCAGGGGGTGAGGGTTGTCTAGGGGGGTGTTGGTGTCTAAGGGGGTGGGGGTGTCCAGGTGGTGGGTGGTGTTCAGGGGGTTGTCTAAGGGGGTGGGGGTGTCCAGGGGGTGGGGGTGTCCAAGGGGTGGGGTGGTGTCTAGGGGGGTTGTCCAAGGGGGTGGGGTTGTCTAGGGGTGGGTGTGTCCAAGGGGTGGGTATTGTCCAGGGAAGGTGGGGGTGTTCAGGGGTGGGGAGGTGTCCAGAGAGGCTATCTAGGGGGGTGGGGGTTGTCCAGGGGGTGGGGGTGTCCAGGAGGTGGGGTGTCTAGTGGGTGGGGTGGTGTCTAGGGGGTTCTTTCTAGGGGTGGGGTTGTCTAATGGGGGTGGGGGTGTCCATGGGGTAGGGTCATGTCCATGGGGTTGTCTAAGGGGGGTGGGGGGTGTCCGGGGGGTGGGGGTGTGTCCAAGGGGGTGGGTGGGGTTGAGGGTGGGGGGGATGTCCAATGGGGTGGGGGTGTCCAAGGGGTGGGGTGGGCTATCCAGGGGGTGGGGGTGTCCAGGGGGTGGGGGGTGTCCATGGAATGGGGGTTTCCAGGGGGGGTGGGGGTGTCTAGGGGGGATGTCCAGAGGGGTGAGGGGTGTCCAGGGGGGGTGATTTGAATGATTCGCGTGATATTTAAAATCCATAGTGAAGTATAATTTATTGTTGGTACACATAAACAATCAATGTATCCCTCAATATTACAATGTTATCATAAATTTAATAAGGGTTACCTTCTATTTCACTGTGAATATATTCTAGCTTCTATATAGATTGTATAATATTCACCTAGATAGATACATTATTCAATTGAATGGGGAATGATTGATATTCTATAGATCCGTTATTTTTATATAAATAGATATTGATTATTTATCCCTGATTAAGTATGTGATTCCATAAATAGTGCTATTAAATTTATTTTTTATCCACTCTATTCATATTATTAATGTATTGGATATCCCCCCCCCCCCCAACTAGACACCTCCCCCCGACCCCACCTAGACATGCTAAACCCCCCACCCCTAGACAGCCCACCCACCCCCCCACCTCACCTAGACAATTCCACTCCCCCCCCCCCCCCGCACACCTGGATAGCCTACACCCCCCCACCCCACCTGAATAGCCCACCCCCCCTGGACAGTTGACCCCCCACCCCACCCCACCTTGACAGCCCCCCCACCACCCCACCTAGATAGCCCACCCCCTGGACATCCCCCCTCCAAACCTGCACACCCCCCTCCCCCACCTGCACAGCCCCTGCCCCCCCACCACCCCCACCCCACCTGAGCATACCACCCCCCCCCCCACACACACACACACAACCCCCACCTAGACAACCAACTCCCCCCTCCCCCCCCCCCCACCTCCCCCTGGACATCCCACCACCCTCCTGCGATATCCCACCCCCCCCCCCCACACCTCTCCCTGGACAGCCCACCTTGCTCTTCATATAATCAGGATTCCTAAATTAGTTTAAGTAATTTAAATTAAAAGGATATAAATAATTATACATTTCTTCACTTTTACCATCACAAGGGTATCGAAAATAATCAAGGTGAATCATTCACATCATGAACCATCTTTTTATTATTATCTTTAATACTTTTAAACAATTACAAATCTATAAAATTAATAAATGAATCCCCAAGTTTTAAAATACATCCATTTCACCAATGGAATTTATTTACATCATCAAAGAAAATCCCAAACTAGGGCCAAAGAATCCAATAACTTTCCAATCATAACATGACTTCAAGCCTATTATAGATGACCCAGAAGACTATTGGTGTAAACCATGAATATCATACA
Organism: Viscum album; assembly: GCA_963277665.1. Lineage (NCBI taxonomy): Eukaryota > Viridiplantae > Streptophyta > Magnoliopsida > Santalales > Viscaceae > Viscum > Viscum album. Next base: position 1,456,501,408 of record OY728148.1, read on the forward strand.
AATAAATCACAACACACCTAATTGTAAACACACCTCAAATATCATATGTAGATCAGATTTTATCTTCCACTCTAAATATCATACATGAATTATAAAAAAACACACCTAATTATAAACACAACTCCAAATAAATCATCAAAAACAAAAATTATTGATCAAAACACTAAAAAAACAACCCCCTTCCTTTAAATCAATCCAAATTAAAAAAGGTAAAAAAATATAACTCATTTGGAACATACAAATTTGAAATGGATTTTGAATCATGGATGGATTGCAAGGAATAGAGGATCTGTAAATTAAAACCAAAATAAAAAAAACCTTATCTTTAAATAAATCAAAATGAAAAATAGAGGCAGAACATAAAACTAAGTTAAAACTTACATATTGGAATTGGACGAATAAAAAATCATTTTTTGAGAACAGGGTTCGCATAGGAAGAATTGTGAAGAAGGGTTCGTATCAGAGGGAAGAACTAGAGCTATGGTTTAGAGAACAATTTAGGCGGGTCGGGGATCTATATATGAATCATTCTATCCCAACAGTTAACTAAAACCATTGGGAAAAATGTGGTATCCCAATGGTTAAATGAAACCGTTGGGAAAAATGCCTCTAAAAAGGCTTATCCCAACATTTTTTCAAACTGTTGGGAAAACCCTTCCTTAAAATCCAAAATTCCAATGGTTTACATAAAACCATTGGCATAAGGACCATTTCCCAATGGTTGACATAAACCATTGGGATAAGAATGTTGGTATAAGTGGGATTTCCACTAGTGAAGTGGTATGTAGAATTTGATATTTGATCAGTTTCCATTTGTGAATCATCATAAGAGAGATAGTATGCCAGTTCAAGAAGGTTATAATATTAATACACATGTGGAAAAGACTAAATTTGATGATGTTGAGTGAGTGAAAATTTTAATGGATGATTCTAGAACTCCTGTATATCAGGAATGTACTGAAATAAAAAAGTTGGATTTTTTAATGTAGCTATATCATGGAAAAACCATGTATGTAATTTCTAATACTACTATTTATTATATTATTACCTTTTTGTATAAATTTCTTCCTAATTGTGCGAATATTACCTCAAATAATTATAAGTCATATAAGTTAATTGAGTAGATAATATTTTATACTAATAAAATTCATGGTTTTCCGAAAGATTTCAATTTATTTTGGGAGGAAACATCTGACCTTAATGACTGTAAAGAATGTGGTACATATCAATGGAAGGAAAATACATATGAAACCCCATCTTGTTCTCCACAAAAATTCATAGGTTAGTTTCCATTGATTCCCAGGCTCCAAAATCTATTCATGTCTACAAAATTCTCAACCAATATGTGATGACATGATGCTAATAGAATTAAAGATAATGATGAGTTGGTCTATCCTACATATAGATTAGAATGGTGGTAATTTGATATAAAACATCACTATTATTTAGATGTGGTTCATAATTTTAGGTTGGGTCTATCCTATGATGGTTTTAATCTTCTTGGTCAAATGCTTAATGCTCATAGCATGTGGATAGTTTTTATTCATGTTTATAATCTTCCTTTGTGAATGTGTATGAAAAATCCTTTCACTTTATTTAGTATACTAATATCTAGACCTTATGATCCTAGAAATGATATAATCTTCTACTTTTAACCTTTAATAAGATATTTGAATCATCTTTAGGATATGGTTGTGCACACATTTGATGTTTCTTCAAAAAAAATATTTCAGATGTGTGTATCCCTTCTATAGACTATAAATGATTTCCCTGTTTATTAAATGATATTTGGTTAGATCACAAAGGTAAAACTATCATGTCGTATTTTTATAAATAAGACACTATCCATCAAGCTTAAATATCATCATAGTTTTAGTTTCAATGGGCATTGATGATTCTTGTAAATAGATCATCAATACGGGAAGAATTGTTGAAGGTTTGATAATACTGTTAACACTAAGTAGCCACCTCAATGTATGTTAGGAACTGATGTTCTTAATAAATTGATATATTTTAGTTTTTTCATTAGATAGAGGTTATATGAAATCTAAAAAGAGGATAAATGTTAACACTGAAGCTTCTTACAATTGGAAAAAAATTATCTTTTTGAGTTTCCATAATGGTCTACCAATTTGTTATGTCATTTTTTATACATAATTCACATTGATAAAAATATTTTTGAAATGTTTCTTTAAATTCTTATGAATATCAAGGTGAAGACCAAATATGACTTCTGATATTTTTGAGACTTGTTGGATTGGGGTATTCAACCATAACTTCATCATGTGTGTATCGGTGAAAATAATTGGAAAGTTCCTTATTCTTCTTATGTGATGACGCCTTTAGAGAAAAATAAATTTCTAGATGTATTGGAGAATATAAAGATTCCTAATGGCTATTTTATAAAATAACTAAATGAGTCAATAAAAGGGATTTGAAACTAAAATCCTTAAAAAATCATGATTATCACATCCTTCCTCATGAATTGATTCTAATAGAAATCTAGTATTTGATATCTAATAATGTAAGGGTGATAGTGATCAACTTGTGCCATTTTTTAAAGACCTTTGTGATAAAAGGTTATCAAATTATTTCTTGATAAAAATGTAGTAAGTGGCTCCAATAATTATGTGTGATTTGTAAAAAAATTCATCCATAACCTTTCACCTGCATGATGCATTTAATAGTTCGTCTTTCAACTAAAACACTTCTTGGGGGCCCATTTATTTTTGGTGAATTTATCCTACTAAAATATATATGTGTATAATGAAATATTATGTCCAAAATAAGAATCATCCTAATGTTCCATTATGAGAGGTTATCTGGATCCAAAATGTATAGATTTTTGTTCAATGTATTTATCTTATGTGAGCACAAGACATAACCAGCCAATGAGAAATAAAGATGAGAAGTATGGTGAAATTGAGCCCTCATTTACATATCTTCCCTAAATAGGAAGAATTATTGGGTCATATGCATTGGAAACATTGAACCTTGAAGAGTGGAATATGGCACATCACATAGTTTTATTTAACTGTGATTTATTTGATGACTATATCAAGTAAGTAATTCTAATATTTATATTTTATCTCATAATTTTTCATTACACATATACCTTAAACTTTAATTATCATTTTATTTAGGAAATATAAAAAAATATAAGTATAGTTCATCGATCATTGTCTTTGAGAAAGAGAGAGAATTTTCATAGCCAATAGTTTCTTACTTGGTTGAAATAAAAGGTATGAACATTAATTTAATTAACTTGAAATATAGATAGTAATTTAATTTTATTATTCACATATATTTCAGGTATTGATTTTACCTATTGACTCTATTTCTCAAGATTTAAGAGCATTGGATTTTGGTCCAAATTCTTTGGTTCATAAATGAAAATATTTCATAATCAATGGCTATAAATTTATTATAGCTAATCGAGTAATGAAAATGAGAACACAACATGATAGAATTATATTGAATGCTATAATGAAATATTATTCTAGTTCATCATATAGTTATCCCCAATATGAAAATGTGTCTTATTATGGATTTGTTGAGAAAATATTGTTATTAGATTACTACTTTCAAGGTCGAGTCACTATGATGAAATGAAAATGGTTTGATTCAGTGACATGACATGGTATATTTATTAATGATTGTGGATTTAGAGTTATTAACATGAGTTGATTCCTGGCTACTAATGAACTATACATTTCAGCATCAATGGAAAAACAAGTGTTTTATGTTGGATATCATCTAAGACATGACTACAGTTTCATTAATGAAGTAATACCAAGAAATTTTTTCCATGATGCTGGGGATAGAATTGACACCATTGAAACCACCATTTTTTCACCAAAATATTATATTTGATGACTCAAATTGTCCTGTTGTGAGAGTTGATGTTGAACCTAAATTAGTGGTGGGTAATAAATAAAAGTAACCATATACATTCACAGTTCAATTAGTTTACCCTGAAATGGTTTCTCATGTTGGTATTACTGTAATTAAATTAATTTAGTTTCATTTTGGAATGATATGTTTGTTTTATTATTTTTTGGTTTTTTTCATTTAATTAGATTTATTACAATTCAAAAAACTAGGTTTAAAATAGGTTTTTTTTAAAAATTATAACCTGGATTTAAATTATTGTTACTAATATATGTTATGAAATTTCTTATGACTTATTTGAATTCTAATTTATATTCCTAATTTTTAAAAAAAATCTCATGAAAGTACATTTAATTTTTATTTAAAGGTTGGGGTCGAAACCTCATTTTATTACTAAAGCAAAGAAAATACCTCTTTTTACTGCGTAGAGGGAGACCCATTACATAGCCCGAAGGCCTAATGGACATATAGCCTATTACATGACCCATAGGCCTAAATGTTTTGGCTCAAGGCCCATTCTGTGAACTATACAACTACAGTACCACCTGCTACAGTACGAGGTGCTTACCACTAAGCCAAACCCCAACTACAACAGAAATGTACATTTAATTATTATGCAGATTATAAAAAATACTACAGAAGTTTGAAGGAAATGATTATTTGATGTTGATCGACAAATGTACAAGCATGCTCTTCCTCCTCTATTTCCCTTAGTGAGTATAAAATTTGTAATATTTTTATTCTACATTATATATAATGTCATGTTCATATTCTTTATCAAATTTTTTTATGGACATTAAACTACAACTAAGATAACTTCTCCTCGTCCTACTAGCATGGGTCCGATCAGGGATTCTCCTAGACCTAGATAGAGCACCCGTCATACCCATTCCCACCCTATCCCACCAGCAGAAATCCCATCTACCACACTTTTCCATCCTCTTCTTGATCCTCTTGGGATGTTCCCACCCATGAATCCATAATCTTATCATTTAGCCTCTTCTTCCTATACAATGTCTATGCCACCTCCAGGGATGTTCCCACCTTTACCATATTCCATATACTTTGATATATCCCTAACCCTAATAAACATATCTCTCCATGTTTACACTGCCTCCATTTCCTACTATCCATCCAGGATCTAATGATTATTTTCCTTTAACTTCCACTCCAGTGCATGAAAATCACCCATATCATGCATTAGAATAGACACGTCCTTCAGAAACTAATAATTCAAGATAGACCACAGTCCCATCAGAGCCTATTGAGTAACTTGTATTAGTTTTTTTTATTATATGTCTGTCAAATTATATCACATTATTTTTATCATGTTATACCATGACTTAATTCTTTTATTTTCCCTTTTATCTTATTCGGTGGGATCTTTTAGTATGTGACATGGTAGAACCCATATACGGGAATCCTAGAATCTCCAAACACAAATAATGGTGGATTACAATGAATAAAATTGGATGATAGGTAAAAATTATAGGCAATGTAGAAATTTCATGGGAACTTTATCCAGGTACCATGATATCATTCTAGTGGAACCATTATTATGGAGACATATAGATAATGACATCAAGGACAAAGCATGGTCAGAGATATGGGTAAGAAAATTTGTTAAATTTATATCTATATTATTATTGTATTTATATGAATTAACTTGTTCGTTGCAGCATTAGTTTAACTTTCCTGATAATGAATATGATAAGGTTTCAAGGTTTATGTATATTGGGGAGTTTCAGTAATCACATAAACATGAGTTATATATTGGTCATAGGAGTAGAGTCAATTTTGATTTAGAGGGTGTACCCATATTCCCCAACTATCTAATAACACAATATCAAAAAATGATTTCATATTGGAAGAGTGATGAGTTTAAGGTATTCTAAATATTTAGTGGTTTTCATATAAAATTTAATTCTTATTACTTGAATGGAATTTTTTCTTTTAAGATGCATTGGGAAAAAAAGAACAAAGATTAAATTAAGTATTTTCATACTTTGGGGCACACTACAATACCCAATCATGAGAAGCACCAGGTACTTTAATGTGAATAGAAATAATATCTAGATTTATATTGTTACTTAATTAGATTTTAATAGTGAAATTTAAGTTTTTTTGTCATTAATACCTTTAATAAAAGTTTGAAAATAACCCTTTTAAATGTACTAATGGTCAATTGTCCTAACAGACTAATGACCAATTGGACAAATGTTCTAATAGACAAATGGACAATTGGCTAGTTGGATTAATGGCATAATGGCTAATTCGCCTAATGGCCTAATGGACAATTGGCCAATTGGTTGAATGGACTAATGGGAAATTGGCCAATTTTCCTAATGTCCTAACATCTAATTGGACTAATGGAAAATTTTATTAATGTCCTAATGTCCTAACATCCAATTGGACTAATGGAAAATTGTATTAATGTCCTAATGTCCAATTAGCATAATTGCCTAATGGCTAAATGGCCTAAGGGCCTAATGGAAAATTGGACTAACGGCCTAATGGCCAATTTTCTTAATGTGATAATGGAAAATAGTTCTAATATCTTAATAGACAATTGGCCTAATGGCCTAATGACCAATTTTCCAAATTCCTAATAGATAATTGGCTAATTGGACTAATGGACTAATGGTTGATTGGCCTAACAAACTAATGGCCTAATTTCTTCATGGAGTAATTACCTAATTTATAATTTTCCAATTTTCTTATTGAAAAATTATTCTAATAGACTAATGGTCAATTTTCCTAATGTCCTAATGGCCTAACGGAAAATTGACCTAATGGCCTAATAGCCAATTGGCCAAACAGCCTAATGGACTAATGGACAATTATCCAGTTGTCCTAATATCCTAATTACCAATTTTCTAATTGGCCTAATAGACAATTGTCCTAATGGATAATTGGACTAATGACCAAATTTCCAATTGTCCAATTTTCCTAATGGATTAATGGCTAATTATCATAATGTCCAAATGTCCTAATGGAATAATAAACTATTGTCCAATTGACCTAATTTTTTAATACCCTAAGAAACATTTTTCTTAATGGCCTAATGGCCAATTGGCCAATTGTCCTAACAGCCTAATGTACAATTGTTATAATGGCCTAATGGACTAACGGTTAATTTTCCTAATGGCCTAATGTCCTATTGGGATAAATGGAATAATGGTCAATTGTACTAACGACCTAATTTCCAAATGGATGATGTTAGGACCAAGTCTGTTGGATGATGTTTTTGGAAGCTGAAAGAAGTTTGTAATTAAAAGTGTTGTCTTTTGTTGTCAAGAATAAATAAATCAATTCACTTTGTAAAATATGTAAATCATACTAACCATTTTATTTAGGAGTTCAAAATCAAATATCATAATAAATTTCATCATATTGAGGGGAATTTTTCTGTAAGAAAAAGTTAATTGGACTCACTTTGAGTTTGGAATGGAAGGAAGACCATAATGAGAATCTTTATTGGAATCTTAATGAATCTGAGGAAAATATGATAATGATTTGTTGCTTTTTATTTCAAAAAATTATTATGTTTTCTGAAAACTTGTGATATATTCCTTTTGAAAGAAATGGGTAGTGTTATCAATTGTATTGAGAGTTGGTTGGAAAGAAATATGTTGCTGGAAATGTGGGAAGTTATAATAATTTATAGTGAAAGTTAGATGATGCTATGTTGATCTTAATCGTACTCAATGTCGTGAGGAAGTCAGGATACAAGAATAAGATTTTTGGAAGAAGAAAGTTACTGAAGTAGAATATTTCCAATCTTATTTCATTGGTATGAGATCACCAGAAATAGAATTTTTTTAAGGAAAAGAAGTTTGATTGGAACATGAGAAGTTTAAGATTCTATTTTTCAGTCAGAATAACAACACACAACATATAAATATTCAATTGAATAAGTTAAGTACTAGAAATTCATCATTATTTTAATCATAAAAGGAAATAATTTTTTGAAGTTGAATCTACTGGAATCGGTCCATTGGACACGGTGTGTCACTGATAATCAAATTCATACTGACACCAATCATTAGATGGTGTGATGTTTGCAAAATAATAAAAGGTATATTTTTTATCATTGGGAGTTTTTGGGATCAATTAATAAGTAAAGAAGAAAAGTTTTTTAGGGCCGATTTGAAGAAGAGAATCAAAGTTCAATAAACAATGTAGTCCAAAATTTTCATTAAGTTTAATTATTAATTTTTTTTCATGTGGAAAATTTGTTTTCTTAAAAAATTAGGTCAGGAGAAAGAACAAAACTCTAATATGATTTCAATTGGTTCAAGATTCATTAGACTATAACTGACACGGATTATTATATTTATGTTGTGATCGATCCATTTGATGTAGGATGACACCGATAAACATTATCGGACACAAGATCAACGGTTTGAAAAAATAAAGAATTTAAGAAAAGTTTCAAGCAGCTAAAAAATTATTATCAAGGGAGATATTGAAATATTTTTTTTATAGTGATTTTTTAATTATTGTCAAAGGAATTATAAAAGTTGGTAGAATGGTTTGAATATCTTCAAGTGGTCATTATAATGGTATTTATTCAGTTCTGATAAATTTTCAAAGTGGGTTAAGAAAATCAGAGTGACCTTATGCTTCCATTGTAATGGGAAATCAGAATTATAAATCAAAATTGGGCATAAGTTTGTAAAGAATGTCTAAAGAAATATAAAAATGTGAAAAAATCAAGAAGATTTGATAAGTGTTGAAGAATTAAAATATTCATTTGAAACCTAAGGAAATTTTTTGATTCAGAAAATTTGGTTGAGCGGGAAAGACTTTCATAATCTTGACCAAATCACTTTTGGTTCGCCTATAAAAGGATGAAGTACTTTCTGCTTTCTTGATGTGGATGTACTATTGAAGAGAGAAGATGGAGAGCTGAAGAATTTTAGAAAGAAGAAATTTCCACATCGTGTATACCTAAATAATATTTCTTTAAAAAATAATTAAATGATAAGATATAATATCATATTAAAGTGATCATCGTATTAGGTTTGATCATTAGACTAGGATTTTTGGACTGAGGAAGAATTAGTTCAGAATTTTTTTCAGTGGTATTCTAATAGAGTTATATATAAAGATGAGGAAATTGAATTTGTAAATCGAACTGAGTATCATTACAAATTCCAATAAGTTCTTAACTACTACTAGGTGGTAAAGTGAAGAATTTTTTAAAATAAAATATTTTTGAAATTTGACAAGGTGGAATAGAAACATGTTTCTTAACTTGTTACACAAAATTTTATTACATCATTTTGTGCTACTTGAAGAACATTCAATTTTTTATTGAACATAGTGTTTCATGAGTGTAAGGGAATATCCTACTCATTTTTTTCTACACAAAAGGATTATTTTATAGTGGATTGTGTGGTATCATATTTTTTCTATACCATACCAAGCAAATAGCTACTCTTGTTGAATAGTAAACAATCTAAATTCTTATGTTCGTGTTGATGTTTGATTGGTTTTGTTTTCAGTAAGGTAATAAATCTTTAATATGAAGAAAAGGTAATTTCAAAAGAAAGGAAACTTGGAAGAAAAATATATCACTGATTCACACCCTCCCCCTCTCAGTGATATATTGATCTTGGTGGGCATTCTCAATTGGTATTAGAGCATGGTTCCCTTCGTTTACTCTTTGCTAAAGTTTTGAAGAATAAGTTGTGTTGGAGAATTTTAATTGTGTGAACAGTAAAAGGATTCTAATCTTCAATGGTAATAACTATCATATTTGGAAATATACAATTTTTCTTTATCTAATTTCAATTGGATATGATGTTCTTGAAGCTGCAACAGATGGTTTTCCTCCTGTTGATGAAAAAGTTCCTCTTACATCTGTTGACAAGAGGAATCTTGTGAATTATGGAAAAGCTAAAAATTATTTATTATAATCACTTTATAAAAGTGATTTTTTAATATTAAAGGTTTTTTCTACTACCAAAGGTATCTGTGATAAGATAAAAAAACATTTATGAAGGCAATACAAAAGCAAATAAGGAAAAGTTACAAATCTATAGGAAAACGTATGAAGATCTCAAGATAGGTTAATATGAATATATTGGTTACTTATTTACTAGGGCAAATAACATTATTAGAATTATTATATGTATTGGTGAAAAGTTAAAAGATTTTACAGTTATTGAAAAGATTTAGATAATTCTTCCTAAAAAAATTTATGCTAAAGTTTATTCATTAGAAGATAGAGATCTAGAAACATTTTCTCTAGATTATTTTCATAGCACTCTCATTACTTATGACATGAGAAGGTAAAAATTTATTAAATTAAAAAATAAAATTTGATAGATAAATTCATTTCAAGGATACCAAGAATGAAAAGTAAAATAATATTCTTATTGAATAAGAATTTAGTGAATCTAATTCTGAAAATGAGGTATATAAAAATCTTGATGTATGTTTATCCTTGTTTTCTAAAAATGTAAAAATAGGTATAGGTAAATACAAGGGAAAACTTCCCTTAAATTTTTTTTAATGTGGATCCTTTGGGTATTTTGTGGATAATTATACTATAAGAAATAAAGAAAAGGATAGTGATGAAGATGATAGAATTAATAGAAGATAATATAAGAAATAGGGTGATAAAGATAAATCTTATTCCAAAGGGAAAGATAAAAAATTATTCAAATCCAAAAGAAGAAGTTTTTTATCTAAAGATAATGAAGAAGAAGATAGTGAGGATGAATCTAAAAAATATTTTTATAAGTATGGAGAAAATAATTTCATTAAAATAGTGAATAATTAAGAGTTCTCAAGCAGTAGTTCTAAATAAGAAGAAACTCAATTATAATTTCATATGAAATAAGAATTGAAAGCATGTTTGAGAAATATTGGGAGGCTTGAGAAAGAAATTAGGAAGACAAAAAGTGAATACTTTTCAAAAAAAATCAATAATTTTTTCCTGATTATGAATTAAATCTTCTAGAAGATATTGATGATTTGAAGAAATATCTTGATAAAGAAAATAATAATAATGAACATCTAGAAGTAAAGTTTAAGGAAAAAGATGAAAATTGGAACTTTTCCAAAAAAACGTTTCTAAATATGAACAGAGGATTATAATTTTTAATAATTCTATCTCTAAATATGGTGAAATATTGGGAAAGGGTAAACTAGAGAAGGATTAAAAATTACCTTTAAATGTTGAGAATAATTTTGAAAAAAAATTGGATAAGAAGAAAGTTGAGAAAGTTATGTATATGGACAATAGAAACAAAGTGGGGAAGTCATAAGTTTCTAAAAATTTTGAATCAAAATAGGTTTCTATTGATTTTAGTTCTAATAAGGCTAAAAAGAAAACTGAGCTGAAAAATAAGATTCCAATTGATAACAAAATGGTTGGTGTTAAATAAAAATTTTATGAGAAAGATAAGAAGGTTTCTAAGAAACATTTTCAAAACTCTGATCGGTATGTAAATTTTAGAAGAAAATATTATTTCTATAGATACTTCTAGTATTGTGGTGGATTCGGTCATATAGAGAATATTTGTTAGTTTAATCAACAAAATTACTACTATTTCACAAATTAAAAAAGGAAAAGTTTGAGGGGGATTCAATACCTTCAAAGGAATAAGTATAAAAAGGATGTTATGAAGAAACCTAAGAAGGTTTCTGTACAAATTGAAAATAGGTTCTAACCTCTAGAAAATATTATTGAAATATTTGACCAGATAATACACCTTGGAAAAGTTTTTTTATTTTGTTACTGACACAACAAAAGTGTGTTAATAATTATCAGAAGACGGAAGTTGAGAAAGATAAAGGGAAGGAAAAATCTATTGTTGTAGAAACTTCTCTCAAAGATACAAAAGGAGAATAACCATGGATCTTAGATAGTGGGTGTTTTTATCCTTTAAAAGGAGATTTGAAATTTTTAAATAATTTGAAAGATTTCAAAGAATGAATAGTGACATTTGTCAATGATGAATCTCTTAGAATCAAAGGTGTTGGATCATCCATCATTAAAGAATAAAATTTTAAATCCAAACATTCTTTGTTTATTAATGGGTTAAAACAAAACTTTGTAAGTGTTTCACAAATTTTTGATGAAGGAAACAAAGTTTTATTCAGAAAAGATGGATTTTTTTTAATTTAGGAAGATGGAAATATATTTACAATAGGCCATCGTACAAAAGGAAACTTATTCTAGGTTGGTGAAATACAAAACTCTTATTACATAGGCATGGTAGAAGAAAATAAGTTGTGGTGTAAAAGGTTGGGACTCATGTCTTAGAGAAACATGAGAAAGTTATCAAATAAAGACAATGTCTATGGAATTCCCTAATATGTTAAGAAGAAGATATTAGTGTTACACAATATTTCAGAAAGGAAGTATTACTAATTTTACGCATAAGAAAGTTTTCATTTGTTTAAAATGACCCCTATAACTTATTCATCCTATTATCTATAGACCAATGAGAAAACAATAAACTCATGGAGATTATTACTTCATTATTTTCATTAATAACTTTACTCACATTACTTATGTCATGTATATAAAACAAAAGTCAAATACTTTGAAATTTTTTTAAATTTTCAGGAGGAAAGATGAGAAGGAATGTAAGTATTCAGTGAAGAAGTCGAGAACTGAAAATGATAGTGAATAAAAAAATTAATAATTTTAAAGTAATCTTGAGAAGCATGGAATTTGTAAAGAGTTCAATATACTATACACTCCTCAAAAAATGGTGTTGCTGAAAGAAATAAAATTAGCTTGGTGGAAATAGGGTAGACTATGTTACTTTACCATGGTCTCTCTCATTACTTTTGGATGCAAGTCGTGAGCAATATTTTGTATATTCAAAATAGATGTTTTATACAGACCAAGTTCATATATGACTCCATATGAAATTTTTTATAGAAGAAACCTAGTTTTAAACACTTGAAGTTTTTTGGAGTATATGCATCATAAAGGACAAACGTGAAAACCTTGGAATGTATGAGAAGAGAGGTAAAGATGGAATTTTTCTTGGCTATGATCTAGATGGAAGAGGTATATATGTTTCAAAAAATAGTTAGGAATATTAGTTGACTGTGTTTATGTAAAATTTATTAAAAATACTGAGGAAGATAAATAGACTCATGTAGATAATGAAGATGAATAGGGAGAAATAACTTCTGATAAGGATGAAAAAAAATTGTAATCCTTATTAAGAATAAGAATTGGAATCAGCTATTTCTAGTGATTAGTAATAATATCAAACATATCATCCTAGTATAAGTAATAAAGTGGAATCTCAAAACATTATTGGTGGTCAACATCAAACAGTTCAAACAAGATGAACAATTACACATACTTCCTTGTATTGGAAAGTTGAGCCAAAAGATTTGAATGAAGATTTTGATCATTTGGAATGGGTTTGAGATATGAATAAAGAGATTTACTAGATTGAAAATAATGATACGTGGGAACTCATACCTAAACCAAATGAAAAAAATGTTATTGGTGCAAAGTGGGTTTTCCAAAACAAGCTGAATGAATATGGTGAAGTGATAAGGAACAAAGAAATATTAGTTTGCAAAGGTCACTCACAAATTGAAGGAATTTAAATTGAAGAAACTTTTACTCCAGTATCAAGGTTATAATAGTCATAATATTTCTTGTTATTTCTTTATAACTAAGTTACAAAAAAAATCATATTGGTGTGAAATCCGCATTTTTTGAATGGTGATTTTGATGAGTAAGTTTACATTAAACAACCATGTGGATTTGTTGTTTGGAAAGATAAAAGTTATGCGTGTAGGTTAAATAAATCCTTGTATAGGCTAAAAAATCTCCAAGTTTATGGTATTCCAAATTGGATACTTGCTTACTGAAGATTAGTTTTAAGAAAGTAAGTGTTGATAGCAATATTTATGTTAAATAAATTCATAATTTTTCCCTCATCATAATTTTTTATGTTGATGAAATTATCTTTGATGGGAATGATGAAAGGAAATGTGAAATATTTTGTTAAGATATGATGAAGGTGTTTGATATGTTTATGATGGGTGAAATTAAATACTTAATTGAGTTAATAATCTCATAAAATAAGAAACACGTTTTCCCTTCCCAAGAAAATTATGCTAAGTAACTTCTTAATAACTTCAGTATAGAGAATTTAAAACCTGTTTCCATACAGATATCAGTTTAAACCAAGCTGACTAAATATGGATAAGGTAATTAAGTTAATTAGAAATAGTTTTAGAAGATAATAGGAAGTTTTTTATACTTAACTTCCTCAATACCTGAAATTTTTTATGTTGTTACCTTATGTGTAAGATTTCATAGTGCTCTAAAAGAATAAAATTTATTGGATGGAAAAATAATTCTAAAATATATCAAATTCATAGAAAAAAATTGGAATCAGTTATGATGGTTCATAAAGTATTGACTTGTTTGGGTATTTAGATACTGATTGGGGAGGAAACGTTGATGATAGAAGATCCATATCTGGTGGAGTTTTATTTCTAGGAAATATTTGTGTTACTTTTCATAAAAAAGAAATATAATTCAATATCTCAATCATTAATGAAGCTAAGTATGTTTCTTCCACTCAATTTTCTGCCCAATTTATATGGATTAAGACTCGATTTGAAGATTTACTTGTTAAAGTGAAGTTACCATTTCTCTTGATTTTTGATAATCAAAGTGAAATCAACCTTAACAAAAACCTAGTACAAAATTATCATTCAAAAAATATTGATATCAAATAACATTTCATCAAATAGAATTTTAAGAATAATGAATTGAATATGAAGTATGTTCCTACATTGGAAAAAGTTACTAACATTTTCAAAAAACCTTTACCAAAGAAAATTATTTATAAAATGAGGTTGAATATAGGAATTCAACCTCATTCTCATCAAGGTTGAGATACGTGTTTTTTCCTTCTCTCATCTTGTCTTTGGATAGTGCTTTCAATGGGGTTAATTATTTCATAAATCTATTCATTGTTATGTTCTAAACCTCATAGGGAAGAATGTGAAAAGGGGAAGATTTTGGGTAAGATGTGAATCCAGTGTATAAGTGTGTAAACTAGTCTAACTATTTTTTGGTGTGGTTATAGAAAACTTTTTTTACATGAAAATTGAATAATAAAATAAAGATTTGAATAACAGCTAAGGAAGTTTCATGAGTCACTACTTTTAGACAATAAGTTTTTTTGTCAATGTTTTCTGTTTCCTACAATGAGTTAGATCACATAGGATTAGAATTTTTGATAAGTAATCCATTACTTAAGGTTACAAATTTTAGTTATTTATGAATCTTGGTTGAAAAAAAATCCAAATGGGGTATTTTTGGGACTAATTTGGCTAGAAGATGTTTTTGGAAGCTAAAAGATGTTTTTAAACTAAAGTGTTGTCTTTTTTGTCAATAATAAAGAAATCAATTCACTTTATAAAAGATGGAATTCAAAATGGCCATCATATTTAGTGATTAGGACTCAAAAATCATAATAAATTCCATCATATTTTGGAGAATGTTTCTTGAAGAAATGGTTTATCGGACTCATGTTGAGTCCAGAATGGAAGGAACATCATAATGATAAGCTGTACTAGATTCTACATGAATCCAATGAAAATTTAATGATGCTTTGTTGTTTTTTATTTCACAAAAGTCATAAGTTGTCTAAAAACTTGTGATTCAAGTATTATTAAAGAAAGGAGTAGTGTTTCCAATCATATTTAGAGTTAGTTTGAAATAAATATGTTAGTGGAAATGTGGGAAGTTATAATAATTTCCAATGAAATTCAAATATTCTATGTCGATCTTAATTGTACTCAAAGTCATGAGGAATTCATGATACAAGAAAAAGTTTTTTAGAAGAATAAAGTTTCTGAAGTCAAATATTTCTGGTCCTAGTGTATCAGTATGATATCACTGGATGTAGAATTGTTTGAAGGCTGGGAAGTTTGATCGGAACATGAGAAGTTGAAGATGCTGGTTTTTAGTCAGACCAATAATCCATAAGATATAAATCTTCAAATAAATAATTCAAGTACTATAAATTCATTGGTATCATAATCAAAAAAATTAAAGAATTTTCCAAAGTGGAAGCTACTGGAACTGATTAATCAGACATTGTGTGCCACCGAGAATCAGATTTATACTAACATTAATCATCAAATGTTGTGATGTTTGAAAAATAATTGTAGGCATAGTTTCTTTCATTGGGAGTTATCGGGACCAATGAATAAGATAAGAAGAAAAGTGTTTTGGGGTCAATGTGAAGAAGATAATAAGAGATAAATCAATAATGTAGTAAACCATTTTCATCAAGTTTAATTTTTTATTTCTTTTCAAGTGGAAACTTTTTTTCCTTAACAAGTGGATCAAGATAAAGAAAAAAAAACTCTGATATGATTTCAATTGGGTCAAGAGTCATCAGACTGGAACTAACAATGATTATTGTATTGAATTCTAGATCGATCCATATGACACAGGATAACACTGATAAACATTATCAGACATAGGTTCAATGGTATGAAGAAATGAAGAAAATAAGAAAAGTTTCAAGTAGCTAAAAAATTATTGTCAAGGGAGAGCTTGAAAGAATTTTTTTGTAGTGATTTTGTGAAGGTTTGTAAAATGGATTCTAAAATTTGGTAGAATTGTTTTAATATCATCAGGTGGTCATCGTAATGGGAAGTTTTTAATTCTGATAAATTTTAAAAGAGGGTTAAGAAAATTGGAGTGGCCTTAATCTCCCATCATAATGGGAAAACTATAATGAGAAATTGGAATTGGAATAGAGTTTTTAAAGAAATTATGAAGAAAAATAAAGATTTTCGAAGATTCGAGAGGATTTGAGAAGATTTGAGATGTTTTGAAGAAATCAAAGATTCATCCTAAATGTAAAGAAAATATATGATTCAGAAAATTTGGTTGAGCGGGAAAGATTTTCATAATCTCACCCAAATCAATTTTGGGTTGCCTATAAAAGGATGACGTAATTTGTATTTTCCTAGAATAGATGTATTGTTGAATATAGAAGGAAGAGTGATGAAGATTTCTAGAGAGAAAAAAATTATGGATCATGCATACCTAAGGAAGATTTTTAGAAAGAAGAAGTAAATGATAAGAGAGAATATTATATTCGATTGATCATAGTATTGGGCTAGATCATCAAACTGAGAATCTAACTGGGATTTTTGGACTGATGAAGAATCAATTCAGAATTTTTTTTCACTGGTATTGTGAGAGGGTTATTTAATCAGACTGAGAAATCAAACTAGGAAATTAGATTTCAAAATTGGACTGAGTATCACTACGAAGTCTAGGAATTTATTGCCTACTACTGGGTAAAAATGTGAAGAATTGTTTTGAAGAACATATTTTTGAAAGTTTTCATGGTTGTATGGTAACATGTTTCTTAACTTGTTACACAAAATTGTATTACATTATTTCATGCTACTTGAGAACATGCATTATTGTATTGAACATAGTGTTACATGAATGTAATGGAAATCCTACTCATTTTATTCCACATAAAATCATTGCTTTCAAGTGGATTTTGTGGTATTGTAATGTTTTCATACCATACCAAGGACATAACAACTCTTGTTGAGTAGTGAACCTTATAAATTCTTGTGTTCCTATGGATGTTTGATTGGTTTTGTTTTTAGAAAGGTAAAAAACTTTAACATGAGGTGAATTCTATTTCAAAATAAAGGAAACTTGAAAGAAACAGATATCACAGATTCACCCCATCCCCCTCTCAGTGATACATTGATCATGTTGGGAATTCTCATCCAATTGGACTAATGGACTAATGGATAATTAGAAAATTTACCTAATGGACAATTAGCCTAATGGAATAATTTCTAATTAGAATAATGGCCTAATGGCCTAATAGTCTAATGTCCAATTGGAAAATTTACCTAATGTCATAATGTCCAATTGGCCTAATGGCCTAATGGAAAATTGTACAATTTTCCTAATAACCTAATTTCTAATTGTAAAATCAGACTAATAGCCTAACATCCTAATAGAAAATTGGCCTAATGGCTTAATGGATAATTTTCCAATCGGCTTAATGGACTAACAAACAATTGGCCTAATGGACTAATGGACAATTGTCATAACATCCTAATGGCCAATTGAAAAAATGGCCAATTGGACAAATGGAAAATTGTACAAATGGCCAATTGTCCTAATGACCTAATGGACTAATTAGAAATTGGCCTAATGGCCTAATGTCCAGTTGGAATAATGGAATAATGGCCTAATTTCCAATTTTCCAATTGAGCTAATGGCCAATTGGCCTAAAGGACTAATTTTCAATTGGACTAATGTACTAATGACCAATTAGCCTGATAGCCTAATGGCCAAATGTCCAATTGTCCTAATGGACTAAAGTAAAATTGTCCAATTGGACTAAGGTCCTAATTTCCATTTAACCTAATAATCTAATGGCCAATTGGCCTTATTTCCTAATGGTCAATTGGCCTAATGGACTAACAACCAAATGGACTAATATCTTAATAAGAAATTTTCCTAATAGCCTAATTACCAATTATTATAATGGAATAAGGTCTATTTTCCCAATTAGAAAATTGAACTAATGGCCTAATGGCCTAATGGTCTAACAACCAATTTTCCTAATGGCCAATTGCCAATTGGCCTAACTTCCAAATGAATAATTATCCTAACACCCTAACATCTAATTATCCTAACATCGTAATGGATAATTGGCCTAATGAAATAATTTCCTAATTGAATAATTGTCCTAATGGACTAAGGTACAATGGCTTAATCGGTCTAATTGGTCTAATTGGACTAAATGGCCTAATTGACATAAATAGCCTAAATGGCCTAAATGGTTTAAATTGCCTAAATTAGCCTAAATGATCTAATTAGCCTAAATGACCTAATTGTTCTAAATGTCCTAAATGGAATGATTTTTCCAAATTGAATAAATGTATTAATTGGCCTAAATGGCATAATTATTCTATATGGCCTAAATGCCCTAATTTGACCAAATGGAATATTTGGCATAAATGGACTAATTGGAATAATTGGCCTAATTGTCCTAATTAGCCTAATTATCCTAATTTTTCAAATTGTTCTAAATGGTATACTTAGCCTAATTGGCCTAAATGTCCTAATTGGATAAATTTCCAAATGTAAAATTTGTCAAATGACCAATTTACCAAACAAACTAACCTAAAAATGAAACTAATGATCAACTGATCAAAATTAAAAAGTGTTTGAATAACCAAATAACATAACTCAAATAGATATTTGACCTAACTGAATATACATGAGTAATATATATCATACACATGTTTATAATGTTTATTTTTATGTATTGTTTAGTTTATTCAACTAGTATTAAATTTATAATTAAATGTATATTTAGATACTTATTCATTTTATGGATTTCTTCAATAACTACAATTTTAATTATTTATAGGTTAATCACATTAATATTATTCAATAATGTAGTATTATACTGATCAATGTCATTTGTAGCAAGTGGTATTGGGAAGCAAAGGTTGTGGGACATGAGAAAAATTATTTTTCTAGAGTAGAAAGAAAAGGGATGGCAGTGCAGTAAATGAACAAACACGATAAGATATTATAAGTTTTTTATTTATATTTCAGATATTTATAAAAAAATATTAATTAAATATCTTATTTATATTTTCAAAAGTCTGCCTTAGAGGACCTATATGATAAATAAGATGAAAACTTTAGGCCAAATTATCATTTGAGTCAAGTATTGGGTGAGGAGAACCAGGGGAGAGTCCAATGTTAACCTAGGAAAAACTTCATCCCCACTAGGTATTGGTCTTCATTAGTCTCTTCTCAAACCTCTCAGAACACCAAGATGAAAATCTCTCATGAAAAAATCAGTTGAGGCCAAAAAAATATCTTTACATGAGTATGAAAAAAGTAAATTGATCACTAAACACTTCTTGAAAGATATGTTAGTTATAATTCAATCACTTCCATTGGAGGTTACTACTACTATTGATTCATATATTACATCATGTGCTCTTTAAATAATTCCCCAAGTGATGTCAATGAGGGTCCTAGTGGTCGTCGAACTGATGGTGGTGCCAGCAACAGTGGTGATGAGGATGAGGATGTTAGCAATGGGGGAGATATTGATCCCCTCTATATTTGACTTAGAAGTAAAGAGACATGTGGATGATATTTATTAACTCGAATTAATTGGTTTTATAGATTTATATGTATTTTATAGTATTGTAAATGGTTTGAAAATTATTAAAATTAGTTGTTTGAATTCTAAATATACAATATTTCTAGTAGATTGAATGTGCACTTTGGTTTCTATTTTATTTACAGGTTCAAGATGGGATGGAAGAGCTACTTCTTCCCAAATGTGGACTGCTACCTATACCCACGTTTCAATGAACTATGGGTATATTTTTTCTTCTAGGAAAAGTTATACCCACAGTTTGGTGAACCCTGTGTATATATATATACCCACAGTTATGGTTAAACAATGGGTATGGAAAAATCTATAATGTTATACCCAAGGTTTCCTTAGAAACTGTGGGTATAGATCAATATTAATGGCTCCATCATCCACAATTTTGAAAACCATGGGTATAGACTGTACTTGCAATTTTAGGGGCTATACCCATGATTCTAAAATTTGGGTATAGGTTAATTTTTTAGTAGTTATTGTCAACTAATCACCTTAGTTTGGTCATTAATATATATTCCATCATCCACTGATCTTATATGTATATGTTCAATAGATCTAACACAAATCCATAGGGTTTTAAACAAAAGGAAAAATTATCTCTCAAGTTTTATACTTCAAAACATGAGAAAATGTCCAAGAAATATTTTCCAACTCATTTTATAAACTAGAATCAAGTTTTTCAAATACAGGAGATTAAATTTCTTAACTGGAAATAGTATTCAATAATATTTACAAGAGGAGTAAAGGTTTCATAAATTACATTAATAAATTCAAGAAGAATGATAAAAATTCAAATGAATTGAGATTTTATTAATACAAGAAACTTATAGATGTAAAACCAGACTTCCCATAACTCAAAGACAAGAAGAAATATGAAAATAAGTTTAAAAAAACTCAAAATTTAAGAAAAAAGGCAAAAGAGATATGAAGGCTACTTGGAGTGATTCCAAGGATTCTAGTGATGATTATCATTATAACTATTAAGATTATAAATAAAAATAAAAGGAATATTGGTGTTTCATTCATTAAATAAATAAATAAATATTATATTTATGATATTTTAAATAAATATTTATTTTAATATCCATATACCAAAATAAATATTTATTAAATAATAAATATTATCTTTTACCTTGTGAATAAATCAAGAGATAAAAAAATATATTGTTTGATGGTCTTGAGAATAAATATTTATTTAATATTCAAATCATATATAAATAATGAATTAATAAATATGATCAATATTCCAACTATTAAATACAAATAGTTTTTAACTAGGATCGATGGATACACTAACTGTGTGACCCTCTAAGAAACTTACTTAGTTGAATTAGGTGGGATTTCTTAAAGTAGAATATCATAATCTAATAATATGTAAATCCAACCATAAAAGAAGAATTTAATATCACAATAATGAAAACCACTTATGAATTCTCACTATGTGATATAATCCCTCTATCTCAAAATATCATCAAGAATGTTTCATACACATTTCATCAACACATATGCTCTATATATCTTTCTTTTACTGTATGAAATAAACTCATCAATATATCATGGCCATAGAATTTTGTTTTATGGTTTCATTCCACTTATAGAGTTTAAATATCATCTTCTATAAAGATGGAAGGGAAAAATTCTATCTCGACTTGTTTATTAATAACATATCATTCATGATGCACCAAAAAACCCTTACTTCATTGTGAACATACGATATCATGGTTTTGGAAAATTAATCAAAGTATGTGAGTCATGATGTGTATTAATAATAATATTAAAGTATACAAATCATTACATGAATATCCAACGACAAATAAAAATATGGAATTCTTGCTTGCTGGTCTATCCTCATAATCTATTATCTTGAAGATTACTAGGTGTGAATTCTATGAGATGAAGCCCTATTTTCTTATGAGAATATAGGACCTAATATTCTTCATCATATGTGTCCCATTATAAAAAACATATGATTATATGACTTAATTTTAATAATATCTTCATATAACTTCATGGTTATCATCATAGCATCAAACTGTTATGGCGTTTTCAATATGATGTGTAATCTAGGATATTATTTCATTAAATTTATACATAATAATAATAAATATTTGATAAGGTATTTATAAATATTCAAGTATTTTAATATATATATATATATACATATTATTAAGTATATAATCAATTTATTTTAGGGTACCAAATCCAACAGACACCCACTTTCACTAAATCCAAATTCTAACTAACTGGTTAGTTATCACATATAAAAGTTTCTTCTTTTGAGAATGACTATATTTTTAGGCCTTTTATGATTTTGGCTATTTTTATTCTTTAAATATCTCTTTTTGGCTAATATACTTAATATAACCTCATTGATAAACCACTTCTTAAGTTGTATCAGAAGACACAACATACTCGGTGATCATACTAGATGATTTAGATATGTCAAACTTAGGTTTTTATAAGTTTCTCTTACATATTACCTTATCCTCACTGTGACCATGGATCAAAATGATTAGAAGGAAAACTAGTGTTATATCTATTTAACCACTAGTATTCTCATTTCAACTTTTACTAGGAATACATCTAATTCTACTTTCTCAAGTACCGTTAGATAATTATAATTACAAGTCTATGTAGTTCATCTAGTTTTTTGATATATTCTTATTATGTTTTTCACATAATAAATATAAAAAATCCACGCATATCATAGCATAGATGGATTACTACTACTTAATATTGTTTAATTATATCTATAATCTACTCGTATACCCACACGCATTATTTTTTGTGAGATTTTATACCATCTTAATTAGGAAACAATTTAGTCTTTAATTATTCCATATTTTCAAATTATGTTCAATGACAAGATAATGTAACCATAGATCTAAATCTTTAGATCTTGTTCCCTATAAACTTATTTTTATGTTAATTCATTCTTATAAAATTATCTTACCTTAATCTTTAATGAACATGTAATATTATGCATTTGTTCATATGTTATTAATATATATTTCTTTAAAACAATAGCACTCCTAGTAACCACTTATAGACACATGGAACTATGTCATTCCAAATGAATATTCTATAATAACTATGCTTTATTATATCCAAAATAGATATATGAAATTTTTATATCTTATTATAATTTATTGGTTTCACCAACCCTTTTGGTTGTGTTATATAGAAATGTTTCATAGGGTATCCATTTAAGTAAACTTTCCTTGATATCCAACCTCTTGATATAATGATGATAAAATATTTTTATGATAAGTAAAATTAAAATGTATTTTAGATTGATTAGTGGAATAAATGTTTTTTCAAAGATTATGTATTAAACATCATTTAAACATCTTAATAATCAATCATGCCTTATTGGTACTGTATTGTACCATCTATGTTTAGCTTCTCATGAATACTTGTATCATGTCTAGAAAACATAAAAAATGCAGAGTCCCTGAATTTTGGTACATGGATTCCATTACTGAATGCATACATACTTTTCAATATTATAATGTTTCCATTTACTAATTCCTTATAGGCTACATTATTAATAAAATAATTTTCCATAGGTCTAGGTGAAAATGAAACCACCACTTATAATTTTAACTTCTTATGTGATGTGTGTATTTAGAATAACACCACTCACTTGTCTTAGTAGAGTGGTGTGTTCCTATAAAAACTCATGTTCATCTAGAGCCTAAAATTTATTAATTTTTAATCTAATCCTACTATCTCAAAATATATTTTCATCCCTATTATAAAATTATAATTAGTATGGACTAATAATGGATATTAATATCATTATTGGATATAGAATAATTAACTGAGTTGTAATTAGTGTTTCATTTATGTTCATTTATAGCTAAAGATAGATTTTAACAAATGGATCTCATTAAACACTAAAATCATTACCGAATGGAATTTTTATCATATTGAAATTAATATGATATTTATTAATCCAAATAGTTGGAACATGTTTTTTTATTGTATTACTATTTGTAAAACAAGTCTTGAAAGAAATTTTGGAGTATTTTAAATACATATAAGACACATAATCAATCTACATTTTATTATTACTATGTATTTAATGTGTATAAGGTTATGTGAGTTTAGGAATACCTTCACTCTACATATTAGTGACTGATGAATACTTGGTTATGATAAATTATGAAATTCCTTTCTGAAATATCTTATATCCTTTAATAAGTGTATTCATTTCTTCATTGAGAATCCATAAAATCTCTTAAAGGAATCTCATAAAGTATATAAACTTACCACTTAGCTTATTTAGTATAGTTAACATGTTTTTATTGAACTAACTCTAGTATATTTTTGGTTTACCATTATTTCTAAAGGTTTCTTTGTAAAAAAAATGATAGTGAGTTTATCATTATTCTATATGTCTCATCTCAAAAGAAAAAAAACACCCTTATGAATATAAACTTTTCCACTACCATCAAATTTATTTAAAAATAATTTTCATTCAATAATTAGTTATTTTGAGTCTTATATTTATATTCATCGTTAATTACTAATATTAGATATGTATTATTCAATAATTATCTAACTATTAGTTGAGTATGATATATCATAACAACATTCATTCCAAGTATGAAATAATGTATCATTATGTCAAATTAGATACTAAGATAAATGTTTTGGTAATAATAAATAATAAATAATAGATTTACCTAAATCTATTAGAAAATTTTGGATCCATACACTTCATTATACTGATCTAGGAGTCAACCTTATTCAATTTCCTTAAGAATACACTAAAATCACTATAATCTCTCTGCACTTGATTGATTCCCGTGTTTGAATACGCATATGTTAACATGGTGTATTTAACACCCAATAATTAATACATAAGAATTAAAATGATGATTGTACCTAAATTAATATCTTATAATTTATTTCATTATAGTTTTTCTTCCTATATCCTTTCTTTCCACATGAGAAGCAGATAGCATCATGTTTCTTTGCTTTCCCCTTTATCATCCTCCTCATGGTCGTGAATTTTAAAGAATCCTTAGACTTAGTATTAGTCTTTGGGATTTAGTATTTTACTTTATATTTTTCACCATAAGAACAAAATGATTATTATTATTTATTTCCTTATCTACCCTATTAATCAAATTAAGAAGATCTGGGAGATAATTTTTAATGTTGTTCATATTAAATTTTACAAAAAAGGATAGTTTTTCTTTGAGAGAGTGAAGCAAGTATGAAATCAGTTTGTAATTAATTAGGTATTTTAAACCCTATAATTTATAGATGATCTATATATCCAATCTTCTTGTCTATATGAGGTCTAGATAATGCTCCCTCTATAAGTTTTCACATGAATAGTTACTTGGAGATATCAAGTCACTCTTGTCTAGCTCTTTCTAGATAAAGATCCTGAAAATGATTGAGCATGATATATATGTCCATTTTTTTATGATAATGTTGGTGTTTGTATGATATAGATTATAACATAAAAAATTGGACATATTGTGCATCATATAAGTGTTTTAAGTTGATAAAAATATCTTATTCACTCACCACCTTAGAAGAAAAATTATAAACTGGGTATTCTAGCATGCAGTTATTCTGTTCATGTCACAATAAAATGTCCAAGTTTCTGTACCACTCTTAGAAGTTACTACTAGTAAAGATATTTTTTCCCCATTATATGTCATGGGGATATCATTTTAAATGTATTTTCCATTTTTATATAATTATATTCAAGTATATTTTAATTACTTTATATGATTACCAAAATATTTTAGATGAAATAATTTAATTATCTTATTAGTCTCCCATTATTTTATCAAGTCTCAATATCCTCTCAAATGGACTGTGAATGTTATGTCATGTGTGAATTATAGTGTCAAGGATCCATATTTTCCTTCTTATAACTCATACTATAGACATTTGAATTATAATAAGGTACTTAGGTTGGTGGTTTCTTCAATTGTTATCTTCCATCTCCTTGATCTGTTGAGGGGACTCCCCAATCCAGAAATCTTGAATCAGATTTCCTCAACATTTTTCATGAAATTTTTATTAACTATGGTCATTACACTTAATAAAAGTTTGGTTAAGTCAGCCAGTCGTCTTTTTTTAGACTCCCAAATAATTAAAATTACTCTCAAATATGTCCTAACTGAAACTTTTACTACGGTTCCATCTTAACATAGATAATATAAGGTTATTATGAATTAATATTTACTTGAGGGGATTTTTTATTATTAATAAATTTATTTATTTTATATTTTCATTCATTATTAATATTATATGTATTTTTTATAATTATTTAACTGAATTATGATAAAACAATCTATGCAAAATCTATTTTTTCAATTCCATATTTCATGCTTGTTAAATCATTTATTTATGTGATCATGATAAAAATACATACAAAATAACCATGAAAGAGATAGAAATAAAATTAATAAATTGAATTTTTCATGATCTTTCTAATGGTTGATTTATTGAGAGAATAATAAATCAACCTATGACCCCATGGGAAAAATTACATGAGTCTAGCCTAGATTGAGAGTTGTATCATTCCACTATCAACCTTTGTATCTTCTTAGTTGATCTCACCTTGGCTCAATTTATAAACTTCTTCCTCTCTTTGGAGCTCCATCATTTACATTTTTTATACTCACACATGGGTGAAGGAAACTAGGGATATGGGATACATAAAATAAACCATGTATATGAAAGTCCTACATAATAAAGGTGAGAGCTATGACACATATTCCTTCATATTTATTTTAATAAAACTTTATTACATATATAAACCCATACAATAATATTAAATTAAATTGAAATCCAACACATAAATTGGTCAGTCAAGCTCATGATCAATCACATACATACAACAACATCGCATATTTACTATCTAGAATACATTTATAATCACTCAATTAATTAAGATTAAATTATATTTAATTAATAATTAGTGGCATTATTAATTAATTAATTCTTTATATTTATTATTAACCCAATAATTCCTTGAGATACATAAGATAAACAATCAACTATAACTTAAATAAATTAAACAAATTAATTTTATTTAAAATTTATTTATTACACGGTGTGTACTAGGATTCAACATGTCATGTACCCACTTGAACTAATCATGCATTTTTTGGTTATATAAAGTGTATTTATGCAGCATGTAGCATACATATAATTTCATATAGTGACACATCATGTAAACATACATATAACATACACAACATGTACCACTTTAAATGCATGTGTAACATAAAAAGTGTGTACGATTTCTATATGGTGTGTAGATATAAAATTTACATGAAATTAATTATACATTTATTATTCTACAAAAACCCTATCAAATGGTGTTTATGCTAGATATAGGATATGTTTTTTTGATTTAATTTCACAATTAATTTTATTTTGTGTAAATTATTCCATGAAATGTATAGTCTAACTTAGTGTTTACTCCTTATAAAGGTCTATGTGTTACAAAATGTGTACACCGGCTACATTGTGTGTAACTCCCTTATGAAAATTCAACATTACACTCTTAGGGACTTAATGTGTAATCTATGCATAAAATTGTCATGTTATATGATGTGTACACTGGTTAAACATTGTATAATACAAATAGATTGGTTTCATCCGTATGGAATTAAATTACATGATGTGTGTATTAAATATACTCCACATATGTTAACCACATGAACACCACATCATTGTGGGGTTACATAGTGTTTACTCCAGTTACATGTCATCTAACCATGCAAGTCATGTTCCACCATTGCAGTCAATACACAGTGCAATAAATGTGTATTTACATGCTACATAAATGCCTTCAACATATCCAGACATGATTGGAAAAACCACATTTACGTGTGGTTGATAGTGATTACATGGTGTGTAATTATGCTATACTCTATGTAATAATTCCATGAATCCAATATCTCTAACACCTCTGAATGTTCTATCCATGTGTATTTTACCTATTCCTAGCTTGTTCTTAGCCATATAATAGTGAATGAACATGTAATATCAACTTTATGAATTACAAATGATAACCAAAATGGAAAAATAAAAGAATTTTATATCAATCAATAAATAAGTAAATATCTAAAAATTTGAATGTGACCACTTTGATACCACTTTAGGTCCTGATCATAGCAGAAGAAGGTCAGGAATATTCCCAATGATGGGTTTTTATTCAATCCTATGAATAAATCATAAGAACATAATGAATAATGGAATGCCTCATGAATATATCTAAGGAACCATAATAAAATAATCTCAAAACCAATATAGAGGATCTTTCATTTAAAATTTATAAATAATTTAATAACAAGAAACTACCTCAGTCTTAAGTACTTTCTTTGACATGGGTGTTGATCGATCAAACATAATATGTGATATATCGTTGTTGTTATATGAGGATCCAAATTAGAATCCTTATTGAAATGATCTACAAATACACTACAATCTCTGAATGATGTTAAAGGAACATTGAGTGCTAATGTTGATGATCCCGTAGTCATGCATTTTAATCTTTATTATAATATTATCACTCAAGCTTGAGGATTGTTTCTCTTGTATCTTATTTTTTAAAATAGGAAGGAGGTGGAAGATATTCTCTTTAATATTGATATAAAACTTTAGAGTTGTTATTCATTGGGAGAATTCTCTAGGGGGAGGATGCATTGTGCAAAATTAATGATTCAAAATCCAAAAGATCACAGAACAAAGAAATAATATAACCTAGTATAAATAGATCTAGTATTGGAGAATTTTTAATTTCACAAATTCCCTTAACTAATCTCTTAATACATAGTGAACCTCATATAAAATAATTATATTATAATTATTATTCTTTCCCTAACACGTGCATGTCCCATAGATAATATAAATATCAATAAATTAATTAATATTTATTTAAATGTTATTTAATTTATCATTTCTATTATCGGGTGCTGAACTTGGTCCATCCACCTTCTTTAAAATTTACTGAACCTTGAATAATAAAAATATTATTCATTATATAAATAAATAAATATTATATTTATGTTTTTATGAATACATATTTATTTTAATATTCACATAACTAAATTTTAGAGCCCAAGGACTAGTTAGATACTACAAAAAGGTGGGTGAATTAGTGGTACACTCTTTTTAGGAATTATTTTCCTTTTGAATTTAACCTCTTTAAGATTTTGTAGATCTTGATCCACTCAATATAATATCACAATCTTACCTCAAGTTTGATAATAATAAATCAAAAGGTATCACACTGTATTTGAAATGTTCCTCATAAAATCATACTCCTTTCCATGTTGGTTAGAAACCCCAACATTGATTCTTCACTATAGTATTATTATCAATTATAGTAGATCCTAGTCCCTAGAAGTGTGATTGTTTATACCCCCCCCCTCCAATCACCTGTCCTTGGTAGAAAATGGTTACACTCTCTAGTAGTTGATCCTCCATTTTTGTCTATTTATACACTCAAGTCACCAAATGTTCTTCCATTATTGGTTAGACAACCCAATTTTTATTCTTCTTCTCCTATAATGGTTATACACCCTAACAATGAGCCTCTTCAGTAACTGGTTAGACACCCTATATATAAGCTCCTTTTTTAGATCTTCAAGTGAAAAGATCTTATTCTTCTTATTCAAATGATCCTCCTCTATGAGCCTGTATGATAATTATTTATCATGTGCACCTTGAATATATTTAACAAATTCTTGAACAATTATTTTGGTCTCAAAAATTCACTCCAGGTCTTGAGTGATACAGATCGTATCATATTTCTGAAATACAATAGTATATATATTTCAAGGACTCCTAGATTTAGATTAACTTATTCTCTCCTCGATACTTGATATATCAGTCTCTTATAATGATATTTCAATATGCACAATAGTTATCAATTAATCTAAAAAATTTCTTTATTTCCTACATCATATTTTTATACTCACAGAATAATCAATCTAAAATGATATTTTCCATATTAAAAATATGAAAGTTTCTTGAATCTCTCCAACCTTAATATTCAAAACTAGAGGATATTTATCTATTATAAATCCTCATTTAAAAACTTTTAAATTCTAGGTAAAACTTTATTTTTAAAACACCAAAATACTTGAGATTATTTTCTCTCACATGATATATAAATATATTTATTATGATCCCCTCCATTAAATAACTGAAGGACTCAGGATCTCATTATATTCTTCAAGTGGTTTAGAAATAGTCATGACATCATTTAAATACCCATATGACTCTAGATAAATTTTCTAATGAAATATTTCAAACATCATATTTCTTTTTCCCTCAAAATATGTTTCATTTAAATACTTCCACATAATCATTAAAATGTGGTAGTATCCTCTTGAAACATGAAACTTATCTCAGTATCCAATTTTACCATGGGCTGTTATTCCTTCATTATTGGCTTGAATCATGATTTTTTATTAAACATAATTTTTAAATTTTTAAGAAGATATCATTCACATCATCTAAATTTATTTCCTCTAAATATAAAAATTTTGAAAGCTAAAAATTTTCACATAATAAATACTCCTATACATAGATCTCATTGTGGATCTTCTTATGTGCTTTAGTATATGTTGATGAATTTTCATACATGGAAAAAACCTCTTACATACATATTTTCTACATTTGAGGTCTACTTACGTGATATTGGAAGATTGATGTTTTTATATATTTACTTAAAATCGTCTTAGAAATCTTGAGCTGATTCTGATGCCTTTTAAGCTCCTCAAACGACTCACAAACAACCTCATAAACATCATCTACAAGACTATTTATAAAAACTTAAGTACTCATCAAGCTAATAATGATTTCTCTACATTCTAGACAATCCTTATCCTTATATACTTGAGTATCCAAACTCTATGAAATCACATTTTTGATGGTGCTTCTAAATATACCAGAACTTACCATGATTTATTTAAATACCAGCACATCAAGAGTTATAGGTAAGTTACCACTTTTTCTTGAACTTATCTAATTAATTTCTTAAATCTATAAGCCTTACAAGGTTCCTTTGACCTTAAACATGACAATATGGAAGCAACTTAATCATATTATGGACTTACATGTATTCTTTATCAAGCATGACATCTAATTCCCATATCATTAATATATAAAAAACATTCAAGAATCATCATCAACTTTAATGAAAACATATTGAACCATTAAAAACAAAGGAATTACTTACATGGTAACCTAAATCCCCCATTTAAATTTGTTAACAATACCATAAATCCTCAATGTTAATATGTGTCCTTGGATGAATTAATTATTCTTAACCTTATTGAAAACTAAATGAAAAGGAATGATATTGGGGTTTCCACATATAATTATTCATATAAAAACACATTATCCTCTCTTACAGTAACATTAATTAAATTATTATGATAGAGGGATCATATCACATGTTTTTTAGAAAAGATTCTGTAGTCAGAAAACTCTAAGTCTACATGAGAAAACCCGATATAGAAAATAAGAGTGTATAACCAAGGTGATAAATGTTGTCTATAAATACACATTCATGTGATACCATGCATAGAGCTCATTTTTCTCAAAATAGGGGCTACTTAAACTAGATTATCATGTACTCCTGCACACTTTAAACAAAACACATTAAAAATTTCAAGTTAATGATGTGAAACTCCATCTTTATCTGAAAAAATTTTCTAAAAAAACTTCCCCTTAATATATGAATTTAATATAGTCATTATGAATGGTTGTAATTGTGATTCTCATACCTCAACCTTTAAGTTTTTGAAGTTTTTTAAAAATTGTAGATTTGATATAAATAATATAATGTAAAATTCCTTATTAGTTTTTCTACCCCTAAAGGAATTCACTCATCTCCTCCTTTTCAAGAAGAAATATATATAGAAATAATCCCTAGGAACTCATCATATTTTTTATCCATAGCTGATATCGCTCAAACTTCTCTATTAATTCCCTATATGTTAGAGAAAAATGTACAAAAAAATAGGGAATAAAGAGGGACCTATTTTCTCCACTACTACAAAATAGGCATTTAATAGTGTTAGAAATGGCCTTTATTAGTTCTAGAAAAGTAGTAACTACCTGAATGAGATTAAAAGCTATGGTCTTTTATCAGTGATAAAAAACACTGATAAAGGGGTCTTTTATCAGTGATAAAAAACACTGATAAAGTGTACCTTTATCAGAAATTTTATAAGAACTGGAAAATTTGTCCTTTATCAGTGCTTTAAAGAGTTCTAAAAATGTTTCCTTTATTAATGGTTTTAAAATCACTGATAAAGGGACATACTATGGTGTGCTGAAATAACACACTATAGCACTAGTGTAATGTGCTGTAACAGCACACCGTAGCACCAAAAACACACCGCATATCAACAAAAAAGTCCCAATAAAAAATTTAAATGAAATGAAATTTACAACATAAATACAAGGAAAAATACACTATATTATAGAAATTTCAAACATTGGTTTATATAATTACATAAATAAAATTATTGCGTATAATCAAAAGCATCAATGTTCCTTTTCCTTTTAATCCTGGCCTTGACTCATGCTATTTCTGATCAAACCACCCCTACTTGAGAAAAATAAATCACCTATATAAGAAAAAAATTCTTATGTTAATAATAATATAAATAAATAAATTAACATAAAGTGTTAATTTTATAAAAATTGATGTCAATTTTAAATAAAAAGACACACTTGGAGTTATACCAGTCACACCATGTGTTGTATTTAGGTATATCTAATTCCATCATGTCTCAAATGACTTTTGGGTCATTTTCCTGAATTATCAAAACAATCTAAATGTGTTTTCTTAGTTTTGAGTACGTTAGTTGTATTTTTTACTAAAATGTAATTTTAAACTAGAAACATGCAATTTTGACTCATTCTGATCACATCATATATCGGTTTTACATGAAAAAAAATCATACACATCACAAATTACTTATGAATTATATTCCTAAATTATCAATAAAATTTGATCATTTTTTATCAGTTTTTAGTGAGTGACACTTTGAACTAAAATGTAAATTTTAAATTAATAACGGACACTTTGATTTATACTACACACATCGTATATCAAATTGAGATTCATCTAATTCCTACATTTCACAAATTAATTTTGGATCATTTTCCTAAAGTATCAAAACAATCCAATGTGTTTTATCAGTTTTGAGTAGGTCAGTTGTCTATTTTACTCAAATTGATGTCAATTTTAAATAAAAATATGCACTTTGAGTTATACTGGTCACACCGTATGTGGTATTGTAGTGCGGGTGATCTCTACATGTTTCAAATGACTTATGGATAATTTTATTAAAGTATCAAAATAAAATGAATTTTTTTCTCGATTTTTAGTATGTTAGTTGTCTTTTTTACTAAAATGTAATTTTATACTAGAAATACACACTTTGACTCATTCTGATCACATTGTGTATCAGTTTGATGTGAGACCGATTCATACATGTCACAAATGATTTATGAATTGATTCCTTAAATTATAAAGAAAATATGAGTATATTTTCTTATCTTTTAGTAAGTGATGCCTTTTAAAGTAAATTATTGATTTTAAAGTGATAACGGACACATTGAGTCATAGAAGGAATATCGTGTATCAGATTGTGGTGAATCTGATTCCAACGCATCACAAATGACTTATAAATCATTGTATTAGAGTATCAAAATAATATAAATATGTAGTCTCAGTTTTGAGTATATCAATTATCTATTTTACTAAAATTAATGTAAATTTTAAATAGAAAGAAGTAATTTGAGTCATACCGGTCACACTGTGTGTCATGTTAAGGTATAAATTATACCTACACATACCAAATGACTTTTGAATAATTTTCCTAAATTATCAAAATAATATGAATGTTTTTTATTAGTTTTGAGTAGTTTAGTTGTCCTTTTTACTAAAATTGATGTCAATTTTAAATAAAAAGATACACTTTGAGTCATATCGGTCATGCCGTGTGTTTTATTAAGGTATGTATGATTCTTAAATGTCGAAAATGACATATGGATCATTTTAATAAAGTATAAAAATAATCCAAATGTTTTTTCTTGGTTTTGAGTAGGTCAGTTTTCCATTTTACTAAAATTTATGTCAATTTTAAATAAAAAGACGCACTTGGAGTCATACTGGTCACACTATGAATCATATTGAGGTGAAGTTAATTAATACATGTCTCAAATGGATTATGGATCATTTTCAAAATTTATAAAAATAATCCAAATTTATTTAATCAATTTTTAGTATGTCACTTATCATTTTTACTAAAATGTGATTTAAACTGGAAACATGCACTTTGACTCATACTGATCACATAGTGTATTGGTTTAAGGGAGACCAATTAATACACATAAAAAATTAATTATCAATAAATTTTATAAATTATCAAGAAAATATGAGCACTTTTGTTTGGTTTTCAATGAGTGTCATTTTTTAAACTAAATTATCAATTTTAAACTGATAATGAACAAATTAAGTCATACCGAGCACATCATGCAACAGATTTAGGTGTAGATTATTCCTACACGTCAAAAATGACTTATGGATCATTTACCTAAATTATAAAAATAATAATAATGTGTTTTTTCAGTTTTGAGTAGTTTTGTTGTTCTTTTTACTAAAATTTATGTCAATTTTAAATAAAAAGATGCATTTGGAGTTATATCGGTCACACCATGCATCGGATTGAGGTTATTTTGATTCATAAACATCAAAAATGACTTATGGATTTTTTCATAAAGTATAAAAACAATCTGAATGTGTTTTTTTAGTAGGTCAGTTGTCCTTTTTACTAAAATTGATGTCAATTTTTAAATAGAAAGACACACTTGGAGTCATACTGGTCACACTGTGCATCAGATTAAGGTGATTCTAAATCCTAAATCTCCCAAATGTATTGTGGATAATTTTTATAATGTATAAAAACAATATGAATGTTTTACTTAGTTTTGAGTATGTCACTTTTCATTTTTACTAAAATGTCATTTTAAACTGGAAACACACACTTTGACTCATATCGATCACATCATGTATTGGTTTAATGTGAGACCAATTCCTACACATCAAAAATGAATTATGAATCAATTTCAAAGATTGTAAAGAAAATACAAGTACATTTTCTTGGTTTTTAGTGAGTGACATTTTTTAACTAAACTGTCAACTTTAAACTAATAATGGATACATTGAGTCATAAAGGGCACATCATGTATCAGATTGAGGTGTGGTTGATTCATACACATCAAAAATGACTTATAGATTATTTCAATAAATTATAAAAACAATAAGAATGAGTTTTATTGGTTTTTAATAGGCCAATTGTCCTTTTAACTAAAACTGATGTCAATTTCAAATAAAAAGACGCACTTAGAGTCATATCGGTCACACCATGCGTCAGATTGAGGTGCGGTTGATTCCAAAATGTCATAATTGACGTATTTATTTTTTTACTAAAGTATAAAAACAATATAAATGTGCTTTCTTGGTTTTTAGTACGTCATTTTTTTTACTAAAATGTCATTTTAAACTGGAAACGCGCACTTTGACCCATATCAATCACATCATGTATCGGTTTGACATGAGACTGATTCTTACACATCAAAAATGACTTTTAATAGATTCTATAAATTATTAAGAAAACCTAAGAATGTTTGCTTTGTTTTAAATGAGTGAAATTTTTTGAACTAAACTATCAATTTTAAACTGATAACGTACACATTGAGTCATAGTAGCAACATTGTACATCAGATTGAGGTGATGATGATTCCTACACATCCTAAATGACTTATGGATCATTTCCTTAAATTATCAAAATAATTGAAATATTTTTTCTCAGTTTTGAGTATTCCAGTTTTCATTTTTACTAAAATTAATGTCAATTTTAAATAAAAATAAGAACTTTGAGTCATACTGGTCACACCATGTGTTGGATTTATGTGTGGTTGATTACTACATGTACCAAAGTATAAAAAAATCCTAACTTCCAAAGTAACCATGTTTCCATCTCCTTTATAGGTTAAACTACCAACAATGCATATTGACTCGATGTTCTTAGCTAAAAAACCATTCTCATTGTTAAAAGTCAGAAGATCATAAGAAGTCCATGTGTCGATTATATCATGATAAGTCACCATAATGGGAATATGATCTTCTTCAACTCTTATATATTTCAATAGTGAGAAATGTTTTTCAACTAAAAGCATCGAATCAATATAAAATGTTGGCAGTTCGATAAAAAAAGACAATGAAAATGGAAAACATGGTTACATTGGTAGAAAGAATCATTTTATCTCTTTTTTGGATTATTTTAGATAGTTGAAAGAAAAATATGACTCCCCAAAATATTTATTAAAAAATTAAATAAGTATTATATAAAAATAAAAAAAAATAACTTACATATAGTAGATAAAATTATGACAAAATTAATTAAATAAGTTTTCGGAAATCACATTTTCCTGATATTTGTATGAATTCTTGATGCATTTCCTTATTATCATTATCTCAGTTGTAGGATCGAGGTTGAATCCCTCATGAGAATGAGTAGTTTCAAACAAACCACCCCATCTCGAACAAAATAATCCACTTGTACAAGAAAACAATTATTATATGAGTAATAATAAAAATACATAAATTAAACATAAATACAAAAGAATAAATTAGTTATATGGATAATGATTTTACTTTGAAAAAATTATTGACCATACAGATATGCTGAAGATAAAGAAAGAATGATGATAAATAAACGAAAATATATTTTTCCAAACAATATATCAATGAGTGGAGAGGATGGGGATAAAATAAGATAAATTGTATTGAAACTTTGAATCGTCTGAAAGAATGTAAAGATATCCTATTGAGTTCATAAAATATTCATTTTGAATAATAAATAAATAAATACACATAAGATATTCATTATCAAAGGTGAAAGATATAGATAATTATAATAAGGAAAACTCAATATTTGATTGTTTCAAAGAATTTTAGTATGCTTTAAAGAAAATGGGTAATTGAATTTAATAAAATAATTACTCCACTATGGTAGATTTTATCCTATGAATTCATCCAAAGGTGAAAGTTATAGACAATTTTCATCATCATCATCTCATATTCCGAATAGTTATCATTGAATTTTGTTGTTTGGAACTCATCCTCCATATATTATGGGCATGCACCAATGTTTCTTGAAATACTCAAATTAGTAGTTATCCATATGATGACTACTACTTGGAGTATTACAAGCAACATAAAAGAGATAGAGGATGAGTCTCAAGAAAAAAATTTGAATAATAACTATTTAAGAGATGAAACTAATGAGGATGATAGTTTTAATACATTGTGTTCTATAAAAGGGGTAATGCCTCCAATTTTTGAGAATTACATGGATGGTAATTAGATATTCCTAAGGGTGGAACTAAAATTCAATGTTAAATAATGATATGTTTTTAGATAGATTAAAGTAAAACATATATAGTGTTTATTAGATGTGTGGTGAATTAAATGAAGTGATTTTTAAGAAGTATTAATGAGTGGGTTATCATTTCAAATATGGATATATTTTTATCAACTCTAAGAAATACAAGAAAGGATTAAATCAATGAATAAAATTTCATTGGTGATCCGAAATTTTTAGTGAAAAATCAAAGGATTAAGACTCTACAAAAACCTCATTTTTTTCCCAAGTAGAGCCTAAATCATTTGGAGAGGCTAACAAGGATGATAATTGGATAAAATATATGCATGAGGAGCTTGATACAAATAAGAACAATGTGACATGGGAAATTATTCCGAGGCTGGAAGATAGAAATGTTATCAGAACCAAGTGGATTTTCAATAATAAACTCATTGACTATGGAAAATTGGATCAAAATAAATAATGGATAGTTTGCAAGGGGAACTCTTAGATCAAAAATATAATTCTTTACATAATGAAAAAATAATCACTTGTAATAGCATAATATGATTAAATAACTAATAAATGATAATTATTATAATTCAAATGAAATATAAATTTTATACGAAATTTATTAGAATAAAAATTTAACATGTGAAAATAAATTCACTTCCAAAAAAATCATGTTAAAATAAATAAAAAATTAATAACTTTAAAAGATTATAATTATAAAAAAATATCATCTTTAAAATAAATCCTTAGAATAAAAATAAATTTCCTTACTATTAAAATTTGAACATAAAAATAAAATGGATAACCTCCCTTAATTGATTACAGAATATTTCTTCTTCTTCTTCTTCTAGGAGGAAAAACTAACTCTCTCTCACTAATATTTGTGTGTAGCATACTAATAAGATGAAATTAGTGCATGCAGCACTTAAAATAATGAGGAAGGCTAAGCCAAACCATTGATCAAGACTCCATGTTATATCCTACTAATAAAAAATAATGGATTATATTTTATTCATTCATTCAGCATGAATCTTATTGAGCAAACTGTTATTGGGTCCACTTATATGCATTTTTATTTTTTATTGATATTTAAAAAATACAAACAAAGAATAAAATGACATAGAGATCAAACTGAATATAGATATCGATTGATAGTGTAAATATTTTTTAATTTGTTTTAATTTCAACAACATAGGCTTCTTCTAGAAGCTCAAAACTCATTTAAAAGAAAAAAATAAATTTTGGGTTGTTTTATTATAGGATAGTGAAACTGGACTTGTTGGGATACATGGATGTGGGATGATAAGTCTTAGTGGGTAACCGGGGGAAATTAGAGATATCAAAAAACCAGGATTTTGTTTGAGCCCTATTTCATTCCACCCTTGAATCACTCGATCCTTGGATTCAAGCCTTCAAATAGTTGGAGCCTTAATTCTAGCTTAGATTTGAGCTTGGATTCGACAACAAGGAGCGTCAGCAGTAGATCACTTCCATGAAGATCTTTTCATATCGCAAACTAGTTCACAATGGTTAGGATTCTTGAAATAGATCGGGACACTTTTACCAGTGCTTCTAAAAGAAAATTGATTTAGATACCTTTTAACATCACTAAGTTAATAAGCACTGATAAAATGAATATTCATTAGCTCTTTCTTTAGCACTGATAAAGATAGAAATCTATCAGTGCTAAAAAGTTCTGATAAATATCTTTTTTTAACAGTGCTAAAAAATCATTGATAAATAATTATAATTCTTTTTTTAAAATAATAATTTTTAAAAAAAGTATAATTATTATATATAATTATAATACTTATAATAATACATTTTATAAAATAATAATTTTATAATTCTTTGAATATATAATTATTTATTTGTAATTATATAAATAATTTTTTTAAAAATAATATTTATATCATTATATATATTTATAAAATTATATATATATATAGTAAATATATTTTTTATTTAAATAAAATTATTATAATTTTATAATTATTTATTTATAATAATATAAATACTTTTTAAACAAATATTATTTATTTATTTATAATCATAAATGTGTAAAAATAGTAAATATAAATTTATAAATATTTTTATTCATAAATATTTTTTACAAATGTATTTTTAACATTATTAATGAATATTTAATCTTAAGTTCATGCATATTAAAAATGAGTAAAATTTATTAATTAAAAATGAGTACAATATTGAAAATTTGGATAAGTTTGATTAATATAAATAATTAAAAACGGATATATATTGAAATAAAGATGAATTCATATTGAAAATATTAAAACATAATAAATATATATATATATAATAAATAATTTAAATTGATTAAATTCCCAAAAAAATATTTGTGTGTGTGTGTATGTATATAAAAATTCATTAATTATGTATATGTGAAATCAATATAATATGTTTAATCTATATTAAATTTAAAAATTAAACAACATTCAATTATGTCTACTACTCGATGCAATTAGTCGGTATTTTTAATTCATATTAATTTTTAATTATAAACCATTATTCACTAAATATATTACTATTTAATGTAAAGCATAAATAATATTTTATATTATATAAATTATATTTATATAAATTCATATATATCTATATATTATTTATTATTTATTAACATTATCAATAATTATTTAATTAATAAACTGTTTAATATTTTTTCAATTTACTTTTTTTAATTTTTATTTTACATATATATATATATTTAATATATACTATTTATAATGTATATATATTATAATCAATTTATTTATTTTTATCAATAATTATTTAATTAATAAAGTTTTAATATTATTTTAATAAAATCATTTTTTATTTTTTATTTATTTCATTATTTCATTTTATTCGTACTTTTATAAGCATTGATAAAGGATTCCTTTATGGGTGCTAAAAATA
Organism: Viscum album; assembly: GCA_963277665.1. Lineage (NCBI taxonomy): Eukaryota > Viridiplantae > Streptophyta > Magnoliopsida > Santalales > Viscaceae > Viscum > Viscum album. The sequence continues at coordinate 1,456,541,879 of OY728148.1, forward strand.
AAGCGCACATAAAGGTTTTCCTTTGTCAATGCTAAACATAAAGTGCTAATAAAGGACATCATTTATCAATGCTAAAAAATGTTTTGATAAAAGTTGCCTTTTATCATCGCTAAAAATGTGCTGATAAAGGGTGTATTTTATCAGTGTAAGAAGAAAAGCACTGATAAAAGGTCGGTGCTATTAAAGAATTGCTTGGTATTAGTGTTCCTTTAAGATAAATATTTGGGGTGATAGTTTACTCTCATCCTTGCTTTCTTTTTATTTCCATGATTATTATAAAATATTCTCTCTTCCTTGTTGATAGTCCTCATAGATTGTTCACATATTTTCATCCCATGAATTGACTCGTGTGGATTTTTTTCTCCATCTCAATTTTCAAGTCCATTTTATTACCTTGTTCATGAAAAATATTTTTAATTTTCAAGCCACCTGATATAGAAGACTTATCAAGAACATCATCCACTTGTCTTCCTTGATTCTCAACACTGACATGTGCTTCCTTAATTTGTTTATACTTATCCAATTGGTAAAGCTAAACACCTAAGCACTCTTTCCTTTATTTTCATAATACATTTTGGCTTGTCTCATGCCTTCTTGACTTCTTCTATCTTGGATAGCTTTTATCTGATTATCTTTTTAATTTTATTACCTTTCATAGAATAAGGACCACATCCTATCAGTCTAACATGCAAGCATTAGATTTATGACCCTCTTGACAATATATTCCACATACTTCATACAATTTCTCATATCTATTCTAAATGGACTTATTTGATGTAGTTCTTGTCACTGATTGTTTCCTCTGAGTTTTTGTGCTCATTTGGTCACCAAAAATCACCCTAGATTCTTTCTACTTCCTAGTAAAAGTCATATTATTTTAGAAATAGTAGTATTGATCTCTTTATCTAATCAATATAATCTTACAATATCACCTCATGTGTAGTTATAATAAATGATAAATTAGTAAATAATATTTACATGGTTCGACATAAAATCATACACCTTTCTATATCGTTTATACACCCCAAAATGGGTTATCCACTATAATATTATTATTAATTATATTGCTTCCTAAGTCTATAGAAATTTTATTGGTTATACCCCTAAAAACTTATCTTTGGCAGTAGCTAGTTTTACTCCTTAGTATTCGATCCTCCAGTTGTGTTTGGTTCTACACCCCATCCACCAACTCTTATTCCATAATTGGTTAGACATCCCAATTGTTATTCTTATCCTCGATTGGATGTAATCCCTAGTCATGGTCCTCTTTATAAATTGGTTCAACACCCTATTTGTAAGATCATATTCTGTATTAATCTAGTATAAAAAATATTTTATTCTTCCTTCCTCATGTACACATTCAAGATATTAAATATCTTCTTAAACAATTATGGTGGTCTCAAAACATCACTCTAGATATTAAGAGATCTGAATCTTCTCATATTTCTTGAATACTCAGGTATATCACTTTTAGGTACTCCTGGTTTTTTCTATCTTTCTTCTCTCATAGATACTTGATGTTTAGATCTATTAGAATGATCTTTCAATATGAAAAAGATGTATCAATTAATCACAACACCTTCTTTATTAGTTATATCATATAATTATACTCATGGAGTAATATATCTCTAATTATATTTTCCATATTTGAAATATGGAAGTTCTTGAATCTCACCAATGGGTAATCTTTATATTCAAAACTAGATGATATTTCTCTATTTTTAATCCTTATTTAAACTCATTTAAATTTATAGAAAAAAATTATTTTTAAAACACCAAAAGAATCAATATTATTTTTTACCACATGATATATAAATATCTAAATTCTTATCTCTTCCTTTAAATTTCCAAAGTACTCAATCTCTCATTATGTTATTTACATGGATTGGAAATAATAATAACCTCATTTAAATACCCATAATACTTAGGATAAGTTCCCTAATGTGATACTTAAAATATAACATTTCTTTTTTCCTAAAATTTAGATTAATTTAAATCATTAATGTATGTGTTACAATGTGATAGTCTCCTCTTGCAGTGTGAAACTCATCCTAGCATCTAGATTCACGCTCAGCTAGTCTTCATTCATTATTAGATTGAATCATGGTATTTTATTGATCATTATTTTTAAATACAGAAGATAATATCATGTGCATCATCTAAATTTATTTACTTGAAATATATAAATTTGGAAACTGAAAATTTTCATATAAGTAATATTCCCATACATGGATATCAATGTATATCTTATTACTTTCATTTAAATATGGAATTAAATTTGTGTATGTGGCTCAAACCTCTTATATAGATATTGTCTATGAGGGATATCAACTTACGTGGTTCTATAACTTTGAATAAATTTTATCTAGATTTCCTTAAAATAGTCTCAAAACCTATTTGGCTAATCCCAAAACCTTCTAAACACCTCAAACAACTCAAAAACAACCACATAGACATCATCCAAAATCCTGTTTATAGAAGCTTTATTAATCAGAATGTTAAGGATGATTTCCCTTCATTCTAAGTAATTATTCTCCTTCTAGACTTAGGTCTCCAACCTCCCTAAATTCATATTTCTGACAGTGCTTCTATATCCTTAAATACTACCCATAATTTTTTTTAATATCATCACATGTAAACTATCACTTTTTCTGGAACTTATCTAATTGAGTTATTCAAGCTATCAGCCTCATAAATTTCATTTTCCATAGAATATAATAGTATGAAAGTACCCCATTCATCCTATGGACTTGCATGGATGGTTTATCAAGGATTAAATTCAATTCAAATCTCATGAATCCATAAAAATACTCCAAGAATAATCATTAACTCCATTAAACAGATATTGAACCATTAACAATAAATACAATACTTGGGAAATTTAAAAATAAATACTTATTAAACAAAAATTATTAATCATTACCTTATGAATATTTCAAGACATAATTAAATATACTATTTGAAAATCTTTAGAATGAATATTTATTTAATATTCAAGTCCATATAAATAGTGTATGGATAAATTCAATCACTATTCTAACTATTAAATACAAATGGTATTTAATAGAGATCGATGGATACACTAAGTGTGTGACCTTCTAGGTCTCTTACTCAATAGAATTTAGTAGGCTTTCCTAAATTCCAATATCAATGTCTAAAAACAAATAATTTACCTAAATAGGAAGAATTTAATGTCGCAATTATGACAACTATATATGAATGCTCATTATCTAATATAATCCCTTTTACTTGATATCTTATCAAGAAGGTTTCAAACTCGTGTCATCAAATAATATGATTGATATTTATTTCCTTGGCCCTCTGAAATGAACTCATCAATACACTCTATCCATGGAATTTAGTTTGATGGTTTCATTCCAATTAAAGGGTCAAGATATCATCTTCTATAAATATGGAAGATACAAATCCTTTCTTTAATTGTTCATTAATAACATATCATTCATGACGCACCCAATATATTTTATTTCCCTATGAACATATGGCATCATGGTTTTGATAAATTCATTAAAGTAAGAAATTTATGATATGTATTAATAACAATCTTAAATTCTAGGGATTATTACACATGTTTGTAGATAGGAATATCCAATGAAACATAAACATGTGGAATTCCTATTAATGGGTCGGTCCTTATAATCTCTCATCTTGATGATTACCAAGTAAGAGCTTCATGAGATAAAGGCTCTTATGATTATGAGAATCTATCACCTGAAATTGTTCATCATCTATGTCCTATTAGATGATTTCATACAACCATGGTATTTATGTTAAATAATATCACCACAGTACTTCAAGGTTCTCACAATAGCATGGAACTATTATGTCCTTTTCAATGAAATAGATAATCAAAAAAATTATCACATTAATGTTATGTATAAGAATATTTAATATGTGATAAAAAGTTTGTTAATATTCCGGTCTTTTAATATAAAATTATTCTAAAGTATAGAATAAATTAGTTCTAGGGCACCATCTCCAACACTTGATGAGTATTGTTATATGCTTGAAGATAAATATTATGCTTAAAATAAAAGGCATAAGTATCTAAAGAAATCAAATGATTCTATTTTTATTGAAAAATATGGTTAATCTAAAGATACTTTAGAAATAAATTCCAAACTTGATAAATATGAATCTTCTTGTGCCTTGAATAATAGTATAGTTAATGATTTATTAGCTGAAGTTAATTATTTGAAATTGGGTGCTAATATGTTTACTAGGGGTTATCTTAACAAAATCCTTGATACCAAAAAAGGAAATAAATGGTAAATTTATAATTATAAGTAATAATGAAAAGAAAAATCAGTATCGTAATTATTTGGTGTCTAGTTCAAATAGAAATAGAATTTATACTATTTCTTCACTATATCATTTTTGTACATTATAATAATGATCTATGATTTAAAGTTTTTCAAATATATAGTGTTAAAAAATCCTACTTTTATAATGATTTATTTATAGATAAGGCTGAAGTTTTTTCTCAAAGTTAAAAATATTTGGTTACCTAAGTCTTTAGTTGCTAACATTGCTAGACCCAAAAGTGTATGGATAAAAACCATTTGTTTCTTTGATGTTTTTTTAGGGAAGTATCCACAAAAACTAAAATCTTAAATTGTATTTTCTCAATACATATGAGTATATACCTTTTTAATTTATACTCTTTATCAAATATTGATTGATTTAATATCAATTTTTGGATATGATTCCATTGGAAAGATATTTGGAATTAGATCTATTTTAAATTTATATTCAGTCCTTATCAAAAAATTGATTTATATTAAAGGGTTAAAATACAATCTTATAATTATTTCTCAAATTTTTTATAAATATTATTAAATTGATTTCTCTAATAATACATGTTCTATTTTTAATGATAGTTTAATTGAGTTCAAATAACCTATAAAAAAATAATTATACTTTAGATCTTTATTCTTTGTGTATATAGACTAAACTATTTGAAAGATAAAATTAATGAATCTTGGATTTGGCATAAAATACTTGTACATTGTAATGTTTACTATTTCATATAGTTTTTTAAGGATAAATTTATTTCTAATTTTCCCTAACTAATGATTAATAAAAATAGGTTATGTGATTTATTCCAAATGGGTAAGAAAAACATATATTATTTTAAATTAATCAATAATATTATTACTTTTAGACCTTTGTAACTTGTCCGAATATATTTTTAGACTATCTAGAATATAAATACTTGATGAAAATAAATTTTTTTGTTTTTTACATTTATATATTTACTTGGGTTTAATTTGAGTACTAAAAGTGATTCTAGTTCTATCTTCATGGATTTTTGTAAAATAGTATAGAATGAAAAGGTTTCCAAAAAAAACCTTGATAAGTGATCATGGAGTATCAACAACCTAGAGGATTGATATGAGGTAGAGGTAGTCACTAATGAAGAATGTGGAGTGGACAAGGAGGGAAAATGAGTCACAAAATTGTGTTTATTCCTCACAAACCCCTATGTTGGGCAAGGAAAAGACCAACTACATCATCAGTGGTGAGCTAAGCACAAATACTAGAAGGGGTTCTAGGAGGGATCCTTTATATCTTTCAATAAAATTATAGAGTTATTTATGCCTATTGGTCTTTACAACATGTATTATGGGTTGTTAGTATGTGTAAGTGTAATGTAACATCCTCAAATGATAAAGGGTTAAATGGCTAAATGATATGACTCATGTCAACAAGGCGCACCTTCCTTTTCGGGAGCCTTCCTGATTAGAACTCCACAGTTAAGTGTGATTGGCCTGGAGTAGTGATCAGGATGGGTGACCTTCTGGGATGTTTCCCAGGGTGTGTGTGAGTGAGGACAAAGCACACTAGAAAAAAGAAGTGTTGGCCTGTGGGGATAATCATTAGTCAGATGACACGTTCGGGCACGTGGGTGGATCCTGGGGTGGGCCCCACGTGTCTGCGGGGTAACTGGTGGTACCTGGTGGGCCAGGACCCGACGGCCATGTTAAGGTGGGGTGGTTGTGCTGTCACCGGGACCCGGTTGTCACATTTGGTATCAGAGGAGGAACTCAACCTTAAGTGCACGGTGCACTGCCTGCCTGGGTTGAGATGTAGGGCCCACAACGAGGGCGTTGTGCTCTAAAGGGGGGGTGATTGTAACATCCCCAAATGATAAAGGGTTAAATGACTAAATGATATGACTCATGTCAACAAGGTGCACCTTCCTTTTCGGGAGCCTGCCTGATTAGAACTCCACAGTTAAGCGTGCTTGGCCTGGAGTAGTGATCAGGATGGGTGACCTTCTGGGATGTTTCCCAGGGTGTGTGTGAGTGAGGAAAAAGCACACTGGAAAGGAGAAGTGTTGGCCTATGGGGATAATCATTAGTCAGATGACCCGTTCGGGCACATGGGTGGATCCTGGGGTGGGCCCCACGTGTCTGCGGGGTAACTGGTGGTACCTGGTGGGCCAGGACCCGACGGCCATGTTAAGGTGGGGTGGTTGTGCTGTCACCGGGACCCGGTTGTCACATTTGGTATCAGAGGAGGAACTCAGCCTTAAGTGCACGGTGCACTGCCTGCTTGGGTTGAGATGTAGGGCCCACAACGAGGGCGTTGTGCTCTAAAGGGGGGGTGATTGTAACATCCCCAAATGATAAAGGGTTAAATGACTAAATGATATGACTCATGTCAACAAGGTGCACCTTCCTTTTCGGGAGCCTGCCTGATTAGAACTCCACAGTTAAGCGTGCTTGGCCTGGAGTAGTGATCAGGATGGGTGACCTTCTGGGATGTTTCCCAGGGTGTGTGTGAGTGAGGACAAAGCACACTGGAAAGGAGAAGTGTTGGCCTGTGGCAATAATCATTAGTCAGATGACCCGTTCGGGAACATGGGTGGATCCTGGGGTGGGCCCCACGTGTCTGTGGGGCAACTGGTGGTACCTGGTGAGCCAGGACCCGACGTCCATGTTAAGGTGGGGTGGTTGTGCTGTCACCGGGACCCGATTGTCACATTTTATTGTAACACCCCCAAATGATAAAGGGTTAAATGACTAAATGATATGACTCATGTCAACAAGGTGCACCTTCCTTTTCGGGAGCCGATCTGATTAGAACTCCACAGTTAAGCATGCTTGGCCGGGAGTAGTGATCAGGATGGGTGACCTTCTGGGAAGTTTCTGAGGGTGTGTGTGAATGAGGACAAAGAACATTGGAAAGGACATGTGTTGGCCTATGGGGACAGTCATTAGTCAGATAACCCGTCCGGGAACGTGGGTGGGACCTAGGGTGGGGCCCACGTGTCTGCGGGGCAACTGGTGGGCGGGGCCCAGTTGTTACATTTGGTATCAGAGGTGGTACCCAGCCTTAAGTGTGGTGCACTACCTGGGTTGAGATGTAGGGATCACAACGAGGACGTTGTGCTCTAAAGGGGGGGGTGATTGTAACACCCCCAAATGATAAAGGGTTAAATGACTAAATGATATGACTCTTGTCAACAAGGTGTACCTTCCTTTTTGGGAGCCTGTCTGATTAGAACTCCACAGTTAAGCGTGCTTGGCCGGGAGTAGTGATCATGATGGGTGACCTTTTGGGAAGTTTCCCAGGGTGTGTGTGAGTGAGGACAAAGCACATTAGAAAGGACATGTTTTGGCCTGTGGGGACAGTCATTAGTCAGATAACCCGTCCGGGCACGTGGGTGGGACCTAGGGTGGGGTCCATGTGTCTGCGGGATGTGCGTACTGACAGCCTGTCGAGCGACGAGGCTTTGGTACAAGGCCCTCTTGCTGTTGAGGCACCAGTGGAGGCACCAGTGGTACTACCATACGTTGGGCCACCGATGCCACCAGCCCCAGCAGTAGGCGATGCACGCCACTTGAGCGCGCTGCACGAGTTCCAGTGCCAGAGGCCACCCAGGTTCCGGGGAGAGACGGACCCACATGAGGCTGAGGTTTGGCTGGAGGCAGTAGTGAGAGTCTTAAGGCTAGTGGGGACGCCTACAGACTTCATGGTGATCTTTGCTGCCAGCCTTCTTTAGGAAGCAACAGGCAGGTGGTGGAGCCACTTGTTCCAGTTTTGCGACAGGATGACCTTCACATGGGAAGACTTTGAGACCTTCTTCAGGGTGGAGTTTGTACCAATAGCTCTGCACCCCGAGCGTGTTCCGAAGCTGCTGCCTTTGCCACAGGATTTTCTATCAGTAGTCGAGTCATCTGTGGGAAGTAGACAGATGATGCAGAGGTCCAAGAGGACCAGAGCCAGCCGTACGAGGAGCAGGAAGTGTTATGAATGCGGTGGGAAGGGTCACCTTACACGTGACTGTCCGACTCCTCGTACAGTTGATCCGCAGGCTTTGGAGGATCCACCGAGGCAGAAGCAGTGGCGGGTGCTTGAGCAACAGCCGAGTAGTGGACAAGGCAGTAGAGCTCCAAGAGCAGGTGGACAGGAGCAGAACTAGTGGATACGTCCCTTGTACTTCTAGTTCCATGTTGTTGTTGTATTCCTGTCTTTGTACTATGAGCTGCAATAATAACAATACACTTATCTTTGTTTGCTTTCCTGTCCTTTTGTTTGGTTGATACTGAGTGGTCCCGGTTAAGACTTTTGACTTGACCCTCACTTTCGATATTTCTACTAGAAGAGACCCAGTGACCTCACACTTATGCCGACAGCGTGACTCGACCCTTGGAGGCGAGAGTGACGGTTGGATCTCTTGGTAGTTACGTCGAGGCCTTACGACGTCATCCATGGCATGAATGTATCATCCATGTTAGGATTGACTGTATTAGGCAATGGGTGTGGTTCATCCAGGGGATGATACCGAGTTTCTCTTTTCGGCAAAGGAGAAATTTTAGCAGCTCTTTCAGATCATAGGCAAAGAAGGTGCAGGTCATCCAGGAGCGGATAAAGACTGCACAGTGCAGTAAGAAACAGGAAACTGGCACCAGTCTTAGAGACTCGGGCATGTTAAATGTTTCAAGAAGTGGAAGCTTTAAGGACAGATGAGTTTGCGAAGCAGCAGACGTGGAGTCAGAGCTAGGAGAGCATCATGTGGTGGTGTACTTTTTAACATGCTACAACCACCCGCCTTAGTTACCCCCGCCAGGCTCAGGGAGATGGAGGGCGGAGGAAGAGAGTAGCTTCATGCGGTCAGGGGGAGTGACCCAATGGCTCTAAGAATGATTCAAGGGACCATCTATGTCCACTACTAGCTGCCGTAGTAACAGGAATTGATACGAATCATTCCTTCCTTCCACAAATCTTGTCCCAGACCTAGAGTTTCCGGTAAGCCGTAGACTTGACCCTCACGTCTGGAGATACCTTGGGAGAAGACTCGATAATCACACTTACGTCGACAGTGTGGTCGGATCCTTGAGGCGGGAGTTCTAGTTGGAATCACTTGGTTGTAGCGTCGAGGCCTTACGAAGTTGGTTTGACTATGGACTGGGCAATCACAGTTCATACACAAATTGACGGTATTAGGAAAAAAGGTTGTGGTTTAACTACGACGTCAGAATGGGTTTTCCTTGGTCGGCGAAAAAGTAAACCCCAGGAAGCACAGGGTAACTCATGCACAGGAGGGTGCGACTGATCACTCTTGAGTCGGTCAACCTTACCCTCGTGGCAGCAGTCGTTTTGAGTTCCAGTTCTAAACAGGAATTGGAGACCTCTGGAGTTCGAGGATGACGATCAAGTCCTTATACGGGTCTCACCTCGATGAGGTTTACGGAGATGTGGCCAAGGTGACAAGTTATCTCCGAGGTTCAGCGGACCTTCTTAGGTCCTCAGCTGGGTAGGCAGGGTGGTTTATCGCTTGACCCATCCACCTCAATTGCACCAGGTTCACGATGACTTCTACGTATCTCAACTGAGGAGATACGTGCGTGATCCTTCATATATCATCGATCATGGGGAGCTGGACTTTGGCGATGGGGTGAATTTCACGGAGGTTCCAGTGGGAATCGAGGATCGACAGGAGCAGATCCTATGAGGATGGTCGATTCCTTGAGTGCGCTTTCACTGGCAGTATGGGAACCTCCAGGTAATCACATGGGATCGGAAGGCTGAGATGCATGCTCAGTACCGCTTTTGTATCCCTAGTTTGTGTTAAAGCTTTACGAGGACGTAAATCCCTGAGGTGGGAGTAATGTAAAGACCCGTAAAATTCAAGGGAAATTTTTTTCTAATTTTCTTTGAAATTTTACAAGAATGGAGTTTCTGACGGCGCCTAATTCTGGGGCCTGGTGTGCCCGGAATTAATTTCTGAAGTTTAGCTCGGGTACGTTCAGTGAACGAACGAGTGGGTTTTTCTAACTTTTGAACCGGTGCTCGGAATCAAATTCCGAGGGCACTAATGGAATCGCAGCACCGGTATTTGCTTAGAAACGCATTTTCTAGAGTTGCATTTGCTCGGGTGTGGTTTTTAATTTTTGGGGTTAAGTTAAGAAATAAAATAAAGTGGTGCGACAACATTATTTTATTTCACTTAAAGACACTTAAAAGCCACTTAAGCTAAGTTAAGCGGATAGGGTGGAACCCAAAATATCCTACCCACTTGGTAGGATATTTGTGAGGTGGGGCCCACACAAGCCCCACCATTTCTTTCCTTCTAAGTAACGCACCCGCACCCCCCCCCCCTTTTAATGAAGTCAAACCTTACGTTTTTCAGGTTAAGAAATGCCTCATTAAATTGGGTGGTTAAATCGTTACAATTAATTCGTTGAATTAATTGTTCGTTTCTTTTCTTTGGAAATTCAAACGTGTCATGTGCGTTAATAAAATAAGATAACTCTTATTTTATTTTTGTTGGAACTTGTGGCATGGAGAGGATTTGGAGGAAAGTGTTCTTCTTCGATGAAGAACGCGAAGAACGCGAAGAACGTTCCGACCTCTGATGAAGAACGCCAAACCCTCGGAGATCGACGACACGACACCGTGTACTGCGATGTCAACGACGTTTCTTCCGCGACGTCCCTTTCCGCGACAAAAATCTCGTTCGACGACAATGCTTGAGGTAGGGAATTGTTTATGAATGTTAATGAACCCCATGTTACTTCCTTCTAAATCAAAGAACGCGGATCAACTAACATCAAGTTGATCCGCGAAGAATATGTTGCGGGTTGGGAATTCTTGTTTGCGGGAAAATTTTACGGGTTTATTGTTTCTTGTTCGTGAAACATCCTTTGTCGTTCCTCTTCTTATATTTTTTTGGGCCGCTTGTTATCAACTTAACGGGAGGAGGTCGGACCGCACGAACACGGTCGACCCTCCTCCCCCCTTTGTTGTTGTATTGTTGCGGTTCGGAAGATGGCGGCACGGTGCGTCGGCACCACGCGGGAACCTGGAGTGATGCGGCAAGGATGCGCGGCGCCATCGCGCCGCGCCGTCAAGGCCGAACAAAAGTGTTGTCGTAGTCGGGGTCGCGAAGGCGAACGAAAGACTCTGCAGTTGTTTCTTTTGACGTGCGGATCGACGGGATTTGACGGAACGGGCCGCAGAGACGATTTGATGTTTTCGTAGTGAATAACGGGACCCGATATGAGCATCGGCGTAGGCGGATTTGAAAACGGACCACCGGAGCAACTCTGGTGGCCCGCGGACACCACCAGCAGCGCGGGCCGCCAGCCCGGCGGCACCGGCGGCCGGAGGCGGCGGCGTCCCGGTGCGCCGCCTGGAGAAACCGCTGCAGCTTCAGCCGCGGCGGCGAGCACGTGGATCCCGCAGCCGCGCGGGATCCAGGGGGACGCGGCGCGCACCGCGTCCGCGGAGCAACAGCTCGCTGGCCGACCCAGCGAGCCACCCGGCCGAGCCGGGCCGGCTTGGGCGGACCGGGCCGGGTCGCGCCCAACTGGGCCGGGCCGCGCCGGCTGGGCCGGGTCGCGCCCAGCCGGGTCGGTACGGGCCCAGACCCCCCGTTTTCAGATCACTTTCGGTCTTTCGCTCATATCTTGAGCTGTAGACCTCCGATCTACGCACCGTCAGCGGCGATGTGACCCTTGGATCGAGACGGTCATTTCATCATATTACACTCCAGGTTTTAAAGAACTTTGGGTTCGGCCGGGTTGGTTCAGATACGAAACCAACCGGGCCCTCAGAGCGTAAACGCTTATATCTTGAGCTTCGGACGTCTGATTGACGTGCTGTCGACTTTGATGGATTCCTCTAAGTGAGACAGATCTTTTGGATTACTCCGCTCGAGGTTTGGATGCCTTCGGAGTGCGGTCGGGTTGGTTCGCTCACGAAACCAACCGGGCCCCTGGAACGAAAAGGCCAATAACTCACAGACCGGGCGTCCGATTGACGTGATGTCTGTCTCGTTGAATTCCTCTTGATGAGATGGAACTTTTGGCATAATTCGCTTGAGTTTTGGATGCAGTTGGATAGTGGCCGGGTTGGATTGCACCCGAAATCCAACCGGGCCCCTAGAACGGAAAAGCTGATATCTTTCAGACTGGACGTCCATTTGATGAACCATTAGCGGCGTTGGTGATCAGGTGGAGAAACGGTCCCTATGAGTTTACCCCATGAGAGTTCGGGGTAAAGTTGAGATACGGCCGGGTTGGTTCGCACACGAAACTAACCGGGCCCTGGGGATGAAAAGGCTAGTAACTCCCAGACCGGGCATCCGATTGACGCGTCGTCTGTTGTGTTGAGACCCCTATGACGAGGCGGTACTTTGAGATACTTCTTCGTGGGACTTTTGATACTTGGAGTATCGACCTGTAGCTCGTGGAGTGGACCCTCCCTGAGATGAGCGTACGGAGTACAGAGACCGTGTAGCCGGCTGAGACCTGACGACTGCTTGACTGACTCGACTTGGAGTGAGTCGACTAGCCCAGTGGACGGAGCACTACTTTGTGAGGTGCAGACCCATGGAGGACGGAGCACTACCTGTGTGATAGTGCAGACCCGCGGTACTCGTCCGAAGAGTACCTCTGTAGGCTACTATGGGGTGTGTACTACTGTGTTTGGGTGGCATACCCCGGCGGGAAGCACTACTGTGTTTGGGTGGCTGACCCGCGGTACTCGACAGGAGGAGTACCTCAGCAGTCTTAGGTTAGTTAGCAGTACCTCAGAGTCGTGACAGGACCACTGTACACTCCAGACACGGAGCTCTTCAGCAGTTACGGTTTCGATAATGAAAATCCTGGTTTCAGCTGAGTCTATGACCTTTGTGTTTACCTCTTGATTAAGATGGGTCACTTGATAACTTAGGTATATGTATGGGAATATACCTGGGTAGTGGTTATCCGTTGATTTCATAATATTTGTGTTTCCTCATGATTGAGATGGGTTACTTGATAACTTAGGTATATGTATGGGCATATACCTAAGTAGAGGTTATCTATTGAGATCTTCTTTGTGGTTATCCTTGTTGGTTTTAGTGAGGCCTTGAGGGTATTGGGGTTCCTACTGAGTATCGTTATACTCACCCCTACACGGGCTATGCCCGCACCTCGTTGTGTTGGTTGCAGACGACGGGCAGTGCTGACGGAGGCTGAGTGTTCGACGACGAGTCAGTACCCGGAGGTGGACTACACGACGAGTCAGTATCCGGAGGTGGACTTCACGGCGAGACGAAACTTGGAGGAGGTTGACGGGCGAGAGCGTTGTGGAGGCCATCTGTACCTACCCTTCAGGTAGGATCTGAGGAGGACGACCCAGGAGCCGCTTCCATTCTTCCAGTTGTTGTCTTTTTCTGTTGTACTTTGTTCAGTTGTAGTTATACTTTCAGTTGGGTTTGTATTCTGGCCCATTTACCTTTCAGCACTTCTCTTTGTACTTAGTGTTTTACTTCCGCTTGTACTCTATGGTGTTTTGTTTACTTTTATAAAGTCAATGCCTTCCCAGTTATCGGGATTTACGGATTTGGTGCTAGTCGCCAGCCCCTGGCCTATGGAAGGCGGGCTTGGGGTAGTCACGGCACGAGCCCCGAGGACGGGTCGTGACATTTAACCTCTAAACCCATTTTAAAAGTTAATTGTATAATAAAATAAAAAATCAAGGCCTTCGAGATTGGGAAATATAACTTTTTCTATAAGAATTCAAGTATAGTTGAAGAATCAATTCATGTAAATCTTAATGAAAGTTATAAATTTTCTCATAGGTAAACTCAAATTTATAACCTTTATGAATTTATGAAAAAAAATAAGACTTGATACTTTAGTTAATAATAAAAAGGATGATGATGCATAACATATTCATGCACAAACTAGTCCTAAATGATTAAAATCTATAGAAACCGAGAGTGTTCTACATAGAAAACTTAGAATCTTAAAAGATCGTCCCTTAGAAACTATTATTTAATGATTATATATAGATTTTAAAACAAGAATAATTATTTTAAATATTGATTAATTTTATAATTTTATATCACATGTTGAACCTAAAATCATAGAAGAATCCTTGAGTGATGAAAATTGGGTTTTAGCCAAGTGAGAAGATTTAAACCAGTTCAAGAGGAACAAGGTTTGGGAATTAGTTGATAAAACCATTGATTATCCTACTATAGTTACTAAATGGGTTTATATAAATAAGTAATATTATATAGGAGTGGTCACTATAAATAAGGATAGATTAGTGGCTAAAGGTTACAATCAAGATAAAGGTATAGATTTTGAAGAAAAATTTTCAATTATATCTAGACTATGAGTCATTAGAATTATCTTATCTTGTGTATCTCATATGAACTTTAAACTTTTCTATATGGTTGTTAAATATAATTTTCTAAATGGTTTTATTTTGCAGGAAGTTTATATTAAACAAACTCCTTGGTTCGAAAATCTTTTTTTCTAAATTTTGTTTTTAAACTTTCCAAAGCTTTATATGGTCCAAAACAAGCACCTAGAGCTTGTTATGGTAGACTTAGTTATTTTATTTTTATAAAAAAAATTTTATTAGTATACAATATATTTTTTACGAAAAAATCATCTACATATATTTTTTTATTGTAATATTTTTTGACGATGTGATTTTTGGTTCAACTAACCAAAAATTGTGTAATCAATTTCCAAAACTCATGCAATAAGAGTTTGGAATGATCATGTTGGGTGAGTTGAATTTATTTATTGTATTTAAAATCGTTCATAGAGAATTTGGTAAGGTTTTAAATCAAATAAAGTATATAAAATAATTTTTGATGATGTTTGGACTTGAAAATAATAAATTATATTCAAATTTTATGAGTTCTGATACTAAATTTGATATAGATGTAGCTGTGAAACCAATGTAAAAAAGTTATGTAGAGTAATAATTATAATATTATTATATACTAATTCTAATATACTATACATCATGTTTTTTTATGTCTCTATTCTTGATTCCAGGAAAATCATAAGTAATCTCATCTGAAAGATGCTAAAAGGATTTTAATATATTTAAAAGTTTTAGTGTCACTTTATTTTATATTTCTAAAAACATAAATATTTGATTTAATTTTATATTAATATTATGATTTTGGGGGTTTTATGATATATAATTTAACACCCCAATCTTCTACGGTACGCTTCTCTTTGATTAATACAGTAGCATGTGTTGTACGCAACTTCGAGTTCTAACACACATTAACCAATCAAACTAGCAGTTATGAATAGTAATACCCACTTTTCAAAAAAATTTAAATTTTATCTCTCAAAATGGAATTCATTTTTTTATTCATAATATCTAAATTATCCTAGGGTGAAATTTTGGTACTTTTCGGATAACTTTTATATTTTGATGAATAGTGAAAATTACTAAATTTTAATTAAAAACTACTTTTTTAATCAAAATAATTAATAGTGATAAATTATGAATTTAAGTGGTTTTAAAGTATATTTAGAATATATTTTTACCATTTAATACAATTTTGGTCATTGGACATAATTTCACAATTAAACCGAACATAAACAAGTGACAATCTTTTGATAGTTATTATCTCTTAAAAACACGCTTTTTGTTTTAACAACGGGAATTAATTTTAAACTAATTTCTGCCACTTATACGTTTTGAATTTGGAAAAATGGATTCCATATTTGGAATCAGTATGTCCAAGTTGTGTAAATAGGTAACTTTTATTTTTATACATTTTGAATAATTACTTCGGTAAATATTTTATTTACCATGGTTAAAGGGTAAATCTGGTAAATAAGGGTAAACAAAATAATATAATAATAATAATAAATTATCCTAAAACGTGTCATAACCTTATTTTTTTATACATTTCCAACCATGGGCATCTTTGGGTCTATTTTGGGACCCCATTGATTCACTTGTAAGTGATAAGGACACTTTATATTAATTAAGTTAAAATAAATACAAAAATGACATAAGCATATATCTTTTAGAAAAACAATTTTTACATAGGGTTATATATGTTGGATTTTCTACTATAAATATTCATTAGAAAGCTAAAAATATTTCCTACATAATGGTATTTTATTTATAATTTTTAGACATTTAATAATTAATATTATTTATGACACAATAATGATGCTGTATTTTGGTTTTGATTAATCTCTAAATACAAGGTAAATATATAGTTTATCCTTCGTGGATCATGTGATTCTATAGAAGTTTATTCTAGCTCTTCTAGTGTGACCAAGTCCTCTTGAATACTCATCGTTTAAAAAAATGATTTAGTGGTGTAAATTTATTAAAGAATGAAACTCTACATAAAAAGTAAGTATATATATTTATTTTAATCTCAAAAATGAGTTCCCTATCTTTATGTTATGTAACTTAAAACAAAAAAAATGTTGTCTGTTTACTTTTCCTACTGGGAAACTAATGACTGTTTGTCCCATCACAAGTTTGTGGTTTTCTCGTTGTTAACTTTCTCCTAATCATGTTTTCTATCCCACTCCATCAGAACTTGACACATAGTTTATCATCCATATCCATGTTTTTTTACATGAAATCCTAGTATAGGTTATCTTAGGTGACCTTTGTACTTCTCTTTCTTTCATTTAAAGTGATGGTTTTAGTGAATCTTTTTCCGATGTGGGACTTTACATTATATTTCAAATCCCAATTTTAAAAATTTTGAGGACACAATTTATTGAAGGAGGGGATAATGTAATACCCCAAGCTTTCACGGTACACTTCTCTTTGATTAATACAGCAGCGTGTGTTGTACGCAACTTCGAGTTCTAACACACCTCAACCAATCAAACTAGCCGTTATGAATAGTAATACCCACTTTTTGAAATTTTATAAATTTTATCTCTCAAAATGTACTTAATTCTTGGATTAGGAATATCGAAATTAGGCTAGGGTGAAAATTTGGTACTTTTCGGATAACATTTATATTTTGATGAATAGTGAAAATTACTAAATTTTAATTAAAAACAAATTTTTTAATCAAAATAATTAATAGTGATAAATTATGAATTTAAGTGGTTTTAAATTATATTTAGAATATATTTTTACCATTTAATACAATGTTGGTCATTGGATATAATTTCACAATTAAACCGGACATAAACAAGTGTCAATCTTTTGATAGTTATTATCTCTTAAAATCACGCTTTTTGTTTTAACAATGGAAATTAATTTTAAATTAATTTTTTCCACTTCTATGTTTTGAATTTGGAAAAATGGATTCCATATTTAGAATCAGTATGTCCAAATTGTGTAAATAGGTAACTTTTATTTTTATAAATTTTGAATAATTACTTCGGTAAATATTTTATTTAACATGGTTAAAAGGTAAATCTGGTAAATAAGGGTAAACAAAATAATATTATAATAATAATAAATTACCCTAAAATGTGTTATAACCTTATTGGTTGATACATGTCCGACCATGGGCATCTTTGGGTCGAATTTTGGACCACATGGATTCACTTGTAAGTGATAAGGACACTTTATATTAATTAAGTTAAAATAAATACAAAAATGACATAAGCATATATCTTTTAGAAAAACAATTTTTACATAGGGTTATATATGTTGGATTTTCAACTATAAATATTAATTATAAAGATAATAATATTTCCTACATAATGGTATTTTATTTATAATTTTTATAAATTTAATAATTAATATTATTTATGACACAATAATGATGTAGTATTTCCCTTATTAATGAAAGAATCAAATAATTGGTATTATAAATGTTAAAATAAATATAATTTGAAAGTTTTGATGACATACATGAATTTTATTGGTTAATATGACATTATAGGATTTCTTAAATGAATTTGGTTTTAATTAATAAAGTTTTTAAGACTTTAACAAAAATCAATTATTGAATAGTACCAAAATTGACATAAATAAGTTTTTAAAACAAATATTATATTATTAATTTATATTCTATTCCTAAAAATCTAAGGTTCGGAAAAAGGAATTATATCATGATATTTGTATCATTAATGGACCACTTGGGGGTCTCTTGGATGTATATAGTAAGTTTATTAACTATATAATATAAAAATACAAAGTGACATGGTAAATGTCAAACTAATTAACTAAGAGTTAAAACTAAAAGATAAGGTTAATATAATGACCCAAACCTATATAAATTATATTGGTTGAAATTATTTCGACCCATCCCCACCTTAGACTTTTAATAATCCATTTTGGAGCCATTAGAAATCGAATATGAATTTATTATAAAATAATATTTCTAGCTCTTCCAAAGGTGCCCCTCACCCCTCTTATAAAAGGGCACTCCCCCTTCTCACTAATTAACCCATTCAAAGCATTTTGGCTCAGCCAAAACCTGACCAAATTGTAAAGACTCGTAAAATTCAAGGGAAATTTTTTCTTAATTTTCTTTGGAATTTTACAAGAACGCGGTTTCTGACGGCACCTGATTCCGAGGCCCGGAGTGCCCAGAATCAACTTCCCAATTTTGGCTCGGGTACGTTCAGTGAACGAACGAGCGGGAATTTCTAACTTTTGAACCGGTTCCTGGAATCAAATTTTGAGGGCACTGATGAACTCGCAGCGCCGATATTCTATTAAGGGGACCTTTTCCGAGGTTGCGTTTATTGCGGGTTGAAAGTTAGTTTTTGGGTTTTTAGAATAAGTTAAATAAAATTTGTGGAATAAAAAATTTTATTTTAACTTGTTGTTTTTTTTTTAAAAACCTCCCAAAGGGAGTTGGGGGTGGGACCCACAACCACTTAACCTCCCTTGGGAGGATTAAGTGTGGTGGGGCCCACACGAACCCCAACTCCTCAACTTCTCTCAAAAACTACCCTTTAACTCATTTCAATTAATGTTTGACAACTTGGCTTAATTAATTGAGGAGGGTTAATTTGAATTTCAAACCTTTGAAATTCTAAGAGTAAGGTTGTGTAATAAAATAATCTTAAGCTTATTTTATTATTTTGGGTTGGTTTCCTTTGCTCTTGAGAGGATTGGAGAGCTCTTTCTTCTTCTTCTTCAAACTTTGACAAAGAACGCGAAGAACCTTCGATCATCAACGAAGAACGCCACGTTCTCAGGAATCGTCTTCCGCGATGCCTTAACCGCGACACCGACGACGACTCCTTCCGCGTCAACTCTTCCGCGACGATTTCCCGTGACGAAATCGTCGTCAAAGAACTTCGAATCCTCGCTTCACGACATCAACGTCCTTCTTCCGTGACGCCGACCACCGCGATGCGTCTTCCGCGGGTCGTTGACGATCATCGATCTTGAAACCTAGTTAGGGGTTTGTTGTTGATTATTTATTTACTCACGTTCTTGGTTCTGGTATGAAAATCTTGTGGATAAATATTTAAGTGTTATCATCTAATGAGAGGGGGGCCGGACCGCACAAACACGGCCGAATCCCCCCTCCTTTGTTCTTGAATATTATTATTTTTTCCTTGTGGATGAACGAGATGGCGTGGTGTCGTCGCACCACGCGGGAATCGCACGGCTATAGTTGCGCGGCGTCGTCGCGCCGCGCTGCGGAAATTTTATCAAGAACGCGACGCCGTCGCGCCACGTCAAAGGACACCGAAGGCGCCGCGGCCAGAGCGGGGCCACGGCGGAGGGGCGTGGTGTCGTCGCACCGTGCCAGATGATGAAGTTCGCGGTCGGTTCCGGGCCGCGGCGGAACGGGAAGATCGGCGGCTAGCCGGGCCGCCGGTGTCGGAAGCCGGAAAGGGGACCGGCCTTGCCGGTCCCGTTGAGGAAGGACCGGTCGGCCATGTCGGGCCGGCCGGAAGGGAGAAGAACCGGGGGAATTAATTCCCCCAGCTGGCCTAAACCGGCCCCCCATAATGGGGGGGGCTGTGGTTACACCAAGGGGGGGGGGGGGGGGGGGGGGGGGGGGGGGGCAGCGCCCCCCCCCCCCCCCCCGTTTTTTCTCAAAGGCAGGCCCCCACGACGGGGGGCCGGTTTCTCCAAGGCGCGGCTTTCAGCCGCGCCACCAGCAATGAAGGGCGGGGACCTTTCCCTCCGCGCGTGGCACCCGAGCGGCGCCCAGGCCGCGCCTCCGCCGGCCGGGCCGGGTCGGCCTGGACCCGGACCCCCCGTTTTCAAATCGACTTCGGTCTTTTGCCCATAACTTGAGCTACGGACCTCCGATTGAAAAACCGTCAGCGGCGATGCGATCCTTGGATCGACATGGTCGATTCGGTATATCACAATCAAAGTTTCGGAATATTTTGAGTTCAGCCGTGTTGGTTCGTACACGAAACCAACCGGGCCCTCGAAGCGGAAACGCTCATATCTTGAGCTACGGACGTCCGATTGACGTGCCATCATCTTTGTTGTGTTCCTCTTAGTGAGACGGATCTTTTGGCATACTCTGCCCGAGGTTTGGACGCAGGTGGAGTATGGTCGGGTTGGTTTTGCCTTAAAAACCAACCGGGCCCCTGGGACGAAAAAGCCAATAACTCTCAGACCGGGCGTCCGGTCGACGCGCCGTCTGTTGCGTTGAGTTCCTGTTGGCGATACAGAACTTTTGGATACATCAACTCTAGACTTTGTGACGGTTGATGTATCAGCCTCTCGGCTCGTGGAGCGGACCCTCCCGAACGAGCTTATTGTGTGCGGGAACCCTAGTGCTGGCTGCGACTGTGACTGCTACTGCTACTACTACTGTGACTGCGACGACGTCAGTACAGAGATCCTTGGTGGATTCGACAACGAATACAGCACTCAGCGATCCTACGTGGATCAGTGCTACAGGTCCTGTGTGGGCCCGATCCTGTGTGGGTCTTTGAGGGGGTTAGTTACCTGTCGATCCTTCGTGGGTCCGACGACTTAGATGGATCAGAGATCATCTTTATCGTCTTTCGATGAAGTATACCTGTGTGAGCTGAATTCTGTTACTTTCCTGTGTGGATTTTGTTGTGCTATCTTGTGTGGATTTCATTTTGCTTTCCTGTGTGGAATACGTATACTTTCCTGTGTGGACTGAGTTGTACTTGGGCTCGGAGGTTGGAGCATATTGGAATTGATGACTTAGGTATATGTATGGGCATATACCTAAGCAGTTTCGGTTGTTACTTCGTGTTTGTATCTCACCTTTGTGGTTTATCCTTTGTGGATTTTGGGAGACCTTCAGGGGTCTCGGGGTCCCTACTGAGTAGCTTATACTCACCCCTGCATGGGCTATGCCCGCACTACATTGTGTTGGTTGCAGACGATGGACAGCGTTGATCGTGGTTGAGGCTTGCAGAGCAGGACGGTACCTAGAGGTGGACCACTGGGCGGGACGTACTCGGAGCGGATGGTGGGACCCGTGGAGCAGTGGAGCTATCTGTACCCACCCTTTAGGTGGGATTTCTAGTGGACAGCTCGGTGTAGCGGCTTTTACTTTACAGTTGTTGTTTTCCCTTTCGAGTTGTACTTTACTTTCAGTTTGGGTTTGTATACTGGCCCATTTACTTTTCCGCACTTTCAGTTGTACTCTGTTTTTACTTAGTGTTTACCTTTCCGCTTGCTTACTCTGTGGTGTTTGTTTACTTTTCAAAGGCAATGCCTTCCCTTTTTACTGGGAATTACGCCTTGGTGCGAGTCGCCAGCCCCTGGACTATGGAAGGCGGGCTTGGGGTAGTCACGGCACGGGCCCCGAGGGCGGGTCGTGACAAATTGGTATCAGAGGAGTTCGGTTCTACCACGAATCTAATCTTTTCTATGTGAAGCAATAATGTTTAGCGTATTGAGTGTGGTTATCAGTCCAGGGAGTCCAGTGTTGGTGCGGCGGCCGAAGTATCCGTACACCAGGACCCTGACTTCTGATTTCCGACTTAATGCACGAAAACATTGATTGCGTGTGTGTTTCAAGTTCTCTTTGTGATTACTTTGTGTCAGCTCACTAGGTATACTGTTGACCGTGGGGCACCTGTACCTTTTCAGGATGGCCCCACGATGGCAGCCAGCTAGGGTTCCAAGAGTCAAGCGTGATGACAGCCCACCGAGTGATGAGGCCTCGGTGCAGGGCCCTTTGTCAGCAGTGGCATCGGCGGTAGCACTACCCACCGAGCCACCGATGCTTCCAGCACCAGCCGCTGACGATGCACGTTGCCTCAGCGCACTGCATGAGTTTCAGCACCAGCGACCGCCCAGGTTTCGTGGAGAGACGGACCCCCAGGTAGCAGAGGACTGGCTGGAGGCAGTGGTACGAGTTTTTAGGCTAGTGAGTACACCTGCAGACCTCATGGTGATCCTCGCTGCGAGCCTACTGCACGCAGCAGCGGGCCGATGGTGGAGCTTTATGCTCCAAGTGCACAATGAGGCATCTCTACTATGGACGGACTTTGAGAGCCTCCTCCGCTCGGAGTTCGTCCCAGCCACCCTTCGTGCGGTGCGTATCCAGGAGCTTCTTCAGCTGCGGCAGGGCAGCATGACGGTCGCTCAGTACTCGGCGAGATTTACTGATCTCTCGTGCTACTTGACCGACATGGTACGGGACCCATTCTTCCGGGCCCGGACCTTTGAGCAGGGTTTGAGACACGAGATCAGGGCATCGCTGATCTCTCTCAGCATACCGACTCAGACAGGAGTAATGGAGCGGGCCCTTTTGATCGAGAGCTTCCTTACTGAGTCTACACCAGCGCTGAGACCCACTGCAGGGCGGCACGTGGCAGAGTCATCTGCAGCAGGCAGTCGACGGATGACTCAGGGGTCCAGACAGACCAGACCTTCAGGCAGACGACCTCTGGACACTGGCTCAGCAGTGCGGGGCACACAGCGTGGAGCCAGTCTTTCGAGAGGCAAACAGTGCTACTCGTGCGGCGGGCAGGGCCACATGGCTCGTGACTGCCCGACCCGCCATGCAGAGGAGCAGCAGACGGTTGAGGAACCACCTAGGCAGAGGCAGAGGTTCGACCGTGGCGGTCCGCAGGGAGGAGGCGGACGAGGCAGAGGAGCTGGCCGAGCAGCAGGTGGTGGGAGACGCTTTGAGGCTCTACCACCACCACCACCAGGAGGTCCACCCCGACCTAAGGGGAGAGCACAGCTTCAGGCAGCTAAAGCTTACGATCATGGAGCTCCGGAAGCGGGTGGACTAGTGCGGGACTAGCTCCAGGCATAGAGGCCTTTTCCCATAATGCCTCTAGCTTCGTAGTTTGTGTTGCCTTGTGTCCTTGTTCTTTAAGTTGAAGTAATAAAAGATACTTGCCTTGGTGACTTTTGTTTTCTTGTCTTTTGTTTGTTTTTACTAAGAGGTGCCGGTTAAAAACTGTTGACTTGACCCTCACTTGCGAGATTCTTACTGGAGGAAACCCAGTGACCACACACTGATGCCGACAGTGTGACTCAACCCTTGGAGGCGAGAGTAACGGTTGGATCTCTTGGTAGCAGCGTCGAGGCCTTACGACGTCATCCATGCCATGAATTAACTAATCATGACGGGATTGACTGTATTAGGCAAGGAACGTGGTTCATCCAGGGTATGAGACCGGATTTCACTTTTCGACAAAGGAGAAATCTTTGCAGCTTTGTCGTACGTTAAGGAGGAAGGGGAAACCCTTCGTGTGGTCAGACAGATGTCAGCAGAGCTTCCAGGAGCTGAGACAGAGATTGACTATCACACCTATCTTGAGGTTGCCTGAGGAGGGAGTAGGGTACGTAGTTTACTGCGATGCATCAGGGACCGGACTCGGTTGCGTCCTGATGCAGGAGCGGGCAGTGATCTCCTATGGATCACATCAGTTGAGGCCGCATGAGCAGAACTACGCTACCCATGACCTTGAGTTAGCAGCAGTGGTCTTCGCTCTGAATACATGGTGACATTACCTGATGGGCGAGCGTTTTACAGTCTTTTCTGATCATCAGAGTCCCAGGTATATCTTCTCGCAGAAGGACCTGAACCTGAGACAGCGGCGATGGATCGAGTTCCTCCAGGACTATGACTTTGAGATAGTCTATACTCCAGGGAAGGGGAACGTAGTAGCCGATTCCCTCAGCAGGAGGACGGGCATTCAGCTACTTGAGGAGGCGACGGAGCAGCTAGCCTCTTTGCAGATATCCTTCGTGGATAGAGATGGAGCATCCTTCCTCCAGTCTCTCACAGTCACCCCTCCACTACTACAGCGGGTCAGAGAGGCACAGCGTGAGGACGCTGACTGTGAGACACGGCGTGCACAGATATCCTCGGGACAAGCACCTGATGGTTTCTCCCTTGGAGCAGAGCACGACATCATTTTCAGAGGACGTACCATGGTACCAGTCGCTTTGCGAGAGGAGGTGCTGAGAGAGTTTTACACTTCTCCTTTGGCGGTACATCCTGGAGTGGAGAAGATATACCCGGACCTCAGACGACAGCACTGGTGGCCAGGCATGAAGAAGGCTGTAGCAGAGTTCGTTTCTCGATGCCTCACCTGCCAGCAGGTGAAGGCAGAGCATCAGGTACCAGTAGGCTTGGTATAGCCCTTGGAGGTCTCGGAGTGGAAGTGGGACGGCATATCTATGGACTTCGTGACTGGACTTCCACGCACTTCCAGAGGTCACGACTTCATTTGGGTGATTGTTGACCGACTCACCAAGTCGGCACACTTCTTACCCATCAGAGAGCAGGGCTCAGTGGAGATCTTGGGACGTCTCTACGTTCAGGAGATTGTGCGGCTCCACGGCGTGTCATCATCTATCGTCTCCGATCGAGATGCTCACTTTACTTCCCGGCTTTGGAAGGGGTTACAGGAGGCGTTCGGGACGCAGCTACGTCTGAGCACAGCCTTTCACCCTCAGACGGATGGTCAGACGGAGAGGACCATCCAGACTCTCGAGGACATGCTCCGCGCATGTGTCCTCGACTTTGGTCGTAGCTGGGAGGACCACCTACCCTTGGTGGAGTTTGCGTACAACAACAGCTACCACTCCACCATCGGGATGGCACCGTACGAGGCGTTGTACGGCCGACCTTGTAGATCTTCTTTGTGCTGGACAGACCCTGGGGAGTCAGCACCTGTGGGACCGGAGATGGTCCAGGCCACGACAGAGAAGGTCCAGGTCATCCAGGAGCGGATGAGGATAGCTCAGAGCCGGCAGAAGTCATACGCTGACAGGAGGCGGAGGCCACTAGAGTTCGAGGATGGCGACCACGTCTTCTTGCGGGTCTCACCTCGACGTGGTATACAGAGATTTGGTCGAGGCGGCAAGTTATCTCCGCGCTTCATCGGACCCTTCCAGGTCCTCAGCAGGATTGGCGAGGTGGATTATCGCCTGTCTCTACCACCTCAGTTGCACCGGGTGCACGATGTCTTCCACGTATCTCAGCTGAGGAGATATGTGCACGACCCGACGCACATCATTGACCATGGGGATCTTGATGTTGACGATGGGTCGACTTTTACGAAGGTCCCGGTGGAGATAGAGGATCGACAGGAGAGGGTCCTACATGGGCGATCTATTCCTCTTGTGCGCATCATATGGCAGCACGGGAACCTCCAGGAGAGCACATGGGAGAGGGAGGCTCAGATGCGTGCTCAGTACCCTCATTTGTTTCCCTAGTTTTTTATGTATCTTTATGGGGATGTAAATCCCTGAGGTGGGAGTAATTTAAAGACCAGTAAAATTCAAGGGAAATTTTTTCTTAATTTTCTTTGAAATTTTACAAGAACGCGGTTTCTGACGGCACCTGATTCCGAGGCCCGGAGTGCCCGGAATCAACTTTCGAAGTTTGGCTCGGGTACGTTCAGTGAACGAACGAGCGGGAATTTCTAACTTTTGAACCGGTGCCCGGAATCAAATTCCTAGGGCACCTATGAACTCGCAGCGCCGATATTTGATTCAGGGGACCTTTTCCGAGGTTGCGTTTATTGCGGGTTGAAAGTTAGTTTTTGGGTTTTTAGAATAAGTTAAATAAAATTTGTGGAATACAAATTTTTATTTTAACTTGTTGTTTTTTTTAAAAAAAACCTCCCAAAGGGAGTTGGGGGTGGGACCCACAACCACTTAACCTCCCTTGGGAGGATTAAGTGTGGTGGGGCCCACACGAACCCCAACTCCTCAACTTCTCTCAAAAACTCCCCTTTAACTCATTTCAATTAATGTTTGACAACTTGGCTTAATTAATTGAGGAGGGTTAATTTGAATTTCAAACCTTTGAAATTCTAAGAGGAAGGTTGTGTAATAAAATAAGCTTAAGCTTATTTTATTATTTTGGGTTGGTTTCCTTTGCTCTTGAGAGGATTGGAGAGTTATTTATTCTTCTTCTTCAAACTTTGACGAAGAACGCGAAGAACCTTCGAGCATCGACGAAGAACGCCACGTTCTCGGGAATCGTCTTCCACGACGCCTTAACCGCGACACCGACAACGTCTCCTTCCGCGTCAACTCTTCCGCGACGATTTCCCGTGACGAAATCGTCGTCAAATAACTTTGAATCCTCTCTTCACGACATCAACGTCCTTCTTCCGTGACGCCGACCACCGCGACGCGTCTTCCGCGGGTCGTTGACGATCATCGATCTTGAAACCGAGGTAGGGGTTTGTTGTTGATTATTTATTTACTCTCGTTCTTGGTTCTAGTATGACAATCTTGTGGATAAATTTTTAAGTGTTATCGTCTAACGAGAGGGGGGCCGGACCGCACAAACACGGCCGAATCCCCCCTCCTTTGTTCTTGAATATTATTATTTTTTCCTTGTGGATGAACGAGATGGCGTGGTGTCGTCGCACCACGCGGGAATCGCATGGCTATAGTTGCGCGGTGTCGTCGCGCCGCGCCGCGGAAAGTTTATCAAGAACGCGACGCCGTCGCGCCACATAGAAGGAAACCGAAGGCGCCGCGGCCGGAGCGGGGCCGTGGCGGAGGGGAGCGGTGTCGTCGCACCGCGCCGGATGATGAATGTCGCGGCCGGTTCCAGGCCGCGGTGGAACGGGAAGATTGGCGGCTAGCCGGGCCGCCGGTGTCGGAAGCCGGAAAGGGGACTGGCCTTGCCAGTCCCGTTGATGAAGGACCGTCCGGTCATGTCGGGCCGGCCGGAAGGGAGAAGAACCGGGGGAATTAATTCCCCCGGATGGCCTAAACCGGCCCCCCATAATGGGGGGGGCCGCGGTTACACCAAGGGGGGGGGGGGGGGGCAGCGCCCCCCCATTTTTTCTCAAAGGCAGGCCCCCACGAGGGGGGGCCGGTTTCTCCAAGGCGTGGCTTTCAGCCGCGCCGCCAGCAAAGAAGGGCGGGGGTCTTGCCCCCCGTGCGTGGCACCCGAGCGGCGCCCAGGCCGCGCCGCCGCCGGCCGGGCCGCGCCGCCGCGCCGGGCCGGGTCGGCCTGGACCCAGACCCCCCGTTTTCGAATCGACTTCGGTCTTTTGCCCATAACTTGAGCTACGGACCTCCGATTGACGAACCGTCAGTGGCGATGCGATCCTTGGATCGAGACGGTCGATTCGGTATATCGCACTCAAAGTTTCGGAATACTTTGAGTTTGGCCGGGTTGGTTCGTACATGAAACCAACCGGGCCCTCGGAGTGGAAACGCTCATATCTTGAGCTACGGACGTCTGATTGATGTGCCGTCAGCTTTTTTGTGTTCCTCTTAGTGAGACGGATCTTTTGGCATACTCCGCCCGAGGTTTGGATGTAGGTGGATTACGGTCGGGTTGATTTTGCCTTAAAAACCAACCGGGCCCCTGGGACGAAAAGGCCAATAACTCTCAGACCGGGCATCTGATCGACGCGCTGTCTGTTGCGTTGAGTTCCTGTTGGCGATACAGAACTTTTGGATACATCAACTCTGGACTTTGTGACAGTTGATGTATCAGCCTCTCTGATCGTGGAGCGGACCCTCCCGAACGAGCTTGCTGTGTGCGGGAACCCTAGTGCTGGCTGCGACTGTGACTGCTACTGCTACTACTACTGTGACTGCGACGACGTCAGTATAAAGATCCTTGGTGGATTCGACAACGACTACAGAACTCAGCGATCCTACGTGGATCAGTGTTACAGGTCCTGTGTGGGCCCGATCCTGTGTGGGTCCGATCCTGTGTGGGTCTTTGCGCTCAGCGGTCCTGTGTGAACCAGTGCCTACAGGTCCTATGTGGGCCCGATCCTGTGTGGGTCTTTGCGGGGGTTAGTTACCTATCGATCCTTCGTGGTTCCGACGACTTAGATGGATCAGAGATCATCTTTATCGTCTTTAGATGAAGTATACCTGTGTGAGCTGAATCCTGTTACTTTCCTGTGTGGATTGTGTTGTGCTATCCTGTGTGGATTTTGTTTTGCTTTCCTTTGTGGAATACGTATACTTTCCTGTGTGGACTGAGTTGTACTTGGGCTCGGAGGTTGGAGCGTATTGGAATTGATGACTTAGGTATATGTATGGGCATATACCTAAGCAGTGTCGGTTGTTACTTCGTGTTTGTATCTAAGCTTTGTGGTTTATCCTTTGTGAATTTTGGGAGACCTTTAGGGGTCTCGGGGTCCCTACTGAGTAGCTTATACTCACCCCTGCACGGGCTATGCCCGCACTACGTTGTGTTGGTTGCAGACGACGGACAGCGTTGATCGTGGTTGAGGCTTGTAGAGCAGGACGGTACCTGGAGGTGGACCACTGGGCGGGACGTACTCAGAGCGGATGGTGGGACCCGTGGAGCAGTGGAGCTATCTGTACCCACCCTTCAGGTGGGATTTCCAGTGGACAGCTCGGTGTAGCGGCTTTTACTTTACAGTTGTTGTTTTCCCTTTCGAGTTGTACTTTAGTTTCAGTTTGGGTTTGTATACTGACCCATTTACTTTTCCGCACTTTCATTTGTACTCTGTTTTTACTTAGTGTTTACCTTTCTGCTTGCTTACTCTGTGGTGTTTTTTTGCTTTTCAAAGGCAATGCCTTCCCTTTACTGGGAATTACGCCTTGGTGCTAGTCGCCAGCCCCTGGCCTATGGAAGGCGGGCTTGGGGTAGTCACGGAACGGGCCCTGAGGGCGGGTCGTGACACAAATACTCTCTCAACTTCCCTCAATTCAACCTAGAGGCCTTATTTTGATCAGAAAGCCAACCTAAGGAGACCTTTTGATCAAATCAAAAGGAAGAACCTGAAGAAGAGGTAATGTTTTCACCACCCTCTTTCAAGTTCCTTTCTTCTTCCACTTCTTCTTTCTTTGTTATTTCCATTATAAAACAATAACTCCAGTATCTTCTATATACTGTGATGTTATTATAAATATGGTACAACCATATTCATTATTCTATCCATCCTTTGAATGACATGTCACCATACGTGTGTAAGTACGGCTTACCGTCTCCACGTCGTGGTGTAATTGTTATTCAATACACTATTATTTGGATGGGTATAATAATGATGTGTAATTCATGTAAATAAAAAATATAACATGATAATGATTCTGTATATATGATATACCATCCAATTCAATATTATTATAATATCAAAAGAATGATATTGTCGCTCGTGCGTACGTACGGACTACCGTCTCCCCGAATGCGATGAGATTCATTCTCCATCGTATCCATTCAAGTATAATTCTCATTTGAGACTTTATATCATTCTTTATATTAATAAGATAATACCTACCCATAACAAACACGACTTATGTAACAAAACATTTAAAAGAAAACGAGTAAGTTAACACCGGAATCGACGATAATACTAAGATATTATTAACAAAGCAATGTTAAAAGATAATATATGATATCATATTAATGTATATGATCCTTGTATAATTCAATAACAATTATTTCACCATTATATAGGAGGATAACCTACCCTCGACCAAGGAAAAAGTACAAAGTAAGGGGTTTCTTATCTCACTTTTAATTCCGTGAGATTTCTATTGTTCACCACTTATTTATTGCATGTGGTGTGTGTACTGCCCATGTTTGTATTCATTGTGTAATATACTTTGATTAATTTATATTTACATCATCATTTTATGATCCTTCTTTCATGGGTGTATGTTTCTTATGTTACCAAATTGATAAGGGAATTTTAAATTTAAATTTCCACTCATTCGACATTACGCATACTTCATTGATTATTTTACTCCAAGATTATGTGTTGAATCACTATTCATTTGATTATGTCATAATTTCAACTCCCCTTTCTGTGTATATACTTTTTACACACATAATCACTCCATTGATAAATTCTCAAGTCATCGATACGAACTTGATAAGAGTAATTTTAACTCAATATCCATTTATTGAGTTAAACATTTAATTCATTGGTGTTGTTTTTATAAGAATATGTGTGAATTTCCTTTGATTGTTTTATATTGAATATCCAATCATATTGAGTGTATTTATAATTTTCACACATAATTATGTCGTTGATTTATCCTTAACCTAAGGATACAGTCTTTATGAGAGATTTCATCTCAATTTACATTCCATTGAGACTCCTTTGTTGTTATACACCTAATCACTTTTATATGGTGTATATAATATACTTTGTCATAGTATATCATGAATCCCTTTATTCTCATGATATTAAAATGTTTTTATTACCTCAATTGTTTGTATTCAAGTGTCTCTCTTTTGGTTAGTAACTCTAACTAAAATATCATTTTAAATGTTATAAAGATTTATTATTCTAAATCTTTATCATTAATGTCCATGTTTTAAAAATGTTTTTAAGGATTTATTTATATGGACATTAAAGTTTTAAAATTAAAATTCCTTTTAAATGTTTCAAAGTGGTATGGGACACTTTGATTCAAAAATCTATTTTTAAATGGATTCTTGACAAAAAATGTTACTTTTAAATTTTTTCAAGAAAAAGGGGGATATTTCTCTCAAATAGTTTTGATGATTATTTTCATCTATGTCAATATCCTTCATTATTCTCGATTAAGGTTAATATGTTACAATACAATCTTCCTTATTGTATTGAATGAGTTATGTTTGACTGTGGATTTGCTATTTTTATACCATTCATGGTTTGTGGATAAAGTATTGACATTTCATATGCTAGTTTTAATATGAATGTTTATGTTATGTTTCAAACTTTTCATATGAGGAATGCATTGGACTTAGTAAGTGACGGGTGGAGCCCGCTATAGCTCCTCGATGCATCGGTAGGTCTCATTATACAAACTAGTGTCTTGGTACAAGGCCTTGACAAAATATTATTTGTAGTCTTGGAATGAGTCCTTGACTATGTGGTTATGATAGTCTGGCATTATGTATTCCATCATTATGAAAGTGGTTATTGATATTGCATGTGATTATTTGACTAGTATAATATCCATGCGAATAAGTAACTGGAATTATTTCATTTTATATTTTCCATATTATTCTGAAGTTCAAGTTTAAAGGGCTTTTGTTTTAGTTATACGTTGCCTTAAATGATTATGATTATTTCTGAAAGTTTCCTCTATATTGTTATCCTTACTGAGAATCTGAGCTCACCCCTTTCAATGTTTTATTTTTCCCAGGATGTGAAGAAGTAATTTATGAATTAACTGTAGGAATAGTATGAGGGGATATGAAGACAATATTTTGTTGTAGTAGTATTCACCTTATGATGTAATGTAAACTTTATGAATGTATCTAGTTATTCTAAGGCTACTAAACTAATCGGTCTTTCGAGACTTGATTTTTTGTGATCATGTCAATATTATGTAATAATGTACCGACTCTGGGTAACTAGGGTCGGGGTGTTACAGATAAGAAGAGTACCTAAAGAACCTACCACTTATTAGTAATATCCTTAATTTCTTGGTCCTGTAAGAAACAATAGTTTATTTCCATGTATATTGTTAAAGATAAATATGTTGTAGCTGATAGTTTTATTGAACATGTGTTTTGGATGGAACACACTTTGAAGAATTTTAGTTTTAATTTTGAACATGGTCCTATAAAATTGGATAACACTTGTGTTTTCAACATTTCAAAAAAATTGATAATCTATTTTAGGACTAATAATTTTGACATAAGGAATAATTTCTTGAGATACCACACTTAAAAGGGTGAAATTTCTCTTTAATTCATTAGAATTAAAAATCACTTAGAATATATTTTCAGGAATACCCTTCATTTTAATCATTTTGATTACATTAAATATGATTTGGGCTTGTTTTAATTTAAATGAGTTTAACTTAATTTATTTATGTGTATACACTATTATGTTTTTTATAATTTTCTAGTTCATTATTAAGTTATATTTTTCATTCCTATGTATATTTTAGTTGTTCTTTATAAATAAAAGTCACTTACAATTCATATTTTATTCAATATTATAACATTTATTTCATTTTAGTGTGTAAAATAATTGTGTTATACCCTCATATATAACCTTATTTTTAATATTATAAAAGGCGGAGAATATTGGGAATTCAAAATTTTATTTAAATATTTTTTTAATTATTATAGTTTTATTCTTATTCATATTTGATTAAATATATATATTTTGTGGGTTTTTTATCATTAGAAAGGGATATATTACTAGGATATATTATTGTTCCCAATTTATAATCCAACATACTCTCAAATACTTTTAGTTTTGATTCTCATAAATACCCTTGTTTGTGTTATTTAAGTTTTTAGTTTTAGTGTATTTCATATTGATTATTTATTTATTAAAGTTTCTCAATGGGAAGTTAGGGTGGAGCCTGAGTGGTAAACCCTATAATCCTGCATCCAAATGACCAAATTTTGAATACTAGAAATCCCATTAGGGTATTTATGACACAGGTAGTAACATAGGCATCTCACAGGCCTGGGGACGTGGGTAAGATGATGCAGGCATGATGATGCACTAGACCTTTAGACAATGTTATTGGGCCACTTGGCCTCAATCCTATGGGTTATGTAATGGGTATCCCTATACCCAGATAGAAATAGGTATTTGATTTCATAATAAAAAGAGTCTTCGAGCCCATATTTTAAAAAAAATCAATGTAATTTTAATTATATAATTTATTTATGAGTTTATCATATTCTAGAATAAATTTGATGGAAACTTTGTCAAGTATATAACTATTACATGTGTATGAATTTGTAAATTTAGAAAATTATGAGAGGACCCTTAAATATATGGAATAGTTAAGATTTTTCTGAAGTACTGGATCCATATGTTTATAGTGTAGTTGAGAAAAATATATAAGTACATGACCCTTAAGTGTACCATGACAATCAACCTTTTACATTTTAAGAATTTGAAAAGTGTTGGACCTTTATTCATGATGACTAAGTTGTATAATTGGAAAAGGAAATAATGTTTATGTATACAGTGGGAGTTGGAGAGTACTCAAGGGATTTTGTAAGTATTGAATTTTCATGTATGATATAATAAGTGAAGATTGAAATTTGGTAAAGGAGATAACTCTCATATATTATAGTGAAGTTGGAATGGAATATATATAAGTCTCATTTTTTTTATTATTTGAATTAAAAAAATTAGATCACATCATGAGAGGGATGTCACTCAAAAATGAGATATAGGTGGATCTCAGTGTTTCTGGTATTCCAAGAAAAAAATTATTCAATAGTTATAAGTTATTTTCAAGGAGTTCAATTATGAATCATTTTAACTTGTTTATTTCAAAGAATAAAATATTAAACGATAATAAATAATTATGTATTATATATATATATTGGTTACAATGGTTGAAGATACATATAAAAATAGAGTAAAAAATATATCTAAGTGTTTCTATTCTGATTTTATTGACAATATTGTTGTTTTGTATACTCTTTACTACTATCACTCGAATTGGAATAAGAAAAAAAAAGTATAAGAACAAGATAATCTATGATGTTGTACTAACTTGAATAATTATATTCAAAGGTATTTTTATGATAAAATCATTGAGGATTTACATCCTCTATGGAAGAAGATTCAATCATATTCCAGATGTTGATGTTTGCAATTGTGCACTAAATTTTATTTATTTCTATATTTTTCTATTTTTATTATAAAGTTTTCAAATCCTATAATAATCATGGTAGTGAGACTAAGGATAATTAATGTATGTTAAATCCCACTAAAATATCTTATAACCATTATATTAAGTGACATCTTCTTTTACTCAACTATGACATCCCTAGGAAATGAATCTAAATAAAAATCACCAAACCTACATTGGGTGTTTATAGAGAGGAGTAGGGAAAGTTATTTATAGCCCTATAACACTATAAAATATTAGGTTCCCTTCTATTTATTTACTTTTAATTTATAATTCTTATATAATTAAATGAATTATAATATAATCAACTAACTTGAATAGGGGAGTTTGAGTTTCCTTAAATATATTTTAAAAGAACTCAATTCACACCAACCCATCCCCTATTGAGTCTTTATCTACAACAGTGATGGGAAAACAACCCCAAGTGGTATACTATTACAAATTAATGCTTTTATCTTAAATAATATTAGCACCAGTGACCAACATGTTATGCACCATATTTTCCATAATTTTCTAGAAAATACCATAGAGTGCTATATGGATGATTTGGTGGTCAAATATTAATAATTATTTGATCATATCACTAATATTGAGGTAGTTTTCATCAAAATATATAATAACTACTTGGATATGAACCCCCTGAAATTATCTTTCAAGGTGGCATCAAGAAAATTCCTCATCTTTATAGTGTACCATCACAATATCAAGTGTTTCCCCATGAAGTACAAGAAATACTATATATTACTCCTCCATAAAACCTTAAAGAGTTGAGAGTAATTTAGGTGTAACCTCACCTACATCATGTGACTCATATATAACCTTTATAAAAAGTGATTTCACTTCACAAATTTGATAATTAAAGGGGTCACCAACCATTGGGATAAATATTTTTAGGATTCCTTCAATGATTGTAAATAGTATCTCATACACCCTCCAGTCTTGATGTTTCATGTAGAATGAAATCAACTCATCATATATGTGGAAACCCTAGAATGATTAATTGGATCCCTCCTATCTTAAAATAATGATTCGAGTAAGTAGATTGGTCTTTATTATCTCAGTAGGATAATTTTTTATGTTGAGATCTGATATTTTGATATTGAGAATAATTATCTTTCACTAGTTTTTGAATTAAAGAATATGATAAATTATTTGTTGTACCATGAGGTTTACCTGATCTCTCGTGTTGATATACTCAAATATATCCTTAGTCATTTAATTCTAACTAGATTCCTAGTGTGATGGGTAGTCATTCTTCTGAAATTTAGTTCATATCTCAAAAGGAGGTCAAGGGGGAAGCGTTATAAGATTACCGCATAGTACACCTTATCCCATATAAGTCATCATTGGAAATTTAAAACCATAACAAATAGGTCTTCTCCATTCATAAAACCTTCCAAACAAACAAAATTTATTTTGATGGTGCTTCTAGAAGTCCAGTAGGGAGAAGGATAAAAAATATGAATCTCAACTAGGTTATCTTGGTAATAATGTTTGTCTCTCCAACAAAATCCATTTTTTCCTTACTTATTCCTTATTTCTAAGGGATGTTCTAATAATGTGGAAGAATAACAGGCCCTCGTTTTAAGCTTGGAACTATCCCTATAAATACCAGTGACCCTATAAAAAATCAATGATGATTCAGATTTAGTTAATAAGTAAATAAATGGTGGTTTTACCATCAAGAAGAAGTTGATTCCCTTACTTGATTGTGTATGAGGGTTTATGGTTGAATTACCCTTACAACCAATACTATATCACATATTACATTTATAGAATTCCCAAGATGATGTAGTGGATAATGCATATACTACCTTATAAAATCTAGACCATGATGATAGATTTATCAACATAGTACATCGTAGGGTTGTCTTTTCATTTATAAATAATTTTAGGGAAGAAATAAATGAAATCAACATTAACATGAATCAAGGAAATCTGTTATCCTCACCTATTGATTCCACAATTAGTTGGATTTATCTCTTAGTATACTATCAATAAAATGGGATTCTTCCACTAAATCAATCCATGAAGGAACAAATCTAGAAGTTGGTAGAAAAATTCATCCTTTATGATGACCCAAATTCCTAGGATATCCTCTATATATGAAGCTTTGGTAGAGTCCTCCTTGGTTGAATTGAAGGAGGTTATAAACTCGCTATTATGTAAGAATTCTATGCTAGCACCTATGGTTCCCACCCATCAGGAACCAAGTTGTTCCACCAAATCATGAGGCTAGGATATTTATGACCATCAATGATGAAATACTACTTAAAGTTCATGAATAAATTATATTCATGTCAGATATATTCCAACTTTATTAATCAACCCCCAGAGTTTGTTCATACCACCAAACACTCTTGGCCATTTTCTATATGGGTAATATATTTCATGGGTACATACCCCCAGCCAAATCCAGGTAGTTCAAGTTCATTCTTATTGACACCTATTTATTCTCCAAGTGGTCCAAATTTTTACCCCTTAAAGAGTTTAGATAAAAAATATCACCAAATTCATAAATTCTAGTCTCATTTTTATATTTAGTGTCACTCATACAATATTTATAGGAAACAACATTAATTTTTGTTATTTATAATTGAATGTGTTGTATCATGAGTAAAAAACTCAGTCTGACCATTCATCCCACTATCATGTAGTAGAAAACAAATAGATATATTCATTTAACAAAACTCAATCTAATATCCTTTAAAATATGGTTTACAAAGACAAGAAGTATTTTCTATATAAAATATTTCATGCTTTGTGGGATTATTAAACCATAATTTTTAATGTTATACAGGTGACCCCATACTCACTTATGTATAATACAAAGGTAGTCTTAACCATTGAGGTTTGATTTCCCTCGCTTTCTATTGATATTAGTGATTAATTAACTGAAGATAAGAATTCATATATCCGATTTGGTGAATTGGAGTGACTCCATGAGAAACATATTTTCATGTGGAACAACCTTGATATTCATCATAACTATGTTGTATGGTAGTTTAATAATAAGTTCCACCTCTGATCATTTTTTCAAGGAGATCTAGTATGGGATCTAATAACTCATAATATATCATGGAAGAAACCCTCAAATATTGAGTATAAATGGGAAGAACATTATACATAAGATCTTCACCAACAAATATTACTCCTTAATTAAAATGGATAGATATTGTAACATAACTAACACTAATGAAATATTTCTCAATAAATACCATTAATAACTTCATGTTGGGGAAATGAAAGACCATTTTCATGAATATAAACTTATTATACATGGTATTAGTTATATTAACTTAAATTTCATGATATGATGGTCCTAGTCATATTACCTTAAACTGTAATACAATATGATATGACCTTAAATTGTAATACACGATGGTCCTAGTTGTAAGACCTTAAATTATATAAAACATGACCCTTACCATAAAACCATAAATTGTATGTTATATAGTATATCCCACATTACTTTAAATTGTTTAAATTGATCTATTCCATATAACCTTGAACTACTTGGGGCAATCTATTCCTTGGGACATCAAATTGTAAAATTCCCCTTATGTAAGAGCTCAATATACATAAGAGTTATCTTTTTATGGATATTTTTATGGATATGGAAACATCTTCTATCCCTAATGTCATATTTTAGCTTACCAAAGACAAAAAAATGACCCTTTACTAGAACTATGTGTGGATTGATTTCTGTTACCATGTGATACATGGTGATGCCTAAATATATCATCCCAAACCTATCCACGGATTCCATTTCCACACTTGGGTATGCCTTGATGATGATACTTTTTACCATATCACATTGGGTATTACCATGGTCATGAATTAGGTTAGAGCTATTTTGTATTATTCAGGTATTGAGACCTCATTAATCTCTACTTTATGTTAGGTTTTGGTGTGATAACTATTTTTTGTCTTGTGTTGGAAGATTAAAATATTATTTCTATAGAATTTATTCTTGGGAAATCCCGATGGGGACAAAACCTTCACCATGGGATATTTGAATTTGGGTTTTTGAAATGATTCACCAGACATAGATGACTGAAACATGTTTAGTGGATGAAGTAGGGATGGTTGAATGGACAATGTTCAATAGATGGGGCCGAGTAGATGC
This sequence comes from Viscum album, assembly GCA_963277665.1. Lineage (NCBI taxonomy): Eukaryota > Viridiplantae > Streptophyta > Magnoliopsida > Santalales > Viscaceae > Viscum > Viscum album. The sequence continues at coordinate 1,456,580,229 of OY728148.1, forward strand.
AATATTTACAGAGTTAGTATCAGCAACACAATGGTGTGAGAGTATGAGGTATGGATTGTGTATCATTTAGATGCATGAACTCAGATCAGTGATCATGTCTGGTGGAAGAATTGATGTAGATGGATATGGAATCTTATGGTATGTAGCATGGAGTTACAAAGGTAGTGATGGAATTTATGGAATTTATAAGTATATGAGAATTACTTTTGATGATACATGGAATAATTTTCTCATGATTTAGACTCAAAGTAATTGTTTCATTAAAGTCATCATAGTAATTCATAAAAGGTTATGTGCATTATTCACTAATTTTTTGTGGTCAAAGAAGTGGAATCTATAGGGAAAAGTAGGTTGCATGAGACAAATATGGGTTATCTGTTAATGTAGTAAAGTGGTATAAATATACCAGTTAGGACCCACTATAAGTGTAGGGTCAAACCATATGTGATGTAAACTAACATAGAGGTTGAGGTGTCCCAGAGGGGGGAAACTAGGTCACATGCAGGTATGTTCCAGCACTGAGCTGGAACACCTAAATGCTATAGGTCTAAGGGTTGAAGGTGGAAGATTGAAGGAAAGAAGAGAAGAATTATAAAATGAGTAATCTTTGGATATGCAATAACTAACATCATTGGGTCATATTTTTTTAGTATATTGGGTAGGGTTTGAGAACATAGTTCCCTTATAACTTAGCTTAATTTTTCCTTGGGAATAAATACATGTATCTTTTCTCCCATGGATGTAGGACACAATGTATGAACCAAATAATATCTTCATGCATTATACTTGTATATTTTTCTTGAATATGTGGTTATCATGAGCATGTTCTCTTGATCATTTCTCTCAAAGGGAGGTTTTTTATGAGACTAGAACTATATGTGGATAGTAGATCAGTGTGATGATTAGGGTTCCTAGGGTTCCCAGTTCCAAACACTAGTTCATGGGGGATCATTTGATCAATTAAGTTTCCAGTGTTATGTTTTTCAAGCTACAGCTTCTGATGTTGTACTTCTAGTGGTTGGAGGATAAAATTTGGATATTTGATGTTTGTGAATATTCCTATAAAGTGTCATCAGATTTAGGTTTTAGTGTGTTTGGGGATCAGTTTATAAAAGACTCAGAAGATTGTTCACCAGAAGATAATGACGGTACTAGAGAGTTTTGGGAATATAAAAATTTACCTTAGCTGGTTTTTATATTAAGGATTGTTTCATTCATCATGGTGGCATTAGTGAAATTTGTTGGAAGAATGTAGGATTTTTTCAAACAATAACATATGATCCCTAATGATATTTATCTTCAGTAGGATATCATTGTTTATAAGATATATTTGTAATGATTTAGGACTAGTTTGATGTTTTAATGGTAGTGGTTTCAAACTTTATAGGATGTTTTTATAATAATCTTAGAGAGTTTTCAAGATTTTTTTGCATAGTGATTCAGCTGGAAGCAAGGAAAGAATAATTGGAGTCTGTGAAAATAGGCTCAAGGATTGTTCCAAAAGGTTATAGTTAGGGGATATAATGTATGTTCCCATAAGGAGGCATTGATGGTAAAGTTTGTGATAGTTTCAAATTATTGAAGTTAGATTTATGGAAAATCCATTTGGATCAAAATATATATTCCTAGAAGATAATATATGGAGGTTCCCCAAATCATGTTAGCTGATGAGGGTGGTTTTCAATGCTACCAAGTGTTATCTGGTCCACTTGAAGTCAAAAGGGTTGATTCTTAGTTTCTCATCGATCAAAGTCTAAAGGGGAGGAGGTTTATATTTTAAGTGACTCAAGGATGTGATGGCTCTATCTTTACATGGAATAAAAGGAGGGGTGTGGCATGGTCTCAAATAATCATAAGGTGATCAACTAATGAAATGAATTTTTCAAAAGGTGTGGGACTCATGCTGGGGGAATCATGGTTATTGTTGAGTGTGGAAAATGGAAATTTAATAAGAGAAAGATACCAAAAAATGGATTTTGTAGCATGGTTTTCATGATCACATTTATCATATAAGGGATGATGAAAAATATTAGTCACTATAAGGGTGGACTTAGGGGTATGAGTCTTTGTAAATAGTGTTTGATGTTCAAGTTCCAGAAAGAGTAAGCACAATGGATCAGAACTTGTTTAGTTTTGGTGGTTTCTCTTGGGGTCATTATAATTAAACAAAGTACCTTCATTAAATAAGTGGAACAATATTATGGGTGTTTTTTACTTGGATAATGAGGTGAAATTAGATAGGATGATGTCTTAGAATTTAAGATTTCTTTAATAAAAGGTAGTTCCAAAAGAACTACTAGCTGAGCTTGCCTATAGTTTAGGTAGATTGACCTAGAACATCATAAGGGTGTCATGGGGAATATATTAATTCATATAAAATCATATTTAGGGTCCATGATAAATATATTTCATCAAAATTAATGCTAAAAGTTATGTCAGGTGGTGAGTTCTAGAAATAGAGGTACAGGATGTTTTTTATGTCTGGTGGATACATGTGGTGGGGGTGTTCGATTAAATTTTGGGGTAGTTTCTTTTAGAGATACTATAAGTTAAAATTGTATGGTTTTTTTTCTTTTATTTTTAAATTCTTGGAAGAATTTTACCATGTCCATGTTAAAGATGAAAGTTGGAAAACCCAAGTCCAGGGCATGAGTTCTCTTACAATGTGTAGTGATAAAGGATTTTTGGTGTCTGAAAATGTGCTATAGTTGTTAAAAGATCATCAGATTAATATAAGGACCTTCAAAAGTATGGTCATCTTGGTAGGATCAGAATCAAGGTTTAACATGGAGGTAGAAAAGTACCACACAAGTCTTGGTTTCACTGAAGGAAATTTTCAATGGGATTTTATTACCTAATGATATCAGACTTTATGAAACTTTTGATTCCTAAATAGAGGTTGGTTTTAAGGGTATTTTTAGACTTTTATATACTAAAAATCTCTTGGTTCTATATAATACCGATGGTATAGTATTTAAAATCATTAGTGTCCATAAATAGTAGGGAAATTGACAAGTTACATGGCATGGTTAGTTTATAGGACTTTAACATGACTCGGATTGAAGCTCAAGCTTGTTTTTTGCGATAAATTCCATGGAGGAATTCAGATGAGATTGTGGTTTAGATATCAGAGGAGTTTTTTTTTCAAAGGGACTTGGATGATTAGATGGGGCATGAAGGAGAACCATGTAGGCACTATAAAGGGTGAATAGAAATTTACTGGTGAGACTTTGGAAAAAGAATGATAATGGACTTAGAGTGGGAGATTTTGGAATTAACCTATGAACAAAATTATCAAATTGGATAATGTTAGGTTTCTGTGTGATAATTATTTTCTAATCAAGTTTTGGAAGATCTAAATATTAAGTCACTATAAATTATGTTTTGGAAAGCTATATGAAGATATCACACCTTTTACCTGGGATATTCAAATTCAAGCTGACAGAAGCTATCACTAGACATGGTTGAGTGATACATATTCATCATACATAGAAGGGCTAGTTGAATGAATAGTTTTCAATAGATTTATTCAAGTGGATGATAGATCAATGGTCAAAGAAATAGTGGAACGGTGGTATCCTAGTGAAGGATGTGGATGGTGCATCATCTAGATTCATGCACTCAGATAAATGGTCATGTACATATAGAAGGGGTATATTTTGGTATGAACCATGGATTTACAAAGGTGTTTATGGAATGTGTGTAAGTTATGAGTAGATGATAATCACTTGTGATGATATGTGTAAGTCTTTCCTCATGGGTCATTAGAAAAATAAATATTTTGTTAAAGTCGTTGATATTAATCATAAATGGTGACGTGCATAGTTCATCAGTTGTTAATGGTCAAGGAAGAATATTCTATAAGGAAGCATAGATTTTAGAGGAAAATAATGGATTATCTACAAATTAAAAAATAATTTCAACCATATGACTAGTTGTATAGTGACCCAGACTATAAACACATATTATTTCATGATTCTTAGCATTCTTTTCCAAAAAAAATACAATTGAAGGATCCTGAGGTCTAGTGTCATTGGAAGAGTTAAAAAATAATTCTATCAACTTAAACATAAAAACATCATATTTATTTAAGTCTCCACATAGTTCTCCTAACTCCTATAGATATTCTAAAAATTCATAGGATATCCTAGGGAAATATATAAGAAAAAGGGTGATCTGGAAAGACCAGTAAGGGAATAAACATGGAAATAATTCATAACATAATATTCAAGAGGAATGACATGATATCATAAAGAGGATCATCATAAGCATGAAAATATTTCATTAGGAAATGAAAGCATAAGATCAAGGAATCATAATCATGTGGAGAGATTATAAATCATGACATTATAATCATATGTCAAGGATAAAAACCAAGAAAACATAACATAGACTAACCAAAATCATAATAAATGTTTTCTCTATCTAACCACTATAATTATATAGTGTTCTTAAGATAACCCCCCATTCACCACATATAGAATTATTAGGAAAACAACTCATTCACTATATATTATGTGCATAGGCTAATCATCTATGTGCCATACATAGAATCTCATGAGACATTAACATTACCCAATACATTAAAGGGATATAAAAGACCTATCAATTATAACTTAGGCTAACTGTCATTATAATATGTATGAGTATGTTTGTACCACAAAGGAAATAGAAACCATATATGAATCATCAGAATGGTAAAACACATGAGAATAAAGTGGGTTTCCCAATATTATCTTAAGGAATAATAAATGGATGTATCATATAGATTCCTAAGATAAGAAGGAATTAAATCATTTTGAACATTAATAATTAATAAATGAACTTATTTATTTAATATTGAGTTTCAATTTAGAAAATTCATTAGAAACACTACTAGGAAAGTGAGCTATAGCCACGCCTATAAAGCCACGGATTAAAAAATCCATGGCTACACCTACACAATTAGCCATGGATTCGTGTATGAATACCCCGACCCGTTCATTTCTTCTTCCTTCCACTCGATCCATTCTCCACGAAACCCCTCAACAGCCCGACGCCCTCCACGACGCCTCCTTGTCGCGACCCTCCTCATCCAGAGAAATTGCTCCGAGCAGCCTCCACACCTCCTCTCTTCCTTCCTGATGCCTCCCCAATGCCTCCACCCCGACGCCTCCTCACCAAAAACCCTCAATACCCATGAAGCCTCCTCGCCGCGACCCTCCTCCCCACAATCATCCTCCTCCAGCAAAGCTGCTATGAGCGGCCTCCCTACCTCCTCCCTTCCTTCCCGAAAGCTCTCCCCCACAACCCTCAACACCCCGGACACCGAGTTCGACACCCCCCATGCCCTATCATAAAGGTATTTGAAAATTTCTTTGATTTCTTCTGTTCTTTATTGAATCTGAAACTAATACTGGATGTGGAGTGAACTACGAAGCTATAGTAGATGGTCTTTTTCTTTTTCAATTAATGACTTGACGGTCCTATTTATTTGTTAAAGGATGTTTCCAATTTTGGGTTCATTTCTTATTCAACACGTTTTGGTGCAGTGGTAGATAATGATAGAGGGAATTTAGAATAAATTTCATACATTATATTGTTGTGAGATGGGATTTTGGATGATTTTATAGATGGAGTAACCATTTTAGATCCTTTTGATCCTTATAGGTTCTCACGATAATTTGGTCGTTTAAAACAGGCTACATCTTTACCTCTAATCAATATTTAGAGATAATATAACCCATTTTTCTTTTATTAAATGTGGCCGATGATGATGCATGAGGATTCTGACATAGAAATTTCATTACATCTTGAGAATGGTCCAAATAAATTTTCATGGGGTTATTCCATGTTTTGGTTTGAATATTATACCGATGGGGTATTGGGGAAACCAGTCTGATGGGTGTATAAAAAATTGGATTCTCAAAGATCCTTTCATTTCATACTATCTTTATAATTTATTGGGGTAAAAATAATTATGACCCAACATTCTAATAATTTTGAGGGAGTTTCATCCTCATGATATTTTTTTGGGATTGGTGAAGACTTCATATGTTTGAATACTAGTGTTGGAAGACCTAATTACATTTTTCCAGTGGAAAAGTGTTAGGTATTCATATGATCAATGTTAAACTATCAAGTTCAATACCTAAAGTTAAACAGGAGGCAATGATGGAGGACTTTCTTACAACTATGACACAATTTAAAGAAGATATGTCCATGAAAAATAAAATTCTGGATTATATACCTATAGTGGAAGGTGAACAGAGTTTGGGTCCCAATATTGTCATCTAGAATCAGGTAGAATGAAAGTTGTCTTGGTGCAAGGTTTAAACTATTATCATATATAATCCTTTAGAAAAAAAAATTTGATAAAGATGACAACCTTCAACAAAATTCCTTGTCCTAGGTGTAGGTGTGTTTTATTATCGACACTGGCACATCCTTATTCATAATGTTCTCATTTATTTATAGGATTTATCCACCCATGAATATGATCTCATCAAGTTTATTTTTCCAACCACCATACAATATATTTAAAGGATAAAACTACTGATTTAAATCTATTAACTATAGAGGAAGTGAAATTTCATGATTTTATTTCTATACAGACTATAGAGATGCATGAATATGTGGCTCACATGGACAGAATAAAGGCACAACTATCATAAAAAACATAGGGCTAGAATCCATAAAATATAAAATACAAGACCTAAATGCCTTTGTTACACAAATTCATACTCTATCAAAATATGGAGCTAGTCATAGATCTAATCTCGAGTAGGCCCTTAACACCTTTTGTTAGGAATTAGCAGATCTATTGAATCAGGTGGGTCAAATTTCACTATAGTCTCATAATTTCCATTTCATTTTTTAATATGGTCAAGAGAGACTCTAGGATGTGGATACTCCTCCATAGTTTTTTAAATGAATGGAATATTTTATGCTCTCAATAATTTGTCCCTTTGTTACAACTTTCCATTGAAATTTTAATAGGAATAATGGATTAGACATATTTTCTTTTCATAATGTCTAAATATTATCATGTTAAGCTTATAATAATGGTAACATGAAAAAGACTCTAAAATTCGGAATTTTTGGGCCTTATAAGACCAAGTTACACTAATTTTTTAGGGTGAATGGATTTTACTAATAGTTATTAGGGTAATTACATCATCCAAGGTTTTTTATTCCATGAATATGAGATTCCCTACATAGATATGACTCATGTGTAGGGAGATAGACATTTTATTTTTCTATATTCTTAGAATGTGTCCAAAAATAGAGGAACATGTTTTAGAATATTCTATACCAATCAAACTCATATGAAAAATTCATACATGTGTAAGTGTAAAGGGGTATATACAAGTATAAACATATATCTAAGGACCCCCTTGTGCATATTTGGCCATGAAAATATGTACATAGGGTCTAGGTTTCCTTATATATATGTGAAGTTGCATATGCGTGCAAGAGGAAAAAAGGAAGATTCGAGTTTTCATCATCAAAAGAAATGCATCTTGAGGTTGAGGTAGGTTCCCTCTGCCTAAACCTTTAATTTGAATTCTATAATTTCCTGATTATTTTAAAAACTTGTTTCCATAATTGCTTTATTATTTTAAAAAAATAGTTTTCTAATAAACACTATCTTTTTCAAGGAAGAATATGAATATAGACATTGATCATGTGCACATATATGTTGTAGGGAACCTAAAAATAATTATTAATACATTTATTATACTTATACTAATGATTCATTGTATTATACTAATAAATATTTGAGAACCAAGGATCACTCCCCCTCATAATTAGATCCCTTCAAGATGAAAATATTTTAATTTTGAATAGAATACTGTTTCAGTATGAATATGGATCAATAAAGTGTGAGTACCCATGTTTTAGGAATCTTAATATTTGGTTAAAACATGGGAAATAATTCTCTTGAAGTCATGGGCATCCATTTTACTGGTGATGTGATCTTATACTTATAGAGATGTCAGAACATGCATTATTGAAAATTATAAGATTTATTATGTGATAAGAATAGGATTATTCATCTTTCCTAATGCATCATAATCCCATCCTTCCTCATTCAATGAGTATGGAATTCCATGGGTGATGAGCCTCGAGTTCATTAGGTTATGAGCCTAAAATACCTCAGGTGACTAGCCTATAGAGGATGAGTATCATTGGGCATCAACTTCAGGTATTGGTGAACCCGTTAAGAATTCTGTATCCTTAAAAATGATATAATGAGTAACATAGGGCATATTAATCATCATAATCATAAAAAAATACTCAAATTTTGATTCAAATTATCTTATGGAGTTCCAATCAATATATTTGATAGGTGAGGTTCCCCAACCATTGTCAATAGGTGTAGGGGTAGAATAAGTTCCCATTATTCTACTAAACCCAATGATCACCCAAACATGGAAATTTCATACCTCTATTCTGATGAAATGACTGTTATTACCCTCACCCACTTTCCCTTATAAAGATCATGAAGTGGAGGGTTATCAATACACTGGTCAACCACTATGAGTAGAAAGAAATCATACCCACCAGGAAAATAGATAGGGATGATCTAGAATACATGGTTCCACATTAAAACAACCAATAGAAAAGACCCTACATGGGGGGACTAGCAGGGGGAGGGGGTGTCTAGGAGGGTCTGCAGGGGGGAAAGGGGGTCTGCAGGGGGGGTTGTGTAGGGCATAGGGGCATGGGGGTCTGAGCAGTATAAAACCACATGTGGTTATTGAGCCTCCTTTAGATTCTTCCTACAAATCAATTCCACAGCCTTCCTAGCCTCAGAAAAATAGATGTTCACTGTATAAGGTAGATAAAAGTTCCCTGCTAGTGCCAAACCTGCTCTCCCCCTCGATAACAACATGCCTAATGAATTAATAGATTCACCTATGGTATACGCATCCATCCATTTGTTTATGATTATTGAATTTTCAACTTTTATACTGAATACTTTTTCATTTTTTTCACCTGTTCTTTTCAAGTATTTGAGGATGACTATAAGTAATAATTAAGCATCATAATCCTTGATGACATTGAGAGGTAATTACAATCAATTTCAATGCAATACGGCTTTTGGTCCTTTCATTCAATAACCATTGTGTTGTTCCTTTTAGTATAGGCTTTTGGAGTACATTTCCATTGGACCTCGTTTTTCCAATATTATTTCTCAAACACTGATGGTCCTTTTGAAACAGCTTCATCCCCAGGAATTATTATCATCCCTTTTATTAGTATAACTCATTCCAAATATATCTTTATGAGGTTTTATTTCTCTCAATTTCTTCACAAGAACTGGATTTCTTGTGTGTATGCTTTCGAATGATAGGCTGTGTTTGTGGATAGGGATGCATGATATACAGAGAACCAGTAACAAAACATAGCCCATGATTATGCATGTGAGAATATGATGTGTTTCTAGTTTCATAAATGATATAATATTCTATGTGAAATCATTTGGAGCTCATAAAAAATGTTAAGAATATTTTATGTGTAGAAGTATGCATACCATTGATGCTTTGTGGATGCAGTTTTCATGTGAATGGAGTGTTATAATTTTAAAATGAAAATGTTATCTAATGCATACTATTTTAATATGTTCATGATGCATGTGAAGGGAAATTGGTTTATGGATAAATGTGTTGTTATTTTTGGATTCACATACAGTTGAATGGGAAACCATGTTTTATTAAATTATAAAGTGTTATCTAGATGAAAAGTTCCCTATAAATATGGAATTAACTCATGGGAAAGGTGTTTAAACTTTTTTAGAGATGTGATTAACAAGAATTTATTTTCATATTTTCTCAATGTTGACTTTTTCAATGGAATAAAAACACTATATGAAGGATTCATTTTGCAAAACTATTTTCCTTCAAAAAAAATATGTGAAGTGCGTGTTAGGTGAAATTTACATTAGAGTGTTGTTTTATATCAAAATTATGGTAATAAGGTGGGTTTATCAACTTCTAAGTTATTAGGATTTTTTCTCAACACTGGAGCACTTTTATTTTTAGCTCAAAAGTGTTTGATTTTATTTGTGCTTTCTTATTTCTCACATTCTAAACATTTATGTTGAGGAAACATGGTTTTCTCTTCTTTCACATGTTTATTATTGTTTGAAAAATGCATATTCACTTGAGCAATTAGAGAACTCTCAATGTTTTTTGTTTTTTTGGTTTATCCTTTTATAACTCAGCAAACTATATGATCAAACATTCTTTCCTATCATGATCAACCTTCTTCATAGGTGTGGATCCATTTTTTGTTATGATATATTCTATTTGATTAGAAATTGTGTCCTCTAGTAAACTTTTATTATCAGGTGGGATAAAAACTTGTATCAAACAAAACCAAATTAAGCTGAAAATCAAGCCAAACTAATTATATACTATTAACAGGAAGAATAATTGTTAATTAATAGGAATGTACTATTTGATAGTATCATTTTGAAACATGGATCTATTTCCCCTTGCTTGCAGAAACTTGATTTGACCCATGGGTCATTGTGGTTCTTATATGTTGAGTGGTGACGTGTATAGTTATAGGAGACAGGTATGTTTTAGTTTAGTTTTTATTTTATTTTCTTTATCGTATTGTCCACTTAGGTCTTTTACTTCATTCTATGGAAAAAGTGTAATTATATTCTGTGAAGGGGGGAAAATGGGGTTCAGATTGATTTAGTCTGCCGGATTTAATACAAGGTAAGATTATATAGTTACTACTTGTCTTTCACCTCATGTATTTAAGGATTTTAGTGTTTTTGACTCCATATTATGTTTTCAATAGGGCGTTGGATCATTTCGTGTTGGTTTGGGTGGATTTGGTTCTCCCAATCGAGGTAAGGCTTTAATGTCGTTGGTTGGTTTCTCACTAGTTATGTAGCATTCTTTATGTGTTTTAATGTTCCTAATATCCTTTGTGTAGTGCATTGATCCCTGTTCATTGGTTTCGAGTATCCAAGTTAAGGGCGACTCGCCTACGTGTTCATAGGTAAGAAAGTATATGTATGTGGGTTCCCTCGTTACGTGTATAGTCAACCATGGCAGTGATTATGCACATATGGGGCTATGTGTTCCCATGTATATATATACAAATGCATACATAAGTGAGTGGAGACTGGTATATGCATATAAGCATATGTGCAAGGATCCCCTTCCACATGCTCATGGCCATGCAGGTGTGTGCATAGGGGCTAGGTATCCTTACATGTGTGTGAAGGTGCGTATACCCAGTGGGGGAGTAGAAACTTCTAGTTAGAAAGCTCCAAGAGCTAAAGTGGATGGTTTGGTTCCACCTTGAGGTAGGATCCCTCTACTAGCCTCTTTAATTCAAGAATGCTTTAAATTAAATTTATCTTCTTTCTTAATTATTCTTAATTATATTGAATTTCATATCTTGAATAAGTGTTGTTTAATATAATTGTTTCATTTGATAAATAAAGTCATGTTTTTATAATAAAACCCCTCCAATAGAGGTGTGCTATCTGTGAAAACTCACAGTGGTAGTTATGTTGATCTAGTTTCTTAAATTATTGCATTTGATTTGTGCTGAATGAGTTTTAGAATAAATGTTAAATATAATTAAATGAATTGTGTGATAAAGCAATTCCATGATTTTATAATAAAACCCATCCAATGGATGTGCGCTGTCTTCTATACCAAAGAGTAGTGATAGTTATTTGTATCGTGTTTAGATTTGGTTTGAGTCATTCATATGCCTCTTATTGGTGTTTGTTTTGTGCCTAGTTAGTTTTTGTTTTCTTTGAATAATATAAATTGGCTTATCATACTCGTTTAACTCAAATGACATTGCCCGAGTAGGCATATTCCTTGACCATGACACTTTCCTTTCCATACTTTGAATATTATAAATAAAATTTCCATTTTTAGGCAAAGTGAATGAATTTGTAAATGGTTTGTGTAGGGTGTATGATTCTTTTCCATCATTTTGTTTCCCTTTAAACATTGAGTCATTGTGTCACTCACTAAAACCTTCTATGGCGATCCCTTGTTATAGAATATTAAATAGTTGATCTGTTCTATCATCTTCTGGTGGGGTGATAGTCAGAATGTTGTCCCGCCTCCTCCCGCTCCCTTCACTCCTGGCCGGAAGATGCTGCCCCGCGGATGTCACTGGACCGGGCCAACACGCCGTGGTTACGCCACGGTCATGCCGCGGTCAGGTCGTGGTCACGCCATGGTCACATTGTGGTCACGCCGCGGTCATGCCGCGGGCACGCCGAGGTCACGCCGCCGTCACGCCGCGGGCACGCCGCGGGCACGCCGCGGGCACGCCGCGGTCACGCCACGGTCACGTAGTGATTTGGCTCTGCTCTAGGACAACACCCCACGGTGGTTCTCAGTGATAGTATTCCATGAGTCTTGTGATCAATGTTGAAACTGACTAATCAAAATTTCTGCTGGTGGGGCGATGATCGGAATGTTGCCCTGCCTCCTCCCGTTCCCTTCGCTCCTGGCCGGAAGATTTCCCCACGGATGTTGTTGGACCAGGACAACACACCGCAGTCACACCGCGGTCATACCGCGGTCACGCTGTGGTCACGCAATGATTTTTCCCTGCTCCAGGATGACACCCCGTGGCAGTTCGCAGTGATAGTATTCCTTGAGTCTTGTGATCAATGTTGTGACTAACTAATCACAATTTCTACTAGCGGAGCGATGGCCGAAATGTTGCCCCACCTCCTCCTGCTCCCTTCGCTCCTGGCCGGAAGATGTTTCCCCGTGGATGTTGCTAGACCGGGCCAACACGCCGTGGTCACACCGCGATCACACCGCGGTAATGTTGTGATTTGGCCCTGCTCCAGGACGACACCCTGCGGCGGTTCGCAGTGATAGTATTCCATGAGTCTTGTGATCAATGTTGAGACTGAATAATCACAATTTCTGCCAGCAGGGTGACGGCCGGAATGTTTCCCCACCTCCTCCCGCTCCCTTTGATTCTGGCCGGAAGATGCTGCCTCGCGGATGTCGCTGGACTGGACCAACACGATGTGGTCATGCTACGGTCACGCCACGGTAATGTCATGATTTGGACCTGCTCCAGCCACATCCATCCCACACTAGCCCCTTTCCACCTTCATTTCAGCCCACTGCCACCAGCATTCCAGCCCCCAACAGCCCCCCTGCCACCTTCGAATCAGCCCGCACCATCCCCCCAGCACCTACAACCAGCCCCCTTCCACCAGCATTCCATCCCCCTTCTACCTTCATTAGAGCCTGCACCAGCCCCCAGCCACCTATAATCCAGTCCGCACCAGCCACCACACCAGCCACCACCCCCAGCCTCTTACAAAACACTCATGCCAGCCCTCTACCACCTGCAAAACAGCCCCATCCACCAGTTCCAGCCCTCACCAGCCCATGGCCTCCTACATCCCAGCCCGCACCAGCCCCTGCCACATGACCAACAGCCCCCAACCACCTGCAATCCAGACCACACTAGCCCCATGCCACCTATTCCAGCCCACACCAGCCCCCTACCATCCCCCTGTCGCCTGCCTTTCTGCCCGCACCAGCCACTCCAGCCCGCACCATCCACCGCACCAGCCCCCATGCTTCTACATTCTATGATGCACGAGAAAAACTCCATGAAAATTACAAAAAGGAATGGCGAAAGTGGATCCCCTTTCTTGATCCCTCTTTTCCCCAAAAGTATCCATGTAAACTGCCATTAATTTTCACCAAGAACATTAGGGTAGAGACGCATATTTTAAACCAAGACGAGAACCTAGTCGGAAATCCGAGCAGATCCAAAGCATCCCATAAGAATTCCCACCTGAATGAATCAAAATCCTTGAATAAATCGATCTTGAAGGCATAAATAGGAACCCCAGAATCAAGATGGTAACCCCACAATAATTCATGGGTAACAAGATTATTAGGATGAATTGGTTTTGGTACTGAAGTTTGAGGATATTTTTATCCAGCTTTAGATTTATGAGTCTCTTAAGGTTATTTTTGTAACCATCCTACTAGAGGTTCCGAGTTATAAGTGGTGGAAGTCTATTATTCAGACTAAGACAGACAAAGACTATTCTTGGAAAAGTTTCAAGGAATTGTTCATTTAGCATTATTTCATAATGAAGTGAAGGTACTAATGGATATAGAATTTTCTTGGAGGGGATGTCTAGGTGGGGTGTCCAAGGGTTGTCCGGTGGGTGTCGGGGGGTCTGCAGGGCAGGGGGAGGGTGCAGGTGGGGTGTCTAGGAGGGGCTGTCCAGGGGGGTGTCTAAGGGTTGTCCAGGGGGGTCTGTAGGGCAGGGTGCAGGTGGGGTGTCCAAGGGTTGTCCAGGGGGTGTCAGGGGGTCTGCAAGGTAGGGGGAGGGTGCAGGAAGGGTGTCTAGGAGGGTTTGTCCAGGGGGGGTGTCCAAGGGCTATCTGGGGGGGTTTTAGGGGGTCTGTAGGGCAGGGGGAAGGGTGCAGGTGGGGTGTTTAGGGGGGATGTCCAGGGGGTGTCCAAGGGATATCTGGGGGGCTGATTTGAAGAGATAAACCCACGAGAAATGGGACCTAACCTCATAGCAATAATTTTTCTAATGATTTTTGGAAAGGTATTCCCAATAGCAATAGGTCTGAAATCCTTTACATCCACATCATTTTCCTTCTTTGGGATTAGGGCAATAAAATTGGAGTTGATTCCATAGGTCATTGAGGCATGGTTAAAGAACTCCCTCATAGCATTAAGGATATCATCATGAACTATATCCCAGTAGAACATAAATAATTAATTTTTGAACCCATCCGGACCAGCCACACTCTCAAGATTTAGAGAAAAAAGGGCACTCTTAACCTCCTTCTCATCAAGGGATGCAACAAGGTAGATTGTTGTATTGGTGTATCCCGATCCGGTTGGGCCAAATGCTTGTGGATCTTCTCAAATTTTCTTGAGCTAAATCTATATATTAATCACCACCACCAACATCTTCAAACCATCATTTTCATGTGAATGGATCTTCAAACATATGCTACGTGATCACCTACTTCAGCTCATCAAATAAGCTCCAATAGATTCTACACATCAGCTCCTAGAAACTTCCTCATTCTTTTCCATAACAACTCACATCACCAATCATCTTTGTCACCATGTGAATCTAATGGAAACACTTCCTTATTTTGTTCATTTCTTTGTGAAATAATCAGTGGTGGTGGTTTACATCACTTCCAAGCTTCAGGATAATTCTTCAAGCCTCATATAAGATTCGCATACTGACACATTTTCTTGGGAACATAATATTCCTTCTCAACAAGATTGAGAACTTCAAACTCCCTTCTAAGTTGTCCAGCTCTTAATTGTCTCATCAATATGCTTGGGTACACCAACTAACTTGAAATCCATTTATCATCTGCATATTAGCATAAAACAACTTATCTTCCTCACTGAAAACAACTATGACACAAACACAATGTGTATTTAACAATATTTAACTTTGTGTTTATTGTCAATAACAATCTAGCAATTAGTATATCAAGACGCTCTTTAATTTTATTCTCTCCTCTTTTTCTCATTGAATTCTCTCATTTTCTTTTCTCCCCTTATTGGAAATAAATACAAATTTTGTGAAAGAGGATGGTATCACTTCATTCTTAAACAATGTTCCATCATGCATTCTATTCAAAGTCCATGTGATCCATGTTTGGTGTAGAAAATATGAGGGTTTTATTTAGAAAACAAAGTTGTCCCATTAACAAACTGAACATGATACCAACTGATTCTAATTCCCAGGACTCATTTAGGGGCTGTTCAGATGTCCTCAAGTTGAAACCAAATGATGCCAATTGATATATTTATTCTTTTTGGAATTACAACCTGATATCTTGCACTCATCTCAATACACATGTTGAAAACATTCAAGTACATGTAGAAGATTTTAGAAATCATCCTTGAGATCTCAAATTTCCTCAACTTATTTTCATTGATTAATTCAATTTATCCCCCTTAATATCAGACTTTATTCGGTCATTAACAGGGATGAGAAAAATGCATACCTCATTGATGATTTTTTCAAGCACTTTCTAGAAATTCCATATTTTCATGGAATAAATAAGTCTGGTAGCTTCTCAAGGTTCTTCTCCACTCATCTCCCCATTGAGGAGACACAATATCTTCACTCCATCAAGGCAGATCTTTTCTTATGATGTTCTTTGGAATACCATTTGATAAATCATACCAAGATGGTGACTTTTTTTAGATCTAGATTAGTTATTCTAGCTTACTTCCCTTCATTTTTTCTCCTCTTGAGAACTAGTTTCACCTTCAATTACCAGCATTGTATGGCACACTAATAACACAAAAATAATAAATAATTAGGGATTAAGGTGGATATACTTTCTCATAAATGTGATTTGTTGGGTTGAGAAATTTTTATCAACCAGTTTGTCCTTTCCAATTTAGCTCCAAGTCTGAATGGACTCTTCATGCATGCACTTCTGGATTTTGAAGCATCCTTGGGCAGCATGGATTTCTTTCTTACCTCCTTGTGTGAGATTTTCTTTTTAACATGATGATAGAGCATGGGCTGCTCCAATACCATGGAATGTTTATTCCTGGCTTGGTAAGAGGACAGCAGCCGAGGTGGACCCTCCAACACAGCTGGCAGTGAGCCCTCTCCTAGCCTCTTTAATTCAAGAATTTTTTAAATTGCATTTAGCTGCCTTCTTAATTATTATTGTTTATATTAAATTACAATTCTTGATCAAGTGTTAGTTAAAATAATTGTTTCGTTTGATAAAAAAGTCATGGTTTTGTAATAAAACCCCTCCAACGGAGGTGCGTTGTCTGCGAAAACTCACAGTGGTAGTTTATGCTTATATAGCTTGTTTGACATTATTGCATTTATGTTTTCCATTTTAATCCTTACCCCTTCTTCTCTAATTTGAGACACCATGAGAATATACAAATATTTTTTTGACTCATAGGGGGGGTGTTCAAGGTGGGGTGGGGGTGTGCAAGGTGGGCTGTGGGGGGTGGGGGTGTAGGGAGGGGGTGGGGTTGTGGGCTACTGCAGGAGTTGGGGGGTGCAAGGGGGCTGTCCAGGGGGGGAATGGGGGTGCAGGTGTCTTTCCAGGGGGTGAAAGGGTTGTCTAGGGGGGTGCAAGGGGCTGTCCAATGGGGGGTTGTCCAGGGGGGTACAAGGGTTGTCCAGGGGGTGAAAGGGGGCTATCCAGGGAGGGCGTGCAAGGTGGGGTGGGGGTGTGCTGGGGGTCTGCACGAGGGGGGATGCAGGGAGGGGGTGGGCTACTGCAGGAGTGGGGGTTGGGGGCAAGGGGGCTGTCCAGGGGGGGTATGCTCGGGGGGGGATACTATAGGAGTGGGGGTGGGGGAAAGGGGGCTATCCAGGGGGTGCAAGGGGGCTGTCCAGGGGGGCATGGGGGTGCAGGGGGGGCTGTCCAAGGGGGTGAAAGGGTTGTCCATGGGGGTGCAAGGGCTGTCCAGGGGGGTGAAAGGGTTGTCCAGGGGGGTGAAAGGGGGTTGTCCGGAGGGGTGTAAGGGGATGTCCGAGGGGGGTTCAAGGGGGATGTCCAGGGGGGGCATAGGGGTGAAGGGGGTTGTCCAGGGGGTGAAATGGCTATCTAGGGAAGTGCAAGGGCTATCTAGGGGGGCATGGGGATACAGGGGGTGCAAGGGGGTTGCCCAGGGGTGCAGGGGGGCTGTTCAGGGGGGATGTGGGTTTTTTTTTATGAAATGTGAATCCTTATAGCCACGATTTTAAAACGTGGATGTAGGCCTAAAGCCATGGTTTTAAACTGTGGCTAAAGCTATATAGCCATAGTTTTGAACCGTGGATATAGGATTTGTGTGGCTTAATGTTCTTCCACAGTTTCAAACTGTGGCTATAGGGCTTTATCCATGGTTTGAAACCGTGGCTATAGGTCTTTCCCTATAGCCATACCATTACCAGCCATAGTTTTGGGACTTATCTCCACGGTTTGAAACCGTGGCTATAGCCTAAATTTCCAGTAGTGAAAGATCCAGTGAAGAAAGTATGAAAGTGAAATAGTTGGGAGAAACTTTATGAAATAATTTAATAATATTTTTAAAGAAGGAAAGAGCGTATAATTTTCCATAAAACCATAATTTAACCAATATGGTTCTATATAAAATATTGATGGTTTTTAGATGCTATTAATGGTTTAAAAACATTTAAAATAGGTGATACTTGACATGATATTAGAAATACTAAAGTTATAATGTTCTGGGTATTTCAAAGCGAGTTGAAAACCTATCCCTTTTTGAATTTTTAGAATTGGTGGGTATGCCAATTCTTTCAATCATTGGAACCTAACTAAAATTTTTCCATCAACCTAATAACTTTTTTATGGGTTCAGAGTCTTTGAAAGTTCCTTGGGTTTTTGTATGGGTTTTGGGTGCGTCGGAGGCCTGAAGGCCCTATTTGAGGAAGTTGTGGGCTGAGGCAGATGGTTAGGGTAAACTGTGCAGCCTCTCGGTGAAAACTGTGTAGCCCAATTTTGACTACCACGTGGTTTGGAAAACTATACAGGTTGTGGGGCACAAATATTCATGTAAGTAGTTAGCTTTTTCATAGGGATTCTACATGGTTTTTACACAATTTGTAAAATTGTGCACAAGATACATGTTTAGTTCCAATTAGGTAGTAATTTTTCATTGTAGCATGCACGGTTTCTGCACAGTTTGGAAAATAATGTGGGTTAACCATGCAAGGTCAAGATCCTAAGAAGGAGGTGTCACATGGCTACCACATGGTTTGTAAAACTATGTGATCTAGCCATGCAACTCATTAATTTGGTGAAATTACCAAAATTTCATCCTCTCTATAAACCTAAATTTCTCCTCTTTTCTCCTCTATTGATTGCGTACAATAGTAGGGGGTGCCTCCATTTCCTCATATCTTTTTATTTGATTCAAATAATACATATGAACTCTATTATTTAATCCATTTACGGCGTTGGATCCATCTCGATAAGGATCTCCTCACCCATGCTTCATTTCTTATTTGCTCTTGCCTCATGGACCTCTAAATCTGTGTGGTTTTTTTTTCCTATATTCAGGGAATTCATAAAAAAACTCTTATTTCTTCCAAACCAGTAATAGTTAGAGGATAAGATTGAACATTCCTACATCTACGACTCCAAGGTAGGTGGTTCATAGCTTTCTATGAGATTTCACTAGTGTTCAAGGGTGTGGCTTTTAGCGCACTAAGGTGTTGACTAAGTGAGACCCTGAGATTTAAATGGTTGCTTTTAATTAACTAATTAGACATTATGATATGCCTTTGAGCATGCTTGATTGATATTACTAGTTGTTTGAGCCAAGATAGAGGCTCGGAACCTTGGGCGTTAGGTCAGGGATGTTTTTATATTAATTTGGTTGGTTATATTTATCTGAGTTGTTTGATATAATTATATTGGATTGTTTTAGTTAAATCGAAGTGAATTATATATATGAATTGCTTGTGATGTACTAATAGGTTCCAATGGAATAGGATGGGAATGGATCGAGGATTGAGATAGTGATGGATATATATTTGAGGTGATGTGATCTTTGGGATGGGCTTGGCCCGAGTTACTTGGGTGGTGTTGACCATCGTTTGGGTGACTTGGTTGTCAGATGAGGTTAATGGGCTATCAGGTTAAGAGTGAGGCTCATGTTATATGGGATAGAATGGCCATCTAATTTGAGTGACATGGTCACAGAGGCATGAGGTGTTAGGATTTTTGTGGCTTATGTACTATTTTTGGTAATTGTCGCTCACCCATGATTAGACAAAGCATCGTTGGAGTCATGTGAACATAGGTTGACTTAGTGATTAGGTGGTTTCAATCACTTCTGTTGGAAGAGGTACCCAATGTTGTGACTTAGATAAATTTTTTTGGTTCTTGTCATAGAAATCCACAAGGATGGTGAGGATCCATCAGATGAAAGTGTTGAGACTACCGGTTGGGAGATGAGGCTCACCATATTTGAGGCCATTGTGCTAGGACTTATTTTAAAGGAAGGGAATCATCGTTCCTCAAGACATTGTTCTTTGAGATGGCGGTATTTTACTTTAAGGATAGATATTTTTGTGCCTCTAGAAGTTGGTCTTTGAGATGATGGGTGCTTTCAAGCAGGGGTATGAGGGACCAATTTTTTATTGTTTAGGTGTACCTTAAGGATGTCGATGACTTTTATTAGACATAAGGTTTCAATTATAATGAGGTTTCATCAACTTCTTTGAGGTGGGACCCAAGGGTTCACTTGTGCTGATATCTATTAGGGGATGCCTTGATCCATGTGCTAATGATCCTCTCCACTATGGCATTTTGGCATTGGTCGAGGCAGGTGATAGCTTCCTGGTGGATTTTGAGCACCAGGTAATCTTGTGTTATTTACATTGAATGCACTACCTTATTTATTTATTATTAGTATACACCTGATTAATCACAAATCTAAGGTATGCACACATGGGTGGTGCCCTACTGAGACTCATTATCGCACCCTACACGGGCCCTTCAGGACGTGTGTAGACTTTAAGATTTTGCATTCAGGTAAAGGTTTAGGCTAAAGATCTAGACCTTAGTGGATGTTTGGTATGGGATGGAAGGAAAGGGGTCATTGTTTCTTGCCTCAGTTGGAGATTTTTTTTGAGTTTTACTTTCTGTTTCAGAAATCAATATATGCATATACTGTGGTCATCCATTTGTGATCCCCCTTCTAGATATTATATTGTATGACCTGTTATGGATTCATGCTTAACTATAAATGAATGCTTGAATTTTTTATTTATTTCCACTACTAATGATGTATATTTCTTCCATTATTGTATGTTATTGATTGTGATTCCATCTTCGGTGGGTCTGGTTCGATTTTGATGAGCCTTTTCCTCCACTACATGTCATATATATCTACTCGGGCCATTATTATATTACCACTAGAGGGTATAGTCTCCCCCATTATCACTCTTTTATGCCATAATTACTATTTATAATCATTTATCATATGGGGAGGTGTATCTAAGGTCAGTGACACTCATCTCGAAAGCACTGTTTGGGTGGATAATCAGGTTGGGGTGTTATAGAAGTCCCTTTAAATAAGGTTTACTTAAAAGTAGAAATTTTGAAGTGAAATAAAAACTTTTATAACCCTAATAGTGAAAATAATATTCTAATAGGTATATATATATAAGGTATATATATACAAAAATAGAATAGTTGAATTGGTATAACATGGCATAAAAAGGGATAAAATGAAAGGGGATGCATAACTGAAAAGTCTTGAAGTAGGTATGGAAGATCCCTTTTTATCTTTTAAAACACATTTTTTAAAAACTTCATCAAAAAATAAAATAATAAAACTTTATTTTAAAAATAATAAAATGTAATTATTAAGTTAACATGAGATAACACTTAATTAGGTTTCCAATTAAAAAGGAGAAAATTGGTGGGATGGGAGATTATGAACAAGGAGGGGGAAAGTGTCATTTAAATGGATGGGAAATAATCTTAGCATAGTTTCATTTTCAAAAAGGATTAAAACTTTCTAGTAAGGAATAATTTAATAAAAAATTAATCTAACAATATATAAATAGAATATAATATATGAAATTGAATATAAAATTCAATAAAAAACATTATAACTTAAGAAATCAAATTAAGTTATGAAAAACCCTTACAAATTTAGTGATTTTTTAATCAAAATACATTGGAAGCTTGAAAATAATATGGTTATATAAATCACATGAATTAAATAATTTTTTTAAAAAAATACATTATTTTTTAGTATATACACCATAGAAATAATAAATCTTTTCATAACATTAAAACATGTATCAATGAAGGTAAATTGAGATGAAAACCCTTATGGCTTCATATATATTCTAATAAAACCCATTAAAAGAGTGAAAAAATGAATTTAAAGTTAAAATAATATGAATAAATATAATTAAAGATATTATATATCCAGTTGGCAGTATACACACCATTTAAATAAAATTAGTTTCATAAAAGAACATGTGTCTCAAATAATGGATTTTTGAGATGAAACCCTTACCTATGTCTGAAAGAGGTCTTCACTTACACTTATATTATTGAATAATTAAATTAATTCATTGTATATATATATATAATAAAATTATTTATCTATTTTTATTTTTCTAAATTCTATCTATTATATTTTGGTATTTATTTTTAATATAGTTTTCTCTTACATCAATTACTCAAGGTTGTTCGACTAATTTCTTCATAACACATTCGGTTTGTTGATCATGGTCAAAGTAATTATAAAAAAACTTCATGATATCTATAATTGTGTAGGTTTATTTCCTTTATTATTCCATTAGTAAAATACTTATATATTTTCAAACGTCAACCCAAAAAAGATCCAAATTAAGAAAGGTGCCTTAAAAAGTCAAATTAAGGTGGTTAAAGTTACTGTAACTATTTATTATGTTTATTATTTATAGAATATCATATATTATCATTAAAAAATATTAATGATGTGAAATTTTTCATAATATTTAATTTAATAAATTTTTTAAACCTACTATTTAATGTGGTGATGGAAAATTGAACATGTCGTTCATGGAGGTGGTAGTCTACACACACACATAACGAGATTTTCCTTTTTCTTAATGATATGTGAGGAAAGTATAAAATAGATATTCCATGAGTATAAAAACAATTAATAATATTATAATTTATTTTTTTATAATACCTTCATGGATATAGGTTACTTTAGAGTTATATAAGAATAAAATAACTTAGAAAAGTTGAGTTGAGAGTATTATCTTTCCCTTGGAAGTTATCCCTTAAGTAACTCCTTGAGAATATTTATTTTGGTATTTTGGTATTTTGGTGAGCCCAAGACTTCAAAGAAATGAGTAGGGTATTGAGGAGATTATAGGGTAGATTATTGGTTTATCCAAGTCTTTATAATGGGTTTATAAATAGGGGGAGAGGTGATCTCCTTTTATAAGTGAAGAAAATGGAACTTTTGTAAAAACTCATTATTTCTCAATTATATAACTCTATTATTCAAGTAAAAAGGCACAAAAATGAACAATAATGTTTTTTTGATAGATATAAATCTTTTACTCCCTAAACCATTAAATATTATACATTTATTTCAGATGTTCTATCCAGTTGCACAAGGTTTGAACTATTTTTCCCTATTTTACCATTACCATAGTAACTTTTACCCTTGGTAAATAATTTTAATGGTAAAAATAAAAAATGATATTATTTAATAATTAAAACATACTAATTTTAAGCATATAAATAATTTTATAAAATAAAATTTCCATGAGTTTATAGAAATTAATTTTAGTATTAGCGCATATAACATATAAAAACCATTTTTAGAAAAAAAAAATGTGTATTTTAAGCATAATATTTATGTTTATGATAAGATTATAAATTTTATTGATTATATTGAAATTAAAAGGTTTATTATTATTTAATAAATATCTAATTTACATTAAAATAATTTGTAAAACTAATTCAACCATGTGAAAATTTTATTAAAAGAAACAGATGAAAAATGGTTTTTGTTAAAATATTACCTAAATTTTCTAGGATGTTGAGAATCAGTTTTATACATCAACATATAATTTTAAAATAATTAATTTAAATTTATAAAATATATTTTTTATAATAAATTTTTTTTCAAAAACATTCATGGATTCTTGTATAACAATGGTATAAAAGTGAAAGTATTAGTAAAATCAATATTTTCACTATTCACCTAAAAACGGTTATTTTAGAAAAAAGATCATAAATTTCCACATGATGAATCCAAAAATGGAATTAATTTTATTATATTAAACCTATAAAAGTGGTAAGAAATAATTTTAATGTACTAAATGTGTGATATATTAAAAAAACTTTTTGAAAAATATAACTTAAGTTCTAAAATATAAAATATGTGTTTGTAAATTAAAATTATCATTTTTAATATTATAAAGTCACTTATAAAATAAATATTTTTTCTTATAAATTTTTTTAATGAATTTCCAATTCATACTTATATACTAATAATATCATGAAATTTATTTTATTTTAAAAAATGTTATTTTTTTTATTCACATATATGGCGCCTCACTCTCCCAGATCCGCTCTTTAATCTAGCTTCAACTCTCAATGTTATTCTATTTTAACCTAGGGTTTCGGTTCTCCCCATAGCGATTGACCTCTCCTCCTCTGTCAGCTTCTTCATCTTTCAGCTATCTGCTTGGCAGTGACAGGTCCTTTCTCCTTCTCTGGGTTCTTCGGGCTTCCTCTTCTCAGGTTTTTTCTCTTTGGGTTCCATGGTGTTGTCCCATTTCCCCTCTTCCATCCCTACTCTATTGATATATCATGGCACACAAAACCCCATCTTGGTTGGGTGTGTTGGTTTTTTAAATCGGTTTGGGGATGTAGTGGTGGAAGTAAGGGAAATGAAGTATTCTCTATTTTGATCAATTCTTCCCTTAGTTTATCTCGATCTGTTTGGGGTTTCTCATTAGGGTTTCATTCCTGATTTATTATTAGTGTTTCAATCCCAATTCACTATTCTTTGAGCCTTTTTCTTCCCAGTATTGGTATCAATTTTTTCCCCTTAGGGTTTCAATCCCATTTTTTCTATCTCTCGTTACTTGATGATTTATGTTTGTCCTTTCCCCTTCTCTTCCACTCCTCCATGATCTGGATCCCTATTCCATTTCTCTCTTCTAGGTTGGTTGGGTGCATTAGATTCCAAGGGAGTTTTGAGATTTGTCTAAGGATTGGTAATATTTCCCAGGCAGCATGACATGTGGTGGATTTCTCTAGTTACTATGTTCTTTCATATTTCTCTTTGAATGACGGATTTTGTTCTCTTTGGAGGTCATCAGTGTTGTTCACAACGGTGTCACGCTGCTACTTTATGTGGTTCATGTAAGGGTCAGTGTCCTGAGAACCAACTGTTTTGTACTTTGATTATATGAATGTTCACTTATTATATATTGTTCGTTGTTCTGCATGAATATAATTTAATAATGTCCTGGAATATTTGTTGCATTGATAAAGTCATGGCAGATCTCCGCTGTGATGAGAACCTTGAAA
This sequence comes from Viscum album, assembly GCA_963277665.1. NCBI lineage: Eukaryota > Viridiplantae > Streptophyta > Magnoliopsida > Santalales > Viscaceae > Viscum > Viscum album. Next base: position 1,456,605,299 of record OY728148.1, read on the forward strand.
TTCTATAATAATATTCTTAAATAAAGTTCTACGGTTGGATGGAATACTATGATAGGACATATAGTATACAGACTGTCATGTGTGAGTACTCGTAAGAAGACGAGACTCTCTCTCATGGAGTTCACACTTGGTAATCTCCAAGATGGGAGATTATGAGAACAGACCCACCAGTAGCAATTCTGCATGTCTTGGTGTCATCGAACAATGCTATCTATGAGCGTGTGTAATGGTCCTCAGACTGGAATATTATCATTAACTCATGTCATGACTCACGCACTTAGATTTACTGACGAAAACCATCACGTAGACAGTTGGCGGGAAGTAGGGTACGTTGGGTGCGTCACGAGTGACATGTTGTTAATGGATAATTTGAGGAAGGATTTTTCCCTTCCATTTATGGAAGTTGATATCTCGTCCCTTTGATTGAAATAGAACTTTCGCATTAAATTCCATGGCCATGGTGTGAACGAAGAGTTTATTTCAGGTAGTCAAAGAACGACGGATCAAGCATATAGGTTTATGACACTGCCATGAAACCTGCTTGATGAGATATCGAGACAAAGGGATTAAATTACACAGTAAGCATTTGTATGAGGTGATACATCAATGCGGCGTCAACTTCTTTCTCTTGGGTGCCTTGAACCATTGCTAGACAGTAATCTTGGACTTTAGGCAAGCCCGCCTAATGCCAATGAGAAAGAGGCCTAGAGGGTCACACACTAAGTGTATTCAAGTATCTCAAGTAGAATAAAGATTATTCTCATACGTGGTTTAATAATTTTTCAAGGAAGCCTAGATCGTTTTAATGGTTACAAGAAGAAGGAAATGAAAAACAAGATATACACACCATGTATTAAAGATTACACGTCGTGTAGTTTTTCATGGAAAACAAGTACACGCCGTGTATTAATTATTACACACCATGTAGTTTTCTTTATGGAATGGAAATGAATAAATGAAAACAAGATATACACGCCGTGTACATTTAATGTACACTCCGTGTAGTTTTCAATGAAAAAAAAGTACACGCTGTGTATTTATTAATACACGCCGTGTAGTTTTTCCAGCCGGGATTTTGAGGATATAATATTGTTTTAAATGATATTTATTATAATCAGTGTGGGCGCATGTCAAGGAATTAATTATTCGACAAGGGGTTTTAAATAAGAGTCAATGAAATAAATAAAATGTGTAATGCGTTTATTTATAGTCATAACTCTACAACCTCAAACCTGATTATAAATATCCTCACAACCCGAACTCTTTTCCTACACAAAATAGAATTGTTGTGGACAACAACTCTGGAGAATTCTTTCAAGACCAAAAGAACCTCTTCCTCCAAGAACACTCTCAAGACCGAGAGAGATCCTATCACGCTATATTTTGATAATACTACAGCGGTGGCACTTGCTAAAGAGCCAAATTCATATCAGCGGACAAAGTACATACTTCATAAGTATCATCTCTTGAAAGTTTTTTCTCAGAGAGGTGAAGTTGCAGTGAGCAGTATTTCCACGGAAGACAACGTGGCGAACCCCTTGACTAAAGCCTTGACTCAGCAGAAACATGATCATCATGTGAGGTCTAGCGGACTAAAAGTCATAGGTAGTTCGCTCTAGTCCAAGTGGGAGTTTGTAAGGGTTGGTGTCCTGAGAACCAACTGTTTTGTACTTTGATTACTTGAATGTTCACTTATTATATATTGTTCGTTGTTATGCATGACTATAATATAATAATGTCCTGGAATATTTGTTGCATTGATAAGGTCACAGCAGATCCCCGCTGTGATGAGAACCTTGAAATGCTATAATAATATTCTTAAATAAAGTTCTATGGTTGGATGACATAATATGATAGGACACATAGTATATAGACCATCATGTGCGAGTACTCATAAGAAGACGAGACTCTCTCTCATGGATTTCGCACTTGGTAATCTCTAAGATGGGAGATTATGAGAACAGACCCGCCAGTGGAAATTCCGCATGTCTTGGTGTCATCGGACATTTCTATCTATGAGCGTTTGTAATGGTCCTTAGACTGGAAGATTATCATTAACTCATGTCATGACTCACGCACTTAGATTTACTGACGAAAATCGTCACACAGACAGTTGGCGTGAAGTAGGGTACGTTGGGTGCATCACAAGTGACATATTGTTAATGGATAAGTCGAGGAAGGATTTGTCCCTTCCATTTATGGAAGTTGATATCTCGTCCCTTTGATTGAAATAGAACTGTCGCATTAAATTCCATGTCCATGGTGTGAACGACGAGTTTATTTCAGGTAGTCAAAGAACGACGGATCAAGCATATAGGTTTATGACACTGCCATAAAACCTTCTTGATGAGATATTGAGATAAAGGGATTAAATTACACAGTAAGCATACGTATGAGGTGATACGTCAATGCGGCGTCAACTTCTTTCTCTTGGGTGCCTTGACCCGTTGCTAGATAGTAATCTTGGACTTTAGGTATGCCCGCCTAATGCTAATGAGAAAGAGGCCTAGAGGGTCACACGCTAAGTGTATTCAAGTATCTCAATTAGAATAAATATTATTCCCATACGTGGTTTAATAATTTTTCAAGGAATACTAGATCATTTTAATGATTGCAAGAATAAGGAAATGAAAAACAAGATATACACGCCGTGTATTAAAGATTACATGCCGTGTAGTTTTTCATGGAAAACAAGTACACGTCGTGTATTAATTATTACACGTTGTGTAGTTTTCTTTACGGAAAGGAAATGAATAAATGAAAACAATATATACACACCGTGTACATTTAATGTACACGCCGTGTAGTTTTCAATGAAAAACAAGTACACACCGTGTATTTATTAATACACGCCTTGTAGTTTTTCCAGCTAGGATTTTGAGGATATAATATTGTTTTAAATGATATTTATTATAATCAGTGTAGGCGCATGTCAAGGAATTAATTATTTGACAAGGGGTTTTAAATAAGAGTCAATGAAATAAATAAAATGCATAACACGTTTATTTATTGTCATAACTCTACAACCTCAAACCTGATTATAAATATCCTCACAACCCCAACTCTTTTCCTACACAAAATAGAATCATTGTGCACAACAACTCTGGAGAATTATTTCAAGACCGAAAGAACCTCTTCCTCCAAGAACTCTCTCAAGACCAAGAGAGATCATCTTCCATCGGATCAAGACGATCTAAGGAGGACAACGCAAGAAAAGGTTTCTCCATGCTAGCACCTGGAGAATCCTTTGTCGACGTCCCAAGATACGAGGTACACGTGTGGATCACCACTAGAGGAAGACTACACTTGGCTTCTGCGACACAACGATGAATCACACCAGAACTTGATCAAGAACATCAACGAAGAAAGAACACCCAAAAGGTATTTCTTTTAAATTGATTAAATTAATTATAATCAACTAGTAACGATCCTACTTTGTGGTTCTGGGACATTCCTTTTCTTTGTCTATTTCTATGATTTGATCTATGGAGACTGGCGCTTATCATCATATTGATCCCGGATTGATCATTGTTAATGACAAAAATCCAAGTGGGCACATCCACCCACGTGCTTCCATTGCGCCCAGAACCTTCAGTTCGATGATAAGGGATGCAGGAAAGTCTTTATGTTTAAAGATGTATTGATGAACTGTAGCGCTCTCTATTGTACTAGTGTGGTGGTTGGACTACGATGTTGATAGTAGAATTGGATCGATGTCAATGATAGTGATGATGATAATACAAAACTCTATGAGATAGCGGTGAATATGATGATGACGGCGATGGGGATTCTAGTGGGTCTTGTTGGCATGGTGATGATGGGGAGGTGAAAGGAAATAATGTTCGACGCAATAGGTGTGTGACTCGAGGTAGTCATGTGACTTGAGATTCACGAGAACTAATATGGGTGATGATGTTTTTTGAAATTTTTAATTTGAAATTAGATTTTTTGGACTCTGGCACAGCATTTCTTTGAAATGTAAGGCTTCCCACTAATCTTTAAATTAGTTTTTTGAAAATTTGGAAAAATCAATTTGGACATTATTCATATAAAAATAAATCTTTTTATAAAAAACCCAAAAACACATCTTAAACTAATATTGAAATTATAAATCCAAAACTGAAGTTTTTTTTTAAATTTAATTTTTATAATTTTATATTTTAACTTTTAATTAAAATAATAACATAAAATGAGAAACTATTTTTATAGGAAAATAAATTTTTAATGAATTAAGTAAATTTTTATAAAATAACCACTATATATAAATATATATAAATATATATATATATATCATAATTCAGTTAATCCTATTCATACCTACTAATTAAATGGCTAGGTTTTAATTGTATAAACATATCACGGTTTCATTTTGGTTCGGTGTTTCTTGTGAATAAATCTATTAAAAATATTTGACTTATTTAAAAGAAAAAATATATTAAAATCTCAAGTCTTTACATTCTACCCCTAAATAAATTGTGTCGTCTCAATTTTAATTATTCCAAACTAATGAAATTAGGTTAGGGTATTCTTAACATATTCATCATTTGGGATATCACCTCTTAATATGGAATCCACCTTACTCTCTTAAGGCTATATTAAGTTACTTATCTTTCCTCAAAAAATATTAATATTTTACATAATCATATACTCAATTGTGTATATTCCCTAGTCATATATTCTCTATAACATACCTTTAAAAAACTATTTTAATCTCTAATATATTAAACTGTAGTTAAATCATATATTCCTCCAAAAATTGACTTTGTCTTTAATCCTCAAATGGTATTAACAAAAAATTTATAATGACATACACTAGTCAATATATATATATATATATATATATCAAAATCCCAAAAATGAGATAAACTTCACCAAAAATATCGCTTTTCTCAAAAATAAATCAACCCTTTATTACCTCAACATCAGGATTATATTAATCCTAAGAGTTATTTATACCTCAGTCATGTGTTCTTCAATATTTATCCTCAAAAAACAACCTTATTATAAAATCACTTTTCATGGTTATATATTCCATTTAATATATGTTTCAAAATAATAACTACTAAATAAAAATCCGTAAATGTTTCACATAACCATTATAACTTTTAGAATATACCAAAATAACATCAGTAAATATCACTCACTAATGAAGATAGTTATGATTATCAAAAATTAATTTATATTATAGTATTAACCTCACTACCTTAAGTAATACTAGGAAACAAAAATTTTCTATCATAATAATAATATACTGAGATTATAAACTATTTAAGTATTCTCTGCTATTTAGTTATAAAACATATTGGTTTTTTTAGATACTTTCCTTTATCAGCTTTATCCTCATGATCCTATTTCAACCAAATACTAAAACCAAAATAGTTATGATAGTGTCTAAAAGAACCATACTATATTAATATTAAATCTAAATCCTAAGATGTATTCTCCAATGAAATATTCATTTCATCCTATGATAATTTCATTTAAACTTTTTAATACTTAGTTAATATTATAACTCTCTTAGTTATACCTTGGTTAATTTAATTTGTGTTCTCTCGTACCTCTTAACCTAATACCTTAGAGTAATTAGGAAATAAATTTTTCATAATGGTTGATAAAGAGAAAATTATTTACCGAAACATATCCCATGGGAGTGTCTAGCCTGGTGTGCAGTTAGGTCTCTTTGTCATGCACCAGGTCATGGTTCAGTTAATAACCAACACACCCTCTCTAAGGTCATTACCCCTAGGTTCAATTATTCTAGAGCCTATATCCACTTGCTAGAATCTAGAAAGGTATGTAATTTAAAGGAAAAACACATAATCTAGACTTTACTATTATTTCATGATGTTATCATATTCTTAGTCTTATCCATTAGACTTATCACTAGGGTTTTCACTAAGGTTTTTTCATCTTAATCTCCAAAAATAACTAGGCCTTCCTTTGATACCAACTATAGAAAAACAGACCTTAAACATATATTATTTCATGATTCTTAGAATTATTTTCCAACAAATTCAATCGAAGGGTCTAGAGGTATAGTGTATTTGGAAGATTATACATAAAAATACATCAACTTAAACATAAAAAAAATCATCTTTATTTAAGGCTCCATATATTTCTCCTAACTCCCATAGATATTCTAAAACTACATAGGATATCCTAGGGAAATACATAAGGAAAAGGGTGAGATATAAAGCGCAGTAAGGGAATAAACATCACAATAAATCAAAAAATGTGAGTAAAGAGGCATAACATGATATCATAAATAGGATGATCATAATCATGAAAACCTGGTATAAGGAAATGAAAGTATAATATCATGGAATCATAATCATGTGAAAACATTATAAATAAAGAAATCAAAAGTGTATTCCAAGTCTAACTTCCAATACAACATAAAATAGGCTTAATTCCATCATAACATAGTGTGGTTAGGAAAACCAACCATTCACCATACATAGTCTACATAGTCTAACCATCCATGCACCATATATAGTACTCTTAGGCTAACTTCTTGTGCACCACACATAATGTGGTTAGGCTAACCACATGTAAACCATACATGGAATCTCATTTGACATTAACATTTCCCAATAAACTGGAGGGATATAATAGAACCACCCATTAAAACTTATGAAAATCACTATCAAAATATTTACAAGGTTATGAGTTTTAAAAGATGAAATAGAAACCATACATAAATCATAATCATAATAAAACCCATGAGAAGAAAGTGGGTTTCAAAATCTCATCTTAAGGAATAACCGAAGGCTTTATCATATAGACTCCCAAGAGAAGAAGTAATTAAATGATTTTTAAAATTTATAATTGAAAAGGTAACTTAGTTATTGAACTTGGAGTTACAATGTATAAAGTTCATGAGAAAGATCCAGTGAAGAAAGAATGACAGTGAATGACTTGGGAAAAACTTTATGAAAAAAGTAAATAACCTTTTTAAAAAAGGAAAGAGAATATAAATTTATATAAAACCATAATTGAACCAAGATGGTTATCCATAAAATATTTAGTATTTTTATAATCTATTAATGGTTTAAAATATTTTATGGTGGTGTTTCTTAACATGAGATTAGAAATAGTAAACTCCCATTAAATCAGATTTACTTAAAAGTGAAAATTTTAAATGGAACTAAAAACTTGTATAACCCTAGTAGTGAAAAGGATATTCATCTAGGTATATATATATAAGGTAAATATATACAAAAATATAATAGGTACATAATAATAGTATGTCATAAAAAGTGAGAAAAAGAAAGGTTTTGCGTAACCGAAAAGTCTCGAAGGAAGTACAGAAGATCTCTTTTTATATTTTAAAACACCTCTTTTGAAACTCCACATCATAAAAAATAATAATAATAATTTATTTTTAAATTATTATAAGGTAATTATGAATTTAACATGAGATAAAACTTAATTAATTTTCTAATTAATAACGAGAAAATGGGTGGGAAGGGAAATTATGGACAATGAGGGGGAAACCGTTTTTTAAATAGATGGGAATTATTCTTAATAAAGCTACATTTTCAAAAAAATATAAAATAGTGGTAAGGAATAATTGAAGAAAAAAATTTATCTCCCAATATATAAATAGGCTATACCAAATTAAATGAAATATTAAATTAAATGAAAAACATTATAACTCAAGAAATCATAATTAGTTATAAAAGACACTTATGGATTTATTAATTTTTGGATTAAATGTAATTGGAAGATTGAAAATCATATGGTTTTGTAAACTCAAATAATTAAATTATGTATTATTCCAAAATAAATTCTTGTATAATATATATACTATATAAATAATAAATTGTTTCAAAATATTTAAACATGTCTCAATGAAGGGAAATTGATATGAAAACCTTTACGACTTAAGATACATTCTAATAAAACCCCTTGAAAGAGATAAAGATTTTACTTGAAGTTAAAAAACCATGAATAAATATAATTCATGATATTATATACCTAATTGGAAGTATACACACCATTTAAATGAAATTATGTGCATAAAAACATGTGTCTCAAAGAAGGAATTTTTTAAACGATGCCCTTACTTGTGTCTAAAAGTGATATGCACTTGCACTTAACTTCCTAAATAATTAAATTAATTTAATTAGATATATAATCAATAAATTTATTCATATATATTTAATTTTATAAATTATATCTATTATATTTTGGTACTTATTTTTAATATATTTTTTCATACATAGGTTATTTGGGGTTGTTCGATTAATTTCTTTGTAACTCTTTCAGTTTGTAGACTATAGTAAAAGACATTTTAAAATAAATTAATAGTCTCAATAATTGTAGAGTTTTATTTCCTTTATTATTAAATTATTTAAATAATTATATAATTTCAAATGATAACCCAAAAAATATCCAAATTAATAAAGGTTCCTTGAAAAGTCCATTTAAGGTAGTTGATGTTACTATAAGAGTTTATTATTTTTATTAATTATATATTTTCATATATTATCATTACATAATATTAATTTTGTTAAAAAATATAATATTATTTAATTAAATAACCTTTTTGAACATATCATTTAAGGTGGTGATAGAAAATTAAACATGTCGTTCGTGGAGGTAGTAGTTCATACACACATGTGACGACGTTTTCCTTTTTCTTAAAGATTTTAGAGGAAAGTATAAAATTGATATTTCATTAGTATAATAAAATTTTATCAGAGTAATATTGATTATGTTATAATACATTCATATATATATGGGACTTTATGGGTGTAAAAGATGAAAAGAACTTAGAAAAGTTAGGTTGAGAGTAATACCTTTCCCTTGGAAGTTCCCCCTTGGGTAACTCCTTAAGACTCTTTATCTTGGTATTTTAGTGAGATAAAGGATTAAATAGAGTTGGGAGGGTTTTTAGGGGATATATGATATATTTTTTGGTGATTCATGGATTTTTAATATGTGGATAAATGGGGAAAAGGTGGTCTCCTTTTATAAGTGAAGAAAATGACACTTTTGTAAAAGCTCGTTATTTCTCAATGATATCACTTCATTATTCAAGGAAAAAGGATCCAAAAATGACTAATAATAGTTCTTAGATATATATAATGACAATAATACCTCCACAATTCAATATTATACACATTTCATACATTTTCTAGCAACTTACACAAGGTTTAAACCATTTCCCCCTAATTTACCCTTACTGTGGTAACTCCAATTTTACCCTTGGTAACTAATTATAATTGAAAATATTAATATTAATATTAAAATACTTATTTTTTAAATATAAATCATTTTATAAAATAAAATTTTCTTAATTTTATAGAAATTAATTTTAGTATTAGCGCATATAACACGTAAAAACCCATTTTAAAAAAAGATGTATTTTAATCATAAGATTTATGTTTAGGATAAAATTATAAATGTTACTGATTATATTGAAATTAAAATTCATATTATTATTATTCAATAAATATTTTATTAAAATTAAAATAAGTTGAAAAAATAATTCAACCATGTGAAAAAATTATTATAAAACAGGAAAAAAACAATTTTTATTTAGATATTACCTAAATTCTGTAAGATGTTGAGAGTGGGTTTTATATATAAAAATAATATTTTAAAATTATTAATTTAACTTTATAAATTATATTTGGTGTAGTAAAAAATTATTTCAAAAAAAATCATGACAATATTGTATAATAATATCATAAAAGTGAAAATGTTAGTAAAATTGGTATTTTTCACTATTTACCTAAAAATAAATTATTTTAGAAAAGACCTAAAAAATTAATCCTAAGATAATTTTTACATTATTAATCCAAAAATGGAAGTAATTTTATTATATTCAACTTATATAATTGGTAGAAATTAATTTTAAAATACTAAATGTATAATGTATAAAAAAAATATTTTTTTGAAAAATATAGCTTAAGTTCTAAAATGTCAAATATGGGTTTGTAAATTAAAAAAAAATTATAAATTAACTTATAAAATAAATATTTTGTCTTATAAAACTATTTCATGAATTCCAAATTCATACTTATATACTAATAATTTCGTAAATTCATGTTATTTATAAAAACGTCATTTTGAATTATTCACCTAAAATTCAATACTTTTAGAAAAAACCGAAAAATACATATTAAAATAATATTGAAATTCTAAATAAAAAATGAATTTATTTTCTCCAATTCAATTTGTAGAATTTTTTTAAAACTTTTAATTAGAATTGTAAAATACAATGAGAAGGTTTTTTTCTAAAGGTTGGGGATGAAGCCTCAATTTATTATTTAAAGAAAATACCTCTTTAAGACTAGGTAGATGGAGACCCATTACATAGCTCAAAGGACCAAGGCCAAGTGTCTTGAATACAAGGCTTGAAAGCTCATTTTTTTTTCCAAAGGACCCCTTGGTGAACAGTACTACTACAGTACCGCCACCGCCACAGTCCCTGCTACAGTGCCTCTGCCACTATAGTTTCATTGCTTCTACAGTTCTGTCACTACTATAGTACTGCTATAGTGACCTTGAAAATTCATCCCTACCTAGATCTGATCCTGGGTCTTTTAGATGCCAAACAGGAGCCTATACCACTTGGGTACAGGCTCATTGGAAATATAATTAGAAGGTGTTTTTATAGGAAAATGACTTTTTAAATACTAGTTATTCTTATTCATAATTTATATAAAACAAAAATAAAACTATAATTAATCAATAAATGTTATATTTTATTAAAATCATCATTTAACAAAAATATACTTATTTTTCTTTAATAAAAATAATAACGTATAAAAATATATATTCTCAAACACAATAATGAATTAAGTAAATTTGTATAAAATGAACTTTATATATAAATATATAAATTAATATATTTGGTAATTCGGTTACTCTTATTCATACCTAATAATTCAATGGATTACTTTTAATAGTCTAAACATATAATGGTTTCATTTTATTTCAATGTTACTTGTGAATAAAGCTATCGAAAATATTTGACTTAATTAGACGAAAATATATATTAAAATCTTAGGTCATTATAGGTTGAAGCCCAATATAAAGGTGGGATGAGACCATGTGTGAAGTATACTGACATAGAAGCTAAAGTGTTCTTTAAGGGGCCAACTAAGGTGTATCCAGGTGTGTGTCGGTGTTGATCTGGAACACCAAAGTGCCAATGGTTTAGGGCCAAAGGCAAAAGGTTGAAGACCTAAAGGTAGAAATACCAAAAGGAGTGGTGTTAAGTGGTGAAATCATTATAGACATTGGGTTATCTTCATCTGATGGTCTGGGTAGGGTTTTGATGTAGGACCCCGGGACACCCTGAGAGGGGAGGGGTGAATTAGGGTGACAAATTTTTCTTTTAAAGTGATGGATCTTGTTTCCACGTTGGTAGGAACTTGTTAAACTTGTATAATGAATATGATCAGAAAGCAAACATTCACATGAAGAGAGATGACATAGCCCTTTTTACTTGGTTCACCACTAAGGGCTACGTCCAAGGAGCATACGCCGACAGGTTTTCAGTCATACCAAATTTCACTAAACTTCACTAGATGTGGATTACAAAGATTCGGGTACAGTCACTTTGTCCCAGGCTAATTGCCTTTACAAAAGTTCAGGGATAGCTCACTGTGTCCCTCAGGTCACTCCCGTTGACTCCCCCTGGCTCACTTCCATTGGTGAATTCCCACTCAGTTTATAGACGTGAAGGTCTCTTCATCATCGCTAATGAATGAATCCTCTGTTGTATGTAGATGCTCTGTTGAAGTCCAACTTCCACCTGAAGACAAATCTCACTTTGCACCAACAGTATCTGGCAAACTTTCAGCTTTTGTGCAGCCCCAGAAAGACTAGCATACTTCAACAACACCTGGCATGCTTCTCCAAGCCAGCGCGCAAGTTTCAAAGCCGGTGCGCAAGTCCAAATCCAGCACGCAAGTCCACCTCAACTACTTGCGCAACTCTCACTTCTTCAACACCAAACTTGCACGACTCACCCCCTTTTACCCCCAAACCGATTTTGGCATGCAACTATCAACTGCCGAACTTCTTCAAATTCTGGCACACAAGTGTCACCAAACCACCTGCGCGATACCTCCTTCACCAACTCCAAACTTGCGCGACACACCCCCTTTCTTGCCCAAACCACCTTGGACGCGCATTAAACAACTGTCGTGCAACCTCTACTTGCACGACCCACAACCACTTGCGTGACCACTACACCAGCACGATGGGAGCTCTGATTTTCTCTAAGTTTGAACTTCATACCAAATGAGGAGGGGTCAACCACTATTTATAGGCATTTTGATACCCTGTGCAGCGGCGCGAAATTCTTTCCTCAGCGCGCAAGTTTCGGCACGCAAGTCTCTGTCGCGCTAGTCACTTGCACGACCAACCATGAAACTTGGGCGCCCTTCTTCCTTTACCATATTTTCATGTCCTGATCTTGAAAAACAAAAGGCATGCAAGTATCCAAGACTCCAAGTATTCGGCGCGCAAGTCTCTTTTCCAAAAACACTTTTCTTCATTTGTTAATTTTGAGGTCCAGAAATTTGGAAAACACTGGAAAATGATGCTACCTTCAATACTGTTATCTGCTTGTTTTGTATGATCACTTTGCTGGCACATATTCTGAACTTTCTCTAAGGATTGACAACAAACACAAACCATACCATACTCCAAATCATGCATATAACGACCATGGTTCCAATATTTGAACCATGATTTCTTTGTAACTCAAGTGAATATTTCCTTGGGATGAAATTGATCCAACTGTTCTCCCATGGATGTAGTACATAATTTTCAAACCATGTAATCTATTTATACATTGTGATTTTGTATTGTTCTTTTATGTGTGATTGTTGTGTTCTTATTTTCTTGATTGTTTATCTTAGAAGTATTTATGTGAGGAGACTGTAACAAGATGTGGATAATAGATCAATGAATTAATTGAGGTTCCTGTAATTCCTAGTTCCGGATGTTGGTTCATGGGGGGTCGTCAGATCAGTGAAGTGTCTGGTGCTATGTTTTTCAATTTATGGTGTCTGGTGGTATTATTATGGTGGTCAAAGGATAATTCTTAGTGATATAATGGTATATAATATTCCCAATAGTTCCCTCCCTTCTCACACCAGGATAATCATCCATTTCATTATCATGCATTCCATTCATTAACCAAATATGAACAAAGACTCTCTTTTAAGAACTATATGTGGATTGAGTCATGTAATGTTAGGATATATAGTGACACATGAACTTATCATTTCAAGTCTAGTTTTGAATATCACCAGTTTTAATTCTAGTGACATGGATCTTATATATTCCCATAGGGTTTTCCACCATAGCTTAGAACAATAATGAATCCACCCTGTTATCTCCTACATATGATCTAGATCTATATACAGATTACCCATAACTATATATGGATTGATTTAAATTCTCATAAGATACATAGTGATTCCTAGATCTCTTATCTTGGGCTCAACCAATAAATATTATTCCCATATAATCCTCTATTTTATCCTAGTTTATGGGTTTTATAATTCTCATCAAGTTTTCTCTAAATCCCCTACATTAGGATAAAACAATCCTATGTCTAAAACTATGTGTGGTTATATTCCTATTACCATAATATATATAGTGATGTTTGGATATCTTACCCTAGGCCCAACTATAAATTTACATCCCAATCAATCCTTATTTACACCTTGGTGTTTGGATCCTACAAACTCATGTTGGGTATAGCCTCTTATCCCCTATATGGTGTACCCTTAGTATGATCACTATAACCTTAAACTATGTGCACAATTTTTTACCCAAGGTTTTTCATATTGGTGTTGAGTTTATCACTCATGCCAGATAATTTCTACCCTTTCTACTATATGTTTGACCTTTTTGTTCCAATAATCATGGCCTTAAACTATGTGAACTAATTATTGAGGATTTTTATATTATAATTAAACTCTCTATTCATGTCAGGTTTGTCTTTCCCATATTTCTATATAGATTATCTCAACTTTTTTTTGAAGTTTTATGTCCTTAATGTAGGACCCCGGGACACCCTGAGAGGGGAGGGGTGAATCAGGGTGGCAACTTTTTCTTCTTAAAGTTGTGGATCTTGTTCCCACGTTGGTAGGAACTACTTAAACCTGTATGATGGATATGAACAGCAATTAAACATTCACATGCAGAGAGATGACACAGCTATTTTTACTTGGTTCACCACTAAGGGCTACGTCCAAGGAGCATACGCCGACAGGTTGTCGGTCGTACCTAAATCCACTATGCTTCACTAGCTGCGGATTACAAGTGTTCGGGTACAGACACTCTGTCCCAGGCTCACTGCCTTTACAAATGTTCAGGGATAGCTCATTGCATCCCTCGGGTCACTCCCGTTGACTCCCCCTGGCTCACTGCTGTTGGTGAAGTCCCACTCAGTTTATAGACGTGAAGGTCTCTTCAATAAGTGTGCATTGAAGTTCTTCGTCTCCTGTTCAGTATGAGACGTTGCTTGCATCAGGGTTCAGATTTGATGCTTCTTTTAGTTCAATCCTTCTTCTTTAGTGCAATGAATGAATGCACTCGATCCCCTTGTCTTCGTTTGCCTGAATCACAATCACTGATGTGATTGCTCAATAAATGATGTTCAGCTTACTCGGCATTCGTCAGAATCAATTCACCATGTATGCATGAGATCATGCATGTATCATTTAGATTTCTTCTTCAATCTCGCTTTGCACCGAAAGTATCAGGCTATCTTCAGCTCTTGTGCAGCTCCAGAAAGGCGGGCGTGCTTCAATAGTTTCTGGGTCTGCTTTTCAAGCCCGGCGCGCAAGTCTCCCATCGGCGCGCAAGTCTCAGGCGCGCAAGTCTAAACTGGCGCGCAAGTGACACTGAAGCACCTGCGCGACACTGCCTTCTTGAACTAAATACTTGCGCGATCCACTTCCTTTCTCTTCCAAACTGCCTTGGGAGAACAGCCAAACACCGGCGCGCAAGCTCTACTTGCGCGACAAAACAACCACCTGCGCGACTCAACCACCTGCGCGACGAGAGCTCGAACAATCTCTCGGCCTTGAACTCCATTGGAAATGAGGAGGGGTGGTCCAGTATTTATAGGCAAACTGGACCCCCTGTGCGGCGGCGCGCAAGTCCCTCGATGGCGCGCAAGTCCTGTCTCCAGATCCTCTGTCGCGCAAGTTACTTGCGCGACCCAACCAACACTTGCGCGACCTTCTTTCCTTAGCCAAATTGTGATGTTCTGATCCTCAAAAACATATGGCGCGCAAGTCTTTCATCCTCCAAGAGCTCGGCGCGCAAGTCCCTTTTCCAAAATCACTCTTCTTTATTTGTTGATTTTGAGGCCCTGAAATTTGGCAAACACTGGAAAACGACGCCACCTTGTATCTGCTCTTTTTGTACCGCCTCCATATCATCCATTCCTCTGTCGATGTTCTTGATTCAAACATAGATCGTTGACCGCAACTCTTGAACTCGACATGTCACAATTGAATCTCCTTTGTCAACAAATTTGTATGTCGTTTGTTTGCTTTTTCGACAAGCACGATCACCTCAACAACACTTCTTCTTGGTGATCTGTATCCTTCAGCAACTCTTTTGCTTTTATCACAAACTCCGCTATTGTGATATGTATTCTTTGAAGGAACAGCTTTAGTATCGTCATTTTCTATGACAATGTGATGTGCATGGACATTTCATAAGTCAACTCATTGGCACATTGCCTCCTTCATCAACTGTCATGATCAACTTCATGCAAACCATGTGATTTAATCCGTCAAGAAGTATCTAGCATGGTTGGTTCTCACGCAATCATGAGTAATTGCATGGTCTTCATCAAAACCCATTGTTCTCATGCAATAATGAGGAATTGCATGGTCTTCATCAAAGCCTATGGTTCTTATGCAATAAGGAGGAATTGCATGGTCTTCATCCAAAAACACCATCCTTCTTTACTCATCCTTGGATGGATTACTCCTCACATTCTTCATTGTTGTAAATAATGTATCACCATTGACACATGTTCTTTGAACTTACGATCAGCACAACAATCGTATGAATCACCACTCCTCTACTTCATCGGAGTATTTCATGATCACCTTCATTTTGATCTGCATTGACAACTATTGACAACAAATACAACCTTATACACAAAGTGGTTCCAACAATCTCCCCCTTTGTATTTTGTTGTCAATACCTTAAACATCTTCTGAAATGAATCCGTCAATGTCAAAATGAGAATCTTCTGCATTTCACTTTCTCTCCCCCTTATTGAGAAGAAATACAAAGCGCATGGTAGGGAGGGTATAAATCCTCACTTAAGCAAAGTTTCATTAATCATTTCACTCTAAGTCTACTTGAGCAATGCTCGATGTAGAAAACAAGAGGATTTGATTAAGTCAACAATGCTGTCCATTATTCACAGATCATGATACCAACATGAGATGAGAACTCATGTATCTTGTCTTCAAGGGTTTACCACTTTTATTTCAGGTAGAAGAAGATCAATTATGATAATCAACCTGAAACTCCTGCACTCACATCAGCAAATAGATCAAAAACATTCAAGTGCAATCGGCAGGATAAGTGACCTTGGGGCACTTCCATTCTCTTTATGTCACTGATCAATGTAGTTACTCCCCCTTTGTAAAATAATCTTTGATCTAAGTAACCAAGGGATAGAGATTGAGAAATGACAGACCTTCTCCATTGGTGTGTTCTTCAAGAGATTCACAGAATAACTGCTTTTGAGTCCACCTGGAGTTGATATTGATTGAAACAGTGATTATAGACGCTTCTTCATTTTTCTCCCCCTCAAGGGAAAAACTCCTCATCATCTTCATCAAGAGTGATCCTTCATCATCATAATATTTGAATATCAATTGAAGAATCTACTAAGGATGGAAACTTCTTCAGCTTGGCTATCAAGAGTTGACAGCATTCACTACTTCTCAGGTTCTCCCCCTGAGAGCATGCTTCACCTTCAATTCCCTGCATTATTAGCACAAATACAATACACAAATGATTACGGGAATAAGGTGGTTCCTTCTTGCTTCATCACGAAGACTTGCTTGGTTGAGGTTCTTTTCTCAACCAAGTTCCTCTGTTCACTCCAGTCTTCATGCCTGCACATTTGAATGTATGTTCTGACATCTGTCGGTGTGGCATGGATCTGTTCACATTCTCTTCTACTTTGTGTGGAGAATTGTTCTTCTTAGCAGCCATCATGAATGATACATTCTTACTCCTCTTAAGGACTGCCTCTTGCTCTGGTATTAAGGTTAGACAACCTTTTGCAATGTGGCCAGACTTCTTGCATCTCTCACACAGAACTTCTTTGACACTTGTGTTTCTCTTTGTTTGAAATCTCTCCTGCACTGTGTCTGCATCATGTGAAAGTTTTCCTTTTCCTTTTTCACCAGCCTTGGTCTTCTCATCTTCAAATTTCCTTATTCTTTTCAAATCTTCTGGCCAGATGACCAATATGTCATGTGGAACTTTTGTAGCTGGTTTAGGTCTTCCACATGGGTTCATCCGAGATTCATCCCACTTAGTGTTTCTTTTGGATGAATGACCCTTCAATTTCATGGATCTAAAATCCTGGGTCTTCTCAGCTTCCCTACTTGAGATCTTCTTGGGGAAGTGTGTGTTCACAACATTCTTCTGATTTCTCCCCAAGGTAGCTGCTTCATTCTTTGATGGCATCAGAGGCCTTCTTTTCTTTTCAATAGTGAAGGCATGTTGATATGGACATGTACCTGCATTGTGACCGCTGACGTTGCATACATCACAGATGTTATCAAGAATTCCAAATCTGTTTGCAGTAAACAGATGCTTCTGGACCTGCTGATGTTGCTTCTTTTTCTCTGGCTTCCTCCCCTTGGATATAGGATTTCCCTGTGCTTTTCCATGAAAGGGATTATAAAAACAATCCAGTGCACAGTGCCCAAATCTATTGCAGCACCAACATTGGCCCACAAATCTTTTCTTTTTTGTTTCTTCAGTATTAAGTTGTTGGGCCATCTGCTTAATCGTTTGTGCTCTATTTGAGGAAGAAGCTTCCTCCTTTTTCTTCTTATCCACCCTAGTCATGGTGGTAGGTTTCTTATTCTCACCTTTCCTCATCCATACTTGTTTAGAACTTTTCTTCCCATCTGCACTGATTGTAGGAGTGTATTTAGAAATATGAGTACAAGATGGTTTGGATGGTACCTTCACTTTCTCAGTTGCTTGGGATAGATCAAAGAGTGAAGTCATGATCTTCTTATCACATGTTGGAGGTCTTTTGACAATAGAATCCTCCAGTGAACATTGAGTACCAATAGCAACTGATTCTTGATGTGGATAATCAAGAGTTGTCATAATCTTCTTATCACATGTTGGAGGCATTTCAGCTTTAGACTCCTCTAACGAAAATTGAGTGCAAGCATCACTCATTTCATTCTTTTGTGAAGTCTCAATATGTGTGTTCTCAATCTTGGTCAACTGATCTTCCAATTTTTGACCCACAATATTGAGGATGATCTTCTGATCTTCAATCGTGATCATCTTCTCTTCACAAGTCTTTTTCAACCTTTCAACCTCATCTTCATGCATCTTAACTTTGTTTTGTAACAAAGAGTCAAGTTCCCTGAATTTAATGGAAGTTTCTTCCAAACAAAAATTCTTGACTTCATTGCTCTTCTTCATCTCAGCTTCAAGTGCACGGATCCTTTCTTTTAAAGTCTTATTGACTTCCTCTTCTTCTTCAAATACTTTCACCTGTTTGATGAGCTTCATACTTTCCATAACTTTTATTTCCAACCCCTTTTCCATATTGTCAGCTTCCCTTTCTAATCGATTGATCTCAACCTGCATAGAATGGAATAGGCTACAAATAATTGCAACCCTTTCTTCTGGAATATCATGCAGATATGTTCTAAGTTTTTCCTGAAAGATTGAATTAGGGGTATCATCCTTTCCTCTTGATGAGTTCTGAGCCACCTGCTTGATACTTTCCAAGCCTAATGTTTCTTCATTATTGGAATGGCATGGAGAACAAGACACTACATCTTCTTTGGATGTGGGGGACTTCTTCATCATCTTCTTCTCTTTCTTTTTCCTATTTGTCAAAGTCTTGGTGGATATAGATTTCTGCTCAGAAATGACTGCGTCATTATCAAGACTGCTCTTCATTGTTGACTCTAGGGAAGAAACTCAAATCCTCTTCTCAATAGAATTACTGGAGAATATCCAACATACGTCAACCTTTCCCTCTGATACCACTTGTAGGACCCCGGGACACCCTGAGAGGGGAGGGGTGAATCAGGGTGGCAACTTTTTCTTCTTAAAGTTGTGGATCTTGTTCCCACGTTGGTAGGAACTACTTAAACCTGTATGATGGATATGAACAGCAATTAAACATTCACATGCAGAGAGATGACACAGGTATTTTTACTTGGTTCACCACTAAGGGCTACGTCCAAGGAGCATACGCCGACAGGTTGTCGGTCGTACCTAAATCCACTATGCTTCACTAGTTGCGGATTACAAGTGTTCGGGTACAGACACTCTGTCCCAGGCTCACTGCCTTTACAAATGTTCAGGGATAGCTCATTGCGTCCCTCGGGTCACTCCCGTTGACTCCCCCTGGCTCACTGCCATTGGTGAAGTCCCACTCAGTTTATAGACGTGAAGGTCTCTTCAATAAGTGTACATTGAAGTTCTTCGTCTCCTGTTCAGCATGAGACGTTGCTTGCATCAGGGTTCAGATTTGATGCTTCTTTTAGTTCAATCCTTCTTCTTTAGTGCAATGAATGAATGCACTCGATCCCCTTGTCTTCGTTTGCCTGAATCACAATCACTGATGTGATTGCTCAATAAATGATGTTCAGCTTACTCGGCATTCGTCAGAATCAATTCACCATGTATGCATGAGATCATGCATGTATCATTTAGATTTCTTCTTCAATCTCGCTTTGCACCGAAAGTATCAGGCTATCTTCAGCTCTTGTGCAGCTCCAGAAAGGCGGGCGTGCTTCAATAGTGTCTGGGTCTGCTTTTCAAGCCCGGCGCGCAAGTCTCCCGTCGGCGCGCAAGTCTCAGGCGCGCAAGTCTAAACTGGCGCGCAAGTGACACTGAAGCACCTGCGCGACACTGCCTTCTTGAACTAAATACTTGCGCGATCCACTTCCTTTCTCTTCCAAACTGCCTTGGGAGAACAGCCAAACACCGGCGCGCAAGCTCTACTTGCGCGACAAAACAACCACCTGCGCGACTCAACCACCTGCGCGACGAGAGCTCGAACAATCTCTCGGCCTTGAACTCCGTTGGAAATGAGGAGGGGTGGTCCAGTATTTATAGGCAAACTGGACCCCCTGCGCGGCGGCGCGCAAGTCCCTCGATGGCGCGCAAGTCCTGTCTCCAGATCCTCTGTCGCGCAAGTTACTTGCGCGACCCAACCAACACTTGCGCGACCTTCTTTCCTTAGCCAAATTGTGATGTTCTGATCCTCAAAAACATATGGCGCGCAAGTCTTTCATCCTCCAAGAGCTCGGCGCGCAAGTCCCTTTGCCAAAATCACTCTTCTTTATTTGTTGATTTTGAGGCCCTGAAATTTGGCAAACACTGGAAAACGACGCCACCTTGTATCTGCTCTTTTTGTACCGCCTCCAGATCATCCATTCCTCTGTCGATGTTCTTGATTCAAACATAGATCGTTGACCACAACTCTTGAACTCGACATGTCACAATTGAATCTCCTTTGTCAACAAATTTGTATGTTGTTTGTTTGCTTTGTCGACAAGCACGATCACCTCAACAACACTTCTTCTTGGTGATCTGTATCCTTCAGCAACTCTTTTGCTTTTATCACAAACTCCGCTATTGTGATATGTATTCTTTGAAGGAACAGCTTTAGTATCGTCATCTTCTATGATAATGTGATGTGCATGGACATTTCATAAGTCAACTCATTGGCACATTGCCTCCTTCATCAACTGTCATGATCAACTTCATGCAAACCATGTGATTTAATCCGTCAAGAAGTATCTAGCATGGTTGGTTCTCACGCAATCATGAGTAATTGCATGGTCTTCATCAAAACCCATTGTTCTCATGCAATAATGAGGAATTGCATGGTCTTCATCAAAGCCTATGGTTCTTATGCAAAAAGGAGGAATTGCATGGTCTTCATCCAAAAACACCATCCTTCTTTACTCATCCTTGGATGGATTACTCCTCACATTCTTCATTGTTGTAAACAATGTATCACCATTGACACATGTTCTTTGAACTTACGATCAGCACAACAATCGTCTGAATCACCACTCCTCTACTTCATCGGAGTATTTCATGATCACCTTCATTTTGATCTGCATTGACAACTATTGACAACAAATACAACCTTATACACAAAGTGGTTCCAACACTTAAACCTCGAAAGCACTTGGTAAAAGTTTTATAACCTTAAAAATAATCCATATTTGGTCCAAGATGCATTAACTTAAACTTTACTCACCCTATTTTGGTTTAAATTTGAATACCTTAAACTGTAAATTAAAGATACACATAGACTTGTCAGGTTGAAAACCCATAATGGGTGATCTGAGAAAAATTCAAGTCTATGATCACTAATCCATTCCCTTCAATGGATTGGGAAAAAATTGGAGTGTAAGAAACATAAAAATTGAAATAGAGTCTTGTTAGTTTGAAAACTCATAAAGGGAATTCTAATAAAAATTCAAGTCTCTTGTCACTAAGATATTCCATTTTATGTATTATGAAAAATTTAGGGAGAAAAATAAAAAGATACAAATCTTTTAAGAAACAAAAATTGTCCCTATAAAAAGTAAATATATACTCTCTAGACCCAGTGGTCTATGAAAAAAGTTATAGTGGGTATTATTTACTCTCCTAAAAAGAACTTAAATTATTCCATGGGTGAATTACCACTCATGACAAAGACATTTCTTCACATTAAGTAGGACCTCCCTTTAAAATGATTGTGTAATCAATAAATTTCTTGTTATATCCCTTCACCCTAAGAATGTTTTCAATACATAGTGGAATAACATTTAGGATACTAAAACCTTTCTTTAATATCATTTTCAACATAAACCTACTTTATAAATTTGATGTTTAAATCATCACCAACCCATTGTCTTGAGTTTAGATTCTCCTAAAGTAATTCCAAAACTTGATCATATCCTCTTGGTTCTGTCTCATATAGAAATTGGTAATGAGTGTGTATAAAGATAAAATGGAACCTCTTCTTAATAATGATATTTGAGCCACATATCCATCCTTTCAACCAGATTCATGTTTTCATACTAAGGAGAAGATCCTCTAACACCATACAATACTTCTTAATAGTGCAGCAATAGTGTCTCCATTACTAATGGTTAAATTGCATAAAATTGTATTCATTTCCCATTGGAAAACATTATTTTTTTATGATTTACGCATCCATAACCCAATTATTCATTTGGGTTCAAATAACCTTGATTTTATGAATTCATTAATTGTACTCATTCTCCAAGTAAGATTATAACATCCTATTCTTGTACTCTTTTCTATCTAGATATGAATTTTCTATGAATAACTAAATTCATTGAGTCAAGATATTTATCTTAGTGTCCTTAATTCCTTTGGTTAAGATACTCCTATTGAAAACCCCAAAGCCTTCAGTTGATATTATCCTCCTATAAAATTCATATTGGGTTCTTGGTCTTCATCATGTGACTCTAAATCGCACAACACAATGATCTTCCCTACAAGACCATAAATTGGTTAGAGTGGTCTATTCTATATGACATTATTCCCTTACATATGATCTATACCTATGTAATAATTCATAGTATAAAGGTTTTCCAACTCACATTGAGTCTTATTTATGAGAATGAAACCATTTTTTTACTCTTACACACAAGCCTAGTCTACATAGAGATCTTATCATTCAAAAATATGTGTGCCTTGATTCCTATTATTTTAGGATACATAGTGATGTTCAAAATACCTATCTTAGTCCTAGTAATAGTGCCTAATCCACACCTTTTTATTGGTGTTGAGACCTTTAATCATTAACATTGGGTTTCATTTTTCTCTCTCTCACCAGGGTATTGATTAATTTCATATCATTTTCCACTACACATGAGCTAGATCTATACAAACACCTTTAAGAACTATGTGTGGAATGATTCCTATAATTTTAGGATATGTAGTAATGTTCAATTCATTCATCTCAAACCCAGAATAAATGTTTCATTCCTATCAAACACTTACTTCAACCCAATATCTAATACTTCATCAATTCACATTGGTTTTTCCCCACTAAACTAACATTAATACAAACTATTTAATCTTCCTTTTAAAATGAGCTATGTAATGAACCTACTCGGGTCAACCTAACACGTCACCTGATCCATCTTTCCATAAGGTATCAAGTGTGAATCCCCAAATTCTAGAGGCTTTCAACCAATAGAAAGGGTATATAAGGTGCATTGGGGAGACTATACCCTCTATTCAGATTTTAATAACATCATAAAATAACCAAACTCATACACAAGGATAAACATCATATTATTCTTAAAAAATAAATTGAAAAAAATCATGCTATAATAAATGGAATGTGGAATACAATCATATAGAATCAAAGAAATAAAAACATACAATAGTTGATTTCCCACTGGGATGACTATAGATACAAAATAAATAAACTGAAAACGAATGCAACCAACTTTACTACCAATGTTTATCCAAACCATATACCTGATCTCCATGACACTCGAACTACACTAACTTGATCCTGAGACTCCACATGAACGTATTCACTCGATCAAGTGATACTAGGCCTCAGTCCCAACCATCTCAGAACAAGTACTCCAACTTGAAAGTAGACATCATGTCTGCACGCACACTGAGGTGCATGTATAAGGGTAAAAAATAAAACTCAATAGGCCACCCCCAATAGTGAACCTAAAAATCTACTTCCATAACAAGTGAATGAACATGTGATATGTCCAACCTATATGAAAACTAATAATAGCTAGAATAGAATAAAAAATTGTATAAAAGGGTTAAAATAAGGAAAAAATCTAAATTGTGGGTTCTATCCTAACACACATGGAAAAACTACCCCCACTCTGGCCCCTTTCAAAGGATATACAGCACGTGGCTCACCCAGCCACATGAAAACTAGCATGTCCTCTAGATCTACACAAGATATCCCAGACATCTAAACACAATAAGAATGAATGTCAAACCCCAGGGAATAACCATGGGAATCCACATAAACAAATAGAATCTACCAAGCACTAGGAATCTGATGGCATGATCAAACTGAAGACAAATATCCACTACACACATCTGATAAACCATCATGTCCTGAAAGTCCTACAGAACGAATTGGGATCTAAATGAGGGCTCGAAGGTACAAACCACCCTAGGTGACACCTCTAAATGTGGACCTGATGGATGTACTATCCAAAGGGATACTGTCTAACCATGGTCCCGATAGATACACTATCTCAAGGGTCCCACTCCAATAACCCTAAGAATGAATATCATCTATGACATATAATATCTATCCATAGAGAAAACTCAAGTAGAGGGGTTCACTCATCCATATCATCCATTTCCTCCCTAGTCCCATCTAACCACATCTAGACAATGGAGGAGAGAACCAGATAACAACTCAAAGGCAATTCCCAATCCAATATATCCCAATGGTCTCCTCCTTAAACCATAGTAATGAGAAGAAACTACCTAAAACATCACGGTCAATGGCCAACTAAATGTGGGATGATCCAACCTCAAACCGACTATACAAAAGATGAACTAGAAGTGTTAATCCACTCTCGTCCAACAAAGAATGGGGCTCTCACAGCACCCTGTATCTCAGTATCCAACAAATTAGCCACCATAGGCTCTCTGTGACCCGCCTTAGGGTCAAACCAAACATGGGGATCACACAGTATTAGGGGATACAATATAAAGTGATTTCCACCATGGGACTCCCCTACTACACCCAAGTACTCATGCCACATCCACATAAAAAAAATCTAAACCAACCCAAAGGCCATAGAAAGAGTAAGACACCATACAAGTGGTTCCTCTAACTCATCCAAAAGTAGGGACATACCCAGCACAAGAAACATCCACAAGTATCCCTCAATGGCCTCTAAATTATCCTTGATCAAAACTGTACCCAACGATCATCCAAAAACATAGGTCTACTAATAGGAGCATTAAAATGGTCCTTGTGACCACCTAAAAAGTAGGAGACCCTCTATAAGGGTTCCTCATCACAAGCCAAAAAAAACATGCCATACAGGCATTCTATCTAACCGACTACGGAAACCACTGTTCACTTGATCAAAAAACTATCCCACAAGTGCATCCTCAAGATTCCCTCAAACTCATATTAGAATCACAACAGAAACAGGTCGTAACCTCCTACCAAAGGTTCCAACACAGTATAATGGATCCAATATCTCTAGACTCTAAACAATAAAGTAAAACCACAACAAATCTAACCTCGAGCAATCTATCCCAACACATAAGTAAAACCAAGATATCCTTAGAGATATCACTCAATCCTACCTTCAAGGATCCATCCAAAAGAACCTCAAACAACACTAGATGAAATCCATAATCCATGACAAACTAATAAGATCACACCATCACATGGGACTTGTAGCTTACAATCCAACCCCTAGGATGAAACTAGAACCACCCTAGGAAATCCTCATAAAAACTCTTAAAGTAAAAAAAAATCTAGATAGTCTCTAAACAACAAAAGTATCATGGTCTATGAAAAAAAACACTCATAATAGACTACTCATAAGTTCAATTATGATAATAGGGTGAGAAACAGGAAAAACAGTTTAGGGAAATGAAAGTACACAACATGCACTCCGGGTACACAATGTGTACTCACAGCGGTCTCCCATGGTCATGTGTCTCAGAAAAATTGGTTTTTACTTTTCCAAAGTATATGGAATGTTCTTCCAAGTACACGGAATGTACCCCTACATGGGTACCAACCCATGTACCAATCCCCACTTGACATATAAAACACCCAAGTATATAGTATGTACCACCAATAAACAGTGTGTACCCCCAAATGGGGTCCCCACCTATGTACATGTCCATGTACCCCACCTGTTTGTGTAATCCTATATGGAATGTACCCCAAATGGTCACTAGTTTTGTACCCAATTGTTCAAGAGTTAAGATGGAAAAATAGCCAAGAGTGGGGTGAATTGTCCATTTTAAAAATTATTTTAATGAAAATTTATATCATAGTTAATAAAAATTAGTGCAATATAAAATAAAATAAAAAATAACACAAGATATTTTATAGTGGTTTGAATCTAAATGGATCAACTACACTCTTCACCCCTCTCACAAACTGAGAGATATGGATCCCACTATAACCAATATAATGGAATCTTACAATGAATTTTTCCCACATAGAGTCACAACCTGATTAAAAATTATTTTTCCCTCAAAGGCTTAAACCCAAAATTTCCTACCTTTTTAACCCCTAGAGATTAAATCCAAATAGTCTTCCTTTTTTCACTAGATGCACAACCCAAATGCCTGACTTTTTTTGGATTCACAAAACACAATCCTACCTTTTGAAGGGTGGTATAACCCTTTACAATTACGCACAAAGAAGAATAATAAGAAAAGGTAGAACCACATAACTGGATGTAAAGTTTCAATATATAATTGTTGAGGTAGTAGTGAAATATCCAAAATAAATGAATCAAATGATTTTTAGTTCAGCTGGGGTGGTAGTTGATCACCAGAAAAATGAAGTACTTGTACGGTTCAAGTAATCGTCAACCTCTGTCCTTTACTAGTTTTATCAACTCTAAAATATAAATATTTTCTTTGTGAACAACAACTTTAAAATTTTAATACCATTGCATCTTTTATTTTATTAAATCAATAATCATGCATGCGGCTTCAAGAAATAACTTCAGAGTTTTCCACCCTTGTTTCTCAGATGATATTCCACATGTATATCATTTATAAATGAAAAATATATTAATTAAAGATCACCTAGATATTCTATAAAATAAAACAACTATGCAGTGGAACCTGTTAGAACAATTAATTCAGTATTAAATTACAAGAATTAATATCATTGATATAATCCCTGGTAATATTCGAGGTTAACTCTTCATATACCATCCAATTTGAATTTTAATATTTCAAGTATGGTAATTTCATTGTTAATATTCATCCATACTTAATCCCATAATAATCCCATTTAATTCTTCATAAAAAAAGTTAAAACATGTTTTAATGGATTCTATAAAATTAATAAGTAATTATAGAACAAATAAAACATTAATTATATCTATAATAAACTTGTAGAAAATTGAAATGTCAAGAATAACGTAAAACATAGTATTTTTCAGGTTCCTGTAAAAATTTAAAAAACCACATAGGAAAATCCATGTAGGGAAATCATATAGAGTATTAACATAGGTGAATCATATAGGAAAATCATTTAGGTAATTCACCACATTGAAAAATTATATAGTCATTTACATAAGTGAATCAACATAGCTGAATTCATGTAGGGGGATTTACATAGCCATTTTACATAACCATTTTCCACTACATTTCCAATATTCATTTAGGAAATGTTTTTCACATAAGTGAATATATTTATATCAATTTATCACATAATAAAATTACTCACTTAATAGACTCAAAATATAATAAAATTCATTACGTATCTAAAAAATCTACGTATCCAAATTTTGAAAATAGTATATAGCTTGACTTAAAAAAATCAGACTTAAAAAATACCTTCAAAACGACATAATCAACATTATATACAGTTAAATTATTTTTAGATAATTTCATTATATTTCAATATATTCAATAATCACTTTAATGTGACTTATATAGCTTAAGTTACCATCAAAATACAATAGAAAATTAGTTCTAGAAACTATAGAATTCAGATAGAAGACATGTAGTTACATCTAACCAAATTTAGGACATCATAAAGATCGATTTCAAATTTTATGTTTTATAATGAAATGTATATAAAGTTTTTATATTCCAACTCAATAAAAATAATTTAATTTAAAGTTTTTATCCAGAGTTATGTTTTAAATATAGAAGATATCAAATTCTATAAAATTGACTATGTGGTGAACAGTGAAATGGTTGTGTGGGAGAATCAGCTATGTGAATCCCATATGTGGTACATTTGGATACATGAATCCCCTATATGTGAATAATAAAAATCACTCAAAATGATATTTTAAGGTCCAAAACAATCTATTTTTCCTCATAACACTATATGAAACTCATAGAACATGTTATGACCAATCAAAACACTAAAGTTAAAGATATTTTAAGCAAAGAAATATTACGATCTAATCAAAGTTAAGCATACTTTATTCAAAATGTAATGAAAAGTATTAAATCTATCAAAGATAATAAAACAAATATATATTTTTAATTATTAAAACATAAAGTGGTTTAAGGAGACACTCAACATTCTCCCCCTTTCTGATAATTACAAAATAAGTTATAATTTCATAACTTCTCCCCCTTTTTGAAATTATCAAAAAGATAAAGATTAAATAGATAAAATATCCTTTTTTGAAATGATGATGTTTCATCCTCTATGTAATATATTATATTTTATAAGAATAAATATAAATATTATGAACATGTATATTTCAAAACATGTCTCAAGGAGCCACTTTAAACTGATAAGAAAAAAAAATTGTTTATGAAAAATAATGATAAAGACATTATAAAATATCATTTTATTAAAAAAAATTAATTAATAAGATAAAATCATATAGTATGTATTTTAACTATTAAAATAGTAATATAATTCACAAATATATATATGAATTAAGCAGCAGTAATCTGAAAAACTGATTTTAGATTTCACAAATTTCATCTAAATGTAAAAATTTCAGCATATAAACATAGAAAAACTCACCCTAAAATAATTCCATATAAATATAGATTTCAATATCCATCATAAAAAGTTCAAACTTGGTTTTATTAAACTTATTAAATCCTATGGGATTTTTAAAGATATCAGCAAGTTGATTTTCAGTAGAAATAAATTCCAAATTTATATTTCCTTTTTATATATGATTTATAAGAAAATGAAACTTAACATCAATGTGATTATTTACAGAGTGTTATAATGGATTTTTGAAAATAGAAATAGTAAAATTATTTTCATGGAAAATAGGAATCTTATCAAAATAAAAATTAAAATCATAAATAGTTTTCTTAATCCATAAAGATTAAGATCAACATGATGCAGCAACTATATATTCAGATTCAGTAGTTGAAATAGAAAAAATTTGTTTCTTTAAATCCCATGAAACTAAATATTTACCAAGTAAATGGAATTTACCTAAATTTCTATATCTATAAATCTTTCAGCCACTAAAATTAGAATCAGAATAGCTTGTTAAATCAAAGTTGGTTTTAGCATAGTAAAATAAACAAAGATTCAAAGATCCTTTAACATATCTAACGATCCTTTTAACAGATTTAATGTGACTTTCCTTAGGGTCACTTTGATATCTATCACACATTAAAATTGAAAAAATTAAGTTCGGTCTAAAAGCAGTTAAATATAATAGACGTCCAATCATTCCTTTATAGGTTTTAACATCAAAAGACTTTCTAGATTTATCTAAATATAATTTTCAAAAAGTAATAATGGGAGTATTTTCACTTGTATAAGATTCTAAACCAAATATATTAACTAATTATTTTTCATAATTAGACTGATTTAGAAAAATACCATTATCACTTAAAAAAAATTAAATCCAAGAAATAATTTTAATTCCCCCATCATACTCGTATCAAATTTAGAAGACATAAATTCTAAAAATTCATTAAAAAGATTTTAATTTGAAGATAAAAATATAATATCATCAACATGTATTTGTATAATCAAAATATCATTATAAAATTTCTTAATAAACAAATTAGGATCAACTATTCCTTTCCCAAAATTGTTTTTCAAAAGAAAACTAGTTATCCTTTCATACCAAGCTCTATGAGCTTATTTAAAACTATATAAAGCCTTAGATAATTTAAAAAATGATCAATATGATTTTAATTTTCAAAAACCAAAGGTTGTTTAATATATACTTCTTCATAAATATGACCATTAAAAAAGAAGTTTTGAAATCCATTTGAAATAATTTAAAACCATGAAAAGAATCATAAACTAATAATATCCTAATTACTTCTAACCTGGAAATAGGTGAAAAATATTTTTCAAAATCAATATCTTACTCTTAAGAATATCCCTGACAAACTAGTCTGTCTTTTTTTAACTATATTTCAAGAACATCAAGTTTGTTTCTAAACATCCATTTAGACTCAATGATATGAGAATCTTCTAGAATAACAACTAAAGTCCACACACTATTCCTGTTAAACTAATTTAATTCATCTTTCATATCCATGATAAAATTAGCATCATCTAAAGCCTCATCAATATTCTTTAGTACGAAATCATAAATAAAAGCATGATAAGCACAAACATTCATAATAGGTTTTCTAGTTTGACCTTTTTATTAAATGTTATCAATAACATTATCTATGGGATGATATCTATGAGTCCTACATGATTTTTCATGAATATTTTCACATTTAGAAGAAATATTCTCCCCCTCGATATGTGAATATTTTTCTTGAGGAACTTAATACTCAAAATTAAAGTTCCTAAATTATTCTTAAAGATGATTAATATCATCATATCTTTTATTAAAATACTTTTCATTAAACTTAACATGAATTGATTCTTCAAAAACCATAAGTATTTTAATATATACTCTATAATCCTTACTATATTTTGACTATCTTAGTAAAATACCTTCATCATATTTTTCATCAAATTTATCAAAATCAACCTTAGTAATAAGAATAAAAACTTTACATTCAAATACTCTAAAATAAACAATTTTAGATTTTATACCTTTACAAAGTTCATATGGTGTCTTTCTCAACAAAGGAATTAAAATTATTCTATTATAAACATAATAGGAACTATTCACATCTTCTACCTAGAAATATTTAGGTATATTATTCTCATTTATCAAGGTCTTATCCATATCTTTAAGTGTTCAATTTTTCCTCCCTACTACTCCTTTTTTTTGGGTCCTAGGGGATAAAAAATTGTGAAAAAACCCATTTTCCTCAAAAAACTAGATATATTATAGATTTAGGAATTCACCACCATGATCACTTATAATTTAATTAATTAAGTTTCCTTTCTCATTTTGAACCAATTTACAAAATTTAATAAACTTAGATAATGTTTCATATTTAAGAGTAAGAAAGTAAACACATGTATATATTGTAAAATTATCTATAATAACAAAATAATATTTTTTACCTTATAAAAATCTAAATGAATGAGATCAAGAGGCCTTAAAATTTGAACATATTTAACTAAATTGAAATTGATTTTTTTTCTTTACCTTTAAATCATGAATAACATACAAAGGTGTTGTCCTCTTTCTGTTCTAGTAACTATAGAACAGTTTGGTTCTTGGAAATCTTATGCAACAACTTGAAATTAGCATGTCCCAACCTTCTATGACACAAAATGTTGTCAAATTTTACAGCATTTAAATATTTGAAAATTTTATCATTTAATTCAGTAAAATTAATTGAATAATATTATTTTTTTGATTTCTATAAAACAATACAAATTTATCCTTAAAGAAAATGCATTTATCATTTTGAAATTTAACAAACATTTAATCATTACATAGATAATAAATTCTTATTAAATTATGTTTTAAAACCTTATAAATAATAATAGAATCATAAATTACAACTACACCAAAACCTTTTACCTTTACTTTTTAGTTATCACCAAAGGTCACATTACCTCCATCACATTTATTGAATGATAGAAAATTTTAAATATCACCAGTAATGTGTCTTGAGAATCTATTTCCTATGTACCAAAAAACCATTTTGATTCTATCAATACATAATTCTTGCAGAAACATATTTTAGAAAGAATTTGTACCCATGAAAACTTGGGTTTGATAAAATTAGAATATGAATTTTTGGGATCCCAAATAGATTTCAAACACTTGTTTATAAGAAAAATAATTGATAAATATTTATAAAAAAATACTTATTATGTACAAGAGATTTTGTAAATCTTAAGGAACACTCATTAACATAATTACCTTTCATATTACATCTAAAACAAGTGGTAGTAGATGAAATACCTTTAGATATTTTAACAAATAAATTCTTGTACATTTTAGGTAAATTATTATCATAAACAAGACCAATTATCTTTTTTTTATTTTATTAAAACTCATCAGTTTATCTAAGTTTCCTCTTCCTTTAAAAAATGGAAATATTTTAATTTAAACTTTTAAATTCATTTTTCATCAATTCATTCTCCTTTAGAATGGTATGAAAATTTCTTATTTCAAATTCATGATACTTAGAAATAAATCAACCTCTCTTTTTAATTTATCACTTTCAGCAAGTACATTTTTTAGATTTCCTTGAACATTTTTCATATTTGTATGTGCATAATTTTTTTGAACCTAGATAGATTTTAGATTTTCATTTTCATTAAGAACACCCTTATATTTTATCCTAAGGTTATTGTAAAAACTAGTAATTTTTTCAACTTTATGTTCAATTATATCAACTTATTTAAGAAATTCCTCAATAGTAGGTTTTTCATATGTAGATTCAAAAGATTAATAATAAGTAGATTCACTTATGTGATTTGAATAATACATACAACACAAGTTTACAACATCCTTTTCAGAATCATATTATTCAATCATACTAGAATATTCAGTATAACTCCATCCAGTAGCCATTGCTTTCTTTTCTTTCTTATATTTCTTTCTTTTATTTTTTTCCTTCTTCAGTCTTGAGAAATCGGGCTTGATGTGACCCTTTCTCCTACACTCATAACAAATTACATCTTGATTATCATTAGAAATTAAATTTCCATTTTTTATCCTTTTAATCATCCTTAGGATAGTCTTTATGTGATCCTAATGTGTAACCTTTCTTCCTTATATATCCACCTTTTGAAACATAGGTTGTATCATTCTTATAAAAACTCTATAATTCAGAATAAAAAGATTAAGTAGTAACATTTTATTTAAAATAAATTCCCTTCTTTTTTGAATTATATTCTTCAGTAAGATTTTTTATCTCTAATTAATATTATAATAATGAACCAATAATCTCATCAAGAGTATATTCCTTGAAATTATTACTTTTATCTGTATATACATTTTTAGCATGCCACTTCTTAATAAGTACTCTAAGAACTCTTTCAACAAGAAAAGGATTATCTAGTTTCTCCTAAATAACTCATACCATTTACAATTCTAGTAAATCTATGAAACATTTCATTAACAGTTTCATCTTCTCCCATTTTAAATTATTTATATTCATCTCTTAACATATCCAAATTAGTTATAATAAGTTTATTCGAACCAAGATGTGTAACTTGAAAAAAAATTAGATGTCATGAGCAGTTTTTCATATTGAAACATGACTATAAACATTCCTATTTATTTCATGGTATAAGATGTCCATCAACTTATAATTTAGTACATACTTACTACATAATTTCTAACAAAAGATTTGAATTCACCTTTGGGTAGCTTGTATTGATTTTCCATTATTATCTAATAATCAATGCTTATTTACTTCAATAAATATTCCATTCAATATTTCCAATATCCATAATCATTACCATCAAAATGAGGTATTTTTTGAGTTATCCATCCATCATTCGAGATTATCATTTCCATATTAAACAAATATTTTCCCCTTGATGGTTAAGTCAGGAAATTATTGGAACATATAAAAATATATAAAGAGAGATAGGGGTAAACCCTTTGATACCAATTGTTGGTCCAAAGTTAAGATGAAAAAATAGTCAAGAGGGCGGTGAATTGAACGTTAGAAAAAATATTTTCATGAAAATTTATATCATAGTTATTAAAAATTGGTGCATAAAAAAAATAAAAAAAAAACACAAGATATTTTTATAGTGGTTTATATCTAATTGATCCTTCACCACTATTCACCCCTCTCAGGAACTGAGAGATATAGAACCTATTATAACCAATATAACCAAATATTACAATGACTTTTTTCCATATGGAGTCATAACCTAATTACAAATCCTTTTTCCCCTGGTGTCTTAAACCCAATAAATCCTGCCTTTTTAACCCCTGGAGGCACAACTCAAATATTCTACTTTTTCCCATGGAGGTACAACCCAAATGCCTGGATTTTATTTGGGATTCACAACCCATAATCCCACATTTAAAAGGTTGGTATAACCCTTTACAATTATTTACATTGAAGAATAATAGGAAGAAGTAGAACCATAGAACCATATATACAGTTACAGTGTCTGAGTATTGAGGTAGCAGTGAAATCTCGAGTAGCAAATAATTAAATGATTTTTATTTTGAATGGGAGTAGTAGTTGAACACTAGAAAAATGCAGCACATTTATAGTTCAAGTAATCCTCAACCTCTTCCCTTTTCAGGTTCTATAAAATCTAGAATATATAAAGTTTCTTTGTGCACAACAAAGTTAAAATCTGAAGACTGTTGAATCTTTTATTTTCTTGGAGAAAGAATCATACATTCATCTTTAACGTACTACTTTAGAGTTGTCCGTTCTTATTTCCTAGATAATGTTCCATGTGTATATCATTTATAAATGAAAATAATATTTATTAAATCTCACCTAAATATTATGTAAAATAAAACAACTACATAGTGGAACTCATTAGAACAGTTAATTAAGTATTAAATAACAAGAATTAATATCCTTGGAATACTCCCTGATAATATTTGAGTTTAACTCTTCATATACCATCCAATTTGAATTTAAATATTTCAAGTTCTTAAATTTCAACGTGAATATACATGCACGCTTAATACCATGAGAATCCCATTTAATTCATCATAAAACAAGTTCAAATATGTTTTCATGGATTATATACAATTAATAAGAAATTATAGAACAAATAAAATATTAATTATATCGATAATAAACTTGGATAAAATTTAAATTTCAAGAATAACGTAAAATAGATTATTTTTTCTGGTTCCTATAGAAATTTAAGGAACCACATAAGAAAATCCACATAGAGGAATCACTTAGAGGATTAACTTAGGTTAGAAATTTTGGTGTATCACATGGGTGAATCAAATAGTTTATTCACTATACAAGTGAATTACATATCTATTTTTCATAATCAAATCGACATATCTAAATTCACATAGGGGAATTTATGTAGCCATTTTCCATAACCACTTTTCACTACATAGCCAATATTCACTAAGAAAATATTTTTTAACATAACTGAATATCTACATATCTATTTATCACATAATAAAATTACTCACATAATAGATTCACCATGTAAGAAAATTCATCACATATCTAAAAAATCGACGTAGATGAATTTTGAAAACTGTAGAAAGCTTGACTTAAACAATTTAAAATTTAAAAAGGACCTTTAAAATGGCCAAAAAAACTTTATATCCAATTAAATTATATTTATATAATTTCGTTATATTTCCATATAATCAATAATAAATTTAATGGAACTTATATAGATTAATTTATCATTAAAATACAGTAGTAAATTAGTTCTTAAAAACTATAGAATTCAAACAGAAAACATTCAGTGACTTCAAACCTAATTTAGGACATCATAAAGATCTATTTATAATTTTATGTCTTCTAATTAAATGTATTTGGTTTTATTATATTTCCAAATAAATAAAAACATGTCATTTGGTGTTCTTTATCCCTATTTATGGTCTAAATATAGAAGGTGTCAAATTCTGGAAAATCGGCAACATGATGAATAATGAAATATCTGCGTAGGAGAATTAGCTACGTGAATCCCATATGTGGGAGATTTGGATACATGAATCCCTTGCATGGTAATAGTAAAAATCACTCAAAAATGATATTTTATGGCCTCAAACAACCTATTTTTCCTAGGAAAACTATATGAAACTTTTCAAACATGTTATGACCAATGAAAACATTAAATTTGAAGATATTTTAAGAAAAGAAGTATTACGATATAATCAAAGATAAGAATAATTTATTCAAAATGTAATAAAAATTATCAATAATCTCAAATTAAATAAAAAATATATATCTTTGTAATTATCAAAAGATAAAGTGGTTCAAGTAGCCACTCAACATACCCTATACGGCCAAGTACCCCCACACAGGGTGTCTGGTCGAACACTCGGCCACACGCTAAAGACCACTACATAGAGTGTAGCCTCGATACATATTGTGTAGTCCAAAAAAATAATATTTCCTAAATAATAATAATAAATGGAATTTGTTTATAAAACGACACATTGTGTACACCGGTTTTCCCAAATGGAAAACCCCCGAATCAGCCTGAAACACCTAATTTCTCCCTAAAACTCCCAGATCGACCCACTAAGGGTCCCAAGAAACCCATAAAAGGATTTAAAAATAAAAAACAACTATTATATAGTGATTTTCAGCATATAAATTAAAATACACCTACCTCTGGGTGAAAATCATAGATGCTTCACACCGATCCACAATCCGCAGTTGTTGCACGACAATATGGCATGACCCGAGCTCTATGAAGACACCTCATCCCTTTACCTATACATATTTTCTCTCTATATCTCTCTCCTTATCTTGGACATGAAAATGGAATCCCCCCACAGGCATATTCAATAATCCAAGGGAAAATAAAGAATAAGTAAAAAAGAAAAAAGAAAAAAGAAAATGAAAGGAAAAAAGAAAAAGAAAAGGGGGCCTAGGCCCGACTCCAAATGCAAGCTTTTACATCACCTAGGAAACCCCCCCTCCCCATTCCAGAGTCAATAGTAGAGATAGAATATGAATATGATGCTATGTTTAAAATATATGACCAAACAAACACACTCGAATAAATTAATATTTAATTTATTAATTATTAAATATTCTGTGAAAATATGAATGACTTGGAATTTCACCAAACTACTTTCCTAGAGAAAACACCCTATTATAGGGCTGAAAGAGTTTTCAAAAAAAAATATATAAGATCATATCATAGGATAAATTACCATTTTCCCCTGAAACACTCTTAGGAAAAATAATTTCAAATTTTTTCTGATTTTTCACAACTCGTGAAGACATGGGTTATCACAAGACAGGTCTTTACAAAGCCTCTTTAATGGATTTCCCTGTCATATTACCCTAAACTATATAAAAATTAGTCATTTAAACCTGATTTTAAAATACATGGCATGTAGTCCACCCTAAATGACCTTTAAACTACTTCGAGTGGTCCATTATATACGACCTGGCCTCCATACATGCGAGCTAGATCTATGTAAGAATTCTTGGTGTATAGTTCCCTATCCAAAAATTTGTTCTAGGATTTTAAGGATTATTCTCTAGTTTTTGGTATTCCTTGATTCACCTCAAGCTTTCTCTTACATATCTTGACATTGGGATGGACCATATGAGAAAGATTTGTACAATGATATTATAATAACTACATGTGGCTTGATTCCTGGTATCTCAAGATACATAGTGACATCTAGATCACTTATCTCAAACTCAGTCACAAATATCACTTTCATCCAAAACTCTCTTAGTATATGGTCTCTTCATTAATGTCAGTTTTCTACCTCTTCCATACTTTAGGACACTATATAAAAAAATACAAATCTCTAATCTTAAGTATACCTATAGAGATTATTCTAGTTCTAATAATATATTAGGATATAAGTGCCCCTATTAATAACTATGTGTGTCTTGATTCCTATTATTATAGGATACATAGTGACATGTAGGTCTTCCAACTTGAATTCAACTACAAAATCAGTTTATATCCCCCCATAATCCTATCACTCTAGTTTCTTAATTAATTATGGGTTTTTCATTATTAATCTTGTGCTATAATGATAACATTCCATACCATTTTTAAAACTACATGTGGATTGATTTATATATACCAAGATACATAGTAACACATAATGGTCTCAGCCTAGGTATATTCATAGAGGATATCAATTTTAATTCCATATTCCATCCTAGTGTTTCATCTCTCTCATTCATGTTGGGATCTTTAAAGAACTTGCATTAGGATGAAGGCATTATTGTTTCCCCTATGCATGAACCAGATCTATGAAAAGACCATTTCTTAGAACTATGTGTGGATTGATTTCAATTATTATAGGATACATAGTGATTTCTAGATCACCTACCTTTAACCCAACCATAAATTTCATCACCATCAAACCCTTACCAACATATTGTATTCCATACACATTGGATATTTCTATATTTGACTCTATTCTAGAATGATATATTTTACTTCTATAACTATGTGTTTCATGATTCCTATTGTTATATGATATGTATTGAAATCTAAACCATCATTATCAAGTCCAATGACAAATATTAATTCATTTACACTCCCCTACAATGTGCCATTATAGCCTAATATTAGTTTATTTTGGACTGGATTGTTCCAATAAAATTCTAAATAGCCACTTCCAATATTCCTCACTTTGTTCTTGAAGTGTTTTAATCACTAAAAACATTAAAAATTTATTTTTAATGAGTATATCTAGTTCTAAAAAGGACACATCTTCTTAGTAATGATATATACACCGCATATTCAGCCTACCAACCCAAGGCATGTTTTCATCCTGATTAGTAACTCATCTAAACTCTTGTACCCTCAATAATGTTTTTATGGAATCTATTATTCAAATTTGGTCAGTGACCATACTCAAAATTTTTGTTTTATTTCACCACTTCTTGATTAAAACAATTCAGGTTATGATTTACATATTTCTCATTCCTAGTTAGAAGTTGTAGAAGAACTCCTAGCTCTGGAGACCCATGTGGGTTATCATACCCTTCACTTCATTGGTTTAAACACTATGAACTTAAATAGTGTGTGCCTCTCCTTGAGTTCATCCATACTGATATGGTATCCTTCTTTATTCACATTGAATTATCACCTTGCCTTTATTGGTAAATATATTGCCTCATATCTTAGTCTAAGCACAGTGGATCTAAACTATGTGCTTTTATCCTTAATATTTTATATACCAACATTAGGATCTCAATTCATGTTAGGTTTTTCCTTTCCCTTATTGTTATATATATTGTATCAATTTTTGGTTAAAGTTTTATGACCTTAAACCCTAGAAATATCTAGTCAAGTTGTTTATCCTTAAACATTAGATTTATTGGTATGACTTACAAGGCCTTAAATATATAAAAGGAAAAGGACATGATTCTCATCATATTGAGAACTCACAAAGGGAAACCCAGTAAAAAGTCAAGTTTCTTTTTGCTGGGAATGTATTTTGTATATATTAGGTAAAATTTTGAGCATTTGAAAAAAAATGCACAAATATTTTCAATTTGAAAACCTAAAAAGGTTGGAATTAGTAAAATTTGAGTTCCTTATAACTAATCTTCTCATTATTTGGGGCTTAGGTAAAAATTTATGGCTAAAATAAAAAATACATAAAGCTGTTAGGACCACCATTTTTTCTTGGAAAAATCCAAGCTATGCTCACTAGGTTCACCAGCTTAGGTAAAATTAGAAAATTCTTTTGTTCCACACATATATTTGTTTATATGATATGTATAGGTTGTATGAAGGTGTGGTTTTAGGATACTTGAACCCTTTTTAATACTGATCCTCATGAAAATATCTCTTCATGATTTTCAACATGTTGCATCATTAACCCCCTTAATATATAAATTGATTAAACTTAGCTTGTAGTGATAATAAAAGTGCCACATATTGAGTGTACCTATATCTATATAAGAGTATAAGTTCATAAGGAGGTCATACTTCATATCTAAATGAACTAACTTTAGATTATAGTGATGGTAAATGTGATTCATATTCAGCCTACCCATATACAACTAAGAGTAAAAGTTAAGGAGGAGGTCATACTTTATATCTAAATAGATTAACCTTGGTTTATAGTAATAGTAAATGTGCTACATATCTAAACTGACTATATCAGTATAAGAGTAAAATCTCAAGAGGAAATCAAACCCTATATTTTTTTGTCTCATATACTATCCCTAACATACAGTGATGGTATATTTTATTCATATACATCTTTCCTATATCTATCTAAGGGCATAGGACTTCAAGATAATGGATTGATTCATATATTTTTTCATTGGATTAAGTTTTTAGAAATTATTATTTACTTGATCCATTTCCATATAATATTAAAATGGATTCATTTATTATGGTATTACTCATTATGAGTTTCATAGATTATCATAAATTGGTAGTCAAGAAAATACAGAAGTCTATGAATTGACAACAATTTTTGGTAGAATTTTTTTTATTTATTAGATAAAAGGATAAAAGATATAAAAATCCATGTCATATTCCCAATTTATTATAAATTCAAAGGAGGACATGATATTGAAAAACTACAAAAATAGATTTTTTATTGGTTCTCAATATTGGATCAGTGACCACAATGAGTCATCAATTGCCCAGTGAAGTTTGAACAGCTTCATGAGATTTTCCTCCTCCTATGATAGTAGCTCATGGGTTTGAATGGTATCATTATCTCCTACTTTATTAGCTTCTTTGATATGACTCTCATGATCTATTATTTTATCATAAACTTTATCTATCCATTAGTGAAGGTGATTTTCCAAGGCTTCCCCTTTGATAGCAAATTATTTCTACTCATCCATCATCTCAACATGTTGAGGTAACTCATGAAGTCCCATGGCCCTAAGATCTATGGGGTGAATAGTAGATTTAGCCTATGCAATCTCTAATCATAGTTTTTTATCCTACTCTTGTTTATCAACAATTTTCTTCACGTTGACATGGATATCATTGTATTTGAATTCATAGTACCCTGCAGTGGTTAACATGAACTCGGGATTGGGTGGTTGAGGATGCAATTCTCTCATAAGGGTTTTGTGGATAAACTACTAGATTTCTCACCACAATAGATTCCCCATAGACCACTATATCATAAGAGACCCTAGATTTGAGCTGACATCCACCAAGGAGAATAAAATATATCTCAACACTGAGTCACTTAATGTGAACATGAGATTGACATTTTCAATGATTTTCATCCTATAGTGATGATCATATTAGGGTATTATCCTTATCTACTTGAAAATATATGGTCATAAACAGTATTATTATGGTTAATCATAAGAAACATATATATTAGTTAATGGATATGAGAATGGAAGATAAGCAGTGTGAGTGTTTACCTCCTTTATTGGGAATGTTGATCTCTCCTATTGAAATTACTCCATTGGATGGACTAATAGGAACACTCTCTAGTGGCATTACATCCTCTAAAGCTACTATATCAGTTTGGGAAAGTTATATTATTTCCTTCTCCACCACTAGTTAATCATATGGGCTGATCAGTGCATCTCT
Organism: Viscum album; assembly: GCA_963277665.1. Lineage (NCBI taxonomy): Eukaryota > Viridiplantae > Streptophyta > Magnoliopsida > Santalales > Viscaceae > Viscum > Viscum album. The sequence continues at coordinate 1,456,646,799 of OY728148.1, forward strand.
TCTTGGAAAAACTCCCTTAACATTCTCAATTTATTCTCTTAAGAATTCTTAAAGAGACGCAGAAGGATATAGGAAATTCGTCCTGATAATATCCCTTATATCTTCTTCAATATCTATAAGTCTCATAATTTATTTGAGACCTGTTTTTCTAAGGAGTTTAGAATCACTACAATATTCCATTGAAATCTCTAAATAAAATATCAAAGAGGTCATCTACCTGGTTATCAAAGGCTTCTGAAGATGCCACTATTGATGCTTCCTCCACAATAATAGAAGGATCAAAATGAGTGCCAAGAACATACACTTATAAGACCTACTTATAAATGAATTAGAAATTAGCCTAAGAAACCATAACCTCATTAGTGGTAATAGGGGATGAAGTGACCAAATGAATGAAGTTTTATTTTTTATCAATAAGGTTGTGAGAAGTAAAAATTCAATTGTGTTGTAAAGATGGTTGAGTTTTTGATACTTGGAGGACTTATAAAGATATATTTAATGTGGTAACTCTTATATGTGATGATTTTTAGTAAGAATATCATAAACATAAAAGACAAAGTATTGGTGGAGAATAAATTATCTACAATAGTTTTAAGTTGATTTAGAATTCCTCGAAATCTTGGGATGATGTTCTAAGACGGTTGGAGGAAGTCTGAAAGTGTTGTGCTGGTTGAGAAAAATTGATTATAAAGCTATAACAATCATCTCCTAAGGTTTATGTGAGTTGTCATAAGTTTGAGACAGACTAAGCGACCTAATTGTAAGGTTGAGAAAATGAAATTGTAAGGTATATTCCAAATAAACCTTGTTAAATGGAAATTACATAGGGATTAAAAAAATTAGGATCTACAAAAGGGTGAATATTGATATATAATTAAATACACGTATGATTTATCAGCATATGAATGGACCATGTGTGTGTGGGTTCACATATAAATCATTTGAGGATCCACGTATGATTCATCTTCATATGAATCAGTGGTTTTTTATAAGATATGAAAATATTATAAGAGAGTAAGTCTCTTTGTATGATTAAAATATTTCATATAATAGAATAATTATGGAATATGGGTAGATCACATAAGATAAGGTTTCTCATATGATATGAGATTTTGGTAAGATACATAACGGAAGATGAGAATCGTGTATAATGGCAGCATAGTAAGTGTTGTGTGAATAATATAAGGATCACGTAAGATAAGTGAATAACATACAATATGAGGCTTTATAATACATGATATATCTTATGATATGAATGTGGTTCAAAAATTATGATAATTACATAATAAATTATTCTAGAGAATGAGAATAAATTCAAACAATGCACAATATGATCTTTATGAAAACTAAATATCACAATCACTTGAATGAATTATGATCCATGCTAAAAAAAGCATCAAAATAAAGGTTATTTTGATTCAATATGGAATATTAAGATGATACCCATTCCGCAAAAGGAAATTTTCATGTCATAGTGATGCATGCTACCATTCATATGTGTATATTTGAAATAAAAATAAATTCATTATTTTGTGGATGATTAAAAGTTTCAATATTTAAATTCACATGAAGAAGGTAAGAAGCCTGATACTTAAGGAATACCTTTTCCAAGAATTAAGATAAGTTTCAATAGTAAAATTAATTAGTAATCTATTTACTAATTTTAAATAAGGATATGAGATCACTACTACTAATGAATATCAAGGAGTTTCCAAAATTCCATTTTGGAAACAATTATTCATGATATTATTTTTTGAATATATATGTGCAGAAAAGAATAAGGAAGGTACCCAAAAAAATGAATCATGTGAATATTGTGCATGTTTTAAGTGTTGAGAAATAATCAGATCCTGATACACTATAGTATCATGGAGAGGAGAAGAGATCGAAAATGGGAGACATTTAAGGAGAAAGGAACTTGTTGAGCTTGAGTGTTCAAGTTTCTGTGAAGACTCGAATCATTTAAGATCTAGAGTGATTGTTTGAGACTAGTAGTTTTGATCAAAACTAATGGATGCTAAAGTTAATTAAGTTGTTTTACATGAGAAAACCAGATGATCCAATTTGTCTATGGAGGAAGATCAATATCAAGTATTATATAAGAAACCTAAATTAGAGGAAATTTTTTCTTATTTTGGATCATATCTTGTATTGGTATGTTGTAATAACCAGCGGGAATATAAAGTAAAAAAAATGTGGGACTATATTTTAATTGGACTAGGGTGTTCCTTGGTTTAACCACTTAGGGATATAGTATAAGAATTTGTGATTGGGGAGACTAACCAATCACAACAAGGAGTGGGAATTTTTTTTCCAAACCTTATAAATATTTATGTATTGTGACTTTTTATTTTAGATATATATGAGGTGAGGGTGAGTAATTTATATTTATATTATTAGTATTATAAAAAATCTAAGATTTTGAATAAAAAATATAATTCATATAAAGAGTCCACTGATTCAACCCACCCCCCAGTGGTCCAACCAAAACTGGGCGCTACAAGTAGTATTGGAGCTAATCTAGGTTACCTATGAAGATCCGAGAAGTATATGAGTATGGAGAACATAAATTCAATGAAAATTAGGGGTATCCCAATATTTTATATTATTAATTATCATATTTTTAAGATTAATATTATACCCAAGCTTCTTTCACTTCGTTTAGAAGTTAATGATGCAACAACTATTGTATTTAAACCCATTACTGAAGGAGAATCCATGTCTTTATCTGATAAAAGAATCTTGTAGGTTAATGTAAAATTTCAAAATTCCATATTGATTTATATATTAGAAAATTTATACATAAAGGTCATGGTACTTCAAACTATAAAGGATATTTGACACAAATTGAGAAGAAACTATAATGGTAATATTAATGTTAATGATTCCAAATATAAGTTTTGAGGATCATATTTGAATATCCTAAAATGGATGATAATGAGATAATTGGTGATTATTTTACAAGATTCAATGATAATTTCAGTAATATTTGGGGGTTTGGTGAGAAGTTTTAAAATTCCACTATTGTTAAAAATCTTATGAGGAATTTGTCAGATTATTTTGATCCAAAAGTTTCAACCCTATAAGATAAAGAAATCTTGATGGTATATGAGATACATAATATGATCATTGCATATGAGATAAGGAAACACCAACCTTCAATAAGAAATAAAAAATAGTAAATGGAATTTGAATCCATGAGAATGAATAAATCCAGAGATGAAGAAGTAAAGAATCAAGTGACTATGAAGATGAGGGAGATAATGAAGATTCCAACAATGTTGTTTCTATTTTATAAATGATGTTAAAAAAGGAAAATGGAAATTAAATGGTAAAAACCCACCAAGTTTCTATAACTATAATGGATTTATAAATTTTAAAAATATGTTTCCAAAGAAGAATACTATAGAATCTAAAATAGATAAAGAAGATAAGAAACAAAAAAACAAAAATAGGGTATGAGTAAGAAGAAATGTTCAAGAAACAAAAAAATAAATTTGATAATAAATAAGAAGAAAATATAATCCTTATCAAGAATTAAATATGATGATTATGTTAACTTTATGGTTCATTTTAAAAGGGTTTTTAACACCTCGATAAGAAATAATGGATAAGAGATAATAGAACCGGAGTGCATGCTGAAAGATAATTTGGAAGCCTGTCATGAAGAGAATAAAAATCTCAAGAATGAAAAATAAAATTAAGTAGAAGAAAAGAATAAGGTGGATAAAGAAAAGTAATATTCATATAAAATTGAATTATCTTATGTTAAATAAATCGATAAATACAAGCTGAGTGTAGTTGAGTAGAATAAGATGATGAGAGACCTTGAGGAAAAGTTGGATGTGAAAGAAGAGGAGTTGTTCAAGACACAATATGTTTGTATTAGAGCCCAAAATGAGTCAAATAATATAATAGAATACTTCTAAAAGGTTTTTAAGGTCAAAGGTGAATCCTCACAAGTGATAGAAAGGTTTCTAATGGGAAAGGTAAATCTATACTTAATAAAAGTGAATCTATTATTTCTAAAAGTAAAGGTTACAAAAATAAGTTTAAATTTTTTTAGAAAAAAAATGAAAAATGATAATACCTATTCAAAAATAATTGTAGAGAGTAATATGCCAAGAATACCATACCCCTCTTGGAAAAAATAGGCTCAGTTTGTAGTAGGATAACAATATGAATATTCTAAATAGATTTATCATCAAAATGGAAGATCAAAGTTCTGTGGTTTTTTATAGTGTTCTGTAAGGTATAAAAATAAATCCTAATATTTCTAGAAAAATATTTCATTGATAAGGAAGAGGCATGAACCGTCTATAGTGAGTAAATGAGGAAAAATTCTTAAAATAAGCAACATGTGACCATGAATACAAAAAAATTATCCACCCAAAAGAGATAGGTTCCTTATGGTGTGAAAGGAAAGGAATATCAAAGTGTAAAAGTTGAAAGTTGTATTATACTAATACTACCAATAATTCATATGAAAAAATCCAAATAAGATGATCGTGTCAATATAGAGTTCCTAAAAATTTTTCTAGATCAACCGAAATTGGATAAAAAAAATTAGCAAAATTTCAACTGGATGTTGCAGCTAAGGGAAAGAAAGTGGTTTCAGAAGAAAATTTTAATGTTCATGAGAATTCATTGATATGTAATGACTTAAAAAATTTAAGAAACCCTATGTGAAAGGTGTGTATAGACTTGGAATTGCATGAAATACTGCAAGAAATTTTTACCATCCCAAGAAGAATTCATGAGAAAAAGTATGTAAGGAAATGGAAATGAAGTTACCTTGATGATTTAGGTAAATAAGAAAACTCCATGTGAAGAAAATAATCATGGTAAGAAGGTAAAAAGGGAACCTATGAAGGATGTTAACAAGAAATTGAAAACTTCTTGAGATGATATCAGAGGAATGAAAGAGAGGTATTGGTTGAGATAAAATTTCCAACCTTGATGTTACCACTGAGGAAAAAAGTGGTCCCTTATTATTCCCTTGTTTTTATTTTATTTTTCCACAAATATGAAGAGAATTAAAGGAGATATATGAGAGTTATACAAACTATACAACAAATAAGTTTTCATTCATGGGGTATTATAATTTCCATAAAGAAGATGAAGTGAGTTCATCAATTGAGGGGGAGTAAAGGTGAAGAAAAGTTATCAAAAATTCAATATACAGTGAATATATAATTTTTGGAAAGCTTTGTAAATTTTATGAATGAGGTATAAAATTAGCAATTAAATCCCTTTTTTTATTATATCAAACATATTTATTAAGGAGTTATTTTTGATGAGAATATAAAAATGGATAGTAGTTATATGTCTTATAGTTTAAATTTTTGATGTTTTTCTTGAAGATGATTGAAGATTATAATCCATGGTAATTTTTTTTGAAACATCCACAATATGTTAGAATTTAGTTTTAGTCATGTGTATGTGATTTTGTGGATAACATTGACCTCCTTGGTTAAATAATTCTTATTTTCTACCCTGGTTTATCCTATATGGACTTCAACTTGACTAGCTAAAGGATCATTACTAAGAAATTTATATGATGTAATCCTTCTCTCAAGAGTGGATCAAACAATAACTCAGAATAAAAGGATGGAAGAATAAATTTGGAAATAATTTGAAGAAGATGATATGTTAAGACCCCTATATCCCCTTTTAATTTATTTTCAACAAGGGGGAGATGAATTACTTTGAATTTGGTGAAAATGAAATGGAAATTTCCAACAAATATAAAGTGAGGATTGAATTTTTCAAATGAATAAAGTTGTATTTTTTATCAATAATATTGTGAGAAGTAAAAGTAAAAGTGTGCTATGAAGATGATTCGGTTATTTCTTCTTGAATAACTTGGAAATAAAACTTTAATGTAAGAACCCTTATAGATTATGATTGTTAGTAATCAAGCCTTTAATGTAAAATACAAAGTGGTGGTGGATAAGGAACTATCTACAATAGGTTAAAGTTGATTGAGAATTCCTAGGATTAGAGGATGATGTTTTGAGATGTTTATTTGATGATGAGGTTCCAAGATAGTTGTAGGAAGTGTGGAAGTGTTGATTTACTAGTTGAGAAATATGGATAAGTATGGATATTGTACGGTTGAGACAAACATTATCATAATTTTGAGAAAAACTAGTAGTATGGTTGGTACAAGTGGCTTATAAGGTTTATGTAATTCATTATAAGGTTGTGACATTATGGGCGATGCATTTGAAAGGTTGGTACAATAGATTTTTAAGTTACATTCCTGTAGAACCTTACAAAAAATAAATAAAAACAGGATCTGATAAATAAGGATATACAAAAGGGTGAATCTTGACATCATAGTAAATAAATGTATGAGTGATCAGTATATGAATGGACCACATATGGGTGGATTCAAGTATGAATCGTTTTAGGATCCATGTATAGCTCATCTATATATGAATCAATGCATTTTTGTAAGATATATAAATCACATAAGCGAGAAGTATTCTTTATATAAAACAAATATTTCATATGATATAAGTCTTATAAAATATGTAAAAACCATGAAATATAGGGTTTCTCATATGATATGAGATTCTTATAAGATATAGTTTGGAATATGTGAATCATGTATGATATTTGTGTAATAATTGTTACTTGTATGATACGATTATTATACAAGATAAGTGAATCATGTATAAAATGATGCTTTATAAGATATGCACTATCTTACAAAATGAATGAGGTTTTAAAATTATGAGAATTCTTGAATGAATTATTCTAGATAATGGTAATCAATTCAGATGATGAACAATCTAATCTTCATGGACAATAAATATCACAATCACTTAAATAGATTTGGATGCATTTATAGAATAAAGCATCAAACAAAAGGTGGTTCTTATTCAAGTAGGAATATAGATATGATATCCAAAACATAGAAAGAAAGTTCCACATCATAGAGGTGTGCGTTTCTATGCACATGGAGATATTTCAAATAAAAATAAAGAGAGTATTTTTTGGAAGATTAGAACATGTGATATTCAAATTCAAGTTAAGTAGGGAAGAGTTTTAAGTATTAAGGAAGACCTTAAATGATAATTCGAATAAGTTTGAATGAGGATATTAATTGGGAATCTATTTACTAATTTAAAAGAAGGAAATGTGATTATTGTTGCTACAAAATATCAAGGAGTTTCCAAAATTCTATTTTGGAAACTATTATCCATGATATTATTTTATGGATGTATATATGAAGAAAAATAAGAAGGAATGTACTAAAAAAAGGAATCCTATTAATTTTATATAAGTTTTGAGTGTTTAGAAATATTGAGATCCTGATACACTATAGTATCATATAGAGGATAAGAGATTGAAGTCGATATCCATTAAAAGAGAAAAGAACATGATGTGTCCAAGTTTTTGGGTTTCTAAGAAGACTCGGATCATTGAATATCTATAGTAAGTGTTCAATACCAACAATTATTATCATAAATAGAATCTACTAAATTTCTTAAATGTTTTATACATTATCATGTTAGTAGATCCAGTTTATTTGTGGAGGAAGATCAATATCAAGTGGTTCGGAAGCATCTCAAAGAAGAAGGAGGCCTTTCATATTTTGGATCATACATTGTAGTGGTAAGTTTTACTCTCTAGTGAGTATTTGGAGTAGGAACATAGTGAGAATTTGTTCTTATGTGACTTGTACAATCCTTTGTGTGACCACTTGGGGATATGGTGGAAAAATATATGATTGGGAAAACTAACCAATCAGAATAAGGAGTAGGATTTTCTATTTGAACCTTATATATTATTGTGTTTTGTGCCTTATTTATTTTAGTTTCATACGATGTAAGTGTGAGTAATTTTTATTGAGAGGATAATGAATTTTACTAGTCTAATAGGTTTAATTAGAAATAGAATTCATAAAAAGATACCATTGATTCACCTCCCCTCTCTTAGTGGTCTAACTTAACCTGGGAACCACAAGGGATTCATCTTAGGACATTGATACTTCCCTCATAGCAATAGATACCTCTACCTTGACATTATATAACATCATAGAATCCTAACACTCCACTTCTTCATCTCTTGATGCATAAGGCACTAAAATAAAAAGGAATCAACATCAGTATCTCAATGAGGAATTTAACTAAGGACATGATCAAGGCTAGGGATCTAGCTTACCGAGGAGAGGTAAATTTCCCAATGAGACCTTCCCCTATACTTTATCTTTTAGTTTTTCCACATAAGGAACCCTCTTTAAGAAGTGGGATTGTGAGGGAAGAAAAATTCTATATCAATACCTAAATATGAAGGGGAGTAAAGGGAAATTTTGAATACCAACCTCTCTCTAGTGAGAATATTCATTTCTAATGTGGAGGCACTCCATCAACGCTTGATGAGGGATAAATAGGTTTCAATCTATAAATATGGATTATCCAATCCTAGAACTCAGGAAGTGTAAAGAGTTTCCCACCTCTTGACCTCCAACATCATCTTATATCTTGTGATAGTTCCCATTCCTCTAGAGTGGATGACCTGATAGCATTTCATATTAAAGTGCCACCCTTGACATACTGGAGAGACTTTGTTGGCACCTGCATCAACTTAATCCACTATAAAAAAAATAGGGTTTAACATATAAATGGAAGCTCAAAATTCAAGACATTGTATTTATGGAATCAAAGATGTTGTTCCAATCCTCATTTGCTGACTAGTTATTAACCCCTTGACATTTTTATTGTCAGGCATTTCTTACATGTGTATTGTGAGGGGAACCCTATCATCAGTATCGTGCACCAACATATATATCTTCTTGATATATAGGAAAACCTACACTATATAATTTATATGGATAACATTAGTATGAGATTTTAGGTTTCCTATCTATGGGATTTTTATACCTTAGAGTACAACCCACAAGTCTTTATATTTTTTATCATTTGTCCATCTATTCCAAAAGTGGAAGGCCACAATATGAAAATAACCTAGGGAGATAGTATAAGGCCCTCCCTCGGGCTTAGAAGAGGTATCTGACCCCTTTATCTTCAGTTTTTTTCTTGTTCTATGGACTTAAATTATAGCATCATCCCACCACCTTTGGCTTGACCATCTAACCTTGAGCTCAGGATGTGTCGGCTCCTCGATCATAAGCTATTGGGAGGGTTAGTTATGCTAATGATCTAGATGATCAAACACATTTTACTTATCCCTGCCCTTTTAATGCTTCCTAATTTCACACTTCCCCTTGTCAGTGAATTTCAACTCACTAGCCTTATAAACATTCATTGATGATATATTGTGGGGATAAGAAGAGATCCATGAATTGGAATATCCAGACATCAACCTAATTCTAGCATCTAGGAAAGGTGAGTTGATTTTGACATGGGTGTCCTCTCAAATCATCATTGGAAAAAGTTTCCTATCCACCATGGGATGTCTATCATCATAGAATTCAAAAATTATTTTGAAACCCATTGTTTCATACACCTTAATTAGTGATAAAATTAGTAGGGTTTTTAAACCTCATAGATGATGTCATAATCGATTAGTGTAGATAAAATGTAGTTTCAAAAATCCATTATATATGAACACTATTCATACCATCTATAATCATATTCCATGAAAATTCCTATTAATACTTTACTATGTGGTAATAATCTGAACTTTTATTGTATCCCTAGAGTCTTGACAATTTTCAACTTTTCCATTGGTAGTGCTCAGATACTTGAGACAACCAAAATGAGGGGTTTATATCTACACATTGAAATATCAAGCATGCTATGAAATTAATAAATTTTGAAGTGTGATGTTATCCAAATATGAATGACTTAGAATTGATCGTAGATATGAAATGAGGACTTCCCTAGGTAGACATGTAGTAGACATCTGATATATTTTCCAAAATTTGTGCCTCCAAATTGATAAACCTTGGGTTCTCAATAACCAACCTCCTCACCTTCACGAATGTGTTTGGACTATCACCCATGTGTGAATCATCAAATGACAGCATGTACCATCTAATCCACATTGAAAAGAATCTTGAAATACAAATTTGAGGCTCTATATCAATGTTAACCCTATAACCCCATAGTTCGCAGTGCCTTGCTCAAGTTTAGGTTAGCAGATACCCAGGTTCCCCTTATTTTACATATTAGGGAACACCATTAGGAATTGGGAAGTTTTTTAATCATAATTCATGACCAAAAAGATATTTATCCACTTCTCAAACTTAATGACAGTAAGAGGTTGAGGCTCATTCTTGAAAATTTTGTCACTTTTCTTCAACGTGGTCTTTTCTAATGGTGGCATCCACTCGGCATCCCCCCAAATGACCTTAGGTGAGAGGAAATCATTATAAATTTCTCTAAGTATTGGCTCCCTAGAAATCCTATACACATACTATAAGTTAGTTCCCACTTATCTGTATGCTAGATGGAATGTGTTAATCTGAGGGATCCACTAGATGATAAGGTCGAGAATAATGTTTTCATTCTTAAAAACAAATGTTTGTGACCAAAAACATCCTTGAATATTATTGTGGTACAAAGGTGTTTCTCAAAATCCACATATTTTTTCAGAACCAGTAATACAACATCCACTTGGGATTAAATCCACATACGAGGTGAAGTTATCAACCCTCATTCTACCATTGGAGTTGGTTGTTAACTTCCTAGCGATATATTGGCAGGTAATAATGTATATGAGGCTTCAGATGAGATGTGAGACTATCAATAGTGGTATTCATGTACCACTTGATATAATATAGGTCTTTGGAAGACTCCCTGATAAATTCACCATTCATAAAAATATTTTCCACTCTAAATCTGAGTAGTGGGTAAACCAAGATGGTGGCTAGATTTGGTATGGATGAGGGATGTTGTCATCACCCATCATGTCACATCCATGATTTATTTTTGAGGTATTTTTCTTGTTTATTTTTGTATTGTATTGGTTAATTAGATTTATCCAGTGTTTTTGGTGAAAAATGGAGTTTTTTTACCCAACAATTTGTGGCACAAGGTTAGTAGAAACTATGCACCATCCTAGGAGAGACTTTACACCCTAGAAAATGGCATTATCCAGGCTGCACGGCCTTCCACACGGTCATGCGTCTAACCATGAACCCATAATAGTGGCTCTATCTAGGGAACACATTCAATTTCACAGGTGTTTAACCTTTCCTAGGATATGTTGTGTCCTCTTTTTCCTTTCTCAGGATATGCCACATGGTTACCACACAGTTTGGAAAACCGTGATACTTACCCATAATTTAAAAATATTGATTTTATATTTTTTTTCTCTTTGATTTTAAGACCCTAAACACCTTAAATCACCCCATTTAGGATTATTCACCCTAGTTGTGACTCCATCACCTATTGGATCCCTTGGACCCTCAAAATCTTGGGTGTTTTCTGTGGATATTCAAGGAATCATCAAATAAGTATTTCCATTTCTCATTTCCTCCTACTTCTTGGTTTCTCCTCCCTTTATTCTTGAGTTCTTCCTTATCCAATGGGTTGGTTACCCTAATGTGGGTTGAACCTTGTCTCTTTGGGTTTAATATTAATTTTTCTGGTATGATCTTGCCTTTATAGGGTCCTCTTATGGTGTAGTTGTAGTTTTATACCATACTCTAGAATTTTCTAAGCTTGAGGTAGGTGATTCCATGATTTTAAATTATTGAATGATTTTTGTATGATTTTTATGATTTATAAATGTGTTCTATTAATTATTTTCATGGTGTGAACTATGTTTTGAAAATTGTTTGCTTATTTAAAATGGATGTTATTATTTGTTTTTTTCAATGTTGGAAGTGTGCTTATAAAAGTGGTGGATTTTGTGTGTGTTTTCTATTATGGATTGAGAGAATGTGTAAGTGGTGTTTCATGTGACATGAAAAGTGGAAATTTAGTGTAAAGGGAATCCTAGGTGACCAGACTAAGACTAGTAAGCTACTCAGATTAGTGGGGTTTAGGTCTAGTTCCTTCTAGAAAGATTTATTCTAAAACACTAACTAAACTTATGATGATGATTGGAGACCACTAGAGCATGGTATGTGTTCCCCTCTAGTGCCTTATACATGAGTACATTGTGGGTTATGGTTTTTATATCATTTTAACTGAGGTACAAGGTTCATAGGGTCCCACTAACACTAGTACTTAGGGATTACCTGTGGTGCTCGTGTGATGATATGTTTGTGGCTTGGATCTTGGTTGTATGTGTATTTTCCTTATAGTTTTAAAATCATTATTTATCAAAAAAAACTATATTTTTCATTAAAACAAGCGTGGCTATTTTTATTATAATGTTTGGAATGGAATCCATCTCTTTGGGTGGTATCCTACTAGGCATTGGCTCACACCCTACATACACCCTCAAGTGTATATAGACCTTGTTATGTTTGACCTAGGTAAAGGAAATATGTTCTGTGGTGGTAAGGTTGGATCCAGTTACTAGTTTTCCTCTTCTTACAGGTATTGGTGGAGCTGTCTTAAAAGTGTTGTCCTTCTTGTTTCATAGAGGTTCTTGGTGGTTTGGTTGGTTCCCATCCTCGTTTTATGTTTTTAGTTTTTGTTTAAAGTTTTAAAATATTTAGCATGTGATAGTTTTATTTATTTTGGATATGGTTATTGTTTATAATGAGATGTTTGATAATTTTTAATTTTTTATGGTTGATTTCCTTGGGTAAATCCATTCCAAAAAAATGAAATGTTGATACCTAGGCACTAGTTTCCAGCCCGTGGGGATTGAGAATGACTTTTGGGCCATGAAATGGGTTGGGAAGGGTGTCAGGTTATATGGAATCCCGATATGATTCATGAAAAAATGGTATTATATCATGGTTTATCCCTTTCTTTGGGTCATGATATTTGAAATATTCTAGATAGATAGGATCTAGGAATGTTAGGTATTAAGGTTATGGTTACAATGGGGTGTTTGTATAGCACACCATGTGATAGACCTTGGGTCACCATGGGATGTTAAGACTTGGTTTAACTTCTCCTCTAGGTAATACATACAGTCTATAGACTATGCATGGATACCAAGTGGGGGTGAAGTGGTTGGGATTATTATTGAATTTTTTATGGTTTTATTTTGATCTATGGGAGTGTTTTTGAATTTTTTATTATTGCTGAAAATTTTCAAAATGTTGTATTGATAATTGTGTGGATGGATTCTTTGTTTTTATAAATGGTGTAGTAATATGCCTCCCTGAAGACTTCTTGTGCAACCATAGGAAGAGTTTGAAGATAGTTCTCTCTCACCAATTAATCAGATACTAGTGAAAGCAGTTGTTCATGTTGTTTAAGATTTAGTCCAGAGAGTGGGATATGGTTCTACTCATATTAGGGAATTTGAACCAGATCCAATAAAGGAAAAGTCACAAGAGTTTCTCAAGAACAAGCCTCTATATTTCTAGGGTATCACAAATCCCTAAGAATTTTAGGATTGTATTGACAAGATCAAGAGTATTTTTGGGTTTCTTGACACTCCTGAGGCTATTAAAGTAAATTGTGCTTCATTATTATTGGAAGGTCCCAATCAGAGGTGGTGGGACTCAGTGGTTTAGGATGGGAATCATTATAAGATAGGTTATAAGGGATTCAAGTTCATATTTAATAAGAAATATTTCCTAGAGAACTTGGCCTTCACTAAAACCTGAGAGTTTTTGGATCTTTACAAGGGGGATTGAACCGTGTTGAAGTATACCAACCATTTCACTAAGTTAGTTTCGTTCACACACAAAGTGATTTAAAATGAGTAGTTAAAGGCCCAATGGTTTGAAATGGGGTTGTGTTCAGATATTTGATCCCATGTATTCTTGTTCAAGTTGAATACCTATGATAAGGTGGTTTCCCATGCTTTGATAGTGGAGATAGAATACTCTAGAAAGTATAGTTTTTTAGGAGTGGTTTCCACTATAGGTCAGGGCAGTGACATTTTTTCTAAGAAGAAGATAAAGTGTGATGGGTAAGAGAATAGGGGATTTGGTAGTTCAGGACATCCTTCCTAACTATTATCATCTGCGACTTCGGATTCTTGGTTAGTCTTGTGTCGTTAGTTTGGGAAGGCAGGGTATATGAGGTCAGCATGTTTAACTCCAACCAGACCTTGTCATCAGTGTGAAACTATAGATAACTTATAGTGTTTTTGAACAGTTGCACACCCATATCATGGTGGTGTAGGTTTTGAAGCCTCCAGATATATTTTAACCCAGTCAGAGCCATCCAGGATAGCGGGTTCTCAGTTTGGTGATCGTGGAATCAGGGATGGATCCACTTCTAGGAAGAGTCAGCTTAAGGAAAAGTTGCTAGTTAGTGGTAATTCTCAGGATCAAGTGGATATGAGGTACCTTCATGTTATGTATCAAATTCCAATATAATCTAATACAGGGACTATGATGGTTTTAGGTATGATTATTATTACATCATTTATAGTTGTTATTCTATTTGATACAGGTGCCTCTATTTCATTTATTTCTACCCTTTTTTTGGATGTGTTAAAATTTTCGGTCAAGATCGTGTCATATGTGATGGAGTTAGTGATGTCGCTTGGTAAAAAGAAAGATTAGTGTTTTAGGTGCCCATATTTCACACTCACTATGTCAGGGATCAAGATGGAATGGGTTTTCTTGGTTCTAGAAATGGACATTTTCGATGTGATCCTTGGTATATATTAGATGGTGTGTTTTTAGGTGCACATCAATTGTTATCATAAGCGAGTGAGTTTCATCAAACCTAATGGAAGCTCTTAGGTATTTCAGGGTGAATGGGTTCCTCAATCAGGATGTGTAAGACCTATACTTCTAGAATTGGGAATATTTTTCTTTCAGATATCATCACTCGTGTTGGAGGATGGTGGTGGTAGTTCTAAGAGTGGGTTACCCCTAGTGGTGGATGAGTTACCATAGGTATTCCTAAATTATATTTTAGGTTTTCCTCTGGAGCAGGATGTGGAGTTCACCATTGATTTGGAACCGAGTACATAATCTATATCTCTTCCTTCATATTGTATGTCCCCCAGAAAGTTGAGGGAATTAAATATATATCTAGAATAATTAGAATCCAAAGGATTCATTTTCCCGAGCATCTCACCTTGAGCCACCCCAGTTATATTTTCTAAGAAGTCTGATGGATCTCTCTGGTTGTATATCGATTAATAGAAGATGAATAAGGTGAAGGTAAAGAATAAATTCCCATTTCCCCTCATTTATAGCCTTTTTGATCTCAAAGGGGTGAATTTGGTTTTCTAAGATTTATTTTTATTCCAAGTATCACCATGTCAGAGTCAAAGAAGAAAATGTTCCTAAGATAATTTTATGAATCTAGTGTGACCATTTCGAGTATTTGTTCATTCCATTTGGGTTAACAAATGATCCAGTGGTTTTCATGGAACTCATGAATAGGTTTTTCCATTAGTACCTCAATTCCTTCACCATAGTATTATTGGATGACGTCATGTTTTACTCAAGTACTAAAGAATAGAATGAAAGTCACTTGAGAAACAAGTTGGTAACTCTTCAAGATCATCACCTCTATGAAAATATTTCCAAGTGTACCTTTTGGATCAAGGAGGTGAAGTTTTTGAGTCATATGGTCTCATAATGTTGGGTTTTGGTGGACCCTGATAAGATCAAATGGGTGATGTCATGGGAGTAACTGAAGAATTTTTTTAAAATTATGAGATTTTTTGTCTTGGTGGAGTAATACAGGTGGTTTGTTAGATATTTCTCTTAGATTAATTCACCCATGAATGTACTTACCCAAAAATGGGTAAAGTTTTAGTGGAGACTATAATATTAGGCATCCTTTGAGGTTCTTAAGTAGCAGTTAACCATAGCACCTATTTTGATCTTTCCTGAATCTGGAAAGGGGTACATGGTCTACTTCAATACTTCAAGTATGCGTCTTGGGTGTGAACTGCTATTGGATGATCACATATTGGTGTATGGTTCTTTCCATCTCTGACCACATGAAAGGAATTACCCAACCCATGACTAGGAGTTAGTGGTAATTATACATTCCTTAAAGATGTGTCATCGTTACCTATTTGGGGAGAAGTTTATAGTCTACTTGGATAATAATAGTTTGGCTTATATTTTCTCCCAAAAAGATCTGAATATAAGTTAGTGTCATTGGGTTGAGTGCCTTAAGTGTTTGATTTTGATATTGTCTATACTCTAGGAAAAGGTAATGTGGTAGTAGATGCTTTGAGTGGGAAAGTGCTGGTGCATGTAGTGAAAGAGTCCAATGATGAATGGACCTTGATGGGTCTTTTTTCCCAGATACATCTAGAGATAAAGGAGAAAATTGGAGGTTCATTCTTGGATAGTGTTAATCTTACACCCTCTCTCTTAGAGATAATTTAGCATTATCATCCTAGTGATGAGTTGTGTCAATAGTTTATGCAGTTTATAAATAGTGAGGAGGTGCCTAGAATTTGGTCCTTGTCTTTAGATGGAGTTCTTTACTTTAAGGACCAGGTGTTAGTTCCATTTTCATTGTAGAAGGTGGTGATGCAGGATATCAACCAATCTTAGTGGGTCATTAATTTTAGTACCAACAAGATGTTTTATGAATTATGTCACTAATTCTGATGTCTGAGCATGATACAGGATGTAGTTGACTTTGTATCTTGATGTTATACATGTCAGTAGGTTAAAGTAGATCACCAAAGGTCCTTCAGTTTGATTCATCCCTTACCCATTACTACGTGGAAGTGGGATGAGGTCACTATGGATTTCATTATTAGCATACCTCATACACCCTGGTGAAGGAATTCCATATGGGTAGTGATTGATCATCTGACCAAGACATCCCATTTCATTTCAATCAAAGACTCAGCCGAAGTGGATGAATTGGGTCAATTGTATGTTCAGGAGGTAGTAAGGCTTCATGGAATTTTATCAGCTATCATTTCAGATAGGTACCCCCACTTTACCTCTTGGATTTGGTAAGGCATTCATAAGTCAATGGGGTCACAAGTCAGGTTCAGTGCGGCATACCATCCTCAAATGAATGGTCAGGCGGAGCGGAAAAATCAGATCTTAAAATACATGATCTAGGAATGTGTGTAGGATTTATAAGGCTTGTGGGATAACCATTTTGTATTATTCAAGTTTTCATATAAAAATATTTACCAATCCTCAATAATAATGTCTCCCTTTAAGGTGTTTTATGGTCTATCATGTCAGTCTCCTTTATGATGGGAAGAGGTGGGTAAGACCTCATTATTGGGACTGAGTATCATGAAAGAGACATGATAAATTTTGGATGATCAAATAGTGTTTTTTGATAGTTAAGATCCACCGCAATTCTTACATCGATCAACGGCGTCGATCCTTAGAGTTTTATGTTGGTGATCGGGTGTTTCTAAAGGTGGATCCTTTCTTGGGTAACCGTCATCTTGGTAAGCAAGGGAAGCTAATTCCAAGGTATGTCAGACCTTTTGAGGTTATTGATAGAGTTGGTAAGGTGGAATACTAGTTAGATTTTCCATATCAATTGACATCAATTCATGATGTTTTCCATGTCTCTCAGCTGAAAATGTATAATCTGTATTCGTCTCATATATTGAATTGGAAGGAGTTGGAGTTGGAATCAGATT
This sequence comes from Viscum album, assembly GCA_963277665.1. Classification (NCBI taxonomy): domain Eukaryota; kingdom Viridiplantae; phylum Streptophyta; class Magnoliopsida; order Santalales; family Viscaceae; genus Viscum; species Viscum album. The sequence goes on from OY728148.1 coordinate 1,456,664,400, forward strand.
TATCTATATTTGAGAGGCCTATGTGGGTTGTGGATTCCTAGGATAAAGTGATTCATGGGAAGTCCATACCATTAGTTCAGGTTCATTGGAAATATGGGAATGATGATCACAAGACATGGGAATGAAAATCTTGGGTGGAAGAGCAGTACCTGTTTTAATTCTCTGATCAAGCTTTGATTTGACTTTCTAAGGGAGGAAATTTTTCATGGTGGAGAGAATTTTCACATATATGATTTATTTTTGAGGTATTTTTCTTGTTTATTTTGGTCTTATCTTGGTTATTTATCTTTCTCATGTGTTTTTAGTAAAAAATGTATTTTTTTGACCTGACATCTAGTGGTGCATGGTTGGAGCACGGTTAGTAGAAACCGTGCACTAGCCAAGGAGAGACTATGTGGCTAATCATGCATCCAGACCATTGGCTCTATCTTGGGGTGCATGATCGACTGCATGGGTGTGCATCCTTTCTTAGGAGACCATGATTCCTCCTTTTCCTTTAGAAGGAGGTATCTCACGATTACCGCATGGTTTAGAAAACCGTGTGACCTGCCTATAACTTAAAAATGTTGATTTTCCCATTTTTCCCTCTTTGATTTTAAGACCCTAAACACCATAACTCACCCCCATTCCATATTCTTCACCCTATGTGTGACTCCCTCTCCTCTTGGATCCCTTGTACCCTCAAACAATGTTTGTTTTTTGTGTGTATATTCAAGGAATCATCAAGTAAGTCTTTTTATTTCTCATTTCCTTCTTCTTCTTGGTTTCTCCTCCCTTTATTCTTGAGATCTTCCTTCTCCAATGGGTTGGTTGCCCGAATGTGGGTTTAACCTTATCTCTTTGGGTTTAATTTATATGTTTTTAGTATGATATTTCCTTTATAGGGTCCTATTATGGTGCAGTTGTGGTTTTCCACTAGATTTCAAAAGTTTCTAAGCCTGAGGTAGGTGATGTTATTCTTTATACTTGTTATGCTTTATAAATGTGTTATATGAATTTTGTTGGTAGTTCAAACTATGTTTCCAAAGGAATTTGGCAACGTATGGATTGAAATGTGATTTTCTAAATGAAAATGGTTTATTTCCTTGGATGTTTTGAATGAGTAACATGTGTGTGTAAGGGGTTTTGAAAATGGTTTGCCTATTGAAAATAGATGTTTGGATTGCGTGTTTTCAATGTTGGAAGTGTGTTTATAAAAGTGGTGGATCTTGTGTGTGTTTTCTATTGTGGATTATGAGAATGTGTAAGTGGTGTTTTATGTGACATGAAAAGTGGAAATTGATCACAAAGGGAATCCTAAGTGACTAGATGGGTAGACTATGACTAGTATACTAGTCAGATTGATGGGGTCGAGGCCTAGTTCCTTCTAACAGGATTAACACTACAACACTAATTAAACATGTGATGATGATTGCAGACCACTAGACCTTAGGATGCATTTTTATATAGTTTCTTGTGCATGAGAATGCAGTGGTTTATGGTTTCTATACCATGTCCACCGAGGTACGAGGTTCCTAGGATCCCACTGACACTAGCACTTAGGGATTACCTGTGGTTATCATGTGATGATATGCCTATAGATTGGCTCTTATTTGTATATTTTTTCCTTATAGTTTTCAAATCATGATTTATCTAACATATTTTCTATATTTGTCATTAAAACTAGAATGGTGATTTGTCTTATAATGTTTTGGCACAGAATCCTTCTCTTTGGGTGGTATCCTAGTGAGCATTGGATCGCACCCTATATACACCCTCGAGTGTATATAGAACTTGTTATGTTTGACCTAGGTAAATTCAAGATGTTCCATGGAGGTGATGGTGGATATAGTTGCTAGTTTTCCTCTTCTTTATGTTAGTGGAGGTCACTTCAGGATTGTTTCCCTCATGTTGCATGGAGGTTCTTGGTGGTGTGGTTGGTTCCCCTCCCCATTTCGTGTTTTTTATTTTTGTTTAAAGTTGTAAAATTTTTAAATTGTGATAGTTATATTTCTTTTGGATATGGTTATTGTTTATCATGATATGTTTGATACTTATGAATTGTTTGTGGTTGTTTACCTTAGATGAAATCATTCCCAAAAAATTTAAATATTTATACTCAGGCACTATTTTCCAGTCCATGGGGATCGACAATGCCCTTCGGTCCATGCCACGGGTGGGGTCGGGTGTCGGGTTGGATGGAATCCCATACCATTTCATGACACAGCAGCCCATATTCATAAAATTATAGATAATATGACTATGGAAAACCTTTATAGTGATTCAATAGAGGTTTTATGAGGGATAACATATATCTTCGATGTTATTTAATCTATCCCAACTCAGGGATTTCAATCGTCTCTTTGATTTGAGAATCCACAACCTCATTGGGAACATTATTTAAAGATCCATACATTTATTATAAGATAATTCAATGAAGTTAGATCCATTATGAAATTAAAGAAAATATAAGGGAATTTAGTAGTGAGATAAAGATATAGGGAATGGAAATAAGTTGGAAAAAAAATCAATAACTACAAAATTCCTCTCAACTCTCTACGCCTAGGTCATAGTGCCCAGTGCATGGTGCCTAGGTGATCATGATCAAGAGAGTTCATCCAGGTCATCATACTGAGTTTTCCATGCCCAAATTACTCACACAAGTATTTTTTTCCCACTAAACTACACCTTGATGCTTTTTCCTTTCTCCTGTGATTTATTCCTCGAGCCCAACACCAAATGAAATGATACTAAACAATTACTAGGATATTAGTGAAAAAATTGTGTGAAAAGTGAGAAATTTTATCTACATGATTCATACAGGCATTTATGTGTGTTAATGAGGTAGTACCCCTTATTTATATTCAATGATAAAATCCCACATCAGGCACTACTCAATAAATAATGCTCAAACCCATGCATAGGAATAGAGTGTGCACCATCTAAGAGTGTGATCATTCCTTACATCTGAGCATGCACACCAAACTCAATTTAAAACCTAGTCATATTTGCCTCATAATTTTATCATCATCATTATTATTAAATCTAATTATGAGGGGGGGATTTTTTTTATGCTCGAATTTTTCATTAGAAATCTATGCCCAGCCTCACCAAGTTCCTCCTTTAGGTGATTTTTTGAATTAAAACTAAGGGGGAAATGATGGAATTGAAGGGTATGTGTGTCTTTTAATGGATATGATTATTGAAAAACTAATTCACTTAGTTCATCTCCATGAAAAAATAAAATTAACCTCTAAAATATGTACACCTAAGTGATAAGGGCATGCCATATGCGTGCCTAGGTCCTCCCAAAGAGTGAAAACCAAGGACCCACCTAAAGATGTCACACCCATCTACCAAAAGAGGTCACACTTAGGTCTCCCCTAGTAGATTCATGTCTGGGTCACCTATCTGAGCACCATATTCACCTAGAATACCTATCTATGAACCATATTCACCCAGGTCACATAGTTGGACACCATATTCACCCAGGTCACCTAGATAGTCACCATATTCACCCTAATCCCCTAGTTGGGAACTATATTCACCTAGGTAACCTATATGAGTCTCATATTTTCCCAATTCATCTAAATAGGTTCCATATATACCCATATCACCTAACTAGGAACCATATTCACCCAAGTCACGTGGTTGGGTGCCATATTCACCCAAGTCACATACTTGAGCATCATATTCTCCCAGGTTACCAACCTGGTCACCCACTCACCCTACCATCAACCTAAATACCTCAGATACTTAAAACCTTAAATTGGGATAAATTGAGTGAATATTAGGCCTTTACATAACTGTTATCCAAGACCATATTACTACTAATTCCTATCCGCCTAAGCCTCCTCCACAGCCACCTCAGATACATGAATGGATTATACACACTAGTATGGTCCCTTTTGATCATTTATTACTTTGATAATGGGAACCAAGAATTTTATAGGAGATATACCATGGTTTTACTCCCTAATTGATAGGATCCTTAGATCTATTAAAATAACTTATTCCCTTGATAATAAGGATCCCCTTCATTAGGTGGCTAGGGAAACCTCTCCTAGATCAATATGCCCATCCTGGCTGCCTCATATTGGTCTCCATAACATCAAACATCTGGTTATCCTTTTCACGTATAGTTAATGAGTCATAGACTTTAATAGGATTCTAATTCGGTTTAATCCCTGACCCTTCTTCATCAGGTTATATTGCCCATGAGTTCAGTATTCCTTTATTGTCTCACCACTAGTAGATAAGAGATATACATATGTATCATGGTCATCTAACCCAGTATAAGTGATGGGTTTTCCATGTTCATCTAATGGACTTGGTATAAAAAATAACCCCATTTATGCCCAATATATCCTTGATAGAATCAACCTGAAAGTTTTTACTAAGAAAAAAATGATTGTATCACTAAGTAATCCATATTTTACTCTTTGTAGTGAACTTGATGATGATGATAATAGTAGTAAAAACCCTATTATTCTTGCTTATGAGGTATTACACCATCCAAAGACACCTGGTTCATAACTTGAGGATTCTCATACACCAAGAGGGGTGCTAGTGACTTCACTATTTATGATGAACATTACTATTGTAGAAGAGATATTTTATATGATTACAAGCAACTAATCTTACAAAATAAGAGGTATTACACACCATTTCATATCCATCCTCAATAATCTTCATTTAATGAACAGAATCGACCATATAAAACGTATTAGATTCCATCTCATGGAACCTATATGTTACTTAACATTAGAGAATTCATTGAACCCCTTAAATAAGTATACAAGTAATAAATGAACTATCCCTTTGGTTTATAACTAATGAAACCATTCAAGGTTGATTTGGTAATTCTATACATAAGCACAAACTATTTTGGGTGAATCATAGTTTCAAGTTTTATCACATGAACACCAGACTAAGTTGGCACCAATGTAAGCTTGGGAACTAGCTTAAAGATGAATTGGTATAAATTTATTCTTAATATATATGCATCACATGTATGTAATTTTAGTGCACATCCAATAATCTCCCACTTTCACTAAAATCCATAAGTAATTTATGAAAACCTTTACAATTTTTTGTGAATTTATCCAAAACTCCTTTTGGATATGATTTATCAAACTCTCTTCATTTTTGGACCTAAAAATTTATCCAAATTTCTAACTATGTAACCATGTGGACCTTATTTTCATTGAAAAAATATTAAATTCTTATTTCATAGATGTAAGCGAAGAGAGGACTCTAACAAAGCTTCAGTATTACTCAAGCTACTAAGGTGTTTGGTGTGATCTCAATCAAACATGCACATATCTCTATACAAACGTGACCACCACAATATATATCATATACATCGTATTTATACATATATAATCCCTTTTTCCATGGCATAGAGTGACCATTGGACATGAAAAAATGTAAATCTAGTATAGACCATCTCATATTTTCATGATTCTTTGAAAATGACTAATCCTGTCAATGAGTACATCATATTTAATTCATCTATCAGATGAACACATCACATGATCCTCATCCAAGTAGTTGTAAAAATCTCATGTGACTCAACTAAGTATGGTCATGAATTTCATTAGTTTAATTAAATCAAGTAATAGATGTCTTTACTCATCATATGAGTGGACAAATCTTATCTTGGTCATGCTCAAAACAATGACATGATTAGAAACATACCCAAACACTCCATAATTTTATAATTTTTGATGAATTTCATAAGAAAGGTGTCAAAGTATGATGGTTCATATACTAGGTATCTTTCCTACCTCATGTAATTGGGATTTTTATTATAATCATACACCCATAAGTATATCGATGATTATATGAAATTCCATGGGATATACTTAATGGGTTAGTCCAAATAATAAGTCTCCACTTATTATCTCATGATTCCATTGCTCATGATGATCTTGGTATATCATCTCAATCCATACTACTCCATGATGATCATCGATTAGGGAAAACTCAAGGTCATACATTGAATGGATATTATCATTCCATAGTTTATGTAAAGTAAATTACAACACAAATAAATGGATGATAAATGTATATTTCATTTATTATAATAACATGATATATTATGAATCCATTACATTAATATCTCAAGTATTGTGTGCCAATAGACTCTACCTGACCCTTATTCCTATATTGTTCTAATGGTTTTGTTAATGGATCCATTGCGTTTTCATTCATATCCACCCAACAGATTCTAGCATCACCCCTCTCAATGATCTCTCGTATAATATAGTTTTAAAAAGGATATTTTTAGTCCTTGGTGAGGCTAGGGTTCCTTATTGTGAGTAATATCTCCATTATTTTCATAGTAAAGCTCGATTAATCCCTTAATGTTAAGAACCAACTCTAGTTCATAAATGAACCTCCTAATCTAAATAGATTCCATTACAACATTTGGTGTAACAGTGTACTCTATCTCTATTTTCAAGCTCTCTATGGTGGCTTGTTTGGAACTTTTCTAGATGATATCTCCACCATTTAGGAAAAACATGAAATTATATTGATATTTCATTTTATATATATAAGATTAGAAACATACAACTGTGTAACCCTTTACATAGATCTCATCCTCTCCTCTAAAGATTAAGAACATATACTTGGTCTTTCTCAAGTAATTAGGAATGTTTATTACAGTAATACAGTGACTCTCACTAGGATTGGGCTGGTATCTTATGGTTATACTTAGAGGATAGGCAACATCAGGTCGAGTACACAACATGGAATATATGATTTATCATATAGTGGATGCATAGATAATTCTATCCATCCTTTTTAACTACTTAAAAGGGTATCAAATCTACCTAAGATTTATTTCATGCAATATTGGTAAAGACCCCTTCTTGGAGTTATCCATGCTAAACTACTTTATCACTTTATTAATGTAAGTGTCTTCAATATGTCCAAGTATCCTCTTATATTTATCTCTATAGATCTTCATTCCTATTATGTAGGATGCTTTGCTCTTGTATTTCATCGACAATCACTTACCCAACCACATATTCATAGAGTAAAGATTCAGGATATTGTTTTTGATAAGTAATATGTAATCTGAATAAAAGATCAAAAAAAATACAACACTCTAACTAATTTACTTGTACACACAAGGATCATCTCTAGTTTTTATGAAACCAAACTCTTTAATTCCATCATCAAACCATATATTCCAACTCTGAGAATCTTACTTCAATCTATAAATGTACTATTAGATATTTCAAATCTTAATAGTCTCATTTGGCACTTTAAATCATTTGGGTTTTATTATATACACATCCTTGACTAAATTCTCATTAAAGGTAGTAGTTTTGACATCCATTTGATATATCTCATAATCAAAGTAAGCTATAATGGTGAGAAATATATAAATGGAATTTATCATCACTCAAGGTAAAAAGGTTTCTTAATAGTCAATACCATAAATTTGATGGTAACATTTTACAAGAAAGTGTGATTTATATGTAGACACACTATCATTCATGTAAGTTTTATTTCATAAAATCCAATTTCACCCTATGGGTCTCACCCCTTCAAGTGCATCCACTAAATTCCAAACTTGTTTAGTTTGCATAGAGTCCATTTTATATTACATGGATTTTAACAATTTCTCATAATAAAAACTCTTTATGGCCTCTTGGTGGGTGGTAGGTTCATCTACTATGAACATTACTTCATCATTATTATCTATAATAAATATATATCTTGTGTTCTCCTAATGAATCCTATAAGACCTTTGAGGTTCTTGTGTAATTTGAGTCAATTCTTCTTCCACAACTCTTTATAGAACCAAATCAACCTCCACCTCAGGAACACTTCTTCTTTATTAGTCTTGAACTTCTACAAGTTCAACTTTTCTCCCAATAATTCATTAAATTATGTGATACTTCTCAATAAACCATGATGGGACACAAACACTTAGTGTTAATTATAATTATAGAAATATTATCCCATAGTTTCCTTTAGATAACCAAAAAATAATATTTTATTAGATTTAGAGTAAATATTACCAAAATCCAAAAATCATATGAATGCTTTGAATCCCCAAATAATTATAAAATAAATAATGGTATATTTATCAGTTCATGTCTCATATGGTGTCTTTATGACTAATTTATATAGAATATGGTTTTGTATAAATACAGCATCCTTTATAGAATAACCCTAGAATGAAATGGGAAGCTCACACTAACTCATCATCGATCAAACCATATCTAAAAAGGTTTAATTTCTCCTCTCATACACACCATTCCATTTTGGTGTTCTAGGAGGACCTATTTGTGAAATAATTCCACAATCCCTCGGATGATCAATGAATTTTTGGCTCAAGTATTCACCATATAGAACTGATTAGTGGATCTTTATACTTTTACCCAATTGATTATATACTATATTATAAAACTCTTTGAACTTTTAAAAATATACATACTTTTGTATCATTATAAACACAAATTCATACCAACTAAAGATTTTGGTAAAGGTAATTAATTACCTAAAACCACCACTTTCGTGAGTACTCATCGGTCCACATACATCACTACGTATGAGATCCAATAGTCTTATATCACTTTCACCTTTTCCACTAAAATATTATTTATTCATATTACCTAATAAAAAAATTATAATTCTCAAATGATTCATAATTGAATGGTTCTAATAATCCATCTTTATAAAGTCATTGTATGTGTTTCTCATTTATATTTCTAAGGCAATAATGCTAAAGGTAGGTGGGTTTAGAATCAACATCAAACTTATTATTTTATGTTAAAAATAGAATTATTCATATATAAAATGTATAAACCATTTATCATATTTTAAATTCCAAAAAAAATATCATTCAGATATATAGAAAATCATTTGTTCTTAATAGTGAATGAGAATCCCTTCTTGTCCAAACAAGATATATAAATCAATTTTTTGTTTATTTCAGAAACAGAAGAACAATTATCCAATTATAGTACTAATTCACTTAGTAAAATCATATCATAAGTGTCGACTTATAATGAAACAAAACTTTCTCCATTATTGATAAGAAGATCTACCTCACTTTTTTTTCAATTTTATTCTATTTTTGAGTCAGTGTTTTTCAAAACAAATGTGTGATACAAACTTTGTATCTGCTACACAAGAGTCATAGTTATTGAAATTGAACTCTATAACATTCGTATTCATATACTTATAATGATTCAATTTGATAACACTTATCAATATTATATACCAATATTGAATTGTTTAATAGGATATAAATATGAGGGTTCTCAATATGACTATCATGAAGTAAACCATAACCTATAATAGAGACATATCTATGCGTGAGTATCATGTATTATATCTTTTTATCAAGTACTTTTAATAAAAGTAATCCTACTAAAAATAATGACCTCTTACATCATATCTGTTTAGTGAAACAAGATCCATATTTCATCATTACTTACACCGATTTGAGAACATAAATAATCCATGAATATATCTAGTAGACAATAAATTTTTCCATCATATCATATATGATTATTAGATGGATGGGTGGATAAAATCTTTATCCAAATCTATTAAATGGATTCAATCATCTTTATTTCTATGGTTTCCCAACCATTAGGGTTTATCATATAGATAAACCCAAAGTAAACACTAAGAATAAGGTACCTAACTATAGGTTTGCCTAATTACTTTTTTGTCTTACACAAGATAATCCATGGGCACTTAACTATTAGGGTCACCCATATTGAACTATCTTGGTATTGACAAGTGCCACTTTAGAAGGAATGTCACACTTAGTATTTTAAGGGTTTTGTTAAAAATCTCAATAGTTTAATATACATCTCATGAATATTAAACCCATTATGTCTCATAAAATTTTTAATTAACTAATATGTTATACCTATGTTTATGAATACTTATAATGATTTAGTTTTGGAATCCTATTCCATCCACCATATTAATGTGTCCACGTCACATTAATGTTCAACTCTACATAAACCATAAATTTGTGTTACTTTCTTAAAAATAGAATCCAAACATATTAATATATATTTGAATTCATATCAATAATAAGGTACCTAAAATTTTCATGTAAATTCATGGAGATATATGAGATTGAAAATATCTATATGAGTAATCCTAGGAAAAATATATCCAACCCCTTACCTTTATAGAACAAGGCACAAGCCTTCAGACCAGTGGGTAGTACAACCTCATGTTCCTATCCTCAGTGAGAGTTTACTCAAGAGATAATTCAATTCATGATATATCTAAAACTTAATATGTAAAAACCATATTCAAAAATTATTCTCTATATTATAACTCTAAAAACAAATTGATATCGGGGTAGATGAAAACTAAATCTTATGGAGTTACACCAATAATGTAATACAAGGATTTATCTCCTAAAATCAATTTATCACATAAATTTTGCATACAAAATATCAAAATTTCTTAAATAATTTACTAAACATTAATATTATAGGAATTAAAAAATAAATAAACACTTTATTTATTTTCAAAAACATGAGATACAAATGTGAACTTTTCATGTTTAATTTAGACGCATAAAATCTCATTTTATAAATACTAACACCTATCATTTATAAATAATATACAAACTATAAGCATAATTAACTAAATATAAAAATTTAATTAATTTTATTTTATAATGCTACTTGAAAATATGTTGACCCTCAACATAATGTTAAGTTTATGTTCTACACTATGTTGTCTCCCATTGTAATTTTGCGGTGAATACTGCACTAGACATTACATTGTCTCACGACATAATGCCAATACCACTTCATTATATTATGTTGACACTCAATGTAATATAGAGTGAGTGATATACATTATGTTGAAACTAAACATAGTGTTAAGTAGGGGGAATGATACTCTGTTTCTATGGAATGCGACACAAACTATGTTATCTTAATAATGTATGTTGCGCCACACTCTTCACATAACTTCAATCTCTTAATGTAATGTTGAGTCCCAACACATATTATGTTAGATAATTAACATAATTTCAAAGATACATCACATTATATGTTATCACATAAATATATCCTTAATGGGATATCTTGAAATTAAGTTAACATTTAACATAGTGTCAAGTTATAGCACCTAAAATTATGTTATCATGCTATATAATATCAAGTGTGGTAAACCAGTATATGTTTCCTAAAACAATTTCATCATTATACAATGAAATAAACATATTGACTCATCAAAGAAGATGGATCTAATACCATTGATGGGTTTTTTATGTTCATCAAATGAACTTGGTAGTATAATAAAACCCATGTATGTCCAATATATACTCGATAGAATTAGAATGAAGGTTGTACAAAGAACCAACATACCTATATCATTGATTAATCCATATTATACACTTCATGGTATACTTAATGACAATCATAATAGTAACAAAACTATGCTTCCTACCTCTAAGGGGTTACACTAGAAAAATAATCCCATTTCGTGACTTGAGGATTCCCATACACTAATAATGGTGCTAGTGCCTTCATTGTTTGTGATAAACTATGCTATGGGAGAAGAGAGATTTATTAGGATTATAAGAAAATCATCTAACACAATAGGATATATAACATCCTATTACATAGGTATATTCAATTATCTTCATTTAATAAAGAGTGTTGGTTATATGAAATGTATTAGTTACCATGTTATGGAACCTATAACAACCTGCATTTTTATAGGTTGTGAAATTTAGAGTAAGTTTGAATTTTTGATTTGTAGAGGAGTTTGTTTTGAGAATTGGGGATTTGATTTGGGGTCTAAGTATTGTTACATCTTCAAGAGATGGTTTTCAACATGGTTTGAGTCTTAGAGGATACCTTATAGGGTTTGTTAGGATGTCAAATTAGTGGTTGGGTGTTCGGGCTACTAAAAACTGCAGAAACATGTCATTCACGACATGAAAAGTGGATTTCAAGTCATGAATGAATTTTTTAAGATCCTTTAATTTTTTGAATGGGATATTTGAAAAATGGTATCGCTACCCAGGAGAATTAACTGTGTGAATAGGGTTTTCATCATAAAAGTATCTTGGTAGAGGGGATCCCCTATGCTTGGAGGAGGATTTACAGTATAAACCTCATATTCACACCCTAAACCAATGTTGTGTGCCCTCTTTTTTAGGGTCATTTTGGTGATTTTGTTATATAATTATATTATAAAACCTCTTAGGTTAACTTGGTTTTAGATGCTCCAATGTAATGGGTAGACCCCCTTTGGATCTCCATTTCTCTCCTTTCCCTATTTGATCTGGATCATTCGAAGGAGTTTCATCATGTCAATTCGTGGTATGATTCCTCCCACTCTTCCTTTGGATATTATTCTTTGATTCACCCTAATTTTTTTTAATCGTATTGGTTTTTGATGTATGAATTCTTCATATCATGGTAAAATAATAGTGATTGATGGTTCTTTTATCTTCGGCTTGTAGAGGACATCCTAAGAAGAGGAAATCAAGTCATTGTTCATAGTTTACCTTAAGTTATGATGTATGGTGAGTTTATTTTGGGTTTTGGATGATTTTGTGTTAAATTGGTCATTGAATCAGTAATGTAATATGGGAATTTTGTGTGTCTTAGGTTTGGGTGATTGTTTGGATTATACTACACCTTGTTTCTTATAGTTTTGGCACTATGGGATTTCCTGATGAGTTTAGTATCGATTATGATGATTTTGTTTTTGGTTTTAAATTTTTAATTAATTAATTTAATGGTGTTTATAAATTATAAAGGTGATCATAGACTCATAGGAGGTAAGTACGATCTTATGATGGATTATGGATCACTGATTGAGGTGGATGACCTTAGCATTCTCGAGTCTCTTGGTAATTTAGTGATTTTATGGTTGTGTTTCATATTTTTTATTAGTGTACTAATATTGTATAATTTTTGTGATTCCACCATAAATTGGAACAAAATCAAATCAACCTAACATTCAACATATACTACATATCTTTCTAAATGATATGATGGTGGTGCCCTAGTAAAATGATTGTTTGTGGCCCACTTTATGGATTTCTTGATGGTGTAAATAGTTTTTAAAGAGAAAGATATTTACTTTTAAAAAAATGTGATTTTTAAAATTGGAATTTATTGAAATGGAATTTAAAAGAAATTTGGGTGATTTCAAGAATGGGTTTGGAAACGGAATTTCCAAATGAAAGTGGGGTTTTCTAAAGGATGTTTGATTGGAATTTGACCAAGGACTGAATGTGAGTAAGATGACATGCGATGCCTTTTGAAATGGTCTTAAAAGAAGATTTTGATTTGTTTTCCAAAGAAATTAAATAAGGTATTGATTGATTTGTTTTGGTATTTTTGACCTCATGAGGGTGATTCCCTATTTTCCAAAGCTTGTGTGCTTCTTAATTATGGTTGTGTTATGTGTATATTTATGCCTGATGATGCATATGTGTGTGTGACCCTGTGAGAACTATGATTTTAGTATCAAAGTGAAATTTTGATCTAGATGGATGTGATGGGACCCTTTTAGGGTCGATGTGTATATTTATAAATTTTTAGGAAATAATCACTCAATTTTTAATAAATGCATTTATTCTTTAAAAATATGTTTTCTTCAAAAATGATTTTTATTGATTTTTTTGAGAAAATATTATAATTAATTTTGTGATATTTTAGATTATTTATTTCATAAAATGAAAATAATTTTCTAAATAATCATATCAATATTAAATTAGGGTGTAAATTTTTTATTTTTTAGAAAATATTGATTTTTTTAGTGAATAGTGAAAATACTGATTTTTTGTAAAACTATCATTTCTTTTAATAAATTAAGTGATTTAAATGAAACATTATTATTTTAATTTTATTTAAAAGTAACATGATTATTATTTAGTTATATATAATCCAATTAATTAAATTATTTCATATTTATACTAGATTTTAGTATAAGTTTTTTTAGGCTTAAAAACACATTTTTCAAAAAACTATTTTAAAGCGAATAATGTTCCTCCATTTTAATTAATTAAAATAATTCCTGATGAGGAATGATTTAAATGAAATTTATATATTATATAAATATAAATATGAATTTAAAATCATATAATTATGATTTATAATCATATATTTAATATAAGATCATATATTGCTTGAAAATGCATTTCTTGAAAATTTGTTTTTCAACACGTTTTACAAGTTTAATTTTAAATAGGATTCTGAAACTTATATGATTTAAATTTTATAAAATTGATTCCATATTTTTAATTATAATAATTAATATCATATAATAAGTTCAACTTAATTTTTTGTCATAATGAATAGAAAAAACAATAAAAAACTAATTATCGTGGTGAAAAATTAAAATGGTAAAAATTGAATAACCTTAGAGGTAAATAAAACATGTTTAAAACATGTTTATTTTTTAATTTTTAAGGTTTTTATCAAACATATAACCTCTAAAATCTATTATTTATCAATTTTTAGGAACTTTTATTAAGATTTACTCCCCATTATTGAATAGTTTTGGGTATGTATAAAAATGTCAATCCTCCTCAATTATTAAAGGGCACCCCATCCCCTCACTTATTCACACCTCTCATGAAATTTGGATCAAAAAATACTAAAAATTATCTATCCAAAATCCTTATAAACATTATATATATTATGTTCTTCCCAAAATACCAACCTTGGGGTCCTTGATAAGATATCCGAAGGAGGTTCTTCTAAGTGAAGGTAATCATCTTCATCGAGCTCCTTATTTTTACTTGTTATTTTTTCATCTTCTATTATTTTTTTAAAATACAATATAATAACACCAATATATCTTATATAATGATATTTTATTATGTTTATAGTATAATATTTATTTTTCTCCCCTTCCATAAAATGGGAAATGAAACCATCTTTCGTGTGTACGGTGGACTACCGCCTCACAAACCAATGTAATTAATTTTCCATCATCGTCTCTCATGGATGTTCATGATGATGGATTTAATTTTTATATATTATTATATTTAAATATAAATAATTATGTAAAATTAACATATCATATACCTTATTACCCTACCATCCATTGGAAAATGATAATATCGTTCGTGTGTACGGCGGATTACCCCCTCGCGGAGCGATGTGATTCATTTTTTATTATCATTTCACATGGATGGTATATGTAAGTTTATTTAAAAAAATAATATTTTATTTATTATATAATGATAATTTTTTAAAATTAAAATAACACTTAACTTCCTTTCATCATGACCATTTAAAAATGGAAACGTTACTCATGTGTACGTACGACTTATCGTCTCCCTGGTTGTAATATAATTCATTTTCATAACTATATTTCATGGTTGGTTTTAAAAGTATAATTTATGTATAAAAAATATAATTATTTCATGATTATTATTATTATTATTTTATTTAAAAATGACCCATTTGACCTTATTTAACACACCAATGTCGTTTTGAAATTATGAATTGAGTATCCTCAAAACACCCGATGTGGACATAACTGAATAAGTAATTAAATATGTCATTAAAATAAATGAAGTAAATGGTTTAAATATAAGGTATTAAAACTAAAAAAAATTATTAAGAAAAATAATAATTGATATAAGTTTATTATACAAGATATAAAGGACATACACAACAAGTTTGGACTCAAGGTATGGTATTTTTGTGAGACATATGGCATAATTACCACTTATTTATTTTGTATGGTATTTATAATACCCATTTGATTGTTATATAATTATTATATTTATATTAATGTTATTTAAAGTTTAATTTTAATTTACTTCTTTCAAATGGGTTATAATTCAAAAGTTACCAAAGTGGTAAGGGTTTATTTCACAATCTCCTTTTTATTCAGTATTGTTTATGTTTCTGTATCCCTTAGAGGAATTTTTGATATTTATATATTAAAACCAATATATTTTCTTATTATATGGTTATTAATTAAATTCTTAAGTAATAATACCATTTACTTTTTTTGTTACTTAAAATTATTTATAAAATGTTTTTAAGAAAAGCTAAGTTTATTCTCTTTTTGGTCAAAAATCATTTTTCTTCCATATTCATGTTTTCTAAAAATATCTTAAAGAATGTAAAAAATACCCATAATTATGACTAATCAATAATTTGAGGTAGTACCCCTTATTTATAGGCAATGATAAAATCCCACATCAGGCACTACTCACTAAATAATGCTCAAACACATGCATAGGAATAGAGTGTGTACCATCTAAGAGTGTGATCATTCCTTACATCTGAGAATGCACACCAAACTCAATTTAAAACCTAGTCATATTTACCTTATAATTTTATCATCATCAAGCTTATTAAATCTAATTATGAGGAGGGATTTTTTATGCTTGAATTTTTCATGAGTATTCTATGCCCAGCCTCACCAAGTTCCTCCTTTAGGTGGTTTTTTGAATTAGAACTAAGGGGAAAATGATGGAATTGAAGGGTATGTGTGAATTTTAATGGATATGATTATTGGAATACTAATTAACTTAGGTCATCTCCATGAAAAAATAAAATTAACCTCTAAAATATGTACACCTAAGTGATAAGGGCATTCCATATGCGTGCCTAGGTCCTCCTAAAGAGTGAAAACCAAGGACCCACCAAAAGATGTCATGCCCATCCACCAAAAGGGGTCACATTTAGGTCTCCCCTAGTAAATTCATGTCCGGGTCACCAATCTGAGCACCATATTCACCTAAGTTACCTATCTATGAACCATATTCACCCAGGTCACTTAGTTGGACACTATATTCACCCGGGTCACCTAGATAGTCACCATATTCACCCTAGTCACCTAGTTGGGAACTATATTCACCTAGGTAACCTATATGAGTCTCATATTTTCCCAATTAAACTAAATAGGTTCCATATACACCCATATCACCTAACTAGGAACCATATTCACCCAAGTCACATGGTTGGGTTCCATATTCACCCAAGTCACATACTTGAGCATCATATTCTCCCTGGTTACTAACCTGGTCACCCACTCACCCCACCATCAACCTTAATACCTCAGCTACTTAAAACCTAAAATTAGGATAAATTAAGTGCATATTTGGCCTTTACATCACTGTTATCCCAGACCATATTACTACTAATTCCTATCCACCTAAGCCTCCTCCATATCCACCTGAGATACATGGCTGGATTATACACACTAGTATGGTCCCTTTTGATCATTTATTACTTTGATAATGGGAACCATGAATTTTATAGGAGATATCCCATGGTTTTACTCCCTAATTTATAGGATCCGTATATCTATTAAAATAAATTATTCCCTTGATAATAAGGATCCCCTTCATTATGTGGCTAGTGAAACCTCTCCTAGATCAATATGCTCATCCTGGCTACCTCAGATTAGTCTCCATAACATCCAACATATGGTTAGCCTTTTCACGTATAGTTAATGAGTCATAGACTTTAATAGGATTCTATTTAAATTTAATCCCCAACCCTTCCTCATCAGGTTATATCGCCCATGAGTCCAGTATTCTTTCCTTGTATAGCCACTACTAGATAAGAGATATACATATGTATCATGGTCCTCTAACCCAGTATAAGTGATGGGTTTTCCATGTTCATCTAATGGACTTGGTATAAAAAATAACCTCATTTATTCCCAATATATCCTTTATAGAATCAACATGAAAGGTTTTACTAAGAAAAAACATAATTGTATCATTAAGTAATCCATATTTTACTCTTTGTAGGGAACTTGATGATGATAACAGTAATAGAAACCCTATGATTATTACTTATGAGGTATTACACCAGCCAAAGACACCTAGTTCGTAACTTGAGGATTCTCATACACCAAGAGGGGTTCTAGTGACTTCACTATTTATGATGAACATTACTATTGTAGAATAGAAATTTGATAGGATTACAAGAAACTAATCTTACATAATAAGAGGTATTACATACCATTTAATATCCATCATCAATACTCTTCATTTAATGAATAGAATCGACCATATAAAATGTATTAGATTCCATCTCATGGAACCTGTATGTTACTTACCATTATAGAATTCATTTAACCCCTTAAATAAGTATACAAGTCATAAATGAACTATCCCTTTGGTTCATAACTAATGAAACCATTCAAGGGTGATTTGGTAATTCCATACATAAGCACAAACTATGTTGGGTAAATCATAGTTTCAAGTTTCATCGCATGCACACCACACTAATTTGGCACCAATGTAAGCTTGGGAACTAGCTTAAAGATGAATTGGTATAAATTTATTCTTAAGATATATGCATCACATGCATGTAATTTTAGTGAACATACAATAATCTCCCACTTTCACTAAAATCCATAAGTAATTTATGAAAACCTTAACAAACTTTTGTGAATTTATCCCAAACTCCTTTTGGATATGATTTATCAATGTCTCTTCATTTTTGGACCTAAAAATTTATCCAAATTTCTAACTGTGTAACCATGTGGACCTTATTTTCATTGAAAAAAATATTAAATTCTTATTTCATAGATGTAAGAAAAGAGAGGACTCTAAAAAAGCTTCAGTATTACTCAAGCTACTAAGGTGTTTGGTGTGATCTCAATAAAACATGCACATATCTCTATATAAACGTGACCACCACAATATATATCATATACATCTTATTTATACATATATAATCCCTTTTTCCATGGTATAGAGTGACCATTGAACATGAAAAAATGTCAATCTAGTATAGACCATCTCATATTTTCATGATTCTTTCAAAATGACTAATCATGTCAATGAATACATCATATTTAAATCATCTATCAGATGAACACATCACATGCTCCTCATCCAAGTGGTTGTAAAAATCTCATGTGACTCAACTAAGTATGGTCATGAATTTCATTAGTTTAATTCAATCAAGTAATAGATGTCTTTACTCATCATATGAGTGGAAAAATCTTATATTGTTCATGATCAAACCAATTACATGATTAAAAACATACCCAAACACTCCATAATTGTATAATTTTTGATTAATTTCATAATAAAGGTGTCAAAGTATGATGGTTCGTATACTAGGTATCTTGACTACCTCATGTAATTAGGATTTTTATTATAATCATACACCCCTAAGTATATTGATGATTATATGACATTCCATGGGATATACTTAATGGGTTAGTCCAAATAATAAGTCTCCACTTATTATCTCATGATTCCATTTCTCATGCAAATCTTGGTATATCATCTCAATCCATACTACTCCATGATGATCATCGATTAGGGAAAACTCAAAGTCATACATTGAATGGATATTATTATTCCATATTTTATGTAAAGTAAATTATAACACACATAAATGGATCATAAATGTATATTTCCTTTATTATAATAACATGATACATTATTAATCCATTACATTAATATCTCAAGTATTGTATGCCAGTAGACTCTACATGACCTTTATTCCTATATTGTTCTAATGGTTTTATTAATGGATCCACTGCATTTTCATTCATATACACCCAACAGATTCTGGAATCACCCCTCTCAATGATCTCTCCTATAATATAGTTTTACGAAGGATATTTTTAGTCCTTGGTGAGACTAGGGTTCCTTAGCCTGAGTAATATCTCCATTATTGTCTTAGTAAAGCTCGATTTATCCCTTAATGTTAAGAACCAACTCTATTTCATAGATGAACATCCTAATATAAATAGATTCCTTTAAACATTTGATGTAGCAGTGTACTATATCTCTATTTTCAAGCTCTCTATGGTGGCTTGTTTGGAACTTTTCTACATGATAGCTCCACCATTTAGGCAAAACATGAAATTTGATTAAGATTTCATTTTATCTCAATAATATTAGAAACATAAAACTGTGTAACCCTTTATATAGAGCTCATCCTCTCCTCTAAAGATGAATAAAACATACTTAGTCTTTCTCCAGTAATTAGGAATGTTCTTTATAGTAATACAGTGACTCTCACTGGGATTGGGTTGGTATCTTATGGTTATACTTAGAGGATAGGAAACATTATGTCGAGTACACAACATGGAATATATGACATATCATATAGTGGATGCATAGATAATTCTATCTATCCTTTATAACTACTTAAAAGGGTCTCAAATCTACCTAAGATTTATTTCATGCAATATTGGTAATGACCCCTTCTTAGAGTTCTCCATGCTAAACCGCTTTATCACTTTATTAATGTGAGTGTCTTTAATATTTCCAAGTAGCATCTTATATTTATCTCTATAGATCTTCATACCTATTATGTAGTATGCTTTTCTCTTGTATTTCATTGAGAGCCGCTTACCCAACCACATATTCATAGAGTAAAGATTCAGGATATTGTTTTTGATAAGTAATACGTAATCTGAATAAAATATAAAAAACAATACAACACTCCAACTAATTTACTTGTATACACAAGGATAGTCTCTATTTTTTATGAAACCAAACTCTTTAATTCCATCATCAAACCAGATATTCCAACTCTAAGAATCTTACTTCAATCTATAAATGTACTATTAGAGATTTCATATCTTAATAGTCTCATTTGGAACTTCAAATCATTTGGGTTTTATTATATACACATCCTTGACTAAATTCTCGTTAAGGAAAGTAGTTTTGACATCCATTTGATATATCTCATAATAAAAGTAAGCTATAATGGTGAGAAATATCTAAATGAAATTTATCATCACTCAAGGTGAAAAGGTTTCTTAATATTCAATACCATAAATTTGATGGTAAAATTTTACAATAAAGTGTGATTTATATGTAGACACACTATCATCCATGTTAGTTTTATTTCATAAAATCCAATTTCACCCTATGGGTATCACCCCTTCAACTGCATCCACTAAATTCCAAACTTGATTAGTTTGCATAGAGTCCATTTTATATTCCATGGATTTTAAAAATTTCTAATAATCAAAACACTTTATGCCCTCTTGGTGGATGGTAGGTTCATATCCTATGAACATTACTTCATCATTATTTTCTATAATAAATCTATATATTATGTTCTCCTAATGAATCATATAAGACCTTCGAGGTTCTTGTGTAATTTGAGTCAGTTCTTCTTCCACAACTCTTTATAGAACCAAATCAACCTCCACCTCAGGAACACTTCTTGTTTATTAGTCTTGAACTTATACAAGTTCAACTTTCCTCCCAATGATTCATTAACTTATGTGATACTTCTCAATAAACCATGATGGGCCACAAACACTTAGTGTTAATTAGAATTATAGAAATAATATCCCATAGTTTCCTTTAGATAACCAAAAAATAATATTTTATTAGATTTAAAGTCAATATTATCAAAAGCAAAACATCATATGAATGCTTTGAATCCCCAAATAATTATAAAATATGTAGTGGTATATTTATCAGTCCATGTCTCATATGGTGTCTTTATGACTAATTTATATAGAACAAGGTTTTGTATAAATGCAGCAACCATTAGAGAATAACCCTAGAATGAAATGGGAAGCTCATGCTAACTCATCATCGATCAAACCATATCTAAAAAGGTTTACTTTCTCCTCTCATACACACCATTACATTGTGGTGTTCTAGGAGGACCTATTTTTGAAATAATTTCACAATCCCTCAGATGATCAATGAATTTTTGGCTCAAGTATTCACCACATAGAACTGATTAGTAGATCTTTAGACTTTTACCCAATTGATTATATACTATATTATAAAACACTTTGAACTTTTAAAAATATACATACTTTTGTATCATTATAAACACATATCCATACCAACTAAATTTTTTGGTAAAGGTAATGAATTACCTAAAACCACCACTTTCGTGAGTACTCATTGGTCCACATACATCACTACGTATGAGGTCCAATAGTCTTATATCGCTTTCACCTTTTCCACTAAAATATGATTTATTCATATTAACTAATAAAAAAATTATAATTATAAAATGATTAATAATTGAATGGTTCTAATAATCCATCTTTATAAAGTCATTGTATGTGTTTCTCATTTATATTTCTAAGGAAACAATGCTAAAGGTAGGTGGGTTTAGAATCAACATCAAACTTATTATTTTATGTTACAAATAGGATTATTCATATATAAAATGTATAAACCATTTATCATATTTGAAATTCCATAAAAAAATATCATTCAGATATATAGAAAAGCTTTTGTTCTTAATAGTGAATGAGAATCCCTTCTTTTCCAAACAAGATATAGAAATAAATTTTTTGTTTATTTCAGAAACATAAGAACAATTATCTAATTATAGTACTAATTCACTTGGTAAAATCATATCATAAGTGTCAACTTATAATAAAACAAAAATTTCTCCATTACTGATAAGAAGATCTACCTCACTTTTTTTCAATTCTATTCTATTTTTGAGTTAGTGTTTTTCAACACAAATGTGTGATACAAACATGGTATCTACTACACAAGAGTCATAGTTATTGAAATTTAACTCTATAACATTCACATTCATATACTTAGAATGATTCAATTTGATAACACTTATCAATATTATATACCAATATTAAATTGTTTAATAGGATATAAATATGAGGGTTCTCAATATGACTATCATGAACTAAACCATAACCTATAATAGAGACATATCTATGCGTGAGTATCATGTATTATATCTTTTTATCAAGTAATTTTAATAAAAGTAATCCTACTAAAAATGATGACCTCTTACATCATATCTATTTAGTGAAACAAGATCCATATTTCATCATTACTTACACCAGTTTGAGAACATAAATAAGCCATGAATATATCTAGTAGACAATAAATTTTTCAATCATGTCATATATGATTATTGGATGGATGGGTGGATAAAATATTTATCCAAATCCATTAAATGGATTCACTCAGCTTTATTCCTATGGTTTCCCCACCATTAGGGTTTATCATCTAGAAAAACCCAAAGCAAACACCAAGAATAAGGTACCTAACTATAGGGTCGCCTAATTACTTTTTTGTATTACACAAGATAATCCATGGGCATTTAACTATTAGGGTCACCCATATTGAATTATCATGGTCTTGACAAGTGACACTTTATAAGGAATATCACATTTAGTATTTTAAAGGGTTTTCTTAAAAATCTAAATAGTTTAATATACATCTCATCCATATTAAACCCATTATGTCTCATAAAATTTTTAATTAAATAATATGCTATACCTATGTGTATGAATACTTATAATGATTTAGTTTTGGAATACTATTCCATACACCATATTAATGTGTTCACGTCACATTAATGTTCAACTCTACATAAACCATAAATTTGTGTTACTTTCTTAAAAATAGAAGCCAAACATATTAATATATATTTGAATTCATATCAATCATAAGGTACCTAAAATTTTCATGTAAATTCATGGAGATATATGATATTGAAAATATCTATATGAGTAAGCCTAGGGAAAAATATATCCAACCCCTTATCTTTCTAGAACAAGGCACAAGCCTTCAGGCCAGTGGGTAGTACAACCTCGTGTCCCTATCCTCAGTGAGAGTTTACTCAAGAGATAATTCAATTCATGATATATCTAAAACTTAATATCTAAAAACCATATTCAATAATTATTCTCTATCTTATAACTCTAAAAACAAATTGAGATCAGGGTAGATTAAAACTAAATCTTATGTAGTTACACCAAGAATGTAATACAAGGCTTTATCTCCTAAAATCAATTTAACACATAAATTTTGCATACAAAATATTCAAATTTCTTAAATAATTTACTAAACATGAATATTATTGGAATTAAAAAATAAATAAACACTTTATTTATTTTCAAAAACATAAGATACAAATGCTAACTTTTCATGTTTAATTTAGGCGCATAAAATCTTATTTTATAAATACTAACACCTATCATTTATAAATAATATACAAACTATAAGCATGATTATCTAAATATAAAAATTTAATTAATTTTATTTTGTACTGCTACTTGAAAAGATGTTGACCCTCAACGTAATGTTAAGTTTATGCTCTACACTTTGTTGTATCCCATTGTAATGTTGTGGTGAATACTGCACTAGACATTGCATTGTCTCACGACATAATTCCAATCGCACTCCATTATATTATGTTGACACTCAATGTAATATAGAGTGAATGATACACATTATGTTGAAACTCAACGTAGTGTTAAGTAGGGGGGAATGATACTCTGTTTTTATGGAATGCGACACAAACTATGTTAACTTAATAATGTATGTTGCACCACACTCTTCACATAACTTTAACCTCTTAATGTAATGTCGAGTCCCAACACATATTATATTAGATAATTAACATAATTTAAAAGATAAATCACATTATATGTTATCTCGTAAATATATCCTTAATGGGATCTCTTGAAATTAAGTTAAAATTTAACATAGTGTCAAGTTATAGAACCTAAAATTATATTATCATGCTACGTAATATCAAGTGTGGTAATACAGTATATGTTTCGTAAAACAATTTCATCATTATACAATGAAATAAACATATTGATTCATCGAAGAAGATGGATCTGATACCATTGATGGGTTTTTTATGTTCATCAAATGAACTTGGTAGTATAATAAAACCCATGTATGTCCAATATATACTTGATAGAATTAGAATGAAGGTTGTACAAAGAACCAACGTACCTATATCATTGAGTAATCCATATTATACCCTTCATGGTATACTTAATAACAATCATAATAGTAAAAAAACTTTGCTTCCTACCTCTAAGGGGTTACACTAGAAAAATAATCCTAGTTCATGACTTGAGGATTCCCATACACCAAGAAGGGTGCTAGTTCATTCACTGTTTGTGATAAACTATGCTATGGGAGAAGAGAGATTTATTATGATTACAAGAAAATCATCTAACACAATAGGATATATAACATCCTATTACATAGGTATCTTTAATTATCTTCATTTAATAAAGTGTGTTGGTTATATTAAATGTATTGGTTACCATGTTATGGAACCTATAACCACCTGCATTTTTATAGGTTGTGAAATTCAGAGTTAGTTTGAATTTTTGATTTGGAGAGGAGTTTGTTTTGAGAATTGGGGATTGGATTTGGGGTCTAAGTATTGGTACATCTTCAAGAGATGATTTTCAACATGGTTTTAGTCTTAGAGGATACCTTAGGGGGTTTGGTAGGATGTCAGATCAGTGGTTAGGTGTTCAGGCTACTAAAAACTGCAACAACATGTCATTCACTACATGAAAAGTGGATTTCAAGTAATGAATGAATTTTGTAAGATCCTTTAATGTTGTGAATGGGATATCTGAATAAGGGGATCGCTACCCAAGATAATTAACTATATGAATAGGTTTTTCATAATAAAAGTATCTAAGTAGAGGGGATCCCCTCTGCTTGGAGGAGGATTTACAGTATAAACCTCTTATTCACACCCTAAACCAATGTTTTGCACACTCTTTTTTAGGGGAATTTTGGTGATTTTGTCAGAGGTTTATATTAGAAACCCTCTTAGGTTCCTTTGGTTTTAGATGCTCTAATGTAATGGGTAGATCCACTTTGGATCTCCATTTCTCTCCTTTCCCTATTTGATCTGGATCATTCGAAGGAGTTTCATCATGTCGATTCATGGTATGATTCCTCCCTCTCTTCCTTTGGATATTATTATTTGATTCTACCTAATTTTTTGTTTAATCATATTGGTTTTTGATAGATGAATTTATCATATCATGGTGAAATAATAGTGATTGATGGTTCTTTTATGTTCTTCTTGTAGAGGACATCCTAAGAGGAGGAAATCAAGTCATTGTTCATAATTTACCTTAAGTTATGATGTATGGTGAGTTTATTTTGGGTTTTGGTTGATTTTGTGTTAAATTGGTCATTAAATCAGTAATGTAATATGGGAATTTTGTGTGTCTTAGGTTTGGGTGATTGTTTAGATTATACTACACTTTGTTTCTTATGGTTTTGGCACCATGGGATTTTCTGATGAGTTTAGTATCGATTATGATGATTTTGGTTTTTGGTTTTAAATTTTTAATTAATTAATTTAATAGTTTTTATAAATTATATAGGTGCTTGTAGACTCATAGGAGGTAAGTACGATCTTGTGATGGATTATGGATCACTAATTAAGGTGGATGACCTTAACATTCTCGATTCTCTTGGTAATTTAGTGATTTTATGGTCGTGTTTCATATTTTTTATTAGTGTATTCATATTGTATTATTTTTGTGATTCCACCATAAATTGGAACAAAATCACATCAAACTAATATTCGACATAGACTACATAGCTTTCTAAATGATATAACGGTGGTGCCCTAGTCAAATGAGTGTTTGTGGCCCACTTTATGGATTTCTTGATGGTGTCAATAGTTTTTAAAGATAAAGAGATTTAATTTTAAAAAAATGTGATTTTTAAAATTGGAATTGATTGAAATAGAATTTAAAAGAAATTTGAGTGATTTCAAGAATGGGTTTTGAAATGGAATTTCAAAATTAAAGTGGGGTTTTCTAAAGGATGTTTGATTGGAATTCGACCAAGGACCTAATGTGAGTAAGATGACATGCAATGCCTTTTGAAATGGTCTTAAAAGAAGATTTTGATTTGTTTTCCAAAGAAATTAAAGAAGGTATTGATTGAGTTGTTTTGGTATTTTTGACCTCATGAGGGTGATGCCCTATTTTCCAAAGCTTGTGTGCTTTTTAATTATGGTTGTGTTATGTGTATGTTTATGCCTGATGATGCATGTGTGTGTGTGACCCTGTGAGAACTATGATTTTAGTATCAAAGTGAAATGTTGATCTAGATGGATGTGATCAGACCCTTGGAGGGTTGATATGTATATTTATAAATTTTTAGGAAATAATCACTCAATTTTTAATAAATGCATTTATTCTTTAAAAATATGTTTTCTTCAAAAATGATTTTTATTGATTTTTTTTAGAAAATATTATAATTAATTTTGTGATATTTTAGATTTTTTATTTCATAAAATGAAAATAATTTTCTAAATCATCATATCAATATTAGCTTAGGGTGTAAATTTTTTATTTTTTAGAAAATATTGATTTTTTTAGTGAATAATGAAAATACTGATTTTTTGTAAAACTATCATTTCTTTTAATAAATTAATTGATTTAAATGTAACATTATTATTTTATTTTTATTTAAAAGTAACATTATTATTATTTAGTTATATATAATCCAATTAATTAAATTTAATTCATATTTATACTAGATTTTAGTATAAGTTTTTTTAGGCTTAAAAACACATTTTTCAAAAAACTATTTTAAAGTGCATAATGTTCCTCCATTTTAATTAATTAAAATAATTCCTAATGAGGAATGATTTAAATGAAATGTATAGATTATATATATATATATATATATATATATATGAATTTAAAATCATATAATTATGATTTATAGTCATATATTTAATATAAGATCATATATTGCTTGAAAATGCATTTCTTGAAAAATTATTTTTCAACACGTTTTACAGGTTTAATTTTAAATAGGGTTCTGAAACTTATATGATTTGAATTTTATAAAATTGATTTCATATCTTTAATTATAATAATTAATATCATATAATAACTTCAACTTAATTTTTTTTCATAATTAATAGCAAAAACAATAAAAAACTAATTATCTTGGTGAAAAATTAAAATGGTAAAAATTGAATAAGCTTAGAGGTAAATAAAACAACATGTTTAAAACATGTTTATTTTTTAATTTTGAAGGTTTTTATCGAACATATAACCAATAAAATCTATTATTTATCAATTTTTAGGAACTTGTATTAAGATTTACTCCCCATTATTGAATAGTTTTGGGTATGTATAAAAATGTCAATCCTTCTCAATTATTAAAGGGCACCCCATCCCCTCACTTATTCACACCTCTCATAAAATTTGGCTCAAAAAACCCTAAAAAATATATCTCCAAAATCCTTATAAACATTATATATATAATTTTCTTCCCAAAATACCAACCTTGGGGTCCTTGATAAGATATCCGAAGGAGGTTCTTCTAAGTGAAGGTAATCATCTTCACCGAGCTCCTTCTTTTTACTTGTTATTTTTTCACCTTCAATTATTTTTTTAAAATACAATATAATAACACCAATATATATTATATAATGATATTTTATTATGTTTATGGTATAATATTTATGTTTCTCCCCTTCCATAAAATGGGAAATGAAACCATCTTTCGTGTGTACGGTGGACTACCGCCTCACAAACAAATGTAATTCATTTTCCATCATCGCCTCTCATGGATATTCATGATGATGGATTTAATTTTTATATATTATAATCATTAAATATAAATAATTATGTAAAATTAAAATATCATATACCTTCTTACCCTACCATCCATTGGAAAATGATAATATCGTTCGTGTGTATGGCGGACTACCCCCTCGCGGAGTGATGTGATTCATTTTTTATTATCATATCACATGGATGGTATATGTAAGTTTATTTAAAAATAATATTTTATTTATGATATAATGATAATTTTTTAAAGTTAAAATAACACTTAACTTCCTTCCATCATGACCATTGAAAAATGGAAACGTTACTCATGCGTACGTACGACCTATCATCTCCATGATTGTAATATAATTCATTTTTGATAACTATATTTCATGGTTGGTTTTAAAAGTATAATTTATGTATAAAAATTATAATTATTTCATGATTATTATTATTATTATTTTATGTAAAAATGACCCATTTGACCCTATTTAACACACCAATGTCGTTTTGAAATTATGAATTGAGTATCCTCAAAACACCTGATGTGGACATAACTGAATAAGTAATTAATTATGTCATTAAAATAAATGAATTAAATGGTTTAAATATAAGGTATTAAAACTAAAAAATGTTATTAAGAAAAATAATAATTGATATAAGTTTATTATATAGGATATAAAGGACATACACAACAAGTCTGGACTCGAGGTATGGTATTTTTGTGAGACATATGGAATAATTACCACTTATTTATTTTGTATGGTATTTATAATACCCATTTGAATGTTATATAATTAATATATTTATATTCATGTTATTTAAAGTTTCATTTGAATTTACTTCTTTCAAATGGGTTATAATTCAAAAGTTACCAAAGTGGTAAGGGTTTATTTCACAATCTCCTTTTTTATTCATTATTGTTTATGTTTGTGTATCCCTTAGAGGAATTTTTGATATTTATATATTAAACCTAATATATTTTATTATTATATGTTTATTCATTAAATTTTCAAGTAATAGTACCATTTCCTTTCTTGGTTACTTAAAATTATTTATAAAATGTTTTTAAGAAAAGCTAAGTTTATTCTCTTTTTGGTCAAAAATCATTTTTCTTCCACATTCATGTTTTCTAAAAATATCTTAAAGAATGTAAAAAATACCCATAATTATGAATGCTCAATAATTTGAATCTTCCTTTATAATTTTACATGGTTATTTTCAAAGAATATGTTTTATATAATATTCTATAAATTTTTAATTTTTAAAGAAGTGATTTCAGAGTGAAAAAGAGTATTTTCCTCTAGAAATATTCCATATGATCTTTTAAATACATTTTTATCAATGAATACAACCTTTAATATTATAGATCAATTCTAATTTCTTTATATATTTCTCTTAAATATATACATAGCTCAATATCCCTTAATTTTATAGTGTAATATATGCCTCATGATCATTTATCAAATATCTTCTTTAAGAAATCTATTTTGATTATGATATGAGGAGAGATTATAAAATCCATTTTCTTTCCATGGTTAATTATTATGTTTATGATTTATTATTGATTTCCTTATGTGACACACATATTCATGTATATGATATGAATTTTATGGATGGGCCTAGAATTATATATCCCTCCAATGCATTGGGTAATGATATAGTCTCATGAGACGTCATGTATGGGATTAGGGAGTGAACCTAATCCATTATGAGACATTTCCCACCATGTGATTTTGTATCAACAGTTAACCTTGAATTATGTTTATGTCATGTTTTATGTTGTTTCCACATTTCCTATGCTTCTATGATCTTATGATACTATGTTCTTTATATTATACTTTAATTTGATTACTCATGTGCCTTCTCTTTTATGATATCTTGTTATACCTTTGACTCGTGTGTTATGATTACTTATCATGTCTATCCCATCACTAATAATTTTAGATCACACCTTTATCTCATGTATTCCCATGTTTAGATCATGTATTTTTAGGAGATCAAATTGATTTTAGGAGCTCATTATGTAGAATAAAATTTGGATTCCATGTTTTAGTTTCCTTTTGATGCATTATGAACCTAGTCTTACAAAGGTATTATTCCTTTTCAATCCTTGTTTTGTATTAATGAATATTTATGTTAGGAATAATGAAATAATATGTGTTAAAAGTCTTGGATCACTATAATTGGTGTTAGAGGAAAGGTTTAGTTAAACTTTGGAAACTAGAATGAGAAAACTTTAGTGATAACCCTAGGGATAAGTTTGAGGATAAGTCTAAGTATATGAAAATGTCCTGGAATTTTAGTAAAGGATAGAGTGAGTGGTTTTAGATAAATTACATCCATGTTTGGATACTACAAGTGGATTTGGATCTAGAATAGTTTTACCTAGGGGTAATAACTCTGAAAAGGGTGTATTGATATGGACTTGATCATCACTCAGTGCATGAAAACAGGGCTTGCTGCACACCTAGTTTGACACTCCTAGGGGATATGTTTTGAAAATTCACAAACTCTTTATGAACCATTATAGAGGAATTGAAAAAATAGTTGTGTTATAAAACCTAATAGGAAACATTACCATGGATATCCTATATTGAAACCTAGAGACTCATAATTTAGGATATACGTATCATTTATTTGTTATTAATTATAAGTTTATAAGTTTCCCTTTTGTATGTTAATGCATTCTCATTTTGTTTCTTTTATTATTTTTAGTTAATAGAGGGAAATAAGATAAATCATGCTAATAAACAATGTTATGGGAAATGTAATGATTTCATTAACAATATTTCTAACCTAATGGAAATTTCAGTTAGACATCTTATTATCATGCTAAATTAGCTATCTCAAATTACAATTAACAACTGAAACATAGTTGAATTTACAATCAAATAAAATAAGAGAAGGATGGAGTCTCATGGAAGTTCAAGTGTTAAAGATGATAAAGAAAAGAAAATTACATTTCCATGATTTCAAAAATATGTGAAGCGATACCATGTAAAATACCTTAAATAAACTGTAATATGCTTTATGTGTGTAAAAGGAGGTCACAAAGAAGCTAACTTCCAACGAAAAATGAAGATTTTGGTTAACATGACGCGGGGAAATAAAGTTTAACCTGGGGAACTACTAATGGTTCAATGTCATATATGTGGGGAACTTGGTCATTATTTGAGTCAATGGCCTAATATAAGGATTAATTCTGAAGGGCCTATGTTATGACAATCATTAAAGTGGAATTACTGAAGTGTTTGTCTATTGTAATTTGATAATCATGTTGTTGAATTATTTTTATTAATGGTATTCTGGTTATAAGAATCATGAAACTACTAAGTATCATTATATAGTAATTTTTATTTAAGGATTTTCAAGAATATGTAGAATGGTACTAATGAACTAGAAAGGTGATTTAATGGTAAGGTGATATTTTATGTAAAAACACATGATTAGGGATAAGAAAATATTTGATATATGCTTTATGTTTGGGTAATTACAGTCAATTAAAATTATTTGATTTTTGGGAAAATAATGAGCTGGATAGAAAACCTTAGAGGTTGAAAATTTTGATTTGATAAATAATGTTATTTTTAAATATGTTCATCATATTCTTGAGAACTTTATTGGATCATAGTTAATTATTAATATTATTATCACTTTTGTTTTCCAGAGTTTTAGAAAAAAGGCAACCTGAAAGTTGGGTGAAAACTCATCGCATCTAGCAAGGTTGTGGGGCTTGAACCCACAATCGAAGGGAGATAAGGGTGAAATGTATACCACTAGACCACATGATGTACTGGTTAATATAATATTGATTTTACTTAAATGATTTGGTGGATAAATATTAAGTTAATTTTGGGAAACATATTATAAGATCAAATATTTTTTAATTTTTAGGATTTTGATGTGATTAATGGTATTATGGGAAATTTTTTATTATGTTGATATATATATAACCTTTAGGTATAACATAAATAATTATTTGTGAAGAATGCTATTATGTTTTTTAGAGATCTATGTTATGTGATAACATTTGAGGTAAAAAAAATCTTTCATGTTGATGTTATTAAGGTTATTTGGGATATAGAGTTTTTTATTTAATGAATTATCTACATTAAATATTTGGATTTATTATCAAATTTTGGATATTAATATATTCATATTCATTTTGGTTATTATCTTACAATTTTCTAACCGTTTTGGTTTTAATAAAGATAGTAGGAATAGATTGTTACTCTTTTACAGAACATATGATCCGTTAAAATTTAATTTTAGTGATTTAGGAATAGAAACTTCATATCATATATTCATTACTTAAAGTAAGAGGTGAAGTAGAAATTGATCAAATCACAACTTAGGTATAAAATTGTGTTTATGAAATAAAAATATATCAAGTAAGTTTTTTGGTGGTCTCTACCTTGATAGTAAAATAATCCCTAAACTTTAGAAAAAGGATCTTAAAATAAAAATATTATCCTATTACCTTCATATATGATGAATCAATGGCCTTTTAACTCATTATAGATTTATAATTTTTTGTTTGTTAACTTTCTCTTGATCATTAAATTGTGATCAATGATATTTATCACTCTCCATAATTATTTTCTCTTTTTTTCATGTCTATATTTTTACTTCCCACTAATTTTATCTTACTTGGAAACCTAGTTATGTGTTATTCTAGATGGCCTTCATTTTTCTCTTTCCCTCTTTTAAGAGTAAGTTTTATTAAACCTTTTTACAATGTGGGTTTTTTGAAAATAATTTTTAAAATTTCAAACCATTTATTACTTAGAATGAGTTAAAATAACGAGGATAGAATTTATTTAATGGGGTATAATGTAAAACCCTGAGATTTTAAAATAACACTTTGTTCGATAGTGTATACAACGTGCAATACCGAGATTAAACAAACATCAATATATTATTAAAATATTATTATCTAAATATGATTGTTATAACCTAGCTGTTAAATTAGAGGGTATGAATAGTATTAACTAATTTATGAAATAAATATAAATATTATAATCAATATAAATGTATTTATAAATACTTTGGAAATAAGCACTTAATTTTTAAAAAAGACATTCTTTAAAAAAATATGTTTTCTATAAAAATGATTTTATTTCTTTTTGCTAAAAACTATTTTAATTAATTTTTGGATCTTTTAGAAATTTTATTTAATAAAATGATCATAATTTTTTAAATAAGCATATCAATATTAAATTAGGGTGAAATTTTGGTATTTTTTAGAAAATATCGCTTTCTAAGTGAATAATGAAAAATGCTGATTTTTGTAAAATTGTAATTTCTTTTATTAAATTAAGTAATTTAAAAGTAACATTGTTATTTTAATTTTATTTTAAGGTAATTTAAGTTTTAATTATTTATATATAATCTAATTAATTACATTTAAATCATATTTATACTGGATTTTAGTATAATTTTATTTTTAGACTTAAAACACATTTTTCTAAAAACTGTTTTAAAGTAAATAATGTTCCACCATTTTAATTAATTAAAATAACACCTAATGAGGAATGATTTAAATTAAATGTATATATTATATATCTATAAATATAAATTTAAATTAATATAATTATGATTTCTAGTTATAGAGTTAATATAAGACCATCTATTGCTTGAAAAATGCATTTCTTAAAAATTCATTTTTCGACACGTTTTACATGTTTAATTTTAAAATGAATTCTTAGAATTATATGATTTGAATTTGGTAAAATTTATTCCATATTTTTAATCATAATAATTAATATTATGAAATAATTTTGACTTAATATTTTTTTATAATTAATAATAAAAAACTACTTACTATGTTGAATAATTTAAATGGTAAAAAGTGAGTAACCTTAGAGGTAAATGGAATAACATGTTTAAAACATGTTTTTTTTTAATTTTAAGGTTTTTATTGAATATTTCACCCCTAAAATCCATTATTTATCAATTTTTGAGGAACTTGTTTTGATATCGACTTCCCATTATTGAATAGTTTTGGGTATTTACAAAAATGTCACTCCTCCTCAATTATAAAAGGGCACCCCATACCCTCACTTATTCACACCTCTCCAGAAATTTGGATTAAAAAAACCTGAAAAATATCTCCCCAACATCCATATCTATATTATAGATCTTTTGTTCTTCCCAAATGACCGACCTTAGGGTTCTTAATAAGAGATCCAAATTAGGTTCTTCTAAGCGAAGGTAATCGTCTTCACCTAGCTCCTTATTTTTTACTTATTTTTTTACACCTTCAATTATATATTAAAAAGTAAAATATAATAACACATGTATCTCCTAAATACTGATATTTTATTATTTTTATGGTATAATATTTATCCTTCTCCTCTTCCATCAAATGAAAAACAAAACCATCATTTGTGTGTACGGTGGACTACCACCTCACAAACCGATGTAATTCATTTTCCATCATCACATCTCATGAATATTCATGATTATGGATTTACTATTTATATAATATAATCTTGTCATATTATTCATTCTAGAAAATTAACATATCATATACCTTCTTACCTTACCATCTATTAAAAAATGATAATATCGTTCATGTGTATGGCGGACTACCGCCTCATGAAGCGATGTGATTTGTTTTTTATTACCACAACACATGGATGGTATATATAAGTGTAATTAAAAAAATAATATGATATTTATTATATAATTATCATTTGATAAAGTTAAAATAACACTTACCTTCCTTCCATCACGATCTTTGAAAAATGGAAATGTTACTCATGTGTACGTACAACCTAATATTTCCATGATTGTAACATAATTAATTTTTTTAAACCACTATTAATTATTGATTTTAAAAATATAATTTATGTATAAAATTATAATCATTTCATGATTATTATTATGTATTTGATGGAACAATGAACCCTTTGACCATGGTCAACACACTGAAATCATTTTTAAATTATGAATCGAGCATCCTCAAAACACTCAACATGAAAACAAATATAAAAGTTTCTTAAGAAAACAATTAATTGATATAAGTTTATTATACAAGAGATAAAGTAAATACATGAAAATTCTAGACTCACGATAAGGGATTTCTCATCTCACTTTTACTTCTGTGATACATATGTCATAATTACCACTAATTTCTTTTGTGTGGTGTATATACTTCCTATTTTAATGTTATATCATGAATATATTTATATTTATGGTATTTAAAAGTTTCATTTTAAGTTACTTGTTTCAAGGGGGTTATAATTCATTTTTACCAAAGTGGTAAGGGTTTATTTCACAATCTCCTCTTTATTCGGTATTTTTTATGTTTAAGTCTCCCATGGATAAATTATTTGATATTTCTATCTTAAATCCAATATATTTTATTATCTTACTATTATTCATGAAATTTTAAATTAATAGTTCCATTTCATCTATTTGGTACTTAAAATGATAGAGAATTTTTTTTAAGAAAAGCAGACTCTATTACTCTCTTCAGTCTAAAATCCTTTTTCATCAATATTTATGTCTTATAAAAAAAGAATGAATGTTTTTAAATTTATCCAAATGATTTATTAAATAAATTTTTACCCATTTTTTAATTTTTACAAGATGTTTTAAAAGGAATCATCTTGTATCTTTTCAAATGAGGAACTTTTTTACTTTTTAAAAAAGTGTGAAAGGGATGATTTTTTTAAATTCTACGATATATATATAATTACCCACCGTAATGACTAATTAATAATTTGAAACTTACTTTAAAATTTTCCATGGTTATTTTCAAATAAAATGTTTTCTATAATATTTTGGAAATTTTTAGTTTTTAAAAAATTAGTTTTAGAGTGAAAAGGGGTATTTTCCTCATGAAATATTCTATGTGATATTTTAAAGATATTTTCAACAATAATGACAGCATTTGATGTTATAGATTACTTATAATTTTTGTATATATGTATCTTACATACATACCTATCTCACTCTACCTTTATTTGGAGGGATAATACATGCCTTATGACCATTTCTCAATTTCTTTCTTTAAGAAATCTCTTGATTATGATATGAGGAAAGATTATGCAAATCATTTTCTTTCCCTGGGTAATTCTTATATTTATGGATTATGGTTGATTTCCTTATGTGGCACACATATTAATGTACATGATATAAATATTATAGGTGGGCTAGAATTATATAGTCCTATAATGCATTGGGTAATGTTATAGTCTCATGAGATGTCATTTATGGTATTAGGGAGTAAATCTAGTCTATTATGGGACTATGTCTACCATGCGATGTTGTCCTAGTGGTTAGCCTTGACTTATGTTTATGTCATGTTTTATAGTTCTTCTATATTTCCTATATTGATATGATTTTATGATACCATTTTATTTATATTATGCTTCTATTTGATTACTCATGTGCCTTCTCTTATATGATATCATGTTATGACATTGACACGCATGTTATGGTCCCTTATCATATTTATCCCCTTACTAGGATTTTTATCTCACCCCTTTATTTCATGTATTCCCCAGGTTATCCCATGCAGTTTTAGGATATCAAATGGATTTTAGCATCTCATTGTGGAGAATAAAATTAGTATTCCAAGTTTTAGTTTCCTTTGTGTGCATTGTAAACCTAGTCTTCCAAAGATACTAGGCATTTACGATCCTTGTTTTGTATTAATAGATATTTATGTTAAGAATTGTGTAATAATATGTGTTAAAAGGATTGGGTTTCTATAGTTACAAAATGGTATCAAATATTCTTTTTGTATAGGTAATGTAAGTAGAGGTGGAGTTAGATTTTTTGGACTCGGGGGGTAGACTGAGTGCATATATGTCTATCATGACATTAATTGAAACCCAAGTCATCAGTGGATGTCTAGTTTCAGGACTAGGAACTCTAGGTTGAGTTATATGTAGGATTTGAGTGAGAATCTAAAGTGATATGGATGAGACTCAAAATGAGTCATAAGTATTGGTCGAGAGCTAGTTAGTTATACATGTATCATGATAGTGGAATGCTTAGGGCATGATATAGGTGCCCATAGGTAATGTTGTTTGGCATATTACAATGTCAAAATCCACTATTAACTGAAGAAACTTATAATATAATCAATGTTTTCTCAAATACATTATAATGGGTGATTAGATTAATATGGATAAAAGGGTATTATTTGATTAATTGTGACGTTATTGTTCGGCTTCCATAGGGAAATGATTTTCAATATGTGTAATTTTTTTAGAAAAACTCAATTTTGAAAGGAAAACTCATGTGGTTACATGAGGTGAGTGTGAAATATTTTTATAAGTAAACATTAATTGAAATTACTTGTGGATCTAGTGATTTTGAAATGGATAAGATTTTTGAGTTTTGAGAAAATGAAAGGAAAGTGGTTTTTGAAATTGGATTTCAAAGTGGATTTTGAAAATGGAAGTGGATTTCAGGAAAGTGACTGGATAGGCATAGGATTTTGGTGATTTTAGTTTTTAGTGAAGACCCTTGGATGCCAAGGGGTGTTTTGGAAAAACTTAGGTGAAATTTTGATGTGTGTGAGATGATTTGAATAGTTTTTTTAAAATGAGGAATGGGTACCTATGTAAACTGTATTACTAGGATTTTGTGTTTGGATAGGGGTAACTTGGATGTTTGAATTGTGTGTTTATCTTATATTGTTTTTTTTTCTAGAAAACACCAAGTGAGGTTAGTGGGTGTGATGTGATGTGGTTTTTTGTGGTATGGGAAAATCAATCAATGCCTGCATATATCGGGTTTAATTGTTTTTTTTTTATTGGTTGGGATGACCCCGGGTGTTGTCTTATGTGTTCGGTGGGTGTACAATGGTTTTTTTAAGAGAGCCAAGTGTAGTGGGATTGTGAGTTGGATGTTTGATTTTAAGCTCGAGTATCTATATGTGTGTTGGTGGTTTCTAAGATTGGACCCCTTGATGTGTGTTTGATTGTTTCATGGGTTGGACTGCTTGATGCATGTTTTTATATAGAAAATTCCTATAGTGAAGATCATTATTAACTATAATTAGCCATTGGTAGCAGAGTTATATGGTGGGGAGTACTATAATCCTCAGGATGAATCAGTTGTTGGCACTTTGGTGTTTTGGGATCAATGGGTGCGGTTGAGCACTATCTTGGTTTTCAGTAATCGATGTTGTGTATTAATGCTCAAGTGGAATCAAGTGGCCACATTCAGTTGTTACATTCATCAATAGATAGGACTTGGGTGATCAAGATTGGGTGTTTAGTTCAAGGGAGTGATAAATAGGATACTCTCATAGTGAGGAGCATTAAAATGGTTGTGGGTTTATTCCCCTTATGTCAAAAGGGTCATGAGAATAGTGAAATTAGTTAGTGGATAGTTGAGGTGATAGCGGGATGTTGGTGAGTCGATCAACCCAATTTAAGAACTCAAGTTCAGTGTTGGAGGGATTTTGTGGGCTGACACCGGACTTGAGATGGAGGCGGTATGATTCATGAGCGAGTCAGATCAGTGGTGCATTAGAACTCATGGGTAGAGTGTAATGGTTGAATGAGTCGGTTGATGATTAAACTATGGAATTACACTGGGAGTCAAGTTTGGACTTCAATGTGGGTGTTTATATAGTTCAGTGATACCTTTGGATGTTAAATCATTGGGACTAAGTAGTGTAGTGAAGTGGTGGTGTGGCAGTGGCGGTGGTCTGATGTTTTCAGGGAGATTCATCTAGAGAGAGACTAACTAGTTAATTAAAATAAAATTGGATGCGGTGAGGTTGAATCCACATTAATATCATTTATTAGGAAGTGTTTTATGTGGTTCAAGGATCAGACTATGCTTTTAGAAGAAAAGTCGGTGTATTTGGGCTCAGTGTTTGGAGTTATGAAACGGAAGCGCGTTCAATGATAAATGATTAAATGTAATAGTATGGTGGTGGTTTGATGACCAGGGTGGGTCAAGAGTCATGTTTGGGT
Organism: Viscum album; assembly: GCA_963277665.1. Taxonomy (NCBI): domain Eukaryota; kingdom Viridiplantae; phylum Streptophyta; class Magnoliopsida; order Santalales; family Viscaceae; genus Viscum; species Viscum album. Next base: position 1,456,703,618 of record OY728148.1, read on the forward strand.
GACTATCATAGCTTATTGGGGATGATAAGTGTTATGGTGGGGAGTTTGTAATGGATCACATCGTTACAAGTTGTGAAATTCGGAGTAGGTTTGAATTTTTGATTTGATGAGGAGTTCATTTTGTGAACCATAGCTAAATTGGGATTATGAGTGTTTGGATATCCTTAAAATATGTTTTTTAATGTGTTTTGAGACTCGGGGGATGCATTAGAAGGCCAAGAGATCGTCAGATTAGTGGTCGGGTGGTCAGGCTATTGAAAACTGCAGCAGTAGGTCATTCATGGTGTGACGGGTGGCATTCATGCCATGAATGAATTTCATGAGGGCCTTTTAGGCCTTGAATGAGGTTTTTTGAGTATAACCTTACTAACCTAGAGAATTCAGAGTATTAATAGGGTTCAAACCATGAAATTATTGAGGTGGAGGGTCTCCCCTCTGTTTAGAGGAGGATTCACACTATTCACATTGTGAACCAGTGTTGTGTGACCTCTTTTTTAGGTCCCTTAAAGTAATTTTGTTGAGGGTCTATTTTAGGAACCCTATTGGGTTACTTTGGTTTTAGTCGCTTGAACTAAATGGGGAGAGCCCCTTTGGATATCCATTTCTACCCATCTTTCCCCCTTTGGTCTAGATATTTCGGAGGAGTTTCTTCATACTAATTTATGGTAATATTTATACCTCTCATCCTTTAGTTCCTCTTATTTGTTTCTCCCTAACTTTTGGTTCAACTAACTAGGTTTTGTGGGGATTATTTCACTAAATCATGGTGAAATTATTGTGCTTAATGGGGCTTTTGTGTATGACATGTAAAGTAAATCCTGAGAGGAGGAAATCAAATCTTCATTCATCATTTACCTTAGTATATGTTTCTTAGTGAGTTTCTTTAGGGTTTTGGTTGATATTGGGTTAAATTGGTTGTTGAATCAATGATATAATTTGGGGATTTTTTGTGTCTTAGGTTTAGGTGCATGTTCGGGGTAGATTGCACTCTATTGATCATGGTTTCGATGTTATGAGGTTGTCCAGTGAGTTTGGCATCGATTATGTAGATTTGGGTTTTTGGTTTTAAATGTTTAATTAATTAATTTAATGGTGTTTTTTATGATATAAGTTCTCTTGGACTCATGGGAGTTCAGTATAATCTTAGGATGGATTATAGAACACCGATTGAGGTGGGTGGTCTTTACATTCTTGGGTCTCTTGGATATTTGGTGATTTTATGTTTGTGTGACATCGTTGTTATTACTACTTGTATAACTTGTGTGATTCTGCCATAAATTGGGATAGATTCGTGTTGGCCTAATAGTCAACATGGAGTGCAAATCTTGTTAAACGATTTGATGGTGGCACCCTATTCAAACGAGTATCAGTGTCCCTCTTAATGGATTTCTTGGTGGCGTGAGTGGTTTTTCAAGAACAAGATATTTTCTTTTTCAAAAAATATGATTTTAAAAAGAGGATTTTATTGAAATAGAATTTATAAGAAATTTTTTTGATTTCAAGAATGGGTTTTGAAATGGAATTTCAAAATAAAAGTGGGGTTTTCTAATGGATGTTTGAGTGGATTTTATCCAAGGGCCTAACGTGAGTAAGATGACAAGTGATGCCTTTTGAAATGGTCTTAAAAGAGGATTTTGATTTGGTTTCCAAAGAAAATACAAAAGGGATTGATTGATTTGTTTTGGTCTATTTGACCTCGTGAGGGCAATGTCCTATTTTCCAAATATTGTGTGCTTCTTGATTACGATTGTTTGGTGTGTATATTGATGCATGGTGATGCATGTGTGTGTAGCCATTTAAGAAATATGCTTCTGGTAGTAAAGTGATGGTTTGATATAGATGGATGTGATAGGCCCCTTGGAGTGTTGATATGGAATATTGTGATAGGCTTGAGATGGGAGGTTAGGTCCCAAGTGATTATCGCTCTATTGGTGAGTTTGTGAGCCTGTAAGATGGGTTATGTGTTTTTTTTCCTATGTGTGTTGAATGTATGCTTATGATGGGTGAAAATGTCGATGGGGTGATAGATCCTAAGGTCTGGCCCCACCATGAGTGAGATAACGCTGGAAAGACCACCATAGGATAGATATGGTCCTAGTTGTGGGTGATGTTTAGGCCAACCTTGAGTGATAAGGTGTGGCTTGAAACGAGATGTGCAACCTCCCTTGAGATAAAAAGGTTGGAAAGGGTACTTCATGTGTGATATCTCTTAACTGAGAGAGGATGACTGGGATAATTGGCATGTGACCACCCTTGAGTAAGTAGGGTTGGGTCATGATGTGATGAAAGAAATGGATAATGGACCTCCCTTAAGTGAGAAGGGATGGGCCGAGACTTGCGGATGTATAACCATGTCATGTTCCTTCAGGTAGCAGATCAAGGTTTTGGATGACACCCCACCCTGCATCTTCCGGTAGTGGCTAAGATTCTACATGGCACCCAACTATGCATCTTCAGGTATAGGTCATAATTGTGGTACGATGTGACACTTTCTTTCTTCCGGCACGGTGCCAATGTAGGTAGGGTCAGGTGTTGTGGTGGCCTGGTTAGCACACAATGACGTGACTTGTATGTTGTATGTGCATTGTGTGTTATGTTTATGGGTGGGCTTGTTTCACGGGCACGACTGTGCTCCTTATATATGTATTGTATACACATTCACTTGATCACATCAACACTTAGTGTTTCCAAGGTGTTTGGGATTCCTATTGGGTCATTGGACTCACTCCCCACCCATGTACACACATGGGTTTTGATATACATGGGTATATCTTCATATTTTCTCTTAAGACACGGGTACTGCATGGAGTTGGATACATGTTCCAGTGAGAAAGTTGTGGAAGGTCGAGGATTCAGCAAGACGATTATGCGATTTTGGGCCAAATGCTAATGTATTTACGTTTTGTTATTATTTTGCATACATTGGCTAGTGTGCCTTTTTATTATATATGATGTATGTTATGTAATGTTTATCTACTTCCACTCTGTTATGTATTGTTGCATCGTATAGATAGATTTATCACTTTCCATTCTGGACTACGAGGGCCTGTGGGGCTCCCTAGTTCATGTCTACATGGTTTTAGGATGCATGTTACATGAACGGGTCATGCTGAATTTTTTGAAGATTCATGCATGACCCTCGAGTCATTCTATTGAGGGAATAGTCTCCTTATGAGTGTTTTAAATCCTCACTACTAGTTAGAAACCTCCAGCGTACAGGGAGGTGCGCCTAAGGTAATGTGACATCCCTTGCATGAGCACCATTTGGGCGGTTTGGATCGGGGCATTACAACACTCATGCATTACTTCCCATTGGATAATTCATCGAACTCCTTCAGTGAATATGCAACCCATATATGAAACAACACGTTGGTTCCGATGAAGCTATGTAGGGATGATGTGGCAATGCCATGCATAAGCATGCATTACGTTTGGGTGAAACTTAGTCTTGGGTTACATCGCTTGCACACCAGACTACGTTGACACCAACGTAAGCTCGACCTCCTACTTAAGGCTACGCTAGAATAGTAATGTGAAACGGGCGGGACGGGGCGGGGCGGTCCAAAACCGCGTGGAACTAAGCCCGCGCGGGCTTGCACCCACAAAAGCCCACATTAAAAATGGGTGGATTTTTCAAACCCGCCCCGCCCCGCAGCAGATGCAGGAAAGCCCACGGGCAACACACATTTGTTCTTGTTTTTATACCTTTTAAATTTTTAATATACCTATAAAAATCTGCATGTAAATAATTTTTGGTTTCCATTCCATTTAACTGCAAAAACAAGCATCTAAAGAATTTATAATAGCAATTCATGAAATATTTAATAAGTTCAAAAATATAAAAAACAATATAAAAAAAGATAGGATACAAATGGTGACGTAAATAGGGACGATGAGGCGACAATACAACGGACGACGAGGGCGGGGGTGAAGCAGGGGGCGATGGGGCAGGAGGGAGAGATGGGGTGACGGAAGTAGGACGACGGGGACGAAGGAGAAGTCGGGCGTCAGACAGCGGACGATGAGGGCGAGGGTGGCGGGATGATGGACGTCGGAGGACGGGTGGAGCCGAGGGGCTACAGGAATGCAGACATCGAACGAAGCAGGGGGCAATGGAGCAGTCGGAAGTCGTATGACGGGGGCGACAGAGCAGGCAGGGGAGACCGAGCAGATGAACATCGGACGACGGATGAAGCAGGCGGGGGAGATGGAACGGCAGACGAAGCAGGCGGGGGAGATGGAACGATGGGACGATGAGAGCTTGGAGAGGGTGGATAGAGTCTGAGGACGCCGGCGAGGGGACTGGAACATCGGGTCTGGATGGAGGGGGGCAGGAGATGGCGAAGCTTGGTAGCAATGATGAGGCAATTGTGGTGGTGGTGGCGTCGAATATGGGGAGAGGGAAGCGGGTGACAGTGGGTGTTGTGAAACGTTTGGGTAAAAAAATGAAAGTTTAAGAGCGGAGTGGCCAGATATGGAGGGCGCAGAGCAAGGAATGCGTTGGAAATAGGATAGGAGGGGAGGAGTTCTGAGGCGTGGAGTTGTTGTGCATGCAGCCTGCATCGGAATGCTAGCGCTGGGAAAGTAAAGCAGCGCATCGGTAATGCATTTTTTAACAAAACAAAAACAAAAACTCACGGGCCAACCTGTATCCGCACGGGTTTACCCGCATGGGTCAGCTACCCATGCGAGTAGTCTTCATAAGCCCGCTTTTGATACGGTCATTTTTTAAGAAGCCCACCCCGCCACAAACCCGTTTTGCCCGCGGGCCTGTGGCCCATTTTGCATTGCTACGCTGGAAGCAATGCATCCCTTGAGCTATATGCATCACATTCATATAATTTTAGTGCACATCCAACAGTAAGCCCCGACCTACATTCACCTAAGTCATCTGTTAAGTTAATCTAGAAAGAGCTGCTCATGCGTAAGTTGCACACCACCTATCGCTAGGCACCCTTCACCTAAGTAGTCCTAACTTTATGACTCCAAATTGCATACCATATAGTCCATTCTGCACGGCGTTAAACTACTCAGTATAAGTTCTGGTTGCACGACCTTAAAAGGTGCACCGTGATCCTGGTTGCAAGACTCTAAAAGGCGCATCATTGGTCTTTGTTGTACAACCTTATTTGGTCATGACTGCGCGCCTTTAAAAGCCATCGCAATGGTCTTTGTCGCAATACCTTAAAAGGTGTGATGTGCCTCTTTAAGTGACACAAAACTACATAAGTTTCGATTCCCTTCACAAGGATACACAGGAAGCCTCTGTCACTAGCCTCATCCCAACTCCGCAACACCTATCGCCTCCCCAAATGACAATAAATTTAAAAGCGCTTAGTTGTGTGGCTTTAAACCATAGTATAACTAACCAGTAATGGAAAGATGAATAACCTCTACTGCATACATATGTTCACATCAGTGCATGGTAATAATCAATCACTCTCATAACCAAGATAACCAGTGTTATTACTGGGAAGGATTTCTAGAATATTAAATCTATTAGTGGATCCCGAACTAAACAATAAGACCTCTTAAGGGATGAATTAACATCATATCATCTCACCCAATGCGTGATTTGAAGCGTTGTTTGCATGCCCCAATGACCGTCTGTCTTTGAAAAACAGGTTTGCATGTCATAATAATGGTCGCAAGCTTGAAACTCAGGGAGGAATGACTGTTCAAACTAAGTATTACATCAAAAGTGATTGTATGAAACACATCTCATCAAAATTAAACCATACCTGAACTGATTTTATCAGACCGCGAAGATCCGAATATGAGGCACAAGTTCCCATGCCTTTTTTTTGGGTATATATATTTTTATTTTAAACTTGTTTTATTTTTTCATTTAGATGTTTTATAAAACTTAAAAATTTGTTTTTATCATTCATATATTTTATAGATTTTATCATAAACTGAACTGTGTCCGATTTTTTATTTTACACCACGAACTTATCGCGGACTTGCCGTATGATAAATTGAATAATTTGCCGCAGGGGCAAAACCCTAGCAGTGCAGGCCGTCCGAATCTCCGATTTTCGTTTCCACGTTGCCGCATCCCGTTCTCCTCCAGGGCATTCAACATGAAGGTTCGAAGCGCTCTTTTCCCCTCCATTCTCTTTCCGTTTATTCGTTTATATCCGTTTTTGCCTCATCGAACCTAATCCATTGCTTCGTCAGATTATCCCTTTTTACCTTTTACCGCGATTCATTTCCGCCATCTTCATTTTTTTCAGTTCAACGTTGCAAACCCAACGACAGGTTGCCAGAAGAAGCTCGAAATCGACGACGATCAGAAACTGTACGAACGATATACCCTTTTTTCCCGTCGTACCACGAGTTGATCTGCCTATTTTCCCGCTGCTGTGTTATAGTCGAAGTTGTAAATTGTCATACATCGTTACTTAATTAGAATTATTAGTTCATGGTAGGGTTTCCTTTTTTTCTCAGGTTAAATTCTGCTAAAGTTTCTTTTTATCAACCGAGCCCCTGTTGCTGAGCTCTATTTGGCGCTCATGCTTTCCCATATTTACTTTGTGATTGACTGCTCGCCTTGCATGCTCAAAACAGCTCCTTGAATGTGTCTACGAACTTGCAATTTTATGGCTTGGTTATAGAATCTCGTGTCTCTGTATAAATGACGGCAGAATCATCAATTACCTGAAAAATTACAGAATTTAAATTTCTGAAATTTGATATAATATAACAGGCGAGCGTTTTTTGATAAGAGGATCTCGCAGGAGGTTAGCGGTGATGCGCTGGGCGAGGTACGGCATCCTGTTCAGCTTCTTCCACTTTTATAATGCATTTATTTTGGGGGTCTTGGCAACCAAGGACCAAAACAGGTCCTTAATTCCAGTGAAGGACCTCCTACATTTTAGACTAAGATGGAATCTTATTTTATTTAAAAATTCATAATCTTTTTGGTCATTCATTGGTATTTTTTCATAGTTTTGGTCCTAAACTGGCATTAACTGCCTGTTTTGATCACGGATCGTCATTTCCTCTTTATTCTATTTACACATAATGTTTCACATGACAGGAGTTCAAAGGCTATGTATTTAAAATCATGGGTGGCTGTGACAAGCAAGGTTTCCCAATGAAACAAGGAGTTCTGACCCCAGGGCGTGTTCGTCTCTTGCTCCATAGAGGTACAGGGTGCATTTGTTTGTGTTTTGTGCGTTTGTCTATGTTTGTGGGAAGGTATTTGGCTATCATCTAGTGGCCTTTTCAGGCACATATGTTATGGTTGAAGGAGGTGATCCTACACTTCACAAGAAAAACACTTAAATTAGCAGCAGCTTGAAAACAATTTTTCAATTGCAGTTTTTAAGAAGTGTTGTTAAGCGAAGCCCAACTTTAACCAATGGTGTCATGTTGCAGGGACTCCTTGCTTTCGTGGATATGGCCGGAGAAAGGGGGAGAGGAGAAGGAAGTCTGTTCGGGGTTGCATTGTTAGCCCCGATCTTTCGGTTTTGAACTTGGTTATTGTGAAGAAGGGTGAGAATGAACTTCCTGGACTGACCGACATTGAAAAGCCAAGAATGAGGGGTCCTAAGAGGGCCTCAAAGATCCGCAAGCTGTTTAACCTGTCAAAGGAGGACGATGTCCGCAAGTATGTCAACACGTACCGTCGAAACTTCATTTCCAAAACCGGTGGGTTGCATGATCTTTTATCAAACCAATCCTCAGTCAAAAACTCCTTATTGCCTAGCGATGTTATCTGCTGTCTGCGTTCCAGGTAAAAAATGCAGCAAGGCTCCAAAGATACAGAGGCTGGTGACTCCTTTGACTTTGCAGAGGAAGCGTCAAAGGGTTGCGGAGAAGAAGAAGAGGGTTGCAAAGGCAAAGTCTGAGGCTGTTGAGTACCAGAAGCTCCTTGCATCACGGCTCAAAGAACAGCGTGAGCGACGGAGTGAGAGCATTGCGAAGAGAAGGTCCAAGCTTTCTTCGGCTTCAAAGCCATCTGCTGCTGCTGCTTAGGCGACATGCGAGCAATCTTTTCTTTGCGCTTTCTTGGATGCTGTGAGTGATTTTTTGGATTTCTGTTTGCTTGTTTTAGGCTACAGATGACATTTTTTGACCCTCTTTAATTACTGTCTTTCAATGTTGGAACACAATTAGATTAATTTTGCTAGCTTTTAGAGGATTTGTCCTCTGGGAGACCGATCCGCCAGAATTTTCCTCCGGACTTTGCCTAAAACTTCTTCGGACCTTCAATGTATTGGAAGTTGGGATGAATAACCTCATTCTAAATCATTGCACTGAGTCGAACTTTGCCCACACTCATAAACACTGCTAAAAAACAAACATTTTTTTACCTAAAGTAGTGTAATTTGAGGGAATCCCTAATTACAAGATCAACATCCCCAAGAGAACACTGCAATGCTTTTCATCACTATCCGAAGTTGCAACGATTACAATCATTTGACAAGTTGATCAAGTTTATCACTAATTACAATCAATCACAAGAACACGTGTACATGTGGTCCCACCCGACCTTTATAGTGGGGTTCAGTTGGTCATTCGGTTGCATCGACTTCCAAACTTTTAGGTGGTTTTTGTCATGACCCCCTCACTCCAATGAAAGAAGAAATATAACCCCCCCGAACCCTTCATTCAATAAAGCTCGAGTTGGTGGCTAGCACTGAGGGTGTAAAAATCTCATATATGGAAGACATTACCTTCAATAATAATATAAGATCGGTAGATAGGATAAACCACCACCAAACAACTCCATTATATGAAGATAAAAGTAAATCAAACCATCCCACAATACATAAACAATGACAACAAATACGGATAAAAGTCTCCAAATAAATACTCAAAAGTATAAGTCATACGACAACGACTCAAAAACACCTCAAACTTCCAAGCTCGTAATGTCTAGATCAGTTCCGAAATCTTCTTGGAAACCTGAAAAACAGTTTATACGTAGGTTGGAAATAACATGTATATAAGTAGGATCATACCCAAGGTCTCTAGTGCACATGTGAAAAAAGTATACTAATGCACCAATGAATAAACAACTGAACCGACATGTACCTAAACAGGCCGACTAACCAATCCCAAGCTCAACATAACACGTTCACCAAATAACGCATCCAATGCAGTAACGTAGTATCAAATAAATACAAAACAAAGACACCACACAACCACTTCCTTGCTGATTTATCGCTCTCACGCCCCAACGTCAAACGTCTCATGCTCTCATCCCTTCCATGCATATCTCATCACATATTCATCCATCTTTGATGTGGGTTGGGACGCATCCTTACCTACCCCACCCTCACAAGGTCTAGCATCCTCTGGTAGCATCCGTCATCATCACATGACGACCTCATCCATATAACAAGGGCAATTGAGTATCATGAACGTCAATGACATCAATCTGGTTCCCTCCTATCACGTATGTGTTGGTTTGGTGTTGCCCGATCCGGTTCGGCACTATAGCAATGCTGACCACTGTAGCGGAGCTGACCGACCGACACCGACATACACTGTAGCGGTGCAGACTTCGGGGTCAACTTTACTGTAGTGCTTTTGACAAAGCCAGCCGCCGTTCACTATAGCGACCCAGACCACTTCTTCGAACAGTGATCGCCTTCTCCATTGTTTTATAGCCCATTTTCGGGCTAGGGTTTCTACTGAAAAAAAACCCTCTGTAATTTGTGCTCCCAAAGTAGTGAAATTTTGCCTCTCCCATGGACGTAGGGATTATTCCCAAACCATGTAAATCGATGTGTCCTTTACTTTCTTTTCTTTCGTTTTTCTCGTTTCTGTCGTTGTGACTCCCGATGATTCCGCAACAACTGGTATCAGAGGGTGCGTTCGGAATTCTCCAACGATGGCTCTGGATGAAGGCAAAGTGACGATCGATCGCTTCGATGGAACATATTTCAGTTTCTGGAGGATGCAGATCGAGGATTATCTTTATCAAAAAAAGATGCACTTGCCACTTCTGGGTGTGAAGCCGACGGACATGGAGAAGTCGGAGTGAGAGCTACTGGATCGACAGGTTCTGGGTGTTGTGCGCCTGATGTTGGCAAAAAACGTGGCGTTCAACATCAAAGAGGAGAAGACGACGGTGGACTTAATGAAAGCCCTCACAAATATGTACGAGAAGCCTTCTGCGGCAAACAAGGTACATTTGATACGACGATTGTTCAACCTGAAAATGGATGAAGGGAGACCTGTTGCAGATCATATCAACGAATTCAATACCATCATAAGTCAATTGTCATCAGTGGACATTGATCTTGGTGATGAGGTATGTGCTCTGGTTTTACTATCTTCATTACCAGAGAGTTGAGAAACAACTGTAACAGCTGTGAGCAGCACTTCGGGGAATACGAAGATGACTCTGAAAGATATACGGGATCTAATCCTTAGTGAGGATGTTCGAAGAAGAGAATCAGACAGATTCTCTGGTTCTGCTTTGAACGTTGAAGGAAGAGGAAGGTACCCACAGCGAGACAATCAGAGGGCGATCGAAGTCAAGAGGAAAGTGCAGGGACAAGGCAAAAGGGCCTGGTCCTACCTGCTGGACATGCGGGAAGAAAGAACATGTCAAGAAGGACTGCAGAGATAACCGGAAGGGACCTGAAACCAGTGGAGCAAACACTGCAGCTGAAGGAGCTGATGACGTGTTACTGCTGAGCGTGGACAACCCGATGGAGTCTTGGATTTTAGACTCTGGGGCGTCTTTCCATTCTACATCGGAGAAGGGTTTCCTGAACAATTTTGTTTCTGGAAATTTTGGCAAGGTGCATCTTGCTGATGACGAGCCCTTGCAGATTGCGAGTAAATGAGATGCACGAATCAAGACCAACAGTGGGAGTTTGCTGGTTCTGGAAAACGTGAGGTATATCCCTGGTTTGAGAAGAAACCCTATTTCTGTTGGACAACTTGATGATGTAGGGTTGAGTACTACATTCATTGGTGGTGCATGGAAGATCACCCGAGGAGCTATGGTCATAGCTCGGGGAGCAAAGAATGACACCCTGTACAACATGACAGAAACTTGCATGGACATGGCTGTATCACTGAAAGCTGTCGGAGGTTCTCAACTGTGGCACTACAGACTCGGCCACATGAGTGAAAAGGGGATGAATGTGCTGACAACAAAAGGGTTGCTACCAGAGCTGAAGTCGGTGGAAGTTGGCTTATGTGAAGATTGCATCTTTGGAAAGCAGAAGAAGGTGTCCTTTGCAAAAGGAGACAGAACACCGAAGGCTGGAAAGCTGGACCTGGTGCATACAGATGTTTGGGGGCCTGCACCAGTACCATCCCTCGGAGGGTCACAATATTATGTGACATTCATCGATGACTCAACAAGGAAGGTATGAGTTTACTTTTTGAAGAATAAGTTTGATGTGTTTAAGATGTTTCAGAAGTGGAAAGTTATGGTGGAGAACGAGTCAGGAGCAAAGCTGAAATGTTTGAGGTCTGACAACGGTGGAGAGTATGACAGTCAGGAGTTCAGAGAATTTTGTTCTGAAAATGGAATTCGGTGGGAGAAGACAATCCCAGGAACACCACAACAGAATGGTGTGGCAGAGAGGATGAATATGACACTGAATGAACGTGCCAGGAGCATGAGGCTGCACTCACGGTTGCCCAAAACCTTCTGGGTTGATGCAGTGAACATGACAGCGTATCTGATCAATAGGAGTCCATCTGTTCCAATGGGAGAACGTCTACCCGAGGAGCTCTGGTCTGGTAAGGAGGTAAAACTCTCACATTTAAGAGTCTTTGGCAGTTTAGCTTATGTACACATTGGTGCTAACTCAAGAGACAAACTTGATGCTAAGTCCAATCCATGTTTCTTTATTGGCTATGGTGCTGATGAGTTTGGTTACCGGTTTTGGGATGATCACAAGAAGATAGTAATCAGGATCCAGAACGTGGTATTCAATGAAGGTGTCATGTACAAAGGTCGTCATGAAGCTGAAGATGAAAATGGGAACATTGAATCAGAGTGAAAAGAGCAAGTGGAGCTTGAAGGTGTGTTTGAGCTTGAGAGATCCGAACCGGTGGAACCTACTACTCTAGTGGATGAGGAGATCATCAAGGGTGAGAAGGCCTGTGCAGAGGTATTCACCATCATTGCACTATTTATTATTGACTGACGGTGGAGAACCAAAATGCTTTGAAGAAGCAATGCAGTTGAAGGAGTCAAGCAAGTGGGAGTTGGCTATGAAGGAGGAGATTTCCTCATTACATGAGAACAACACTTGGGAGCTGACACCTCTTCCAAGAGGAAAGAAAGCATTGCAGAATAAGTGGGTCTACCGGGTCAAGGAAGAACATGATGACAAGAGGAGGTTCAAGGCAAGACTGGTGGTGAAAGACTTTCAACAGAAGGAGAGAGTAGATTTCACTGAAATCTTCTCACCTGTAGTGAAGCTTACCACCATCCGGGTGGTTCTCAGCATTGTGGCGTCAGAAGACTTTCATCTTGAGCAGCTTGATGTCAAGACTGCTTTCCTTCATGGAGATCTGGAGGAGGACATCTACATGCAACAGCCAGAGGGATATGTAGTGTCTGGAAAGGAAGACCTGGTGTGCAAACTCCAGAAAAGCTTATATGGACTGAAGCAGGCACCGAGGTAGTGGAACAAGAAGTTTGATTCATTTATGTCTAAAAATGAATATAAACGATGTGACATGGATCAATGTTGCTACATCAAGTCTTTCGGTGATGAATACATTATATTGCTTCTGTATGTGGATGACATGCTCATTGCAGGATCATGTATGCAGAGGATTAATGAGATGAAAGGGCAGTTGGATGAGGAGTTTGAAATGAAGGATCTTGGAGAAGCTGACAAGATTCTGGGAATGAAGATCAAGAGAGACCGCACAGCTGGAACATTAATGTTGTCACAAGCTGATTACATTGGGAAGGTTCTGAGAAGATTTAGCATGCTGGAAGCAAAGACAGTCTCTATTCCCCTGGCGTGCCACTTCAAACTATCAAAGGAGCAATCACCGAAGACAGCAGAAGAGGTGAAGTACATGGCAAAAGTTCCATACGCATCAGCTGTTGGAAGCCTGATGTATGCCATGGTCTGTACTCGACCTGACATCGCTCATGCAGTGGGAGTTGTGAGCAGGTATATGGCTAACCCTGGAAAGCAACATTGAGAAGCTGTGAAGTGGATACTGAGATATTTAAAGGGCAGCAAGGAGGTATCTCTGTGCTTTGGGAAAGGAAATTCATTGCAGGGGTATGTGGATGCTGACCTTGGAGGCGATGTCGACAGCAGGAGGAGTACCACGAGTTATGTTTTTACCTGCGGAGGAACTGCGGTAAGTTGGATATCACAATTGCAGAAGGTGGTGGCTTTATCCACCACAGAGGCAGAATACATTGCTGTAACAAAAGCTGGGAAAGAGATGGTCTGGCTGAAGAACTTCTTGGATGAATTGGGAAGAAAGCGAGAGGAGAATTTATTGCACTGTGACAGTCAAAGTACTATACATATTGCAAAGAACTCAGTATTTCATGCCCGGACGAAGCACATTCAGTTGAAGTACCATTTCATCAGAGGGTTGATACAGGATGGGTTGCTGACTTTGCAGAAAATCTGTGGAACCAACAATCCGGCAGACATGTTGACAAAGCCGATGGTGATACAGAAGTTGAGGCACTACTGTGCCTCTGTTGGTCTCCACTGATGAACGGAGGATGAGAGACAGAATGATGGAGGACCTGATAGGAGCACAAGAGGAAAACAGTTTGCATTTCAGGAATCTGTGAATGGAAAGCACGCCACTGGTGAGTGAAGAAGAGGAAGAACTTAGATTAAGTAAGTTGTCTTCATCAGTTGCATCGAAGCATAGCAGTGCAGCGGATCAGGCTACAAGTGGGAGATTGTTGGTTTGGTGTTGCCCGATCCGGTTCGGCACTGTAGCAATGCTGACCACTGTAGCAGAGCTGACCAACCGACACCGACAGGCACTGTAGCGGTGCAGACTTCGGGGTCAACTTTACTGTAGCGCTTTTGACAAAGCCATCCGCCGTTCACTGTAGCGGCGCGAACCACTTTTTCAAACAGTGATCGTCTTCTCCATTGTTTTATAGCCCATTTTCGGGCTAGGGTTTCTACTGAAAAAAAACCCTCTGTAATTTGTGCTCCCAAAGTAGTGAAATTCTGCCTCTCCCGTGGACGTAGGGATTATTCTCGAACCACGTAAATCGTTGTGTCCTTTGCTTTCTTTTCTTTCGTTTTTCTCGTTTATGTCGTTGTGACTCCCGACGATTCCGCAACAGTATGACCCCCACCACATATCACATTCTCACCATCTCTAAGTAATCTCCAACACCAACCCATTTCATCACCTGAGTAATCTCCAACACTAGCTCATGTTATCGTCACCACTGCTGGAGGAAGAGAGAGAAAGAGGGGGCGACCACGACCACCCAGAATGTTGGGTGTAACAACCCAAGATTTTATAATATATTTCTCTTTAAATAAAATTTCTTTCATAGCTTACTTTACACACAACATCAATTTTAAACGAACCGTGACAAGCTATTGAAATATTATTGTGTGACAATTATATCATTTTTGAAATCATCATGTCAATATTAGATTAGGTTGATTTTTTTGAGAATTTTCTGAAAAGTTAGTTTTTGGGTGAATAGTAAAAATATTGATTTTTAAGAAAACTATATTTTCTTTTCTAGTATTTACAAAGATTCAATATGATTTGGACCATTTTTAAAATGATAATAGTTTCTTGTTGTTAAAAATAATTTAATTTATACCTTTTGAATCAATATTATACTTGATCTTGGTATAAAAATGCTCTTACACTTAAAAATGCATTTTTCAGAAAATTATTTTTTGTTGTGCTTTGTGAGATTATTATAAAATGAATTTCTACCACTTATAGAGGTTGAATTTGATAAACCCAATTCCATATTTGTAATGAGGATGTTCAAATTTGGTAAATATCCATCTTATTTTTAGGCATATAAATAGTAACTGTGATAAAATTTATCACCTCTGTAAAAGAAAAATTGAATAATTAAGGTTAAAAATAACAGATTATTTTATTTTCCCATAATTATCCAAACTTCAAAAATATGAAATTTTGTTTCCATTTAGCTTTGATTTTGGCTATTATAATATTTAAGTGAATGATAAAGTAAAAAATGTCATTTTCTTGCTTTTAATATATATAATATTTTATGATAGAGATAAAAACAACTTATGTTCAATTATAAATAGTCATTTTAAATATTAATGAATTGTTTTTTTATCATGATATTTTATTTTAATTTTTTAGTAATGAAATAATTGTCTTAAATGCTTACGCAACGTCGGCGCAATATTTATTCAATTAATAGAAAAATAAAATAAATAATTTTGAAAATATTAAAATTAATATAATTTAGGCGAGTTATAGTGTTCCAAAAAATTTATAGATAAATATCACATATTAGGGATGCTTGAAAGGTTTATATTCAAATTCCTTTGATATCATATTGTTTTCAAAGTGAAATTAAATGAATAGTTTTTTAAAATGTTATAATGTTTTTTATAATAAATAATATTTTATTAAATGATTTAAAATTTATAAAAATGCTATCTTTGTCCAAGATAATGAGATATAGTTGAAAAATCAATCATGTTCCATTTATGGATCGTTTGTCCTTTATGATAATATTCTTAACCCTTAAAGGGTAGAAAACTTTAATATTGCGGTAATTATCAAAGGAGTTAACGGAGAGTTAAAACTAAAATATAAGGTTGAAAACATAACTAAAACTTATCCAAATTTTATTGGATGAGATTATTTCAACTCATTCCCATATTATCTTCGAATTATATCAATTTGGAGCCATTTGGACATAAATAATAATTTATATTAATTTAATACTTTATGAAATTCCAAGAATGCCCCTCCCCTCACTTATAAAAGAACACCCCTTCTCTCGTTTCTTTACACCATTTTGAGCAACCTATCTCGACCAATCCCTACCCATTTCTATTTTAAAAATACTTAGACAAGTTCTAGAGGTGGTGGTCTTCTCAAAAGACCAACCCTAAGTCCTTTAAGAGGAGATATAAAGGAAGTCTACCAAGGAAGGGGTAATAATCATTACCGACATTTTCAAGTTTATTCCTTCTTATACTTCCTCTTAATGTGTTGTACCCATAATAAAACAATAAATCAAGTATTATAAATATACTGAGGTGTTATTATGATTACGGGGCAACCATTTTTCTTCTCTTTTCCATCATATGAAAAACAAAAACATCACTCGTTCGTACGTATGACTTACCGTCTTCACGCAACGGTGTAATTTATTTTTCATCACCACTTTGATTGAATGATTATAAAGACAAAAATAATGAATATATATGATATTTATGACATAATTTTCCTTCTGAAATTATAATATCATATATACCTTCTTACCTTCAAATTCATTGAAAAATGATAACGTCGCTCGTGTGTACATGTGGACTACCACCTCCACGAAGTGATGTTATTCGTTTTTCATTTATGCTTTACATGAATGAAAATAAGGATAAATTTAATGAATATATACGATATATATGATAAAATAATGATTCTGGAAAGGTTAATTATTATTCACCTTTCTTTCGTTCCATCTGTTGAAAAGTGAAAACAACGTTCATGCGCATGTATGACCCACCGTCCCCATGAATGATGTACTTCATTTTTTTATCTCTATATTTTAGGGATGAATATAAATATCTATATATTGAATATACATGCTATTTATATCATGAATAACATTCTATAGATTATGGAACCTTGATCAAGATACAAATACTAAAACTATTGAGTCAAAACATACATGAAAGACTAAGCAGTTAACACCTGAAATAATGATATTAATAAAACATTATTAACAAATGGGAGATAAAATGTTATAAATGGACCATATATGATATTATAGATATGTATATGGATCTGGTATGTAATTATAATAAATCTAAATTTATTATATAGGATATTGAAAGCACTTACGAGGCAAGTCGAACTTGAGGTAAAAGATTTTGTCTCAATTTCCACTCTATTGAGACACATTTGGTATTATACATCTATTTACTTTTATGTGGTGTATATACTACCCTTTTGATGTATCTAACATGAATATCTATTTATTCATTATGATTAATGTTTTAATTCAAGTTTATTATTTCAAGGGGTTACAATTTGAAAGTTACCAAAATATAATAATTTATTTTACAATCTTATTTTGGGATTGATCTTATTTTCATTGAAGGAATCTTATAATATATCCTTCATAAACTGCATATATTTTCTTATCCTATGGATGTTTAAGGATTTTCCTTTTTTTCTTCTAAATTTATTCTTTTTTCTACTTAAATCATGTAAAGAAATGTTGAAAAGAAAAGCTGATATTATTACTCTTTTGATTGGGTGTATTTCTCGTCCATGTTTATATTTTTCAAAATTGTTTTATAAAATTACTTTTTATTCACTCAAATGTTTTAGTAAGGACATTTTATGTTATCCTATACTTTTTAAAATGTTTTAAAGAAATATTTACAATATTTTTATGAAAAGGTTGTTTTCAACTTTCTTTACTAAAAATTAAAAAGGAATTTTTTAATGCATACGATGTTAACAGATTTTCCTGACGCCATAAGAATTTTATGCTATTTAGATTATTTTACAAGTTTTCAATGGTTTTATAAAGAAAACTCTTCAAAAAATATTATTTTAATATTTCTATACCATTTTTCTTATTTCTCCAAAGGAAATGATTTTATTACAAAACCTATATTTCGGATGAACTGATAGTCATATTTTATCTCTTATTAATTTTTTTGGTTGTTAACTCTCTCTTGAAACATTCACTTTCTTGTGATCATTTTTCATTGGAAATTGAATTTCTATTAAATATCCATATTATTTGTATCATGGATATGAGTATTGTCTAAACTCTATTCCATTTCTATATATTATTTTTTACTATGAAAGCTATTTTATTTGATGGGAAAATCTTAATATTCCTTATTCTTAACTCAATACAAATATGTGTTGATAAGGTGTATTATTTACAAATTAAATTGATCATTCAATATATAAGGAATGCATTGGACATGCAGTGATGGGTGAGACCTAAAATTATATATCCCCTTGATGTATCGACATGTCTCATGAGATAAATCAGTTGGCCAGCCTTATTAAATGGGGTTTTGGCATATACCTACCCATAAATTAAACTGTATTGGAATAAGTTCTTGATAGCAAATATATCATGATGTTTGAGATCATGACGTCTGATATTAATAATTTATTTCATTTGGAATTCAGTTATTATTATCCATGAAATTACAACATTAATTTTATCCATGGATGCATTTCATTCTCAATTTATTGATTAAATGGAATGTGTTTTTAGTTATTTACCTTACCATATTAATTATACCTTATTTACTCATGATAGCTTATGTTGTACGTTACTCTTACCAAGCATCTAATCTCACCCTTTATTTGTTTTTCTTTTCCCAGGATACGAAGAAGAATATTATAAATAATATTAAGGATGAAATAATGTTTATATGAGATGTATTTTATATTTACAATGTCATATGAGAATCATGTATATATTTGGTTCTTCAAAACTACTAAACTGATCGGTCATTCGGGATGATATCCCTTATATCTTTTACCAATGTAATAAAGTGGACACCATCTTTGGGTTATTGGATCTAGTATTTCTATAGTTGGTATTATAGGAAGATTAGTAGAAACCTTGAGAACTAGATTTTAAATAAACACAACTAACATGATAATTATGAAAATCCTTCATAGTGTTTGATTTTTTTACTATTATAGAGATTTTTATTTTAGGGATCAATATTCATGATGATTATGAGCTAAATCAGTGTGTGTCATTATTCAGTGATGATGCATAATGGAAGAAATAGAATCAACACCCGTAGACAATGTAGGTATTTTCCTACTGAGTAAGCCAATATAGCTTCTATTAGAACTAAGAATAACATGGATATATTAGGGAGGTTGAACCATCTTATAATGAATAATATTTCCTGAATAGAGAAACCTGTTATTCCACAACATGATTCATCTATGTTGGATCACTTCATATGAAAAAATCCTCCATCTTTTAATGGAACTACTAATTCATTTCTAGTTGAACAATGAATTAAATACCTCGAAAAAATATTCCTAGATTTGGGATGTAATGAAAGTGAAAAGGTTATTCTGGTAGTAGATTATTTGAGATGAGATGTTGATTAATAACAATCATTGATTCATAACACTAAGGAGGCCGGAGAAATAGAAAGTATGAAATAAGGAACTTTAAAAGTGATATTCTTTGAGAAATACTTTCCCCAGGAAAAATGAGCTGAAATGGAGAAAAATTTACTCTCTTTAAAGAAGAAGGAAGAATAAATTTTGGAAGAGTATAAGGATAACTTCACACGATTAGATAGGAATGCTTCAGAATACATATGTAATATGGAAAGAGATATTGACGATTTCTTTGATGGGATTAAGCCCAGTCTTCGAAGGGAATTAGTTTCTAAAAAACTTTTATCATATAACGATATAGTATCAAGTTCCATTAAAATAGAGAAGGAATTTTATAGATATTATATGTTCAAGGGAAATCAAGAGAATAAGAAGTTAGATGAGCACCAAGAAAAATGGAACACAACAAAGAAGTTGAAGGGAACGAAGAAATTTTCATCATGTATTTTTTTTGGAAAGAATCATCAAGGAAAATGCTAGAAGGGCGTGAGATTTTATTACAAGTGTGGAGATAAGGGTCATATGGATAATGAATGTAAGGGAAATAAAGAAACCAATACAATCCAGTGCTTTAACTATAAAGAGATGAAACATTATTCAAACCAGTTCCCTGAGCATCAAGAGAACTTACCATAGAAGAAGCCAAGGGGAGAAGACCAAACATATGGGATTACTACAATCAAAGTGGAAGTTCCAAGAGATGTGGTAAAAGATACACTTATTATCCACTTTAGAAGGGAAAATGTTTTATTTGATTCAGTTTTTACCCACTATTTTATATCTGAATAATTTTCTAATAGTATTAAATCACCACCTCAATGATTATATGTTGAGTTGGCAGTGAAAAATCCTAATGGTATAATGATCAAATCTCAAGTATATAGATCCTCTCTGATAGAAGTTTGCGGGAATGTGCTTCTTGAAAATCCTATCATTCTTCCTTAGTTGAATTTGATAAAATTTTGGGCATGTATTGGATCTATTAGTATAGATACCAAATCAATTGTAGAGGAAGGGAAGTTATATTCAATATTTTTGAATCAATATATGACAATATTTCAGTGTGGGGATGAACCTAAACTGTAGAGACCCGAATCCTGACGTACATTGACATTACATTACTTTTTCGGAATACTTATTACATAACAAAAACACACACACAAGGACCGTAATAGTTTAGTGTCTTTGGAAACTCGGAATATAATCTTCTAATCATGGTGAAAGATCTTCAACATATCCCATAAAGATCTTCCTTTTTTTATACCTAAAACCTTTTTTTATATCCTGGGGAAAAGAAAAAATAAAAGGGTGAGCTCAAATGCTCAGTAAGGGTAAACAAAATAAATATCAATCACATCATATTCATAAGAACATAACATTTTGGAAATCTTAACCTGCAAAAGAGATCATAATATCATAACATGAGATAAATCATAGTAGTGAAATGTAATCCCAATAATCATAACTTAAAACATGAAACTTTGTGGCATACACACATAATCATAGAGAATCATTTATTATTAGTCAAGACTCATTTCCAAGACCATCTAAGTGGACAAAGTCCATTTCTGAACCGAGTTCACTCCCCGTTTCAGTCCTGTTTCACTGAACCGGTATAACCTACCGTTCTAGCCATGTCTATCTCATGAGATATAAAATATTTACCCAATGCATTGTAGGGAGATATAGGTCCCAACCATCTCATAATGATACCATTCTTATGTGTGCCACAAAATCATAAATCATACATCATTGCATAACCCATGTAATAAAAATGGGAATCTTAAATATCATGACATCATCAAACAATTCATATAAGATAAAGGAATTCATAAAAATAATTCCATCACAACATAATCAATTCAATGTAATAATAGGAATATAAACAGAACCCTATATTATCTTAGATGGAAAATAATTTTGATAAAACACTTGAACTCCATTCTTGAGGAAAATATCCTTTCAAATTCAAAAACATTTTCCTTTCTTAACATGTCATACAATTTTAAACTAAAAGAAGTTGATTAAAAATAAACTTGAAAACTTGTAAAGGAAGATTCTTGGAAATAATGTTTTAAAAATCCATTCATGCCGTATAAGTTAAAAAAAACATTCTTCTCGTACTTTTGTCGGAAAAGTCAAAAAGTACCTCGTACGAAAAATGATAAAAGATTCCTTTCATATCTTTTACTAAAAACTCACTGAAGGGTAAAATTGAATATAAACTATTGTAGAAGGATATAAATATTACATATTGAGGAAACATTGATGTGGTTGATAAAATACACCCCAGTAAATACCAAAGTATAAACAATCTTGGATAAAAATGAGATTGTGATATTTCCCTTACCTTAGGTCCGATTTGCTTTATAAGTGTCCGAACCTCCTGTATAATGATTTAAATAATGTCATTGACTTATTACAGAATCATACTCATTGTTATGATATCATATATAGTTCACTTATAACTTTATATTACCTGTTCTTTTGTAAATTCCATGTTAAAGAGTGTTTTGGGTAAAATCGTTTCATTTTTCATCCGTGTTTTGACTTGTAATTATTCATATGATTACTTAGATCATGATTACTTAATTCCAGAATATAAAACATGATTTATATATAATATATATTCATAATATACATATATATAATAGATCATTAAATGGAAATAAATACACCGTTCATGGAGACGGTAGGCCGTACGTACGCATGAACGCTGTTTTCGTTTCCTTATTGAGTTGAATGGAATTAAGTAGATGACATACATATATATACACATAAATACAGTATCATTATTATGTCATATATTTCATGATTACTTATTATATATACTTTATAATCATTCATGAATGGTTAACGTGGAGAATGAATCTCATCGCGTCGTGGAGATGATAGTCCGTACGTACGCACGAGCGATGATATCGTTCTCATGATCGTGGAATTGTATTGGAGTGTATGTATACTATTTCAGAATCAATATCACTTTACAATAATCATATATAGTTATTATGTACACCATTATACCCATCCAAGTAAGGTGGTGGTAGAAAATAGATTACACCACAGCGTGGAGACGGTATTCCGTACGTACGCACGCGCGGTGATTTCGTTTTCCGTAGGATGGATAGATGGTGAAATAGGGTTGTTTAATACTTATAATAACATATAAGTATATGATTGATACTGATGTTATTACTTCATAATGAAACAACCTAAGAAGAAGAAGTGGAAGAAGAAATAATGTTGAATGAATCAGTAACGGACATTACCTCTTCTTTGAAGCGCCTCTTTGAGATCTCCTTTTAGGGCACTAAAATTGGTCTTTGAGGAAGACCAGAACCTCTAGGATGTTTCTAGGGAAGTGGAGAAGAGAATTTGGCAGGGGTTGGCCGAGATTGAAGGCTCAAAGTGGTGTGAGGAAGAGAGGGAGGAGGTGCCCTTTTATAAGGGACGAGAGGGGTACCTTTGGAAAAACTAAAAATATTATTTTATTATAAAGTCAAGTTCGGTTTTAAATAGTTCCAAATTGATTTATTTCAAAGATAAGGTGGGGATGGGTCTAAATACTCTCATACAATAGAATTTAGACAAGTTTTGGTTCCTATTTTAACCTTATCATTTAGATTTAACATTAAGTTAAATAATTTTACTTTTACCGTGTCTTCTTGTGTTCTTATACTATAAGGTTAATAAAATTACTATAAGCAGCCAAACGAACCCCAAGTTGTTTATTATTAATATATATAACCTTATCTAAGTCATTTGGCCGAACCTTAGATTTTTAGGAATAAAATAACAATTACTAATATAATATTTGTTTTAAAAACTATTTTCTGTCAATTTTGACACTATTTACTAATTGATTTTTGTGAAAATCATAACAGAATGATTAGTTCGAACAAAGTTAATTAAATCAATACTAACATGTCATATTAACCTATAAAATTAGTGGAATTCATAAAAAGTCTCAAATTATATTTATTTGGGTATTTATAGCATCAATTATGTCAATATTTCATTAATAAGAAAATTACTGCATCATCTTTGTGTCATAAATAAATTAAATTATTTAATGTCTAAAAACTAAAAATAAAATACCATTATGTAGGAAATATTTTTATCTTTCTAATGAATATTTATAGTCGAATTTATCTTATATATAACCTTATATTAAAAATTATTTACTTATTAAATTTTGATTTTAACTATTTTAACCATTCTTTAAATAAATTAATAATAAATGTCATAATCTAATCCAAGTGGGACTAAATGGTCATATTTTATTCCTAAGTTTGTTTTTGGTTGAATTACACTTATCCAATAGAATTAGGACATGTGTTAGGGTAATAATAATATCATTTTTACCCTTAATTACCCTATTTACTTTTAACCGTGGTAAATAAAAGTAAAAAGTTACTATTCACCAAAAATTATTTTCATCTCATTGAACCACATTTTACTTACTGACATCAACCGTGTCTCTCGGATTTTTGAAATTCCATTCACAGAAGCGGTAAAATTAAGTTTTATGAAAAATTCATTTTTTTTAACTACCGCTTAGTGGTTTCACTATTCATCAAAAAATGAAAGTTTCCAGAAAAATACCAAAAATTAGGCCTAAGATATATTTGATATTATGAACTCAAAAATGATGTCTATTTTACCAAATTCAAAACATATCAGTTGCATTAATTAATTTAAAAATTAATTCCCGTCGTCAAAACAAATAGCGTGTTCTTAAGAGATAATAACTATCAAAAGATTGACACTTGTTTATGTCTGGTTTAAATGTGAAATTACATCCAATGACCAAAATTGTATTAAACTGTAAAAATATATTCTAAATATACTTTAAAACCACCAAAATCAATAATTTATCACTATTAATTATTTCGATTAAAAAAGTTGTTTTTAATTAAAATTTAGTAATTTTCACTATTCATTAGAATATGAAAGTTATCTGAAAAGTACCAAAATTTCACCCTAATCTAATTTTGATATTCCGAATCCAAAAATGAAGTCCATTTTGAAAAATAAAATTTACAAAATTTCAAAAAGTGGTTATTACTATTTATAACGGGTAGTTTTAATAATATTTTAATAGCATATTGTTGTTTAGTGAAACTCGTTATTGCGTACTACACACGCTATCGAGGAAGGTCGCGAATGCGTGTAATGCAAGTCAAGTCAAGGATGCGTGTTGTGGAATCTCCTTTTGGTGTAGCGTACAACACAAGACATTAAAAAGAATATTTTTCATAAAATCTCGGGGTGTTACATAAACTCCCAATGGAAATTACTTCCATCATATGGGGTTTTCTACCTATTCATGAGGGATATTTATCTAAGATGATTAGGGTGAAACTCAACATTGAATATGTTCCTATTGTATGGTATTTTGTTGATGTATTTCAAGAAGACTTTCTTAGTCTTCCCCCAAATCATGAAGTTGAGTTTTTAATAGAACTCATACCTGGTGGTACAACTATTTCAAAGACTTTATATAGAACAATGTCGATTGACTTGTAGGAATTAAAGAAGAAAATCTAGGAGAATCTAGATAATAAATTCATTTATCTCAGTGCCTCACCATGGGGTGCTCATGTTATTTTTATTAAGAAGAAATATGAGTCAGTACGTCTTTGCATCAAATATCAGGAACTTTACAAGATCATTATTAATAACAAGTAACCTCTATCCTGTATCAATGATATGTTTGATCAATTATAAAAAGATCGATATTTTTTCAAGATTGATCTTTGATCTAGATATTATCATCTAAGGTTTAAGAAGGAGGATATACCCACAATAACCTTCCATATGAGGTATAGTAATTATGAATTTATAGTAATTCCATTTATACTTACCAATTCTCCTACTAACTTCATGGATTTAATGAATAAAGTCTTTAAGGATTACCTTGATCAATTTGTTTCAATCTTTAAAGATGGTATTCTTATATATTCAAAGAGTGAGGAAGAGCATAAATAAAATTTGATAATTGTACCGAATACCATGAGTAATGATAAGTTGTATGATAAATTTACCAAGTATGACTTTTGGATTCATAAAATTTCATTCTTGGTTCATATAATCTCAAGCGAGGGTATATCGATAGATCCTTAAAAGATGAAAGTTATCGAGCAATGGATTAAACTAACCATTATAACCAAGATCTGTAGTTTTCTTGGGTCATATGGACACCACCAACACTTTGTGAGATATTTATCAAGACTATCTAACCTATTTATCATGTTGATTTGGAAGGGGGTTATATTCTTGTGGATATATGAATGTGAGGATAATTTCAAAGAATTAAAGAGAAGGTTGGTCAGTTCACCTGTTCTTACACTACCCTACAATAGATAAGGGTTTTTAATCTATAGTGATGGATCAAATAAGGGGCCATGATGCATCTTCATGCAGAATGATATGTTGATAACTTATGCCTCCCACCAATTGAAACTTCATGAGTATAATTACCCAAATCATGATTTGGAGATGGCAGTGGTAATTTTTACATTTAAGATATGGTGAAATTATCTATATAGTGAAAGGTGTGATATATATATTGACCATAAAAGATTTAAGTGTATATTTATAGAGAAATAGTTGAAGATGTACTAGATAATATGGTTGGAGTTGATTAAATATTATGACTGATCAATCATTACCACCCTAGGAAGGCAAACAAGGTGGATGATGATCTAAGCTATTAATACCATGCTAGTTTTTCCATGATGAGGATTCAAAGAGATCCAATATTTATGGATTTTTAGAAGTTAGATATTGAAATATTGAGGAAAGGGGACATATCTTATCTTTCTTATATGAATTTTCAACCATCCATCCATGATAGGATTAAGAAGGTGAAAAAGAAAGACATGTAATTACAAAAGAAGGTGATGAATGTTCCTGAGTTCAACCACGATCATTTTGGAATGATAAGGTTCAAGAACCAAGTATGTGTCCTGTCAATACCAGAGTTAAAGAAGGAGTTGTTGGATGAATATCATAGCTCATTATCCTCTATTCACCCTATAAGTACAAAGGTGTGTAGAGATATTAAATAATATTTATAGTGGGATAACATGAAAAGGGATATTTACATGTATGTATCCTGATTCCTAGTGTTTCAGCAAGTTAAGGCTGAGAGATAGAAGTCTAATAGAATAACTATTTCCCATACTAGAATGAAAATGGGAAAACATTACCATGGATTTCATCGTCAGATTCCCCAAAACATCTAAAGGGAACAATTCTATTTAGATTATAGTTGTCCACCTTATGAAATCAGTGAATTTTATCACTATTAGAGAAGGTTTATCTATTGACCAACTTACTCAGTTATACATTAATAAAATCATGAGATTTCATGGAGTACCTCTCTCAATTGTATCTGATGAGGATATGAGGTTTACCTAAAAGTTTTGAAGAATAATTTAGTAGGATCTGGATATAGAGTTGAGTTTTATTAATACTTATCATTGTTAGATAGATGATCAGTTCCACAAGACCATTCAAACTCTAGAATACATGTTGAGATCTTTCTCTATGGATTTCAAATGTGGTTGGGAATAACACATTCCTTTGGTAAAAATTTCTTAAAATAATAGATTTCACTCGATAATTTTGATGGATCACGATAATATGAATTTATATAAACATTTTTGGATGAATTTTTATAAGGATTATTCATGTTTTATTTGATAATGAACTGGGTTTTGTTTTTTTCCATAGGAATTAGTAATTTTGGACTCAAAGGAAGAAATGTTGAAAAGTGAAAAAAACAGGCTTTACATGTTGTGTACAACATACATGATGTGTAATACTCATTCACAACATGCCTACAAAGATGCATACCAACTCATAAAGAATTTACATGACGTGAACATAGTACATGTAATGAACCATATTTCCCTAGGCCATTCCTTTGTGAAAATCCAGTGCTTGTGGTGTTCTTAAGGGTTGTAGTGGTTTGTTTCAGGATTTTTCCAAAAATCCAGTTTCACTAAAATGGTGTCACCGTGATGGTGGAACCTTAATGGTGGAACACTGAAACAGTGGCACCATAATGGTGGCAATGTGGAGGTGGCACGCTAAAATAGTGTCACACCAAACAGTGTCTCACCCTTTTCCAAATTTCCAGTTTCCTGAGTTTTTTTTTTCAGTTTCACCCCTCTTACGTTTTATTTGACATAAATCAAGTTTAAATCCTTGTTTGGGATTTTTAAGGGAATTTCAAAGGATATTAAGTATTTATTTGATATCCTAATACTCTGGAGACTTTGATATATTCAAACCGTGTGATCTTGACCACGATCCCACATTAATGAATTTTGAAACCATTTTTCCTTTAATATAGGATATGGCTCTTCAAAACCGGGATCTTCCCTTCCTAGTGTGTTTCTGTTCCCTCTTGGAACTCCTAGAGCCTTCCCTTCCCATAGAGTCTTGTGTTGTGCCATATATATCAAACAATCCTTCCTTAGAGTTTTTCCTTGTAGTTTTCCTACTGCTCGTGCGATCCCCTATTTTGGTGCAAAGAGGAGTTTTGGTTTCCTATTGTTTCAAGTAACAATTATTTTGCCTCTTTTTATTTGTGTATCATGCAGGGTGAGTGTAGTAATGTTTCTTCGTGAAGAACAACTGAATCCTTTTCCTTAATAAGTAATAAATGAGGGGAATATAATATAATGATCAAAAGATAATAGGGGTCAATGAATTAACAGTAGGGAAGTGATGATGTTATGTATGATGTTTTAATTTTTATCCATGAACCTTGCTTTGAATTGTATGGACTGTAAGGCCTTTTGAAAATCATGGATGTTGGTGGTGTTTTCTTGGGCACTGGTGGTGTTTTGCATTTTGTTGTTATGATTTGATAAATGGACGTAACATGAAATATGATTAATCACGTATACTTGGTTAAATAAATGGATTCCTTAGGATCAAAACTATTCTGTGATCACCCCTATTATTTAAAGTGGAAGTAAATAACCCCTATTACTAAATATAAATATGCTTGGATTAATGGTGTGGTTGTGTACTGTGTTTAGTTGGGTTTTGTATTTCATGGGGGGGGGATGTGAAGTGATATTGGTAACCTTGTTATGGGTATGAGGGGTGGACAGAAGGAATGACCTTGTGTTTGAGGGATGGCCTGTTTGTGCAGCAGGGCTGTTGTTTGGTGGTGTTTTATGGCGGGCTTTGTGTATGGGTTGGTATAGGAGGTGTGATGGAATCTCAGGTTGAGAGATTGATTGATTGTGGAATGTATGGGATTTTTGTGTAGTGAGACTACTTCTAGGAATTGGTTGGGCAGCGGGGCTGCAAGACTGGGTTGTGTCGTGACTTCATGTTTATGGGTGTGCTGGGTGTGGTGTTGTTGTGAAGCGGGGCTATTGATTCTAGTTGTGAGAGGATTATTGAGCGAGATAACTTTGAAGAATGATAGTTGGCAGTGGTTTAGTGGGTGTCTTGGAAAAAAGGGGTGTGCATTGGGACTACAGGTTGGTTGTTCTCTGTTGTTTTTATGAATGGGTGTTAAAATTGATTTCCTTACCTTGGTCCCTACTTCCTTGGTTGCCTTGGAAATTTTTAGTGGCCTTTAGCCTTCTAAAAATGGTTGCAGATGTTGTGCTTGTTAGTTACCTGGGTAGGTATGGAATGAATAAATGAATAATTGATAAATACAAGATGAAAATTGGTTAAATGGATTGGATGAGGGGTATAATTCTACTTACGGAAGTGAACTTCATTCACGGTGATATGTGCATATAAGGGTAGCAACAAAGGTGGTTTGTGTGGGCTGGTTTCTTGTTTGGAAACCCATAGTTGGGGTTAAGTGTTTGTTTACCTATATGTATAAACTTTTAGTTACTTGTGATTTTCAATATGCACCCCACCCATGTTGAGAACTACGTTCTGAAAACCCTCATTTCACGGGGGAGGGTGTATTTCCCAACATCCTAGTGGGAGGATGGATGGTTGGTTACTTACTCTCTTCCTCACACCCTCTTCCGGTTCCTACCGCTTGAGTGTATCTGGGAAGGCTATAATGGCATGAGGTTTACTATAGCCCAAGATCCATCGGGTAGGTTTTGGTGTGGGTGAGAGGCCTAGGTGTTTGTGGGCTAGGTTTGTTTCCCAGGTGTCTTCAGGATGAGTCCCAAGTGTTTTTGAGCAAGAGGTGTGGTTGTTGTGACCCAGGTGTCTGTAGGTGGGATATGTGTGGTTTGTGTCATAGGTGTGTGCGGGAAGTTGTGGTAGTGGGATTTCATTTGGGAAGAGAGGTAGCGTTAATACATTAGCCGTTAGGGAGGAGCAGATAACTAGTGGGAAAAGTGGTGTGAGGTACCCAAATCATCGATATTCTTATATTATTATCTTAACTGACTTACATTATTTGGGGAGTGTTCCTTGGTGAGGCTGGGTTGGTTATCTTTCCTTTTTAGGTTCTGTTGGTTTATACTGTTTTCATGGGAGAATTAGTATGCTTCTCCCACTTGCGCATGAGTGACTTTGATTTCCCCACTGAGTATACTTGTATGCTCACCCTACATTATAAAACTGTTTTCAGGTTTCCATGAGGACTTTGAGGACCGTTCTGGACTTTAATTGCTCAGGTGTTGAGATATTTACTTTGGTGTTGCTTAGTATCTTTCTTTTGGTACTTGCTTTGGTTCTCTGGTTGTACTTTTGTCACCGTTTCCATTTAAATCATCCATGGGTTGGATTTTGGTTTCCTTTATATAAACATTTGGTGTTGTTTGGGATTTTTACCATCTTATCTCCTGATCCTATTTTCATTAAAAATGGTAATGCATTCCATTTTGTTTGAGATTATATACCCTTGGTTCTAGTCACCACTCTGGGCCTATTGAAGGCATGACTCAGGTGGTCATTATCTCTCCTTCATCTTGAAGAAGGAAGGGCGTGAAACTTTTCTGTCCCTTCCGTCATCTTGAAGAAGGAGGGTCATGACAGAATGGTATCAAAGGTGATGGTTGTGAGATAGGATGGAGTTCGAAGTTAGAAACAATGAGGATTGAATGGGATGATAAGTCAACAGTGTTAGGAGATCTTGGTGTGTGACACAGGCCAGGGAAGACCAGATAGGACATGGGATTTTAGGGCCCCCTCGTGATCCAATGCAAGGAATTTGGACCTACTGAATGACCAAGTGAGGCTATACTGATTGTAGGGTAGAGACCTTAGGAAAGATACATGCATCATAATGACTTGTGTTATTGTGTGTATTAGGAGTTTTTGAAATTTAATTTGAATAAAGAGTTAAAATAAATATCAAAATAAAATTTCATACTACTCAGACATAGGAGTTCCTTGTTTACCTTTTCAGTTATGGAATTTAGATGTCGTCCACATGTGGTACGAGTAATTGAGTCCCAATAGGCTTACTTGGTTGATCATCATGGGGCCGATCAAGAGGAGGAGGATGAATTATGGAAAAAGACCCTTCTTTCTTTCCAGCGGTAGACCCTGGGGAAGTACGAAGGCAGCATTTTAGACTTAGAGATGGAGGGATGGATTGAGGAGTTGAAAATCACCTTTACCTTGATCTGTGCTCCAAGGGAGTACTAGGTTCCTCTGGAAGTGATCCATATGCGAGGAGCGGCACATCAGTGGTGGATGCTTTACCTCAGGGAGAGGAAGAAGACTGATGTCTCATGGGCTGACTTTGAGAAGGAGTTTTGGGCAGAGTTTCTTTCCTCAATGATGAAGGCCGAGAAGAGGCAAGAGATTCTCTCCCTCTAGAAGGGGGTATGTTAGTGAGGGAACTGGGGATACAGTTCAAGTATCTTCTATGATTTTCTCCGGATCACTTTCTGGATGAGGAGTCGTGGGCGAGATGCTTGGAGGAGGCACTCCGACCTTCTCTTCAGTATTCCGTCACTCCATTTACCCTACCGACATACTTAGAAGTTCATAAGAAGGCCTAAGTAGTGGAGTGGATTCCCTCATAGGGAGGTGTACCATGATAGGGGAGATAGCTGAGCTCGTCGAAGGGGAAGGAAGTCAGTAGCAGGTCTCAGGCATCAGGGCCTTCCATGTCACGGCCCGTCCCCCGAGGCCCATACTATGACTACCCCAAGCCCGAATCCTGATGTCCAGGGGCTGGAGACTAACACCAAAGGAATTATCCCGTAAGTGGGAGGCATTTTCCTGAGTACCTGTACACATTCACACACAAAAATCGAAACCCACAATGATGAAAAGTAAACAATCATGCCACCAAGACAATCACTGAGATTAAAAGTACAAGTTGTAAGTAAAAATGGGATAGAATACAAACCCAACAAAAGACAAGCTATAAAAAAGAAGTACAAGGTCTCTGATAATCTGTCAGAAGAAAACACTACCTGAAAGGTAGGTTAAGAGTAGATTCTAGAAGCTGTAGGAGTATGCCTCGCCTGTCCGATCTCACGGGGCACCACCTGGTCTTGGACCACTAAGGTATCTATCAAAACTTCGGTTGTCTGCACAAGACAAGACATGTGCAGGTAAAGCCCGTGCATGGGTGAGTAAAACAATACTCAGTAGGGACCCCAAACGACAAAGAAATGGTCATAAAGAAAATTACACACGAAGTAATGGAAAACTCACACAGTTATAACCTAAAGTATATAAAGCAATATTATTAGTTGTAAAGCTGAACATCTTTTACTGTTGAGGGAATCATCCTTGATGAGTCACTAAGCTCTGCTGGGCCACTGAGGTTCGTTCATCCATCGGGGCACTGAGGTCCTTTCGTCACTGAGGTCTGTTGGTCCACTGAGGTACGCTTGCCTGTCAGGACACTAAGTTTTTCTCATCTTCCAAGCCACCGAGGTTCACTCATCACTTTCTTCTCATCACATCCAGTCATAGGATTTCCACTCATAGCGCGCTTGATTCTGAGAGAATATACTCCTCAAGACATTATACATATCTCAACTTCCACAAAAACTCACATGGAGTATGTCAAAAGGATCGTCTTGTCACGAGGGTCCCAACTCTACAAACATCTTATCAATCAGAAACACAGTTTGGAAGTTATGGATGTTTTAGTAAAAAGGGGTTGACTGAGTTTGGGTCCGGTCTGACCTGGTCGGACCGACGCGACCTGACCCGGATTGGAGTTCGCAAACCCGACTCAGATCTAACCCGATCTAGCTCCGAACTGACCCAGATTTAACCCAGCCCGCTGGTCCTGGCCCGGACTGGCTGGGCCCACTAGGCCGCGAGTTCGAGTGCTGGGCCGCGAGTCCGGGCCATTGGGCCACGGGCCTGGCCTACCTTCTCCAGCCTGACCTACTGTGAGTGCACCGACTTTCCATGCCCGAATGCGGTGGTGACCACCGCATCTGATTCCAGTCAACGCGACGAGTTCTCTACGTGACCGCTCTGCGGGTCACCGTGGGGCCCTCCTGCCACGTGACGTGGCTCGATGCTACATCCACCGGAGACCCTGCCACCATTTGTTACCAGTGGTCCTTGTCTGCTTTCCCGTGGAAGATGTTGTGGGGACCTCCACCGCTATGACGTACCGTCTCCCACAGGCCGGTGGTTTCTTCCACAGGACACCAGACTTTCTTCAGTGCTCTATTCTTTGATCCGTGAGCACCTCTAGAATTCTCAAGTCGTCTCCATCACTACTATATGCTCCTAGTCATCTCATCATCAATATAGGATCCAATTGTGCTCAGAACCTCCCGGAAAAGTCCTACGTGACCATGAGGGTCCGTCAGAGAAGAATCGATAGGACAAGGGTAATAAGAGCACCAAGAACACCTGAGGGAAAGACGATGGCCTTGTTTGTTCAGCCTTCATTTTTCCCATTAGAAGGAAACTGAGAAGGGGTAATTACCAAGTTCCTACCATTAAATTCCCGCAATAATTAACCCATACCACATGAATGAAAAAAACCCAGATCAAACTATTAGTGGGTTGATCTGCGTTCTTAATTTGGAAATAAAGAATGGGGAACCCAAATCACAAAGAATAAAACCCCTATCTCGAGGTTGGATCATTCATTAGCAAAGATTACACCACTATAATTCGTTGTTCCTTGATCCACAACCCACCATTGTTGGCGATCCTTCAAAGGATGGAAGAACAGAGGGAGAAAACAGCTTGTCGTCATGGGCGGTTCGCCGATCGTCACTCGCCAATGCCAAATCTCCCAGATCAGATTCATCCTCAACCATGCCAATGATAGGTCTTAGGTTAACCCATTAAATGGAGAAAATTCATTTCATCATTTTGTTATGCTGTTTCATTTATGAAACAATGTTTCTATTATGATGAAAATAAGTTCAAAATTCAAATAAAATAAACTAAAAGTTTATTTTTTTTCCTTAAGAAAATTATTTTATTAAATTTTCTTAAAAAGTACAAAAATAAACCTTTTCCCTCAACCCACGCCATTCGAGGTTAGATCTTTTCTTAGGTAATGTTGTCGTTCCATACGCAACAGTGCCCTCAAATTTTTAATCCGGGAACCCATTTAGAATTTTCCAAAACTGCTTATGTGCGCTATTTTAAATAAACTTAAAAAAGTTAAAACACTTATTCCAGGCTCACTGAGCCTCAGAATCAAGTGTCGTCTAAGTGCATGGTCTCAAAATAAACCCATATATATATTTTTTAAAAATCTACATGGAATTTTTGGGACATTACATTACCCCCACCTTTAGGGCTTTACGTCCTTATAAGCCAAAACAAGGGCTAAACAAACAAATGGGGGTACTGAGCTCAGATCTAAGCCTCCCGCTCCCAAGTTCTCTCTTGGAGATTCTAGTGCTGCCACTGAACGCACATTAGAGGAATAAACCATCCATGAACGACCCGCTCCTGTTGATCCTCAATCTATATTGGGAATTCTACAAACGTCACCCCATCGTCAATATCCAACTCTCCCCAGTCGATGACATGTGATAGATCATGCACGTACTTACTCTGTTGTGATGTGTAGAAGAGATTATGCACCTGGCATATCTGTGGGGGGAGATCTAGGGGGTATTACACCTCGCCAACTCTTCTCATAATATGAAAAGATCCAATAAACCTCGGAGATAGATTTCCCCCCTGACCAAATATCCACAATCCCCATTGAGGTGAGGACTGAAGGAACACATGGTCACCCTCCTCGAACTCCAAGGGCCTCCTTCTCCTATCTACATAAGATTTATGCCTACTCTTTGTTGTCCTCATCCGCTCCTGGATGACCTGAACCTTCTCAGTGGTATCTTGTACCATCTCTGGACCCATGAGTGCTAACTCTCCTGGATCTGTCCAGCATAATGGTAAACTGCATTGTCACCTATACAATGCCTCGAACGGTGCCATACCAATGGTGGAGTGGTTGTTGTTGTTGTACGTGAACTCTAATAGTGGTGGGTGATCCTCCCAACTAGCTCGTAGTCCAAGATACAAGAACATAGCATGTCCTCTAAAACTTGGATAGTCCTCTCCGTCTAACCATCTGTTTGGGAGTGGAAAGTTGTGATCAAGTGTAGCTGAGTCCCAAATGCCTCCTGTAATCCCTTCCACAACTATGATGTAAAGCATGTGTCTCGATATAATACTATCGTTGATGGGACTCCATGGAGTCGAACTATCTTTTATATATAGAGGCATCCCAAGCTCTCTATCAAACCCCACTCCTAGATAGGTAGAAAATGGGCTGGCTTAGTGAGTCAGTCAAAAACCACCCAGATGGAATCGTGCCTCCTGAACTTGCATGGTAAACCTTTCACGAAGTCCATCGAGATACCACCCCACTTCCACTCTGGCACCTCAAGTGGATGAGTCAAGCCTACTGGAATCTGATGCTATTCCTATACTTGCTGACAAGTGAGGCACTGAGAAACGAACTCTGCTACCACCTTATTCATCCCCGACCACTAGTAATGACGTCAGAGGTCCTGGTACATCTTTTCCAATCCTGGATGTATTGAAAAAGGGAAGGTGCAGAACTCCCTTAGAACCTCTTCATGCGATTCCACTAGTACAATAGTGTGCCCTATTAAAAGGACGACGTGCTCCCCACCCATCAAATATCCATCAGGAGATTGTCCTAAGGATAACTAAGCACGTTGAGCCTCAAAGTCAATATCCACAAATTGTGCCTCCCTAACTCACTGTAAGAGAGTGTGTGTGTGGGAGGGGGGGTGAAAAACATCAACCAAAGATAAAATTATCCATCACCATCCACGAAGTATATTTACATCACGACTAAGTGCTCTAACACCTCACTCAGCAATTGAAAATCAGATCTCTTGTTGAGTGCATCTGCTACCACATTCCCCTTACAGGAGTATAGAATATCTTTAAGTCATAGTCTTGGAGGAACTCTAGCCACCACCGCTGCCTAAATTTTAGGTCCTTACGGGAGAAGATATACCTGAGACTCTTATGGTTGGAGTAGACGGTAAACCTCTCACTCATCTAGTAGTGCTGCCATACCTTCAAAGAAAAGACCACTACTACTAGCTCCAGGTCATGGGTCATTTAATTCTTCTAATGTTACCTCAACTTCCATCAACAGTAGGTGATCAATGCTTAACCTTACATTAGTAAACAATCTAGTCCTGTCCCTGATGCATCGTAGAATACTACATACCCAATTCCCTCCTCTTGTAGTCTCAACATGGGCGAACTCGTCAGTATCTGCCTCAGCCCCTGAAAACTATGTTGGAACTTTTACTTATACACAAAGGGATGTCCCTTAATATCAAAGATGATAAGGGTGATGCTACCCTAGAGAAGTCAGTAATGAACTTTTGGTAGTATCCATCCAAACCCAAGAAACTCCGCACCTCATTCACGCTTCTGGGTGGCTCCCAAGCAAGTACCACCTCTATCTTTGCTGGATCTACTGCACATCTAGCCTCTGTAATGACATGTCCCAGAAAGTGGACCTTTTGAATCTAGAACTGACACTTTGAGAGCTTCCCATAAATCTGGTGCTCTCGGAGTGTATCCAGGACTATCCGCAGGTGTGGAGTGTGATTCTTATAAGATGCCGAGTATACCGGGATGACATCAATGAAGACCATGAAGAACCGATCAAGGTATGGCTATAAGATCCTATTCATGAGTCCCATGAACATTTTTGGGGAATTTGTCACACCTAAAGGCATCACCAAGAACTCATAGTGTCTATACTGACACCTAAATTTTTTTCTTCGGTAAATCCTCATCTCGTACATCAAGCTGATGATGGATTGATTTGAGGTCTATCTTTAAGAACCATCTTGCTCCCTTTAGTTGATCTAAGAGGTCATAAATCCTTGGTAGTGGATAATGTTTCTTCACAATCACCTAATTTAGGTGACGTAAGTCCACACACAACCTAAAACTCTCGTCTTCCTTCTTAGAAAACAAAATTAGGTTTGCCCATGGTGAAACACTAGGCCTGAAGAAGCCCTTACTTTGTAGGTCCTCTAGCTGTACCCTCAACTCAAAAATCTCCACAGAATCCATTAGATATGCCTATGTGGATATCAGTGCCTTCCTGGGGTACAACTCAATGCAGAAGTCAATCTCTCTATGAGGAGGTAATCCCGAAACATCCTTAGGAAAGATGTATTCGTACTTTTCCACCACTACAGGAAAGTGAGGAATCTTCTCGTCCACTACACTGAGGGTGAGGATATCCAATTAGTGACTGATTAGTTGCACCCTCCTTTGAGAAAGTCCTTCCTATGCTGCAAGAGCCACCTTTTCTCCAGTGAAGGAAAAATTGATCCCATCTTTGCAGACACACTGCACTCTACACCTAAAATAGTTGATTGGAGCATGAACTATAGATAACTAGTCCATACCCAAGATGACGTCAAAAGGAATCGACACTGCTACTATGAGATCCTAGTCAAATATATTGCCTCCAAGAGTAATCTCACACTGCTGACACTAGTGTGTAATCATCGAATCTCCTTCTATAGGAGTCTCTAATCATAAGGATCGAGCCAAGGACTCCACTCGAATCTCTGAGCTCCGAACAAGTTACATGGTAAGGAAAGAGTTACTAGAACCTGTGCCTATAAGAACTGAAGATAAGGTGGAGAATACACAGATCGTACCTCTAATAATCTCTGGAGTACTATGGTCGTAAGCCTCTATCATCTGAAGCTAGCCTCGCCCCTATACACCAGCTCCTGAAGCCCGTGGTAGACCACCTGGGGGTGGTGGTGGTAGCACCTCAAACCTCCTCTCACCACCTTCTACTTTGATGGATCCCATTCCATGTCTGCCACCCTATGGGCTACCCTGATCGAACCTATTCCTCTGCCTCGGTGGTCCCTCAACCGTCTGCCAGTCTTCTGTGCAGCAAGTTAGGAAATCATGAGTTATGTGACCCTGCCTGCCGCATGAGTGGCACACCCTAATTTTCTAATGACTCCCTCTACCCTAGGGGTCTCATACCACCAATCCTGTATCTTGGGGTCATCCCCTAAAATGACTGGACTACTTGGGCCTCCGTATCTGCTGCTTGCTACCCACGGCTGAAGACTCCACCACCCGGTGTCCACTAGTAGCTCCGGCTACTGACACCTGCTCTACCAGGAATCTCTCCACGAGTAGGGATCACTCCAGCAACCCATCTTGAGTAGGTATGCTAAGCGATGCCATCGATGCCTTGATCTCCTTGTGTATTCCCTGATCAAAGTCTCGATCTCAGAATAATGGGTCTCGTACCATTTCTGTGGAGTATAGATAATGCTCGGTGAATCTCATCGAGTACTCCGCTACTGTCATGGTACCCTACTGTAGGTGAAGTATCTTCTATATACGCACTAAGCGCAACGTCACTAGAAACAACTCCTCTATGAAGAGGATATCAAAGTCTATCTCAGTGAGGGTTTCCTCATTATGTGTATGGATCATCAAGCTCCACCATCTCCCTGCCAAGCCCTGAAGAAGGCTTGCAGCAAAGATCGCCATCTGGTTGAGATGCTTCCTCACTAGGCGGAAGAATCATGTAACTGCCTCGAGCTAATACTCAGCCACCTAAGGGTCAGTATCACCCCTGAACTTGGGAGGTCTCTGCCTTTGGAACTCATGTAAGGCATTGAGCCTACGTGTATTCTCTACCGGTAGTGCTGGTAGAAAATGCTGATCAGCAGGTGGTGGCAACACTGGTGCACCTCCTGATGGGTCCATATCCAGTACTGGTCCTTGTACTGATGCCTCATCACTAGGTGTATATTTCTCATGGTCATGCACTGGAATCTTCACTAGTTATCTACATTGTGGCATCCTAAAATAGATTAAGATGAACCACGATCAATAGGTTATACCTAGTGAGCTGTCTTTGACTCAAGAAGAACACGAGGAAACACTCAATTCCTATATGATTCATGCAACCAGTGTTTTTATGTATCAAGTCAAAAATTAGAATTCAGGGTCCTAGTGTATGGATACGTCAGCCGCCACACCAACACTGGACTACCCAAGCCTGAAATTTGAACTGGAAACATTCAACGCCATTTCCCCAAAACAAATCCACAAAATCTTGGTCCTTTAGGTAGAACTGACCTCCTCTGATACCAATTTGTCATGACCCATCCCTTGGGGCTTGTGTCATGACTACCCCAATCCCGCCTCTTGATAGATAGGGGCTAAATATTAGCACTGAAGGAATTATATCGTAAGTGGGAGGCATTTTCCTATGTACCTGTACGCACACACACACACACATCCAAACCCCCAATGTTGAAAAGTAAAAAATCATGCCACTAAGACAACCACTGAGAGTAAAAGTACAATATATAAGTAAAAATGGGCTAGAATACAAACCTAACAAAAGAAAATATGTAAAAAATGATTACAAGGTCTCTGATAATCCATCTGTAGAAAAACCTACCTAAAGGGTAGGTGAAGAATAGCTAACAAAAGTCATAGGAGTACGTCTCACCTATCCGATCTCACTGGGCACCGCCTAGTCCTGGACCACCAAGGTCTCTATCGAAACATTGTTCGTCTGCATAAGACACGACACATGTGGGAAAATCCCATGCAGGGGTGAGTAACACAATACTCACGAGGGACCCCAAAACACAAAGAAATGACCACAAAGAAAAGTACACATGAACTAATGGAAAATTCACACATAAATAACCTAAAGTATAGAAAGAAATATTATCAGTCATAAAGATGAACATCTTGTACTACTGAGGGAATCATCCCCGACGAGTCACTGAGGTCTGTTGGCCATTGAGGTCCATTCGTCCACTGGACCACTGAGGTCCGTTCATCACTGAGGTCTATTGGGCCACTAATGTCTACTCGTATGTTGAGCCACTGAGGTCCACTCATTTGCCAGGCCAATGAGGTCTGCTTTTTCCGAGCCATTGAGGTTCGCTTGTCTGCCGGGCCACTGAGGTCCACTCATCACTTCCTTCTCATTACAACCAGTCATAGGATTTCTGCTCATAACGCGCTTAATTCTGGGAGAATATAATCCTAAAGCCATTGGTCTTATCTTAACTTCCATGAAAACTCACATGAAGTATGTTAAAAGTACCTTATCTTCACGAGGGTCCCAATTCCATAAACGTCTCATCAATCGGACGCACGGTTTGAAAGTTATGGGCATTTTAGTAAAAAGGGGCCGGTTGGGTTTGGGTTCGGTTTGACCCGACCCAACCCAGCCCGAGGTTCACCAACCTGACCTAGAACCGACCCGACTCAGATTTGACCCGGTTCGAGTCTGACCCGACCCGCTGGGCTGCGGGTCCGGACCACTAGGTTGTGGGTCCGACCCGCCTTCTCCAGCCCGACCTGCTATGAGTGGGTCAACTTTCCACCCCCGGATGCAGCAGGGGTCTCCATGTACGATCTCCGTTAATGTAGTAGGTTCCCCACGTGATCACCCTGCGGGTCACTGCGGATCCCTCTTACCATGGTCCTGTTGGACCGCGGCCCTCCGGCCGCGTGACACAAATCGATGCTGCGTCCGCTGGAGACCCTACATCTAGCTGTTGCCGACAACCCTTTTACACCACCCCATAGTCGATTTCGCGGGGACCTCCACCACCACGGTGTGCCGCTAGTGCTCACCACCTCCCGTATGCGGCTGCTGGATATCGCCGACAATTTCTTTCACGGGCCACCAAACTTTCTCCGATGATCCGTTCTTAGATCTGTGAGCACCTATGGAATTATCGGGTCATCGCTGTTATTGCTACGTTCTCCTATTCATCTCACTGTTGATCTAGGGGTCCAGTCGTGCTTAGAACCTCCCAGAAAATTCTAACACGACCATGAGGGTCCGTTGACAAAGAATCGATAGGACGGGGGTATGAAGAGCACCAAGAACACCCGAGGGACGTACGATGGCCGTGTTCATTAGGCCTTTGTTTTTCCAATTAGAAGGAAACTGATAAGGGAGTAATTACCAAGTTCATACCCTTTAAGTCCCAAAATAATTAACCCATCCCGCATGAACGAACAACCCGCGGATCAACTTGTTAGTGGGTTGATCCATGTCCATCGTTTGGAAAGACAGAATAGGGAATCTAAACAATAAAGAATAAAACCCCTACCTCGAGGTTGGATCGTTCGTTGGTGAAGATCTCACCGCTTTCGTTCATCTTCCCTTGATCCACAACCCACCATTGTTGTTGGCGATCCTTTGAAGGTTGGAAGAACGGATGGAGAAAGGCACTCATCATCGCAGGCGGTTCATCGATCTTCGCTTTCCAATGCCAAATCTCTAAGATCAAAGTAATCCTTGAGCGTGCTAATGAACGGTCTTAGGTTAAAGTATTAAATGGATAAAATGCATTTCAGCAATTCTATTACGCCGTGTTGCAGTGTCGTTACACTATTTCATTTATGAAACAATATTTCTGTTATGCTATAATGAAGTTCAAAATTCAAATAAAATATACTAAAAGTTTATTATATTTTTCCTTAATAAAATTATTTTATTAAATTTTCTTAAAAATTATGAAAATAAACCCCCCCCCCAAACTGTGATTGTTGGGGTTAGGTCCTTTATTAGGTAATGTCATCATTTTAGATGCAACAATGCCCTTTTATTTTTAATATGGGCACCCGTTTAGAAGTTGACAAAACTGCTCACGTGCGCTATTTTAAATAAACTTAAAAAGTTCAAATACTTATTTTAGGATCACTGGGCCTTGAAATAAAGTTCCATCTAAGCGTCTGGTCTCAAAATAATCCCATATAATTTTAAAAAATTGAATGTAATTTCTAGGACATTACATTCTAGGTTTCGACCAGCGGGAAGTATGCCTCAGCAGTTTCAGTTCTGATCTCCTAGTCCTCGCCCTTTCCCCATGGGCCCAGGACCAACGTGCTTTGTCTATAGAGGCTATGAAAATATTCAAAGCCAGTGCCCAGTTTGAGATCAGTACGGTGGGGATGGACAGGTTCAGAACCCACCTCAACAGTAGCAGTTTCCATTCAGACCTTATCCAGCAAAAGGGGCAGTGGGCTCCTGCTCCATCGAGGGTAGAAAGTGCTGGAGGAGGCTGACCTTAGGGTGATCCTCAAGGACCTCAATCAGGGCATGGTCAAGGAGGTGGTTGACAACAGATAGGTAGAGGAGCTGGGCATGGGCAGTTGCACACCGCTGAGGCAATAATTCCAGCGGGGCCGTAGGTTGTTCGAGGTAAAATCAGTTTGTTTAGCACTCTTACTTTCACTTTTTTGATTAAAGATCTCCACAATACTTTGTTTCACCCAGTCTATCCCATGCTCTAGGACTAGACGTTGATAGGATTCCCGTGTCCCTAGTGTTGAGTACGCCAATTGGAGGTCATACTAGTTTGTTTGATGTTTGTTGGGGATGTAGACTGATGTTGTGGCCACATCAATCTAGTGGGTATCTTCTTCTGCTATAGATAAAGTCATACAATATCATCCTAGGAATCGACTGGTTGTTTTCTATGCACGCTATTATCTAATGCTTTTGGAGAAGATTTGTGTTTTTAGGTGTGGATGGCCAATGTGTAGTTTTTGTTGGTGAGCAGGGCAGTCAGGTGGGCAGTCAGTGTGTGGAGCCTCTTCTCTTCTTGTTGTTCGAGCTGTTAGTGGGATCAATAGACATATAGATATTGGAGGTTCTGGGGGTTGTAAGAGATTTCCTAGAGGTCTTCCCAGGTGAGGTTGTGTCTCTATCCCCTCGATGTGACGTTGAGTTCGAAATAGACTTGAAACCTGGTGCTCGTCTGATTTCAATGGATCCCTATCTGATGATGCCTTCTGAGTTGAAGGAGTTGTGGATTCAGGTTGAAAACCCAATGAAAAAGGGTTTTATTTGGATGATTGTGTCACCGTGGGGTGCTCTAGTATTGTTCATGAAGAAGGCAGATAGTGGCCTAAGGATGTGCGTAGACTACTGGAGACTGAATCAAGTAACGGTCAAGAACCGTTACCCTCTCCCGAGAATAGACAATATTTTCAACTAGTTAAAGGGATCAGGTTGGTTCTACAAGATCGACTTATTGTATGAAAATCACCAGTTGAGGGTGAAGGAGGGTGACATCCCAAAGACTACTTTCAGGTGCAGGTATGACCACTTCAAGTTCGTGGTCATGACCTTTGGTGTTACGAATTCACCAACCATGTTCATGGGGATCATGAACTCTATATTCATCAAGTTACTGGACCAGTTCATCATTGTGTTCATCGACAATATTCTTATTTACTCAAAGTCATAGGAGGAGAATTCTGAGCACATCAGGAGAATATTGGAGGTCCTCTGACACCACTAGCT
The DNA here is from genome assembly GCA_963277665.1 of Viscum album. NCBI lineage: Eukaryota > Viridiplantae > Streptophyta > Magnoliopsida > Santalales > Viscaceae > Viscum > Viscum album. Next base: position 1,456,746,672 of record OY728148.1, read on the forward strand.
CTATGGGAAGTTGTCCAAGTGCAAGTTATGGATGCAAGAGGTGAACTTACTTTGACATGTGGTGTATCAACAAGGGATAATAGTTGACCCATAAAAGGTTGAGGTGATTTTTTCTTGGGTATCACCCAAGAACGTGGTAGAGGTTCATAACTTCTTGGGTCTAGCGGGCTATTATTGGAGGTTTGTACCAAAATTCTCTCAAGTTGCAGCTCCATTGAAAGATTTTACTAGAAAATTCTAGGCCTTCATGTGGAGTGAGAAGTGTCAGAAATCATTCAGTTACCTGAAGGGGAAGTTGTTCAGTGCTCCAGTGCTTAGGTTTCTATATGAAGGGGTGATCTTCAAGGTGTTCTGTGATGCTTCCATTTTAGGATTGGGATGTGTGATTGATCCAACAGTAGGGAGTGATCTCTTATGGGTCTAGTTAGTTATGTCCACATGAAAGTAATTATGCCACCCATGATCTGGAGCTTGTAGCAGTCATATTCGTACTGAAGTTGTAGAGACATTACCTCATCGTGGAGAACTTTTTGGTCTTTACAGATCACAAGAGTTTGAGGTATATCTTCTCCCACTAAGAACTGAACTTGTGGCAGTGAATGTGGATGAAGTTTCTCTAGGACTATGACTTCGAGATCTCTTACACCTCAAGAAAGGGGAGCGTGGTGGCCGATGCCTTAAGCATGAATTCGTAGAAAGAGGTAGTTCGAGAATACACATATGTTTGGAAGGAAATGGAGGAGTTTTCCACTTTACACCTGGATACTAGGGTAGATAGTGGAAGAGGCTATCTGTTTTAGATGATAGTGCAGTCTTCCTTGGTACAATAGGTGGAGGAGTCTTAGTAGGGAGACTTAGTGACTGAATTGATACGTGATTGCACTGTCCAAGGTGATGCTCTAGAGGGATGGTCGAAGGATAGTTAGAATTAGATGTTGTTCTGTGGGAATCTGTTTTCCCCTGTGGAAATTCATGAGGGAGTTTTCCATGAGGTGCTTAGTGTGTCAGCAGGTGAAGGCTGAGCATTGTTTTACTGATGGTCTGTTGCACCCCTTAGACGTTATCGAGTGGAAGTGGGGTGAAATATCAATGGATTTAGTCATAGAATTACCCAAGACTCAGGGAGGATGCAATGATCTTTGGGATAGTAGTGGATTAGTTTACAAAATTTGCTCACTTATTAGTGATCGAGGATACGAGCGCGGTGAATGACTTAGCACAGAGGTATGTGGATGAGGTGGTGTGGCTGCATGGAGTTCCAAGATCCATTTTCTCAAATCAGGATAAAAATTTTACGTCATGATTCTGGAGGGTATTATAGTATTCCTTTGGCACTCAGTTATGACTCTTCACTACTTTCCACCCTCAGATGGATGAACAGATAGAAAGGACCATCCAGCCATTGGAGGAAATGTTACAGGCATGTGTTCTAGACTTTAGTGGGCCTTGGGTGCTACATTTTCCCTTGGTAGAGTTTTCTTACAATAATATCTATCACTCTTCCTTTGGTATGGATCCATTCGAAGCTCTATACGGGAGGTCGTATCGTTCACCCTTGTGCTGGATAGAAGTTGGGGAGGAAGTTATTATTGGTCCAGATGTGGTGAAAAGTGCGACGGAGAAGGTGCATATTGTCTTTGAGAGGATAAAGGTAGCACATGACTGAAAAAAAGTTGTATTCTGGTCATAGGAGGAGGCCTTTGAAGTTAGAGGTTTGGGACCATGTTTTCTTGAAGGTTTACCCTCGATATGGGAAGCAGAGGTTTGGCAGAGGGAGAAATATTTCTCCCAGGTTCATCAGACCTTTCGAGGTTTTGGGACAAGTTGGCAAGGTGGAATATTAGCTGGAATTTCCACCGTGGTTGGAGAGGATCCACGACATATTCCAAGTCTCTTAGCTCCGTAGGTATCTACACGATGAATTCCACATCATTGATCGGGGAGAGTTGGATATCGAGGATGAAATGACATTCGTGGAGCAACCATTAAGAATCAAGGATCATGAGGAGAAGGTGCTTCATAGACATACCATTCCTTTGGTTCGTGTGTTATGAAGGCATGGTGGCCTCGAGGAGAGTACTTAGGAGTGAGAGGCATAAATGCATGCCCAGTACTCAGATCTGTTATGAGTTTTCTCTCTCATGTTTTTCTTTGAGCTTTGAATATGATGTAACATTTGACCTCATTTTCTATGAGATTAGTTATTTCCTTGTTCTCTAAATGTGTGTGAAAAATCACAACTGTGGGGAGGGGAGGACCTGATCCCTAATCAAGACACATTAATGCAGATGCGATTGAAGTTTTGCAGGTGAGTCAGTGCTTCCCAAAGAGGATAGTATCTTGAAATGGAGGAAGGGGATATCTAATCCATGTTTTTGGATAGTGCGGACTTTGGTGTTTGTGTGGTTGTTTGGGGCAGTAGTGTTCGGTGAGGTTTTCTTGGATGTCAATTTTATCTCTCCAATTTTTGAACAATGTGGGGTGGTTTTTCACTGAGAGGTATCTTACGGGGTGGTTGTTCGAACCCCTCTTTTTCTGAGTTTGGTTTTAAATTACTAGGGACAAGAATAGTTTGAGAGTTATCTGCTGTAATGAAATGGATTTCCCTAGGCCATTCTTTTGTGAAAATCCAGTGTCTGTGGTGTTCTTGGAGGTTGCAGTGGTTTGTTTCAAGAGTTTTCCAAAAATCCAGTTTCACTAAAATGGTGGCACCATGATGGTGGCACCGTGATGGTGGCATCGTGACGGTGGCACCGTAATGGTGGCACCATAACAGCGGCACACTGAAACAGTGGCACTGTAATGGTGGCACACTAAAACGGTGTCACCGCAATGGTGGAACTGAAACAGTGGCACACCGAAACAGTGGCACACTAAACAGTGTCTCACCCTTTTCCAAATTTCTAGTTTCCTGAGTTTTTTCTAGTTTCTCCCCTCTTACATTTTATTTGACGTAAACTGGATTTAAAGCTTTTTTTGGGTGTTTTCAAGGGAATTTCAAGGGATATTAAGTATATCTTTAATATACTAACACTCCGAGGACTTTGAGATATTCAAACCACATGATCTTGACCATGATCCCACGTTAATGACTTTTGAAACCGTTCTTCCTTTAATATAGGATCTGGATCTTCAAAACTGGGATCTTCCCTTCCCAGTGTGTTTCCATTCCCTCTTGGTGCACCTAGATCCTTCCCTTCCTGTGGAGTCACATGTTGTGTCGTATCCATCAATAAACCATTCCTTAGAGTTTCTCCTTGGAGTTTTCCTACTGCTCACGTGATCCCATATTCTGGTGTAAAAAGGATTTTTGGTCACCTGGTGTTTCAAGTAGGTATTCTTCTACCTCTCTTTATTTGTGTATCATGCGGGGTGGGTGTAGTAATGTTTCTTCGTGAAGAATGGATGAATCCTTTTCCTTAACAAGTAATAAATGAGGGTAAGGGAATATAATGATCAAAAGATAATATGGTTCAATGAATTAATGGTAGGTAAGTGATGATGTTGCATATGCTGTTTTAATTATTATCCATGAACCTTGTTTTGAATTGTATGGGATATAAGGACTTATGAAAATCATAGCCGTTGGTGGTCTTTTCTTTTGCATTGGCGGTGTTCCTTATTTTGTTGTGATGATTTAATAAATGACCATAACATGAAACATGTTTAATCACGTATACTTGGTTAAATAAATGGATTCCCCAGTATCAAACCTGTTCTGTGATCACCCCTGTTGTTTAAAGTAGAATTAAATAACCTCTCTTACTAAATCTGAATATGCTTGGCTTAATGGTGTGGCTGTGTGCTATGTTTGGTTGGGTTTTGTACTTCGTGGGGGGGGGGGTGTGAAGTGCTATTGGTAACCTTATTATAGGTATGGGGGTGGATAGAGGGAGTGACTTTGTGTTTGGGGGATGAACTGTTTTTGAATTGAGCCTACTGTTTGGTGGTGTTTGGCTGTGAGATTTGTGTATGGGGTGGTACAGGAGGTGTGATAGAATCTCAGGTTGAGATATTTATTTATTGTGTAATGTATTAACTTGTTGTGAAGTGAGAATTTTTTCGGGCAGTGGTTGGGCAGCGCGGCTGTAGGAATGGGTTGTGTCGTGACTTCATGTTTATGGGTGTACTGGGTGTGGTGTTGTTGTGGAGCAGGGCTTCCAGTTCTTGTTGTGAGAGGATGATTGAGTTGGATAACTTTGAATAATGTTAGTTGGCAGTGGTTGAGTGGGTTTTTTGTAAAAAGGGGGTGTGCAGTAGAACTGTAGGTTGGTTGTTCTCTATTGTTTTTATGAATGGGTGTTAAAATGGATTTCCTTACCTTGGTCCCTACTTCCCTAGTTTCCTGTTTAGCTTTTAGTGACCTTTATCCTTCTGAAAATGGTTGTAGATGTTGTGCTTGTTAGTTACCTGGGTAGGGATGGATTAAATAAATGAATAATTGATAAATGCAGGATAACAATTGGTTAAATGGATTGGATAGGGGTATACTTCCACCTATGGAAGTGACCATCATTCATGGTGATACATGCATGTAGGGGTAGTAGCAAAGGTGGTTTGTGTGGGATGGTTTCTTATTTGGAAACCCATAGGTCGGTCTAAGTGTTTGTTTACCTATATGTATAAACTTGTAGTTGTTTTTTATTTTCAATAAGCACCCCACCCATGTTGAGCACTATGTTCCAAATACCTCCATTTCATGGGAGAGGGTTACTTTTCCAACATCCTGGTGGGAGGATGGATGGATGGTTACTGACTCTCTTCCTCACACCCTCTTTCGGTTATTACCGCTCAGGTGTATTTAGGTAGGTTGTAATGGATTGAGGTTTACTATAACCCAAGATCCTTCGGGAAGGTTGTGGTGTGGATGAGAGTCCTAGGTATTTGCGGGCCAGGTTTGTTTCCCAGGTGTCTTTGGGATGAGACCTAGGTGTTTTTTGGCAAGAGGAGTGGGTTTTGTGACCTAGGTGTATGTGGGCGAGATATGTTTGATTTTTGGCCCAGGTGTGTGCGGGTAGTTGTGGCAGTGGGATTGCATTTGAGAATAACGGTAGCGTCAAGACGTTAGCCATTAGGGAGGAGAAGATAACCAGTGGGAAAAGTGGTATGGGGTACCCAAATCATCGATATGATTATATTATTATCTTACTTGAATTGAGTTATTTGGGGAGTGTGCCTTGGTGAGGCTGGGATGGTTAGCTTTCCTTATTAGGTGTTGTTGGTTTCTGCTATTTTCCCGGGGGAATTAGTATGCTTCTCCCACTTGTGCACGAGTGAATTTGGTTTCCCTAATGAGTATACTTGAATGCTCACCCTACGTTATAAAATTATTTTCAGGTTTCCATGAGGACTTTGAGGACCGTGCTAGAATTTACTAGCTCAGAAATTGGGATAGTTACTATGGTACTACTTAATCTATTTCTTTTGGTACTTGCTTTGGTGATTTGGTTGTACTTTTGTCACTGTTTACGTTTAAATCATTCATTGGTTGGATTTTGGTTTCCTTTATATAAAAGTTTGGTGTTGTTTGATATTTTTACCATCTTATCTCCCAATCATGTTTTCATTAAAATGGGTAATGTCTTCCATTTTGTGTGAGATTCTATACCCTTGGTACTATTCACCACTCTAGGGCCTATTGAAGGCAGAACTCAGGGGTCATTATCTCTTCTTTATCTTGAATAAGGAAGGGCATGGCACATTGTTGTCCCTTCCCTCACTTAAATAAGGCAGGTCGTGACAGTACATGTAGAGACCCGGTTTTTTCCTAATAAGACTTTGAAATATTTCTAAGAATATTTCCAGAGATGGGCACTGAGACAACATGCAATTCCGAGGCCCAGTGTGACTAGAATTAATTTTATAAAAATGTTAAGTGTTTTTATGTTACACATGCGGGATTAACTAAAGAAAATGGTATATCTATTAAATGGTTGATCAAATAGGAAATCTGAGACCACAGTTGGGTTCATAATGTGGTGTTTCCCCTAGGCGCGACATAAAATAAGTCAGTGCATGGCGTTCGGACCCCTCTCTTGTTAGTGGTGTGTTAAATAGATAAATTTAATTATTAATTTATTCATTTAATAGCTCAAACCTGAATATCTCTCGAATGGGTACTCGGATGAAAAATATGAGACCACCAATGAGCTCAGAACATAGGTTTTACCTTAGGAAAAGTATAACCTTTGTCAGCGTTGAGAGGTTGGCCTGTGTGCCATCATGGACGATTAATTAAATAATTAAATAATTGATTATTTAATTATTTTATTAATTTCTCTTAACCTAGTGAGAGGTTATAAATTCTTTGTTTAGAAGGTTTGGCCTCATAACCCTTTTTTCCAACGACATCTCCTCTTCCTCTACTCTCCTCTCCCCCTCATTGAAAAATGATGAACAAAGAAGAATGAATGATGAGACTTTGGATCCAGGCAGATCGAAGCGTGATGAGCGCAACGGATCTCGACGAACACGTTCTTCACCAACGATCGATCTAATTGCCAGGTAGGACTCCTCTTTGGTATTCTTATGACCTGGATTAAAATTTGAGCATATTGATTTCCTGCTTGTCAATCTGCACCCTTGCGCGACTCAATAAAATGAAGTAATCTACGTTTATTGATTTATTAATTATTGATTTTTTTCATTCTAATGATGATGAATCAAGTCAAACCCAAACAATATCCAAGGTTACTAGACAAATTTGTTGATAATTCTTTTTTCTTTGTTATTCCTCCATTCATCGATGTCATTTTATTGGGGTTGGCGGTTTGAAAAACATATATGAGACCGATCCTTGACACATAAGATTGTTTATGTGGACATAGTTTTGTGATCAATTGAGGGGTGGTACTGTCTGACAGAAGTTCAGAATGGATCGAAGACCAGTTGCAGAGTTTTCTTACTCCATTCAGTGAGGTGATCAAGGGTTGAGTGGGTTCTCAGTGTGGCGGTGCACGGTTTAGGCAGGGCAGGCTGAGGTGGAAGATGGCGGCTCCAGGCGGCGAGGCAGCCGGTGGCGTCTGGTAGTCCAAGGCGGCAGCATGAGCGGCGGTCGTTAGTCACCAGAGGAGAGGGTGGCAGCCGGCTGGGTGTAGTGGTCGATCGTAAAGAGAGGGTGATTCAATCCTTGCAGCGTGATATCCGGTACCACGTGCTTGTTTTCAGGAGGTCGTGTGCGGTGTGTTTGGTAGTGATGCATGATTGAGGTGGTTCTGAATAGGGTTGTAGGTACTGTGCGAAATAAGGGTTTCAAAATTTGGGGAAGAAGAGACTAGAGAGAGGAATTAAAAGATATTAATGAGAATAAAAAAAAGAGAAATAAATGATAAATGAAGATGAAATTTTGGGGCTTGTCTACTGAACATGGAAATAAATGATTTGAGCGTGAGGCTCCCTTAGAAAATAAAGTGGGATTAAATAAGAATAAGAATAATATAATAATGTTATTATTATTATTTTTGGGAAAAAACTGTTTTGACTATAACTTCTCAATGAGATCTCGGTTTCACGAACCGTCAGCATAAGTATAACCCTAAATTCGAGGTGGACATTCCAAGTCCAATATTGGATGTCTTTTTGGATTTTTGGATTGGGTACCTGAAGCGCTTGGGAAATAATAGATTTAATATTATTATTAAATCTTCGACCCGCCATAACTCTTGCGTTCGACATCCGATTGACTTGCCGTCAGTGGCGATGTGATCCTGTAATTAAGGTGGCCAATTAAAGTCTAATGTTGAATATTAAATTCTAGTTCGTGGCTCGGGTCCAAGAAACACCCAATATTATTATTATTATTATTATTATTATTATTATTATTATTATTATTATTATTATTGTGGGATCTTGTATCCGTCATATCTCCCTCATACGGTGTCGAAATGACGAACCATCTGCGGAGCTAGGATACTTGGAGAGAGATTTTCCTTTTAAGATACTCCAAGTGATTTTTGGAGAAATTTGGAGTTTGGATAGGTTGGATCATACACTAGTGCAGAAAACGTTTTTTACGTCACCATTTTTTACGTCGGTTATATAAAACCGACGTCATAATATGTAAAACGAAGTTTTTTACGTCGGTTATTTAATAACCGACGTAAAACCCTGTGTTTAGTACACCTTTAACGTCGGTTATTTTGATAACCGACGTTATTAATCGCGCGACTTCGTTTTTTACGTCGGTTATACATTAACCGTCGTAAAAAACAGAAGCGGGGGGCGTTTGTTACGTCGGTTATTGAATAACCGACGTAACAAACGCGGTTTTTGAAGGCCTTTTTACGTCGGTTATAAAATAACCGACGTAAAAAAAGAATCCGCAGATGTTTTTGACGTCGGTTATGGAATAACCGACGTAATAAAACGCGGATTTTGAGCCCTTTATAACGTCGGTTATAGAATAACCGACGTAAAAAAAGAATCGGAGGAAGGTTTTTACGTCGGTTATTGAATAACCGACGTTATAAATGTTTTAAAAAAAATTATAACGTCGGTTATTGAATAACCGACGTGATAACTCATTTAAAAATTTACCCAGACCCGTGGATTGTCATTCGCGAGTTTACCTTCGACAGTCGCGACTCATCTCTCTCGCGCGTAAACCCGAATCGGCTCGTCCATTTCGTTGGTTTAGATTCGTTTTGCGATCATCGTTTCTCATATTTAATCTCCTGGGATCAATCATCTAAACTCGCAGCACTCAGGTAATCCTCCCACTCGTTCGTTTTTTTTCGCGGATAGTATATATATATGTGTTGTGATTTTTTTGTTGAAACTAGCTAAGATTCTTCGATTGCGAACCCTTTTAACTCGTTTTGGCACCATAATCTTATTTATCATCCCTAGATCTATTAGTTCGACTTGCAATATTGACTAATTTTATGATTTCACTAATTTTTCATCGTTTTCTATAAATCCCCGAGAGGGTTGGGGCGTGTCCATTTGGATGGGTTGCCCTTTTACAGTTGTTACTACTTTATTCAGTGATTCCAGGGGGGTGGGAGAGCTATCAAGAGGGTTGGGGGGTGTCCAGGGGGGTGTCCAAGGGGGTAGGGTGTGGGGGGTGGTGTCCAGGAGGGGTGGGGGGCTGTCCAGAGGGGTCGGGGGGTGTCCATGGGGGTTTACAAGGGGGTGAGTGGGTGTGGGGGGCTGTCCAAGGGTGTGGGTGGGTGTTGGGGGGTGTCCAGGGGGGTGTCCAAGGGGGTAGGGGGTGGGGGGTGGTGTTTAGGAGGGGGGGGGTTGTCCAGAGGGTTGGGGGGTGTCCAGGGGGTGTCCAAGCAGGTCGGGGGTGGGGGGTTGTGTCCAGGAGGGGTGAGGGTGCTTTCTAGAGGGGTCGGGGGCTGTCCAGAGGGGTCGGGGGGTGTCCAGGGTGGTGTCCAAGGGGATGGGCGGGTGTGGGGGGCTGTCCAAGGGGGTGGCGGCCTGTCCAGAGGGGTCGGTGGGGTGTCCAGGGGGGTGTCCAAGGGGTTGGATGGGTGTGGGGGGCTGTCCAAGTGGGTGGCGGCCTCTCCAGAGGGTATTTGGGGTTGTCCGGGTGGGTGGGGGGGGGGGGGGGCTGTCCAGAGGGTTGGGGGATGTCCAGGGGGGTGTCCAAGGGGGTAGGGGTGGGGGGTGGTGTCCAGGAGGGGCGGGGGGCTGTGCAGAGGGGTCGGGGGGTGTCCAGGGGGGTTTACAAGGGGGTGGGTGGGTGTGGGGGGCTGTCCAAGGGTGTGGGTGGGTGTTGGGGGGTGTCCAGGGGGGTGTCCAGGGGGGTAGGGGGTGGGGGTGGTGTTTAGGAGGGGTGGGGGGGCTGTCCAGAGGGTTGGGGGGTGTCCAGGGGGGTGTCCAAGCAGGTCGGGGGTGGAGGGTTGTGTCCAGGAGGGGTGGGGGTGCTTTCTAGAGGGGTCGGGGGCTGTCCAGAGGGGTCGGGGGGTGTCCAGGGTGGTGTCCATGGGGATGGGTTGGTGTGGGGGGCTGTCCAAGGGGGTGGCGGCCTGTCCAGAGGGGTCGGTGGGGTGTCCAGGGGGGTGTCCAAGGGGTTGGATGGGTGTGGGGGGCTGTCCAAGTGGGTGGCGGCCTCTCCAGAGGGTATTTGGGGTTGTCCGGGTGGGTGGGGGGGCTGTCCAGAGGGTTGGGGGATGTCCAGGGGGGTGTCCAAGGGGGTAGGGGGTGGGGGGTGGTGTCCAGGAGGGGCGGGGGGCTGTCCAGAGGGGTCGGGGGGTGTCTAGGGGGGGGTTATATCTTACTATATTTTGTTTAAAAAATAATATTCAAGCATATTTTTTTAAATACACATCAATTTGTTTTATATTTCAAAATTGTTTACATTCAAATTATGATTTTTTTCATATAAACATATATTTGTCTTATCTAAAAAATATATATATTTTTGCTATTTGTTATAGGTAATAATGAGTCGAAGTTGGATTACGGCACATCGAATGAGCAATGAATATGAGGAAGGTGTTGATGCCTTTTTGGAATTTGCTAAACGAAATGTTCCAAGTAGTGACATTTTTTTCTGTCCATGCCTGAAATGTCTGAATATGAAGAAGTTGAAAAGTAGAGAGATAAAAGATCATCTGATTTGTCATGGTTTCAATCCGAGTTACAACCATTGGATTTGGCATGGCGAAACTGGACAGAATGTCACTGATGATAATGAATCGCAAGATGGTAACTCCGATGGAATTGAAGAAATGATTCGCGATATTGTAGCAGAACAAATTGAGATAGAACCGACAGTTGCACGTCTATATGGTGATGCCGAAAAACCATTATATCCTGGTTGTACAGATTTTACGGTTTTGTCGGCGGTGTTAAGATTGATTAACCTGAAGGCGAAACATGGATGGAGTGACAGAAGTTTTACAGAGCTGCTACAATTGATGAAAGAAATTCTTCCAAAAGATAACGATCTTCCAGATTCACATTATAAGGCCAAAAAAATATTATGCCCGATGGGATTGGGATACAGGAAAATACATGCCTGTCCGAATGACTGCATTATATATAGGAAGGAATATGAATTTCTGAAAGAGTGTCCTAAATGTGGGACATCACGGTATAAGGTGAAAGAAAAATCACAAGCTGATGTAGAGATTACAAAGCTCCCTTCAAATGTATTTTGGTATCTTTCTATAATTCCTCGTTTCAAACGTTTATTTGCTAATTCACATGATGCAAAAAGGTTAAGATGGCATGCTGATGAGCGGGTATGTGATGGAAAAATACGTCATCCAGCTGATTGTCCACAATGGAAGAAAATTGATGCCCAGTACCCTATATTTGGAAATGAAATTAGAAATCTGAGACTAGGCTTGTGCACAGATGGAATGAATCCATACCGAACCCTCAGTAGCACACATAGTTCATGGCCTGTTTTATTGGTAATTTACAACCTCTCTCCTGAAGTTTGTATGAAGTGCAAATATGTCATGTTGAGTATCATGATCTCTGGTCCAAAGCAACCCGGCAATGATATTGATGTATACTTGTCACCGCTGATTGATGATTTGAAACTGTTATGGGCTGATGGTATTAGGGTGTATGATTCTTATAAAATGGAATATTTTCAACTGCATGCAGTGCTTCTATTCACTATAAATGACTTCCCAGCATATGAAAATTTGTCTGGATACAGTGTTAAAGGGCATAAAGCATGTCCAATTTGCGAACAACAGACGTCATATTGTCAATTGCATCATGGGAGGAAAACAGTGTACATGGGTCATCGAAAGTTTTTGCCTATGGATCACCCTTATAGAAGACTAAAAAAGGCATTCAATGGCTCACAAGAATTTGATACTGCTCCAAAACCTTTATCCCCAGATTTGTATTTTGAGAGGGTGAAAAACCTTGATGTGACATTGGGAAAGACACAGAAATCTGGTAATGATAGACATATTTGGAAGAAAAGGTCAATATTTTTTGAGCTACCATATTGGAGGTATCATGAAGTCAAACATAATATTGATGTCATGCACGTGGAGAAGAATATCTGTGATTCTTTGATCGGAACATTTCTAGATATTAAAGGAAAGACAAAAGATGGGTTGAATGCAAGGTTAGACCTACTATCAATGGGAATACGTTTGGAGTTAGCTCCCACTCCTAAAGGAAGACGAACATTTCTTCCCCCGGCTTGTCATACATTATCGAAGAGGGAGAAAAGTAGCTTCTGTCAGTGTCTTCATGATATCAAAGTGCCTCAAGGTTATTCTTCAAATGTAAAAAATTTTGTCTCATTGAAAGACTTGAAGTTGATAGGTATGAAATCACATGATTGTCACGTCATGATGCAACAAATTCTACCAGTTGCACTGCGTGGAATATTACCCATCCGTGTCAGAAAGACTATAATGAGGTTGTGTTATTTTTTCAATTCAATTTGTAACAAGGCGATTGATGTGAATGCTTTGAACATTTTGGAAAAGGATGCAGTTTTTATACTTTGTCATTTGGAAATGTATTTTCCTCCAACTTTTTTTGATATGATGGTGCATTTAATGATTCATCTGGTACGAGAAATAAAGCTTTGTGGACCTGTATATCTTCGTTGGATGTATCCTTTTGAAAGGTATATGAAAATATTAAAGGGATATGTTAAAAATCCATATCGACCTGAAGCCTCCATTATTGAAAAGTATATTTCTGAGGAGGTAGCAGAGTTTTGTACGAGCTACTTGGCTACGGCGCAACACATAGGTTTGCCTCCATCTCGCCATGAACGGGTTAATAATGAGGGAAAGGGGATTCGTGGCTTGAAAGTCAAATCACTGTCAGCTGAACATATGAAGAAGTTAGAATCATACATCTTGAATAACATAGCTGATGTTCAACCGTATATCACATTGCATATTAATGAGTTGAAACAATGTCATCCAAAGAAGAAAGAAATGTGGATTTTGAATGAGCACAACAAAACATTTTTGCCATGGTTTAAAAAGACCTTGCTTGGTAGATCAGATGTATCAGAGACATTAAAATGGATAGTGGGTGGTCCATCTTTAAATGTGATAACATGGTCCGCTTATGACATTAATGGCTATACATTTCATACGAAAGCTCAGGACAATAGAAGTGCAGTTCAGAATAGTGGTGTATTGGTGTTTGCAGAAGCAATGCATTTTTCGAGTGCTAAGGACAGAAACCCAATTTCGGCATCAAGTGCATATTATGGAGTGATTGAAGACATATGGGAGGCTGATTACTTTAAAATTAAAGTTCCTGTTTTTAACTGTAAATGGTTTATCGGTAACAACAGTGTCAGACACGATGAATTTGGAATGACACTTGTTAATCTGAATAGATTGGAAGACACAGCTGATTCTTTTATAATGGCAACACATGCCAAACAAATTTTCTATGTAGTAGATCAATCAGATATGCAGTGGGCTGTTGTTTTACAAGGGAAAAAACAATATGTTGGTGAGGATGAATTTGATGAAGATGCTGATTTATGTGAGATCCCTACTTCCATGGAAAGATTAACAGAACATAATGATGAGTATGTTGAAGACATGGTTTGTGCCATAAGGAACGATCACGACGAAGGAATTTGGGAAAACAATCCAACTGTACATTCCTAAAATTACAGGTAACACATGTTTATTTCTTGTTTACATTTAGTTTTTTCATATAATGTTAGATATTGTAAATTTTTTACTTATTAAAACATGTATCAAACCAAAACGATAAAACAATAAAAACCGTAAAGAGGAGAAGTCCTGGGCGCACCGGCTGGCCGGTGGTGGATCACCGGTTGGCCGGTGGTCCAGAGCAAAGCTCTGTCTGGTCCACCGGCCGGCCGGTGATGAGCCAGCGGCCGGCCGGTGGTGAGCCAGCGGCCGACCGGTGGTCAAGACAGAGAGGAAGGCTCTGTCTGGTCCACCGGCCGGCCGGTGGTGATCCAGCGGCCGGCCGGTGGTCCAGACAGAAAGGAAGGCTCTCTGTCTGGTCCACCGGCCGGCAGGTGGTGATCCAGCGGCCGACCGGTGGTCCAGACAGAGCAAGGCTCTGGTCCAGCGGCCGGCCGGTGGCACCAGGCAATGGGCAAGTCTACTGCCTGGGTCCTCCGGCTGGCCGGTGAGCTCACACCGGCTGACCGGTGGACTCAGTGAGTCCACTTTTCAGCTTTCTTGGGCCAACTCCTTGGCAACCTTTTGCCTGTGTTTACCATGTTTATCATTGTTTAACATGCTTACCATATTACCAATGTTTACTATTATGTAATTTAGTACACTTTTCTATTTTCTGATTAAGTAGTACTACAATATTTGAATTTGTATATTTGTGAACTAATGTTTGTTTTTTTGATTTGAAGGAAAATGACAGATCAATCAGTTGATCAGCCACATGATTCTGGAGATGAGCATATTGGTCATACATCTGGGGAGGAACATTCAAATGCTCCTATTACGAAAAAGAGTTCAAAGGTTGGTAAGCGTGGGTGCACACGTTTACCAAAATTATCACTTACCTGTACGAAGGAGGAGAGGATAGTTGTGGAGTTTGATGATGATGATCTTCCTAGAGGTCCAAATGCTAAAGATTTTAAGGGTTTTGTAGCAACTCAGGCTAAGAGCAAAGTAAGCATTCTCTATGATGATTGGAGAAGTGTGGATAAGGCGATAATTTCTCAGCTGTGGGAGACCATTTTGGTAAGATCTTTTTCTATTGTTTGACTGTTCTTTAAATGTTTCTAGTATATATAATATTTTTAACCTCTTTTTTATCAGATGACATTTGATATTCCTGACACTGGAGGAGTCAGGAAGAAATGCTTATCGTTGGCTGCTAGGAGATGGAGGGATTTCAAATCAACCCTCTCATCTGATTTCATTTATGGTCATAGGAGTCGTGAGAATCCATGTCGTATATATCCTTTTATAGATGAAGACACATGGAGACAATTTTTTGAAAGTAGAAGAAAAGAATCATTTTTGGTAAGGGCAATGTAAACTTTTATAAGCTTTCTTATATAAATGATCTTATTATTGTTTTGTTAATGATTACTTATTCTTAATTTACAGCAAACAAGGAAAGCTCATCAAGAGATCCAATCTAAAAATGTATACCCTCATAGTTTATCTCGGGGAGGATATGCATTATTGGAAGAACAAATGATGGCAGAAAAATTTCAACAACTAAGAGCTGAGTCTTCAAGCTCTGGAGAGGTGGCCCCTCCATCCCCTCCATCTAGAAATGAGAAATGGAAAAGAGCTCGGAAGGGAAAAAAAGGACAATATCTTTCGGAAGAATCGAGACTCGTAGTTGAGAGGATTGTAAGATATCTATTTTATTTATTTAAGTTTACTATTTTCGTCATATATTTCCAATCATTATAGAAATGTTCAATTAATTATTACAGGACTCTCTTGAGGAGCAGAGTTCACAGGGGACATTTACACCATCTGGGAGGGAAGATATTTTATCTGTGGCATTGGGAAAGCCCGAACATCCTGGCCGTGTAAGAGGATATCCGGCAGGTGTATCGGTAAGAAAAGTGTTGCCACGTTCCTCAACTTCTAACGTTGAGGGAGTTTATAAAAAAAAATAGAATCCTTGGAGGCTGAAGTCCATAATATTAATGCGACAATGGAGGACAAGATTAGAGCATCAGTGCAGTTTATGTTTGCAGACTTGCAAAGACAATTTCAGGGTGCAGCTCCCACTCCACCTCTCCCAGTAGCTCCCACTCCCCCACCTCAGCCTACGGACCCCATTTTTGATCCTCCTCCTCCGCCGCAGCTACCTACTTATTGTGAGTTGTATGTTGATGATCCTCAACATCATATAGTTGCATATGGGATGGTATATTGTATAGGAGATACAGTTCATCATCAACAGTTAGAGGTAGAGAATCAGAGGGTCACTGTACAGGATATTATAGATAGATCAGCTCGGATACCATTACCTACAGATGAGGTGACGACAGTTGGACATAGTATCGGCCATTTTTTACTTTGGCCATCCAGACTTCTTCGACTCATTACCATAGAGGTATGGATGTTATATCTTTTATTTTATATTTTTATTAATGTTTTATCATTTGGAAACTAATATATTTTTCAATTTATTTTTACAGGAATACTTCAAAGGTAAAGAAATACTGTATAGACAACAACAAAGACAGATAGCTATGACATCAGATGCAGATACTAGCAGTCTTGACAAATTGTCAAGATATTCAAATTTGTTGTTGGATCATTATGACTTTACAATGGAAGCTCATGTCTGTGGACGTGAACTAAGTGTGGGGATTATGAAAACTGATATCATGGAGTTTGTCACTGGAGATAAGTTGGGCATCAACGTGGTGCAAATTTTTATCATGTAAGTCTTAACACCTTTTCCTTGCGTTATATTTATTAAAAATGTATACTTATGTCTGCTTTGTATTAGGTATCTGTATAAAATTTGTGAGAGGAATGAGCTGACATATGTATATGGATTCATGGACCCACAATTGATTTCCCCTGAAGCATGTGCATTGGATGAGGAACAAAGAATGCTTTATATTGCTGATAGATTTGAAAAGAATGTAATCACACAGTGTTGGATGATGCCTTTTTGTGAGAGGTATGAAACACATCCCTCTCAAAGAGTTAATTATCTTTTAACATAAAAAACCACTAACGTTAAATTTCCTTTTATCAGGGATCATTGGATGTTAGGGGTTTTTTGCCCTAGAGAGAAAACACTTTATTGGATATGCTCTCTCCATGATGATGTGCGAGAAAGTTTTAAGAATATATTGGAAACGTAAGTTTCAATTTCACAATAGTTTTATATATTATAATGAATTTTAAATTTACCCCATTCGTATTATTTTCTAACAGGGCATGGGTCCACTTTCGAAAAAGCGCAAAGAAAAGGAATTTCAAGATCAAATATGTACATGCGAAGGTAAATATCCATTTATAATTTGTACATTTTGATTTATTACATAAAAATAATATATTGAATTTACACTCATTCAAACAGAAATGTCATGAGCGACAAGGCATCATCGAATGCGGATATTACATGTTAAGATTTATGTATGAAATAATAACAACTGGGACAGTTCTGAGTTTTGACCTGGTAAGATTTCCTCTTTCTCATAATATTTCAATTTGATTTATTCATTATACACGTTGACTACTATCCTTTTCCTTTGTAGCTTTTTGATGACCTTCAACCCTTTACTGCTGAAGATATCAAACACATACAAGTGGAGTGGTCAAATTATTTTACAGGTTTGATTGACTTTTAGTTGTTTGTAATGTAAAATGTAATTTTGAATATTGTCAATGTAATTGTGTATTTCGTAGTCGTTTAGGTTGGATTTAGTTTTTTTGAAGTTGACAGTGTAAGTTTTGAATGTTATATAAGTGAATGTTTAATTTTTCTCTACTTCTTGTTTTGGTCTACTGTTGATGGTTTTTCTGGTCTGGATTTTGGTATGGGGGGAGAGGTTCCAAGGGGGTGGGTGGGTGTTTGGGGGGTGTCCAAGGGATATGGGAGGGGTTTCCAAGGTGTGTTTGGGGCTGTCCTAGGGGTCGGGGGGGGGGGGGGGTGTAAATGAGGGTGGGGGGGTTTCCAAGGGTTGGGGGGTGTCCAAGGGATATGGGAGGGGTGTCCAAGGTGTGTTTGGGGCTGTCCAAGGAGTCGGTTGGGTGTAAATGAGGGTGGGGGGGGGGGGGGGGGGCTGTCCAAGGGGTGGGGGGGTGTCCAAGTGGTGGGGGGTGTCCAAGGGATATAGGAGGGGTGTCCAAGGGGTGTTTGGGGCTGTCCAAGGGGATGGGGGGGTTTCCAAGGGGTAGGGGGGGTTTCCAGGTAGGGGGGGGGGGGGTTTCCAAGGGGTCGGGGGGGGGGGGGTGTCCAGGGGGTGGGGGGGCTGTCCAAGGGGTGGGGGGGTGTCCAAGGGGTGGGGGGTGTCTAAGGGGTGGGGGGGTGTCCAAGGGATATGGGAGGGGTGTCCAAGGGGTGTTTGGGGCTGTCCTAGTGTTCGGGGGGTGTAAATGAGGGTGGGGGGGCTGTCGAAGGGGTGGGGGGTGTCCAAGGGGTGGGGGGGTGTCCAAGGGATATGGGAGTGGTGTCCAAGGTGTCTAGGAGTTCTGTCCAAGGGGCCGGTTGGGTGTAAATGAGGGTGGGGGGGCTGTCCAAGGGGTGGGGGGTGTCCAAGGGGTGGGGGTGTCCAAGGGATATGGGAGGGGTGTCCAAGGTGTGTTTGGGGCTGTCCTAGGGGTCGGGGGGTGTCCAGGGGTCGGGGGGGTGTCCAAGGGGTCTGGGAGGGCTGTCAAGGTGTGGGGGGGTGTCCAATGGGTGTTTGAGGCTGTACTAGGGGTCTTGGGGGTGTAAATGAGGGTGGGGGGGCTGTCCAAGGGGTGGGGGGTGTCCAAGGGGTGGGGGGTGTCCAAGGGATATGGGAGGGGTGTCCAATGGGTGTTTGAGGCTGTACTAGGGGTCGTGGGGGTGTAAATGAGGGTGGGGGGGCTGTCCAAGAGGTGGGGGGTGTCCAAGGGTTGTGGTGGGGCTCCAATGTGGTGGGGGAGGGCTGGCCAGGTTGTTAGGTGGGTATAGATGAGGGTGGGGTTCAGTTGGGGCTTGGGGGAGGGCTGGCATGGTTAATTTTGTTTGGTTTCTGGTTGCTTTTTGGTGAGAGCAGTGCAATTATTTAAAAAAAAAATATCGCTTTCACGTCGGTTATTTTATAACCGACGTGGTAAATAAATCGGTAGGGGTTTATCACGTCGGTTTTTTCGAGAACCGACGTGATAAACCGTTCCCAGGCCTTTTATCACGTCGGTTATTTAAGAAACCGACGTGATAATAGGCCCGGGGAAGGGTTAATCACGTCGGTTATGTCATAACCGACGTGATAAACGATATCCCAGGCGTTTTATCACGTCAGTTTAGAAAATAACCGACGTGATAAACCCCCCCCCCCCCCCCCCGCGCATATTTATCACGTCGGTTATTAATGAACCGACGTTATAAACACCGTGATGTTAGGGATGTTATGTCGGGTTTTAAATAACCGACGTAAAAAACGTTATTTATAACGTCGTCCGTATTAACGTTGCCTAAAAACCGACGTAAATAATGAAAAATAACCGACGTAAAAAATGTTTTCTGCACTAGTGATACCCGAATCCAACTGGGCCCTCGGCACTAAAATGCCTATAGCTTACAGACTGGGTGTCCGGTTGACGCACCGTCTGTTGCGTTGGAACCCTTATGACATAAAGGATCATCAGGTTACTTTCTTGTGGAAATTTGTGGCGGTTGAGGTACGACTGATAACCGAAGGAGCAGAACCAGGGTGTTTCTTGTAGTGAGAGTTAGGATGGATACTCCCTTGATGACTCAAGTCACAAGTATTCCTTACTCCTCTCCTCCAGTAGAGACAAGACTCCCCACGTCATGAGTGCGGGTTTGTTTCCCTATGACTGGTTTTTCTATCCTTGGAGTCGGTACTCCCCTATTGGACTAGGGCACAGGTTCTCCATACATATCTCACAAAGAGTCAGGTACTACCCTACCAGGTAGGGTGCGGGTCCTCTATGTTAGGAGTAGGTACTCCCCTGTCAACCCAGGGTGTGGGTCCTCCTTATGCAGTGATACAACAGATTCGGTACTCTCCTACCCTTTCAGGGTGAGGGTCCTCTAGCTTGGGGTCAGTACTCTCCTGAAATGCTAGGGCGTGGGTCCCCCACATTAAACAAACTACCAGAGTTGTACTCCCCTACCGGGTAGGGTGCAGGTCCTCACTTATGGAGTAGTACTCCCCCGTCTCTGAGTAGCGACGGGGAGCGAGTCCTTCATGGGAGTTGGAGCTCCCTCGACTGCAAGACACATTTAAGAGGAGCGGGCCCCTCCACTTGATGCAATTGATACCAAGGTAGAATTTAGTGCACCCTCGATGGACTGAGGTTCATGTCACTTCTTATTAGAGAGACTAAGACATCGTGGGTTAGAATGGAGCAGTGTTCTTCCAACTGAATGCAGTGTCGAGGAGTGGGCCTCTTCACTTGCTTTCCCTTGGTCTTGCCTCGGGCGCAAGACCGTGTCAGCGAGACCTCTAGTTCCAGGAACTAGAGGTAGTTCTAGAAGAAAGTTCCTGATGGATCACGTCCTTTTGGACGTACCATTAGGAATGGTTAAGTTGTACCTGATGGAGTAAATCTCTCAGATGAGTGCCATCAGGGATGGACAACTCATGGAGTGTGTACTCCTAGTCCTCGAGTTACGCTTTGAGCTTTATTTGGAAATCCTGGTAATGGATTGAGCTCAGAGCCTTATGTTTCTTTGTGGATGAGATGAGTATATCTGGATGCCCTAGGTATATGTATGGGCATATACCTGGTGTGAGATGTGAGATGGATATCCCCTTACTCTCTCGTTTGCGTTTCTTTGAGAGAGCATATCTACTATTGGGTGGAGTTGTACTCTTTCTGTTCACTCTTGTTTTACCTTGTTCTCTATTAATGCTCCCCTATTCAGTACCTCTCTTGCTGCTCCCTCAAGACTTCGGGGAATCCTACTGAGTATTCTTATACTCACCCCTGCTTGGGCTTTTCCCGCATTTGGTGTTCCCTTGCAGACGACGGATATGTTGATCATGATATCAGAGGAGCTTAGGGATATAGGGTTCTTAGACCATATGCGGTGGTCATAGCTTGGGATTTAGGAGTGGGACTCTTCCAGTTGTTTTACTTTTTCACCTGTTGCCGGGCTGTGGCACTTTTCTAGTTGGGTGTGTATTTTTTTCCCTTTCCCTTTCAGCTTTACTTTTCTTATACTTGTACTATTTAGAGGTAAATGAATTTATGTTGGTTCCCTTTTTATAGCAGTGTGGTACCTTGATTTCTTTTCCTCCTCACTTTTTCATTGAGTTGGCTGCGTGTGTGTGTACAGGTTCTTAGGTAAATGCCTCCCCGATTTTGTTGTGCCTTCAGCGCTAGTCGCCAACCCCTGGCGTTTGCAGGCCGTCTTGGGGTAGTTGCTGCTCGAGCCCCAGTACGAGTCGGGTCGTGAAAATGTGGTATCAAATGTGGTTCGACCCTTGAGACATTGTTATGACATTTCCCTAAAATGGTCTTGGTTGGGTTTTGGGAAACAGTGTTGAAGTGTCTCGAGAGCGGCTCTCAGGCCATGGAGTCCAGTGATGGTATGGGCGACTGACATATCCATTCACCAGGACCCTGATTACCCGCTTGTTGACTCGGCACCCTGAGACTTCTGTTGTAGGAAACAATGGTACATGCATCATATAGGATTGAGTCTTTGACTATCCTTCTCGAGTCATCTCCCCATCGTTGATGACATATAGATATTCTCATGTGACCGCGGTACTCCTTGATAACATCCAGGATGTCTTTGCGATGACAGCCAGCCATGATACTTGCTACGGTTCATGGAAACGATCCCATGAGCGATGAGGCCTTAGTTCATGACCCTTCATATAAGACCCTTTCTCCAGGTGGGTAGGTAGCAACACCCCTACCTGTTGAGCAGCAGACAACCCCATCAGAGCAGACTGAGGATGTGAGTAAGCTGAGCGCACTTCACGAGTTCTAGCACCAGAGATCGCTGAGATTCTGTGGTGAGCCAAATCCTTAGGAAAAAGAGGTTTGCTTAGAGTATGTGGTTCACCTCTTCAGGCTTGTACAAACACCGAAAGATCAGATGGTGGCTTTGGCAATCGACCTTTTTCCTGGAGCAGTTGGACGTTGGTGGAGTTTGGTTACTCAGATGCACGATGAGTTAGAACCATCGTGGGATGACTTCCAGTAGCTATTTCGTGAGGAGTTATATCCCTTCTGTTTCCGCTCCATTCAACTTTAGGAGCTCCTCTAGTGATGGTAGGGAGGGATGACGGCGACTGAGTATGTGATTAGGTTCACAGACCTTACACGCTACTCTCTAGACATGATCTATAATGGCTACTTCCGAGCGCGGAAGTTTGAGCAGGGACTTCGCAGAGAGATTCGTGCTATCATAGTTCTCTCATGCATCCCCACCTATACCAGGGTGCTGGAGCAGGCGTTGGTGACAAAGATCTTTTTTTTCAGAAGAACGCCATACACCTGGTTGTGGCAGTGAGTGCAACAGATCTGAGACGTCTTTTGCAGCTAGCAGACGCTAGACGTTGAGATCTCAATGTAGGAGATCTTCTCATGATCAGTCTCAGGCACGTGGTCATATGGGCCCCAGACAGCGCAGTAGAAGCATGGTGGAGGAATCCCTCTGACTTGTGCACTCAAGGTGCGGTTGTGCAGCAGATGCCCTTAGCGGGACGTGCGGGAAGTTCCAGGCTCACCTAGTGTGGGAAGTTTCAGAGCAGTTAACTTCCTTGTGGCTGACCCCTGTGAAGCAGTAGAGTACAACTTTTCTTCAGTCGATGGTGTTGACTCCTTCGCTTTTTGAGCGTGTAAGAGAGCCTCAGTTGTGATTCATCGACTGTGAAATCTTATGTGACCAGATATCTTTGGGTGTTTCACTATATGGATATTCTGAAGGAGTGAATCACGAGACTCTATTCTAGTGACAAACGGTGATTCCAGTTGTGACATGAGATGTAGTGGTTCGGCTGGGGAGGCAAACTATTCCCCAAGTTCTATCAGGTTGTTCGAGACTGTGCAAGGAGATGGAGAGGTTGCATACCGCCTTGCCTTACCCCAAATAGTTGGAGTGGGTACACGACGTTTTACACGTGTCACAACTGAGAAGATACATGTGTGTTCCTACACACATCATCAACTGAAGAAAGACTTATGAGGGTGGATCATCCCTTTGATCCACATTCTTTGGCAGCAAAAAAACATACAGGTTTCCTTAGGAGCGGGAGAGCTAAGTGCGGGCTCGGTATCCCGAGTTGTTTCCCTAGTTTTGATTTTCGAGGACGAAAAGCATGAAGGAGGGAATAATGTAGAGACCCGGTTTTTTGCCTAATAAGACTTTGAAATATTTCTAAGAATATTTCCAGAGATGGGCGCTGAGACGACGTGCAATTCCGAGACTTGGTGTACCCGGAATTAATTTTATAAATACATTGAGTGTTTTTATATTATGCACACGTGATTAACTAAAGAAAATGGGACATATCTTAAACGTTTAATCAGATCGGAAATCCGAGACCACGGTTGGGTTCGGAACGCGGTGTTTCCCCTAGGCGTAACATAAAATAAGTCGACGCGGGACGTTCGGACCCCTCGCTCGTTGGCGGTGTGTTAAATGGATAAATTTAATTATTAATTTATTCATTTAATAGCTCAAACCCAAATATCTCTCGAACGGGGACTTGGATGAAAAATCTGAGAGCACTAATGAGCTCAGAACATCGGTTTTATCTTAGGCAGAGTATAACCTTTGTCAGCGTTGGGAGGTTGGCTTGTGTGCCATCGTGTACGATTAATTAAATAATTAAATAATTGATTATTTAATTATTTTATTAATTTCTCTTAACCTAGTGAGAGGTTATAAATTCTCTTGTTTAGAAGGTTTGGCCTCATAACCTCTACTCTCCTCTCCCCCTCGTTGGAAAACGACGAACAACGAAGAACGAACGATGAGACTTGGGATCTAGACAGATCAAAGCGTGATGAGCGCAATGGATGTCGACGAACACGTTCTTCACCAATGATCGATCCAATCACCAGGTAGGACCCGTCTTTGGTATTTTGATGCCCTGAATTAAAATTTGAGCATATTCATTTCCTGATTGTCAATCTTTACCCTTGCGCGACTCAAGAAATTGAATTAATCTGCGTTTATCAATTTATTAATTATTGATTTTTGTTTCATTCTAACGACATGAATCAAGTCAAACCCAAACAATAGCCAAGGTTATTAGACAAATTTGTTGATAATGATTTTGTTCTTTGTTATTCCTCCATTCATGGATGTCATTTTATTATGGTCGGCGGTTTGAAAAACATACGTGAGACCGATCCTTGACACATCAGATTGTTTATGTGGACACGATTTTGTGATCAATTGAGGGGTGGTGCTATTTGACGGAAGTTCGGAATGGATTGAAGACCGGTTGCAGAGTTTTCGTACTCCATTCGTTGAGGCGGTCAGGGGCTGAGCGGGTTCTCAGCGCGGCGGTGCACGGTTCAGGCAGGGCAGGCTGAGGCGGAAGACGGCGGCTCCAGGCGGCGAGGCAGCCGGTGGCGTCCGGCAGTCCAAGGCGGCAGCATGAGCGGCGGTCGTCGGTCGCCAGAGGAGAGGGCGGCGGCCGGGTGGGCGTAGTGGTCGACCGCGAAGAGAGGGAGATCCGGTGTTTGCAGCGTGATATCCGGTACCGTGTGCTTGTTTTAAGGAGGTCGTGTGCAGCGTGTTTGGTAGTGATACGTGATTGAGGTGGTTCCGAATAGGGTTGCAGGTGCTGTGCGAAATAGGGGTTTCAAAATTTGGGGAAGAACAGATTAGAGAGAGGAATTAAAAGATATTAATGATAATAAAAAAAAAGAGAAATAAATTATAAATGAAGATGAAATGGTGGGGCATGTCCGCTGAACATGGAAATCAATGATTTGAGGTGTGGACCCCTTAACAAATAAAGTGGGATTAAATAAGAATAATAATATAATAATAATGTTGTTATTATTTTTGTTGGGAAAACACTGTTTTGACTATAACTTCTTAATGCGATCTCGGTTTCACAAACCGTCGATGGAAGTACGAACCTGACTTCAAGGCGGACATTCTGAGTCCAATATTATGTCTTTTTTGGGTTTTTGGATCGGGTACCCGAAGCGTTCGAGAAATAATAGATTTAATATTATTATTAAATCTTCGACCCGTCATAACTCCTACGTGCGACGTCCGATTGACTTGCCATCAGTGGCGACGTGATTCTGTCATTAAGGCAGTTGATTAAAGTACAATGTTAAATATTAAATTCTGGTTTGTGGCTCGAGTCCACGAAACTCCCAATAATAATATTAATATTATTATTGCGGGATCTTTTATCCGTCATATCTCCCTCATACGGTGTCGAAATGACGAACCGTTTGCAGTGCTGAGATTCTTGGAACGAGACGGTCCTTTTGAGATACTTCACGTGACTTTCAGAGAAAGTTGGAGTTTGGCCGGGTTGGATCGTACCCGAATCCAACCGGGCCCTCGGTACTAAAATGCCTATAGCTTACAGATCGGGTGTCCGGTTGATGCGCCGTCTGTTGCATTGGAACCCTTATGACATGACGGATCATTGGATTACTTCATTGTGTAACTTCGTGGTGGTTGAGGTATGACCGATAACCAGAGGAGCAGAACCATGATGTTTCTTGTAGTGAGAGTTAGGATGGCTACTCCCTTGATGACTCAAGGCGCGGGTATTCCTTACTCCTCTCCTCCGGTAGAGACGAGACCCCCCACGTCATGAGCGCGAGTTCGTTTCCCTCTGATTGGTTTCTCTATATTTAGAGTCGGTACTCCCCTATTGGACTAGGGCACGGGTCCTCCATACATATCTCACATAGAGTCAGGTACTCCCCTACCGGGTAGGGTGCATGTCCTCTATGTTAGGAGAAGGTACTCCCCTATCAACCCAGGGGCGGGTCCTCCTTATGCAATGCTACAATAGAGTCGGTACTCCCCTACCATGCCAGGGTGCGGGTCCTCTAGCCTGGGGTCGGTACTCTCCTGACGTACTAGGGTGTGGGTCCCCCACAGCAAAAAAACTACCATAGTTGTACTCCCCTACCGGGTAGGGTGCGAGTCCCCACTTATGGAGTAGTACTCCCCCATATCCAAGTAGCGACGGGGAGCGGGTCCTTCATGGGAGTTGGAGCTCCCTCAACTGCTGGACACAGTTACGAGGAGCGACCCCCTCCACTTGATGCAATCGATACCAAGGTAGAAGTTAGTGCTCCCTCGACGAACTGGGGTGCTGCCACTTCTTACTGGAGAGACTGAGACATCGTGGGTTAGACTGGAGCAGTGCTCCCCCAACTGAACGCAGTGTCGAGGAGTGGACCTCTTCACTTTCTTTCCCTTGGTCTTGCATCGGGCGCAAGACCATGTTAGCGAGACCTCTAGTGCCGGGCACTAGAGGCAGTTCTAGCAGAAAGTTCATGATGGAGCACGTCCTTTAGGACGTACCATTAGGAATGGTTGAGTTGTACATGATGGAGTACATCTCTCAAACGGGTGCCATCAGGGATGTCCAACTCATGGAGCGTGTACTCTTGGTCCTTGAGTTGCGCTTTGAGCCTTCTTTGTAAATCCTGGTAATGGCTTGAGGTCGGAGCCTTATGTTTCTTTGTGGCTGAGACGAGTATATCTGGATGCCCTGGGTATATGTATGGGCATACACCTGGTGTAAGATGTGAGATGGATATCCCCTTACTCTCTCGTTTGGGTTTCTTTGAGAGAGCATATCTACTATTGGGTGGAGCTATACTCTTTTCGTTCACTCTTTTTGTACCTTGTTCTCTCTTATTGTTCCCCTATTCAGTACCTCTCTTGCTGCTCCATTGAGTCTTCAGGGTATCCTACTGAGTATTCTTATACTCACCCCTGCTTGGGCTTTGCTTGCATTTGGTGTGCCCTTGCAAACGACAGACAGGTTGATTGTGATATCAGATGAGCTTAGGGATATAGGGTTCTTGGACCGCGTGCGATGGTCATAGCTTGAGATTCGGGAGTGAGACTCTTCCAGTTGTTTTACCTTTTCGCCTGTTGTCGGGTTATGACACTTTTCTAGTTGAGTGTGTATTTTTCCCCTTTCCCTTTCAGCTTTACTTTTCATATACTTGTACTGTTTAGAGGTCGATGCATTTATGTTGGTTCCATTTTTATAGCAGTGTGGTACCTTGATTTCTTTTCCACTGCACCTTTTCATCGAGTTGGCTGCGTGTGTAACGACCCAAACTTTCATTAGTGGGAATCCATCTTAATCTAATTAAATGTCTCTTTTTGTAAAATGTTTATATAAAATGTCAACTTCTTTGGTTTTATGTTAATAATTGTAACCGTTGCTAATATAGTCGTTGAACAATGATCGCATGATTAGTAAAAATATAAGGCTTTAACAAATCCAATTTACCCAGACAAAGGAAGCGATGACCTCATCCAGTAGACGTGTCCTATACGAAGCCCATTTTTCAGAGCTCAAAAAAGGAGGTGACATCATTGAGCTTCTCTCTTGACCAAGCCCAAGCCGAGCTTAAATATGTTAAGCTCGAGCGGGACCACCTACGAGAGAAATGGATGTTGATAGAGATTACCACCCGAGCAATGTTATCCGAGCCACCCCAAGAGTCTGTCACCATCGCACACCTTACTCTTCGGTCTTATGCGGGTGTTATAAGGGTTTATGTAAAAAGACCTTAGTACTATGGTTAATACATTATTTTTGTATATAATAATTAATATACTTTCATTTTATTATTGTTACCTTGTAAACAGTTTTTAAAGAACAAATAGTGTTTTTAGTTAATATTCAACTAAGAAATCTATTTTGATGAATTAATGGATTTTTGAATTAAATAATATTTTAATAAAATATTATTATTATTATTAAATTAATTTTTATTAAATATAAATGATCTTATAATTTTATGAATGCAATCGTAATTTTTATTAAGGTTTGAAAGCCATTTTTGTCAAAACCCGTGAATTTTCGATAAATGTCGGTTTTTATTTTAAAAGTGAAAATTAACATATTTAGAAAATTATTTAGATAAAATAAATATTATTTTTGGAATCAGGACGTCGAAATTATTCAACAGTGAATTTTTCATAATTTTCTGAGACAGTCAAATTTTTGGGTAAAAAATTAAATATCGTTTAAATATATAATGTGTTTTATGACATCATAATGACCCAATAATGATGTAATAAAATACTATAAGCTTTATGTTCGACCAATATATGTTTTACCATTAAAATAATGTGATTTTGGGTCTGTTTGACTTATTTTATAAAGCATCAATGGACCCTTCAAGACTTATTAAACATCTTGTCTTTTTAAATTGTTTTCCTTGGGAGTGTGACTCACCTCCACATAAACAACCCCATTATTTTAAGAAGTTCGGACTTTGGCCTTATAAAATATTGTTTTACATTTCCTTTTCCAAAAACCATGGGCAAAAACCATGGGTTGGTTTGTGGTTTGGATTAGTTTAATGTGAGGGTCCCAAACCTAAATAATAAAGAATTCCCTCACCTTTCCTATATAAACCCACCCAATCTCCCACTTTCTCCTCACTAAAAGCCTTTGGAGTTCGTCCAACCTCTTCCCTCCTCTCTTTAGAATCCTCACAAGGTGCCCCAAGCTCCCAAGAAGCCTCTCTCAAGCCTCTCTCAAGCCTCTGGAAGCACACTTCCAAGTAAGGGTTTTTTCTTCCTTTCTCATTTTTATCCAATATTCTTTAAATTGTTATGCCCTTTTGTTTTCAATTATAAATTTTGGGGTATGGTTTCACACCTCCCCCATACTTCCCTCTTTATGTTTGAATGATGGGATACCCCTTTCTCTCTCATTAAATGCCTCCCATGTACACCCGTTACTATACCGAAATTCCGAAAGGAATTTCTCTCTCCTCTTTTATATTCAAGCAATTCTTTTGTATCATGACTCTAAATTCAATTACAATTGTTGAGACATGTATCTATATGACCCCCTTACTTCCCATTTCATGTAAATATGATGAGACACCCCTTTCTCTCTCATCAACCATTTTTATGAATTCTTACGTCACACCGTTATGCTGCCGAAATTGCACCGATTTTCCAAGCCAATGTCATTGTGTAGTGAATACCATGCCCATTTCTCCATCAAGGGTATTCACATTTATGCACATTTACTTATTGATTATAAAGTTTCATATATGAATTCCACATTCCTTTATCGTGGAATAAATGATGATGTTTTATGAATCCATGTTATATGATCCATGTGACACACTTATGCATGAAATGAAATGTTTAAGAAGGGTGCGCCCTTATAGTGCTCCAAAGCATTAGGTAAAGTATAGTATCATGATACGTCATGTGTAATGGGTGTTGAATCATGCTAATTCAAGTGTAATGATGTTTTACTCGTGCTTCATTTGCAATGAGGATTTACTCATGCTCTATGTGCAATGAGCCTTGGCTCATGTTAATTCCATGTTAAGTGTTGTTGCCACATTTCCATGTTATGATTATCATGCTATATCATGCCTTTATGTTTATGCTCCTATTGTGCTCTATTGATATGTCTATTGTCTAACATGTATTGTATTTTTCATGTTATTCCATGATTATTCCCTTACTGGGCTTTATAGCTCACCCTTTTCTTATGCATGTCCTCAGGTTATCCCATGCAATGCTAAGTACGTGAGAATGTAGTGGTCATGTAAAGGAATTTTTCAATAAAGATGTTGTTTTTCATGTTTTAAGTTGTTATGTAATGATCCTAAGCTCCAAAGACACAAGACCTCTCGATCTTCTATATTGTATCAAGTGAAGTTTATGTAATAAATTATGTTTAATTGTGTAATAAAAAAAATCAGGGTTGTTATAGTTGGTATCAAAGGATAGGTTTAGTTATTTTTTGGATTAGGATTAGAAAACCATAGTAAATCCTTAGAGACAAGACTAAGTATAATAAAAACATCCCTAAATTTTGGTGAGTATTGAGTAAGTGGTTTATCAAGCAAATACATCCCTGTCTGGATACGAGCAGGTAGAGGTGGCTCTGGCAAAAATGTATCCTAGGGGTAAAACCCAAAAACACCGCTTTGAGCTAGACTCGAACGGGAACTGGTGCACAACAATGGGGTTTTCTACACTCTTGGTTACAACACTCTCGAGGGATATGATTTGGTAAATTCACAAGATTAGTATGAACCATTATTAAGGGACAAAAAAAAATCCCTAAGAATATATGTTAGAAAGTAGATCATGGATAACATAGACTAAAGCCAATATATTCATATGTTAAGGAAATAAAAGTTATTTATAAGTCATCAGTTTTGTCCTTGTATTAACCTTTATGTGTTACCCCTAACTTTCCTTTTATTCCAGCCAATGGCCGGTAATAGGAGGACTCAGGCTAACAACCGATGTGAAGATCAATGTGATGACTGTACTAATGAGATGCCCAATCCAATGGGAGCGGGAATCACGAACTTTGTCACGCTTATCTCTCAGCTAACTCAAGCTTTGAATAGAAACATGGGTCAAGAGGAATGTTCAACCCCCCCTAAGAAAGAACAAGTTGCTATTGAGAGATTCATGAGACAAAGACCTCCTACTTTTAATGGATCATCTGATCCCTCAATCGCTGAACAATGGATCAACTCCATTGAAAAGATATTCTCCATCCTTTAATGTTATGAACAAGAGAAGGTTCTCCTGGATGATTATCGTATGGAGGGTGAAGTTGATCAATGGTGGACGTTGATAAAAAATATGAAGCCTGAGGAGGAGATTGAGGCATTTGAATGGAAGGATTTCTGGAAGATGTTTTTCGATAAATATTTTCTGCGCACCCTTTGGCTTAAGATAGAAAGGGACTTTCTTTCCCTCAATCAAAAAGACAATGGATCTGTTGGAGCGTACGAGGAAAACTTTACAAGGCTTGCACAATATGCTTCCGGCTTTGTCGTTACCCCTAAATGCAAGGTTGACCGCTTCTTTGGTGGGCTAAAACCTAGCCTGCAGAAAGCACTAGCGATCCGCGACTTTGACAGCTATGAGGAAATTGTCCGATGTGCCCTCAAGGTTGAAATGGAGATCAGAGAATCTTAGGGTTATCATGGGGATAAGAAGCATAAGGTGAACTTCAATGCTGGTGGTCTGATGGATAAATCCAACGGTGCTAAGAAGATACAACACCCCACATGCCAAAGGTGCAGAAAGAAGCACCCTGGAAATTTCTTGAAGGGTACGAGGAAATCCTTTAGGTGTGAAAGAGAAGGGTACCTAGCTGTTAACTGTTGGCAAGAAAGACCTGCGGCTGCGACAGAAGAGAGGAATGCTCCGTTTGAACCTCAACGCGTGGTTCATTTCTACAACTGCAAAGAACCAGGGCATCTTGCAAATCAGTGACCTAAGCCAATGGTTTTTGGAAGCAACCAATAACCTCTAAGGCAGCAAGGGTGAGCTTTTGAAATCACTACTGCCGAAGTGAACCCTGACAACGAAGTGGTGACGGGTACGCTAGTTATTCATTCAAGAATAGCGAACATACTTTTTGATTCAGGTTCTACACATTCTTTTATATCTCAAAAGTTTAGTAGAACAATCCCAACACCACAACAAATCATGAAAGTGAAGATGTCGGTGAGTACAGAAAATGGGGCAATCATTTCATCCCATGAATATAACTCATCCCCTGTCATAATATGTGGATTTAACTTCCCGACGAATATTTCCATACTCCCTTTGGTGGAATTTGATGCAATTCTTGGCATGGATTGACTTTCCTTATATAGAGCCAACATAAATTTTCATGAGAGGGAAATCACTCTCCATGTGGAGAATCGACCCACGATTCTTTATAAGTGCAAGGAGGAAGATGAACCTTCTTTAGCTCCATCATATCAAGCATGGATATTAATGCCCTATGAGCATGCGTATCTAGATCAGATGATTGAGTCTAAGGATGAAACCATCCTAGAAGATATGCCTATTGTGAGGGAATTCACTGAAGTGTTTTCTGAGGAATTGTCTGGTCTTCCTCTTAGAAGAGATATTGAATTCTCAATTGATATTATACCTGGGGCATTTCCAATATCCAAGACTCCATATAGAATGACTGTTGTGGAGCTTGAGGAGCTTAAGAAACAACTACAGGAGAATCTGGATAAAGGGTTTATATGCCCAAGTGCTTCACCATGGGGTGCACCAGTTCTCTTCGTCAATAAGAAGGATGGGTCAATGCGCCTTTGCATTGATTATCGTGAGCTTAAAAAAATCACGATAAAGAACAAGTATCCTCTCCCACAAATTGATGACTTGTTCAATCAGCTACGTGGAGCATAATATTTCTCCAAGGTGGATTTTCGGTCGGGATATTATCAAGTAAGGGTGAAGAAGAAAGATATTCCCAAGACTGCTTTTCGTACAAGATACGGGTACTATGAATTCATAGTAATTCCTTTCAGACTCACTAATTATCCAGAAATATTCATAGAATTGATGAATAGAGTCTTTAGAAATTACCTCGACAAATTTGTGGTAGTATTTATAGATGATATTCTGATATACTTCAAAAGCAAGGAGGATCATGAGGAGAATCTAAGAACTATACTAGAGACCTTGCAGAAGGAGAAGCTCTATGCAAAGTACAACAAGTGTGAATTCTGGTTGAAGGAGATCTCATTATTGGGTCATATCATCACAAACAATGGGATATCTGTGGATCCCTCCAAAACAGATGTAATTGAGGGATGACCGAGTCCAACATCGGTAACGGATATCCGTAGCTTCTTGGGGTTAGCTGGATATTATCGATGATTTGTGAGAAATTTCTCACGATTGTCCAACCCTCTTACCAAGCTAACTCGGAAGGGAGTAAAGTTTTCTTGGAGTGATGAATGCGAAGAAATATTTAAGGAGTTGAAAAGGAGTCTTATCACTATGCTCATGCTCACTTTACCCAGAAGTGGAGAACTTTTTGTGGTATTCAGTGATGCTTATAAGAAGGGCCTGGGATGCGTGTTGATGCAAAATGAAAAATTCATTGCCTATGATTCAAGGAAATTGAAAGTTCATGAACAGAACTATCCAACACATGACCTCGAGTTGGATGTAGTGATCTTCGCTTTGAAAATTTGGCGGCATTATTTCTTTGGTTAGAAGTGTGAAATATATACAGACCACAAAAGCCTCAAGTATATATTCACACAGAAAGAGTTGAAAATGTGCCAACAAAGATGGTTAGAGCTGATCAAAGACTATGACTGCTCAATCCATTACCACCCTGGGAAAGCGAACAAGGTGGCAAATTCCCTGAGTAGAAAGGACCCAATGATTCTATCACTGATGAGAATTGAAAAGGATCCAATCTTTTTAGATTTGATGAATATGGACATGGGAATCATAAAGAAGGGAACATCATCAATCCTTTTACAAATGATTACTCAACCATCACTTTTGGAAAGGTTAAAGGATGCTCAAAAGTATGATGTGGGAATTCAGGAAAAAGTGGAAGCTATTGGAAAAGGGAAATCCTTGAAGTTTAATTTTAATTAAGAAGGAATTGTGAGATTTGGGAAAAGACTACGTGTTCCATCAAGTCCGGAGCTGAAGAAGGAACTTTTGGATGATGCACATAGTTCGAATTTATCTATTCATCCATGAAACACAAAGAAATATTGAGATCTCCTATAGTATTATTGGTGGGATAATATGAACAAGGAGATCACTGAATATACATCAAAGTGCCTGGTGTGTCAGCAAGTGAAGGCAGAGAGTCATAATTCTAAGAGGATGATGCAACCATTGCCCATACTAGAATGGAAATGGGAGAACATCACCATGGACTTTGTCACCAGACTTCTGAAGACATCCAAAGGAAATAATGCAATCTAGGTTGTTGTGGATCGTCTTACAAAGGTTGCACACTTCATTTCTATTTGGGAGGATTTCTCATTGGACCAACTAGCACATATATATATCAAGGAAGTGATAAGGCTGCATGAAGTATCACTATCTATTGTGTCCAATCGAGATCCAAGATTCACCCTCAAGTTTTGGAAGATTCTTCAACATGCTCTGAATATTGAACTGAACTTCAGTACAACCTATCATCCTCAAACTGATGGCCAATCCGAGCGGACTATCCAAACACTTGAGGACATGTTGAGAGCGTTCTCAATGGAATTTAAAGGAGGATGGGATAAACATCTTCTTATGGTTGAGTTCTCTTATAATAACAGTTTCCACTCAAGCATCCAAATGGCACCATATGAAGCCCTTTATGGGAAAAGGTGCAGAACACTAGCGTGTTGGGATGATGTCGGTGAGCGTAAGCTTCTTGGACCAGAAATGGTCGAAGAAATGGTGGAGAAGGTGAAAACCATTCGACATCATATCAAGGAATCCCAGAGTCGACAGAAGAGTTATGCAGATAATCATTGACGAGACCTTGAGTTTAAAGTTGGAGACATGGTATTTCTACACATATCTCCGTGGAATAAGGTCATGAGGTTTGGAAAGAAAAGGAAGTTAAGTCCAAGGTACATCGGCCCCTTCGAGATTCTTGATCGTGTCGAGGTTGTGGCCTATCGACTAGAACTTCAACCTACCATGGACAAAGTACATGATGTCTTTCATGTATCCCTCTTAAAGAAGTACATACTGGACCCTTCACATGTACTCTCTTCAGAGGTGGTACAGTTAGCAGATGATCTTTCTTATGAGGAGCAACCAGTGAAGATCTTAGATCATAGAGAAAAAGTTCTACGAAATAAGACAATGAACCTCGTCAAGGTGTTGTGATGAAACCATAAGTTTGAAGAAGTGACATGGGAATCAGAGGAAATAATGAAGCAGAGTTACCCACATCTATTTTAGTGTGGGAAAAGAAAATTTCGAGGGCGAAATTTTTTAAGGGGGGAAGATTGTAACAATCCAAACTTTCATTAATGGAAATCCCTCTTAATCTAATTAACTGTCTCTTTTTGTAAAATGTTTATATAAAATGTCAACTTCTTTGGTTTTATGTTAAGAATTGTGACCTTTTCTAATATATAAATTGAACAGTGATCGCATGAATATTATAAATATAGGGCTTTAACAAATCCAATTTACTCAGACAAAGGAAGCGGTGACCTCATCCAGTAGACGTGCCCCATACGAAGCTCATTTGTCAGAGCTCGGAAAGGAGGTGGCATAATTGGGCTTCACTCTTGACCAATCCCAAGCCAAGCTTGAATATGTTAATCTCAAGTGGAACCACCTATGAGATAAATGAAAGTTGATAGAGATTACCACCTGAGCAATGTTATCCGAGCCACCCCAAG
This sequence comes from Viscum album, assembly GCA_963277665.1. Lineage (NCBI taxonomy): Eukaryota > Viridiplantae > Streptophyta > Magnoliopsida > Santalales > Viscaceae > Viscum > Viscum album. The sequence goes on from OY728148.1 coordinate 1,456,781,612, forward strand.
AGTCTCTCACCATCGCACACCTTACTCTTCGGTCTTATCGGGTGTTATAAGGGGTTATGTAACAAGACCTTAACACTATGGTTATGTATATTATTATTTTATATAATAATTAATATACTTTCATTTTATTATTGTTACCCTGTAAATAGTTTTTAAAGAATAAATAGCGTTTTTAGTTAATATTCAACTAAGAAATCTATTTTGATGAATTAATGGTTTTTTGAATTAAATAATATTTTAATAAAATATTATTATTATTATTAAATTAATTTTTATTAAATATAAATGATCATATAATTTTATGAATGCAATCGTAATTTTTATTAAGGTTTGAAAGCCATTTTTGTCAAAACCCAGGAATTTTTTGATAAATGTCGGTTTTTTATTTTAAAAGTGAAAATTAACACATTTAGAAAATTATCTATATAAAATAAATATTATTTATGGAATCAGGACGTCGAAATTATTCAACGGTGAATTTTTCATAATTTTCTGAGACAGTCAAATTTTTGGGTAAAAATTAAATACCATTTAAATATATAATGTGTTTTATGACATCATAATGACCCAATAGTGATGTAATAAAATACTATAAGCTTTATGTTCTTCCAATATATATTTTAAAATTAAAATAATTTAATTTTGGGTTTGTTTGGATTATTTTATAAAGCATTAATGGGCCCTTCAAGACTTATTAAACATCTTATCTTTTTAAATTGTTTTCCTTGGGAGTGTGACTCACCTCCACATAAGCAATCCCATTATTTTAAGAAGTTCAGAATTTGGCCTTATAAAATATTGTTTTACACTTCCCTTTTCCAAAAACCATGGGTTGGTTTGTGGTTTGGATTAGTTTAATGTGAGGGTCTCAAACCTAAATAATAAAGAATTCCCTCACCTTTCCTATATAAATCCACCCAAGATCCCACTTCCTCCTCACTAAAAGCCTTTTTATTTCATCAAAACTCTTCCCTACTCTCTATATAATCCTCCCAAGGTGCCCCAATCTCCCAAGAAGCCTCTATCAAGCCTCTCTCAAGCCTTTGGAAGCATACTTCCAAGTAAGAGTTTTTTCTTCCTTTCTCATTTTGTCCAATATTATTTAAATTGTTATGCCTTTTTTTTTCAATTATAAATGTTGGGGTATGGTTTAGAACCTCCCCCATACTGCCCTATTTATATTTTAATGATGGGATACCCCTTTCTCTCTCATTAAATTCCTCCCATGTACACCCGTTACTATGCCGAAATTCTGAAAGGAATTTCTCTCTCATCTTTTACATTCAAGAAATTCTTTTGTATCATGACTCTAAATTCCATTAAATTTTTTGGGGAATGTATCTATATGAACCCATTAATCTCCATTTCATATACATATGATGAGACACCCCTTTATTTCTCATCAACAATTTTTATGAATTCTTACGTCACGTCGTTACGCTGCCGAAATTGCACCGATTTTCCAAGCCAATGTCATTGTGTAGTGAATACCATGCCCATTTCTCTATCAAGGGATTCACATTTATGCTCATTTACTTATTGATTATAAAGTTTCATATATTAATTCCACATTCCTTTATCATGTAATAAATGATGTTGTTTTATGAATCCATGTTATATGATCCATGTGGCACACTTATGCATGAAATGAAATGTTTAAGAAGGGTGCGCCCTTATAGAGCTCCAATGCATTGGGTAAACTATAGTATCATGATACGTCATGTGAAATGGGTGTTGAATCATGCTAATTCAAGTGAAACTAGGCTTTACTCTTGCTTCATGTGCAATGAGGATTTACTCATGCTTTATGTGCAATGAGCCTTGGCTCATGCTAAGTCCATGTTAAGTGTTGTTGCCACATTTCCATGTTATGATTATCATTCTTTATCATGCCTTTATGTTTATTCTTCTCTTGTGATCTATTGATATGCCTATTGTCTAACATGTATTGTATTACTCATGTTATTCCATGATTACTCCCTTACTGGGCTTTATAGCTCACCTTTTTCTTATACATGTTCTCAGGTTATCCCATGCAATGCTAAGTATGAGGGAATGTAGTGGTCATGTAAAGGAAGTTTTCAATAAAGATGTTGTTTTTCATGTTTTAAGTTGTTATGTAATGATCCTAATCCCTAAAGACACTAGACCTCTCGATATTCTATGTTGTATCAAGTGAAGTTTATGTAATAAATTATGTTTAATTGTGTAATAAAAAAAATTAGGGTAGTCATAGCATGTGTGTGTACAGGTTCTTAGGCAAAGGCCTCCCCGATTTTGTTGTGCCTTTGACGCTAGTCGCCAACCCCTGGCCTATAGAGGCGGGCTTGGGGTAGTTGCGACTCGGGCCCTGTAATGACCCGCTAATTCTCATTAGCTTGAGATTGTAACGAGTCATTATTAGGCCTTAAGAGACATCCCCAAGACGCCAAAGGCTGGAAATAAATGCCAAAGGGTTTCAAATACAATTGGGGGATGATTTACCCTTTAAGAAAATAAACCCATCCATGAATCTTTCACTATATGATGCATGAACAACTGAAGACCAATAAAAAAATTCATTTATAATAAACTACATCAAAGTACACAATAACAGAAGACTAAACCAAATATCAAAGTACACAGCAGAAAGAGAACAACACAAGACTCCCAAAAGACACTATGACTCAGTGGTCCACAAGCTCCAAGCTCCAAAACATCTCCCAAACATCACCACAAGCCACTAGTAATGAGATGATTTACCTTTACATGTGTCTCGGAATACAACATCTTCAAAAGCACCAAAGTGCCAAAGCAGGGGTGAGTATAAAACTCAGTAGGTTTTCCCCAATGACTTCCCTACTCACGCCACTAGTATAGAAGAGTTAGCCACATTTATATAAAATAGTTTATATAAAACATTTTCACCAAAGCAGTTTATAACTAAATATAAACTAGTTTTCCAAAACCATCCATGCTCAAAAGCATCAAAGTGCAATTTAAACCGGATTTTCCAACACGTTATTTTTCCAGAAAAATAACCAAACAAGTTTCCAAACCATTTCACAAACATCCCATTTTGGCATTCCCAACCATTTCACAAACCCATGAAATCAACCATGCATGCATCGTTATGACAATTCCATACTCATGAGCGGTTTCTCGTCGATCTACCAAGTCGTCACAAGGTAATTACTTCCCATGTGCCATTACACCTTTGGCACTGAGCACAGGGTCATATTTCAACCAAGCCTCATACATATAGTTTCCATCATGCCATTGAACGTTTGGAACCGAGAAAAAGGTCCTATTTCAACCAAGCCTCATACAATGCAATATGAACACACACCACAAATTCCCAATAATCATGCCAAAACCATCCTTCAATAAAACACCTTTTATTGAAAACCATTTTCCCATAAAAAACAAGTGTGTTCAACCAATTCAAACCATTTCAATATAACTCCCTTTTTATTGAAAACTAAATCCATCAAAATCATTTCAATAACAAACCATTTCAATAAAACACTCCTCTTTATTGAAATCCAATTTCTCATCAAACCATTTACAATTTCAACAATTTTATAATTTAAAATCAACATTTTAAATTCAAATAGCCAAATCACTTTGCACAACAATTTTCCAAAATTTCACAATTTCCTCAAAACCATAAATCATCACTAAAGAAGATTTATTCCATGATTTTCACAATCAATACCATTAAAATAACCAATTTGAAACTAAGACAACAAATTCTAACTAGAGGAGTTGAGAGTGAATCCACCTACCTCAACAAAAAGGTGAAACCAAGCAATGAATGAAGAATGCTCAAGAACCCTAGGTCAAATCTCCAAGAATCATCCTTAGATCTCTTCTCCTAACAAAACCAAGACCAAATATCATCATATTTGGAATACACTCACTTAGATCTACCTATAACGGGCATAGATATAAGAAACCGAGAGAAGATGAGAAGTAGATCTAAGAAGATCTAAGAAACCATTCAAGAACGAAGGAGAATGATCACATACCTCAAGAATCGGGCTTCGATTCGCCAAGAGAAGCCTTCGGATCGCCTACAGAATGATGGGAGAACTCTATTTGACCTTAGGAGAACCAAAATCCCGAGTTAGGGCTACTTAGGATCTTTAATGAGGCAATTAGAGGCAAAACGAGTTAGATCCACAATTTAAGGATCTAATTTTAAGTGACCGCACGGTTAGTCCGCATGGTTTGACAAACCGTATGCTAACCGTGCATTAGCTACTGCCTCAGCCACCCTTCTCGCACGGTTTGGATGCATGGTTAGACAAACCATGCACCGACCATGCGGAAGCCACTGCCACCCATACCAACTCTGCACGGTTTGGCCGCACAGTTTAGACAAACCGTACGCCTCCCGTGTGACTTCCCTTTTTGCCCCAAAACTCATTCCAAGTTCTCCTGAATCTCCCATTTAACACCCTTAACTTTATAACCATTAAAAGAATCAAGAAAGGGTTACATACTAGAAACTAGGGGTACTACATTCTCCCCACCATTAGTCTTTCCGTCCCCAGAAAGTAGAAAACCATCGCTTGCCTGAAAGAGTTCTGGCCACTGCTCTTTCATTTATTTCTTGCATTCCCAAGTCTCTTCCTGAATCTGACCATGTTGCCACAAAACCCACACTAGAACGATGCTTTTTCTACGCAAGACTTTATCCTGCCTATCCAAAATCTGTACCAGGATATTTACCAATGAAGCATTCGACTCTAGGTCAACGTGATCCCATCTGATCACATGGCCAGGATCGGGTTGATACTCTTCAACTGAGATACATGGAACACATTGTGCACCGAAATGAACCATGGTGGTAATGAAAACCGATATTCCACCTCTCCAACCCATTCTAGTATCTCAAAAGGGCCTATATATCGAGGATATAATTTTCCCTGCTTCCCAAAATGACGATGTCCAAGTCTTGGAGAGATCCTCAAGAAGACATGATCACCCACAACGAACGCCAACGGTTTGCGACGGTGATCTGCATAATATTTCTGATGAATTTGATCCATCTCCATCCTCTTTCTAATCAACTGAATCTTCTCCGTTGTTTCTTGGACAAGGCTCAGCCCGACTAGTGAAGTTTTACCAGTTTTCACCCAGTATAGTGGAGAATGACAAGGATGCCCATACAATGCTTCAAACAGAGCCATTTGTATCGAGGCTTGATAGTTGTTATTGTATGAGAACTCCACTAAGGGTATATTCTCCTCCCATGAGCCACCAAAATCCATTACACAAGCCCGCAACATGTCTTCCAACGTTTATATCGTATGCTCAGATTTCCCATCTGTCTGAGGATGATACGCCATACTCATCGTCAACTGAGTCCCCAGGGCTTGCTGTAATGATTTCCAGAAACGAGATGTGAACCTCAAATCTATGTATGAGATGATAGACACTGATACATCATGCCTCTTTACCACTTCTCGGATATAGATGTTTGAAAGATCTTCCACCGTATGGGTTTCACGAATAGGTATGAAATGGGCCGACTTGGTTAGACGATCCACTATCACCCAAATGGCATAGTGTTTCTGGACCATTCTTGGAAGACTTGTAACAAAATATATTATTATCTGCTCCCATTTCCACACTAGGATAGGTAAAGACTGTAACATACCAGCCGGTCTCTGATGATCTGCTTTAACCTGCTGACAAGTTAAGCATCGCGAGACGAACTCAACCACCTTTCTTTTCATGTTGCTCCACCAAAACTGCGCCTTTAATGCCTTATAAATCTTCTGTGTACCCAGATGTACAACCCATCTTGAATGGTGGTAAGCATTAAGGAGTGGTTCCTGACAGACTATAGGTACAAACATCCGATCTCTGAAACACAAAACTGAACCCGCTTCTAGTTTCCATCCATCAATGGTCTCCCCACCATTGAGTTTTGAAATAATTACCAGACATTCCGTATCATATGTTTTTTCCTCTTTGACCACTTTTAATAGATCAATAACAAGCTTAGCTGAAAAGAAAACCGCAACATCACCTCAGTTTTCACATTCCACATGCATGTCGGCTAAGACCGACATCAATTGCCATTAATCTGAAACTTCCTTTTCCAACCGAGCATACGACTTCTTGCTTAATGTGTCGGCCACCGAATTTCCCTTACCCGGTGTATACATTAAGTCAAAGTTTAACATTTGAAGATATTCCATCCATCTCATCTGCCTCAGATTCAAATCTCGCTGTGAGAAAATGTGTTTCGAGCTTTTGTAATCTGTAAACACAGTAAATTTATCACCAAAGAGATAATGTCTCCATGCTTTCAAGGCATGGATGACTGCATCCAACTCCAAATCATGTGTTGGGTAATTCTTCTCATGCACTCTCAACTGCCTTGAACCATACGCAACAACATGGTCTCCTTGCATGAGAACACAACCCAACCCTGTTTTCGAAGCATCAAAAAACACCACATAGCCCTGTCCTAATTCTGGAAAGATCAAGATATGTGTCAATGTAAGACGAACCTTCAGTTCCTAGAAAGACTTATGACATTATTCTGTCCATTGGAATGGAGCATTCTTCTTTGTCAGAGCTGTCATTGGTGACGCTAGTCGTGAGAAATCACGCACAAAGCGTCGGTAGTAACCAACTAGACCAAGAAAACTTCGCATCTTGAACACATTCCTTGGTGGTTTCTAAGCGATAACAGATTCTATCTTTTCAGGATCAACTGAAATGCCTTTCTCGAAAACGACATGGCCAAGGAAATGTACTTCCTGTATCCAAAATCGTACTTTGATAATTTGGCATACAACTGATTTTCTCTCAAGATTTCCAACACTATCACCAAGTGTTGCTCATGCTCAAACCTTGTTCTTGAATACACAAATATATCATCCAAAAACACCACAACAAAAGAATCCATATATTGCTGAAATATCCAATTCATCAAAGCCATGAAGACCACTGGTGCATTCGTAAGACCAAAAGGCATGACTACATATTCATAGTGGCCATATCTTCTTCTGAAAGCTGTCTTCGGAATATACTCCTTTAGAACTCACAACTGGTGATATCCTGACCGCAAGTCAATCTTGGAGAACCACTGAGCTCCCCTCAATTGATCAAACAGGTCATCAATGCATGGAAGTAGATATCTATTCTTTATCGTAACTTGGTTAAGCTTACGATAATCAACACACAACCAAAGAGTTCCATCTGCCTTATTCATGAACAAAACCGGTGCTACCCATGGAGACATGCTTGGGCAAATGAATCCCTTGCTTTCCAGCTCCTCTAACTGCACTTTCGATTCCTTTAACTCTATTGGTTCCATCCTATAATATGGAAGTGAGATGGGACTGGTCCCCGGAAGGAGATCAATCATAAACTCCACTTCTCTCACATGTGGTAACCTTGAGATTTTTTTAGGAAAAACATTAGGAAATTGATCCACCACAGCTGGAAAACTATTTTCCTCACTCTCTTTCAATGATTCCAAAGTCAACGCTTCCAATTAATAAGAGATCGTTCCCACCATTGGTGCCAACAGGCTCTTTGCACATTTCTTTACCATTCTCTCTCCTCTGAAGAGATGCTCCATGCTATCCTTAGTAGTGAAACTAACCGTTATCCTATAACAGTCAATGTGAGACTTAAACCTTTTCAACCAATCCATACCCAAGATTACATCATAGACATTGATATCCAACATAGAGAAGTCCCATTTCAGCTCAGCTCCATCAACAGTTATAGCACATGCTCTACACACGAAGGCCTGACATTCTCTTTCACCAAGAGAAGTTTTCCGTTTCAAGATAAAAGGCATCATTTCTAGTTTTAAGTTCAGAAAATCAGAAATACGAGAAGCAAGAAAGGAATGCGATGCACCGGTATCGAACAACACTTGCATGAGGGTAGAATTCAAAATAATTGTACCTATGACTGTAGACGGTCCAGACTGGTCATCTACCATCATCTGCTCGGCTCCATACAATTGCTTTGTTGATGCACTTTGATCCTTATTTCCTTGTTGAGATTGTCCTGCTTGAGGAGTCATGGTATTCCTGGAATCGCCATAACTAGCTCTGTTCTGCTGGCGAGACTGATTTTGCTGTCCTTGGCTTGTCGAAGCATACGATGCTTGCGATGCCTGGGAAGTGTCACGCGCACCCGACCTCGGAGCATTCCTACAATAGCATTGTAGATTCCCCATATACTTGCAATTGTGGCATGCTCTCAGTGGTGCTGTACATTCTCGTTTTATGTGATCAGTCGAACCACATTGAAAGCAACCTGCTTTGCTCTGGGGTCGTGGAGGAAGGTTGACTGATCCCGCCGTCTAGTTCTGATTCGCACTCCCACCTTGGAAGTAGGTGTCCCTCTTCCACTTGTTTCCAGCATTAGAGTTCCCACCCGTTCCCATGGGTATCATCATACCTCCTCCTATCAATCCCGAGATATCATGTTCAGAAACCGTTGCTCTGTTCACTATCTCTATATAATCTGTAATACAGAGCACCGAAATCTTCAATCGAATCTCCTGCCTTAGTCCCAATTCGAAGATGTGTTCCTTCAAAGAAGAACTTGCCGCAACCTATGGTGAAAAACAAACTAAATTCATGAACTTAGCCGCATAATCTGTGACAGAGAGGCTCTCCTGTTTCAAGATGAAGAAGTTCGTCATTTTCTGGATCTTGAACGTGTGAGGATAGAATTGTTTGTTAAACAATTCTTAAAAATCCTCCCATGTAAGTCCTTCATCCAATTTATCATTAACTGATAAATCCCACCACTGACGTGCAAGATCCTCGAGAATACACGTCGCCAGCTTTACTTTCAGCTCTACTGGTGTGTCGATGAAATTGAATATACGATTCATCCTGCTTAGCCACACCTCCGCCTTCTCGGGTTCATCATCACCCCTAAAGTTTGGTGGATTCTGCTTCATGAACTGGATGGTATGATCCACATGTCATGGATTATTCCTCCGGTTCCCCATATCCACCGCTTGAAAGGCTTGGACAATACTTTGAACCAGCTCTTGGTTCACACGTGGTTCCGGTGAAACCACATTCTCCGCAACTTCTTCGGGTTGGTTTCGATGATGCCTACCGGGTGCCATTTTTTAAACCAACAACAAACTCTGTTAATCTCACTCTCTATAAACTGTTGGATTAGTATTTCAAATTCTATCACATCAACTATCACAAAATTTTTCTCAAACAACCTTTTTCCATGTTCAACCATTTTTGAAAACATTCAACATACTTTTTGAAAGTCAAAATATTTTCAAAATACACCAAATACCCTGTTTTCAAAGTCTTTTGGTTATAAAAAATTTCTGCATTTTTCAAAAATTGTCACCTTTCACAAAATTCTTACTCATTCCTCACAATGATAAATGAAATCCTAGTGGGAAGTCATTCCTCTACAATGCATGTCATGCTCCTCTCATTGGCTAAACCCATGACAATGAGATTTCCAACATTTTAAAAGTGTATCCAAAACACTTATGTACCCAAAACCCTGGTAACTTGAAGTTCAGTATAAATGGGTTAGCTACGTCATTTTATGTTATACCTTTCAAGTTCCGACAATCCTACTCCTGTCTAAGATTTTAATCCAAGGAATAGACAAGAAGGAATTTCAACTCCAAGACCAAGAACATCAATGACTACTTGTTTGGCAAGGACCGAACATGCTGATACCATTTGTAATGACCCACTAATTCTCATTGGATGGAGAGTGAAATGAGTCATTACTAGGCCTTAAGCGACATCCCCAAGACACCAAAGGCTGGCAATAAATGCTGAAGGGTTTCAAATACAATTGGGGGATGATTTACCCTTTAAGAAAATAAACCCATCCATTAATCCTTCACTATATGATGCATGAACAAATGAAGACCAATAAACAACTTCATTTATAATAAACCACATCAAAGTACACAACAACGGAAGACTAAACCAAACATCAAAGTACACAGCAGAAAGATAACAACACAAGACTCCCAAAAGACACTACGACTCAGTGGTCCACAAGCACCAAGCTCCATAGTATCACCCAAACATCACCAAAATACACTAGTAATGAGATGCTTTACCTTTACCTGTGTCTCAGAATATAACATCTGCAAAAGAACCAAAGTTCCAAAGCAGGGGTGAGTATAAAACTCAGTAGGTTTTCCCCAATGAATTCTCTACTCACGCCACTGGATAGAAGAGTTATCCACATTTATATAAAACATTTTATATAAAACATTTTCACCAAAGAAGTTTATAACTAAATATAAACTAGTTTTCCAAAACCATCCATGCTCAAAAGCATCAAAGTGAAATTTAAACCAGCTTTTCCAACACGTTATTTTTCTAGAAAAATAACCAAACAAGTTTCCAAACCATTTACAAACATCCCATTTTGGCATTCCCAACCATTTCACAAACCAGTGAAATCAACCATGCATGCATCATTATGAAAATTCCATACTCATGAGCGGTTTCTCATCGATCTACCAAGTCGTCACAAGGTAATTACTTCCCATGTGCCATTACACCTTTGGCACCGAGCACAAGATCATATTTCAACCAAGCCTCATACATATAGTTACCATCGTGCCATTAAACGTTTGGCACCGATCACAATGTCCTATTTCAACCAAGCCTCATACAATGCAATATGAACACACACCACACATTCCCAATAATCATGCCAAAACCATCCTTCAATAAAAAACCTTTTATTGAAAACCATTTTCCCATCAAAACCAAGTGTGTTCAACCAATTCAAACCATTTCAATAAAACTCCCTTTTTATTGAAATCCAAATCCATAAAAATCATTTCAATCACAAAACATTTCAATAAAACACTCATCTTTATTGAAATCCCATTTCTCATCAAACCATTTACAATTTCAGCAATTTTATAATTTAAAATCAACATTTTAAATTCAAATATCCAAATCACTTTGCACAACAATTTTCCAAGATTTCACAATTTCCTCAAAACCATAAATCATCAATAAGGAAGATTTATTCCATGCTTTTCACAATCAATACCATTCAAATAACCAATTTGAAACTAATCCAACCAATTCTAATGAGAGGAGTTGAGAGTGAAGCCACCTACCTCAACAAAAAGGCGAAACCAAGCAACAGACGAAGAACACTCAAGAACACTGGGTCAAATCTCCAAGAATCCTCCTTATATATCTTATCCTAACACAACCAAGACCAAATCTCATCATATTTGGCATACAAACACTTAGATCTACCTATAACGGGCGTATATCTAAGAAACCGAGAGAAGGCGAGAAGTAGATCTCAGTAGATCTAAGAAACCATTCAAGAACGAAGGAGAACGATCACATACCTCAAGAATCCAGCTTCGATTCGCCAAGAGAAACTTTCATATCGCCTCTAGAACGATGGGAGAACCCTCTTTGACCTTAGGAGAACCAAAATCCCGAGTTAGGGCCACTTAGGAGCTTTAATGATGAAATTAGAGGCAAAACGAGTTAGATCCACAATTTAAGGATCTAATTTTAAGTGACCGCATGGTTAGTCCACACGGTTTGACAAACCGTGTGCTAACCATGTGTTAACTACTGCCTCAGACACCCTTCTCGCATGGTTTGGCTGCACGGTTTAGACAAACCGTGCGCCTCCCATGCAACTTCCCTTTTTGCCCCAAAACTCATTCCAAGTTCTACCAACTCTCCCATTTGACACCCTTAACTTTATAACCATTAAAAACAACAAGGGTTACATACTAGAAATCGGGGGTACTACAAGCCCCAATACGGGTCGGGTTGTGACAAAGTGGTATCAAAGGTGGTTCGACCCTTGAGACGTTGTTCGGACGTTTCCCTAAAACGGTCTTGGTTGGGTTTAGGGAAACAATGTCGAAGTGTCTCGAGAGCGGTTCTCAGGCCAGTGAGTCCAGTGATGGTACGAGCGACTAACATATCCATTCACCAGGACCCTGATTACCCGCTTGTCAACTCGGTACCCTGAGACACCTGTTGCAGGGAACAATGGTACATGCATCATATAGGATTGATTCTTTGACTATCCTTCTCAAGTCATCTCCCCATCATTGATGATATATAGATATGCTCATTCGACTGCGGTACTCCTTGATAACATCCAGGATGTCTCCACAACACTAGCCATCCAGGATACTAGCTATGGTTCGTGACGATGATCCCGTGAGCGATGAGGCCTTAGTTCAAGACCCATTATGTGAGCCCCTTTCTCCAGGTGGGAAGGTAGAAACACCCTTACCTATTGAGTAGCATACAGCTCCATCAGAGCAGGCTGAGGATGTGCATAGGCTGAGCGCACTTCATGAGTTCCAGCACCATAGATCACTGAGATTCTGCAGTGATCCAGACACTCAGGCAGCTGGGGTTTGGTTAGAGTCAGTGGTTCGCCTCTTCAGGCTTGTACAGACATCGAAATATCATATGGTGGCTTTGACAGTCGATTTTTTTCCCAGAGCAGTAGGACGCTGGTGGAGTTTGGTTACATAGATACACGATGAGTTGGAACCATCATGGGATGACTTCCAGTAACTGTTTTGTGAGGAGTTATATCCCTCCTACTTGCGCTTTGTTCAACTTCATAAGCTCCTCCAGTGACGGTAGGGAGGGATGACGATGACTGAGTATGCGACTAGGTTCACCGACCTTACATGCTACTCTCTGGACATGATCTATAACAATTACTTCCAAGTGAAGAAGTTTGAGCAAGGACTTTGTAGAGATATTCATGCTATCATAGTGCCCTTATGCATCGCCACCTATACCGGGGTGCTGGAGAAATCTTTGGTGACATAGATCTTTTTTTTATAAGAATGCCATACACCTAGTTGTGGCAGTGAGTGCAACAGAGTTGAGACGTCTTTTGCAGCTAGCAGACGCCAGATGACAAGATCTCAACGTAGAAGATCTTCTCATGATCAGTCTCAGGCACGTGGTCATATGGGCCCCAGAAAACATATCAGAAGCATGGTGGATGAATCCCTCTGACTTGTGCACTCAAGGTGCGGTTGTGTAGCAGATGCCCTTAGTGGGACGTGTGGGAAGTTCCAAGCTCACCTAGTGTGGGAAGTTTTAGATCAGTTAATTTCCTTGCGGCTAACCCCTATGGAGCAGTAGAGTACAACTTTTCTTCAGTCAATGACATTGAATCCTTCACTTTTCGAGAATGTAATAGATTCTCGGTTGTGATTCATCGACTATGTAATCCTGTGTGACCAGATATCCTTGGGTGTTTCACCATATAGATATTCTGAAAGAGGGAATCACAAGGCTCTGTTCTAGTGACAAACGATGATTCTAGTTGTGACATGGGATGTATAGGTTCGGTTGGGGAGGAAAACTATTCCCTGAGTTTTATCAGGTCATTCGAGACTGTGCAAGGAGATGGTGAGGTTGCATACCACCTTGCCTTACCCCAAATAGTTGGAGTGGGTACACGACATCTTACACGTGTCACAACTGAGAAGACACATGTGTGTTCCTACACACATCATCAACTGAAGAAAGAATTATGAGGGTGGACCATCCCTTTGGTCCACATTCTTTGGAAGCATAGAAACATACAGATTTCCTTGGGAGCATGAGAGCTAAGTACGGTCTCGGTATCCCAAGTTGTTTCCCTGGTTTTTCTTTTCGATGAAGAAAATATTGAAGGAGGGAATAATGTAGAGACCCATTTTTTTGCTTAATAAGACTTTGAAATATTTCTAAGAATATTTCTAGAGATGAACGCTGAGACGACGTGCAATTCCGAGGCCCGGTGTGCCTGGAATTAATTTTATAAAAATGTTGAGTATTTTTATATTACGCACGCATGATTAACTAAAGAAAATGGGATATCTCTTAAACGGTTGATTAGATAAAAAATCCAAGACCATAGTTGGGTTCAGAATGCGGTGTTTACCCTAGGCACGACATAAAATAAGTCGGCGCGAGATGTTCGGACATCTCGCTCATTGATGGTGTGTTAAATGGATAAATTTAATTATTAATTTATTCATTTAATAGCTCAAACCTGAATATCTCTTGAACGGGGACTCAGATGAAAAATCTGAGACCACCAATAAGCTCAGAACATAGGTTTTACCTTCGGCAGATTATAAACATTGTCAGTGTTGGGAGGTTATCCTGTGTGCCATCATGGATGATTAATTAAATAATTAAATAATCGATTATTTAATTATTTTATTAATTTATCTTAACCAAGTGAGAGGTTATAAATTCTTTGTTTAGAAGGTTTGGCCTCATGACATTTTTTTCCAATGATGACTCCTCTTCCTCTACTATCCTCTCCCCTCATTGGAAAACGATGAACAACGAAGAACGAATGATGAGACTTTGGATCCAGGCAGATCGAAGTGCGATGAGCGCAACATATCTTGATGAACACGTTCTTCACCAACGATCGATTCAATCGCCAGGTAGAACTCGTCTTTGGTATTCTTATGCCTTGGATTAAAATTTGAGCATATTGATTTCCTGCTTGTCAATCTGCATCCTTGTGTGACTCAAGAAATTAAATTAATCCGCGTTTATCGATTTATTAATTATTGATTTTTTTTTCATTCTAACAACGGTGAATCAAGTCAAACCTGAACAATAACCAAGGTTATTAGACAAATTTTTTGATAGTGATTTTTTTCATTTTTATTTTATTGTGATGTGAGACCGATCCTTGACACATCAGATTATTTATGTGGACACGATTTTGTGATCAATTGAGGGGTGGTACTGTTTGACGGAAGTTAGGAATGGATTGAAGACCGGTTGCAGAGTTTTTGTACTCCATTCGGTGAGGCGGTCAGGGGACGAGTGGGTTCTCGGCACGGCGGTGCACAGTTTAGGCAGGGTAGGCTGAGGCAGAAGACAGCGGGTCCAGGCGGCGAGGTATCTGGTGGCGTCCGGCAGTCCAAGGCTGTAGCATGAGCGGCGGTCGTCAGTCGCCAGAGGAGAGGGCGGCGGCCGGCTGGGCATAGTGGTTGATCATGAAGAGAGGGAGATCCGCGTGCTTGTTTTCAGGAGGTCGTGTGTGGCATGTTTGGTAGTGATACGTGATTGAGGTGGTTTCGAATAGGGTTGCAGGTGTTGTGATAAATAGGGGTTTAAAAATTTGGGGAAGAGATCAGAGTGAGGAATTAAAAGATATTAATGATAATAAAAAAAAGAGAAATAAATGATAAATGAGGATGAAATCGCGAGGCTTGTCCACTGAACATGGAAATAAATGATTTGAGGGTGAGGCTCCCTTAGAAAATAAAGTGGGATTAAATAATATTAATAATAATATTATAATGATATTATTATTTTTGTTGGGAAAACACTATTTTGACTATAACTTCTTAATGTGATATCGGTTTCACGAACTGTCAACGGCAGTACGACCCTGACTTCAAGACAGACATTTTGAGTCCAATATTAGATGTCTTTTTCAGGTTTATGGATCAGGTACTCGAAGTGCTCAAGAAATAATAGATTTAATAATATTATTAAATCTTCAACCCGCCATAACTCCTGCGTGCGACGTCCGATTGACTTGCCGTTAGTGGAGACATGATCCTGTCATTAAGGAGGCCGATTCAAGTCTAATGTTGAATATTAAATTCTGGTTCATGGCTCGGGTCCACAAAGTGCCCAATAATAATAATAATATTATTATTATTACAGGATCTTGTATCCGCCATATCTCCCTCACACAGTGTCGAAATGACGAACTATCTATGGCGGTGGGATCCTTGGAGTGAGACAGTCCTTTTGAGATACTCAACGTGAATTTCGGAGAAATTTGGAGTTTGATCGGGTTGGATCGTACCCAAATCCAATCGAGCCCTTGACACTAAAATGCCTATAGCTTACAGACCAGGTGTCCGGTTGACGCGCCATCTGTTGCGTTGGAACCCTTATGACATGACAGATCATCAGGTTACTTCCTTGTGGAACTTCGTGGAAGTTGAGGTATGGCTGATAACCGGGGGAGCAGAACCAGAGTGTTTCTTGTAGTGAGAGTTAGGATGACTACTTCCTTTATGACTCAAGGTGAGGGTATTCTTACTCCT
This sequence comes from Viscum album, assembly GCA_963277665.1. Classification (NCBI taxonomy): domain Eukaryota; kingdom Viridiplantae; phylum Streptophyta; class Magnoliopsida; order Santalales; family Viscaceae; genus Viscum; species Viscum album. The sequence goes on from OY728148.1 coordinate 1,456,797,693, forward strand.
CTGCTCTGGTAGAGACGATACCCCCACATCGTGAGTGTGGGTTATTTTCCCTCTGATTTTTTTTCTATATTTGGATTTTTTACTCCCCTATTGGACTAGGGTGTGGGTCCTCCATACATATTTCACATAAAGTCAGGTACTCCCCTACCGAGTAGGGTGCGGGTCCTCTATGTTAGGAGTAGGTACTCCCATGTCAACCTAGGGTGCTGTTCCTCCTTATGCAGTTCTACAACAGAGTATGCACTCCCCTTCTGTGCTAGGGTATGGGTCCTCTAGACTAGGTTTGGTACTCTCCTGATGTACTAGGGCGCATGTCCCCCACATCAAACAAACTACTAGAGTTGTACTCCCCTACCGGGTAGGGTGCGAGTCCTCACTTATGGAGTAGTACTCCCCCATCTTCAAGTAGCGACGGGGGGTGGGTCCTTCATAGGAGTTGGAGCTCCCTCGACTACAGGACATAGTTGCGAGGAGTGGGCCCCTCCACTTGATGCAATCGATACTAAGGTAGAAGTTAGTACTCCCTTGATAGACTGAGGTTCATTCCACTTCTTATTGGAGAGACAGAGACATCATGGGTTAGACTGGAGCAATGTTCCCCCAACTGAACGTAGTGTAGAGGAGTGGACCTCTTCACTTTATTTCCCTTGGTCTTACCTCGGGCATAAGACCGCGTCAGTGAGACCTCTAGTACCGGGCACTAGAGGTAGTTCTAGAAGAAAGTTCCCGATGGAGCACTTCCTTTCAGGCATACCATTAGGAATGGTTGATTTGTACCTGATGGAGTACATCTCTCAGACGGGTGCCATCAGGGATGACCATCTCAAGGAGCATGTACTCCTGGTCCTTGAGTTATGATTTGAGCCTTCTTTGGAAATCCTAGTGATGGATTGAGGTCAGAGCCTTATGTTTCTTTGTGGATGAGATGAGTATATCTAGATTCCCTAGGTATATGTATGGGCATATACCTAGAGTGAGCTGTGAGATAGAGATCCCCTTAATCTCTTGTTTGGGTTTCTTTGAGCGATCTATCTACTATTGGGTGGTGATGTACTCTTTTCATTCACTCTTGTTATACCTTGTTCTCTATTACTGCTCCCCTCTTCAGTACCTCTCTTGCTACTCCCTCGAGCCTTCGGGGCATCCTACTGAGTATTCTTATACTCACCCCTGCTTGGGCTTTGCCCGCATTTGGCATTCCCTTGAAGACGATGAACAAGTTGATCATGATATCAAAGGATCTTAGGGATACAAGGTTATTGGACCACATGCGGTGGTCGTACCTTGGGATTCAGGAGTGGGACTCTTCCAGCTGTTTTACTTTTTCACCTGTTGCTGGGTTGTGGAACTTTTCTAGCTGGGTGTGTATTTTTGACCCTTTCCCTTTTAGCTTTACTTTTCTTGTACTTGTACTATTTAGAGGTCGATACATTTATGTTGGTTCCCTTTTTATAGCAGTGTGGTACCTTGATTTCTTTTACTCTGCACTTTTTCATTGAGTTGGCTGCGTGTGTGTGTACAGGTTCTTGGGTAAAGTCCTCCCCGAGTTTGTTGTGCCTTTGGTGCTAGTCGCCAACCCCTGGCCTATGGAGGCGGTCTTGGGGTAGTTGTGGATCGAGCCCCGATATGGGCCGGGTTGTGACAGTACAAAACATGTACATACATTACACATCATGAATATTTCAAAATTTGAATCCTACTGAAAGTGAATTACATACACGGTGTATAGAGTTTACACGATGAGAAAACATTCGAGATCCCACTTAGTCAAATATACCATCCGATTTTCTGGAGAAGATTGTGGATATCAAATACATGATGTTCAACCTAATTACATGATGTGAAGATTTCAGGATAAATACACTTAAAGCCAATACATGACATGAAGGATTTACACATTGTGTAATTTCCAAGACTATATATTTTTGAGTTCTCCTTTGGGCACAATGAGATCAGATACCCATGTCTTCTCTCATTTTTATTTCTCTGTTTTCATTTTTTTCTCATCCAAACTCAGTTTTAATTTATTCCTTTCATTTTTTATTAAATTATCTTGAGTTTTTACCCATTCTACACCCGTTCTTCATCCATTATGATTCTGTTTTTGTTTCAACACCCGCTTCAATACCATTTTCCATTCTTCATAAAAACTCATCTTTCCTTCATTGTTTCCTAATTATGACTAAGTGTTTGATTAGATTTATGTTTCTTTTTAATTGTTTATCATGATTATTTCTTATTCTAAACTGTGGATTTCTTATTTATCAGCCTTTTAAGATTATACTAAGCATGTTTTATATTCTTTTTATTTTGATCAATACCGTCATGTGTGACTAATACACATAGGTTAGGGGTCAAGAGTAGGGGTGTTTTTGAGCCTAATGAATCCATGAGTTAAACCTTGGTAACCCTATGACTAGTAATTTGGTTAAAAAAACTATTCATCACATTCTCTTGCAAATCCTTGACCATGAGAGGTGAAATTGAATGAACTTGACCTAATTAGAGTTGAGCAGACTATGACCATTAGCCTGTGATGCTTTTTTCATATAAGCTATGCATAATGAATATAGGTTTTTAGCTATACTTAGACCAATGTATAGTTGTAACATAGGTAAATCCAACTGGTTTGACCAAAACCAATTGGTGAACCTTGCATCACTTTGTAGCCTAATTCATAGGACTTTTCCAAGTTAGACTTAGGATTATATTATTCTAAGATCCCTAAAATTGACCCTGATCACTTCTTAGTTATCCTAATTAAATCCAAACTACCTAGTTCTAAAAAAATAAAATTTTGGAAAGTGAACGTGAGGAATCCTTTCAAATGGTTTTGTTCGAATGGTTTCTTGATTTCTAGTGATTCTGGTGAGTTCAACCCCACACTTCCGCTTTAGTACACCATAGTAGTAAGTGTAGCTTGGGACTATAAATTTCTAATCTGATCAACACTCACATTTATTAAATGAAATGTGTGGGCACATCATATTTATGCACTATTTCCAGGGATCACTATTACCTAGACACAATAGTCTTCAGATCGAAGCTTTTTATTACCTTACCCCTCCACCTTTATTATTTCTCTTTCCCCTTTTACTTTTACATTTTTTTTCTCACAAACTAGAACCCGTGCCTGCCTTCTTATGGCTAGTACATATATCAAGGTCCTTTGAATCGTTCAAAGAGCTTGGATACACAATAAATACTTCTTTTTATCTTGATATTGACAAATCAATTTCTTCACACCAACAATTCACAATGTTTGAGCACAACAATCTTGTAGTACATCACCTATATAATATGAAATAGTGACACCTATCAATTTGGGAGAGAATATAGCACTGTAGGATCAAACCATTACAAACTAAGACTTAACATCCCTAAGTGGCGCTGCACCTAGTATTGTTTGACCTCCCATTTAGGCACAAACTTTTTCAATAAAACCTAGATTAACCCACATGATCCAGAGCATGGGTCAATTCAGTGGGCTTCAAAATGAAGACCCCCACGAACACATTTCCAAATTTTTAGAGTTTTGTGATACCTTTTGTAACCAGGGCGTGACATCTAATGAAATAAGACTCTCTGTCTTCCTGTTATCCTTATGAAACCAATCCAAATATTGGTCCAAAATCCAATATCCCGAGTCGATCACAACTTGGGATGATCTATCCAAAAAGTCACTAGATAAGTACTTCCCTCTGATACAGACATGGAAAATCTAGAATGAAACTCAAAAATTCACTCAGGAGGACAAAGAATCATCTTGGTAGGCATGAGATAGATTTAAGGAGCTCACCATAAAGTGTACACATCACAAACTTGATGTGTGTCTTCGGCCTCATACGTTCTACCAAGGATTCCAACTTATTGCAAGAACTATAGTGGATGCCGTTGTTGATGGAAGACTTATGCTTAAGACACCTGAAGTTGAAAGAGCCATTATAGATGAAGTTTCCCACAATACCAGTTGGTGGAAAAGTGATCGAGGTCCACCTTGATGCAGAATCCACCAAGTGGATGATAGAACCCAACTCACAACACAAGTTGAAGTCCTAATAAATAAGATATAGTCTTTTCAGTTACCTTATTCACCTTTAACCCCTCCTATGATGAGGATAAAATTTTGTGAGATGTGTAGAGGCACAAACCCATACCAAGATTGTAGGGAAGGTATAGAGGAACCCCAATTCCAATATTGTAATTATGTCAATTATAATAAAAAAAGTAAATAGTATCAAAAATCCCATAAATATCAACATAAAAACTTTTAGCAAAGACCGGATCAGAAACCACAACAAAAAAATCAAGGTTATTATGAAAAAAGGAGTGGAAAAATTCCAAAAAGTAATTAGGTACCACCTGGGTACCCACCTCAAGGTTTAGCTCCTTGAATGTAGGAATAATTCCAACAACCGTTTCCTAGAACTCAGTAGTTTCCACCATCTCAATAGCAGTAATATCAACAAGCTTTGCTAAGACCATCGCAACAAGACCAACCTATATAATACAATATTGAAAACCTGATCACTACCTTCATGTAGAAATAATACCAAAGGACTAAAACCCAAGAAACTGAAATGAAAAACCACAAGGATTCCCTACACAACCTGGAGTATCAAATGAGGAAAATCTCTAAGACTCTATCTGATCGACTAATGGGTACTTTTCCTGGTAATGCCGAATCTCATTTGAGAGATGAGGCTAAATATATAGTTTTTAATAGTGGAATGATGAATCAATTTCATCATACATTAAAAAATAAGAAAATAAAGCTATAAGAATCTAATAAATCTAATCAGAAGAGAACTCAGCAGATAGAATCAAATGAAAAATCTCCAACAAAATAGTAGCCTAAAAAGGAAGAAGTTTATATGGAACCACCAGTGTACAAACCCACTCTTCCATTACCAAAAATAATGAGGTAAGGAAAGATTTAAGGATAATATAATAATTTTCTAATTATGTTTAAATAACTAGACATCAGCATTCCCTTTGCCGAATCCATCGATCACATTCTTCACATGACCAATTCTTAAAAGAACCACTCCTTAAGAAAATGAATATAGAATAATTATGAGTCATCTACCTAAATGAATAATGTTTCATAGTTTTCCAGTGTAAGATGCCTAAGAAAATGTGATGCCTGAGAATTTTATCAATTCCTTTCCCCATAGGAACATGCAATTTTAAGAGAGCATTGTAAGATCTTGGTGCAAGTATAAATCTTATTCCTATGAGTGTATTCAGGAAAATGGGGTTTGGTGAACTAAAACCAACAAGTGTGACACTCCAATTTACTAATTACTCAGTCAAAATCCCTCAAGGATTTCTCAAGGATATCTTAGTAAAAGTTATAAAATTCATTTTCCCTATAGATTTCCTCTTCCTGGATATGGAAGAAGATAGAGATATTCCCCTTCTTTTAGGAAGAAAATTTCTCACCCATGGGAAGGCACTGATTGATGTTAAACAAGGGAGATTGATATTTAGAGTTGGTGGAGAAAAAGTTGTGTTTGATTTAGTGAAGGTCACTAATAAAAGTGAAGAGTTGTTGAATTATCAAGGCATATCTCTTACCGATAAGAAATATGATTATGTAACCAATAAGAATGGCTATAAGAAACTACCTCTTATTTATAAGGGACCCAATTATCATAAGAATTAAAATTTCACTACACCTATGATGAGGAATTTTGTACCACCTTTCATCCCATCTATTTTCAAGAATCATTATACAATGGATGTATCTTCATAGTTGAAGTCTTATGCATCAAAACATGTATAACTATAGAAAATAAATAAAATACTATCTGGAAGGAAACCCAAGGCAGGTTCAATAGGATAGAATAGGTTATTTTGTCCTTTAGGAAAGTTTAGAGCTACCAGAGGCTTGTAGAGAGCACCTAGCTCAAAAAGGAGCACAAAAGAAAAAATACACATTGTCTAACCATTACAAAATATGTAAATTTTGAAGGTCAGATTTGTTTTTTAAAAAACCAATATTTACATGTCATGTATCCCATGCATGTTGCATAAATATCATCCACATTTTAATTTTGTGAACCCTAGGTTCATGGACACCATCCCCTCCTCCCTTTTCCTCTCCCACACATGACCCCCACCCTCCGCCCACTCCCGAATTGGCCTCCCCTATCATTTCCCTACACCCACAACTACCACCACCTCCACCACAACTTCTACACATGTTACCACTACCGTCCCACCCCACTACCACCCTTCCCCCATTTTTACCACCACTAACACCCCCCCTACTACATTTACACCCCATCCATCCATTCTCATAGACCTATTCCCATTTCTATAGGTCATCTTGGAGAACCAACAATAGATTTTTCACTGTCTATGTGTTCCATACACCGACCCATATCACTTCACCACCCCTCCCACTCCACCATCCCATGATTCGTATTCCCTGTAATGAACCCGGTGGGCCTAAATCCCAATGAACTCGGCCACGCCCGAGCCCAGCCCTCTGGCAGATAGAAAACCCCCACCCCAGAGGCAGATAACAGGCCCCCACCTCAGACTGACCCAGATAACACGTAGCAGGAACTGTCCCCTGCCTGGCGAGGATTTAATATGCCTCCCTCGCAACTTGAACTGGAGACCACAGGCTTATTAGCCAATCAGGAACATTAACGAGTACCACTGGGATCTGGTCCAGTCTGAGGTGGGGGCCTGTTATATGCCCGTGGGGTGGGGGTCTACTATCTGCCAGTGGGCTGGGCTCGGGCGTGGCTAAGTTCATTGGGATTTAGGCCCACCAGGTTCGTTACATTCCCACCCACACCCACTTACTGGTACCACTTCTTCATCCATACCCACACCACATCCCACCCCGCTCGACCTTCCTCTCGAGCTTACCAACCCAACATCCCATAAGGAGTACCTATTAGAATAGGCCAGGCGGGGTAAGTGCCCCACTATTCCATCTCCATCTGAGGCTCCCTTCATTTATCCACCTACCAGATGCTCAACCTCAGTACATATTAGCACCTCGACTCATCCATCCTTGACTGAGCTAGCTTCCAGCACCATGAAACCCACCACAGCAGTTGACGCCCCATCCCCTTCCACCATCGATGAAATCGATAGGTTAGACCAGCTACAAGAACCCACTATTTGAGAGGGGATATCTGAAGTAGATCATGATGACATTGATTATAATATTTAGTTATGTACCAGTCCCCTCCCCCTTTTTTACTCTATTTGGGTGTCCATTTTTATACTAATTGTTTCCATTTTTACTGATGCATAATTACTTCTATATGGATGTGATACAATTTCTAGATTCACTACTTGCTGGCTTATTTTAATTTCACTACTACATTACTTTAGACATGTCAAGATCTTCTACATCCACTATGGTTATTAAAATTCCTATCTCTTCATCATCTTCAATCCTACATCAGATGCTATTCTTACCACATGGGATTCATGATCGATACACTCCTTAGGTGGTTAATCCTAATAAGAATCACCACAAGCTCAATGACACAACCACCAGTTCTTATAGGAGGAAACAAACCTATGAGGAGATAGTAAAAACTGACTGATTCCTTTTTTCCATTCATATGGATGATGAAAACATTATTAGTTCTTTATGGGAGGTAGACCATATTTTTGTTTTCTTTATTTCAGTCATGTGCTTAGGATCATTATTTTTTCCTTTTCTTGCATTTTTGTTCGTAAGTCATCCCAAAATTCACTATAATCACCTTCTTTCATTTATTTGAGTTGTTTTTTCTTACTGGAAACTATGTACACCTACCATTTTCTACTTTTATAATGTTTAAACCCTATGGACTAATGTTTTTTCTAGTGAAGGTATTTTTTTTCTAAAAATTTATGTGTGTAGCCCAAATACAATCACCATCCACCAAGTTTTCTCTATGGAATGACATTCACTATAGGGAGCTCTCAATTCCCTAATTTAAATTTCAGATTTCCAATTCATTTTTGTATATTCTTCTATTGATATCTATCCCATGATTTTTTCCATAACTATGCCGACATTGTCTCATTTTAAGTATGGGGGAGTCTTTCTTGAGCATTAGTTTTGATACACTTGGATTATCACTTTTTTTCCAGTTATCTAGGATACATTTTTCATTAAAATCATGTTTTAAAATTGAAATATAATTACAACCATTTAAATAAAAGTCAAATTTAGTTTGGAGATTCTTGAAACCCTATTTACTCATGTTTATATTTTTAGAATGATTGATTAGTTGAGTAATTTAATTATAATTTTAGATTCTTGAAATAGATTTTGATTGAATCATTACTGGATACTATGCCTTGAGTGATTTCCGGTTATTTTATACTCCCATATCTATGAGGGTTCTAGACTTACATTGTAATATTATTTTTTGATCATATTTCTTAAGAGATACCTGGCACATGTAAACCTATCATAACTTGCATTGATATCTTATTGAGGCCATGATTGAACAAATACACTTTTAAAATGATTGAGGTAATCTTTGTGGGCCAATTTTTCCTAAAAACCACATATAAATATTTCTTTATTTATCATGTAGTATCTATTAATAACCATTTTAGGATGTATCCATTTCAATCCAATTATCCCTTTCTACCCTACTCCAGGTATGATGCATGATTATCCTTTGAACAAGTGTGGGATGATTTTCACTACTGATGGACACAAGATCTTAGAATTGAGGAGACTTATGGTGAAACTTTCACAAGATTGATATGATGTGGTCCATGATTACTTTTGTAAATTTCTACGCTTACCCTGCTCCTTTGAAAAAAAATAAAAAAGAAAAATATTTTTGGGTTGTGTATTAGGAACATAAAAAATCACCATTTTCAGACCGATGAATCCTATAATGGATCATATGTGGTTAGATGATGGATGTGAGACCTATACTATACATGATTTTCGAAAAATAAATAAAAATAAAATGAAAGGAATAGGGTACAATTTTGATACCTACTTGATATACTCATGGACCCACTTTGATCTGTGAAGCACAAACACATTTTTTCTAGGAGGAGTTACTTCATTACACTATTCATGATTTTCATATATTTTACTTTATATATTACCCTCCCTTGGAGCTTTATTTCTATTTTATACCCACCCACCCTCAACCTCATAGACATTTGAACCCTATTGCTGAAGCCCTCATGATTGATTTTTTATTTGTATTTACTAAATAAAGATGATAGAACCAATGAAAAACTTTGGTTGGGAACATGTATTCAGGGTACACTAATACAAAAAACATCTATAATAGCATTGGAATTTATCAGTGCTAGAAAAATTCACTGATAAATACCATCTTTATCCGCGCTAAAATAAGCGCTGATAAAGGAAGCTCTTTATTAGCACTTTATTTTATCACTGATAAAGGAAACCTTTATCAACACTTTATTTTTAGCACCGATAAAAGGTGCCCTTTATCAGCACATTTTTAGCACTGATAAAAGTTTCCTATTATCAGCACTTTTTTAGCACTAATAAAGGCCTAGAATAAAATTAAAAATTAAACAAATAGAAAAAAAGAGTAAATTAAGAAAAATATGAAACATTTTATTAATTAAATAATTATTGATAAAAATGAATAAATTTAATATACATATATAGAGATTATAAATATTAATAGATAGTATATATTAAATATAGATATATAAAATGAATAATTATAATATATATAAAATGTGAATTAAAAATGTATTAATGTCATATTCATTTTTAATGTTGTTTGATTTTTCAATTTAACCTATACCAAACGTATCGTCTGTTTCATTTATTTCACACACACACACACACACACACACAGATATATATCTATCTATCTATATATATTTTAATGAATTTGTATACTTAAACACACACACAAATATATTTACGCAATATATAGAAACACATACACATAATATTTATGTAATTTATTCAAATTTTAGCATATTTTAGAATTTCATTATAACATGACACATTTAATATATATTATGTTTTTAATCGGTCAATTTTTTTTAATACTACAGTTAGGGTATTCATTTTTAATATTTTTTATTTTTTATTTTATTTTTGAATTTTATCATTTTCTATTATTTATTTATTTATATTTATTTACTATGTTTTAGTACTTTCAATATGTATTCATCCGCATATATATATATATATATATATATATATTTAATAACTTATATTTAATTAATAAAACTTATCCATTTTGTCAATATTTTTAAAGTGTACTCATTTTGAATTATTCAATTTCACTCATTTTTAAAATGCATGTATTTAAAATTATATATCCATTAATAATGTTAAAAATATATTTTTAAATAAATATTTATAAATATTTATATCTATAAATGTAAATTTAATATATTTATAATTATTATAAATAAATAATAATTATTTTTTAAATAAGTATTTATATAATTATAAATAAATAATTATATATATTTAAATAATTATAAAATTATAATAAATTTATTTAAATAATTATAAAATTCTAATAAATTTATTTAAATAATTATAATTATAAAACTTTTATCAGTGTTTTTTTAGTGCTGATAAAGCTCAAGATTTATCAGCACTAAAAAGAACTGATAAATATTCCTTTTATCAGTGCTTATAAATTTAGCACTGATAAAAGGGATCTTTATCAGCCCTTTTCTGAAAGTGATGTTAAAAGTGTCCCCAATATATTTTTAAAAAAACCCAACCACAACTTAGTCACTCTCAATTCTCAAGCTCTTGCAGAACTCCTCTACTATGGGCGTGACTCCTCTACATTCCCTCAGATTAATCAAGACTAGAATCTAATGTATGTTATTTTCTAATTTTACTTTATCATTGTTTGATGTTTTGGGTGCCAAATTTTTCATTTTTACACTATTATTAATCATGAAGAACCCTACATCTCTTCTCCTCGCTACTGAAATACAACGAGTGGTTCTATTTCATCATTTTCGTCTACAAACAACGCTTTTGAAGAAAGAGAAGTGTGTTTTTATATGGTAAGGTTAGTCAATATATGTGTATGGGCCTATATGGATAAATAAAATATATTTTTCACCACACACTACTAAAAAGTTAATGATGACTTTATAGTATTATCAAATTGAGTTTAGTTAAAGATTGAAGAGGTTAACCCATTTCTCAAACCTGTTATCTATATCCCTTAGCATTGACACTTGACTTTGGATAGTTTGAGAAAAATGGTATTTGAGCATAGGATATTAAAAATTCATAAGTTTCAAAGTGCGCTTTTTTATTTTAATAGTAAGGGTAGTGTAGAGTTAGGTTTTCATAACTCGAGAGGTACATGTGGGGGTGAGTTTCACAAACTCTCTTCCATTTAGAGAAACAATTTTCTAAGGAACTTTGGGATTAAGTCTTGGAATTTGATTGATATTTTTATCGGTTTGATGTGTTTGATATGAGAATTTATATTTATATTCATAATGATTTTTAAGTTATTTTGGGATTTGGTTGAGCTTAGGGTGATGGTGTATGAAGATATGGAGCTACACGGCTGGTCCCCATGGTCTATCCAACCATGTAGAGACCATGTGGACAGTTCCAAGGACTCTAATAAACCCATAAAAAAAATTTTCATTTCAATTTTATACTTCTTTCAACCAATTTTTATTATTGAATTACTCTTAAAGTGAATTATCATTTATGGGAGTTGAATTAAAGAGGGGTTGGTGTTGTTTGATGTTATTGAAATGAATTTGATCTAGTGTTGTGTAATGTTTTGAAAAATTTGAATGTTTTTTGGGTTAAAATGGGTTTTTATTATTTTCTAAAAAATATTAGGTTCTTAAATATTTTTAATGGTTTATTTTAAAATGAATTTATTATATAATAAAAGGTATTTAAAAAAGTGTTTGATTTTATTACGAGTTTTGAGAAAAATTCTTTTTAAAAAATGTAGATTTTTATGGAAATGATTTAAAATGAACTAGATTTATTTAAAAATGTATTTAACTTTTAATACTCTAAAAATGGTTTTTTTATTTTTAATTGAGTGTAGTGTTTTAAAACTCTTTATTTAAAGTCAATTATTTTCAAGAAAAATAATTTTTATAATTTGTTAATGTTGTGTTTTTTTGGTGTTTATGCTTTTGGATTTATCCTGTGGTCTTGGAGGGAAACTTTAGTTTGATATGTTGGACATTAACTATTTGAGTTCATGTCTTGTGTCATTTAAATTCTTCCTCTTGAAATGTTCAAAGAAAATAGTAGAGGTTTTGTCTCATAGGATAACCATCTTAGTGATTTATCCCTTCATTTAGAGGAGACTCATTTTGTTTAAATCTCTACCCAGACTCTAAATCAAGTGGGGAATATAGGCCCTTATTTATCTCAAACCCCATCTTAGGATATTTATTTTGTGGATGTAGATTCGGTTGAGACTTTGGAATCTAGTGGTTGTTTATTTTATTGATTTTGATAGGTTTTATTTTTCTTAATGAGCCTCATTGTTTTGATATACCCTTCTTAAATTATGTGGTTGTGTTGAGGATCTTGATGAAATTTTAGAATGGGACACTTAATTTGTGGTATTTTTGATTTGTTCTTATGGACTATTGGTTTATCCTTATCAAGGTTGGATGTATTTTTTGATTTTTTCTTGACCTATCTTCTAGAGTATCATGCCTCTTATTTAGGAGTTGGTAGGCAATAATCGATAAGAATATATGAAATGTCATGTTCTTATGTGTCTTTATTTTTTTTTCTAGAATCAATTATAAATTTATATTAATATAAACATGAATAATAAATAAATAGTGCATTCTTATTTACTTATTAAAGATGATTAGGTTTATATAACTTATTAATTGATTAAGTTTATTTAGTGACCCCCTTTATTGATACTATTAGTTAGTTGTTTCATACTTATATTTAAAATAATGATTCTTTCATCTTTCAAATTATATATAAAGTATGAAAAGAATTATTAAAAAGGAAATGAATGAGAGAGATGGTAAGGGGGTTCACATTTAATATAGATTATTTTGTTCCTATTTCTGAAAGATTGTTGTTTTTTAGAAGGGTAAAATTATATGAATCTCTACATTAATATAGAATATGTGACCACTCTGACCCCTAGATCTCCTTATAAAGGAGCCAATGAAAATCCTATGTATGCTAGAACTTATATTGATCCTCATGTCCTAGAAGTAATTATAGATCTACTTCAAGCTATGTGGTATAATTTTCAATGATGGAAAGTATCTATGGTTCCTCTAAGATTTTATCGTAACATATTATAATAATAAATTTAGGATTGCATTGAATATATTAATTTCATTTATAACAGTAAAAAAATTCTAGATAAATAATGAGCATAAGTTTAAAAAGTCACTATTTAAAGGGATGTGTGTTATTAGAGGGAATGAGTAGCCTTAAATCCATCATCAAGAGATGGAAGGAAATCAAGCATCTGAGTACAGATTAAATAAAGGTAGTGAAGGTTAATTATACTATAGTATTAAATTATTACATCTCTATTCAATATAATAACAATTTTCATGCAAGATGCATGAAATTGTGGATTTTTATGCATGGACTGTATTGTATTGTTGTTATTCAAGACAAATTAAATGTTTGACTACTCATGCAGACAATGTATTCTGGACATGATGATGTTACCAATCCCAAGGAAGAACAGACTGTTGATGATGAAACTACGGAATTATTATGGGATCAACAACATGTTGATGAAAACAACAACAATGACACAACATCACAGTTTTAAATAAAATTATGAAGGCAATAAGTCAGGGTATAAAATTTGAGGTTGGTTTGAATCAACGTGACCAACCTATTAACCCCAACAAGTCAAAATGAGGATGAATGTGACAATTGATATTAAATCATGGCGCCATGTCCAACCTGTAATGAAGGAAATCCTTTGAAAATACATAATGGTAATGTTACAATATACTTTCTCTATTTTACTAAAAGATTATATAATGAAAACTTGATTTAGTTTTCATTATTCCTTATATAATTTGTTTATTTTATAAGATTTATGTAAGAAATTTGTCTTAATGGCCACTAGAAAATCCCATAGAGTCTTCCAGACTCTTCTAATGAAGTTACATCTTAGGGACGCTGAGGGAAAAATAAATCCCCACCCAACACTTAGTTATGCACACATTATAAAGTAGGAAACATGGAAGTCTTTATTTAATTGTCACAATGAGAAATCATTTCAGATGCCTTGTGGTAGATAATATATCATTTGAAATTATTTATTTTTTCCAACTTGATTGAAAATTGTTATTTTATGAAACAACAAAAGAGTTCTGAAAATAAAGAACGTGCATCAAATCCAACGTACCCCTATCACAAAGGAAGGATGGGGTACACTTCATTAGAGAAGAAATTGGTATATATTTTAAATCAACAATAAAAGTTTAATTACATGATATGAAAAAACATATGTTCTTTTTTTATATATAGATTGATGAATCAAAATATGAAGCCACTTCCATCCCACATCACGTGCTATGGAAGGAGGCTCGTGTAAATAAGGTGGGTATATTAGTGGATGAAAACAAAAAATAAATATGGGAATGATGTGTAATTATGACATAATTGTAATTCATTATGATTTATAACAATATTACATAAACATAAATATGTTCATTTTTTATTGGTATAGACATAAGAATTAACGACTGTACCAGAAGAAAAACAACTTTCAGTAGCTTTGAAGCAACCTGAAAAATATGGCCGAGTTAGAGGATTAGGTTTTGGAGTCTCTCCTCAAATATATTTTGAGAAGATAAAACCACATGAAGATACATATAATATTATGAGATGATTTTAGACACAAATAGACTCACTGTAAGATATTATTTTGCAGTCTAGTTTGGTAGACCAATATATAAGAAAGGATCAAAGAGAACCGATAGTGGAGAAAAGATCCGCACAAGAACCAAATGATCCCACTAGATTTGGGTCTAGTTATTCCCCCCATATACATACCTTATCTGAGGTAATATATTATTTTATTACTCTTTCTCCTAAATGTGAATCAAACAACTTCTGATAACTTTATATTACTAAAATTCTGAAGGGTACAATTGTATGTGATTTTTATCTATCAACACCCATATACCGCTGTGTTGCGATGGGTATAGTGTATAATATCCTGAGATACTAGCTACACAATCAAACCCTCCTATAAAATCACATGAGAGTGGGGATTGAGGTAGATTATGAGCCGACTGCTGAGTTGTTTGTTCCACTTGATGGTCTGAATATTACAACGGTCGAAGCTTCTATTGAAGCTTTCATAGCATGGTCATATAATCTTATAAAGATAAATAAGGTACGTATTTAACAAAATTTTTCATATGAAAAACATGAAAAAGTTTATGATAAAAGGTCTGAAGTGATGTATGATATTATATATGGATAAAACGGTGGAGAAACAAAAGGTCAAATCAAGAAAATCCAGTGAATCGACCAAGAAAACAAAATGACCTTCCGAGAGTACCTTCTCCCTACTAGTTCCAAATAAACATTTATTATCATTACAAATTCATGCAGAGAACACATTTAAAGATAAAAATATGACTTACATTTAATATTAAGAAAACATATATGGAGATTCCTTCACAGAATTAATTGGTATCCATACTCTAACTGAGATTCTCAAGCATGAATGGTTGTGAATCTCAGTTGTGAATACATAAATAAGGTACATTTTCATAACATGTTTGTCTAAATAGTGAGATAAATATGTTTATTAAAGTTAATAACTATTCATATTTTGTACAAGAATTTATATTAAAAATATATAAAGGGAAGATCATGTGAATCATGATTTGGATTCATTAATCAATGTATCGTTTCTATACAAGAATTTACTTTGAATGAGGAAGCAATTAACTAGAAAAAAGGTGAGTTAATCAAAGCATTTAATAAAAAAGAATCAAATGATACACTATTTTTATGCCTACATTACAAGGGTAAAACTCTACAATATAATCATATAAAATATATTTTTAATTTTTTCATTACTGAATTGTTTTTGTTTTTTTAGGAAGCACTGGATGCTAATAGTAGTCAGTATAGACACCCCGTATATTTATTTTTTGGGTTCAATGCATGGATATGAAACCATATGACCACACATGATATGTATTGTGAATATGTAATACACTATAATCAACAATTTATAGATAAAATTCAAATTATGTGTTCAGTCTGTGTTTTAACAAGAATTTTGTTATGATAGTGTAGTCGCTCAATACAGGCTAGATCCTGGAATGAAGCCAGTGTCTAAAAAGATAAAGCCTGTGGATTAATACAAATGGAAACAAATTAAGTTATATATAAAAAAATTTAACTATCAAAACATTTCAAAACAATCTACTTATTTTGGTCAATGTTTCTACAGTGTCCGAAATAAGATAATGAAATTGATTATAGATATTATGTTTGAAAATTTATGAGAGAAATCATAAATCATGAAAATACCAGCATCACACAATATGTTATTTATGAAGGTAATTACAATTTCATTAAATATATTTCATAATAATTTGTTTGTTTATATTTTCTCAGTACTATAAAGATTTCCGATAATAGAGTTACTAAAAAGAAGAATTCAATTTGTTTAAAGATGAGTGGGAAACATACTTTTTTTCAGAATGCATGATGATAATAAATTTAGGTTATTACCTACTATGTTTGTGATCTAGTATGATTTATGACCTTAGAAAGATATTTGGGATGTGAAGCATTAGTTTCAGAATGCTTATACACTATTTTCAATATCTTTCTCAAGGAGAAAAATAATGGAGGAAAAAATTTGTTTAGAAGCACTGACCTGCAAATAATAAAATTGTTGGTAAATTGAGGAGGTAGAGGTGGAGGCAGATTCATAGATAAAGGAAGAGTTAGAGGCAGAGGTGAAGGCCGAGGCAGAGTCAGAGTTGAAGACTGATGTGGAGGAGGAGGTAGAGGTGGAGACTGAGATGGAGACCGAGGTGAAGGAGGATAAGAAGCACTAGCTTACAAACAAAAAAATTATTAGGCAATGAAGTAGAATAAGGATCATACCACGATTTCATTTTATAACAATTATTTAAAATTTCACATAACACTTTTCACTTAAGATAAGATCTATTGTGCGTATTTCCAGTTTAAAATGACATTTTAGTAAAAAAAAATCGTGGCACACTCAAAACCAAGAAAACACATTATGATTATTTTTATACTTTAGGAAAATGATCCATGAGTCATTTGGGATGTGTAGGGATCATATGAACCTTAATCTGATGTATGGTGTGACCAGTATGACTTCAAGTGAATCTTTTTATTCAAGATTAACATTAATTTGAGTGAAAAAAACAACTAACATGCTCAAAACTGATAAAATACATTCATATTATTTTTTTAATTTAGGAAAAATATCCATACATCATTTGGGATGTGTAGGGATCAACCTAATCTCAATACAGCACACAGTGTGACCGATATGACTCTAAGTGAATCTTTTTATTCAAAATTAACATTAATTTTAGTGAAAAAACAACCGACATACTCAAAACCAAGAAAACACATTTGGATTGTTTTGGTACTTTAGTAAAACTATCCATATGTAATTTGTGACATGTAGAGATTAGCTGCACCTCAATCCGATGCACGGTATGACCGGTATGACTCCAAGTGTTCGTTATCAGTTTAAAATTGACATTTTAATACAAAAAAGTTCCACTCATTGAAAACTAAGAAAAAAAACTTGAATTATATTGATTTTTTTTACAATAATTTAAAATTAATTTGTGAAATGTATGAATCTATCTCAAGTCAAACCCACACACGATTCCACCTTTATGGATCAAAACTGTGTGTTTCTAGTTTAAAATGACATTTTAGTAAAAAATACATGTGGCATACTCAAAACTAAGAAAACACATTTAGATTGTTTTTTTAATTTATAAAAATGACCTGTGAGTTATTTGGAATATGTAGATATTAGAGGATCCTCAATATAATGTATAGTGTGACCGATATGACTCCAAGTGCATCCTTTTATTCAAAATTGATATTAAATTTAGTGAAAAAAACAACTGACATACTCAAAACCAAGAAAATGCATTCGTATTGTTTTGTTACTTTAAAAAATGATCCATATGTCATTTGAGATGTGTAGAGATCATCCTCACCTCAATACTATGAACAATGTGACTACCATGACTCTAAGTGCGTCTTTTTATTCAAAATTGACATCAATTTTAGTGAAAAAAACAACAGAGATACTCAAAACTGAGAAAATGCATTTGGATTATTTTGGTACTTTAGGAAAATTATCCATATATAATTTTTGATGTGTAGGGATTAAGAACACCTCAATCCGATTCACGATGCGACTGATATGATTCCAAGTGTCCGTTATCAATTCAAAATTGGTATTTTAATACAAAAAAGTGTCACTCACTAAAAAAAGAGAAAATACGATTGGATTGTATTGATAATTTGGGAAAAAGATTAATAATTAATTTGTGATGTGTATGAATCATCCTCATGTAAAACCCACACACGATGTCACATGTATGGATCAAAGTACACGTTTCCAGTTTAAAATGACATTTTAGTAAAAACACAAGTGGTGTACTCAAAACTGAGAAAACAAATTCAGATTGTTTTTTTACTTTAGAAAATTATCCATGAGTCACTTGGGATGTGTAGGGATCATCCGCACCTCAATCCGATGCATGGTGTGACTAGTATGACTCCAAGTGCATCTTTTTATTCAAAATTGACATTAATTCACTACTAAAATTCTAGATATTTGGGATGAGCTATTTTCGACGGGATCCCGTCACAAATACATTTTTGCAACGGGGTCCCGTCGCAAATATCCCGTCGCGGAAAACGGCGTCGCAAAAAATAGTATTTGTGACGGGCCCGTCGCAAATAGTATTTTTTGCGACGGGCTACTTCCCCGTCGTAAATAAATCTCCGATTATATACTTGATATATATAAACTTTTTTGCGACGAGCCCATCGCAAAAAGTATTTGCGATGGACCCATAATCCCGTCGCAAATACTTTAAAAAAAATTTATTTAGACTATTTGTGATGGGCCCGTCGCAAATACTTTTTGAGATGGGTCTCTAATCCCATCGCAAATACTTTTAAAAAAAAATTTATTTAGACTATTTGCGACGGACCCGTCACAAATACTTTTTACGACGAGTCCCTAATCCCGTTGCAAATAATTTTAAAAAAAAATTATTTAGACTATTTGCGACGGGAACCTGTCGCAACAGATCCCATCGCAAATAATAAATATTTTTTTTAAAAAAATAAATTTAATAAAATTATGATTATTGAAAAATTAATATTAATATTATTAAAATAATTAAAATAAAAATATATTAAAATTCTCAATATTCACAAAATAATATTAAAAAAATCATAAATTATTATTATTATTAGTAAAATAAACAAATATTAAAAAATATAATACTGAAAAAATATATTTAATAAAATTATGATTAATAAAATGATAATATTAATATTATTAAAATAATAAAAAAAATAAAAAAAATAAAAATTATCAATATTCACAAAAAAATAATAAAATATTAAAAATTAAATTATGTAATAATCGCAGCGATATAAAATACAGAAACTATAAATAGTTCATATTACAACAAATTTAAATTCAAATGTTTTTGACATAAAAAAAATCACTGGGGGGGGATCGTCTTCTGGTGGAGGTGGAGGAGCTGGTGGAGGAAACTCCATCCCTAAACTACGAGTCAGATGGCGCATGTACTCCATCTGCTCATGATGCTGCTGCTGCCATCGATGTATCTCCTCCTTGTGCTGCTATTGTTGACGTATCTCTTCTTGCTGCTTCTGCAAACTCTCTATAAGGTCATTCTGAGCTCAGAACTACTTCTAATACTGTGACCCAGAAGATGATGCCTCTCCATGAGCTCCTCTCGAGCTAGACGCCGACATCTCAACAGTACCATAATAAGTACCAGGAGTCACATGAGAGCCGATACCAACTACTCGGCCCTTCTCAAATCCATACTGAGTTGCCTGCATCCATGCCGCCTTGTCGAAATGGTGGGCACTGGTCTGATCAGTCACCTCATCTTGACCCTCAGCCTGTGTCTAAAAAGTCACAACCTTATATGACTCCTTCAATTCCAATTTGAAATTAAAATTGTGAAAATATTATATGCAGTTAATTTTTAAACTAAAAAAAATAAGACTAACCACAATCTGACGCTGGCGATCACGTCTAATCTCTCCGGTGGCTGGATCATTATACATCCTCCGATAAACATCGTACTCTGTAATATCGAGATGCTCGACTGCCTATATGAATATAAAATAAACTGTTTATATTTGAAGTTATATAAAATATTTAAAAAAATACTTACCAGATGCTCTCTATGCGTACTGAATGTATGGCTACCAGCTCGATGCATCACCTCCTGTCTCCCCCGGTTCTGCTGACCCAATGAAGACCTCCTCTGAAATCCACTACCCAACCAGTGTGCACATAATCCATTCCAAACCTGAGATGAAATGTACTCTAGTCGGTGGGCTCTACACAACTCATCAAATACTTTTGCTCCTGCTTTCTTAATGGCCTTCTTTATCAAATTGTGCAAAAAATGACGCAAACGCTCACGCATAGCCACCTCCCATGTTGCATGGATATCATCACGCATGCTATCATTGATGGGATACCATAAACCCTACAAATAATTTATAATATCAAGTTATTAATAAAATAAATTTCAAAATAAATACTATTTATTCACGTACCAGCCAATGATTGTACATACCGAGTTGCACATCAATGGGAATCTGTTCCCATATGGTCCATGGCTGAGAAAAATAATTGTGCAAGATAGCACTCCCCTGTCCAATAGCTACATGCACAAAACTGTTAAAAAAGAATAAATAATCAAAAAATTAGTATATATATAAATAAATTAATGAAATATAACTAAAATATACAGGTTACCATACCTCTGTGTGCGTGGATCGAAGCCAAGACGTGGACATCACTCGGGGATAGGGTCAGGAATCATCAGTCGCGCAAGACCGCGCCCCCTCCACATACCTCCTAAACCACCAGTAGGCTGAGGGTCAGATGATCCCACATCCCCCTCATCCAAAGGTAGCTCAACCTCCTCTAACTCACGCAATAGATCAGAGTACATCTGAAACACAAAATTATTGTTGTTAGCAGATAGTTGAAAATAACTATTATATATATATATATTAGTTATGATCATAACCAACATTTAACTATGCCAATGTTCACCTTCATCATAATCTCCATATCTAACGATGTCAATGTCTTTATATTCCTCCTTGACATCATCAATATCCATATGAGTTCACTTTCATCATCTCTTGTCATTTCAATTTCATTTGTAACATCATTAACATCTTCGTCACCATGGACCCTTAATTATGGGGTGTCCTCATCGATATTCACGTTTCTTTGTGAAAAATATGGATTTTGAGTAGTCTCTTGAAAAATTTCAATTTCTTCCACTTTAGTGGAACCACATTCAGTTTGATTAAATTTATTTTCCCGAGATTTCATTTTTATTATTCTCCACCAATCACCCAGGTCTCTTGAAGTAGCACATCACTTTGCGTAATAAATTTGATGTGCCTGTTGAGCCAGTAAAAATGGTTCATTTACTATAAGAAGACTTTTATATTTAATATCGACGATTCCATGAGTCGGATGAACACGCAAGGCTCTCTCAGTATCCAACCACCGACATTTAAACATTGTTATGTAATTTTGTCCAAGATAACATATCTCAATAATTTCATCCAGAATGCCGTAAAAGTCAACTTCAGTTTCTCTATGATGCGATCCTCTCAAACAAACTCCACTGTTCATTGTTTTTTTTGATTCCCCATATGCATGTGTATGAAATATAAAACCATTCACCACATATGAATTATAAGATTTAACCATTTTGGATGGTGGGTTACTCAATATACACAGTCGCTTATCAATTTTATCATCATGTTGAGAAACCTAAATTTTTTTAAAACAATTGTCAATATAATAAATAGTAAACTTAATTGATATTAAACCATCAATAATTTATGTTACCAGCTTTTGAAACCATTGAGAATTTTTTTTGTCTGCATTCTTCAAGAGCAGCTGCTGTAATTTGTGGAACTTTTTTCTTGATATGATTATCATATAACCTACACATAAAATAATTTTACATACTGTAACAGAAATTATAGAATAAGTTATAGAAGCACTCACAGTAAAAATTCTATCATTTCTTAACAGTTGAGCAGAACATATGTATGAGCTCTGTGATGTTCATCGTCTGAAATCCATCGTTCTTGAACTCCACCGAAGCCAATATTTGGATGATTAAAAACTGATAAATTATTATCCATTTCATCATTAACATTTCCCTCTTTCCATCCCATACGGTTTTGTTTTGAGGGATATTCAGATTCAAAACAGTGAGATCAGAAAAAAACAATTTCCTCTTGCAAATAAGTTTCAGCAATTGAGCCTTCAACTGATGCTTTGTTACGTACTTTTTTCTTCAATTTCTGCATGCATCTCTCGAATGGGTACATCCATTGAAACTGTACTGGACCTCCATATTTAGCTTCATGTGGCAAATGTAATATTAGATGTTACATTAAGTCAAATAAAGAAGGTGGAAAGATTTTTTTTCAGTTTACATATAATTACAGAAACATCTTCTTCCAATTTTCTTAGTGGATCGTAGTCAGTTTTCGCTGCACAAATGCCTCGAAAAAAATATGTTATGCCTGTTATCGAATCCCAAATCATAGAATTCAAAAAAACTATGAATCCAATCGGCATAAGTATTTACATTATAACATGAAAATCATGACTTTTTAATCCGATAATATGACCATTCTTAACACATCTGCTCAAATTGAAAGCATATCCATCTGGAAGTCTCAAATCTGCAATCCACTAACAAAATAATAAACGACTCTCTTTGGACAGTGTATAAGCTTTTTTTGGATTCATTAACCTCTGTGATCTGACATTTTAAAATAGTTCAAGTTCTGGTCACCTACAAATTTGGGCAAGATCTAATCATACTTTTATAGTATCTTTGGTCTTACCTGGTATATCCAAAACTATATGAAATAAATTATCAAAACAGTTCTTCTCAATGTGCATGACATACAACATGTGGAGGACCAACAAATCAGACCAATATGGGAGATCCCAAAAAATGCTCCGTTTTATCCAATTATGTTCTTTTTCAAAGCCATGAATTTTCTGTTAGTTTACTGTTGGCCCAAATGTGATGGGAGGTAATGAAAATACAACTGATTTTAACTCTGTACCTGAGATCATTTTTGGAGGTTCATCCCTTTTAATTGCGCCTTTTCTGAAATGAGATTTGTTCCTTCGAAAAGGATGATCGGTTGGAAGAAATCTGAGATGATGGTAAAAATAGAAAGGTTTTCTTCCATTAACGAGCATAAAAGCATGGTTGTCTTTAATACAGTAAGGACATGATTTTGGACCATGTGTACTCCAGCCAGATAACATGCCATATTCTGGAAAGTCACTAATCGTACACATCAATGCAGCTTTTAATGTAATTTTTTTTGAAGAAACATCATATGTACTAACACCATTACTCCATAATGCATTTAACTCATCAATCAATGGTTTTAAATAAACATCAATATTCTTTTTCGGATGTCCTGGGATTAATAAGGTCAAAAAGATATAGGGCTCCTTCATCAACATCCATGGAGGTAGATTGTACGGAGTTATAAAGACATGCCAACATGAATACTGACTACCATAAGAACCAAACAGACAGAAACTGTCAGTAGAAATACCCAATCGCACGTTTCGGGCTTCTAAAGAAAAAGACGGATGCAGACAATCAAAATGTTTCCATGAATCACCATCAGATGGATGATTCAAGCTTTTACCGGTTGAAATATTGGTTTTGTGCCATGACATCATTGATGCTATGTTATGAGACATAAATAAATGTTACAGCCTGGGTGTAAGGGGGAAATATCTCAACTGTTTTACAAGAATCGATCCAGACTTCCCTGGTTGAGCTTCTTTATACCTCGATTTTCCACATGTTGGACAACTATCCAAAGACTCATTTTCACCAGAATATAAGATGAAATCATTTTCACATGCATGAATCTTCCGATAATTAAGTCCTAGATTATGAACCAACCTCTTGCTCTCATAGTAATTTGCAGGCAACACATTTCCTTCAAGTAACAGTGTTTTAACCAAAGAAAATATCTGATCAAAACAGTTGTTTGACATTGAATTATCTGATTTAATAGCTATAAATTTTACAATCGCTTCTAATTTTCTTGTCTTGTAACCAGGATATAATGCATCCTCAGCAGACCTCAACAACTCATAAAATTCGGATGGTGAAAACTCAGGAGTTAAATCAATATCATTATGAGTTTCAGTTTGTTGAACAAATGGAATTGCAACATCATGTACTAAATTTTGGAAATGTGATGGATCCAGAATCAAGTTATTAGTATCTTCTCTAGAACTGCGTTCACCATGTTGATACCAAAAAACATAATCTCGTTGAAAACCAAACCGCAAGAGATGTCCCACAACCTTGTCAAATGTGTCAAATGTTCTTAGAGCACATTTTTTACAAGGACACTTAATTGTGACTTCTGAAACATATTCTGGTTTTGATGATGAAAATGTTAAGAAAGATTTAACACCCTCAATATATACATGATTTAAACCAGAACCATTTGGATTTCTATGCTGATTTATCCAAGCGCGGTCATCTAATAATGACTAATGTTGACTTCCTTGTTCCATATTTTTCTAAAAAATATAAAATCATCACTGTTTTTGAATAATTTGAAATTATAAAAATACTATATGAAAAAATAAGATAAATAATTACTACTACTTCTTAATAATTATCATTAATTAAAGGCAACACAATTTCCAGTGGATTGAAGACTACTCTTTTGTCCGACGGCTCATTTACTTGCATCTTTATCACACTGAAATCACAATGAAGAATCTAGTCGGAGGTATGCATATCCATTCTCGTATGCATGAGAATGAATATGCATATCTCTAACCAGATTCTTCATTGTGATTTCAGTGTGATAAAGATGCAAGTAAATGAGCCGTCGGACAAAAGAGCCCCCTTTTTGTCGATGAATCGTCTTCTTCCAACTATCACCGCCTGAAAAAATTATAAAAAATATGATCCTACAAATGCATATCCAATCTCGTGTATACGAGATTGAATATGCCTATGTAGCAGCACATTTTTCATATTGTTTTGAGTCAGTGAGAGTTGAAAGGAGAAAAGTCATCAAGCAAAAGGAGTGCCGTCAATCCACTAGAAATTGTGCCAGGTTCTTGGAATTTATTAAAATTTATTAAAATTTATTTCTAACTATTCCTAACTGTTCCTAACTAATTATTACTATTTATTGCTAATTATTACTAATTTAGAAATACTTAGCAATACTTAGAAAAATGAAAACTGCTTGAATAATGAAAGGAAATTTGGTAATCATCATTGTGGAGATGATTACAAGTTTTCCCTTCATTATCCAAGCAGTTTTTGTTTACTAATTACTAATTATATCTAATTATTACTAATAAAAAAAATTATATTATCAATATTTATGAAAAAATAATATTAATATTATTAAAATAATAAAAAATTTATAAAATATTAAAATTATCAATATTCGCAACAGGCTTTGCTCTATTATTAACATGTTCAAATCTCAAAGGGTCGCCAATTGTCAGGTCATGCGCAATAAAAAGTTTGTGTCATCCATGTCCAATGTAAACTCTATAATTGTCCTTGCATGGTTGATCTCCTCGCAAGTAGTGTTGCAATAGGACGACCAAAGTAATGTCATTCTCGTCTCTAAGAATCATCTCGCTCCCTTTACATAGATCATTCTTCCTTAAAAATTTGAGGGGACATCAGTATCTTTCCCTTAAATTTTCAAGGAAGAATAGTCTATGTAAAGGGTCTTGTGAGATAATTCTTATAGATGAGAAGGGCATGACTTGGGTTGTCCTATTGCAACACTACTTGCATGGTGATCAACCAAGCAAGGACAATTATATCTAATTATATCTAATTGTTACTAATTATGACTAATTATGACTAATTATTACTAATTATTACTAATTATGACTAATTATGACTAATTATGACTAATTATGACTAATTATGACTAATTATGACTAATTATTACTAATTATGACTAATTATGACTAATTATGACTAATTATGACTAATTATGACTAATTATGACTAATTATGACTAATTATGACTAATTATGACTAATTATTACTAATTATTACTAATTATTACTAATTATTACTAATTATTACTAATTATTACTAATTATTACTAATTATTACTAATTATTACTAATCTACTATATATACTAATCCTGGATTTCTATCCACCACGTGTCCACCCACCATTCTTCCACACCATTTTTCCGTACGTGTCGCCCAACCAAATAACCACATCCCCCACCCTGCGGGCTTTATTTTTCCCTTCGCTTTCGTCTCCCACTCCCGTAGATATTATCGTGGGTCTTGACCTAAAGAGTCATCAAACACCCTAATCTCTCATCCTCCCTCTGCTGGTTTACCAGCCGTCGGCTCCGACCACAGTCTTCTCATGGTTACATCTGCAGTCTCCCCAGAAATTCCTACTACTTTCACAGACGAGATTTTCTTATTCACGACCTGCGATCCCCGTAAATCCCTACCACTTTACCGTGTTTTCCAGCTATCAATCCCTCCACAACACCCCTCTCCCACACATGATCCTATTTATTCCCAGTTTTACCTCCCTCCACTCACGGCTTCCATACTCTCTACCTAGGGTTACCTCCACCACCTTTGGATCCCTCTCTGTCGACTATTTTTTTTTGTCTCTGCTTGCTGCACCTCCTTCGGCTCCAACTCCGCTTGCTCCACCTCAACCTGCTCTGCCTACAATTGGTTCACCTACATATTATCTGCCTCAATGGTGTGAAATTTCTCTCCACTTTTTATGTTTCTTATTTCTTTATATTCATACGAATAGTACATATTAGGATAGACCTAATGGAGACTGTGCCCTTGAGATGTATTACAAATCCGTTACATACATTTTTTTGGGATAAATTATCGGTGGAATACTCATAGGGAGTCTGTCGCTTTGCGTATTGGGCCGAGGAAGTATCAACACAGAGGTCTCACTATAATTTCTTTGTCGAATTAAGAGGTTCAGTATCTTTTTGGTGATCTACGCTATATGCTTCAGTATCTATATCATTCTAATTTCTATTAATGATACATTTCAACCTGTAATACTCATCTATCTCTACAAACTCTTGGTCTTTCAATCTTCAATTTGTTCTTGATATTATCTATTAATGCGTACTGAATTTTTTGTTTTTTTTCTCTTATGTCAACTTACTCAGATTTTTATCTTTTTGTGGTTTTCAATGTCTGGCTTATATTGATTTCGAGAGATGTGTTCACATTGAATATCCTGTTTTATCATGGGAAAGTGTTGGTCTATATGAAGCTGGTACTTAGAGATTCTGCTAGGACTTTCACTGCATTCTATGAATTCTCATTAAATCTTCATGATTGTTTATTTGATTGAGAATTTATTTGGTAGAAACCTCTCTTTTATTCGTTTTTATTTTATTTTCTAAATTCATAATGGATTTTCTGATTTGTTTTTTCTCAGTTGTCAACTAAATGGGATTTGATCCTTCGTCAGGATTCCGTTGTTTGGATCCAGTTGAATTGTAACATTGTGATGTTATTTTCTATTTGTGTTGATCAAAATTTCAGCATGACATGCTATTTCTATTTGTAGTTTACCTAACCATATGTTTCACACATCTAGTATGCTCTTAATTATTATTGACGAGGGGGATTCTCTTCTTTGAGAGGATATTCAAATTGGTTCTGTATCTAAGTTTCTATAACACAAAAGGTTTGTTTGATTTATGATATTGTTTCTAAATGTCATTTTTTTGACTTGGAGGGATAATTTCCCATAGAAGTGCATTTTATGTCTTTTATGCATGATAGTTTTATGCCTGATAGTAACATGCATGGAATAATAACCTGCAAATAAATGTGATTTTGCTGGTTGTAATTGTACATTAATGTTTTGATAATACCAAGGTTGTGAAAGTATCTTTATTTTTGTCCTTTGTTTAGTTCTCATATGTTCTCCCAATTCACCTTGTCCTTAATGCCTTCGTGCTTCACTATTCCAGGGAGCTGTGTTGGTAAAAAACTTTATTGGCATGGAGCCTTCTACACTTGGTTTGGATACTTTATCATAAGAAATATTTTCTTTTCTTGGTTGTAGCTACAGTTACCATTGATTGTTACTCAAGTATTAATTCTTTATAAAAACTATACTGGGGACCAACAATCTTAATGGTATATATATAATTTTTCAGTATTGTAAAATGTAGAAGAGTCTCTTTATTAGTTACTACCTTTTGCAAGTTTCTTGAGTTTATCATATTACAAACCACTTATTACTGGTAAGTACTTTGTTTAACTGGTTTTGCTTCCCAAAAACAATGAATCAAAAGAGTTCAACTCTCAGGCTCCAACTGAATTTCCATACTTTAATCATCGCAGCTATTTAAAACTATTGAGTTAATATGTTTTTATCAACGAATAATCCCTTTTCATTTCAATTCAATCTTGATGATAGAATGTTTCAAATCCACACTCATCTTTTATTTAGTGTAGTTATATTAAAACCCTGAAATTACAGGAATTCTGGATGTTGTTATATTTCAAACCTATCTAATTATTATTCTATTTTTATCCTTACAACTATTAAACATCATTTTGTGATTCAATGATTTTAGTTGTCACTGTCACTTTCTACTTAATCATTAAAGTCAATTATTTTCTGGAAAAAATCATGGAGTGGGCGGTATGTTAATAATATTTCATGTTCATGAGCTGAGGAAATTTTCACAAATTTGTTTTTATTTAGTTCTTTTAATTCATATCTCATCCCATTACCCCATCCCTCTTCCATCTGTTGACAGGTACACTGAATTTGGAGGGGATCTGCCTTTCCAGCCTACCGAAAACTGTGCTGCCCAGAATTGATCAAATAAATAGATTAGGGATCTGGGAGATAATTTGAAGACAAATGAAGGAGATACTCAAGTTCTGCATAGGGGAGCTTCTAAGGTTCCCCATTCACTAAATTCTTGTGGTTTCTTCATTCATAATTTTTTTCTTGATTCATCTTCTTTGTAATAGAACATGATTTACTGATGCATTCATAGTATACATCTCTTATTCAGATACTCCAACCACCCCTTCCCTAATTCATCTCGGCCATCGTTTCTTCAATAATATTTATTATGATTATATTATCTGATGTTGTGGGTCTATTCATTGAAAATATTGTGTTTTATGTTTTTCCCATCTATACTAGATGAACCAAGATAAAAATGATATTGTTCATACGATTGGGATTAATTATTTCTAAATGATTAATCTTATGATATTTTTTAAATATTTATTTAGAAACTATGCAGTTTATCTTCCTATTGGGTTCTATGGAAATGATGAAATATGTGCTAGTGGTCGCAGATCTAGAGGCTTCACTTACGGGTTGTTGCAACTTCAATTCATAACAGAGTCAGGGGGCTGTAACATATGGATTTTAGTAGAGAGTTGTTCTTTTAATAACACTGGATTCTTCCCTCAGTGATTTACTCTTCTTTCATTTCTATGCTGTTTTTTGATTGACATTAACTGGCCCAGTTGCCCCAAAGTGACTGTAGTTCTGCTTTTACAAATTGCAGAATTCATATTATGTTACGTACTATGTTTTGATGATTACTTGTGCTATAGATGTTAGATTGGGGTGATCTTTAATGAGTTGTAAAGCTTATAAGATTATCTAAAACAATCATAACTGCATAAAGTATGGCTCGATCATTTTGGAACTCAATTTTTGGCCCAAAGATGTTGTACTTTTGCTGCAACAGAATTAACTATTATTTCTTTTATTATTTTAACAGTTTTGATTGTGTTTATTTCAGGTTTTAAGTATGGATATATAATGAAGAAGTTGATCAATCAACTGGATGGTTTTGGTGGCCTAAACCACCAGGTTCCCCTTAGGATCCTACCGAGGCCCCTCTAGGACATGCTAGGAAGTAGGTTCTACCGGGGCCCCTCTAGGACAATATTTGGTTGTTGTAGATTCATGATAGTTTTATGTTAACATATTTTACGGTAATATAATTTTTCCTTTAATTGTTTTCAATAGATAGAAAAATCAAAGGTTCATTGAAGCTACTATGTACTGGCGATCTCTCTAAAGCTTACAAGTTTGATTTCTCTATTTTCCAAGATTTCAGGTCAATTTCCCTCTTCCCTCTTTCTCCTTCTGTACTTCAGGTTCATATTTCCTTCATAAATCCCATCTTCCCTCTTTCCCTTTTTAATTTTTAGGTTTTGTATTCCCTTCACATGTTCTCTCTTTCAAATTTCTCCCCCTCCACCTGCTCCACCTCAGTCTCTCTAAGCCTGCTCCCCCTCCAGTGCCTCTGCCTCTGCCTCTGCTTGGTCCACCTTAGTCACCCTCTGATTTCAGAGCTATGGTAGGCTTTCTTGAGTTCAATCAGATACTATGTTTCTAATTTTATTTTTCATAATATATAATATAGATATTTCTCATATTACATTGTGAAATAGTATATTGAATTCATTTTACTTATTCAGTGTATGCGGATTTCATATTCATCACATGCCTACTAATATTTTATTTCTAATTTTGAATATATAATATCCATCATATGCATAATAATATCAAATTTATAGTTTCCACCTACATCTTGAAAGTGTATGCAATACATTTTCAATTTAATCTGCACATATCTCTACAATATAGTAAATCTGCAGGTATCATGTTTCTTATTTCCAACTTGCCCACAA
The DNA here is from genome assembly GCA_963277665.1 of Viscum album. Classification (NCBI taxonomy): domain Eukaryota; kingdom Viridiplantae; phylum Streptophyta; class Magnoliopsida; order Santalales; family Viscaceae; genus Viscum; species Viscum album. The sequence goes on from OY728148.1 coordinate 1,456,828,752, forward strand.
TCCCTGTTTTTTCAAAAGGATTGGATTTTTTTCCTTCACCATCCGCTGCATTGGAACCTGGATATGTTCTGAGACTAGAATCATATTCAGTACTGGGTAACTATAGTGCTGCATTACCTTGTTGGCCTTATAATATGCCACCATTTTTTATCTATGCATGCATAAAAATGTTGTGTTTCATTCCATTTCCATCACCACTATGTCCTACCTTTTTATTGTATCAATTTTCCTCATGTTTCTATTATATGTTTTCATATTCTAAAGGTTCAACTCAACCCGTGCATAATTACTTTGCTGAAAGTCGATGTGAGAAATCAAAATCGTTGCCAGGCAGTGAAGAAAATTATTATGAGAATACCGTTCAATCTCCAAGAGGTTAGTTTTCTTGTAATTTAACTCTGTCCCCATAAATGATTTGTATGTATCTTCTTTTTAATTTTTGTGATTCATGGTTCAACTTTCTATAAGTTTATAGTTGAACATTTTTGCATTTAATCCATCAAGTTCACTGAATTTCATGGATTGGGTGTTAAAAACATGAATCATTGAATGAGTTTGATTTTGTCCCCTGGAACATATTCATTTGAGTTCATAGGATTTTTTTTGATTTCATGCATGAAAATGGTCCGGTAGAATTTTATTTTCATCATGTTTCAGTGGGTATGCTCCTCTAATTTTCTTTATGATGTTTTAAACCCAAAAAATCTTGGACCTTTTAATTTATTTTCTTTAATTTAGTTATTTTAGTATTTAATAACATTTCCTTTTCTGTTTTATAGGTAGGAAAAAAGATGGACAACACTCCAAAAAATCTTGGCCCTTTTAATTTATTTTCATGTTTCATACCTTAATTCCTACAGTATTTATTATTAAAAATCAGTTGTAAAATAAAATGCATTTCTAAAATGTTGAGGGGACCATATCTATTGCCTTAGTCTATCAAAGTGATTCTTTGTTTAACACTACAAGTCTGAGTGAAGACAATTCCTTCACAGATGTGATAACCTACAATATTACTGACACGCATCAGGTGTTCAATCAATATTTAATATTTTTTTCATGTTTATTGGTCACGATATTAGAAGGACAACAAGTCAAGCACTTGTTGAACATCGATTCATTCTCTTACTGAAATCAATAACAGACATCCAGGTAACTGTTCTTGCATGAATTCAATGTAATTGATAGTTTCCACCTTCCTCTTCAAAGTTTAAGCAATACATTTTCGATTTAATCTGCACATATCTCTATAATTGATAGTTTCCACCTTCCACCATGCTCATCATTATTTCATCCTTGATGTTGTTCTACTCTTCTCCATCGGTCGATATGCTCGATAACACGTCTAGGTTGTTTTAGGACCAATGAATGCATTCATTCTTTTTTAAAGTTGCTTATCTTCCATTAATTATAGGGTACCTTCTATGAGGATACAGTGGCTGCTAAAATATTGACTCCAAGTTCATGCACAGATTATATGAATGTTCAATCCGTTGTATAGTTCCTATTTCATATTTTTATATATGATTTATCCTTCAAATGGTTTTAATTTTTATTTATTTAATTGTTTTTAGTGATTTTCATTTATACTTATTTACTTCATGGTGTATCTCATAGTTTCAGATCAAATATAAATAATTTATCTTAAAAAAATGAAATATTTCATATTTATTTCCCATTTTCTTATTTCGGATACCATGAGTGATGTATTAGTATTTCATATAGTGGAAGATGATATGGATGTTGTAGTCCAGTTGCAAACAGAAGAATCTCAAATCAGTGGACAAAATTCTGCAGGTGAGTCTGTCATATATTTTACAGAATTCATAAAAAACTATGACAGTTCAACTCCAGTTATATACTCTATTACATTGAGCATAGTATTGTTCCAACTCCTTCGAAGCTCTAATAATAATTCTGGATATGTTTTATTAACAATAGGAAAATACTTCATATTTTCCAGAATATATGACGCCAGACAGGAGAACTGTTTATTGTTATATTTCATTACTACTCAAATCTACTATACAGTTATTGTACAAAATAAGTTCAACTACAATTCAATAAATTTGAGATGTACTTCATAAATCAACTATATCTTTGCAATATTATTATATGATTTATTTCTTGAAAGATGATGGATTGTTTTCCTGTAGATTTAAGTTTTTAAAAAATTATTTTACCAAGGGAAATTTCGGATAGTTGAGGTATAAATGTTTTGGGTTTCTATTGTTAGAGCTGGGTGAGATGCAATGGTACTGGAGATTTGTGACATTTTTTAGCTTACTTTTTGAAAAAATAACATTGTATCTTGATGGATCTTCTAATTTTTTTTAAACTTTGTGTTACCTGTATGAGAATCAAAACCCACTGTTGGATTATGTAAATGTTGAAATTTATGGTAGATGCTGAAGAGACATGGGATGAGTTGCAGCATGTGTAAAATAAACCTCTATTTTCTTTATGTTATCATAACTCTGTGGATCACATTCCTACAGTTTTACATCCTTATGAAGTAGTTTTATCATTTTATTTTGTTTCAGTTAATAGTTTATTTTACTTGTATTGAGTATGAGTTATACTTTATTTATTTTAGATTGCATTTTTGATATCCTGATTCCACTTATGGACATTCTAATAAGGTTTCAGTATCATAGACAGATTACCCTCTCTAAATACCCGATTTAAAGAAGAAATCTTGGTTAATTTAATGTCCCGTACAAATACATCATTCAATTTTTTGAAGGTAGAATCTGACCTAAAAATTATTAATATCACAGACCAGACTCAGGTCTGCAACAAAAGAACGAAGGTAACCCAAAAAGGCTATTTACCATCAAGGCATGAGGATTCCATCATTTCTAATGAGGATTCTAAAATATACTATTAATCTATCATTTTTATTTGTTAACAATATAAATGGTCTCTCCATATGATATGCACTCCTATTCCACTATCATGCACCCCTTACTTTTTAATTAACATTTATTCAACAGTATTGTTTCTTATAACCTTTTATAAATACCAATTTCTTATAAAAAGAAAATCTAGTAATCGAATAGGCCGTGCAATAGCACGAGAGAGTACTAGTTATATCTAATTATATCTAATTATATCTAATTATTACTAATTATATCTAATTATATCTAATTATATCTAATTATTACTAATTATATCTAATTATTACTAATTATATCTAATTATTACTAATTATTACAAATTATATCTAATTATTACTAATTATTACTAATTATTACAAATTATTCCTAATTATTCCTAATTATATCTAATTATATCTAATTATTACTAATTATTACTAATTATATCCAATTATATCCAATTATATCTAATTATATCTAATTATATCTAATTATTACTAATTATTACTAATTATTACTAATTATTACTAATTATTACTAATTATATCTAATTATATCTAATTATATCTAATTATTACTATTTATTTCTAATTATTGCTAATTATTAGTATTTATTAGTAATTATTAGTAATTATTAGTAATTATTACTAATTATTGCTAATTATTCCTAATTATTGCTAATTATTCCTAATTATTGCTAATTATTCCCAAGTATTACTAAATATTACTAATTATTGCTAAATATTACTAATTATTGCTAAATATTACTAAATATTAGTATTTATTCCTAATTATTAGTATTTATTCTTAATTATTACTAATTATTCTTATTTATAACTAATTATTACTAATTATTACTAACTATTACTATTTATTACTAACTATTACTATTTATTTATAAGTATTACTATTTATTAATATTTATTACTATTTATTACTATTTATTAATATTTATTACAATTTATTACTAATTATTACTAATTATTACAATTTATTACTAATTATTACAATTTTTTCCTATTTATTACAAATTATTCCTAAATATTGCTAATTATTCCTAATTATTGCTAATTATTCCTAATTATTGCTATTTATTTCTAATTATTGCTATTTATTTCTAACTATTGCTAATTAGTTCTAATTATTCTTAATTATTCCTAATTATTGCTAATTATTACAATTTATTCCTATTTATTGCTAATTATTGCTAATTATTGCTAATTATTGCTAATTATTCCTAATTATTCACAATTATTCATAATTATTGCTAATTATTCCTAATTATTCCTAATTATTAGTATTTATTAGTAATTATTACAATTTATTACTAATTATTATAATTTATTACTAATTATTACAATTTATTACTAATTATTACAATTAATTACTAATTATTATTTATTATTGCTAATTATTGCTAATTATTACTAATTATTCCTAATTATTACTAATTATTGCTAATTATTACTAATTATTCCTAATTATTCCTAATTATTGCTAATTATTTATAATTATTGCTAATTATTCCTAATTATTGCTAATTATTACCAATTATTAGTAAGTATTACTAATTATAAGTTATAAGTATTTATTCCTAATTATTCATAATTATTCCTAATTATTACTAATTATTCCTAATTATTCATATTTATTAATATTTATTTCTATTTATTACTAATTATTGCTAATTATTGCTAATTATTGCTATTTATTTCTATTTATTGCTAACTATTTATAATTATTCCTAATTATTGCTAATTATTGCTATTTATTTCTATTTATTGCTAATTATTTCTAATTATTTCTAATTATTGCTAATTATTGCTAATTATTAGTAATTATTAGTAATTATTAGTAATTATTAGTAATTATTACTAATTATTACAATTTATTACTAATTATTACAATTTATTACTAACTATTCCAATTTATTACTAATTATTACTAATTATTCCTAATTATTACTAATTATTCCTAATTATTACTAATTATTACTAATTATTCCTATTTATTACTATTTATTACTATTTATTAGTAATTATTCCTACTTTTTACTATTTATTGCTATTTATTACTAATTATTTCTATTTATTGCTAATTATTGCTAATTATTGCTAATTATTCCTAATTATTGCTAATTATTACTAATTATTGCTAATTATTGCTAATTATTGCTAATTATTGCTATTTATTTCTAATTATTTCGAATTATTCCTAATTATTCCTAATTATTAGTATTTATTGCTAATTATTAATATTTATTAGTAATTATTAGTAATTATTACAATTTATTACTAATTATTACAATTTATTACTAATTATTATTAATTATTGCTATTTATTATTAATTATTTCTATTTATTACTAATTATTTCTATTTATTACTAATTATTGCCAATTATTACTAATTATTGCTAATTATTCCTAATTATTGCTAATTATTCCTAATTATTACTAATTATTACTAATTATTAATATTTATTCCTAATTATTCCTAATTATTACTAATTATTCCTAATTATTCCTAATTATTCATATTTATTACTATTTATTGACATTTATTACCAATTATTATTAATTAATACAAATTAATTATATACATTACCAATTATCGTTAATAATTAATAATTACTACTAATAATTAAAAATTAATACTAAAAATTTCAATTTATTAGTACAAATAAATACTATTGACAAAACAATATAAATTTAATTTAATTACAACTAATCAACAATAAAAAAAATTAACAGAAAAAAATGAAATAAATAATAAATTAAAACAACATAAATTCCTGTAAGACTGATTTTCTATTGATGCAGACGGCTTCACAACTTCTTCATGAATAAAAAAATCAACTTAGAAAAATTCTCTCTCTAAAATCAGAGTTTAGAGAGAAACATGATCTAAAATTTGAGAGGAATGAGAGGAAAAACGTATGGGGGTATATATAGGTTATATTATCTGCGACGGGAGTATTTGCGACGTGATACCCGTCGTAAATAGCATCTTTTGCGACGGGACCCGTCGCAAATACCTACGCTCGCATTAATTACTGTCGGCGATTAAAAAGTTATTTGCGATGGGTCCCTTCGCAAATAGTCCCTGCCGACACGCCTTTTGCGACGGGACGACATCCCGTCGCAAAAGGCTATAAACCGCCGCCGGTTATTTGCGACGAGCCCCGTCACAAATACTTAACTATTTGCGATGATGGGATCCCACCGTCGAAAATACCCTTCGTGCAGTTTGGTGCGCTATCCGCGCCAATCTATTTGCGACGAGAGACGAAATCCCGTCGCAAATAGTTGGTTATTTGCGACGGGTTGTTACCCCCGTCGCAAAAGGCCCGTCGCAAAAATTCCTTTTTCTTGTAGTGATTTTAGTGAAAAAAATTGACATACTCTAAAATGAGAAAACACTTTCAGATTATTTTGGTACTTTATTAAAATGATCCATACATAATTTGGGATGTTTAGGGATTAGACACACCTCAATCCGACACACGACATGACTAGTATGACTCCAAGTGTGTCTTTTTATTCAAAATTGACATTAATTTTAGTGCAAAAAACAACTGACATACTAAAAACCAATAAAATGCATTAGGGTTGTTTTGGTACTTTAGGAAAATGATCCATACGCCATTTTTGACATGTAGGGATTAGACACACCTCAATCTGACGCATGGTGTGACTGGTATGGCTCCAAGTGTCCATTATCAGTTTAAAGTTGACATTTTAATACAAAAAGTGCCACTCACTGAAAACTGAGAAAATGAACTCGTATTGTCTTGATAATTTGGTTCAACAATTAATAATTCATTTTTGACATGTATGAATTAGTCTCATGTCAAACCCGTACACAATTCTACCTGTATGGATCAAAGTATGTGTTTCCAGTTTAAAATGACATTTAGTAAAAAGCACACGTGGTGTACTCAAAACCAAGAAAACAAATTCATATTGTTTTGGTACTTTAAGAAAACAATCTATGAGTGATTTGGGACATGTAGGGATCATCCACACCTCAATCTGACGCACAGTGTGACCATTATGACTCCAAGTGTGTCTTTTTATTCAAAATTGACATTAATTTTAGTAAAAAAACAACTAACATACTTAAAACAGAGCAGACAAATTTGTATTGTTTTAGTACTTAAGGAAAATGATCTATACACTATTTGGGATGTGTAGGGATTAGATGCATCTCAATCTGACACATGGTGTGATCGGTATGACTCTAAGTGTGTCTTTTTATTCAAATTTGACATTAATTTTAGTGAAAAAAAACAACTAACATACTCAAAATCAAGAAAATTCATTCGTATTGTTTTGGTACTTTAAGAAAACTATCCATAAGTCATTTTTGATGTGTAGGTTTAAGCCTCACCTTAATCCGACACAGGGTGTGACCAGTATGACTCCAAGTGTCCGTTATCAGTTAAAAATTGATATTTTAATACAAAAAAGTGTCACTCACTGAAAATTGAGAAAACATGCTAAGATTGTCTTGATAATCTGGTAAAATGATTAATAATACATTTGTGACATGTATAAATTAGTCTCATGTCAAACCCACACATGATGCCACCTATATGGATCAAAGTGCATGTTTCCAATTTAAAATGACATTTTAGTAAAAAACACATGTGGCATACTCAAAATTGAGAAAACATATTCATATTGTTTTTTTTAATTTAGGAAAATGATCCATGAGTCATTTGGGACATGTAGGGATCATCCGAGCCTCAATCCTATGCACGGTGTTACCGGTATGACTCAAAGTGTATCTTTTTATTCAAAATTGACATTAATTTTAGTGAAAAAAAACAACTAACATACTCAAAACTGATAAAATGATTTCAGATTGTTTTTATACTTTAGTAAAATTATCCATACATCATTTGTGGTATGTATGGATTAGACTCAGCTCAATCCGATGCACAGTGTGATCGGTATGACTCCAAGTGCACCTTTTTATTCAAAATTTACATTAATTTTAGTAAAAAAATGACATACTCTATAACAGTGTTTTTTTCTTATATTTGTGTTAGAAATTTTATTTCATTTAAATTCAGTATTTTTATCTTATTTTGGTAATTTCTATTGATGTTTTTGGTGATGTAGTGTGTTGTTGTAGCACACTGCACCTGTTTCTGGTGATGTAGTGTGCTGTAACATCACACTGCAGTTTTAACCTTTATCAGTGGTACTAAATGCACTTATAAAAGTATTATTTATCAGCACTTTTAAAGTCACTTATAAAGATACCATTTATTAGTGATTATACAGGCTCTGATAAAGTCAATATTTATCAGCGCTTTTAAATGCACTGATAAATCATTTTTTATCAGCACAAATAAAAGCATTGATAAAAGACCCCATTTATCAGCACTTTTTAAAGCACTGATAAAGGGTCTATTTATTAGTGCTAAATAAAAGCACTGATAAATGAGATATTTTATCAGCATTTTTAAAAGTGCAGATAAAAGTATGATCTATCAGCACTTTTATTTGCATTGATAAAGCTACCATTTATTAGCACTTTTTTAGTAATGATAAAAGCCATGAATTTTTAACCACACCGAGGTAGTCAAAGATTTTCTAGCACTAATAAAGGACAATTCTAGCACTGTTAAAGTTGTGTTTTGTAGTAGTGGTATGATCATAACTCTAATTACATTTTACCTTGAGTGATGAGAGAAAATTTATTATGAGGTAAATTGAAAAATGGGTATAGTATTTAAGGAATAATTATTAAATTTTAATTAAAGGAAGAAAGAATCTGGATAAAGAACTAAACTATGAGGCATGAATGATTTTCTATGAAGGATTGATTATAGAGGACAAAATTTTCTTCTTACACTTTGTTTTATTTTTCTGGTTGTAATGAATGATACTTGTTTAAAAAATTGTTTCTTTTGGAATCCCTATTGAGATATTTTTTTCTTGAGGACAATCAATTGTTCAAGTGTGAGAGAATTTTATAAGATAAATTTCTATAAATTTTTTTGGATTCATTTGTCTAAAATTTATTCATTTTTTATTCGATAATTCACTGGGTTTTGGTTTGTTTTAATAGGAATAAAAAATTTTGGACTCAAAGGAATAAATGATGAAAAGTGGAAAAAATAGGATTTACATGTTGTGTATTGTATACATGACATGTATTCCGCATTCACAGCATGCCTACAAAGCTATAGAACAACCTGTGAAGACTTTACAGGTCGTGAACATAGTACACGACATGCATATACATTACATGTCATGCATATTTCAAAATCAGAATCTCGCTAAAAGTGAATCACATACATGACATGCAAAGTTTACACAACATGAAAAGATTTGAGATCCCACTCAGTCAAAGATACAATCTGATTTTATAGAGGAGATTGTGGATCTCAAATACATGATGTGAAACCTGATTACATGACATGAAAATGTCGGAAAAAATCCACTTAAATCTAGTACACAACATGAAGTCTTTATACGTCGTGTACTTTTCAAGCCTATATATTTTTGAGTGCTCCTCCGTACACAGAGAGATTGGAGACCTACATATTTTTTTTTCATTATATATTTTAATTTGTTTCTCATCTAAACTTAGTTTCAATTCATTCCTTTCATTATTTTATTAAATCCTTTTGATTTTTTACCCATTCTATATCCATTATTTTTCTGTTTCAATTCCATTTTTGTTTCAATGCTCGTTTTAAATACCGTTCCCCATTATTTATTTATTTATTTCTATTCCTTTATTATTTATTCATTTCGAGTAAGTGTTTTATTGGATTTACATTGATTTTTAATTTTTTATCACGATTCTTTCTTTTCTAAATCGTGGATTTCTTATTTCTCAACTATGTTAAGATTATGATAAGCATGTTTTATATTCTTTTTCTTTAAATAAATACCTTCATGCGTGGATAATCCTATTAGGGTTATGGGTTGAGAGTAGGGGTGTTTCTAAGCCTAATGAATTCATGATTTAAACCTTAGTAACCCAATGAATAGTAATTATGTTAAAAAAAACTATTCATAAAATTCTCTTACACATACTAGACCATGGGGGGTGCAATTGAACAAACATGACCTAATCCGAGTTGATAATGCTATAACTATTAGCTTGTGACACTTTTTACATAGAATCTAAGAATAATGCATCTATGTTTTTAGTTATACCAGGAACAAGGGATAGTTGCAACATAGGTAGATCCTATTGATTTGACCAAAACCAATTGATGAACCTTGCACTACTTCAGAGCCTAATCTGTAGGACTATTCCAAGTTAAACTTAGGACTATCTTCTTCCAAGAGCCCTAAAATTGACCCTAATCCCTTCTTAGTTTTATGAATTAAATCCAAACTAACTAGTTATATAAAAATAAAATTATGGAAAGTGAACCCAAGTAATCCTTTCAAAGGGTTTTGTTTAAATTATTGCTTTCTTTCCAGTTATCCCTATGGGTTCAACCACGCATTTCCACTTTACTACGCCCTAGTAGTAGGTGTAGTTTGGGACTATAAATTTCTAATCTGATCAATGATTTCATGTATTAAATGACACATATAGGTGTATCATCTCCTTATTAATCCCTATATATAAGGAAGCAGAGAACTCCAACATGTTGGGATGAATTTATAGAAATAAAGCTATCTATACTTGATCTAGATAAGGAAATGGAATAGAAGGTTAGATCCATTCAACAACACATAACGGCAACTCAGTTTCGACAAAAAAAGTTAAGTTGAAAATCATTGGTGAGATCTAGAGTTCAAAGTTTGTGACAAAGTATTCCTATGAATATCTACTTAGAAGAAGGTTATGAGATTTTGAAATAAAGGAAATCTGATCCTAAGATATACTGGTCCCTTTGAAATTATTGATCCTATTGGGATAGAAACTTATCATTTATCACTTCCACTAAATATCTCTTAAGTTCATGATGTGTTCCATGAATCTCTATAGAGGAATTACATACCTTATCTTTCACATGTACTAAACTCATAGGTCATACCAATAGATAAAGATATGTCTTACGAGGAGAAACCAATGGAGATTTTGGATCGTAGAGAGAAAGCACTATGAAATCAGACTACTCACATGGTCAATGTTTTGTGGAGAAATCATAAAATTGAGGAATCTATGTGGGAAATTGAGGATGTGATGAGGAATAATTATCATTAGTTGTTTATATCATAGTGATATAATTTTTAGGGTAAAATTCTTATAAAGGAGTAGAATGTAACAACCCAAGTTTTATTGATACATTTCTCTTTAAATAAAATTTGTTTAATAGATTTCTTTACACGCAACACTAAGTTTAAATGAAACTTGAAAATCTATTGAAATATTATTATGTGAAAATTATATCATTTTTTAATTCATCATGTCAATATTATCTTAGTTTATTTGTTAGTAATTTTATGAAAAAGTTAATTTTTGGGTGAATAGTGAAAATAACGATTTTTAAAGAAAACTGTATTTTATTTTATAGTATTCTCAAAGATTCATTTTTTATTCAAATTGGTTTTAAAATTAAAATAATTTCTTATTGTTAAAAATAATTTAATTTATACCGGTTGGATTAATATTTTACTTGATCTTGGTATAAAAATACCTTTATACTTAAAAAAGACATTTTTTAGAAATTTTGTTTTCATTGCGCTTTGTGAGATTATTATAAAATGAATTTTTACCACTTATAGAGACTTAATTTGATAAAATGGATTCCATATTTTGAATTAGGAAGTTTAAAATTTGTAAACACATCTCTTTTATTTTTAGGCACTATGAATAGTAACCATAGTAAAATTTATCACCTCAGTAAAGGGTAAATTGGGTAATTAGAGTTAAAAAATAATGTGATAAGGAATTTAAAATATATATAATATTTGACTTTATTTCATTGGATGATTCTATTTCATCCATAATCATCCAAAATTCAAAAATATGACTTTTTTCCATTTGGATTTGATTTTATTCTTTATAATATTTAAGTAAATGATAAAGCCAAAAAATTTCATTCTCATGCTTTTAATATATATAATATTTTGTGACAAGGATAAAAAAATTATTTTCAGTTATAAATAGTAATTTGAAATGTTAATGAATTAATTTTATCATGGTATTTTATTTTTAATTTTTATTAATGAAATAATTACCTTAAATTCTTACGCAACGTCAATGCATTATTTATTCAATTAATAGAAAAATAGAATAAATTATTTTAAAAATATTAAAAGTAATATAATTTGGGTGATTTATAGTGTTTCATGAATTTTATTGATAAATATAACATATTAAAGATGCTTTAAGGGTATATATTTTAATTACATTGATGTCATGTTGTTTTCAAAGTCAAATTAAATGAATAGTTCAGAAAAAGACATTAATGATGTTTTATAATAAATAATATTTTATTAAATAATTTAAAATTAATAAAAATAATATCTACATCCAAGTGAATGGGATATGGTTTATAAAATCAACCATGGTATATTTATGTTTCATTTTTCCTTTTGTAGTGACATTCTTGACCCTTAAAGGGTTGAAAACTTTAATATTGCGGTAATTGTGAAAAGGGTTAACAGTGGGGGGGGGGGGGTAAAACTAAAAGGAAAGGATAAAAATATAACTAAAACTTGTAATTTTTTTATTTTATGTAATTATTCTATATAATCCTAATATTATATTCAAATTATATTAAATTTTATCCATTTTTACAAGACAAATAATTTATATTAATTTAATACTTTAAGAATTTCCAAGAATACCCCTCCCTGCACTTATAAAAGGACACAAATTATCTCTTTTATTTAAACCACTTTTAGTAAAATATATCAATGAAAAACTATCCATTTATATTATCAACATATATATCCATGTTTTAGAGGTTATTTTCTTCCCAAAATACTAACCCTAGGTCCCATAATAGGGGATCTAAAGGAAGTCAACCAAGGAAGAGGTAATCTTTATTACCGACTCTTTCAATTTTTCTTCTTCTAGTTTCTATTAATGTGTCATAACCATCCTAAAATAATAAATATAGTACCATAAACATACTGAGGTGTTATTATGATTATATTCCAACCATTTTCCATCTCTTTTCCAACCTATGAAAAATGAAAACATTGCTTGTGTGTACGTACAACTTATCATCTCCACATAGTGGTGAAATTTATTTTTTATCACCAATTTAATTGTATGGTTGTAAATATAGACATCATGAATATATATTATATTTATGACATAATAATTATTTTTAAATTATAATATCATATTTACCTTCTTACCTTCCAACCAGTTGGAAAGCGACAATGTCACTCATTCGTATATGTGAACTACCACCTCCACAAAGCGATGTGATTCATTTTTAATTTATGATTTACATGGATGGTAATAAGGATATATTTAATTAATATATATTATATATATATATATGATATAATAATGATTATGTAAAATTTAATTATTATTTATCTTTATTTTGTTTCATCTTTTGAAAAGTGAAAACAACGTTCATGCATACATATGACCTATTGTCTCCATGAACGGTATAACTCATTTTTCTATCTATATAATTTATGGATACATACATACATACATACATATATATATATATATTTAATATATAATATATTTATATAATTAATAACATTATATATATTATGTAACCTTGATCAAGATTTAAGGACTGAAACTATCAAACCAAACATACATGAAAAACGAAGCGGTTAACACCTAAAATAATGATAATAATAAAATATTGTTAAAAAAGGTGATAATATATTATAAATGAATAATATATGATATTATAAATATTTATATAGTTTTTATGTAATTATAATAAATCTAAATTAATTATACTTAAGATTAAAATCACTTATGAGGAAATTTAAACTTGAGGGTAAGGGATTTCATCTCAATTTCTACTCTATTGAGACATATTTGGTATTATGAACCTATTTACTTCTATGTGGTGTATATGTTTCCCATTTTTTATTTTTAAAATTAATATATATTTTTTCAAGACGATTAATTTTTCAATTCAAGTTTATTCTTTAAAAGGTTTACAATTTAAAAGTTACCAAAGAGGTAAGAATTTATTTTACAATCTTATTTTGGGATTAATCTTATTTTAATTAAAGGAATATTGTAATCTATCCAATATAAAATCCATATATTTTATTATCCTATGGATATTTAAGGATTTTACTTACCTTTTTACAAATTTTCATCTCTTTATAACTTTAATCAAGAAAATAAAATTTTAAATAAAATCTAATCTTATTTCTCTTTCGATCGAGTATATTTCTCTTCTATGTCCATATTTTTATAAATTGTTTTATAAAAGTAAATTTATTTAGTAAAATTATTTAGTAAGGAAATTTTATATTATCCTTTAATTTTTAAAAGTTTTTAAATAAATATTTCTAATGTTTTTCCAAAAGTTCCATTTTTGACTTTCTTTACAAAAAAGTCAAAAGGAATGTTTTTTTAATTTATAAGACCTTAACGTATTTTCTCTCCTCCATAACTATTTTACACTGTTTATATTCTTATATAAGTTCTTAACGATTTTTTAAATAAGAATATTTAATTAAAACTTATTTTAATATTTCAATTCTATTTTACTTATTTATCCAACTAAAATGTTTTTATTACAAAGCCTATATTTCTGATGAACTGATATATTTTATTTCTTATTAATTTTGTGGTCATTAATATTCTATTGAAAAATTATTTCTTATGATCATTTTTCATTGTAAATTACATTTATATTAAATATCGATATTATTTTTATCATGTATATGAGTATCACCTAAACTATATACCATTTCTACATAGAGTGTTTTACTCTAAAAGCAATTTGATTAATTAAAGAAATATTAATATTCTATATTCTTTACTCAATATAGATATTTTTTGATAAGGGATATTTTTTATAAATTAAATTGATTATTCAATATATTAGGAATACATTGGAAATGTAATGATGGGTGGGTATCATAATTATATATCCCCTTAATGCATTGACAGGTATCATGTGCTAAATAATTTAGCGAGCCTTATTAAATGGGTTCTTGGTGTATACCTACCCATCGATTAAACTATCTTGGTAGATGGTCTTGATGGTAAATATATCATGATGTCTGAGATAATGATGTAAAATAATAAAAATTCCCTTCATTGATAATTCAATTATTTTGATCCATGAGATTAAAACATTGATATTATCCATGGATGTATTTCGTGCTCAAGTTATTGATTAAATGGAACATGTTTTCAATTATTTACCTTTACATATTTATTATACCTTATTTACTCATGATAGCTTCTACTATATGTAGATCACCATTTATTTTTTTACATTCCCTAGGATATAAATAAGGATATTATAAATAATATCAAGGATACAAGAATATTTTTATGCTATGTATTTTATATTTCCAATGTAATATGAGAATCATATATGTATATGGTTCTTCAAGACTACTAAACTGACTGGTACTTTAGGATGAGATCCATTGTATCTTTTACCAATTTAATAAAGTAGAAACTGGATTTAGGCTATTGGAGTTGGGGTTTATACATTTTGGAAAACACCCATAACCCAAAACATTTGGACTTTGGCAAGGTTATCCAACTTAGTCTCGGTGTGTGTAAAAATAACATGAAAATACATGATAGGTAGATAACAAAAAATACCCAACCTAAAGTTTAATATCAATTGCACCATCATAATTCAAAAAAAAACACCACTATACCTCATGAAATCCATCACAACCATTTCCACCACTAAATGCATCATACCACACAACAACCACACATAACCACACAATTCCACTTTTAATTACATGGTCATACATTTACCAAAATTTACCAATTACAAGAAAAAAATTATTTCACTAATATTAAATTAACTAATTCAGTTTTATAATATTAGGTTTCATCCGACACTTCATTCATTTACCAACCCATTTCATTTATCGTTCAGTTCATTTAAGCCAATTACCACCCATAAATTTTTGCCCATGATAGATTAGTTTAGCATTTTAATTAATTATATGCTTAACAGAGAAACTAAAAAATCCACACCACATCAAAAATCATCTACCCCACATCAAAAAATAATCATCACAATAAAAAATATGAAAATACATCACCATAATCCAACCATCTCACCAAAATAAACACACATCAAAACTGCTAAACATCATCCCATATGACATACCATTCTAACCAACTATAACTTGAATAAAAAATACATTACACCTTGAACCTAGTCACCACCATCATCGATAAATCCCCAAAATATCCATACACATCACACAAGATAACACATCCATTATATCAACACATATAGTCACATCTCAGCTTCCATATACACTTCAATTTTAGTTCAAGGGATTTCATGACATCACATCTTCTTTAGCATGAGTCTTATCACATGATTCTAGATTTTAATAGAAAAAAGATTCATTATCCATATATAAGATCTTAACCTTTTATTCAAGGTGAGTTAAAACAAGTAACACAATAAGGGCTTCACAATCATAACAACTACAACACAACAAGGATCCCAAAAACCATGATTTTCAGCAACCTAAAAAAGAAATCATAATTTCATTAAAAATATCATTAAAAGTAGTAAAAATATGTGATTATTACTCTTACCATTCAATTTTAGTTAAATATAATTAATTATTTTCTTATGATAACCTATACCATCCACCCAAAGGAAGACAATGCAATCCTCACACATGCATATAAAAAGAGAGAGAACAAGGATCCCCTACCTCAAAAAATCTTTCCAAATCACCAAGCACAATAGGGAGAGGGAGAAACAATATAAAGGACACAAACACACAAGGAAACAATAGATCAAATTGAATCACACTAAAGGATCATAAAAAACATAGCCTCAACGTACCCTAGTCAAAACAACATCAACATCAAGAATTCTTAAAGAGAGGAATAATAGGAAATAGAGGGGAATACCAAAAGGAATCACCAAAGATATCAAAATATCAAACTCCTTTATCTAAGGATCAAATATAGAGATAGGGGGTTGGAAGATCCTCTGAAATTGTCTAGGGTTATCATAAAACTCAAGAGTAATGAGATAGGAATGAGGTAAAATTGAGGGTTTCCAAAATTTATAAACTGGTTGGGACTCATCAAATTCATGATGTGAAACACTGACTCATGCCATAAATATTTGTGTGTCACACCAATTTAGGCTATGAAATCAATTCTGGCCTTGAATGAATTTAATTCAAAACCCCATGAAAATCCATTGACCTTTGTGGTTCCTTAGCCCTGAATTCATTCATGTCATGAATAATTCTCTCACGTTGTGAATTAATTAAGCAAAAAATTGTATTCCAAAACTTTAAAACATGAATCAATATCCTCCAAGTCACAAAAAACCATTCATATAATGAACATATATTCATTCCATGAACAACCATATGTAGCAAAATTTCTGCCCCAAACCCCATCGAACCATCCTAGAGCTTCCTCCAAACATCTCTAACTCCCAAACCAGTAAAGTAATGGACTGAGAATGCATAGACCATTACATTTGGTACCTATAAAATGATTCTCATCCTAGAGAATAAAAAAAACCTATAAGAAGATAAAAAATGGAAAAGGTATGAACAAACATCTCATGAGATACCTCTCAGGGATTTCATTATAACTAAACACAAGCACTAACCAACCGAAACCAGCAAGGGGGAAATGCACATCTTCATAAATAAAAAATATTCAAGAATTACATTATTGAATTAAAAAAGGGAAAAAAACTCATAAAAAACTCAGGGTATTGGGCATGCATCTATGTCTCATGTTCCCAAGTACCCTCCTCTAAGCCACCATGCCTCTACAATACTCAAATCAAGGGGATGTTTCATCCACATAACACCTTCTCTTAGAAATCATAGATCTCTAATGGTATCTACATGAACATCAAGTCATACTAGATATATAAATCTCCCAGTCAATATCATGGGAGTCGTCATGAATATATTGATGAAGTTGGGACATGTAGAAGATGTCATGGATCCTATCCAGCCGTGGTGGAATCACAAACCTATAAGACACCTCAACAATGCGCTTTAGAACCTCAAAAGAATAAAAAAACTGGGGAGAAATATTACTCCATATGACAGACCTATGCTACCCCTGATGAGGGACACCCTCAAGAACACGTGGTCTCTAACCTCAAACTCCAAAGGCCTCCTCCTATGATCATTATAGATATTTTGACGATCCTGCACCACCTTCATCCACTATTGGACCATCTAAATTTTCTATATAGTGCTATAGACCATATTAGGACTAAGGACCATTGATTCCACAACCTCTATATAACATAATGGAGAACAACATGAAAACCTGTAAAACGACTCAAACGGGGCCATTCCGATGGATGAGTGATAACTGTTACTATATAAAAACTAAAATAGGGGTAGTTTCTTTATCATTGATCTACCAAAATCCAAGACTCATACTTGAAACATATTCTCCAGTGTTTGGATGGTTCTCTTTTCCTACACATCCATTTGAAAATGAAAAGAAGCTCTAAGGCATCATTGGGAGCCAAAATCATACTAAAATACTCTTCAGAATAATGAGGTAAAATGATGACTCCGATCAGAGATGATGGTACTTAGTAACCCATGAATCCTAACCACATCATCCATATACCTTCTAGCTAAAACATCCATGAAACATGATTTAAATATTTCCAAAAAGTGATCTGGACTCATAATTCAGTCCACTATCACCCAAACTTCATCACATAATCCTTGATACTAGGGTAATATGGTGATGAAATACATCAAAATGTACTCCCAATTGCACTTGGAGACATCCAATGGCTATAAAAACTCTTAAGGAATATGGTTCTTGGCTTTAACCAACTGACAGACTAAACACAATTCCAAGAACTCTGTCACTTATCAATTCATCCCAGGCCACCAAAGCTACATCCTCAAGCTACGGTACATCTTATATACACCCGAATGTAATGATAAGGGTGATATTTGGAACTCATGAAGGAATCCCTCATGCATAGATAACAAAATGAATAAACTCCCTTGAAACAACATTTGATTATGACCATCTTCTAACAATCCCTATGGGGAATCAATATGGCCAACCCAACCACACATCACCTCTACCTATGATTCCCCCCGTTGAGACTCATACACCTATTTCATAAAGGATGATTACTCTATCATTTGATAATGAAAAACTCTACCACCAACTTCCTCAACATCAAGATGCATCACTGCAACCTCCTCAATCCCTCTCCAAATATCCTCAGACTCCGGAACCACATATCCTCGAGGCCTTCGAATTAGTGCATCAACAACTACATTCCCCTTTCCTAGAGTTAGGAGATATCAAAATAATAATCTTAGAGAAACTAAATCCACCTATGTTGATGTAAATTCAGATACTTTTGAGATAAAATATACCTCATGATCTTTTGTTCTGTTAAAACCATAAATTTCTCACCGATTATGTAATTCCACCACAACTCAGTGTAAACAAAAACGATTCTAACTCCAGATCATGGGTGGCATAGTTACACTCATGAGGGAGTAAATATCTAGACATACAAGATATCAATACTCCCTGATTCATCAATATTCATCCCAAAACCATATGGTATGTGTCGTAAAACACCTTGAACATTACACCTTCCTCTAGAAACCAAAGCCCTAAGGAACCGATCTGACTCTCCTTTATGTTACTGAATATGGACGAAAACTCATAAATACAGATGAAAAACTAGTTTTTTTAGAAAAAGACATCAATGGGACCACAATATAAGATAAATTGAATAAAACCTCCAGTAATATCCCACAATACTAAGGAAACTATAAACCTATGTCATGTTATTAGGTGACTCCCAAGACATAGTTGCCTCTATTTTTGACGGTTCCACAAACACACCCTATTAAGACGCCACATGTACAAGTAAATGAACCTATAACATCAAAACTTTCACTTATATTACTTTCTCCATAGAGATAATGGTGTCAAAGAACTTACAAAACAACTATGAGATGGTTGGGATGCCCCTTATCTGAATTTGAGTAGATCAAGATATCGTTAATGAAAACAACTACAATTTGGTCCAGGAACTCAAGGAATGTATATTTCATGATACCCATGAACAAAACTAGTGAATTCATTACACTGAACATCATGAACACATACTCTAAGTATCTATATATTCACATAAATCAATTTTTGAAAACAAACTAGCTCCCTTTAGCTGGTCAGATAGACCATCAATCATCATAAAGGGGTAATAGTTCTTGACCATCAGCTAATTAAACATCTAGTAGTGCACACACAACCTCATACTACCATTTTACTTCTTAGTGAACAACACTAGAGCACCCCATGGTGATACAATTTATTGGATGAAACCCCTTTTCATTAGATCATCAACCTAAAACCTCAAATCACATAGCACCATTGTCAGCATTCAATAGGGGGCCATCAAAATAAAAGATGAAACCATTTGAAACTCTATCCAAAATTAAATGTAACATTGAGGGGTTAGGGTTACAACCTCATTTGGGAATACATTAATAAACTCCTATACAACCATGGGAACATACTCTTCTCGAGCTTCTACTAATAGTTTCGCCAACTAAGATAACATAGTCTCTATATGCCCGTCGCTCATCTGATGACCCCACTCACCAATGAACGCCACTCACTGTCACTCTATATCAGAAAAAACCCCTCCTATGAAATAAATCGATGAATATACAAAAAAAATATAGTCAATCAATAACAATGATAATAATGTATGAATGTATCTATAGCAAGAAGAAATCCCCCACTAACTGGTGATGGACCATCACCATTTTATATCCATGGAACACATCAAATAAAGATGATTGACCTATAACTAGCATATATTACACCAAATTCACTATCAGTCTCTCTACTCCAGTCCCAAAGTATAGACTGAAGTAGGAAGAGTAAAAGAGTGTGAGATTCTTAAATCAAATAAGGAAGAAAATATGGTAGATGATAAACTGATCATTTGTTAAACTACATCTTAACCTTCTAGAACTTTCACCTCTATCACATTAATCTTGTATTAACCCATTTTGTATGATATATTTATCTTTCAATAAATCTAATTTATTTGATAGCTTTCGATACATTCAACCTTCAATCATTTGGAATTCAAATTTGCTCTAAATGTAAAATTTGTAATCAACATAGAGAAGATACTAATCACATCTTCCTTTATTGTGCTATTGTTTATGCTCTTTAGAACTATATTTTTGAAATATTTTATTGAAGATGGTTGATTCTTGACTCTGTCAAAAATCAACTTATGAAATGTGCAGAGTTGGATGGATCTCAACAAATCAGAAACCTTTTCCTTGCGGCGGTTGCCGAACTTCACCATATGATCTAGTATGATCAGAACACAATTATTCATAAAAACTACTCACTCAATATTAATACAGGTCATACCTGGATCCATATTTCCATAAAAGAAGCTACTTTGATTCAAAAAGCCCATTTACACAATACCGTACATGGTTTTGGAATCCTGAAACATCTACAGATCAATGAAAACTTCTGCCAACCACACCACACTCTGGAGGTGTTTTGGGGAGCTCCTCTCCCTGGATGGATCAAAATCAACATAGATGGTGCCTCCAAGGGAAATCCGGGACCTACAGGGTGTGGAAATTTATTCAAGAACCACATAGGACAGATTATAGAATGCTTTATGGGTCATTGTGGCATTTCCTCCTCCCTTGAAGCCGAGATGATGGGCTTGATTCATGAGAATAAATTTTCCATGGTTTATGGTTGGAACAAACTTTGGATTGAAAGTGACTCGACAACCATCTTCCAAGAAATTTGGAATGGCGTAACTCATTTAGCTTGGCCGATTACTACCCGTTGGATGGAATGAAACCGATTGCTCACTGACCTGAACTACATCATCACACATGTTTATCTGGAAGCAAACATGGTTGCTGATGGCTTGGCCAACTTGGGATTTAATCAAGACATTACCTGGTGTAAAGACCTCCCAGCTACTCTTATTCCCTTCCATGAAAAAGATTGCAATATGATCCCATAATTTAGAATTTTTTAATCTTTCTTTTAATAAATTTTGTGCTTTGGTCATTTTGGCCAAGGCATTACCTCTTAAAAAAATATATCCAATTTTATACTTAAAAATTTATTTTTTTTCTAAAAAATAGTTTTCAACACATTTTACACACATATTTTAAAGTGAATTCATGCCACTTATAGGAATTGAATCCTTAAAATTGGATTCCATATTTGGAATTATGACAATAAAATTTGGTAAATAGGTCTCTATTATTTTTAGTCATTATGAATAATAACCTTGATAAATTTGGGTCACCTTGATAGGATAAAAAAGAGTTAAAACTTTAGGATAAGGCTTTAAAATTTCTCTAACACATGTATTTATCCTATTGTATGAGTGTATTTTATCCATGTATATCCAAGTGTTTAATATATGTCCACTTTGTTCCATTTTTCTTTGATTATCTCCAAATCCATTCATTATTTTATTAAAGATAGAGTGAAAGAAAAGAAAACACAACAAAGAAACAAAGAAAAAAAGAAAAAAAGTCATGAGATATATGAAGCTCTAAATTTGTGCATCCCAAGAGAATCTTCTCTTTCTAGATTATCCCTCTCAATGGGAATGGAGCGTATATCATAATAAAGGATGATACTTGTACTGCCCTAAGTTTTTCTGTGCCGGTGATTTGGAGGGGGAAAGATCTCCGATGCCTTCCCCCTTCTCCTTCCCCTTCCTTATTTTTCTCCTTTTCTCTCTCATATGGTTTTGTTGTCTCATAGATGCTTCGTTTGGGTTGATCGTGATCTCGATGGTGCTGTTGACTCAGGTTTTTTATTTCGACGATGAAAGGTCAGATTTTGTGGCGAGATGTTTGTCTGGTGGTGGTTGTGGACTTCTTGGGTGTATGCGCTTATATATTTCAGCCTTATCGATGATGTATTCTTTCAGGGTGGTTTGGGGTCTCAACAACGAAGGATGTTCTCGGTTGAAGCCCTTGGCTACTAGATCCCTGTTCTAACCAATCGTTCCTATTTGCCTCTCTAAGTTGGATCTGTAGAGGAGGTTACTAAGAGGTTTGGGGTTCTGTGGTTCGATGGTCGGAGGTCTTTAATTCACTTCTTTGTTGGATCGATGATAGAGTTCAGTGTTGGTATTGGTAATGTCATGGATAAGTTCTGATTTTTTGGATCTGATTGGGTTTCTTACTTATTTCCACTGGAGAAGGTTTGATGTTTTTTCTAAGAGCGATTAACTTGTTTTGATTTTATTCGGTG
This sequence comes from Viscum album, assembly GCA_963277665.1. NCBI lineage: Eukaryota > Viridiplantae > Streptophyta > Magnoliopsida > Santalales > Viscaceae > Viscum > Viscum album. The sequence goes on from OY728148.1 coordinate 1,456,852,035, forward strand.
ACATTTCATGTGTATGGTTTTGGGTATCTCTGCATTTTTACTGGCTTCCTGGTATCTGGTTTGGCTTTTGGGGTGAAATGTGTTGATCTCGGTGTTAGTGATGATAGCGGTTAATGATGCTGGTTGCTCGCCTTGGTGTTGGTCATAAGTGATTAGGTTGTGATGAAGAGTTTCTCAGGAGGCTCACTAGTTCTAGGATGTTGTATTCCCTGTTTACAGTAGAGGGATGTTTCTACGGTTTGGAGGGTTCTGGTGGTCATCTCAGACATCACCGACATCTGTTTATTTGGGCTGATGCGTTTGGCATGTCAGGGTGAGCAGCTCGAGTGGCTTCTGTTCGTGATGTCTGTTGGTTGTCGACAATGATGGTGCGGTGACCTCTTCTATGTAGTTGATGTTTTTATGAGGTTATTTCCATTGTTCCTAAAAAATCCCTTATTTTTATCTACTCTAGATCCAAGTTATCACCTTTCACTCTGAGGTGGAGTTGAGTGGTGATCTCCATGGTTCTTTGGGAAGTGAGCCAGTGCGGGCGACTTTAGGAGGTTTTCAGTGATGATGAATTGATTGTCAACGACGAGTTCATCTATGGAGTTGTTTCTCATGGTGGTTGGAAGAGGTGCGACTGATGGTGTTTGTGTGACGTGGGCTGGATGGTCCGTGGCTCGAGGCATTGGTGATGTGCTGTTTGAAATTTGAATCAGGGTTCATAGAGACAATTCAAGGCGCATTGATGTTGGTTTTGTTTGAATTTTTAGAATTTTAAAACTTTTTTTGGATGGTCATGTATGATGGTGCACTATTTTTAATGTCTCTGTATGGTTCCAACTTTTCCTTAAAGTGTCTTTTTAATAAAATAAAAAAAATGAATTTGGAGGATGATGCTTGTACCAATAGTCCTCATAGAAGCAAGAATATCAACAACTTTGTTTCCCTCCCTCCAAGTGTGTACGACTTCCATGAAGTCACTGATGTAACATATTAATCTTATAATATCATAGGATATAGACTAGGGAGTTATGATGGTTCCAATCATGGATTCATGGATTATGATATAATCTATTTCCACAACTACTAACACAATGTTCCATTGTTTTCATAACTAAAGACCGGTGAGAAGTTCCATAGCCTCGACCAGAAGGGAGTGTCCAATACCAAAGTGGGAAATGACAGTAAGGATAATCCATCTCCTCAAATCCTGAACCACACCACCACACTTCATATCATTTGATCAACATGAACCGTTGGTATTTATCTTGAAACCAATAGGGTGTGGTGACTAGTGAACTCAGTTTCCAAGATTAGACAAGGAATCAAAAATGATGCCCACCTGGAACAGTTTGAGCGAAGGATCCTCATTCCATTTCTTGAAAATATTCACCCTATCAATCAGAATATTATTTTTCCTTATAACTATAGATTTCCCAAAACCAACCACTCCCTCATGTTTGGATTTTTTTTTGGCATGCCAAATGCACCAACAACCTGTAGATAAGATCAAGCTTCAAGCTTTCTTTTATGGACCTTCTTCACCCGTACCATGAAACCATATTTTGAGAAAAAAATATTCCATTAACTATAATAAGAAAATACTAGTTAAATCTCCAAATTCTTTCGAAACATCATTAGCCCATTGACTGGTGAAAAATAGATAATCTGAGCTCTCCTCATTGTACTCCCTATAGCACATACACTGGGAAACTAGATTTATGAACATATTTTTAACATTATCATCCATAGGTAATGCATGGTTCCTTATCATCCAAACAAGGAAGTTATAATTGAATGGAATTTCTTTAATCCATAATGAGGGACCCCAACCATCTTGGGAAGATGAGCTGTGAGTCACCCTTCGATACTCCTTTGTTGTAAAGTCCAATAAAGAGGATTTAGTAGAACCAAATTTGTCTGGTTCTTCATTAATAATAATAATATCAAAGGACTCATGATTATTATTATCCAACACTACATTGATAAACATCGAGAACATTCTTGCATGTTTGATGGAGATATCAGGAACCAGACAGCCTAGAAATCCAAGCGTAGAACCAATCTAGTCATGATGCCAGAATGTAATACCCCCTTCCCACTATCCACCTAGAATGATGTCGCAGAGAATGAAAATGGGAAGAAATAAATGGCCATATCAATGAATGCCTCCCTCTAGGAATTTTACTTCCTCCTCAAGTTTTATAACCCATGAATCTACTCCAAAACATTCGTTCTTCAATAACTTCCCAAGTGAGATTTTCCCACATGCCATGCAACATGTCCGCGATACTCTTCACTCCAATAACTCCCTCCTAAATGGGAATCTCCATCCTGTTTCAGGAATCCCAATGTCTTTTTTCATCCTCATGAGCATCCCAAATAAAATAAGATAGGATATTATAAATTATGGTGACACTCCCTTCGGGAATTTGGTGGTTGATAAAGCATGGATTGAAATAGAAGATAGGATGATGTTAGCTAAAGTTACACTCCCTTTAAAAGATAAAAAACGATTCTTCCATTTCATGAGATGTACTATAATTCTACTTGAAATATTATCAAAGTGATGGGTGTTAATTTGTCCAAGAGATATTTGGGTGCTGAGATATTTCATGGGAAGGGACCCTCTCTGCATTCCCATCCTCATACTCAAGTTTCCGATCCTTGTTTCCAAGAATTTATTTGAAATGAATAAATGTATCTTGGTACAATTGATGACTCATCCGCTCCAATGGAAGTAAGATTAAAGGATATCATTAATTCCATAGATTGAACTCTTGTAATGATTAATGAAGATGATTGTGTCATCTACAAACATGAGATGAGAGATAGAAATAAAGCGTGACTTACTACAATAACGTAAGATGTTGATATTCAAAATTTTTATATCAATAAGTATGCTGAGAACATCTTGAGAGATAACAAATAAACTTGTCGATATTAGATCTCCTTGTCTATCCTAATAACAGCTTTAAAGAAACCATGACTTCCTCCCATGAAGTGAACAGTCATCCATAAAGAACTGAAACATCTGAAGATTAGATCTGAGGTCCAAGAAGAGAATCCCATACCTACCAACACTTTAATAATGAATCTACATTCAATTATATCATAGGATTTATCCTTATCCAGCTTGAGCACCATGTTTGATCCATATGTTTTAATGTTCATGTCACTGATAATATCCTGATCTAAGGCCATGGAATCCTGAATTGATATTTCTTTAACAAAATTGTGTTGTTTGATTAAGACCCAGATGGTGAGATGAGAGTCAATTCTTCTGTTGATGATTGTAGCCATAACTTTGTATGTAAAATTACACATAATCATTGGTCGATAATGTTGGAGGGAGGAAGGAATTTTGATTTTAGGAATGAGAACCATGATGGTTTTACAAGAATCATGAGGAAGACTACCACCATGAAAGAAATAATGAATGGCCATCACCATATCCTCCCTGACCGTATTCCATGAGGCTCTCAAGAAAGATCCCAGGAACCCATCAGGGCCGGGGGAACTCTCTAGTTTGAGGCTCTTCATGCCATCTAAAATTTATTCCTCATTTTGTAAGGATTAAAACTGCTCATTATCATGGCTAGAAACAATATTAGGAACCACATATATAACCTCTTTATGGAAACTTGGGAATCCATCAGGCAGACTAGGATTAGGACTAGTAAGGAGATATTTGAATAAAGTCTCATCCATTCACCCAACCACATTGCGGTCATCAGTATAATATCCATCCTACAACAAAATATTGGGACTAACAGTCATCCATATTTCTTTAATACATGTATAAAAGTAAGCTGAGTTCTGGTCCCTCTCACGAATCCATCTCACTCATGATTTTTATCGTGCCAAATGTTCGTTCCTCATAATAATTTCATCCAATTGTTCATTTCTATTAATAAGATCTCCAAACACATCCTCATTTAAAGTGAATTCTAGGTTGAACTCCAAATGGTCAATTTTTTCCTTCACCACATCCACTTCCATATCACGAGGAGGTAGATTTTCTATCCACTCCTGAAGTTCACCTCTAATCCGTCTTAGTTTATTATGTAACTTTTCCCATGAAGTTTCATGCATAGGATTATTACATGAATCATTCACCATCTACTAATAATTTGGGTAGTTAATCCAAATATGGGAGAAACTATAACATTCCCTCCAATCCTTATTGGAAGTAAGAGAGGCCAAGAGGGAGGAGTGATTAGAGACATTATGCACCAGGTGAGTAATCTTAACATTTTGATAAATTGAAATTTCATGGACATTTACAAGACAATGGTTAATCATTAACCATGTACATAAGATTAATCTTTTATTATTAAAACAAGTGTAGAGGATTCTAGAAAAACCTTGGTCCATCAGTCCTTTTCGAGCCACAAATTGAATAAATTCCAAGTTGGCCTTGTAAGAAAAGCCCCCTCTACTTTTCTTATCACTTGGCTCTACCACCACATTGAAGTTTCCTCCAACAAACTAGGAGGAATCCACATGATCAAAGGAATCAACTTCTTGCCATAGGGAAACTCACTTTTGATCATCACAACTACCATATATAAAATAGAAGAAAAAGTCTTGGCTGAGGGTTGTAACCTTCACAGTGACACACTGTTCTAAAGCTTTAACCAAATCCATTGAGATGTTTGAACTCTAGAAGATCCAGATATGAAGATTTTGTGGTTCAGTATGCACGCACCAACTCAAGTTGATTCTACACGCAAATTCTCATATTTTGGAAGATATTTTCTTGGGCTCAAGAATCACGACTAAATAATCCTTATTATAATGAACCTCATTTTTGATAAGGTCAATTTTCACCTGAGCACCCAAGTCTCGAGAATTCTAGATGAGAAGAGAAGACATTAAAAATACTGGTACATGGATTTGGCTCCAGGAATATTGGCCTTGTTATCCTGAAGAGAATACTATTAACGATTGTGCCTCAAATGGGATATGGTACGCGATCCAATATGATCTAGAGATGAAGTCACTGAAGGAGGAGTTGATAGAAACTAGGCACTGAATTTATGCCTACTTGGTTTGAACAGTGTGATTTTTGGTGAAGAAGCCTGTAGGTCACCTTATGTGCTCAAAGGATCACTTGAAGGATAGGGAAAAGAAGGAACTATCTTCATAATTGGGTTTTCAATAAGTGGATCATCCAGATTAAAAATCATAATATCATCCTGATCAAGAGGTAAAACACTTAGAGGGTCTTAAGAAGAACAAGACATATCATCTATTGTTCTTGTTGAATTGGAATAGGGAAAGATTCCTGGGGGGGGGGGGGGGGTTCAAGGATATATTTAACTTTGGATAACCACATAAAATAATTTTGAAGTTGGAAGGATATATCTAGGGGAGACATGGAAGATGACTCCTTAAAAGGAACCAAGGCAAGGAAATGATTTCCTTCAACCTCCTAGGGAGATGGTTGGATAAGATCATGGATCAAGTCTTCCAAGAAACCTTGAGGAGGGGACATATTCATCACAAAACGATATCCAATAGTGAATTTGGATCTTGCGGATGAATATCTAAAAGGATTCAAAAGAGATCCCTCTTCTAGATATTCTAAGTGCTTCCTCCTGAAAATGGGAAAAAATGACCCTATAGATGGAAAAAGGAGAAAAACTTGGGAACCATAGGATAAAAAAGAGTTTGGAACCATTCTAAAGACTCATATACATGAAGAAAAATTTTCTCTGGAAGAGGCAAATATAAATCCATTTCCACATAGACCCGAGCTACAAAATCATCCTCCAGAAGCAATGTGCGTTCATCCATGCATAGGAAATGACCAAGGGAGTCACCAATGGCGCGCAAGAAGGAGATGTTATAAAAAGGAATGGGAAGACTAGGAATATTGATCCAAACTGAATCTCAGGGAGAGTCCCTCCCTTGATGAATCTTCATATCCCACTGCATCAGAGTGAAACTCCATCGACCCATAGACCTTGGAGATTTGCACCACACTTGGAAAAAGTCTTCATTTGATGCCAGAACCATGCAAAAGGATTTGTAGTTCAGGGAAGAGACCCTAGATGAAGCCGATATCCCCCCATGAACCCACGAAGATGAAAAAATCTAAAAGCATTGGCCTTTCAGAGCTGAATATTTCCACCAACATCCAATAGAGGCAATCTAAACCAGCACTGAAAGCTACAAAAGAGAAATATAGAACCAGAGAACCTTCTTCCATCGATGCCAATGAGGAGACACCAGAAAACTTTGGAAAGAAAGGGGGATGGGACCAAAAAGGGGGGCCATATAGAACATCCATGAAATATTACCCATTCTATAGAGGTGTTTTGGTTTCCACCTCTGCGTCATAAGACAAACAGAGGGTAGAAACCGTTGAGGGGCCTGGATCTAAGATCACCAGAATAGGTGCTGCCAACTTTGGAGATATAGACGAAGGCCTAATGGTAAAAGAGTTTTAAAAGAGAGAAGAAAATTAGGTGCATTCTTAGGAGCTGTGACATAAAGTAAATCCATTCTTATTTCTTTGATTACAACTTTTATATTAATTTAAGAAAAGAATAAATATAAAAATATCACTCTCTTGACTTTAATATCTCTACTTTTTTTACATAATGATAAAAAGAGGACAAGTTCAGTTATAAATTTTTACTTGAAAGATAAATTAATTTTTTATCATATAAATTAATTTTTAGTTTTTAGTGATTGAATAATTACCTTAAATTCTTATAAAACACCAAAAAAGTATTTATTCAATTAATAGAAAAATAAAATAAATGATTTTAAAAATATTAAAAGTAATAAAATTTGGAGGAATATATGTGTTACAAGAATTTTATAGATCAATATAATATATTAGATATGTGTGAAAGGTTTATATTCGAATTCCATTTATATCATATTTTTTTCTAGGTCAAATTTGGTGAATAGTTTTAAAAATGAAATTAATAGTATTTTATGATAAAAATATTTTATCAATTATTTAAAAATCATAAAAATATGGAAAGAGGAAATTAGTATGATAAAGGGTCTAAAATTTCATCCCTTTTTCATTTATGAGTCAATTATTACTTACAAGTAAAATTATAACCCTTTAATATTAAAAAATTATTTACTATAGTTAAGATTAAAATTGGTTAACTAAGGGGTTAAACCAAAAGATAAGGTTTAAAATGATATCAAAACCTATATAAATTTAATTGGATGATAAAATTCAGACCTTATACACTTATATTTGAATATATAGACATTTTTAATCATTTTTAATGAGAATTAATTAATTATAGTTTAATATTTTGTGTAATTCCAAGTGTATCCTTTCCCTACCTTATAAAAGGAAACCTATTATCTCTTTTATTTAAACCACTTTGAGCCATACATATTTGTCAATTCCTACTATAATATCACAAAATATTCCTCCACTACAGCCCATAGCATCTTTTCTTTCCAAAAGATCATCCCTTCAAAGGTTAAGGTGTAATGAAAAAGAGGTTTCTCAACAAAGAGGTATAACTACGAATTGAGTGTTTTCAATTTTATTTAATATTACACCTCCTATAAATTTATAGCATCCATTATAAAATAATGAATCTATTATCATAAATATATTGATATGTTGTTATGATTATGGGAAAACCTTTTTACACCTGTTTTCTATCCTACAAAAAATGAAAACATCGCTCGTGTGTACGTACAACTTACCATATCAATGTAGTGGTGTATTTTTTTCATCACCACCATTCATGGATGGTTATAATAACGGATTTAATATTTATATATTATATTTATATAATAATTATTATTCTAGAATTATAAGTTCTTATATACATTCTTACCTTTCCATCCGCTGGAAACTATAACATCGTTCACGTGTACGTGTGGACTACCACCTCCACAAAGTGATGTGATTCAGTTTTCATTTTATTTTGACATAGATGGTAATAATAATAGATTTAATGAATATATATGATATATATGATATAATAATTATTACACTACCAGAAATTTAGGCTATAGTCACAGTTCTATACCGTGGCTATAAGCCCCAAAACCATGGCTATAGGTTATAGTCACGGTTTAATGAACTATGGATGGTATTGGCATGGATATAGAAAAAAACCTATAGCCATGCTTTCAAATTATGGTTAAATCCCTATAGACATGGTTCAAACTGTAGCTATAGGTCTATAACCATAGTTTAAACCATGGATAAATCTTTATAGCCATGGTTTGAAACTGTGGAAGAAGATTAAGCCACATAGGGGATATAGCCACAGTTTGAAACCATGGATATATTCCTTACCATTTCATAAAAAAACACCCCATGGATAGACCCCACCCCCCTGGATAGACCCCCTCCTTCCTGGATAGACCCCACCCTGGACAGACCCCCTGGACAGACCCCACCCCCTCCTTGGACATACCCTATGCACAATCCCTCCCCCTACAGACCCCCTTTTACCCCCTGTACAACCCTCCATCCCTCCTAGACACCCCTAGACAGACCACCCCCCCTAGATAGACCCCCACCTCCTCACTGGATAGAACCCCTCCCCCTTGTACCCTCTTCCTAGACAGACCCCCCTTCCTAGATATCTCCACCCACCCTGGATGGACCCCCCTCCCTAGACAGACCCCACCCCTCCCTGGAAAGACCCCCTACACAACCCCCTCCCCCCTTGCACCCCCATTGATAGAACCCCCATCCCTCCTGGACACCCCCTAGACAACCCCCATCCCTCCTGGACACCTCTTGAACAACCCCCCCTCTTGGACACCCCTTGGACATTCACCTCCTGGACACCCCCCACATGGACAACCCACTCCCTCCTAGACACCCCCTGGACACCCCCTCCCTCGTAGTCACCCCCTCCTGAACCCCCATCATTCTTGGACATCCCCCACCCTAGACAGACCCCCTACCTAGATAGACCCCACCCCATCCTTGGATATACCCCCTTCCCCTCCCCCTACACAACCCCTCCTCCCCTGTAGACCCCCTTGCACCCCATGGATAGTCCCCATCCCTCCTAGACACCCCTTGGGCAGCCCCCCTCCTGGAAACCTCCCTCCCTCCTAGAAACCCCCTGGATATCCCCCCTCCCCCCTAAACACCCCCCTGGACACCCCCTCTCCCCTAGACATCCCCCTATATCCTAGACACCCCTCCCTCCTAGACACCCCTCCCTCCTAGACACCCCATCCCCTAGACACCCCCTGGACATCCACCCTCCCTCCAGTTCATACCACCTGCGCCTTTCAACACCTCATACTATCCCTTAATCCTTAAATAATGGTATAAAAACTCCATCATATCCCTATAAGTAAATATCTTCTATATAGTTGAGTTTCTAAAAAAAATCCTATGTTGGTGAGAAGAAGAAAACCCCTCATACCCACCCTTAATCATTAATTAATGGTATAAAAACTCTATCATATCTCTATAAGTTAATATCTTCTCTAAGGTTGAGTTTCTAAAAAAATTCCTATGTTGGTGAGAAGACAGAAGCTCCTCATACCATCCCTACAGCCCCTCATACCAGCCTTACAACACCTCATACATCCCTTAATCCTTAATTAATGGTATAAAAACTCCATCATATCCCTATAAGTTAATATCTTCTCTAAGGTTTAGTTTCTAAAAAAATGACTATGTTGGTGATAAGACAATAGAAACTTGATTCCACTGGTGCTAAGTCAATAAACCCCCTTTCAATCTTTAATGCTTTTGAAGGATTTAAAATCTGATATCCTCAAGAATGGATACCTTAACTAAAACCATACCCTTAATGGAGATTAGATGATGGATCAACCTACTAAGGATTATCCAATGAACATATACAACTATTGGTCCTCATTTAGGATCAAGATAATGAACAAGATATGATACCATGTGATAGGATGTTAGAGATACAATGTAGGTGGATGGGGGTTTTTTGTTCATGGGTTTCATAGTTCATTGGATAAGTAGGATAAGATTGATTCTTGAGCAGATCGGGTTTCCAAAATCTATCCAACGGCAATGAATCGGGTGAAAGAAACCATATGTAGGAGTTTTTTATCCAGATTCATGGAAAAATCAATGATAGTGGTTGTGCGGGTGAGAAACATGAAGATTTTAGTAGTTTATTGAAAATTCTAATATACATGACACGTACTGTAGAGAATAAACTCAGTATGCTCCCCTAGTTATGGCAACAAGATTTATGAAAATATTTAATAATTAATGTCATGTAACCCTATACATGATGTGTTACTCAGATCTAGAGACATGAAATATACCCATAAGATACACTTGCATAGGAATAGAGAGGTATATGGGCATGACCTGGAACACTGACACGAACATGATCAGTGTACCAAAAAAAACCCGGTACATGTGAAAAACCATAGTATATAGTCATGAACCATCATACATGAGAAGGGGTTGGATTACATAGGCAAAACATGGGTATCCAAGGGAGGTTGTCTACACCCTATGCATGTCATGTACATTCCTCAAGAACTTCCACTATGTGTATTGCCCACTTTGGACATTGATTTGTGCTAGAAACTAGCCTATCCCGAGTGGTTATCCTCTTAGTACACAATGGTGGACCACATTATGGTTATATATATATGACATGATGTGTTACAAGTGTAAATCATCCTTAAGTGTCCCTTATTGACCATTGGATAGATGATAGTTTTTGTACTACCTTTTTACACCAGGGAATATGTCCCCCACAATATTTTTATAGGATTATTCGGTACTCTACCATAAAATTGTAGGGTAAATATCCTTTATCTATGGATTGGTAATCCACTATCATTGAGCTCTAGTTTGTATCGGTTCCTCTATGGGAGTTTTTTTTCTCTCAGTTGTGGAGTACAATATTGGGGATCAGACACCACCAATATTTAAATTCCATACCTATTATAATAGACTAATTTCCTTCTCATCCTTGGTTATTATATTGACTACAGAACATACCCCTTTTTATCTCAAAAGTACTACTAACATCTGATTCTTAATATCATCAATTTAGCACCACTTCTATAGTGGTTACAACCTGAAGGTATATTCCCAAAACAAGCTCATTCACCTATGAATGTTAGTGATCCCATCAATAAAACAACCCTCCATCCCACCCATAAGATAATTACTAACCCATTCCAACTATGAAACTAAAGGATTTTCTTCACTAGTCATGCCTTAACGGTCATTGTATCATTCTAAATTGGGAGATTATCTATTAGGAATCACATTATTTCAAGATGATATTATTTATTCTAGAAGGAGATTCAATTTCATGAAATTAGAGGATAAATGGTCAGGAAACACCATAGTTCATTCTATTTCTCACCCAATTCTAAACCCTTTGAAACCTATTAATCGATCACTTGAAGGTTGAACATTCAACCAAGTGGGGAAATCAAAGAGAACCGATGAAGGTGCTTCAAGAAATTCAAATAAAACTAATTACTTAGGTGCTAAGTGGTGAATTATTCCTGGTAAGGTAATCAATTTTATCTAGTTCAATTTCATAGTGATGTTACTAATGATATTTTCAAGTTTTCAAGGATGGTTGTTTGTGTTTGATGAAAATAAAATAAATATTTTCTTTAAGTTTTAGCTTTTTATGAGAATACTAAGTTCGTGTTTTCTCAAAATGAGGATATTATCATCTCTAAAGTGAAGGAAATTTCATATTGAGTTGGATTAAATTTTATACTGACCACATGAAGGGATATTAATGTTAATCTCTAATAATAATTAAAAGTTTTTAAAATAATAAAGCAATTATAGAATTCAAATTAAAGGTTTAGGCATAGGGAACCTACCTCAACCTCAAGGTGTGCTTCTTTTGATGACAAAAACTCAGATCTTCCTTTTTTCTACTTGCACACATACACACCTTCACATATATATAAGTAAACCTAGACCCTATGTACATATTTTCATGGCCAAATATGTACAAGTGGATCCTTATATATATGTTTATACTTGTATATACCCCTTTTTACTTACACATGTATTCATTTTTCATATCTATATATAAGTTCACCTAGCCCCAATATATATATTCATACATCCATGATTGAATATATATAAAGGGGGAAGTTATATATGTATATTCCTACCTATGAATATACATGTAAGTCACCTAAGCCAACTTCTACTCGAATCCACCTCAACGAGATCCAAAATGCACTGCAAAAATATAAGGAACCCAAAAATAAAAAATCCCTAATTAAAATTGGGCCAAAGAATAAAAATAGAAGAAACCTTACCTAAATCTGATGTCGAACTCACTGCCTTCAATGGTGGTGGATAGAAATGAACTCATCATAAGAAACCACCTGTAAGTAAATAATGGGAAAATAAGTGAGATATAACAACTTATTGTATATATGTGATCAGTGTGTCAACCGTACATGATAAATGATACATGATTCTATAACCAACAATGAACAAAGAATATTCACATTGATATGTACATCCCAATACTGAATAACATGATCCGATTTTTGTTCAAATCAAATCCAATGTCATTCAATACATGCACCACAAAACGGTATCATGAATCATGAGATAACATATCATGCAGTTTAAATTCACACAATAGGGATGTAGAACATCCAATTTAACATCTTACATCAATGAAATTAAACATGAAATTTACATTTTACATAGTTATAACATAAACATATGTAATACATGTACATCACATTATGGTTTCTAAAATGGTAAACAAGCATTAAGAAAAACATAACATAGTTTATAAAACATCATTCTTTTATAGATACATTAGAGATAGGTGAAACCACTTATATGTTATGTGGGATTAGTATTTTATTGGTTTTATAATACCTATGAAAATAAGTCACTAACTATTTCATGGGTAGTAACTAGGGCGTATTAATAAAATTCTAGGTAATAAGTAGTATTTGTCTTAGAAAATATATACCCAATACAAATTCTCTTAAATAGAAACTCCTAACATGTAACTAACACTGGAGATGAAGACAATAAATTAGAAAAGGAAGATGAATGAGAGAAACTTACAACTCAAAGCAGGACAAACACATCACATGAAACTTAACTAAAAGAAAAAGTGTCACATACCTTAGTTGGTAAGCTCCATGATAACAGTGACTATATCCCTATCAGCAGATTTCAGAGACTTCATAGCCTTGGACCTATAAACTCAAGACTATGTCATCACAAACTTAATGTCCTTAGTTGGTAAGCTCAATGCTCAGTATTGCATTAACAAAATTGTAAATGAATAAATACATTATAAACATAGTTATGACACCCGAAAATACACCCCCTGCCCCCTGCCCCACTGCACACCCATGAACACCCCTTTCACCCCTATACCTTGCACCCCCTACACCTTTAACCCTCATTTCCCCCTCCCCATGCACCCCCTACCCCCCCTACCCCCCACACTTTTCACCCCCTTCACCCTCCCCCTTCCCCTTACACCCCCTTGCACCCCCTGCCCCCTCCCCGCTACACACCCCCTTGCACCCCCTGCACACCCCACTACCCCATCCCTACTACACACCCCCTACCCCTACCCCCTACCATGCACACCTCCTCCACCTTCCCCCATCACACCCCTTCCCCCAGAACACCCCCTACATACAACACTCCCCCTGCGCACCCTGCACACCTAGCACACCCCCTTCCCCCAACACCCCCTCTTATAGTTAATCTATAACCAAACTAGGTGCATTAAAACTAATAACAAAATGATAGATGAAGTTATATTTTACCTTCTCCCCCAATCCTCTAATCTATATTAGATTACCCCCTATAAATCCTCACTCTTTTTAGAAACTAGGTAATATGATAATGAGTTATTCAGAATTAAATTATAAAAAAATATGAAAGAACACAAGGAAAATAAAATTAAAACATGTTTTAACCACCAACTTCATCTAATTCTACACAAAATATATAGCCTAGCCACTTATAATAGTTTTATTAACTATAAAATAACATTGATTTATAAGACATAAAATAAAAAATGTTGTTGAGTAAAGACGATAAACATACATTTATTGATTATGAAAATTGAATAAATTTTCCTCAATTATAAAAAAAACAAAAAACAAAAAAGATAACACAAAACATAAAGAATGATAGACTCTTAGAAAATCGCATTAAACATACCTAGGCAGCTATGAGTCTTTACACCATCTTCTTGCATGATTCTTGAAGCTCCCGAGTAATCAAAAACTCATCCAATAAATAACATTTCCAATAATTTTTTATCATCAAAACATAACAACTTCAAATATAGAAAAGAACGTTAAACATACCTTGTAAAAATTCAAGATCAAGTCCAGTTCACACACCTGATAAACATGAAAACAATAACCCATTTAGATCAACACTGTTAACTTTTTCAGGTTTTAGCAAGAAAATCTCACACTGCCAAAATAAAAGTCTAGTATCTCAACATAGTGCTAAATTATTTCAAGGATCTACATTTCATTGTCATCCTCTTAGATGAACATGAAAAAATACAGGCCCACATATCTAAAAATCCATAATAATAATTTATTCCGTGTTGCGTGAAAAAACAAAATTACAGATAGTGATTAGGAATTGGAAAATGGAAAATCATGTTATACCTTTTATAAACAGATTTTTACCCCCTCCATTCATCAAAGTTTCAAAGCTTGGTACCGCATGTAGTCATTCCTGCCTAGAAACCTAAACAACCTTGGTAATATGAGATTCTATAATAAAGTGGATTTCATGCCTTTTAATGAGTTACATATAAATTCTTAAATATACTACATCATGTATACTCTTAATATCAACTATTCCAATATCTCTAAGTAATCACATGAATTTATTAAAAAGAGTACAAAGAACACACAAGGTGCAATGAGCTTTCACCATCATACAAAAAACTGAAAATGACAGAACAAAGATACTGTATATGAACTATTGTCACACCGAAGCTATCCATTCTGATGTGGATCATTTATACTTATGCACTAGAAATCTGAAGCATCCCAAAGCCCATTTTTGAAGATCCATCAAATCTATTACACTGTCATGCAGAAACACCACAAATCAAATTGTGCAGAATTGCTCCAACCCTACATACATCGATCTTCATACCATAATTATGTTTAAGAACCTCTAAAACCATGTAATAATTACTCCCCACAAACACAATAATATGAATAGGATAAGGCAATGATTATTCCCTTTATAATGAGATAACCTCATCATATTTCAGTTAGTGGTTGAATGCAATATGTCTGCAACTATGGAGTTCCATGGAAATATCGAAGCCAATGTAAAATGATGGAGAATGCCTATTTGATTTGTGTTACAAGAAAATAGATATTCATGGATAGACTGGCGAGATTATTCCAATTATGGTTTCATACTCATCTCTTAATCTTTCCCTCTAATGGTTTTTCCTCTACTAGTGGAAATATCCATGAATCCATATCTTTGATTTATCTCTATGCTTCCAGGAAACATTCCATTAGTCTCATAATATTTTGTTTATAAATCTCCCCAACTTACATTTAAAAATTATGGATACCTTCCTAGTTCCCATGAATAAGTCAATAAATCCTTAAACACATTGAATTTTTAATTTATATAAATCCATTCATCTTTAATTAGTATTACTTGATCTCCTTGAGTTCTTTGAGTATATTCATAGATCTTAAATCAAATTTTTAGATGAGTAATCATGGCTACATTATGCTCACTAGTTATTCCTTTTATAATAACCCAATTACTATTAACCTTGGTACTTTACTAGTACACCATTGTTGAAATTTATTTTCTCTTTCAAGTTGAGTTTGGGTGATAATTCTATCATGTGTTAAATATATTTGAATATGATCATTCTATTTTGAGTTTTATCCCTAAGTTACCCATGTATCTTTCTTCCAACATTTAATCTTCTAATGATTCTTGTGGTTGAATGTACAAATTTGGGCAATGTATGGAATTTTAGAAAAAAATAAAATAGTATATTAATTTTTTTTCTTTAGTTCCTTGAGAACAAATTCTCAGTCTACCATTATATGTATACAATATGTGACTTTACATCATATTTAATCATCACAACATTCACAATATCCCTTCATCCTTTTATTTACTTCTCTAGAGAGTTAACAGCTAATATGTTGTATATTTTTTTGATCCCATCTGATTTTTGACACCATAGTGGACTCTTACTATAGTATCAAAAAATGTCTTCCCCCATCACATTAATCTATTAATTAAATCATTAAATTAGTATATAATTTTATAATTAATTATGTGGAAAATATTGGTTTTAATTCATGAATCTATCCATTTCCTAATGAAAATATTATTGAACCTTCTGTATAAAATTTTAGACTATGTTACTATGAAAAATGATTCATTCTGTAGGGTAAAATATTCTAATAAAATCATTGTAGATATACTCCAATGCGATGAAATAATTTCATTTTTATTATAGAATTCATGTTCAAGCGTTTCCTTTCACAAATTAATTAAGCACCTCATTCTATGTTCATCCTCAATTACCATGTTTACTGGAAAATAGTAAAAAATAGTAAATAAATCCACAACTAAATATAGAGAAACTTATGAAGGAAACCTATTAAATGTATTCATATACTGAAGGTAGTGATGTTTTTGCTCAAAATTCCTTAAATTTGGGGATAATGTGATACAATACTAGTTTCTAAATACTCATGGAACATTCAAGTCCCTCAATATAAGTAAAATGTTCTCAATTTTTCACAATTTCATAAAGAAAATATTAGTCTTCCTTAATATATGGATTTGTAACATGGTTTAATTTTTCTATATACATTGTGGTTCTAGCTCTAATTTTTTAGAAGTAATTATATATTTTTAATGAGAGGTAGTATATTTTCACTAAATGGCTTAAGATGGATACATAGGAATAAATAATCTTTAACCTCAATTTTATAATAATAAATGGGTGCTAAATAATGTAAATCAGTATAACACTAAAGGTAACCTCACACTATGCTACTCATCAATATAGCTCTAGAAATATAATGAATATGTTTTTTGTGAACTAATAGAACCTTATATTCTAGTGCACAATATGTTCTTGATGTAACATAGGCAGCATTGAGATATTCTATATTTTTAGAATATCAAATACCAAAGTGTCATATTATGAAAGAGTCTAAAAAATGACTCATATTCTTCCATGAAACTATAATAGTGATAACAACACCTCACACATTAACTCAATGTTTGTTCTCATTATAATGTTATCATCCAAAAAACCCCACATGTTGTCAATTCATCAACATAGTCTCACATTCAAACTCATCATTCCTTTTTCCCATTAATGTATCCTTTATTGTTAGAAATCATATTCAAAACTTTGATCACCCATGAAAATCATCCATATACCATATTTATCATCATATAGAGATGAGGTCATGGAATGTTCATATAGATTATTTGATAGTTGTAAAGATCATATCCCCTCCATATGAAACACATGAAAGCCAAGGGGACCATCTTGGAAACCTCTCACTCAAGATTCCTAACTAAAATTGGTAATTACATAAATAGAATACCAAAAGGAAGGATATCCTAAAGAGAGGTAAATATTAAATATCATATAAATTTTCATTTTAATCAAGTATTAACTAGGAAGGAATATAAATTAAAATATGGTATTGATTCATACATCTATTTACAAATGTCAAGATAACAAAAAATATTTTGAGAATGAAATTTCAAAAAAAAAAAATCAAGGAAAAATTAAACAAAAGGGAGGTCAAACCTTAGAGGATAAAAGTGAATACATGTAAGAAGAGAAATATTGATTATATGATAGGTAGTGTTATAATAAGAAGTTAGATCCAGTAGGGGAATTTTTACTATTGAGAAGAGAAGTAAAGATCTTTTTTCAAGAGCTTTCTAAACCCATTTATTTATATCTTATTTTATTTTCTAAGATTTTGGTGTTATAGGCTATTTGTAATATATAAATTTAAAATTTATTTTAGATAATATAATTTGGTCACCCAACTATTAAATACTTGCATGATTGAATCCTTATTTTGATATTAATTCCTAATTAGAGGGAGTTAGTGGATGACTATGTAAGAGATTCAACAATTAGATCTAAGATTCAGATTATCACTTGTTGCCTAATTGATATCATTAAGTGTGGAAATAGGAGTATAAGAATCAATTGAAGGTTGAGTAAGAACTTAAGCATTGGGGATAGATGATGTATTATTTTGGAATGCATAGTATAAAGAGTGACACCCACACATCGTGATTGAAAACCACACCAGTGAGGGCTTGACACACCTAAACCCAATACACTAGCTAAGAGAGGTTTTAGAGCACATACATGAGTGATTGAGTTCTTAATGCACCTAGTTTGAGATATATAGTAAACTTAAATGGTACATGTATTTATTTTTAAAAGGAATATGGATATTTTAAAGGATAATTTAAATTTATCCAATGGTTATTGTTCACAATAATTGTTTGAGAAATTTAAGTCTTGCATAGGTTAGTTGATTTATGTCAAATTACCGGGGTTTTCCACTTCCTATGGATTTAAATATCTATCTATAAACCTAGATCAGTTTATCTTCAATATTTATTTTATATATATCTCTACAAATACATTCTCACCATTTTCTACTAATTTTCTATTTTAACCAACCAATTACACTAGTGATTTTCCTCCGACCCATGTGGTTATGACATTGTTCTCACTAACAAAATATTTGATTAACTATGTTCACATTTAGGGTAATATTTGTAAGAATAGAATATTTTTTCCAAGAACTTTTGGAATAGTTACCAAGGATATATGTGTTTTTTTTGATTTAGTGGGAAAATACTAAAAAAATCTAAATAACTAAAAACTCATAAAACATTTTGAAACTAAAAAGGCCAAAAAGGTATAAGATAATTCAAAGTTAAATTATTTTTAAAAAATTCATTGATAACCTCTTGTGGATAACTTTAATTGTTTAAATTGTTCTATTTTTATTTCAACTAACTAGTATTTCATTATTTTATTTTTGATTCTATATAAATAGAAATTTTGGGGTTGAAGGATCTATAAGAGAACATATATAATATATACTGAATCCTTGGATATCCATTTTGATAAATTGATGGATCAAACCCAAAAATTACCATGGATCAAGATGTTCATGGTGAAAAATAAGAAAAGGAATCCACCCTGTATGTGGTAGTATATTATGGGAAATATGACGAACCCATGTAGAATTCCACAAAAACCTATATAGACTTAATGAAAATCAACTTCAAAAATATAAAGGTTGATAAATTATAACACTTCACTTTAAGAAGAAAAGTACAAAAGTGGTAGTTTTTTTGTTGTAAAGTGAGTTTCTACCATGTTTCCTTGGGTAGTATATTATGGGAAATAAGACGAACCCATGTAGAATTCCACAAAAACCTATATAGACTTAATTAAAATCAACTTCAAAAATATGGAGGTTGATAAATTATAACACTTCACTTTAAGAAGAAAAGTACAAAAGTGGTGGTTTTTTTGTTGTAAAGTGGGTTTCTACCATGTTTCTACCATGTTTCCTTGGGTTTATATTATGGAAATTGTTATACTAAAAGTTTATGAAAAAACCTAAACATAGTGGTTAAAAATGAGAAATCCGTACCCCCTACTAACTGGGAATTTCTCGCCACATAAATTCTAGCTGAAGGGATTAAAAATCAGGTTATGTTTGGTATGTAACCCAATAAAAATTGGAAATTATATTTCATAGTTCATATTTTTATTCTTGTTAAAATAATTAATATTTCAACACACTAAGGTTATTATTTTAATTTTTTTAAATAGAAGCAGTGGGAGGAAACTAGGAATGGATAAAACAAGTATGGCATAAAGAAGATATTTATTTTAGGGTAGTATTCTAGTATTCAATTTATTCTAATTTTAATTTCCTTAATTATCAATAACTGTATTTATCTATTTTTTTGAATATTGTTTATAGATTATGAACCAAATATTAGGGGTATTTTGAGTAGACCAAGGATTTATGAGTGACTAATACACATGAAATATTTCTATCTATCATTATCTTAGAGAAAAAAATTTACCCAAAAACTTGAAACTCATAAAAAAAACTAGAGTAAGGAGTATAAAAGAGTAGAAATTAGGTTAATAGAATAGAACCAAAATACCTATAGATTACCGTGATGAGAAGATCAGAATTATCAAATGGCTGTAGTGAGGGTGAAATCTAGAGTGACTCGATACAGGAGCCGTATGGTCTAAGTTGGGATCATGAGTGGAGGTAGACGCGAGAATGGAATGGAGAGCATTGAGAAGATCAGGGTATAATGATATTGCTGGAACCCTATGGTATAAGGTCGGGATCCAGAGAAGAGGTAGGCACGAGCGACATGATAGGTATGGAGGATTCAGAGGTGGAGCGGCCAAAGGCGGGGCGACCGGAGGTGGGGCGGTCGGAGGCGGGGTGGCTGGAGGTGGGGCGGCCAGAGGCGGGGCTGCTGGACGTAGAGCGACTAGTGGTGGAGAGGCCAACCGGAAGAGAAGTGAATTGAGGTGGATCTCCTAGAGGAGGAGGCATAGTGACTAGAGGAGAAGGAGGAAGAGCGGCTAGAGGAGGAGGCAGAGCGGCCGAAGGAAAAGAGGGAGAGAGACGATCATCCATGAGAGAATGTTTCGAGAGAAGGATCATGGGTAATGGAGTAAATACACTAGGGAGGGGTAGAAGGTTTGGAGAGAAGGGATCGTGGGTAGGGGAGTAAAGCTTATAATTGGGGATATATTTCCATGATTTTAAAATAAGTGTGGATATATCTCAGCCTATAGCCATGGTTCAATTAAACTATGGCTATAGGTCTGTGGATATAGGTCATTTTTCTAGTAGTGTTATTTAAATTTTAATTATTATTTAACTTTTTTTCATTTCATTTATCGTAAAATGGAAACATCGTTTATATGTACATATACCCTACCGCCTCTATGAACGATGTGATTTATTTTTCTATATCTAAATTTTATGGATGAATCTAATTATATATATATAATTATTATATATTATATTTATATCATGATTAATATTATGGATATTATTTAACCATGATCAAAATACAAGGACCGATATTTTCAAACCGAAACATGCATGAAAAACAAAGTAGTTATCACCCAGAACAATGATTTTAATAAAAAATTGTTAATAAATAGGTGATAAGATTTTATAAGTAAATCATAAATGGTATTATATATATAAGTAATATTATGGAATAAATTTATAATAAATCTATATTTATTATAATGTAGTTTTCAACACACATAAAGAAAGAGACAAGGAATTTATGTTTCAATCATATTTTAATCAGGATTATTTGTGCTTGAATTTTCATTAAGGAAATTATATGAGCCTTATATAATATATATATTTAATTTTATTATTATATGGTTATTTATATAGAATGAATGTTTTTATTTCATTTTACTCACTTTAAGAACTCAAGAGATCAAAATAATGTTTTTAAGGAAAACTGACTATGTTTTACTATTCAATCAAAAATCCTTTTTCTTCCATTTTCATGTTTTCAATAAAATATTTTAAAAAATGTTTTAATATTATTTTATTATTATTTAAATTCATTTTTACCCAATTTTTAATCACTATAATTTTTTTCAAAGGAATCTTATATTCATTTTCTGAATGAGGTACTTTTTAATTTTTATAAAATCCTGAAAGGAATGCTTTCTTTTATATAACATGGAAACAATTTATTTCCATAATTACTGCTCAATTTTTTGAAGCTTAATTTACCAGATTACATGGTTATTTTCAAATAATTTTTTTTATAATATTTTGGAAATTTTTATATTTTAAATAAGTGATTTTAAAATGAAAAGGGTATTTTACTCAATAAATATTCCAATGATTCTTTTAAAGTAATTTTTATCTATGATAAAATCATATGATGTTAATTATGTTTTATTGGGATATGATCCAATGATACCATAATTATTTTTTATGGGGATGGTTTATGATTATGATGATGATATGTTTATGAAATCCATTTATTTTCCATAGGTTATATTATGATGAAATTATGAAATTTTTATGAAACCTATTTATTTTACATGGGTTATGATGTGATTATATGATTAATGTTTTATGGTTATATGGAAAAAATATGTATAGTTTTCATTATGTTATGGGTGAGACCAAAATTATATATCCCATTAATGCACTGGGTAAAGTTTTATATCTCATGAGATAATTATGGGAAACAAGTTGATGTGCATAATCAACTATGGAAAACAAGTTGATGTGCTTGATCCACTATGGGAAACAAGTTTATGTGGTTGATCCAATATGGGAAACAAGTTAATGTGATTAATACAATATAGTAATTATATAATGATTCCTAATCCATTATGATATGGGAAACAAGTATTGATTCCTAATCTACCATGTTTTGATGGTC
This sequence comes from Viscum album, assembly GCA_963277665.1. NCBI lineage: Eukaryota > Viridiplantae > Streptophyta > Magnoliopsida > Santalales > Viscaceae > Viscum > Viscum album. Next base: position 1,456,874,524 of record OY728148.1, read on the forward strand.
TCAATAGTTAACCATGACATATAAAATGGTTTTTATACCTATGATAGTGCCACAATTTTATGAAATTAAATTATAGTTCATTATTTGTTTATTATGATTTATCACTCTTATGATTCATGTATTTTGAAATGGTAAAGTTTTCTTCCATGAATCATGTTTACGATTCATGATAGATTGGGTATAAATATTATAAGTTATATTTATGATCTTATACCCTTATTATTAGATTATGATTTCATATAATAATGATTAATATCTCCCATGGATACCCTTACTAATAATCTAAGTTCACAATTTCTTATATTTTATTTCCCCTGGCTATGAGGAAAGGTTTAAGTAGGGTATGTCGATGAAGAGTACTATGTGGGAAGATATTTATGGGAGATGTTGAAGATATTTTAAAAAATAAGAATATTGTGTATCTAGTCTCTAATGAAAATAAATTTTATAATTATAATTTTATAAAATGGATATATTTTTTGATTTGAAAAGGTTTAAATTATATTAGGTTGAAATATTTATATTTTTCTAAACAATTTGATTTTTTTAGGTGAATAATGAAAATACTATTTTTTTGCAAATATCATCACTTTTAAGCCACCATCATGTTATAAGAATGAATTATAATTTTATGAAACATTTTTATAAAAAAATATGTTTTTAGGAGAAAAATAAATCATATAAAAAAATACTTTGAGTTTATAAACCTATGTTTGACATTTTACAACATAAGTGATGTTTTATTCTAATAAAATAATTATTTTTTGTCATTTTATTTAATTAAGTAAACAAAAGGTCAAACCTGAGTTTTAATTGGTTTTAAGGTTATAAAAACATTTTTTTTTATTCATAAACCAATAAATATCAGGAAAATAAAAATTATACATAATTTTGGTGAAAAATCAATTTTATGATTAAAAAAGGAATTGTTCTAAAAATGAGTTTTCATTGTGTTTTAAGTATTTATATTAAAATTAATTTTTACCACCTATAAAAACTAAATATTATAAAATATATTCAATATTTTTAATTATTGTAATAAATATTAGGTAATAATTCCAACTTAATTTTTGGTCATAAAAATAAGTTACCATGGAAAAATTTTGTCACCACTATAAGGGTTTGTGGGGGGGGGGGTTAAACCATGAGATAAGACTTAAAATATCTCTAAAATTATCTAAATTTGATTGGTTGGGTGTATTTTGACCATAAATTTTCCTATATTTAAAATTGGACTAAATTGGAGTCACTTGGCTAGAGAATGAAATTTATTATATTTAAAAGTTTTTAATATTTACAAGAGTGCCAATCTTATCTCTTATAAAAGGGAACCTAATATCCTAACTTCTACACACACTTTGAGCCTATTATCTTGACCAATATATACCTAAATACCTTCCCAAAATCCTTATTCATAACCTATAAGTTCTAATATTCCCAGAATACCCATCTAAAAATCCTTAAGGTGTTTTTCAAAGGAGATTATCCAAGGAAGAGGTAAAAATTATTGAAAAAATCTTTCAAGATTATTTATTATCAAACCAAATCTAAATATTATATAACCATATTAAAATAATTAAATTATTATAGTTGATATATTTAAAATTTTTTTATGTTAATGTAAAAACCATTTTCTATCTTCTACCCATTCAATGTAAAATGAAAACGCCACCCATGTGTACGTGAAGACTACCGTCTCCATGAAGTGACATATCTCAATTTTCATCACTACACCATATATAAGCTAATAAATATAGATTTAATGGATACATATGATATATATAACATAATTATGATTCTATAAAGTTAAATTATCATTTAATTTATTTTCTTTTTAACCATTTAAAAATTAATACATTGCCTGTGTGTATGTGAAAACTATCACCTCCATGAAGCATTGTATTCTATTTTCCTTCTTCACCATTCATGGATAGTTATAAAATTTATATAATTAATAATTTTTATATTTGTGAAATGATTAATATTCTATAGGTTATAAAACCATTATCAATGGATAAGGATCAAAACTATCTAACTAAAACATGTATGGGAAACATAATAGTTAACACTAAAATATTGATTTTAACAATGAATTATTAATAAATGAGAAATAAGAAATTATAAATGAATAGTATATAGTAATATAAATCCAAATTTTATTTTGATATATTTTTATAATAAATATAAATTTATTATACATAATATTTGAGCGTGTCCCACCAAGCGAAAGTCTGAGGTATGGGTTTATTTTATAATATCATTTTTATTTGGTATTGTTTATGTGTAAATTTATATTGGGGGAATTATTTTATATTTATCTCTTAAACCAAATATATTTTCTTATAATATATTTATTTATGTGGTTTAAAAGTACTTTTTACATTTCCCCCTATTTGGTACTCAAAAATACCAGAAGAACGATTTTAAGAAAAAATAAATTTATTTTTTTTGATGGAAATATTTTTCTTCCATGTCCATGTTCTTAATATTAATTCAAGAATAATAATTTATATAATTTAATGATTTATTAATTATATTTTATGCTAAATTTTACTTTATTTTCAAATATTTTAATAGGAATATTCTTAATGTTTTCTGTAAAGGTCATATTACAAAAGTGTGAAAAGAATGTTTATTTTAATGTTTACCAGATGAACACCTTTTTACACTATCACAACCATTATTAATTATCAAGATTCCTTTATATAATTCTATGGGGTTTCAAAGAAAATACTATTCCCATTGTTTTAGGATTTTTTAGTTATTTTCATAAAGTTTTCAAAAGAAAAATATATTTATTCTTATTTTCAAAGTGACTACCTATATCTTTAAGGAATCGATAGACACTATGGATCTGGTTCTCTTAGTGATTCTCTAGGGTGATGGCTTCCACCATGGTTCTTACCCTATCCGAAGAAGGAGGGGGGATACCTTCTCCTTACTCTAGGGCACAACCGCATCCTTTTATCCCATTCTATAACCCATATTCCATCCCGCCCTTCCCAAGCATCGCGCTTATCCCTAAAGTGAAAAAACTCTTTAGTGGTTTTCATCAGCTTATGATTTCGACTTTGGAGTTCACAAAGGCCTAGAATCTTCTAAACCTGAAATTGGTGGCTCGTTTTATTCAACATAAAATTATAGTTTATTCCTTTAATAGATTCATGTTCAGTTCTTAGGGTTTACATGGCACTGCGACTATTGGCCTCCTTGACAAGCGACACATCATGATTTAGTTTTACTTGGTGGATGATTTTATTACTGCTTGGTCCAGAGTTTCTCGATTTTACAATGGATCCCATTTCTTCCTCTTTCAGTGGTCATATGATTTTCATATGAATTGTGATGTTCCATATATAGTACTTTGGGTAGGTTATCCTAAAATTCCTCATCCTTTTCAAAATCATTCAATGATACACATGTTGGGGAATATGGTAGGTTGTTTTTTGTGTTTGGATAGTATAACAAACATGGTTTGTAATACTACTTTACCCCACATAGGTGTTGAGGTTGATGTTTCCAAATTGCTATTTTAATGGCTCTGGATTATGATTTGTGAAAAATTTAATTGTAAGAATAAGGTATTATATAAGACTTGGACATAGTATATCTCTTATTAAATGCTGTTGGGATATTCAATTCCTTCATGTTGGAGTGGTTGTAGGGATCTCCATGGTAAGGATACCCCTAGTTAGCTGATTGGGCCAGTTACTCCCACTAACATCTGTGCTGGTCTTTTAGTTAATGGGGAAATAATCAAATAAAATGATCCTTAGGAAAAGATGATAATTATGAATTCTGATCCAAGTGTTGTGGATATGTTTTTAAAGTTTATGAGTGATTTGGATGATGTTAAGAAGACTGAACAAGCCTCATGTGAGTATGGACCATACTTTGTTGACATCATTAATTATAGAGGTATAGGTAATGAAAAAGAGGTCGATTAATTTTTTTATACTAGTTTTTATTTCACCCAATAGGATTCAAGAGTTCTTTCTGAGTTACATGATTTTCCTGGTTTCAATGCCGCTTTGTATCTGAGATCAGGGATGCTCAACCAATAAGAATATTCAAGGACTATTCATCTCTAAATTTTTTTCTCCCCCTTGAATAGAAATAGGAAGGATAATGCTGATCCTTAAAGATGGAAAACATACATGCCAAGATGGAAATGAAATCAAGTTAAGTTAAGGTCTTCCAAGTATATTGATCAAAGTGACAAAGATGCAGACTCCCAACCAATGATGGATTATGAGTAGGAATTCCAAGGGGATATTACGGTCAAGTCTGGCTCGAGGAAGGGAAAGAAAGAAAATATTTTCTCTGGGAATTTCCCAGTTCACAAGGGGGGAAAATAATGACCTCTCAAAGATTACTCTAATATTCCAAAAATAATTATAACCATATCTTCAGGTAAGGAAAAGAATAATGGGATAGAGATAAGATTGGGGGAATCAACAATTGTTGAAGGTGATAAATAGTTTTATAGTAAGTCAGGCAAGAAAGATCTAAGTGAGGAAATAAATGATCCTAAAGGGGAATCCATTTTGCATAAATTGGAATCATTTCTGATTGAAGTATTAAAAATAATTGTAGGAAAGGCATAATTAGATAATGGGGAATGTTTGGATCTCATTCTATACTCTAAGGAGGAAATATTATAAGAATCCTTCCATATCAATGATTCAAAGGAGGTTTTCAACAAAATAATAATAGAATAATTAAAGTTATTATTAATGAAGATAAAAGAGTGTGTATTGACAAACATGACTACATTTTGATGTGAGGTTTCAATGTAAGGAAGATCAATGTAGAGGAACATATCCAGACCTGGGAAAAGATGGTTGATCATTTTGAAGATATTCTTAAGAATGATCTAGATAGAAAGGTAGCCAAACTTAATTGGGGGATATATAGGGTGGTTGGTTATAATATTATTAGTTTTTTATTTAATTACTTTGTGATCTCTTTTTGTGGTTAACACTTTTGTTTTGGACCTGCTTTGGTTTCCCACTTTTTCCTCAAAAGTACCTTTGGAATAAAAATTTAATTTTTATTCCAAGACTACCTATGTATTTATAAATGTGATTTTAATCTATACAATAATCATTTAAAGTATCTTATGATTTATTTTGGAATATTATATAATGATACCATCTTCCTTATTTCTCTTTATGAATTATGATCATGTCACTCTATTTATTGACTCGAGAAAATATTGACATTTCATATGATAGTTTTCAAATATAAATATATATTACTATGGAAATTTGATTCTGTATTATATTTTTATTAAATTATTTAATATGATAAATTCATTGGAATTAGTAATTGATGGGTGAGACAGGATATTATATATCCCATTGACGCATCAATAGGTACCATGAGACAAACTAGTATAGATATTTGGCACACACCTTATCTATTTATGTATGATATTTTGGTACGAGGAATTGACGGTAGGATTATGATGTCCTAAATTATGAATTATATCATTATGAAACTAGTTATTATTATCCATGTAATAATTTATGTTGTTATTTCATCCCTGTATATATTCCCCTTTTATGGTATTATTTATATGATGTATTTAATTAATGTTTGTCTCTACCATATTATTCATGACTTATTTATTTTATGATAGATTCTACCATACTATTTACCATACTGATCATCCAAGTTTAACCATTTATTTTTTTCTTAACCCCAGGGTACCTGGAAGTGAGATTTAACTAATTTCTAGGATATCTGGAAGAAATAATAAATTTATCACTAACTTTAAGTTGCATTTTTGGTTTTCAAATATAATGTGAGAATCATGTTTGTATCTAGTTCTTAATACTACTAAATTATTCAATCCCATGGGACATGATCTATTGTATCTCATGCTAATGTAATATAGTAAAAACTTGATCTGTGTTATTGAGTTCAGAGTTGTTACAATTGGTATCATAGAAAGTTTGGTAGAAACCTTGGGAACCATATTTAGGAAAAAATAGATTAGAGAACATAACCCGATGATATAATATAGGGATAAGTCTAAATATAGTAAAACATCCTAAAATTTTAGTAAAGTATAGAATGTGGGGTTTCTTAGTAATAACATCCCTGTTTGGATATAAAAAAGTGGCTGTAGGATCTGACATAGATATACCTAGGGGTAAGAAACTTGAAAAAGGTTGATTTATAATTAAACTAATCTTTACTCACTGCACAACATGTGGGCCTAACTGCACATTTGGTTTGACACTCCTAGGGGATATGATTTGGTTGATTCACACCCTCTTTACTAATTACTACAAAGTATTTGGGAATATTATTATGATTTTAAGATATTACCAAAGACACTAAGATTATTATTCTAGCTTTACCCATGCATAAATTTTTAATTCAAGTTAAGTGGATAATTATATTCATAATTATACACTATTATTTTAAATTCATAATTTTATGATCTAATTTAGTGTATTCCATTGTTTAGAAATGACGCCCATTATAAGGAACAAAAACCATATCAATACCTATAACTTATGTTGGTATTTCCCTCATAATGAATCCAATGAATGCAATGAGGATAGTTCTCAGGTTTAGTGGATGATTATAGCTCTATTAGGATAGTTAATAGAGGCCATGACTAGTAACCTTTCATGTATAGAGTAACCTGCTGATCCCCAACACGGTGTAACTATTTTGGATTTCTTCATGTGAAAAAAACCTCTACCATTTTGTATAAGACTAATAATATAAAAATTGATAAGAAATGGGTTAAGTCCCTTGAAAATATATTTATAACCTTGGGAAGCAATGAAATAGATAAATTTATCATGATAATTTAGCATTTAAATGGGTATACTAATCAATGATGGTCATTGATCCTAAATATTAAGGAGAATGAGGAGATAGATAGTATGGAATATAAGAATTTTAAGGATAAATTATTCAAAAAATACTTTCCCTATGAGAAATAAGCTAATATTGAAAGGAAATTCCTTAATCAAAGGAAAAAGTAAAGGGAAAATTTCCCAAAATATGAAGCTAACTTTACAAGGTTAACAAACCATGTTATGGATTATGTATGTAATCTAAGATGTAATATTGATTGCTTCTTTGATTGGATAAATACTAGAATTAAAAAAAAATAGTATCTAAAATTTGTTCAACATATGATGATATAGTATCAAGTTCTATAAATTAAAAAAAATAATTCCCTAATTCTTATGTTTTAGAATGATATTATCACGACCCGTCCCAGTGGGGCTCATGCCACGATTCCCCAAGCCCGCCTCCAATAGGCCAGGGGCTGGTGACTAGCACCAAGTAGACATATCATTAACATGGGAGACATTACTTATGTACCTATATGAACACACACTTCTCCAATTCCACAAAATGAAAAAATGTAAAAACCACTAAGAAAACAATGAACGCATACCACTACATTCCAACCAATAGAGTACAATAGGAAAGTAAAGTAAAGTGAAACTGGAAAAAATACAAGACCGCAAAAAGAAGTTTGTAACCATAAGTCCAATAAGTAAGAAAAGGTACTGGAACTATTGTCTGTAGCCATAGGAATACATCTTAGCTTTCCTGATCTCAGAAAGCTCCATCCGGTCATGGTCCGTTTAAGACTCTTTCAAAAGGCCTCTCATCTATACAAGACATGACACGTGCAAGAAAAGCCCGTGTAGGGGTGAGTATAAAAATACTTAGTAGAACACCCCAAAACCATAAATAAATACACAAAGGAAAGATATAGTCATCTCTAAACAGTATATATATACAACACATATAATAATAATATCCAGATACACTCAATCCACAACACACAGTCTTGAGGTAAGTCACAACCACTATATACCAACACTAGGGATTCAGTCTGAAGATTCCATGAAGCACTCATTTGGGAGAAAACACTCCTAAGTATGATAGAACTGATGACGTCCATCCAAGAAGTAATGTTCTTCGGGAACTTTCATGAAAGAGATACGCTGATAGATCTAAAGAGAATACGATACCACATATGAGGATCACAGCTAAGGACCTGGGGTGATACCAAAAACTCCATCAGGATTAACCTTCTAAGTAGGGGATCGATGCTCGACAAATTTTTTCACATCAATATCAAAGACTCTACCTAGGAAATGAAGAATGAATAGAGGATCCTTCTTCAGGCCTCTTGGGGGATTCCAACAACTCTATCCGAGAAGACCTGCTGAAGGGATCATACTCCTAGGAGTAGGAAACAATTTGAACCCACCTTCAAGGAAACGATCAAGGGAACAAAACCTAAGGAAACTTGTCCAATATATGGTGGAAAAGAGAATCAGGTCATGTTTAAAGGGATACACAATGTGTAATTGGGTCACACGCTATGTTCCACGACCCTGGGTATTGACCGTTTACAATGACTCATGTCATTCCAACTATGTCGTGTAGAATATGGGTACATGGTGTGTAGAAGAAGTCACACATCATGTCCTTACATATGGGGTCTACCTGTGTACTCTAGCCGTGTGCTAGTACATAGTTACAACTCATGTGTCTCTGCCGGTGTACTAGTACATGGGGTAGTCCATGTACTTGGTCCAGGCCAAGCCATGTAGTGGGATACACACAGTGTAGGTAAACCATGTACACAACCCCATGCTCGTTTATCTCCCGAGATACACATGAAGTCTATGGGAATGACCTAAAAACCGCGTGACATTTAAATATCTCCCGAAACCCAAGCCGCCGGTCAGTGGGGTCCACACGCTGTGTAACCCCAGGTTACACGCCGTGTTCATCAAGATTTTCCAGAAAGTCTAGTTCTTACTTTGCACACTTCATCCAATGATCTATATCTCTATCTAGTTGTTCTTCACCTCAAAACTTCAGATCCAGGGTTGCCTCACCACCACAACATCGAATCTATGTGTTTCGGGCCTTCAATCGGCTTGGAAATCCATTTAGATTTATCCCAATGCAAACCACTCGAAGAATGGTTTCTCCAAAATTGATTCAATTCATCTATCACCTACATAACTCTGTTAGGTTATCTCAATGTTTGATCTTCAATTTCATATCATTGCACCATGAAACGAAGGCTCAATGACCGACCGTTCAAAAAATCGTCGAATAATGAAGAACATGTATAAAACAGGGGAGAGAAAACATAAGGAAAACATCTGAGGAATGAACCTAGATTTTTGTTTTTTTAGACTCGATTTTTTCCTGAAATAATGATCAGAAAATCAAATCAATTCTCAAAATAATCAAACCCCGATAATCCCACAACATATAACCCATCTTGCAAGGAATGATTGAACTGCGGATCAACCTATTTGTTGGTTGGTCCGCGTTCATTGTTGAATATAATAATGGGGAAATAAATCCAAAATAATTCATCCTACATGGGAATTTGATCGTTCACTGTTGAAGATAAATTGCTGTTAGTGAGATCTGTCAAGAACTACGTTCGTTGATTTTCGATCCAGAATTCCGTCGTCGCCTGCCAAGAGAAATCTCTAGGGTTATCTCTAGAGACTCTTGTGAATTTCTAAGGTTATGATCCTAATGATGGGTCCTTTCCTAAAGGATCATTTAAAATAAAAAGCGTCGCTACACCACTGTGTCGATGAAATAGAGAAAAATAAAACAAATATTAATTTATTTTATTCATTTAAACGCCCGAAACTACTTTTCACAGCCGACCTGTGCTGGCCAATATTAAGCTATGTATAGGGTAAATTCATTTCTCTGAACACAATGATGGCCTCATATTTCTGATCCAGGTACCTGTTTAGAATTTATTCCACTTTTTCAGGAAAACTGCGTGTGTGTGCTATTTAATATTTTAATATTATTGAAACATTTATCCCAGAAACACTGGATCTTTTAATTTCATGCCGTATCTGTTCCTGTTCTTGAAATTAATCCATATAATATTTAAAAATAATACACGGAAAATCTGGGACATTACATTCTCCTTACCTTGGGGCTTTATGTCCCCGAAAAGCTAAAACAATGGCTACTCAAAAAGATGTGGGTACTGAGCACATATCTGATCCTCCTGATCCCAAGTGCTCTCCTAGAGATTCTTGTGATGCCAAAAAACACGTAATAAAGGAATATCTCTCCCGAGAAGGATCTTCTCCCATCGATACTCGATATCTACTAGGTACTTAGTAAAATTCACTCCATCCTCAATGTCCAGATAACCCATGTCAATGACTTGCGATGGGTCATGTATGTACCTCCTCAGCTGCGACACGTGGAATATGTCGTGCACTCGATCTAACTGTGTAGCTATAGCTAAGTGGTACACTATCTCTCCAACTCTATGTAGTATCTGAAAAGGGATGATAAACCTCGGATATAACTTTACACCATGAACAAATATTTTTAATCCCAATTGAGGTGAAACCCGAAGGAATACATGGTCTTCTTCCTCAAACTCCAAATTCCTCTACTGCCTATATACATAAGACTTATGATAGATATATGCAGTATTCATCCCTCTTGGATGATCTGCACCTTCTCTGTTGTAGCTCGTACCAACTTTGGGCCCATGAGTGCCGACTCTCCTAGTTCAGTACAACAAAGTGGTGACCTACAGTGTCACCCATAAAAAGCCTTGAATGGTACCATACAAATGGTGGAATGGAAGCTATTCTTGGATATGTTCCTAGTGGTGACTGATTGTCACATGGATATTGGGTTCATGTGGGGAACTCTATGATCCTTGGTTATTTCAAGTTGTTTTTTATCTGCCTTACCAACTTTGAATGTATTTTGGATGTCATGTATTTTGTATTTTTTTATCATTTTCTTCTTGTTTTTATAAAGTGATATTGGTTATTTCTTTGGTTATGGTTATGGAACATTATTTATGAGTTTTTGGTTTATTATTATAATTGAGATACTCTATTAGTATATTTCTACATTTCCTAAATAGCTTATTTGATGGAGTATACATCTAACTTATTGAAAAGTCATGCCAGGTTCTCAGTGGAATCTGGGTGTTTGTTTATTTATATTTTGAGGGTGATAACATTCCAAATTTATAGCATTTTGATACCCTAGTGCTTATCTCTAACATATGGTGACTAAGAATGTGCTTTATGACTTATGGGGAATAGAGTTAGGTGATACAATAGGTTGACTTGGGATGGTTCATTACACCAACACCATAAACTGATTGAATAGGGTATTAAAGGTGTTGATGTAGCATTCCTCCATTCGAAGAGTGTTTAATTTTATCTTTAATAAAATTTTGTTATATAGTGACTTGGATTTGTACAACTTCATCTTACTATCCCAAATTTCCTTTATGGACTTTTTCTCCAAAATTCTTGATAGGACCCTATCTATTAAATCCAAATAGATGTTGGTAATGTAATTCCTATACATTTCATTCCATTTTTTTCTTTCATCAAATTTTATGGTTTTTCACTAATATTTAGTTAGTAATTATCCTTCACAAACACCATCTTTCCACAATTTAAAGTTATTCCCATTGAACTTTTTGATATTGAATTTCTTTACCATCTAGACATACCATCATCCCAAAACCTCCTTTATTTCACAAGGATGTATTTAATAATATAAATAACTTTTTATGTGAATGATCAACTGAAGTCATAGTCACAAAGAACACTCAATTTATGATTATTATTAATATCTAGAAAAATAAACAACATCATGTTGGAACTTTACTCTGATGTCACTTGTTGGGATCAAAAATTAATTGATCCACTAGTGTGGTGATAATATCTAGATAAAATAATGTAAAAAATATGGGAAAATGAATATTGGATGTAATATGAAAAAACCCTAAAATGAAGAAGAGTAAAAAACCACAGAAAAATAAATGGATCACTATTGATAAAAGTGGGTACACACGCCCTCAAAATTACATGGATAATATCCTCATAATATATCTCTTGAATATATGGGGAAACCACCTCATAAAAACTCTAAAAAATGTAAAATGGAGAACTAATTTCTTGAGATAATTCATAATACACATCTTTAATATGTGGGGAAACAACCTCAACAACACTCTAAAAATATAATGGGTAGAGTTAATTATTGAAGTTTGTGAATAATCCCCAAGAGAAGAGCCCATTTTATAGGATTATTCTTATCCAAAATCCTCCTCTAATATAACCTAGTAGTTGGGGTTGACCACCCACTTCTTCTTTCCTCCACCGTCCCCTTTTTGACAAAATTTAGGGGGTGGTCACCAATTCCCCAATAATCAATTGGGGCCTACTATTTTCCATCAAAATAAACTCACTAATGATATAATTTACTTTGGTTTTGTATTTAAAAACAATGTATATCATCTTAGTAATTTCACTATAGACATCACATGATATGACCATGGTTATATATTATTATTTACTTGACAAATGGAATGAAATTTATGCATTCATTCATGCATTTTTAGTTTATAGTATGTATATTTACTATTTATACTGTGATTATTAATGATTTAATTTTATAATTTCATGGGTGAATGCCTCCCATTATTTGTGTGTGCACCATTTCAGTGCTTTCTACTAACCCCTGATCTATTGAATACATGATTGGGGAAAAAAACTCATCCTTATATGCAACTTGGGAGGGGTCTTGATGAGGTTGGTTCATGTCATCAATTTTGATAAATAACATGTGATGTATTCATCTATATTGATTAATATTAACTCATAGAATCAAGAATTAATGAGTTTTATTATATTATATTGATATGATTTGTGGATTTTGGTAGTACTCGATGTCTTAGAAAAAGATATCGTATGATTATGCATGATGCATGGTGATAGATATGATAGAAGTTTGTATCAAGATATATATTTTTGATGAATATCACATCCAATCTCTTTGTAGCTTGTGATAGTGATGCACTTAAAATGGAATGATTCATATTGTATGACTACCTAGATCATATGGTACGATATCCATGAGATGCAAATCACACCTTATGATATGTTATACTAGAAGTGATGCTTGGGAAGGTTCTATTTCCTATGTCATATAATACGAAGTACATTACAATATGCCTCTTATGTGATGCATGAATCTTCTACATCCCTCATGTATGGTTTTGTTCAATTTCTAGTCCATGAGATATATTAATTAATTATTTCACACTATTCATTGAAGTGTTCAATGAAGAATACATCAAAGGGAAGTAACAATCATTCCATGAGATGACACATGATTGCTGATGCTCTTTATTTAATAAAGAGCATAGAGGATTCCTATAGAATGGTGAGATACTTTATTGTTGATGTGACCCTCACTACATGTATCATTTTCCAAAGATCTATTCTTCTCAGTACATTTTTATGACTTTTCAATGAAGGTTCTAGCACCCCTTTAAGTGTACGAGAATCCCCAAGTTTCAAACTAAGATCGAATGGATGGTGGATTACCCACAGAGGTAGGAAGTCTACATTTCCTTCTCCTATGACCATCATCAAAACATACTCCATAAAATAATATAGATGTCACTATCACAACTTTATAGGTATGATATTCTTTGATATTCCTAGCATGATTGATTATTGAGGATAGATTAGGTATTATATGGGTTTGTTTCCATTTTCAAAGATCATGTGATGATCCCATAAAAATAATTAGCGGTATCAATTCCTTGTTCTTCATGGATGAATCATGTTTATTTTACTAGTTTTTGATGAAAATACATATCATAATTTATTTACAGTCATATCCTAAATTATAGTACCAAATTATGTTTTTTTCAGTCATAACATATGACTAGATCATATTGTATGGTACAATATGTAGGTAGCTCATGATTTTGTTATATATTATAGGCTATGATGCACAATATCTTAACACATGAAAAAACCCAGTGTTTTTTTTGAAATCAGTGGGTTATTGAATTTTTATGATATCCATTATTTCATTGAATGTGGTGGGATCCATATGATATATCATATCATAAACAACTATATCAATCACATCTTATGATTCAGTCATATATCATAGATTATGATTAATAGGAAGAGATACCAATCTCTTAATCAATCATATTTTATGACTGATTATTAGTCATAAAATATGACATGTGTAAAAAAATATTAATTTTTTAAATTTTTACATTTTTAATTACGGTTTATATATTTTTATAAAATTTAATTGTTCTTAATTATAAAATAGGGTTTTAATTCTTAAATAAAGTGCTTATTTATATTTTATTCCTTTATATTATTCATGTTTATAAATTTTTTATAGAATGTGAATAATGTGTATGATTAATTTATATGCTAAATTGGTTTTAGGAGATAGATCCTTGCATTACATGCTAAATGTGACTCCATAATAATTAGTTTTCGTCTACATTGACTTTGGTTGTTTTTAGAGTTATAAGTCTAAGAATAGTTTTTGAATATTGTTTGTGTATATTAGGTTGTAGAGATATAATAAATTTAATTATCTCTTAAATAAAATCTCCCGAGTGAGATGGAATTGGTGTTGGATTACCCACCAACCTAAAGGTTTCTGAATTATTCTAGAAAAGTGACGGGTTAACCATCTATGCTCTGAGATTACTCATGTATAGATTTTCAATGTCATATAACTCTATAAATTTACATGAAAAGTTCATGAAACTTATACATGATATGTATTCAGATATGTATGAATATTTTTGGATTCTATTTTTGGGTAAGTACCGCAAACTTATGGGATATTTAAAGAGTTACACATTAATGTGGTGTGAACACATTAATTTAGTGAATGAAATAAGATTCCAAAACTAAATTGTTAGAAGCATGTATATACAAAGGAATAAAACATGATATAATAAAGATAACATGATATTAAATAGGTTTAATGTGAATGAGATGTATTTTAAACTGGTGATAATTTTAAGAAAACCCTTAAAATACTAAGTGTGATATTCTTTCCAAAGCAGCACATGTCAAGACCTTAATCATTTAGATGGATAGTTTCATGCCTTGACCGGGAACCCATAAATAATCTTGTGTAAGGAAAAAAATTTATAAGGTTACCCTAATGATTAGGACCTTGTTCTTGGAATTTTATTTGGGATACACTTAACTGGGAAATCCTAACAGTTAGGATACCAGAGGAATAAAGTTGCATGAATCCATATGATAGGTCTGGATAAAGAGTTTATCTAGTCAATTATCTAAGAATCCTAATTGTTATGATTATGATGATTCCCCACTTAAATAAATAAGTGGAAAGATAAATATACCAACATACTCATTACTTAATGAAATATAGATATTAGATCACTAAATAGATGTGGTGTATGGGTCCATCATTTTTAGTGGGAGTACTTTTATTAAAAATATATAATGAAAAGATATAATACATGATACTCACCTATAGATAAATATTTTTTATATATTATTTATTATGGAATGGTAATCATAATTATATCTCTTATAGTTATGACATATAGAACAATTATATATTGGTGTCTAAGGGTGAGAAGTGTTATAAAAGAATAGAGGAATTACGAGCAATTTAATGTGAATGTCATAGATGTAAATTTCACTAAATCAGACTCATAAGTATTGGATACTGGGTATACATCGTAAATATGTGTTAAAATACATAGACTTAAAGATAAGAGGGAATTAACCATGGGTTAAGTTGATCTTCATATCAGTAATGGTGAAATAATTGATGCATTTGTGGTCAGAACCTATAATAAAACTTTACCAAGTGGATTAGTTTTATAATCTAAGAAGTGTTGTTAGGTTCCTTACATAAATATAAATTTTATTTTTGTACCTTTTTTGGATGAGAAGGGATTCTCATTCACTATTAAGAATAAGAGTTGTTCTATATATATGAATGAGATGTTTTATGCAATTGGGAATATGATAAATGGTTTATACATTCTAGATATGAATATTACTATTTATAACATTCTAAATAGGAAGGTCAGAGTTGATTTTAATACCACCTAACTTTGGAATTATTTCCTTGGATATATAAATGAGAAATGCATCCAAAGACACCATAGAGATGGATCATTAGAACCATTCAATTGTGAATTGTATGAAAATTTTGAATCTTGTTAATTAGGAAAGATGATCAAAGTATATTTTAATAAAAAAGGTGAAAGGGATAGTATACTATTAGATCTCATGCATAATGATTAATGTGAATCAATTAATACTCAAAAAAGTGGTAGTTTTTTTCTTAACCTTTACCGATGAATTTAGTCGATATGGATATATTTTTCTAATGGGACACAAGTATGAAAATTTTGAAAAGTTCAAAGAGTTTCAAAAAAAAATTATAGGTTTAATAGACCAAAAGTACCAAGATCATCCAATTATTTAGGGTGTTGATTACTTGAGTAAGAAATCCACTGATTATTCAAGGTATTATGACATTGTTTAAAAACTCACTCCTCTTGGAACACCACAATAGAATGATGTGTATAAGATGAGAAACCATACCTTGTTAGAAATGGTTCAATCAATGATGAGTCAGTGTGGAATTCCTTTTTCATTCTAGGGTTATTATCTAGACCATGTAACATTTATACTAAAATATATTCCATATAAAAACTTATAATTATAATATATGATATATGGTGTGGAAAACATCCCAGTTTGTATTATATAAATATATGATGATGTGAAGAATTTATATGACATTTGAATTCTGAAAAGTTTGACTCTAAATTTGATATATGATTATTTGTTATTTATCTGAAGGAAACTAATGGATATTATTTATATAATACTATTAAGAAAAAGGTGTTTATATTTTGATTTAATATATTCTTTGAAATGTAATTCATCAATAATGGAGTTAGTATAAGGAATGTTGAACTTGGATAAGTTCAAGACCAAAAAATGGGAAGTGTTCTTGAGAGGCAGGTTAAGCCAGTTCCATAAACTGTTGTGGAGGGTAAATTGAATCAAGATACACAAGAACCTAAAAGTATTGGTAGTTTTTAAAGATATCATGAGATATGGATTTCTCATAGCTAATGATGATGAGGAAATATTCATAAGAGAAAATCCTACCACCAAAAAATAGGCTATGGAGAGTTATGATATTTATAAATGGTTAAAAGACATGGAATCTTAAACAAAATACATGTACATTAACCAAGTTTGGAACTTAGTGAATGCACCTGAGGGGGTGATACCCACAATATAATAATGTGTCTAAGAGGATGAATTTTACCTTGTTGTATATGGTTCAATTGATGGTGAGTCAGTGTAAACTTTATATTTCATTCTAGGTATATGCTCTAGATAAAACAAAATTTATACTAAACCAAATTCCACATAAAGTAGTTATAAATACACTATATGATATATGGTATGAGAAACATAAATTTTTTTATTATATAAAAAATTGGATATATGAATCATTTGTATGATGTTTGGATTATGATAAGACTGACTCTAAATTTTAAAATTCTTATTTGTTGGTTATCCTAAGGAAACTAAGAGATATTATTTCTATAATTATACTAATAAAAAAGTGTTTATGGCCTGATTTTATACATTCATTAAAAAATAATTTATCAATCATATAGTTAGAGGGAAGAATGTTGAACTTGGAGAAGTTTAAGACAAACAAAGAGGAATTATTCCCGAGATGCAGGTTTATTCAGTTCCACAAAGAGTTTTGGAAGAATAACCAACTCAAAATATATAAAAACCTAGAATATTTGATTGGATTCATCAATATATTGTTAAATATGGATTTCTTATTGCTAATGATGATGAGTAAATGTTAATAGAAGATAAACCTACCACCTACTGAGAGGCCATAAAGAGTTATGATTCTGGGAAATGGTTAAGATACCTAGAATTTGAAATTGAATCTATGTATAATAAAAAGTTTCAAATTTAATGTATACAATAGAATGGGTGAGACCCATAGGGTAGAATTGGGTTTTTTATAAGAAAAATTACATGTATGTTAGGGTTTTTACCTATAAATCACACCAGGTGGAAAAATGTTATAAGAAAATTCATGGTATTGACTATGAATAAACCTTTTATCCTATTACAATGATATAATGTATTCATATATTAGTTTTTATAGTGGATAATTTTAATCATGAGATATATTAAATGGATTTAAAAACCAATTTCCTTAATTAGAATTTTTTCAAGGGCATGTATATGATGAAACCTGAAGGTTTTGAAGTTCCAAATGATATTGATAAGGTGTGAATGTTGTAATGGTCCATTTATGGATTGAAGGAAGCTTCTTAGAGCTAGAATATTTAATTTAATTATGAAATAAAAGAGTTTTATTTTATAAAAAAACAAATGATTCTTATGTATACATGTATATTAATAATAGTGTAGTGGTATTTCTAATATTGTATATGGATGACATACTTCTTATTGAAAATGATATCATGACACTTCACATTGTGAATATATAGATGGGTAAGTGATTATTAATGAGATACATGAGTAAAACATCCTACATATTATGTATTTATATTTATAAAGATATATATATAAGTGGTTTCTTATACTCAGTTAATAAACATACATTGGTAAAGTGAAAAAGAGGTTTAACATGGAGAACTCCAAAAATAGATCTTTATCTATGTTACATGGAACAAATATTAGAAATATTTATGATACTTATAAGGAGTTAGAAAAGATGGATAGAATTCCCCATGTTTCCACCAAAGGTTTTATCATGTATGACATGTGGTGTACTCGACATGATGTCTCATATTCTCTCAGCCTTACTTCAAGATACTAATCCAATCCTAGAGAGAATCACTGGATTATTGTGAATAAAATCCTTAAGTACTTGAGAAATACTAAGGATATGTTCTTGATCATTATAGGAGAGGATGAGATCTATATAAATATTTTAATGGATTTAAGTTTACAGTTCTATAGAGATAATATTAAATCTGAATCTAGTTTTTTTTCTTTTCTTAAATGATGGAGTTATTAGTTTGAATAGTTCTAAATTTTTGGAGTTAGTTACCTAGAACCAACTACTTTGTAATTAAAATTGATTGTATATTCATGGATTTAAATATTAATATATTTATTATAACATATTGATTGTTATTTTATGTAAATTTAATGTGATAATATTCTCAAATATCCATCACATTGAAAAGGTCATAGCAGTTTTATGATATTATAAGAACCTTGAAGATATATAATGATATTATTAAATAAAGTTCTACAATTTAATTACATTTTATGATAGGTGTGAAACCTTTATTTTTAATTCCTAAATTTATTTATTGGTTATTATTTTAACTCTTTATTTTCATGGGATGATAGTTTTAATTTTTAATTTTTAAAGAATTTGACTTGTCGTATGGTTAGTGTACGATTAGAGACAACCATATAGAGACTATCTAAATGAGGTTTATAATGTGATATTAGAATTTTAAATAGTTGGTGCATGATTTAACTATTTATGAAATCCAACCATGTGGGTTCCTTAGTGTTCCTAGTGGAGTGCACACGATTGGGCCACAGTTTAGGTAAACCATGAAATAACCATGTGAAACACCTGTATTCTTAAAAAAATGAAAATTTAAATAATTATACCCATTCCTAATTTACCCTATACAAATCACCCTCTCCCTTAAATATTACATGGTTGATCCCCCTCCCCTCTCATGCATGAAATACTCTAGCCTCCATTCCTAGGAACTTCTTCTTGTGATTCTAAATGGTAAATGGTCCAAGTGAGCTTCCTTATTCTCCTCCAACTTTCTTACATTACCCTATAGTTTTTATCTTTCCCTTTGTTGTGTGTGATTTTTGATGAACCCTATATAGGTATTTAGGTTCTGATCTTGTGTGGATTGTGTTTATAGGTTATGTGATGGGTCTTTCAAGTTCTCATCTTGCTGTTGTTGGCGAATTTTTGTTGTATGGACATGTTTTAGGTATATGTTTCTATGATTTTGGGTTTCCTTAATTTTACACATATTCTTGTCTGTTTTAAATTTATTTCTTTAAAATTATAAATAATATATGGGTTTAATAGAATTTAAATATACATGCTACTCAAGGTTTTAAAAAAAATCAATTGATTTACAAATGGGTTTTTTATGATTTTAGCTTGGTTTTTTATTTGACTTTAATGAATAAAATATATTTTTGGGATGATAAAATATTTGAGATGGGTTTAAAATAGTAATCAGTTGTTTTAAAATTAATTTTGTCTATTTGTTAAATTTTATCCAATGACCTATGAGTAAAATGTATTGGTTGATTGATACTTTCCTTTTTTTGAGAAGTTTTATTATGTTTCTTTGTTCCATTATTATGAAATCCACTTATGATTGATATTTCATGTGTATAACATCATATTTTGTGATTATAAATATATGTATGGGTATATATATATATATATATTATATACATGCACATATTCATATGAAAATATATAAATATGTGCATTGAGAGGTGTTTATATATATATATGTAATTTCATATATGTATAATGTTTAAAGAATGGTTTTAAAATTTAGGCTGGATGTTTGAAATTGGTTTTAAAGTATTTTTTCAAGGAAACATTTTTAAATTATTTTTGTTTTCATTTAAAAATTATTTGATCTTACAAAATTTTTGTGGAATAGCCTCAAGAAAAATGTTTGACTTTTAATTGGGATTTCAAAAGAGTTTTTTAAAGGAGGCATGGTTTCAAAGTGTGTTTTGGTTTTGGGATATTATTTTTTTATGGAATGAATGATTTAAATATGATATTTTATGTGGTTAGCACATGGGAGAGTATAGGTATGTGGGAAATCTGATGGGTGATTCACTAGATTTAAGCATAAGTCTAGCTAAGGTATAATGATAAATGAAATTGAGGGTGATACTAGATTTGTTTTAGGTCACATTTACAACTAGCGTTTTATGAGTGATTCTAGTTACCTTTGGTGCCTATAGGTCAAAGATCCTCCCATGAAGCATGGACTATGCTTGTGATGATTCTTGCTATTTGGTTACCAGTCTTATAATTATGAATGATTTTTTGATTATGGTTTACCACCTTTTGTTTCTTTATTGTTTACATCTACTGCACTTTATAATTTATTTGGACCTATTTTATTTATTTCCACCATTTTCACTTCATTTTATCATTTTAATTTTTTTTTTCATTTTTATCATTTTTAGAGAAATAAAAAAAGGGGATTTCAAGGTATGTTTTCATGGGTTGGTTTTATTTAAAATAGGAATTATAAATTTGTGTTTTTAATAAATAAGGTTTGGGCTGAGAAAAAGGATTTCCAAGTGATTTTTTTATTTAAAGAAAAAGAAATAGAATTTTTTCTAAAATAATTCATCATGATGTTTGGTTTTCATATGTTCACTCATCAAAGGTTTTTTTTCTAATTGTTTTTCAAACTATCATTTTTGGTTAATTTTGGAAAAGAAAATCTTGTAATCTTTGATGCTTACCTACTGGGATGTTGAGCTCACACCCTACTCAAACCAATTGATGTTATTGGATCGAGTGACCATTTTTTAGGTTCTAGTTTGATCTTATAATGAGATATAGGATTGGATGGAGTATGACCTTAGGTCATATGGGATAGTTTTATTAGGTATGTTAGTGTTTTTTAGTATTTCAGTAGATTAGATAACATAATTCATTTCCTGATTTTAGTTATAATTATTGGTGGATTGAACTATATCTTTGGAGTATTTAATTGAGTTTAGTTCTAGTTAAAGGTGAGTGAATTAGAGGGTGAGATGAGGGATTTATTTTTCATTTATGATATATTCTTCTTTGTTTAAAATATTTATGTTTATTTTAAACTTTATTATCTGATTTTGGCATGGACGTCCAATGCACTGATAATTCATGCCAGGATTTTAGTAGAATTACACTATTATTTAAATAAGGTTTATCTGGGAATAATCATTCCCATTTATTATATTCTGATTCCCTAGTGTTTTTTGCTAGCCCATGGGGATCGGGAATTCCCCTTCGGTTTGTGGAAAGATGGATCAGGTGTCAGTTCAAGTGGAAACCTTAGATGGTTTGTTACAATTGGTATTATAACCTAGGTTTCTTAAGATGACCTAAGTTTAAAAATTATTTTTTATTTGAGAGTGTCTAGTAAATGGATGTAGGACTATCATGAATAGGGACATAGATGTGGGAAGAGTCTGGATAGATCTTTTCGATTCTAAACCTTGAGTTTCCTTGAGAAGTTGGGTTTCAATTATTTGTTTTTGATTTTGGGATATTCTATTTTATTTTAGTTCATTTATTGATGTTTTAGGATGAAATGGAATTTCATCTAGTGGTACATGGCGAGATCACATGACTTGTTAACCCATGTGGAGCCTGTGTACATGGTTCATTATCACTCTTAGTGTAACACCCTAACCCAAATACTGGGTCGCAACCAAAGTTCCACATAACCTCATGCATGAATATTTGTATGAAAGTGGATGTTGACTAGTGGTGAGGGTCTAAAGTGACGCGGGGAGACTATAACCTTATTAATTATAGACATACACTAGAAAAATGTCAACATAAAGACAATACAATTAAACAAAACACCAAGAGATAACACGAATAACTACTACACCAGATGTCAATTCTGGTCATACAGTAATAATAAATGAACCCCCAATATTTTATGTCAATAATCATAGGTAGTACAACTGAAAAAATATAAATAAAATATGCGGTAAAACTTTTCCAGAGTTCGTCCTGATACCACGTCCATCCCTAACTCCAAGATCCTCAGTAGGGTGTGACTATAAAACTAGTAGGACACCACCAATGCATCATTGATATAATTTTACATGTATATATATGTTTATATCATGATAGAAATGTAAATTCTCATAAAATCATATAACTAATCATGAACCAAGAGATCATGCACTAACCAAGCTTCCATGAACCCCAACTATACCTATTTCAGAACCATGCTAGAAGGATATCATATATAGTAATCTCATGACTTAGATCATACTACATATCTCTATCCACCTTTAAGAAAAATTCACATTCAACCATTAAATGAATACTTTACACCCACCTTTTAGGGATAGTTACTCCCATGACTCATGGCTACCTACTCTCCTCTAATGGTACACATTCTTGTCAAGCCCGGATCAATGGAACTCTACATATATACAAGGATGTTATCCATAAGTAGATCTTACTGGCATATGGTCCATATTATAATGTCATATGATGTCCCCTATGGGATAAACACATTACAAGATTAGGTGGTAACCATATTACACTAGAGCCACAACCAATGAGTCATGTCATCAAATCTCCCTCTCTAAGGCCCCTGTTAAGTCTATAGGGGACACACATCAACCTAAACACTAAAAAATAATTCTATTGGATATTTATAAGTCCACATGAGAGGTATAAAATATCAAGGAAAAACATATCATGATAATTATTCAATAGACAATGGATTTTAGAGAAGAAATACAAAAAATATCAAGGAACAACATGGAATATATCACAATAAGTATTCCACAAGATATGAAATATTAAAAAAGTAATACACAACATATAAAGTAATAAAAAGACATATCAAACATTCCAATAGGTATGAAATAACTATATATAATGTGTTACATAACAAGTAACACACAATCCATAACCAAGAAAAGGTATCATTATCTACTCTACGCATGTCAAACATACCTATCATGAAAATATCTCTACACTAGGAACATAAACATAATAAAATAATGAAAAAAATCTATACAAGGGCCCTGGATGTTCAGGAATTACTAACTTTAATATGCTGATTACAAGCTCTAAGATCCACTAAGGAACAATATATAGATCATGGCCTTGCACCAATGTTCACTAGAAAAAACAAAATTCATCATCATAGAGCCTTAATAATTGGAATTCTAGTAATATATCATGCCAATATATTAAATCCACATAAAATTATCAAAGGATATTTTAAATCAATGGTAGATATAGATCCACTCAAGGAAATGATCCAAATTCTCTAGATCAAGCATCCATCAAACAAAAATCGAGAAAAATCCATTAGATTAATGTAGAATACTTAGATATATCCAACATAGCTTGTATATATGATTCATATCAAGAGATAAAGAGGAGATTTAGGATATATGTTAAGAAGAGATGAGTAAACAACTTATTACCTTGAATTCACATGAGTCAACACTCCAGATATTTATGATTTGGTGTAAGGAGGGAGAGTAACCACCGAGAATAACCACTAGAGTCCCTAAGTTTGAGAGACCTAAGTTTAAGGGAATTAATGATGGGGGTTTTTATAAGTTTTGGGTTTTAAAATAATTTTTTTTATTAATTTAAACCCCATGCTTGGTTTCCTAAAATATGCACTAATCATGCAAGGATTTATTCCTCTTATGGGTGCATGTATGGTTTGAATGCAAATTTTGTAAACCATGTGTCAATTATTATTTTTTCTATTGTCTTGAGCCACATAGTTTTCTGGGAAATGTCACATAGTTAGTTATAACCATCAAACACCCATAATCCTTCTATAAATAATCCAAATGGTTTCATAGGGAGAACTAAATGGTTTTCCCTAACCATGTGACAACTATGCATCCCCTTTAAGGCACCTAAAACCCTAAAAAAAACTAGAATCTAATAAATAATTCACCCAAGAAAATCATAGCTAAAAAACTTAAATAAGGGAGGAAATTGATATGTAAGGTACTTGAAAAAATATGGGTCTCTATAATCAATATCGATTGTGTGATTGGAACATGGTCCAACAAGCCATACAACCAATTCAAACATGGTCACCAGTCCCATTTAAGTGTCTTTATGTTATATGATTTTTATAAATTGTATTTTTGGTTGATGTATGATAAAGATAATTTTTAAAAAATTATTATTTTTTCAAGTGAAGTTTAAATATTTTAAAAAGTAAGTGTTAGTTTTGAGTGGTTTTCAAGGTAAGATTTAAAGGTTTAAATGAAAAGGTGATTTTTGAAATTATTTTGAATAAATTTAGAAAATAATGTTTAATTTAAGATGGTGATAGTTAGTTTTTAATTTGTAAAAGAGGATTTTATGATGGATAAAAGTTTTATGGGAGGTATTTAATTGGATTTTTTGTGATGGAAAACTTCATTTCAAATAAATAAGTTGGTATTAAAACCATTAAAGAGGTTTTATAAATAAATTAAAAATAAAATTGGTATTTTTAGGTTTATAAATTTTTTTTGATAAGGAAAATGTGAGGTATAAAGGGAGTTTTAAATGGAGATTTATGATTCTAAAATTTAAGTTTGAGGTTTTGGAAAAGTTTAAAATGGGTTTCAAATTGGGATTTGGATTTTAAAATTTAATTTTGTGTTTTTGAAATGGTTCGAAAGGAGACTTTGGATTTGATTGATGATATGGCTATTTTGGTAGTGTTTTTATAATTCATTTGATTTTTTTTAGAATTAGAATATGATTTTGTATGAGGTTGATAATTGTTTTGGAAATACGATTGGACTAGGTCATGTGGTTATTTCTATTATTGAAAGTACTAATCCCATGAAAGTGGTTATCATTTCCATGTTTGGGTGATCATATCTTTTGGGGATTGTAAAAGATAATTTTTTTGGGTGATTCTAGTTGGGTTTTTTCCCTTAGATCCTTTATCATTTTATTTTTATGAGTTGTGTTACTTTTGGGTTTTTTTATGTTTCATTGAATTGGATGAATCCTTGGAAGTTTTACTACGCCTTTGGGTGGTGAGGTTTTATATTAATTATTTGATTAGGAGGGAAGACCATATATGATCGTCGAGAACCTAATATGGATGATGAACCATATAAGTTCATATATTTATTGGTGTTTGTTTTATTTGGTGGGACTACCATTAGGGGTTCTATAACGACCCATACTTTACATACATTGTTAATACTTCAAAATTGAAGCACAATTATTACAACATATGACAAAACCACAAAGGACCGTATAGGTATAGTGTCTTTAGAAACTGGGAAACATAAACAATTGGTTCATAAATCTTCTACAGTGTCTCCCATTTATTTCATCATATCTAGGGTCCCTTTTAACATATTCTACTTAATATCCATCTTCCTGACCTGGGGAAAAGAAAACATACAAAAAAGGGTGAGCTCAAATGCTCAGCAAGGGCAAATAAAGGAAATAAAAATCATATCATATCTTTTTGAAAATCATAACCTGCAAAAGAGATCATAATATCTTAACATGGAATAAATCATAGAAGTGAAAATGATATCCCCATAATCATAAAATAAAACTTGAAACTTTGTGGAATGCACACATAATCATGGAAAATCATTTCTTGTTAGTCATGACTCATTGCCAAGACTATCTTAGCGGACAAAGTCCATTTCTGAACCGAGTTCACTCCTCGTTTCAGTCCTGTATCACTGAACCGAAATAACCTTCCATTCCAGCCATGTCTATCTCATGAGATATAAATCTTTACCCAATGCATTGGAGGGAGATATAGGTCCCACCCATCTTATAATGAATCCTTTCTTATGTGTGCCACATAATCATAAATCATACATCATCGCATAACACATGTAACAAAAATGGGATTCTTGAAACATCATGACAACATAAAACAAATCATATAAGGTAAATGACTTCATAAAAATAATTCCCTCAAAACATAATCAAATTAATGTAATAATAGGGATAAAAACAGAACCCTTTATTATCTTAGATGGAAAATAATTTTGATAAAACACTTGAACTCCATTCTTGAGGAAAATATCCTTTCTTCTTCAAAAACATTTTTCCTTTCTTAACATGTCATAAAAATTTAAACTAAAAGAAGTTGATTAAAAATAAACTTGAAAACTTGTAAAGAAAGCTTCTTGGAAATAATGTTTTAAAAATCCATTCATGCCGTATAAGTTAAAAAAAACATTCTTCGTACTTTTGTCGGAAAAGTCAAAAAAGTACCTCGTACGAAAAAACGACAAAAGATTCCTTTCATATTCTTTACTAAAAACTCACCGAAGGGTAAAATTGGATTTAAACTATTGTAAGTGGATGGAAACAATATTACATATTGAGGGAACATGGATGTGGATGATAAAATACACCCCAGTAAATACCAAAGTATAAACAATCTCAGATAAAAATGAGATTGTGATATTTCCCTTACCTTAGGTCCGATTTGATTTGTACGTGTCCGAAGCTCCTGTATAATGGTTTAAATAATGTTATTGACTTATTCCAGAATCATACATATTGATATTATATCATATATGGTCATATTCTTAGCTTCTTATTAGTAATATTTCATTGTTACTTGTTACTCGGGTCTTTATTGCCTTTTGTTCTTATGCGAGTTTTGACGAATAAATTATTATTATTCTTTTAAGGTTATAGATACCTTATATCCATAATGGTATTAGTGTAACATATATGATATTTATTCATTCAATTCATTTATATAATTACTATGTAATGATGATCATGTAGAACGAGTCGCATCACATCGTGGAGACGGTATTCCGTACGTACGCACGAGCGATGATATTGTTCCCATGATCGTGGAATTGTATTTAAGTGTATTTATACTATTTCAGTATCAATATCACTTTATAATAATCATATATAGTCACTCATTAAACCATTATACCCATCCTTGTAAGGTGATGGTGGAAAATAGATTACACCACGGCGTGAAGACGATATTCCGTACGTACGCACGCGCGGTGATTTCATTTTTCCGTAGGATGGATAGAAGGTGAATTAGGGTTTTTTAATATTTATAATAACATATCATTATGTAAGTAATACTGATGTCATTACTTTATCATGAAACAACTAAAGAAGAAGAAGTTGAAGAAGAAAGAAATTGAAAAGATCGGTAATGGATATTACCTCTTCTTTGAAACGCCTCTTTGAATCCTCCACTTAGGGAACTAAGATTGGTCTTTGAAGAAGACCAGGACCTCTAGGATTATTCTAGGGAAGTGGAGAAGGGATTTTGGCAGGGGTTTTCTGAGCTTGAGTGCTCAAATTGGTGTGAGGAGGAGGGGGAGGAGGTTCCCTTTTATAAGGGAGGAGAGGGGCACCTTAGGAATATCTCAAAATATTATTTTATATTAAAGTCAAAATTGGTTTATAATGGTTCCAAAGGGTCTTATTTCGAAGGTAAAGTGTGGATGGGTCGAAATACTATCAACCAATAGGATTTAGACAAGTCTAGGTTATTATTTTAACCTTATTAATTAGATTTAACTCTAAGTTAAATAATTTAACTTTTTACCGTGACTTTTTGTTTTCTTACACTATATGGTTAATACACTTACTATAACATTCCAAACGAACCCCAAGTTGTTTATTATTAATATATATATCCTTATCTAAGTCATTTGGACGAACCTTAGATTTTTAGGAATAAAATAACAATTAATAATATAATATTTGATTTAAAAACTATTTTGTGTCAATTTTGACACTATTTGATATATGATTTTTGTGAAAGTCATAACATAATTATATGTTCGAACCAAGTTGATTAAATCAACACTAATATATCATAGTAACCTATAAAATTAGTGTAATTCATAAAAAGTCTCAAATTACATTTATTTGAGCATTTATAACATCAATTATGTTAACATTTCCTTAAAAGGGTAATTACTGCATCATCGTTGTGTCATAAATAAATTAATTTATTTAAAGTCTAAAAATTATAAATAAAATATAATTATGTAGGAAATCTTTTTAGATTTCTAATGAATATTCATAGTCGAATTTATCTTATGTATAACCCCATATTAAAAATGTTTTAATTATTAAAATAAAATAATATTAAATGTCATAATCTAATCCAAGTGGACCTAAATGGTCATATTATATTCATAAGGTTGTTTTTGGTCGAATTACACTTATCCAATAGAATTAGGACATGTGTTAGGGTAATATTAATATCATATTTACCCTTAGTTACCCTATTTACTATTAACCGCGGTAAAAAAGGTAAAAAGTTACTATTCACCAAAAAATTATTTTTATCTCATTGAACCACATTTTACTTACTGATATCAACCATGTCTGTCGTATTTTCGAAATTCCATTCACAGAAGCGGTAAAATTAAGTTTTATGCAAAATTCAGTTTTTAACCTACCACTTAGTGGTTTCACTATTCATCAAAAATTGAAAGTTTTTAGAAAAATACCAAAATTTCACCCTAGGCTAATTTCGATATTCCGAATCCAAAAATGAAGTCCATTTTAAAAAATAAAATTTATAAAATTTCATAAAGTGGTTATTACTATTCATAACGACTAGTTTTAATAATATTTGAATAGCATATCGTTGTTTAGTGAAACTCGGTATTGCGTACGACGCAAGCTATCGAGGAAGGTCGCGATTTCGTGTAAAACAAGCCAAGCAAGTGTTGTGTAGAAAAAGATTCCTTTGATGATTTATATAACATAAAAGT
Source organism: Viscum album (assembly GCA_963277665.1). NCBI lineage: Eukaryota > Viridiplantae > Streptophyta > Magnoliopsida > Santalales > Viscaceae > Viscum > Viscum album. The sequence goes on from OY728148.1 coordinate 1,456,903,959, forward strand.
CTCAGGTGTTACATTCTACCCCCCTTAAAATGAATTTCGCCCTCGAAATTCGTCACTTTGTAACAAACAGATGAGGATACTTTTCCCTCATCATATCCTCAATCTCCCATGTAGCTTCTTCTAATTGTTGGTTTCTCCATAAAACTTTCACCAAGCGAGTTGTCTTGTTTCGTAGGACTTTTTCGCTACGATCCAGAATCTCTATCGGCTGTTCTTCATAAGAAAGATCTTTCTCCAGCGGTACAACTTCTGAGCTGAGTACATGTGAAGGATCAGGTATGTACTTTCTCAGGAGAGATACATGGAACACATCGTGAACTTGAGAGAGATTCGGTGGAAGTTCCAATCGGTAAGCTACTTTCCCAACACGATCCAATATTTCGAAAGGACCGATATATCTAGGGCTCAACTTCCCCTTCTTTACAAATCTCATAACTCTCTTCCAGGGAGATATTCGTAAGAACACTTTATCACCCACTTCAAACTCTAGGTCTTTTCTTCGGTTGTCAGCATAACTTTTCTGTCGACTCTGAGCTGCTCTTATGTGTTTTTGAATAGATCTGACCTTTTCTTCCATTTCATCAACGAGATCAGGTCCTAATAGCTTTCTTTCCCCAACTTCATCCCAGCAAGTTGGAGTCCTGCATTTCTTTCCATAGAGAGCTTCATAAGGAGCCATATGAATACTGGAGTGAAAGATATTATTATAAGAAAATTCCACCAAAGGTAGGTTTTGATCCCAACCACCTTTGAAATCCATAGAGCAAGCTCTCAACATATCTTCTAGAGTTTGAATTGTTCTTTCAGACTGACCGTCTGTCTGAGGATGATAAGCAGTGCTGAAACTCAACTCTGTATCCAGAGTATGCTGAAGACTTCGCCAGAACTTCGAGGTAAATCTCAGATCCCGATCAGAGATAATAGAAAGTGGTACTCCATGAAATCTTACCACTTCCTTTACATATATCCTGGAAAGATGATCCAGAGAGAAATCCTCTCTAATAGCAATGAAATGTGCAGACTTTGTAAGACGATCAACTATGACCCAGATAGCATTATTGCCTTTGGATGTTTTAGGAAGTCCTGTGACAAAGTCCATAGTGATGTTTTCCCATTTCCATTCGGGTATGGGTAATGGTTGTAACATCCCCTTAGACTTCTATCTCTCAGCTTTAACTTCTTGACAAACCAAGCATCGAGAGACATATTCAGCAACATCTCTTTTCATTCCATCCCACCAGAAGTACTCTTTCAGGTCTCTATACATCTTCGTGCTTCCAGGATGAATAGAGAATGAAGAACTATGAGCTTCATCCAGCAGTTCCTTCTTTAATTCGGGGATGGGAGGAACACAAACCCGATTCCTGAACTTTATTATCCCATCACAATCAAGGTTGAATTCAGGAACATTTCTCACCTTCTTTTGTAACTCGACATCTTCTTTCTGTGACTCTTTAATCTTCACATGTATAGATGGTTGAACATTCATTTGAGAAAGATAATATTTTCCCCCTATTATAATTCCAATATCCATTCTTTGTAAATCCATAAATATTGGATCTTTTGTGATCCTCATCATTGATAAACTGGCATGGTCTTGTCGACTTAATGCATCTGCCACCTTGTTTGCTTTCCCAGGGTGGTAATGGATTGAGCAGTCATAATCCTTAATCAGATCCAACCATCTTCTTTGACACATATTCAGCTCCTTTTGTGTGAAAATATACTTTAAACTTTTATGATCAGTATAAATATCACACCTTTCACCATAAAGGTAATGCCTCCAAATCTTTAATGCAAAGATTACCGCAGCTAACTCCAAATCATGTGTTGGGTAATTTTGCTCATGGATTTTCAACTGTCGTGAGGCATAAGATATCACCATATCATTTTGCATAAGAACACACCCCAATCCCTTCTTGGATGCATCACTGTAGATCACAAACCTTTCTCCACTACAAGGCAGTGTGAGCACAGGTGCACTGGATAACCTTCTTTTCAACTCCTTGAAATTCTCTTCACATTCCTCTGTCCAAACAAACTTAACTCCTTTCCGAGTCAACTTGGTGAGTGGATCAGATAATCGTGAAAAATCTTTCACAAAACGTCGATAATATCCAGCCAAACCAAGATAACTTCAGATCTCAGTTACTGTTGTTGGTATCGACCATCTTTCGATAACCTCTGTTTTTGCTGGATCCACAGATATCCCGTCTTTTGAGATTATGTGACCCAAAAATGCAACTTTTTGAATCCAAAATTCACACTTGGTAAATTTGGCATAAAGCTTCTCCTTTCTCAGGGTCTTCAATATAATTCTCAAGTGATCTTCATGTTCTTCCTTGCTCTTTGAATAGACAAGAATATCGTCTATAAAGACTACCACAAATTGATCAAGATAGTCTCTAAAGACTCTATTCATTAGATCCATGAAGATAGCAGGGGCATTAGTAAGACCAAATGGCATCACTATAAATTCATAGTGTCCATACCTTGTACGGAAAGCCGTCTTTGGTATATCCTCCCTTTTGACCCTTAATTGATGATACCCTGAATGAAGATCAATCTTGGAAAAGTATTGAGCTCCTCGTAGTTGGTCAAATAAGTCATCAATGTGTGGGAGAGGATATTTGTTCTTGATAGTTATCTTGTAAAGTTCTTGATAATCAATGCAGAGTCTCATTGATCCATATTTCTTCTTAACAAATAGAACAGGTGCTCCCCAAGGTGACGCACTAGGGCGTATGAATCCCTTATCAATATTCTCTTGGAGTTGCTTCTTCAATTCTTGCAACTCAGTTGGGGCCATTCTATAAGGTGTCTTTGAAATAGGCAAAGCACCCGGTACGAGTTCTATTGAAAACTCAACTTCACGATTTGGTGGAAGACCTAGTAATTCCTCCGGAAAGACATCATCAAACTCCCATACGATGGGCATATTCTTAATCGTGAGTTTCTCTCCAACCATTTGAGATAAATAACCTTCATTTAGTGGAATCAATACCCATAAAATGGAAGAAATTTCCACTGGAAGGTTATGTTCATCCTTGCATTGATAGACGATCATAGATTGATCTGGAATATGAAATGTGACTTCCCTTCTTTGGAAATTGATATGAGCTCCGTATAAAGAAAGCCAATCCATGCCAAGAATCACATCGAATTACACTAAAGGAAGGATCACAAGATTTGCAGGAAGCACTTTCCCACAAACGTCAATTGGAGAAGAATTATAAACTTTTGATGTGATTGATGTGCCATTAGGTGTTGTCACAGCTAACTCAACATCTAATTGTTGAGGTAATTCGGTGATACCCTTAGAAAATTCTTCAGAAATAAAAGAGTGGGTGGATCCAGAATCAAATAAAACATTTTCTACTTTAGAGTGGATGGTAAGTGTACCTTTCACCACTTCGTTATCGTACTCCACATCGCTGATAGAAATTGCATGTGACTTTCCTTTGTCTTTAGCCTTAAGAGTTTGTTGACGTCGACCATCATCATCAACCCTTGGATTTGGGCATTGATTGGCATAATGCCCCATCTCCTTGCACTTGAAACATTGAAGTGTAGTAGGTTCATTCTGTGTATCCCTTCCTTTGTTTGCATCATTAGACATCTTCTTCCCATTATCGCAGCATTCAAATGCCCGATGACCTTCCTTTCCACATTTGAAACATTTACTTGTCCCTTTAAGACAAATCCCTCCATGTTTCTTTCCACAATTTGAGCATAAGGGAAATCTCATCTTCTTTTCAGTGTGCTCTTTAGATTTTCCTTTGAATTCCATTTTTCTCTTCTTATCAAACCCATATGACTGATGGGTTACTCCAATCTCCATCTCGACTTTGAGAGAACATCGAACGATTTCCTCGTAGCTATTGAAGTCCCTTATGGCTAACACCCTTCGAAGACTTGGTTTTAAGCCACTAAAGAATCGATCGATCTTACTCTCAGGTTGGATAATAATACCAGAAGCATACCTTTCAAGTCTTGTAAAATTTTCTTCATAGGTACCAACAGATTCATCATCCCTTTGCTTCAGTTCAAGAAACTCTTTATCCATCTTTGTTCGGAGAATATGAGGGAAGTACTTATTGAAAAATAAGTTCTTGAACTCGTCCCATTCCATGGACTCAATTTCATCCCTTTGCCTCATATTCTTAATAAGATTCCACCATTGATCAGCATATCCTTCCAAACAATACACTGCTAGGATGACTTTATCATGTTCAGAACATTGAAGAACTGAAAATATATTTTCAGTAGTACTAATCCATTGTTCAGCAACTAATGGATCAGTAGACCCACTGAAAGAAGGTGGACGCTGTCTCATGAAGGATTCAACAGAATGTTGCTCCTTCCTTTGCTCGTTTGGAAGTCCTGCATGATTCATAGCTTGAGAAATTTGTGTGAGCATGGCTACAAGATTTTTCATTCCAGCTCCCATAACGTTTGGTTGCTCAGGGGGACAATCATTGCATTGCCCGTCGCATTCCACATTAACACAGTTCCTTCGGGTTCCAGCCATTGACTAAAACCAAGAGGAATAGTGTGAGCAACACTAATTATAATAGGAAAACCACATAATCAAGAATAAAATTTCACACTTAAGGTCTTATCCTAGGTTATTCATGGCCATTTCTAAAACACTAAGACTGTGTTCTATGCTTAGACTTATACTTAGGGTTCTTACTAAGGCTTTCACATCCTACTTTACAAAGGTTGACTATACCTTTCCTCTGATACCAACTATAACGACCCATACTTTACATACATTGTTAATACTTCAAAATTGAAGCACACTTATTACAACATATGACAAAACCACAAAGGACCGTATAGGTATAGTGTGTTTAGAAACTGGGAAACATAAACAACTGGTTCATAAATCTTCTACAGTGTCTCCCATTTATTTCATCATATCTAGGGTCCCTTTTAACATATTCTACTTAATATCCATCTTCCTGACCTGGGGAAAAGAAAACATACAAAAAAGGGTGAGCTCAAATGCTCAGCAAGGGCAAATAAAGGAAATAAAAATCATATCATATCTTTTTGAAAATCATAACCTGCAAAAGAGATCATAATATCTTAACATGGAATAAATCATAGAAGTGAAAATGAGATCCCCATAATCATAACATAAAACTTGAAACTTTGTGGCATTCACACATAATCATGGAAAATCATTTCTTGTTAGTCATGACTCATTGCCAAGACTATCTTAGCGGACAAAGTCCATTTCTGAACCAAGTTCACTCCTCGTTTTAGTCCTGTATCACTGAACCGAAATAACCTTCCGTTCCAGCCATGTATATATCACGAGATATAAATCTTTACCCAATGCATTGGAGGGAGATATAGGTCCCACCCATCTTATAATGAATCCTTTCTTATGTGTGCCACATAATCATAAATCATACATCATCGCATAACACATGTAACAAAAATGGGATTCTTGAAACATCATGACATCATAAAACAAATCATATAAGGTAAATGACTTCATATAAATAATTCCCTCAAAACATAATCAAATCAATGTAATAATAGGGATAAAAACAGAACCCTTTATTATCTTATATGGAAAATAATTTTGATAAAACACTTGAACTCCATTCTTGAGGAAAATATCCTTTCTTCTTCAAAAACATTTTTCCTTTCTTAACATGTCATACAAATTTAAACTAAAAGAAGTTGATTAAAAATAAACTTGAAAACTTGTAAAGTAAGATTCTTGGAAATAATGTTTTAAAAATCCATTCATGCCGTATAAGTTAAAAAAACATTCTTCGTACTTTTGTCGGAAAAGTCAAAAAAGTACCTCGTACGAAAAAACGACAAAAGATTCCTTTCATATTCTTTACTAAAAACTCACCGAAGGGTAAAATTGGATTTAAACTATTGTAAGTGGATGGAAACAATATTACATATTGAGGGAACATGGATGTGGATGATAAAATACACCCCAGTAAATACCAAAGTATAAACAATCTCAGATAAAAATGAGATTGTGATATTTCCCTTACCTTAGGTCCGATTTGCTTTGTACGTGTCCGAAGCTCCTGTATAATGGTTTAAATAATGTTATTGACTTATTCCAGAATCATACATATTGATATTATATCATATATGGTCATATTCTTAGCTTCTTATTAGTAATATTTCATTGTTACTTGTTACTCGGGTCTTTATTGCCTTTTGTTCTTATGCGAGTTTTGCCGAATAAATTCTTATTATTCTTTTAAGGTTATAGATACCTTATATCCAGAATAGTATTAGTGTAAAATATATCATATTTATTCATTCAATTCATTTATATAGTTACTATGTAATGATGATCATGTAGAACGAGTCGCATCACATCGTGGAGACGGTATTCCGTACGTACGCACGAACGATGATATTGTTCCCATGATCGTGGAATTGTATTTAAGTGTATTTATACTATTTCAGTATAAATATCACTTTATAATAATCATATATAGTTACTCATTACACCATTATACCCATCCTTGTAAGGTTATGGTGGAAAATAGATTACACCACGGCGTGGAGACGGTATTCCGTACGTACGCACGCGCGGTGCTTTCATTTTTCCGTAGGATGGATAAAAGGTGAATTAGGGTTGTTTAATATTTATAATAACATATCATTATGTAAGTAATACTTATGTTATTACTTTATCATGAAACAACTAAAGAAGAAGAAGTTGAAGAAGAAAGAAATTGAAAAGATCGGTAATGGATATTACCTCTTCTTTGAAACGCCTCTTTGAATCCTCCACTTAGGGAACTAAGATTGGTCTTTGAAGAAGACCAGGACCTCTAGGATTATTCTAGGGCAGTGGAGAAGGGATTTTGGAAGGGGTTGGCCGAGCTTGAGTGCTCAAATTGGTGTGAGGAGGAGGGGGAGGAGGTGCCCTTTTATAAGGGAGGAGAGGGGCACCTTAGGAATATCTCAAAATATTATTTTATATTAAAGTCAAAATTGGTTTATAATGGTTCCAAAGGGTTTTATTTAGAAGGTAAAGTGGGTATGGGTCTAAATCCTATCAACCAATAGGATTTAGACAAGTTTAGGTTATTATTTTAACCTTATCAATTAGATTTAACTCTAAGTTAAATAATTTAACTTTTACCGTGACTTTTTGTTTTCTTACACTATATGGTTAATACACTTACTATAACATGCCAAACTAACCCCAAGTTGTTTATTATTAATATATATATCCTTATCTAAGTAATTTGGCCGAACCTTAGATTTTTAGGAATAAAATAACAATTAATAATATAATATTTGATTTAAAAACTATTTTGTGTCAATTTTGACACTATTTGATATATGATTTTTGTGAAAGTCATAAAAGAATTATATGTTCGAACCAAGTTGATTAAATAAACACTAATATATCATAGTAACCTAGAAAATTAGTGGAATTCATAAAAAGTCTCAAATTACATTTATTTGAGCATTTATAACATCAATTATGTTAACATTTCCTTAAAAGGGTAATTACTGCATCATCGTTGTGTCATAAATAAATTAATTTATTTAAAGTCTAAAAATTATAAATAAAATATCATTATGTAGGAAATCTTTTTAGATTTCTAATGAATATTTATAGTCGAATTTATCTTATGTATAACCCCATATTAAAAATGTTTTAATTATTAAAATAAAATAATATTAAATGTCATAATCTAATCCAAGTGGACCTAAATGGTCATATTATATTCATAAGGTTGTTTTTGGTCGAATTAAACTTATCCAATAGAATTAGGACATGTGTTAGGGTAATAGTAATATCATATTTACCCTTAGTTACCCTATTTACTATTAACCACAGTAAAAAAGGTAAAAATTTACTATTCACCAAAAAGTTATTTTTATCTCATTGAACCACATTTTACTTACTGATATCAACCATGTTTGTCGGATTTTCGAAATTCCATTCACAGAAGCGGTAAAATTAAGTTTTATGCAAAATTCAGTTTTTAACTTACCACTTAGTGGTTTCACTATTCATCAAAAATTGAAAGTTTTCAGAAAAATACCAAAATTTCACCCTAGGCTAATTTCGATATTCCGAATCCAAAAATGAAGTCCATTTTGAAAAATAAAATTTATAAAATTTCATAAAGTGGTTATTACTATTCATAACGGCTAGTTTTAATAATATTTTAATAGCATATCGTTGTTTAGTGAAACTCGGTATTGCGTACGACGCAAGCTATCGAGGAAGGTCGCGATTTAATGTAAAACAAGCCAAGCAAGTGTTGTGTAGAAAAAGATTCCTTTGATGATTTATATAACATAAAAGTCTTGGGTGTTACAGGTTCCCCATGTATGTGGTCGTAGGTCATCACTTTTTTATTCTTGACCCCAAGTTAAAACCCATGTTGTTTACAGAGGAATGTTCATGGGTTATTACTTATTATATTTGTTCAAAGTTATAGAATAACAATGGTTGGATTCATGGTACTTGTTGTGTAATTTTTGGAGTGTTCTTTATGTTGTTATCTTATTTCAGTGTGGTTTGGTTGGAATTTTGAGGTGTCACTTTCTATTTTCCTTTACCTATCAATGATTAGTTGTTTGTATTTGGGTTGTTATATGTTATGACTATTTTTAGAGTTTAATGTTTTAAGGGATATTTGATTTTGTTTTAGTTGGGTAATCCATTTGAGTTCTCTTGATCGGAAACTATCATCATGTTTGGTAGTGATCTTTTTGGGCACCCCTGATTTGTTGATCCACCATTCCATGGAAGTTATTAAATGGTGGGAAGACCAAATATTGGTCTCCATTTATTTATTTCTCCATTAGTTGTAATATGAGAGTTCTTCCACGAGGACTGGATAATTCTTGGTATTTTGAAGACAATTTTAGTTTTTTTGGGTTAAATTTTGTTTTGGGTAGCTCCGAGATCATACAGTAACTTGTCCTTATTTCCTGTTTGATATTTTTATTAGAGTCTTCTCCTTAAATTTGATGTAAATATTGGGTTGAAAGAGTTATGGTGGGGCGGATTGTTAAAACCTATTTTTTAATTATATTATTTTTTTATTGGTTCTTATTTTTACTCTTATGTTTCTAAGGATGTTAGTTTTAATTTTGTAATTTTTAAGGAATTTTACCTTCCACACGGTTAGTGAAAAGTTAGTGATATCCATAAAGAGACCATGTGAAGGAGTTTGTAATTTGATAGAGGCATTTATCATAGTCAGCACAAGTCTTACCTAATCAGATGATCCAACTATCCAGGTGATTTAGTGTGCCTAGTGTAGGAAACATGTTTGTCCCATGGTTTGGGTAAGATATGTGAAAACATCGAGAAACCCCCATATTCATAAAAAATGAAAATTTTAAGAATAACCCCTACCTAATTTACCCCAACCGAACCCCTCTCCCTTACACCACATCATGCATGACCAATCCCCCTACCCTCTCACGATCTCCCTACTCTGGACTCCATTCTTGTGATTTTCTTCTTACGATTATAGATAAGAATTGGCTAGGGTGAGCCTCCATATTCTTATCCTCCTTCTTCCCCCCCTTCCCCACTCATTTCTCTCTCCCATTTTGTTTCAAAAACTTTAATATGAACCATTTATAGGTATTTAAGTTTTTATTTCACATGGATTTTATTCCTAGGGTGTGTGATGGGTTATACAAGACCTCCTCTTTCTATTTTTGGAGGATTCATGTTGTCGTCGCATGTTCCAAGTAGGTATTTATGTGATTTAGGTTTACTTAATTTTTTGTATGTTTTTGGGTGTTTTAAATTGATTTATTTAAAATTATAAATTCCATTTAGGTTTAATTGAATTTAAATATACATTCTTATTAAGGTTTTTAAATAATTATAATTGATTTCCAAATGGGGGTTTTGAGATTTTAGACCAGCTTTTTATCTTCCATCAAAGAATAAAATATATTTTTAGTCTGATAAGATATTTGAGATGATTTTCAAATAGGAATCATGTGTTTTAAAATTATTTGAGGTTTTTAGTTAAACTTTATCATGTGACAAACTAGTTAAATGTATTAGTTAATTTGGGGTTTTTTTTTTAAGAAATTTTATTATGTTTCTTTGTTCCTGTATTATGATATTTTATTATTATTGATGTTGTGTGTGTCTTAAATCATATTTAGTTATTATACATATATGTATGGGTATATATATTTTACATATTCACATACTCACATAATAATATGTAAATATGAGCATTTATATGGGTATATATATATATATATATAATTTCATATGTGTATAACATTTAAATAAAATTTCTGAAATTTAAGAAGAATGTTTGAAATTGGATTTTAAATAGGTTTTAAAAGATGTATTTTTAAATGGTTTTGGTTTTCATTTAAATATATTTTTATCTTACCATTTGTTTCTAAATGGTCTCAAGAAAAATGTTTGATTTTTAATTGGGATTTCAAAAATGGTTTTGAAAGGTAGCACGGTTTCAAAGTTTTTTTTGAATGTGAGTTGTTATTTTTTATGGAATGGATGATTTCTATGTGATATGTTATTTGTTTGGAACATGGGATACTTTAGGTAGGTGGGTAACCAGATGGGTGCTACCCTAGATTTAGGAATGAGTCTAGCTAGAGTTCATTGATCAGTGAGACAGAGGGTGCTCCCAAATTTTTCTTAGGTCACATAGGTGTATAGTGTCCCATGTGTGAGTCTAGTTACTTTTGGAGCCTATAGGTTAGAGAACTTCCCATATGCCATGGTTTATTCTTGTGATGTTTATGATATTTGGTGCCCACTATTATCTTTATAGATAATTTTGTGATTATGGTTTACTACCACTTGTTTTCTTTATTATTTACTCTTGATACAATTTAGTTTTAATTTTTATTTATTTTATTTGTTTCCTTCATTTTCACTTCATTTTATCACCTCAAGTTTTCCTTTTTTGTACCATTTTTAGTGAAAACAAAAGGGTATTTCAAGGGATTTTTTAAATGGTATGTTAAAAAAAAGAGATTTCTAAATGTTTGTTTTTAATAAATGAGGCTTGGGATGAGAAAAATGATTTCCAAGTGATTTTTTTCGTTTAAAGAAAATGAAATGGAAGTTTTCAAAAATGGTTGATCGTGATGTTTGGTTTTCATATGTTAACTCATAAATGGTATTTTTTTTTTCTAAATGTATTTTAAATTAGTATTTGAGGTTTGTTTTTGAAAATAAAATCATGCAATATGTGGTTCTTACATACTGGGCTGTCGAGATCACACCCTACTCACACCGATCAGTGTTTGAAGATAGAGTGTCCTTTTACATGGTTTGGTTTTATTCTCAAAATGGGATCTGAGAATGGATAGAGAATGAAATTATGTCACATGGGACAACTTTATTAGGTATTTAGTGTTTATTTTTAGTATTTTAGTATCTTCATCCACATAGGTCATTTATTTCTTTTAGTTATAGTTATTGGTGGATTACATTATATTTGAAGAGGCTATAATGGACCTAGGATCTTGTTATAGGTGAGGGCGTTGGAGGGTGATACAAGGGATTTATTTTGTATCTATGATATCTATTTCTTATTTTAAAATGTTTAAGTTTATTTTAAAATATATTTTCTGATTTTGGAATAGATGTATAATGTATGAATGGGTCATGATAGAATTATAGTATAATTACACTGTTGTTTTAATTATGTTTATTTGGAAAAAATTTCTCCTATTTATTTCATTCTAATTCCCTAGATATTGTTACCAAACTGTGGGGATTAGGAACACTCCCCAAGTCAGTGGTGAGCTAGGTTAGGTTTTAGTTCAGGTGGAAGCTGGAGCTGGGTTATTACAAATGGTATTAGTTCCTAGGTTTATCAAGAGGACCTAGGTTTAAAAATGGCCTTTATTATTTGGGAGTGTCTATTAGATGGGCGTAGGACCTTAAAGACTCATGAGGTATATGTAGGAAGAGTCTAGATAACTCTTTTCTATTATGAACCTCAATTATCCATGGGAATTTGGGTTTAAATTCATGTTTTTTGGATGTTCTATTTTATGTTGGTGGATCTATTGATATTTTGGGATGAATTGGGAGTTGATATAAAGGTACATGGTGAGCTCATATTACTTGGAAACTTATGTAGAGCCTATGAACATGGTTCTTTATTACTTTTAGCATTGGTTGTGTGTTTGGAACATGGTCCAACAATCAATGTAACCAATTCATACATGGAAAATAGTCCTTTATAAGTGAAATTATTTTTATGGTGTTGAAAAATTGGATTTTTTGTTAATATTTGATAAAGATATCTTTGAGAGTTAAAAAAAATTATTTTCAAGGTAAGTTTAAGAATTTCAAAAAGGAAATGTTAGTTTAAAATGATTTTTAAGGGAATATTCAAAGTTATAATTTGGAAAGGTGATTTATGAATTTTTTTAAAGGATTTCAAAAATAACATTTAAATTAAAATGGTGACAATTGTTTTTGATTTTTATAAATTGGGTTTTGTGGTCAGTAAAAGTTTTTTGGGAGGAATTACATTGGTTTTTTGTGTTGGAAAAACTTGGTTTTAAATAAATAAGTTCATTTTGAAACCATTAAATTGGTTTGATAAAAAATTAAAAATTAAATCAGTGTTTAGAGGTTTATATATGTTTTTGATAAGGAACACGTAGTGTATAAAGGGGGTTTTAAATTGAAGATTTGTGATTTCAAAATTTAAGGTTGAGGTATTGAAAACATTTAAAATGGGGTTTCAAATGGGGCTATTGATTTTAGAATTTAATTTTGTTGTTTTGAAATAGTTTTAATGGAGAAGTTTTATTTTATTAATGTTGTGGCTCTTTTGGTTGTATTTTTAGTTAATTCATTTGAAATGATTGTTTTGAATTAGAATATGATTTTGGATGATGATGATCATTTTATTATTAATGTGATTAGGTTGAGTCTTGTGTTACTCCCTATTATTGAAAGTATGCCTCCCAAGAAATGCATCAACTTTACCAAGTTTGGGTGATTTTCACTTTTGGGAATTATCAATGATCGAGTTTTTGGATGATTCTTATCAGCTGTGTTTCCTTATATCCTTTTTTTTATTTTATTCTTGTGAATTTTGGAGATTTTTAGTTTTTCATGATTTATTGGAGTGTATTAGCCCTTTTGAGTTTGAGTGTGCCTTTGGGTGGAGAGGTTTGATTTTAGTTCTTTGAGCACAGGGGAAGTAATAGTGTGTTCTTTGGAAACCGAAAATAAACTCTAAACTAGTTGAGGTCATGTACCAAATGATGTTGGTTAGATTTGGTGGGGCTACCTTGAGGGGTGTCCTGAGTATGATTTACAAGGTCACCAATTTCTTAATCTTGAACATGGGTTTGAAACCTTATTATTTAGAGAGGTATATTCATGAATTATTACTATTTCCCTTTATTTACAGTTAGAGGATGATTATGGGTGGTTTTATGATCTTAATTATGTATTTTCTTCTGTGTTCTTAAGGTTGTGGTCTCCTTTGATATTGGTTCAATGGGACTTTTGAGGCATCTTGTTCTCTTTTTTTTCTTATCAGTGATTGGTTGTTTGTATTTAGATTGTTATATATTGTGACAGTTTTGGAGAGTTGTATATTTTATGGGATCTTGGATTTTTGTTTTGTTGGGTAATACATTTGAGTTCTCTTGGTGGGAAACTCTCATCTTTTTTGGTAGTGAGATTTTTTAGTACACTTTATTGATCCACCATTCCAATGAAGTTATTAAACAGTGGAGAGACCCACTATGGGTATATATTTATTAATTTCCACATTATCAATTAGATGTGAGTTGTTCCTTGAGAATTTAGATAATTATAGGAATTTTAGAGATGCTTTTAGTATTTTGGGTTAAATTTGGTTTCAGGAAACCTGAGGATTGTTTTGTCAGTTTTCCTTATTTCTTGTTTGAGATTCTTTTTGGAGTATTCTCCTAGAGTTCGATGAATTTATGCGGGAATAAATAATTTTTTTTGGGAGGACTATGACACCCTAATTTTTAATTCCATAATTAATTAATTAATATATTGGTTATTATTTTTAATATCATGTTTCTAGGGATGTTAGATTTATTTTTTGAGTTTTTAAGGAAATTTTCCCACCATATAAATAGTTCATGGTTAATTATAACTATATAGATATTGTGAAAAGGGATCCTTTAATGTGGTAGTGTAATTTTATATGGTTGGTGTATGATTTACCTAATCATGTGAGATAACCATGTAGGTAACTCACTATGCCTAGTTAAGGGTGTATGATTGGTGCATGATTTGGATAAACCATGTGAAAAACATGTGAAACACTTAGATTCTTAAAAAAAATAAAAACTTTAAGAATTCCCCCTTCTAATTTACCCCATATAAACCCACCTCTCCTTTAATCTTCCCCTCACATCACACATGAATGAGCCCCACTCTTGTGTATAGCCTCCTTTAACCTCCATTATTGGGCATTTCTTCTTGTGATCCTAGATGTGAATCAGTCCAAGAGAGTTTCCCTATTCTTCTCCTTATTTTATCTCCCCTTTACCTCTTTTTTTATCTCCCCTTTGTTGTGTGTGATTTTGGAAAAACCGTAGATGGGTCTTCAGGTTCTGATTTCATGTGGCTTGTGTTACTAGGGTATGTGATGGGTCTTCAAAGCCCTTATTTTTCTATTGTTGGAGGATCCATGCTCTCTACCCATGTTCCAGGTCAATGTTTTCATTATTTTGGATTTCCTTAATTTTGCACACATGCTTGGGTATTTTAAATTTGTTCATTTAAAATTATAAATTTTGTTTGAGTTTAATTGAATTTAAATATACATGATTATGAAAATTTATAAATAATTTCAATTTATTTCTAAATGTTTTATTGTGGTTTTATCCCTATTTTTTATATACCTTAAAATAATAAAATACATTTTTAGGCCGATAAAATATTTTAAATGGTTAGGAATGAGTTTTTACTAAATTATTTTTGGTTGTTTTTCTAAAATTTATCAGATGGAACATGGTTTGAATCTATTGGTTAATTAAGTGTTTAATTTTTTTGATAAATTTTATTATGTTTCTTTGTTCCCTCATTATGATATTCATTTTTGATTTATGTTGCATGCGTCACATGTTGTATTTGGTTTGTATACATATATGTATATATATATGTGTGTGTGTGTGTCTATTAGAAACATGAATGTATTCACATGAGAATAAGTGAATATGTGCATTTAGATGTGTTTATATATATATATATGTAATTGAATATGTGTATAAAGATTAAAGGAAATTTATGAAATTTATAATATATGTTTTAAATTGGTTTTTAAATATGTTATCAAATAAGGGGTTTTAAATGGTTTTATTTTTCAATTAATTTTTTTCAAGATTACTAAATGTTTATAAAATGGATTTAAGAAAAATGTTTGGTTTTTAATTAGGCTTTCAAAAGAGTGTTTGAAAGGATTCATGATTTCAAAGTGTTTTTTGATTGTGTGATATTATTTTTTATGGAATAGATGATTTTTATGTGATATTTTATGTGGTTGGAACAAGGGAGACCATAGGTATGTGGGAAACTAGACAAGTTTTACCCTAACTTTAGGCATGGGAGGCTAGATAGGGTTTGTTTAATAATGAGACAAAGGGTGATCCCTGATTTGGTTTAGGTCACATAGCCGACTAGTGTTCCGTGAGTAAGTCTAGTTAACTTCGGAGCATATTTGTTAGAGATCTCACCTTGTACTATGGTTAATACTTGTGATGTTGCATGCTATTTAGTTTCCACTCTTATCTTTATGGATGATGTTGTGATTATGGTTTACTACCACTTTTTGCCTTTATTTTTTACTTTTTATATACTTTAGTTTTTTAGCCATGTTTTATTTATTACTTATACTTTCAATTAATTTTATCACCTTGAGTTTTCCTTTTTGTATCATTTATAAAGAAAGAAAAAAGAGGATTTCAAGGAATGTTTTACATGGGTTGTTTTTCTTTAAAACTGTATTTCTAAATGTGTGTTTTTAATAAATGAGGCTTGGATAAAGAAAAATTATTTCCAAGTGATTTTTTTCATTTAAAGAAAAGGAAACTTATGTTTTCTAAAATAGTTAATTGTTATGTTTGGATTCCATTTTTTCACTTATAAAGGGTTTTTTTCTAAATGTATTTCAAACTATTATTTTTGCTTGATTTTGGAAAAGAAGAGAATGGAATATATGGTGCTTACCTACTAGGATGTTGAGTTCACACACCACTCAAAATGATCTATGTTTATAGAATGAGTAGCCTTTTGTAGGTTTTGGTTTGATTCTGGAAATGGGATATGAGATTGGATGGAGTGAGACCTCAGGTCACATGGGGTAGCTTGATTAGCTATGTTAGTTTTTCATTAGATTTAACCACATATTCCATTTATTTCTTTAAATTATTGTTATTGGTGGATTGTAGTCTAACTTTTCCTTTTGAATCAGCTCTAAAAGCTTCAAATTATTTCCTTTATCATCAGTCCCAACATATCTGGATGAAAAAAATTATACCTTTAATGATTACAATGGTATACCAAATCTGATGGATCAGTATCAATAACTTTGACTTCAGAAAATTCTTTATTTTCTGAATGCGATACCAATGAAATTTCGGCACTTAAATTATTTCTATTTTATGATTACAAAACACATCAAATTATTTCTCTAAATATTTAAATATTTTGGATTTTGGTCTTACTAAAAACCATCACCTTCATTTCTATCTTTACAATCAAGAAAGCCTTCACAACCTTCAAATAAATCTGAATCCAATGATCTAATACCCGAAAGATTTTACTTCAGCAACATCCTTATTCTTCAAACTTTTAACAAGTATCATTACTTCTTTCATGTCTTTTAATACATTTAAGACCAACTTTAGCATCGTTTGACTTATAATGGAATGTATTGTAACTTCCCATTCTTCCAACAACACCTTTCTTTACTTCTCTGTCTGAATACAATTAGAAGCACTTTTTCTCCCCCTTTATTTTGATCAAGATTTCATAAAAAGTTTAAAAACTTACTTAGGATTTGTGAGAAATAAAAAAAAAAAAATTATCAATATTTTTTTTATCAAAGTCATCCAGAATCCAAAGCAGCACCTCATAAAGATCTTCTATTCCATTTCAGACCTGATGTGAGTCTGATTGAACCTTTTCATCCAAAAAATATATTCCCAATTTGATGGAATTTATTAGGCACTATGAGTACGATTTTTTGAATTTGATGGTCAATATAATTTTCATTATAAACAATGTGAGGTGATTTTTCAATATTTAATATTTCCTAGACAATAAAATAAAATACTTGAATACGATCATCTTCCTTACCAGCTTGGTCATGAAAATATCCCCATTTAGATTTTTGTTGTCTACCAAGATTCATAAATCCATGAACTTCGTAACCTTAATAAATGTATTAATTATAAACAATTCTTATCATATATTAGATAACTCATTATAGGAAATAAGAATCATTGATAGAAAAACCATGCTGTCCAAAAGTAGTGATCATTAAATCCTCATCAGCTTTTCTTCACAACTGTCTTCCTCAGCTTTCTTCGTTAGCTTTATCAACTTCTTCAACTTCCATATAATACAAAAAATTTGTTTTTTTCCTAAAACCACTCCAAAAAATAACTAGAATAGGTCACATACTTACATGTTGAATTCACAGATTACCCACAACCCCCCTTTATGAATTCTTTCATAAGGATAGATTTATGAACAATTATCCCCCTTGACAACACTATCCAAAGGTAAGATAGGAGAGGGGAAAAAAACACATACCTCAACATTGATGATAAAGAGGACGGAGGCCTATTTTCGACCTCAATTTAGAAAAATATTCATCCAGTAAAGGTTTTCTAAAAATGCCAGCAACTTGTTCTGATATAGGAACATACTCCAACTTCAATTCATTCTTCTCTACATGCTATTTGATGAAATGATATTTGATATCAATATGTTTAGAATGAGAATGTTGTACCAGATTCCTGGTGTGGTTTATTACACTTTGACTATCACAACCCAAGAGCAAGGGTAACTTTACTTCAACAAGTAAATCTTCTAATTGAGTCTTCATCAACATAAGTTGGGTAACAGCTTGAGTAGAAACAACATACTCAACTTTAGTCATACTAAGATTTACTGAATTATATTTCTTTATATGAAAACTAACAAATTTTTTTTCTAGAAATAAAACTCCACAAGATGTGGATATTCTATCATAAACATTTCCTTCACAATTAATATATGAATACCTAAGAAAGTCAATACTTTCTGAGATATCATACCCGATTCTACTTTTTTTGTTCCTTTGATATATATGAGAATTATTTTTCTAGTAAGTAAATGTGATTATTTAGGAGCACTCTAAAGTCTTGCACATAAGGTGTAGTATAAAAAATGTTGGGTCTTGTGGTAGTCAAATACAAAAAACTTCCTATCAACTTTAAAAACTCTTTCCGATCAGCTTCCATGCCTTATCCATATTTAGAGAACTTGGTTCCCACTAAAATTGATGTGGAAACTAGTTTCAAAATTTCCATTATGAAATTATTAAGAATTTAATTAGCATAATTTTCTTGAGAAAGAAAAATGTGTTTCTTATTTTGTAAAATTTGTAACCCCAGAAATTATTTCATTTCTCCCAGCATGGTGATCTCAAATAATTTTTTCATTTCTTCAGAAAATATTTTACAAGATCTTTCATCATTTCCAACAAAGATAATGTCATAAAAAATAAACAATTATGATGAGGAAAAAATCCTGAATTTCCTTGATATAAATATTACTATCAACTCCTCCTTTCTTGAAACTCATCTTCATTAAGAAAGCATAAAATTTGGAATACCATGCCCTTAGAGCTTGTTTTATCCCATACAAGGATTTCTTCAATCGACACACATAACTTTCATCTTTCCCAACAAAAAATCCATAAGGTTGTTCAATGTAAAATTCCTCAACAAGATCCCCATTAAAAAAATGTACACTTTACATCCATTTTAATTTTTTTTAACTTCATTGTATAGTAATAATAAGAAATATCCTGATTGTTTCTTACCTTTTAACAAAAAAAAAAGTCTCATCAACATCAACACCATCAATCTGTGAGTAACCTATGCACACTAATATTGCCTTGTTCCTTATCACTTCACCTTCTTAATTTAGATTGTTCTAAAAAACCCACTGTGTACCAATAACATTTTTGTTATCTGGATTAGGTATGAGTTCCCATGTATCATTATTTTCTATCTCATTCAACTCTTCATTCATGTCTTGAACCCATTCCTGATGATCAAAGGATTCATTTACATCATTTGGACCAAATTTTGAATACAAATAAGTATATGAAATTATTATTATTGTTTTAAACCTTTGATGTTGATCACTAATTATGTTTTTAGATTCAAATTAATTCCACATCCTTGGATGATATTTTTGAGTTTCTTGATCATCACTTGAAATAGATGAGTCTAATTAATCTTATTGAGTAGGATTACCACTATCAGTATCCTTATCATAAATTTTAACAAAAATTTTGTTATTTTTCTCAACTTCCTTATTAGTTTGAGTATTTTTACCTTCCTCATAATTTTCAATAACCTTAACATTAATAGAATAAACAATTATTTCTAATTCTTTGTTAAAATATATGTATCTACTTCCTTCTTGAGCATATCCAAGAAAAATTCCACTTTACCTATCTGATCAATATTTCCAAGGATTACACATGTCTTCTTTATAATTCATGGACTCCCAAAAAAACTTAAGTGTTTCAAACTTGGATTTTTTTACATAAAACTTTTCATATAGAGTCATATCCAAACTTTTACTATAAAAACATCAGTTTTGAATATTCATAGCATTAATCATGGCTTGCCTCCAATAGTAATAAGAGAGACCATGTTCAAGTAACATAATTCTCCCCATTTTCAACAAACTTTTATTATTACTTTCAGAAACCCCATTTTGTCGAGGAGTATATGGTGAACTAAACTCATACCTAATTCCATGGTTCTCAATATAAATTTCAAATTCTTTATTATTATACTGACCACCACTATCAGTTCTTAACTTCATTATGGAATACTCACATTCCTTATTAGATTTCCATATAAATTTTTTGAATATTTTCAGAGCATATAACTTATGTTTCATATAAATAACACATGTAATGTGAGTAAATTCATAAATGAAAATAATTAAGTAATTATCTCCATCGATTTATTATTTTCTCATTGTCCCATAGATATTATAATGAATAAGTTACATGGATTTTTTTGAACAAATTTCAACTTTATTATGCACTAAGTTTGTGATTTTTCCTTTATGAAAATTAGTGGAACACCAATATATTATTTTTAACATAAAAAGAATGTCCTAAAAAAAACCTCTCTTTGATATCTTGCTTATTTTTATTTAACACATGTGTCCCAACCTTTTGTGCTAAAACTGGATCTCTTCCACCATACCCAAGTAACAAGAGTTTTGTATTTCACCAACTTGAAATAAGTTATCTTTTTTTATGTTGGAATCTTGTAACAATCTTTCCATATTTCTCAATTTTCTCATAAAACCCATATTTTCTAAAAATAACTTTGTTTCCTTCATAAAAAATTTGTTAAAAACTTAGCAAGCTATGTTTCATACCATCAATATACAAATATTTCTTGGATTTCTACTTTTCTTTCCCAATGATGGCTAATCCAACACCTTTGATTCTTAGGGATTCATCATTTCCAAATGTCATTATTCATTATTCAAAGTATTTCATGTTATTAAAAAATTATAAATCTTATATAATATGAGAATAACACCCACTATCAAGATTCCAAGGTCTCTCTCCTTTTGTAGATTTTAGAGAAGTTTCTATAAAAAGTGCATTTTCTTCCCCATTATATTTTTTCATCTCCAGCTTATGAAAAATAAGAATTTTTTTGTTATGGTAACAGAACAAGACATCATTTTTCAAGGTGTCCAGGTTGTTCACATCTTTCACAAATTGTTTTCATATGTTAAAATCTATTTTCAAAATTTACTCCAACATTATTAGGTTTCTTTAAAACAACCTTCTCAGACTTATTCAGAACATCCTTCTTCTTTCATTGAGGTGATTGACCCCCATTAAACTTTTCCTTATATAACTTGTTGAATAATAGTAATTTTTTTGGTTGAACCAAAATATATTTTCTATGTGTCTAAATCCACCAAAATACCAGTAGTACCTATAAAAAGAATATATTCTTATGAAACCTCCATAATGACCTAAGTTATGAACACGTTTCTCAAGAACCTTCTCATATTTCACATAAAACATTTATTAACCAAAAAAATTTCTGTTTTAAATAGGAATATTCCTTTTTAGCTCAGTTTTTTTCATCCTTATTAGAAAAGAAATTAATATAAACCTTTTCAGAATTAGAAGTTTTAGTAACTTCTAATTTCATAACTTTGTTGGTCTTGTACAAATACATAACTTTCTATGTTTTATTCTTTTTAGAAACATTTCTAGCTTTATTCTCAACCTTTGGTGGTAAATTTTGTTGATCATTATTAGGTTCATCCTTACCATAACTTTCACTAAATTCTGAGATAGAGTTTTTGAAACTTGTATTCCTCTGTTCATCTTTAGAAAGTTGTTGTTAGGAAAGTTTTAGTTCTTCTTATTTTGAATTTATCTTTACTTCCATATGTATATTGAGATTATTTTCTTCCTCAATATATTTATTCAAATCATAAATTTCTTTCACTAGATTAATTTTTTCATCTAGAAAACATTCTTGATTGTTTTCTGAATAAATTTCATTTTTTAAATTTTTGATTTATTTCTCTTTCCTTCCAATCTCTCTAAGGAATTATTTAAATTATTATTTCATATGATATTCTAATCAAGTTTCATCTACTTAATAACTACTAATTTCAAACTCTTCATTATTAACTATTACAATAAAAGTATTCTCAACCTTCTCAGTAGATTTTTGGGATTCAGCTTCACCATCTTCTTCTTCATCATCTTTATACAAGAAACTTATTCTTTTGGATTTGAAGAAATTTTAATCTTTCCCTTCTGAAAAAACTTAGCCTTATTACCCTGTTTCATCCATGATCTTCTCTTCCTTCTATCTTATTCTTCTTTATCATCCTCTTATTTATTTATTTGAGGACAATTAGCTACAAAGCGCCCAATTAATCTACATTCAAAGCATTTAAAGGGAAGTTTACATTTATATTTACTGTACCTCTTCTCACATTTTTAGAAAACAAGGATACAAATTCCTCAAGATTTTTACATACCTCATTTTTGAAATTAGAATCACCAACTTATTTTTTAATAATAATCTTCTTTGACTTCTCTTTATTTGAAACCTTGAAATAAATTTCTTTATCAACTTCTATTTTTCTTTCCATATCTTCATCCCTTTTCATTTCATAAGTGATTAGAGTGATATAAAAATCATCCAAAGATAATGTTTTAGGAAATCTATCTTCTAATGAAGAAACTTTAGTATCAAAATTTTTAGGAAGGATCCTAAAGATCTTTTAAACAACTATAGAATCTTATAACTTTTCAATAAGACATATGATAGTGAAGAAAATTTAATTCACCCTAGTAAAGAATTCACTAACTAGTTCATATTCACCTATCTTGAGATATTCATACTTTAGGATAAAAATTTGTAACTTTTCCTTCTTCACTTTTTTATTGCCTTCATATATGTTTTCCAACTTGTCTCCTATACCTTTAGCTATGGAAACACCCTTCATCCTTAAAAATTTACTTTCAGAAAGCGATAAAAGTAAGGAATTATTATCTCTTCCATTATTATCAAGATTCATATTTTCAATAGATGTAAGAGGAACTTTATCATCAATAGGTGGAAAACCATCTATTATAGTTTCACGAAAATTATATCCAAGAGACATAATATAAGGAAACATTATATATTTCTAGATATGATAATTATTACCATCAAAAACTGGAATAACTTTACTATTGACATAATTAAAATTCTCCATAAACATCACTTAAAACCTTAAACAATGAATAAATAAAGAGAACCTTCAACACTGAAAACAATTTTAATTTCCTAGTCAAGATAGTTGTATCACCGAGAGGGGGAGGAGGTGAATCAGTGATATCTTTTATTCTATGTTTCCTTATGAAAAAACCTTCTCCTCCTATTAAATATTTATTTCCCTATTGAAA
Source organism: Viscum album (assembly GCA_963277665.1). Lineage (NCBI taxonomy): Eukaryota > Viridiplantae > Streptophyta > Magnoliopsida > Santalales > Viscaceae > Viscum > Viscum album. Next base: position 1,456,927,190 of record OY728148.1, read on the forward strand.
AAAATTCAAAAACACATACAAATGAACACAAGACTTTATAAGGTTCACTACTCAATTAGAGTAGCTACATCCTTGGTAATCCAATACCACAAAATTCATTAGAAAACAATCCCTTTGAATAGAATATAATGAGTAGGATATTCCCTTAAACTTGTGTAGCACTATGATCAATACAATAGTGCGTGTGGTTCAAGTAGAATGAAATGATATAAGAAAGTTTTTGTAAAAAAATATTATGGTGATTCTTGATCAACTTTCAAAAATATAATCTTTCAAAAACATTATTCACTTTCTTACCCAGAAGATGGTAAGAACTTCCCGAACTTCGTAATTATACTCAGTCTGATTTCCCAGTCCAATTTTCACAGTCTAATTAATCAATACATAAAATATATTTCTCTATCAGAATACCACTGAAACAATTATAGACTAATTATTCTTCAGTCTATATATCCCCATACAATTTTCCAAGTCCAATGATTAATCTCAATATGATTACCAAATTAATATGATCTTGTCTCTTCTCCTTTGTTTTTTTCTAGAAAACTTATTCAAGAAAACTCAATCCAAAAACATCTTATCCCTAGAAATTTAGAGCTTCTCTCTCTCTATAGTACGTGTGCCAGGAAAGTACAAAGTAATTATCCTTTTATAGTAATCGAAAAGTGGTTTGGGTGGGACTATGAAAATGTTTCCTGCTCAACAAAATTTATAAAATCTATATTTACCTTGAATTAAATATGCATTTATGAATTCATAAATTCTTCCAAATTCTTCTCGAATCTTCCTGAACCTTATAACAACTTCATCTCACTTTTAGATTCTTTGAAAATCTCCAATCTAATTATGATTTTCTATTATGATTTTCACAATATGATTTCTTTATTATGATTCTCCATACCAACTGATGAAAACAAAAGAAAACATATTATTTGAACTTCAATACCCCACTTGTCAACACTTTTGTATCTTTTTCAAACTCTTCAAAAAATATACAATATGATTATAATTCTAATTCTCATTTCAATCTGTCTTATTATATTGAAGAAAAATGTAAAACATTAGATTCTGATTATTATTTTTCTCTTGACCCACTTGGAAAAGATATCCAAAACTTTATTTTTCATTTAACTCAATCAACAAATAGTTTTGATGAGAAATGGTTTACTTAATTATTGATTGGTATATGACTTTTCTTTTTGAATCAGCTCTAACAACTTCAAATTCTTTTATTTTTCATTGGTCCTAATATCTTCCGATGAAAATATTCTTCCTCTAATGATTACGATGGTATACCGAATTGATGGATTAGTATCCACAACTTCGAATTCAGAAACTTCTTTATTTTATGAATGTGATACCAATGAAATTTCATCACTTAACATATATATATATATATATTTGATTACAAAACACATCAACTTCTTTCTATGAAGATTTAAATATTTTGGATTTTGGTCTTATTGAAAACCATCACCTTCATTTCTCTCGTTACGATCAAGCAAACCTTCCCAATCTTCAAGAAAATATGAATATGATGATCTAAGACCAGAAATATTTTACATCAAAAACTTCATTCCCCTTAAAACTTTCAAAAAGTATCATAAATTCTTTCATCACATTGAATACATTGAATATCATCTTTAGAATCGTATGAATTATAATGGAAAGTATTGTAACTTCCCATTCTTCTAGCAAAAAATTTCTCTCATTCTTAGTTTGAATATGATTGGAAACACTTTTTATCCCCATTTATTTCATCAAGATTGAATCACATATTTTACAACTTACTTATGATTTGTTATAAATACAAACCAGCAAAGCATTATCAAATTGTTTCTTAAAGTCATCTAGACTCTGAAAAAACACCTTATAACAATATTCTCTTCCATTATGGACCCAATGGGAGTCTGATCAAACCTTTTCATCCATAAAATATATTCCAAATTTGATGTAATTTATCAGGCATTGTAATTATGATTTTATGAATATGATGGTCAGTCTGATTTCCACAAAAAACAATGTGAGGTGATTTTTCCTTCTTTAATATTTCCTTTACAAAAGAAGAAAATACCTGAATACGATCCTATTCCTTATCATCTTTTTCCTAATATATATTATTATTAATGTGTATCATGAGTCATGTATTTATATATACTAATTAAAATCCTAATTCCATATGTAAAATTGTAATTATGGTAAGTTAGATGCATCATGATTGATATGGAATCAATGAATAAGTCAAGAAAGGATCTTCCCCTTCTATCTTTATTTATGTTCATATCTCAACCCCTTGATTTGGATAGAACCATAAAACTAAAGTCCTTGTCCATGGTGTATTTATAGGTTCATTTCTTATATTTAAAGAATGAAATATAGAGCATATAGGTTGATAGAATGAGTATGAAACGTACTTGATGATATATAAAGAAAAAGGGATTATATTACAAAATGAGAATCTGTATGTGGTTGACATCATTGTGACATAAAATTATTCCTCCATGGGTGCCTTTATGTTTTTATAGATGATAATATTGTATTTTAGGATAAAACACCCAATTCCAATGGGGAAGAGGCCTACATGGTCACAAACTTAGTGTTTAAATTGGTCTTAGTTAAATAATATTTATATTTAACATTTGAAATAAATAGTATTCTTATTGAAAAATAATTTTTATTCATTATTTATTGATCCCAAATATTTAGTCACCATTTTATATGCAAGTTAAATATTAAATAATCTTTTCTTCGTAAAATTATGAATATAATATTTATTTATTTATTGATTGAATAATATTTATTTATTATTTGAGGTTTGGTAAATGTTGAGGAAGGTGGATGGTATGGATTAATGGCCTAGTTACTGAAATGAATACTAAATATCATTTAAATAAATATTTATTTATTTATTGATATTTATATTATTCATGGGACATGCACATAGAAATAATAATAATAATATTGTTTAGATGTGGGGTTTAATAAGGATTTAGAGATTATTTAAGGGAATATGAACAATTAATAATTCTTTAACCTATCTCTATTTATACCTAATTATATAATTTATGAAAATAGGTTTCTTGTTCACAACATTCCTTTTAGCTAGAGAATTCTCTCCATGAATAATGTTTCTAGGGTTTCCTCTAAATCCCAATAGATTCTTCCACCTTCTCCTCCCTATAAATACAAAAAGAAAATCCATAAAATATTAATAATGATTTTTAATTTAATGGCCTTTATTTGTTTAATACAAATTCAAAAGATTTTGATAATGTAAGATAATTGGTACCTCTTCATTATCACCTAGAGATATATTGGAAATGTTCAGAGATCAAAAATCATTTGTGGATTAACACTAGATGGATTATATGCTTGAATCATCATAACACAAAAATAATAAGACTCTAACAATGATAAAAATACTTAACATATTCCTTGAAGAAAGAAACAAAGAAAAGGTATATTTCTTATATTAAATTAATTATAAATTTAACATGAATGATCCTCTATTTTAGTTTTAGAAATATATTCCAATTTAATAAGGTATATCTGAAAATCATGAAGATTATTTATCATGTACGTTTTAGATAGTTTATTGATATAAATAAAAAATGATTTGGGAATGACCCTAATAAGAGATTGTACCATGTTCAAATCCTTTAAGTGGTATCAGAGTGGTAACATTCAAATTTATAATTATTTAATTATTTTTTCACCAATTATCAAAATTATTTTATTAGTTTTTAATTCAGTTTATCATTAATAATCCATAAAGTTGATATAATATGTTTTTTCACCTTCATATGACTAAGAGTAGATAAATAGCACATCTTGATACCATTTAGAGGTTCAAGAAGTCCTGTATGAATAATATGATTACCAGACATGTAACCCAATTACACACTATGCATCCCAGTCAACCACACACGTGTATGTGTTTGTTCCAATCATGGAATTCCATGTGAGAGGCCTTTTCATGGAATATAAATTCATATTTATTATTCTATGTAAATAATTCTAGGATGCACATGATTTTTCAGTTATATGGTGTTTAACTACCATACAATCCTTACAACACCCAAACAATGCAATGGCCATGTGATCAATGCACGTAGAGTGAAATAAATTCACACACCGAGTGTTTAATTATAGCTAGACAACATCGAGCCAATTGTGTCACATGAAGTGTAACTGGAATACACACCATGTAAAAAAATATTATTTTGTGTAAATTACATGACAAGTCCCTAATAATGTAATGATGAACTGGAAGAAAGGGAGTTACATACTATGTAGCTAGAATACACACTATGTAACTTGTACTTGTTTACATGGAGAACATGCTGAGCCAAACTGTACACACATAAAAACTGTTAAACAAAAAGAAAACTAATTGTGTCATTAAAATAAAATAAAATGGAATGTAGCTAGTGAACACACCATGTGACAGGGTTTTATATATTATTAAATTCTTAATTAATTCCACATAAATTTTGGGAATACACACTGTGTGGTGGTAGTACACACTATATATGTTATATCGACATGTAAGTGATTCATGCCACATAGGTTAGACATGTTCCTACATGCCGTGTAACTACATGACATGCTGTGTACACTGTATTCCATGTGAATTCACTATACACGACTGCAAAGGGAACCTGGTAGTTCTGATGGGTATATGTCGTGTTGACTCTAACTACACACCGTGTACTTTAGTAATTTTAAATAAAATTATTTAATTTTATATATTTAAAATTTAAAATTGATGAGTTTCATTAATAGAAATATATGGGCCCGCCTGTCCAGCAGTATGCTTAGAATGATACCCCAATCCCACCTCTAATAAGATAGGGGATGAAGACTAGAACCGAGTAATCATAACACACAGATGAAAGATCTTATCCTAAAGTACATGTATACATGAACATATTTCTATACACTAATATAATGCAGAAAAGATAAACAACTAATATTGTAAATTCATGCATAACATCTATCCCACGTCATAGTATAAAAAAGGGGATAACAAATATAAAATGTCAAAATACAAGGCCACCAAATATGAAAAATGTGTCCAAACCACTAACAAAAGGGGGGATACTGAAAAAAATAAAGTCCTGAAACCATCCATGATTTGACTAGAATGACTAAGATCCACCTAATCCTAGTCCTCTTAGGGTTCCGTCAAATGACCTGACATTTTCATAAGACATGACATGTGTGGGTAGAGCACATGTAGGGGTGAGTACAAAAATGACCAATAGAACACCCTGAAATTACCAAACATAAAGCATCAGAGATGGAGTTAGCAATAAATCACAAAGATAAGGGAATAAACAAGATAACAAGATATTATCAAAATAATAATCCAAGTCTCAAGGTGATTTCACATCCCCACTACCATCCTAGGATTTTATTAGAGGTTCACAGATAACATTTAACCGAGAGAACTCACTCATTAGGTTTCTCTACTAATAGAACTCATATGAGATGACATACTCATCCGGTCTTTCCATATAGTTTCATGTAGGAATTGAGAGGGTTCATCCAAGATACTCACTTGATCTGACTATTCTATATTGGAAGATAACAGATTTCGATACATAGATAGGGGATCACAACCATGGTCAATGGGGTACACCTGAACCTAACCGTACTAACCTTTTAGGAATGGGATTGAATGAATCATTATGTAGGTTACATAATACCTGACCCTACCTAGGGATAATTATGGGAAAGAGGATCCAACCCCCTAGTCCTCCTAAAGGGATACATTTTCTATCCTTACAATAGGATCTTATGTCCAATGTTTAGGACTAGATACCATACCGATCCTTCATGGAGGAAGGTAGAGAAAATTCACTTTAGAATAATAGGAGGGAATACACCCACACTGATATGGTTTTATGGAACTCACCTAACCTTATACCATTGCTATTTTGTGAATAAAAAGGTATCTAACATTCCATTGAAGAAGTACATGGAATATCCTAGGGGATAGACTATGCATCCCACTGAAACTAAAATTTCCAATGTCATTCCGTCTCACATGAAATGTAATTCTATATATACATGGTGTGTTCTTATAAAAAATGGTTCATAGAGGTTAGGCTAGGACTCAGTGTGCACTATTTTCTCATTCCCATTACCTTTACAAAGTACATAGGGTGTACTCCAACACACATGGAGTGAAGAAGTAAATACAACACTCGGCGTGCACTATCTGCCTAATCCCATGCAAATTATGAGGTACATAGGGTGTACCCTATCACACATAGTGTGTGGGGGACACATGGACTCCTGGGCATGTACCCCATATACACATTGATTTGGATGACTAGGGGTCACATGGCATGTGGGATTCCTACATGAAATTTTATATTTAACTAAATGTCTAACCCTAGCCTCTGCATAGAGGTGTCCAAACTATGTGTGTTCTTTTATAGTACACACCTTGTAGAGTGTAACTTTATATAAAATCCTTCCCATTTCATGCATCTCACCCATTCTTCTGTCACCTTCAGTTTCATCACCAATATTGGTCAAAAATCTCACAATAGAGTTGACTGTCATCAATGACCAACCAAAAGTTAGATTCTAACCATTATTCATCAAAAAATAAATTTTCATTGCTATAAAAAAGCATCACATGGACTAGATCAAAAAAACAAAATATTGAACATGACATCATTGGATTACCATTATCATTAATGGCCATATTTCAGTCACCCATTTCTTGAAATTGCATTTCGTTTCTTCTCCATAGATATCTTCTCAATCTAGAATATAGATCCACCATTTCCTAAACCATCGTTGGTTTCACATCATTATTTATACACCTTTGTCACATCATCAAAAACCAAATCCAAAATTTTAACCATGATCCATTTTCCATAGAATGAATTCACAATGATCAGTCCACACGGGTATCATCAAATCATCATCGAATTGAAATACTGTTGAAAAACATCAAAGAATAGAGGGAGAAAGGCACATAACAGAAAGTGAGCCTCATTAAATGGCCATGTTCATTTCACCATAATTTTTAGAATCCAAATAATGGGGTGGATTATCAAATAAAAAAAATATATAATATAATAAATATAAAATTCCAAGATTTATAAAGAGAATTAAAACATTAGAAAAACCAATGAAGAAGGACCCAAAAATTAATTTATATGGAATTAATTCACATTCATCTCAAACCATAAACAAGATTAAACCACAAAAATAAACACCCTACCTCAGGTTGGATCAATCACTAATGAATACAATTTATGAAAAACTTCCATTGGTAAGATCCAAGAACTCTATAAATGATGACAAGCCTCATGGTACTCCAATCCTTGATCCATAAACCCATGATCATCTGTCAACATGCTCGCCACCAGAGTTATCTCTATCCTCTTAATCCTATAGGGTTGTATGGATAAACCTAGGGAGTTTACTCAAGATGATTTTATAAAGGAGGTGATGTTAGATATTTTAAATTAAATGACAATTAAATTAATAAATCATTTTAATTCATTTAATCTTCCCCTGACAACACTATATTGAAGCGTACGATGCTGATAAGACTTATATCACACCTAGGCTAAATTCTGAACTCCAAATTTAATTGCGGTCTCCATTTTTCCATATGAGACTCTATCTGAGAGTTATTTCATTATTTACAAAAAAATTCATGCTTGTGGTATATTATATTTAATAATTTTAATATATCAACACCGAGGCTCCACGATCCCCGTAATCCCACACCGACTCAGTGCTTAACTCTGAAAATATTATTTGAAATATTCCAAAGTATCAAACAAAAATTTCAAATTTGTTATAATGGGTATATTATGTTTCTTTAAAATTTATTGGATTAATAATTAAGATAAATAAATAAATAAATAATAATACCACCAATTATTAATTCATGATAAATTTATCTTAATTAAATAATGAAATTTGAAATGAATGTTAGCTTATATGAATGATATTTCATTTTATATATTTGAATGATCATGATATTTGACCAACCAATGCATAAGTTTAGTTTTTATTTAATTTAATATAGTTTTATGGGTTTATTATGCGATAATTTTTTGTTAAATTAAATATAATGGTTTGTGAGTCATCCCTTCCACTTTATTACATATGACTTATGTGTCCATTGTTTCTTTTATTAAAACCTCCTTTTAATCAATCCATTTATATAACACTGATATACTTTAGTTTAAAAACAATACAATATTCAATTTCATGCACCACACACAATATCGATCTTTAAGTGAATTGTGATATAGTTTAAAATTATTATTATTTAAATGTGACCATTATAACCTAGCCTCAAAATTGGAAGGTATGAATAATAATATTTTTTTAAAATTATATATAGGGTTATTATATAATTCAAATTTATTTATTAATTTATAATAAATTAGAACTCAATTTTTAGTAAAGTTATTTTTTGTTTCAAAAATATTTTTTCTTCAAAAATTGTTTTTATTGCTTTTTGTGAGATAATTTTATAATTTATTTCTAACAATTTTAGAAATTTTAATTTATAAAGGGTTTATAATTTTTTAAACCATCATATGAAACTAAGTTTAAGGTGAAATTTTGGGATTTTTCTAAAAAGGCTAATTTTTAGTGAATAATGAAGAAATACTGATTTTATAGAAAACTATTTTTCCATTCAAGTATTTAAAAAGTCCCATTCTGTTTGGAATTGATTTTAAAATTTCATTAGTTAATTTTTATTAAAAATAATCTAATTAATTTCATTTTAATTTATATTATTCTTACTTTTGATATAAAAACATTTTTATACTTAAATATGCATTTTTCTAGAAAATTGTTTTTCATCGCATTTTGTAGGTTTAATTTAAATTTAATTTATGAAACTTATAATATTTGAATTTGATAAAATAGATTACATATTTTTAATAAGTAGGTGAAAATTTGATAAATATTTCCCTTTAATTTTTCATCATTATGAATAATAACTTTGATAAAAAAGTCGACCACCATTTTAAGAGTTGAAATAAGTTAAAAGGGTTAAAACTAAAATGATAAGTGTTAAAATTACCTAAAAAATAGTCTAAATACTATTTTTATGGTCATATTTTGACCCTATATCATATATTATTTTAATATAAGTCATTTTGGAGCCATTTTTTTTGAGTAAGATAGTCATATATTTTAATCTATGTAAAAATACCAAGTGTGTCCTCTCCGTCACTTATAAAAGGACACCACATCTCCTATCTTCTCCACACTTGAAGTGAAAATTATCTCAGAAAATCCATAACCAAATTATTTCATAACATCCATACCCATGTATTAGAGGTCCAGTTTTGATCAATATACCATCTTAATAAGGATTTAAGTATATACCTAAAGAGGTTATCCGAAGTGGAGGTATAGTTCTTAACCGAGTGATTTCTTTTTATTTATCATTTTACCTCTTCAAATATATCCTATCAATTGTGATATAATAACCCCAGTATCACCCATATACTAAAATATTATTATGTTTATGATATAACCCTTTATTCATCTCCTTCTCCATAAAATGGGAAATGAAACCATAGTTCGTGCATACTTGCAAACTACAACCTCACGAACCAATGTAATTCATTTTCCATCACCACCTCTCATGGATGGTTATAATGATGGATTAAATTTATATATATTATATTATTTTAAAAATTATCATTCAGGAAATATAATTCATCATCTATTTTCTTATCTTTCCATACATTGAAAAATGATAATGTTGTCCGTGCTTACAAGTGGATTATCACCTCCATGAAGCGATGTGATTCATTTTTCATCAATGCCTAAAATGGTTGGTGTATATAAGTGAATTTAAAGAAATAATACTATATTTATGATATAATCATCATTTTTAATTATAAAATCATAATTACCTTCTTTCCCTCACTTTCATTGAAAAAATGTAAATGTTACTCATGATTACATATAGAATACAACAGTTGTATTCATAATTTTTAGTTGGGTTTGTATTCCAGCCCCTTTTATTTTAGAACTCCTTTTTTACTACAACAATTTAATTCACAGTTGCTTCTTGTTGTGTTCTCAGACCATGTGTTTGTACAGGTTTAAAGGCACTGCCTTCCCGTTTTAGGGAATACACCTTTCGGTGCTAGTCGCCAGCCCCTGGCCTATGGAAGGCGGTCTTGGGGTAGTCATGACATGGGCCCTGGGGGATGGGTCATGACAAAGTGGTATTAGATGAGTCGGTTCTACTGAAGAACTAGGACTCTGATATTTTTTATGTGGCAATAGTGTTGGGTGTTATGTGTTTGGTTTTCAGTTTGGGGAATCTAGTGTTGGTGCGGCGCCCGGCGTATCCATACACCAGGACCCTAAATTATGATTTCCAACTCAGTGCATGAAGACACTAATTGCGTGTGTTTTTAGAAAGTTTTTCCTTTTGATTTATTTGAGTCATCTCACTAGGTATAACTTAATGACCATGAAACACCTGTTTCTTATTAGGATGCCTCTGTCTAGACAGCCAACTAGGATTCCCAAGAGAGTACCCGATGACGGCCCACCAAGAGATGAGGCCCTGGTGCAAGTCCCTCTTACTATGTTGGCACCTTCGGGTGGTGTACCTGTAGCACTAACACCCATTGGGAAGCAGTTACCACCAGCCGCACTGGCGGACGGTGCACGCCGATTGAACGCATTGCACGAGTTCCAGTGATAGAGGCCTCCCAGTTTTTGAGGTGAGACATATTCTCAGGTATCTGAGGACTAGATGGAGGCTGTGGCTAGAGTTTTCCACCTAGTTGGGACACCAGTTGAGTAGATGGTGATCCTAGCTGCTGGTATTTTCCAGTATGTCACCATGAGGATGGTCCATAGGGTAATGAGGCTTTGGTACTTAGACCGTTTCCCGAGATGGTACCTTCGGGTAGTGTTCCGGCTATATCACTACCCATTGGTCAACAGTTACAACTGGTGGTATCGGTATAGTACACATGTAGTCTTACTTACTTACACATGTTTCAACATCAGATACCCCTCTGGTTATGAGGCGAGACTGACTCACAGGAGGCTAAGTACTGGCTTGAGGAGGTGGCTGAGAGTTCCCTTGCGCTTCTACAGCTTCGGCAGGATGACATGTAAATAGCTGAGTATTCATCGAGGCATACCGACCATTCCTAGTACTCGATGAATATGATACGACCAGTGCTTCAGGGCTTGGAATTTTGAGCGAGGTGTGTTTAAGGACATTTGAGACAGCACTATTCTTCTATGCATTCCTACTTATGTTAGGGTTCTAGATATAAACTTTGTGGTTGAATGTTCTTTGGCTGAGCGAATACAACCAGTGAATGTTATCAGTGGGAAAGTAGAAATATGGCACCAGTCTCAGAGACTTGGGTGTGTAAAATGTTTTGGGAAGAGGATGTGATAGGGATAGATGAATCTGTAGGGTAGTATACATGGAAGTGGAGATAGGAGAGAATCATGAGGTGGTGTACATTTTGACATGTTACAAACACCACACCAATGTGGTCCTCACATGGCTCAGGGAGCTAGAGGACAAAGGAAGGGAGTAGCTACATGCAGTCAAGGAGTGTGACCCAAGGGCTCTAGGAATGATTCGAGGTATGATCTGTGTCTACCACTAGCTTCCATATTAATAGACATAGGTACCAATAATTCTTTCCTTCCATGAATCTTGTCCAAGACCTAGAGTTTCTAGTTAAACCATTGAGTTGAACCTCATGTCTAGAGATACCTTTGGGAGGAGACTCGATAATCACACTTACGCCGATGGTGTGATATGACCCTTGAGGAGAGAGTTTCTATTGGAATCTCTGGGTGGCAGCGTTGATGCCTTATGAAATTAGTTTGGGTATGGACTGGACATCCACAATTCATACTCATATTGATTGTATTAGGAAAAAAGGTTGTGGTTTATCTACAATGTTGGAATAGAGGTTTCCTTGGTCGGAGAAAAAGGAAATCCAAGCAGTATAGGATAAACTCATTCATATGAGGGTGAAACTGATCACTCTTGAGTCAGCTAGACTTACCTTCATGGCAGCAGGAGTTTTAGGTTTTCAGTTCCCAAAAAGAGTGGGAGAGTGTGTTGACATGTTTTTAAAAGATGTTTCCAGGGTTACCTCCCTGAAGGGAGAGTGACTTTTGCTTTGGCTGGGTACTACCTTAGTTTTGAACCAGACTTCTACAGGGTGGAGGCACCCTTGTTAGCTTTGAAGAATAAGGGGGAGCCTTTCCTGTAGACGAGGAAGTGTCACTAGAGCTCTAAGAAGCTGAGACATAGACTGACAAGAAGAACTATGATACCCATGACCCAGAGTTAGCAGCAGTGGTATTTGCACTGAAGATGTGGTGGCACTACCTGATGGGTGAATGGTTTACTGTTTACTATGATAACAATATTATTAGGTGTATCTTCTCACAGAAGGACCTAAACATGAGACATAGACAATGGCTAGAGTTTATCTAGGACTATGACCTTGATATAGTCTATACTTCTGAGAAGGGGAACATGGTAGTAGACGCACTCAGTAGAAGGTCTGGTCTACAACTGTTGAGTGAGGTGTTAGAGAATATAGTCATGCTGTAGATATCCTTCATGGATAGAGATAGAGCAACTTACCTATATTATATGACTATCACTCCCCCACTCCTTCAGCGAGCCAGTGAGGTTCAGCTTGGGGACATTGACTGCGAGACTCAACGTGATCAGATATCCTCAGGACATGCACCTGATGGATTTTATAAAGGTGGGGAGCACTTCATCCTCTTCAGAGGACGTACCATGGTACCAATGGTGCTACGGGAGGAGGTGTTGAGGGAGTTCCCTACATCCCCTCTGGCGGTACATCCTAGTGTGGAGAAGATGTACCAGGACCTTTGGCGTCAGTACTAGTGGCCAGGTATGAAGAAAGAAGTGACATAGTTTGTTTCATGATGCCTAATTTGTCAGAAAGTGAAGACTGCACAAAGCCGATATAAGTCTTATGCCGAAAAGAGATGGAGACCTTTGGATTTCCAAGAGGGGGACCACATATTCTTGTGAGTCTCTCCTCGTTGGGGACTACAGAGATTTGGCCGAGGTCGCAAGTTATCACTGAGGTTTATCAGACCATTTCTGATACTTCGGAGGATAGGCAAGGCCACATACCACTTGGAACTTACACTTCAGTTAGAGAGGGTGCACAATGTCTTCCACGTATCCCAGTTGAGGAGATACGTGCATGGCCCATCTCACGTCAACAACCACGATGAGATGGACTTTGATGATGGGGTGATGTTTACGGAGGTTCTGGTGGAGATTGAGGATCAACATGAATGGGTCCTTTGGGGATAATTGATACCTCTGGTGCACATTCGCTGGCATCACATGAACCTCCAGAAGAGCACATGGGAGCGGGAGGCTCATATTCGTGCTCGGTACCCCCATTTGTTTCCTTACTCTATGTTGTGGCTTTTGGGGACATAAATCCCTAAGGTGGAAAGATTGTAATGTCCCAAAATTTCTATATAAATTTTTTCTTAATTATATGGAATTATTTTGAGACTGTGAAACCTGATGGCGCGTGATTCTGAGGTCCGGAGTGCCCTAAATGATCCATCAAAGTTTTGTTAAGTTTTAATTAGCACACATAAGCAGTTTTCCTGAAAAAGTGGAATAACTATTAAACGGTTGCCCGGATCAGAAATCTTAGGGCATCGTTGCGTTTAGGAAGGAAGGTTTACCCTAGGCATGACTTAAGTTTAGTCGGCTCATTCCTCCTATGAGAAAACCCAAAAATGGCATAACCGTTAATAAAATAATTAAATAAAGTTTTTTTATTTTTTAAAAGATTTTAACTCACGAATGGCGAATCTGATTAAAAATATGAGACCACTAATGAACTCATGAGGTTATGCTCTCTTTAGGTAGATACTAACATTTTCCAGCACGATCCACCATTGAAAGTTAGTTTTCGGTTGTAAATAAAATAATTAATTGAAAATTATTTTATTGTAAAATCCATAACTTCTAAACGGTAGCTTGGATTGAAAATCCAAGAGTACCATTGAGTTCGTTGGGGCATGTTCTCCTTAGACAGATCCTAGCCTCGACTGGTGTGGGTTGAGGTTGAACGTAATTAATTTTTTGAACTTTTTTGGGTATGTTCAGTAAATGTGTGAGCGACATTTTCTAACTTTTGAACCATTTCTCGAATTAAAAATATGATGATACCTTTGAATCCGCAACATCAGGATTCGCTTAAGGGAGGCTTTACTTTGACCGTAGTAGGTCTGAAGAAAAAGTTAAGATTTGCGACTTTTTAAAAGAAATGAAATAAAATAATTTTAATATTTTATTTTATATCCTCTAAAGGACAAGCAAAGGGGTGGTGCCTGTGATGTGTCAAGCCAATAAATGGCTTGACCTACCAACCCTATGTAATAACGTCGTTGAAGAATTAGGAAGCTTCCTAATTGATGAGCCCCATTAAATTCCAACGTCTTTACTTACCCTCCCCTCTCCTATATATACAGAGCTTAGGGAGGGTTATCGGCATAGCTTCGCCCAGCAAAAAAGTGCTGAAGGAGCACCGTGACACCAGACCCATAGAGGAAAGAGCGGAACCTAGCGGGAGGTGACAGACGACACCAAACCAAAAACCAGAGGACGAAATTCAAGTGGAGTCATTGGGAACCGATTGTGGGAACAAATAACATAGTCCACCTTCAAGCATATATGCTCTCCAATGGGTTTTTGAGGTAGGGAGTTTATTCGTTTACGTTTCCTTAAAAGATTCCCTCTTCACTATTCTTGAAAATTATACAATGAACACGGGTCAACTGACTAACAGGTTGATCTGTGAATCATTATTTTTACAGGAGCTTGTTACGAGGTATCCTTGTGGGGTTTTTTTTGTTGTTTAATACAATAAACTGTTAAAACCATTTTATCCTCCCTTTGATCACAAGCTAACGCGGAGGGTGCAGGCTTAAAGAACCCGGCCCGAACTGTCTGCAACTTTGTTACCCTTGTGCCTTCCGTGGAAGACTTCTAGCATGGTAGTACCAACCGGCTACGAAGGAGGTGATGCACCAATGCACGCCATTAGAGGAGGACATGATATGAAGCCGCAACGGACATCGGAGCGACCAACATTGGATGACCACAGAGGAGGTGCGGCGCGCCATTGCATGCCATTGTGCGCCCTCGATGTGAAAAGGGGCCATGGCTCGTCAGCCTCGGTAGATGGAGAAGGTGACCGACTAGTTAGCCAGCCACGGAAGGGAAGGGTGGCGCGCCGTTGTGCACCGCCGGTGAGTAGGAGACCACTGCTGAAGCCACGAAGGAGGAGGCAGAACCTGAACCTCTGGTGGGTTCCGTGGCGACCGAGCGACACCCTTGTGGAACTGCTTCTTAGAAGGTCGAATTACCTTTGACCGTTCAGGATCTCGGGGGAGTGGATCCCCCAAACCGCCTGGAGGAAGCACCACGGGTCACCCCCTTCGTGGTCGGGCCACTCTCCAGCGGGCCGCCCCCAGTGGGACCGGCCGCCCCTTTGCGAACCCTTCCCTACACGGTCCGGGCTGACCTTGCGGGCCACCCATTTTTACGGGCCGATCTGGACCTCGACCTAGTGGGTAAGGTCCGCCACAGCCTAGCCTAGATCGGGTCGGGCCGGGTCAATCCGACCGGGTCAGACCGGACCCGGGCCCAACCGGGCCTATAAACACTTAAAGGGCCTTATCTTGAGAACCAGACATCTGCTTGAAGAACCGTCTACAATATTGGGATCCTTGTAGGGATAATATCATTTTGACTTACTCCATGAGAGTTTTGGAGAAACTTGGATTATGGCTAGGTTGGATCGTACCCAAATCTAACTGGGCCCTCGACACTGAAATGCCAATAACGCATAGACCATGCATTCGATTGATGCACCATCTATTGCATTGGAACCCTTATGACATGATATATCATCAGTTTACTTCTTTTTGAAACTTCATGTTGGTTGAAATACGACTGATGGCTTGGGGAACGATTCTCCTAAGCGCACTACGTATAGAATCCTGTGACTGGATGAGACCTGACGACTGCTGACTTTTCAACTCAGAGTGACTCGACGACAAAAGTACGTGATGGGGAGGATTACCTCAGTAGTCCATGGTGGGGAGTGTCCATGGTACATGATGGGGAGGATTACCTCAACATACCACAGTGGGGGAGTGTCTCTATGTGACCCAGCAGACCCACAGTATGTGATGTGGATGAGTACCTCAGCAGTTCAAGGTTAGTGGGAAGCACCTCTGTGTGACGTGACAGACCCACGTGACAGACCCATTGTACTCGATAGAGGAGGATTTTTCCAGTAGCCTAGGTGTTCGACGTTGTGACTAGAAATATTACTTATTCCTAGGCCTAGAGAATCCATGGCTGGCTATCAGCATTCATAGCAATCCTATGTGGGTCAATATCATAATCCTGTTTCTCTGAGATGTATACCTGGTTTGAGACGAGACTCTAATTGAGCTGAGTCTATTACTTTGTGCTTTGTGATTGATATTATGCTTTGTGGTTTTCCTTGTGTAATTCTGAGATACCATTAGGGGTATCAGGGTCCCTACTGAGTATCGTTATACTCACCCCTCCACGAGCTATTCCCAAAACTTTTTGTGTCTTGTGTAGACGACAAGCAGGTGGGCTGAGGTTTGAGGGATCTAGGACTAGGCGGTAAACAGAGGAGATATGAAGATATGGAGTGCTGAGGAGGCAATCTATACCTACCCTTAGGGTAGGATCCTCAATGTAAGACTCAGTAGTTGTTTTCCATTTTTCAGTTGTAGTTGTATGTTTCAGTTGTACTCGTACTTTCAGTTGGGATTGTATTGCGACCCCTATTACTTTCACCACTCCTTTTTACTATAGTAGTTTACTTCACATTTGCTTCTTGTTGTGTTCTCGGACCGTGTGTTTGTACAGGTTTAAAGACACCGCCTTCCCATTTTATGGAATACACCTTTCGGTGCTAGTCTCCAGCCCCTGGCCTATGGAATGAGGGCTTGGAGTAGTCACAAAACGGGCCTTGGGGGACGGGTCATGACAACGACACCTAGAAAGGTCCCCAAGGTTTCAAAGGAGTCATGGAAATTTCCCAATTCTTCTCAAGTGTTTCCAATTTATCATGGTGATAGAGTTCCGTTAGAGTAAGTGGAGTGTCTTGGGGAAGTAGATTGTGTCTTTAGGTAGTTGGGAACTCCCAAATATTATAGAGTTCATGCTTTCTTAGGTTTGTTTGAGGGTCCACCTTTGGATGAATGGGAGTTGTTTTCCCCGACATTGATGCAAGTTGGGATGATGTGGAAAGTGTTTAAGTTCCTCTTTGTCTGATGTTTTATACTTGAGGATGTGAAGAATAAGAAAATGGAATATCTCATGATTATTCAGTAAGTCCAACAGATGGTGAAGGCCTATATTGACCACTTCAAGGAGATGGTTTCATTTTCTCCGGAGGTAGTGTCACAAGATCTATTGAAGGCTTCTCTTTTGATTGGGGGTATTTATCTAGAGATCAAGGAGAGAGACCAATCCTCCAAGGATCATAGTTTTGATAGGTTGGTGGATGAAGTATTTTTGGATGAGTCAATTTTCAGAGCGTAGGTAGTTGGAAATTCAGTATCTCTTGTTGCTCGTGAAGGTTCCCCATTTGGTGAGGAGTCCATACCAGAGGAACCTATTTCTCTAAAGTCTCCTTCATTTGTGTCAGACTATTATTCTTCAAACCATTCACTTGTGTTCCACCAGTGTGGCCAGTTCGGGCCTTCAAATCCATCTATTCTTTATCCTCAAAAGACTTTTCATCATTGTGGGCATTTGGTTCATCTGGGGAAGTTTTGTAGGAATAATTTTCTAAAGAAGAGGTCCTAATCGAAGGATTATAATACCTATCAATGAGGTAGTAAATTATTCAGTCATTATGGATCTATCTAAGGCCTCAATGTGAATCTTGTGCACATTCTTGAGTTTCCAGGGGTGTGTAAAACCTTGGTCCAGTTCTGTTCCATGTGTTGGGGTGGAAATGTTTTAAGTATTTTTGTTGTAGTTTTTTCTACTATTGTGAGTTCATCTATCCTTTGTAAAAGATTACCGGACTTGTTCTACTATAATATAAGTAGTTTTATTTATTTAAATGTGGCTCTTGAATCATTTGTTCTTCCTTGATCATTCTTATCCCTTATGTGGGTCATTTTTAGTTTTAGCTATGCTCGTTTATAGATTCTTGAGTTTTTTGAAATTGATGGATTATGGTTTTAGTTCATTGTTTGGTTTTATTTTTATGGGTTACCATTGCACTGGGGATTCTTGGATTGCGTGGGAGATTTCTAGTTTGTTTTGGGAGTTTCCGATTGTGGTTGGAACATTGATCAATTATTATAGAGGAATTTTTGTTAGTTTCAGTTTTGGTGCTGTTGTGTTGGGGG
This sequence comes from Viscum album, assembly GCA_963277665.1. Taxonomy (NCBI): domain Eukaryota; kingdom Viridiplantae; phylum Streptophyta; class Magnoliopsida; order Santalales; family Viscaceae; genus Viscum; species Viscum album. The sequence continues at coordinate 1,456,945,685 of OY728148.1, forward strand.
TTTAAATATCGATCATGTTAGTTGTGTTCTTGTGGTGGGTATAACCCTATCATTTTCTGCCCTCATTCTTATTCCATGGATTCTTCTTGATCTATTGGGTGTGACTCTTGTGGAGTGAAAGGTCACCCCGAGGTCTGTGGTTTCTTTCAATTTTGATCGGGCATGGATTTGAGTTTTGATTATCTTTTAGCTGGGTGACTTTATGGAGTCAAAAAGTGTCTATGGTGGGGATAATTTTCACACATTTAACTTGGATATTTCTTTATTTTATGATTTTCTTGGATTTGTATGTTTTTTTGGAGGTTTGGGTTGAGTCCCAGTTTGAAATTTTTAGTTTTTGAGTTTTTAGGTGGCATTTTGGCATGTACATAGTTTAGTTGCATGATTTGGGAAACCGTGCAACCTAACCCAAGTAACCATGTGGTAGGTGTTGTATTTGGGATAGAAGATAACACATAGTTTTTACATGTTAGGTCAAACTATGTGGGATGTTTGTTCGATTGATTCCCTCTTGGATAATATCTACCTCATGGTTCATGCACGGTTTGATAAACTGTGTGGCCAAACCATGCGAATTGACCATATTTTTAAAATCTTAAAATTATTAATATACCCTCCTCTAATTTTACCCCAACTTGATCCCTCCCTCTTGGACATTTTTTGTGTATAAAGGGGTCCTAAAACCCCTACTCCCTTGGCTCCTCATCCTCCATGGATGCTCCTCCAAGTTCCCAAGGTGAGTTTCTTAGGGTTTTGGACTTTTTTCTTATTCTTTATCTCCTCCTCTTCTATTTTATTGGTGTTTCCTTGGTGGGTTATCCCTTGGCCGAACCCTAGGGCTAGGGTTGGATGATTTTGGCTAATTTGTTGGAAGTTAGGTTGTGTGGATCATGTCTCTGTCTTGGATATCCCTTCTCCCGAAGTTTCATTGTGTCTACACTTTTTTGAGGTAGGTCTTTCCATTATTTCCCTTTACGATTAATTCTATTGATTCTTGTGGATTTTAAAATTGTATAAAAATGTGTTTAACATGCTTGTGGTGTATTTTTTTGGATTTTATGGTGTTTTTATGTTGTAAATAATTATTGGAAGTGGTTTTTAAATATGTTTCTTCAAATATGTTAAATAGTCATGGACATAAGGTGTTTGATAAAGTTATAGTTATGTTTTAAAGTGAATTTGATCACTTCGGGTATCATTTGGACAGGTTCATGTTTTGATAACTTGGGTGAAATTATAATTTTGGTTTTATGTGTTGTTTGGATTCCTCTTTATGGTATAGTGGTTTGTGGTAAAATGTTTTAGAATGATTCTCCCGGTTTTGGAATTCTTATTATTGATGTTGGAATTGTGTGACTTATTATATTGGTTTAATGGAAAGTGGTGTTTATTTAAAAATGGTTTTTGGATGATATCATGGAAACTCTAATTGGGTAATTGGATTTTTCACATCCATGGGTGCACGAAGTGCACCCATTAATGGGCATACAAATGATAATGACACTTAAGAACGATTCCATTTTTCCTCAAAATGTATCACTGGGTTCTAAATGGTGTGTTGGTTGTCTTTTTGGATCTATAATAGTGTTTCAAATTTATTCTTAAAATCTTGGAACATTTTTAAATTGAGACATGTTTTGGTGAATGTTGGCATAATGGCCGGTTTGACACATTTTATATGGTTTTATGTTTTACTCAATTTTGGAAATGGTTTTTGTAAATGTATTTGAATTTGGAAACCTTAAAGGCCTATTTGGAATTGAAAATATGAGAGTGGTGTTTTATGTTTTTTGGGAAATGAAATTTGGTTTTGAAAGTGAAAATTCCTGTTAGGAATCTTATCATGTTTTGAAAAATGGTTTGAAATATCATGTGATGTGACGACCCAGTTGGAACTTTTGAATGACTTATTGTATGATGGGCACCTCTATGGAGGATTTACCTATATGAGTAATAGTATAGATGGTGACAGTGTATGGGGTAGGCAAGTGTGGCAGTGACATGTAAGGTGAATCATGCATGTGAGAGCCTCATACTTACATAGTATAATATTACCATGGGTTTCCTAGGCATCCTTTAGAGGGTCAAGTGATGGTTTCTTGTCAACCCCGATTAGATGGGTTATTATCCCCTTGACTTTATAGGTCTTGGTGGGATGTGCCACTAGATTGGTAAGTTTAGGGTGGATAGTTGGTTATAGGCTATGGATTTGCACCATATGTTAGTAGGAGAGTCCAACTCAATTAAATACATAGATTTATCTAGGAATGTTTAGAAAAATTCCATGGTTACTATATGTAATTATTCTATTTATTTTTCCTATTGCATGTTTGATAATAGTATTTCTAGTTTTTATCTTCTTGTTTTGGTCCCCTTTATTTTCTGTATATACCTATTTAGGTTACATGGTTGTATTTGGTGATTGGGATTATTTTTAAAGAAAAAAGATACTGGAAAGTGAAACTAATTTTTGAAAAGGAAAACTATGTGTGTGGTTTTAAAATGGGAACTTATGGAAAACTATGTTTGTTTTATTTAAATGAACAAACTTACTATTTTATATATGTATTTCCAAAATAGTGTTTATGGATTGTTTTTAGGAAAGAAAATTTATATATTCTGTGGTGGTTTCCTACTGAAATGTTAAGATCAAACCTTACTTGTACTATTTGGTGTCGGTAGACCAAAACTATTTTAAAGGATCAAGTTCCTAGTTCATGTGCTAATTGCTGGAGCGATTTGGTCTTATGGTGGGTTGTGACCAATAGGTCACACGGAGATCCTGGAAGTATGGTTCAGTTTCAATTTTTTATTTATTTTATGTTCTGTTCAGTTGTTATAAATGAATCAGTTTTTCATATTTATTTGAGATTCAGTTATTTTTGGTTCTTCCATTTGTTTATTATATTTTATTTTGATCCTGGTTTATTTGGAAAAAATCATTCCCCTTAGTGATTAACTTGATTCTTGGCACTAGTTTCCAGCCTTTAGGGATCATGAAATCCCTTCAGGCCATGTCTCGGACTGGGTCAGATTTCGGATTGGATATAATCATGGTCTGGTTCATGACAGTAGCATTTGAGGAGTTTCAAAGGGTTAAGGTAGCTAACAAAGGGGTTCTTGGAAATGATTGGAATATGATATTTGGTTCACCTAATAATGATGATATCAAGTCATATATTATTTCACCAATTGGAGGAAACCTTATTGGGGGGCATTGATTTTAATGTTCTAGCATGATTATATTTCCACAAAGTATGATTCTAATGAATTGTGATACTCTTAGGATTTATGGTATAAAAATCATGTATTCTTAAAACATTATCAATATCAAATCCAAAACTAATTTTTTGTTGATTTATCTATTTGTATCTAATTTGAATCAACCCATCCAAATTTTAAATTTTCTTAACAATATAATGTATAATTTAGAATTATTATTGGAAATTGAGAGAATACATGATGATTTATATGCGTCAAAATACTGGGAAGCATGTATTTTATCTCTCATTCATCATTGATTGGGGATTTTTTAACATATGATATAATGCGATTTTTATAGAGCTAATTTTTTTTGATTTCCTACCATTTAGAAAATTATATTTTTGGTAAGTTGATTTATCTCATAATATTCCTATGAAAGCTTAATGACATCAGGAAGCTTACATGTAAATATGAGACCAAATGGTAACTTAATACCCCACTTGTTTGGGAAAATGTTTTCTTTTCAAGTTGATTTTTTTGTCTGTGTAGATAATGAAGTCTCCTATAAATTTCTAGAATATTATTTTATTTAACTTGTGTATTTTGGATCCCTTAAATTTTTTTAACCACAATTTTTTATGGTTGAAACTCAATTATTTTATTTAGAATATATTTTATGTATTAAGTTAGAGTGATGAAATTATTTAGGAATTTAATCTATTTTTGTTATAATTTAATATTTAAAATTTTATTCTTAATATTTCAATGGTTAATTATATTCAATAATAATTTTTAAATAATTAATAGAGAAACAATTGATTTAAAGTAATTAATTTTGATTGATTATTATTTTCACAAATAAGGAACCCTCAAAGAAAAATGAAATCATCTCATAAATGAGATCTCAAATTGAAAATCTATCAATGTAGTATTAATCGAGAAACTATATTGGAACCACCAATTTAAGATTTTAGACCCATGGAACACTGAGGTGGGTGGTGGTAAATTAGGGCAGTGACCAACCAAAATCTTTTCTCTCAAAACCTCACCCTTCACGAAATCTTTTTCTCGTATTAGTAAAAATGATGCTCAAATTTATCTTTATCAGTTAAATCCAAAAATAATATATAAATAATATGTCTAAATTAATGAAATTTTTTAAATGATGATTTAATTAGTTTACCTACACCAAGATACATCCAAGGGGAATATATATAATGATGTACTAGTGTATCAAAAATCCTACTAATAATGCATTGTCTCTGTGGATAAAATGATTTAGGTAGGGGAACTCCATACCAAGGGTCACTCCCTTCGAAATGGTTTAGGGATGATATACTACCTCAAAAGGTACACTTCCTTTATTCCTCTCTATTATTACTTCTTCAAAGAGGAATACACATGATATGGGAACACAAGATGCTAGGAAAATCAGTATCATAAAACCGATGCATATGTCACCATAAATATAGATTTGGTGCTCTATTGTTTTCCACTCATAGCCTCCTTATATCTTAAGCCAGATGTAGGAAAATCAATAAAAGTAGTGTTTTTTTGTCTTTTAATGATTCTTTATAGTGGCGCCAATTTCCTTCATTAAATATCCATGTTAGATAAATTCCTTGTTAAGGGAATTATCTTTGTTGAGTTATATTTTATTCTCCCTCTTGAATTATCTTGATATATCCATTATTTTACATGGATGATCCCCTCTCACTCAATGAATTATATTTGTTAATATCATTATATTCACCCTAAATGGATATATCATATATGTGTTGGGATATCAATCATACGCTCTCTCTCTTCCTTAACATTCAATTAAGTAGAGTATCTTCAATATCACGACTTAATACTAGGGGTTATTTTTTTCCAAGTCATAATTCCATATTCCATAACCATAATGATTCATAGATTCCATCCATTACAACTCCTTAAATTGTCCATATCTTGTAAAATATTTTTTATTCCTCTAATTTATCCTTTATTAATATATCCAAAAACATAGAGTAAAATATTTCATGAAAAACATATCTAAAATATTCCATGTTAATCATAAAGATGTAAAAATTTCTCTCTCGTTTGTTAAAAATTAATTCTATGTCAGTTAATCTTCATTAATTTCCATCATGAACATAATAAATCTTTGTCAAAGATAGGTCTATAAAATTTTAATCAATATTTTAATATTCATATCCCACCAAATTAATGTCCCATCATATTAAATATTCCACATTGGTCAACTATAATTAAAATTTACACATCATGAATTATGTCTAAAATATATATTTTATTTTATTTAAAATATCACGTTGATTTACTTCATAATATTTCCTTGATTTTTTATAAATTAAACCACCATGTTTCACCCATAAATGGGTTTTGAAATTCATCTAAATATTTAGAGTTAATATTTCCATAAAAATATTCATAAGTTTCCATAGTAGAAAATATGATCAAATCTACAAATTCGCTGAACCTATGAAAAACACAACATGGACAAGAAAACCACATTGTGATTTCTTTCTGAAATATTTGATTCCAAAAAACACAACAATTGAAATTAATATCTTCCTATAAATTTATTCATTTACTTCTTTGAATCTTCATATACAAATCACACCATGGCGCAGTGGTTTCCTCCTCAATTTTAGAAGCTTCCAAAAAAAATATCTAGAAAAAAATCTTACTCCACAACACCCACCATGAAAAATTGACCATTTTTCTAAAAAATAGTCTATAAAATGATCATAATATCTTCACTTTTTCTATATCATCAAGAAATCCCAAATGTGCATGTCTTTTCCACAATGACCATAATGGTGTGGTCTCCTCTAGCTCCCCATTTTTCTAACCATACATAAAGACCATGATTAATCTTTTCACTCATACCAAAAATCCTCCTCATATTATAATAAACTATCTTTTAACCATCATGCAGTTTATGAATATAATGGTATTAAAGTATTTTATAAAATTTCTTCTACAAAATGGTATCCACCTTGGTTGTAGTTTCCAAATTAATATATGGTTAGAATGACCACAATGCATTTTATCCTAATCGTGTTTTTGCAGCTTCAACACTGCACCATTCATTCTATTCTATAGATAATTAAATATAAAATAACTAAATTACTTGATGATATTTTCATAACCATAAACTCATACACACAATCGTAAAATAGTTTATATGTCTTTACCAAATAAACATTCATTATCTACCAAACTTCTTGAATCATTGTCAACATTCACCAATTGACTATATAGACCTAATAGGACTTCTATAATCATTAATATCACACACCCAATATATATATATTGATACTACATTATTCAAGATATCCTAATATTTTTTATCCTTCCTTATCCTTGATACATTAGGCCATCAATATTCCATTACCTTTCTTTTTTTATAGATTTCATAGTCATTATGGTTAAATATAATATTTCTTTCATATGTAAATGTCATATATCTCCATGTGTTAATTAACATATTATTCCAGAATCATATTGATCACCACTTGGATAAAGCCTTAACAATTTATTCTCACTTCACAATGAATATTAAGATTCCCATATGATCCTTTTATCTTCTTATGACATATTATTAATCTATAATCTATAGTTGAAAAAAAATCCTACACTAACTAAACATTTGGTTTCAATAATCTATCCATTTTTTAGAACACTAAACAATAAATCTCATTAAACATTACACGATGTGTGATGTACTAAATTCTATCAATTAAAACACTTCCATTTTTTAGGAATATATTTATGATTTAATCTCTATCTATGATAATAAATCTAAAGGATATTTTCTCTAATTTTTTTATCAATTCAAACAATCCAAATTTTAAGTATAAATATCCCCATTTAACCTATAATTTAAAGTTACTTTTTTAGATCCATGCATGATACTACTTGTTATTTTATAAAAGTTCCTATTATCTATCACTTGAATATTCCATCTTTGACCATGAATCTCAATACCCTACAATTGTATACAATTTTCATAATTTTCAAAGATTAAACTAACCACTTTTAAAATTTATAGAAACAAATCATTTTATCTTACTTGAGTCAAATATAAATTTATGGAATAAGATATTAGGTAAATAATCTAAATGTTCTCCATTATACACACTTAATTCACTAAGAGTATGCAACTTGAGACTCTACCCACTTTGGGAATATCCATGTGTTCATAGTCAGACTTATAAAACAATGTTATAAAATAAACTTGAAAACAAAATTTATGTATAACATCTCCAAACTCGTACTCCCAGATCTAGTGAAACAAACCTAATATTTACATTTATAGCTTTGAAACTAATAAATATGAACCAATTTTGGCCATCCAAAAAAATACAACATCAAATATAAATATTGGATCAATCACATACCCAAGGAAATTTTGGATTTAGAATTTTATAGAATTCGGAAAAAATTATACATAATATTAACCATGTATATAAGTGATAATTTTTCCCACTATACATATATTTTCTTACTCCACATCAATTCTTCATTATCTACCACATGAAGTCCTTCTAGACATATCTTACTGAACATATTTTTTATAACCTAAGGAAAAGAAAAAATAAGTAAGGGGTGAGCTCAAATGATTAGTAAGGGTAAACATAGACATTAACAATTGAATATATTTAGTGAAATTGGGATTATAAGATTTCGTGTTTTAGACTGGTTAAAATTTCAAAAGGAATTTTTTATTTTATTTTAGTGGATTGGAAAAATATAAAACTAGGATTAAGAACATAATTTAGGGTGTTTTAAAACTTAATAGTGTTGTTTTTAATGGTATTTAAGTCCTAGGATGTGTCCCATGAGTTTTTATGAGTTTAGGAAGTGTCAGGATCAAAAAACTCAATTTTGAGAGAAGTAGAAAGGGGTACACAGTTAGTACTAACCATGCATCCCAAAAAGTGAGGACAAGTTTATATAGGAGAATTATTTGTTAAAACCATGAGGCCCTCTAGGGGTAATTATATGTCTTGGAACAGAATTTAAAAGAGGAAATTATGGGTGGAACATAGTTTTTTTTAACTATGTGCTATAACCATGTGAGGTGTGGGAGTCGTTGGATAGTGGCACCACACGATTGTCGCATGGTTAGCCAAACCATGCGTCCAAATTGTGTGGATTTTTAAGGTTCTAGAAATTACTATTTTTAATTTCCTCCTTAAAATCTTTCACCCCTTGTTTATCCTCCCATTCATGCATATTATCCACTTCATTGAGATAATCCCTTTGGTTTCCTCCCCAATCTTTGGTGGTTCTACTTTATTTGAAAATAGAATCAATCACTATCAGTTATGTTAGATATATCTTTGTTATTATATCATTCCACTTTCTTGTTATCTTCATTTATATTTTTTGTATCATATACTATTTCCATTTCAGCTCATATAACCTATTTTTAGGGTGTTTGTAAGGTGATTATATTACACCTATGTCGATAGGTTTTGATCCTTATAAGCCGATGATTCCTTTACCTCTTATTGTTTTAAATTTTTTAAAAAGAGTTTATAGGCATGTTAAATGTTGTATAATAAAGGTAATTAAGTGGGATGTGGGTTTTTCACATTCATGTTTTTTATTTTTAAGTATTTCTTTGTTTATTTTAGTTTTTATTTTGTTTTCTTATCTTCCCTAAGCATTTTTGGATAAAAATTAAGTTTTTAGTCTCAACAGCAGGTGACACGTAGTTGGAACATGATTAGGGGAAACCATACGCTAGCCTAGGGGAAACCATGTGTCCTGGATAGTGGATCTATCCAAGATACACATCTATCTATACAGGTGTGTTCCCTCCCCCAAGAAACCATGTGGCCTTGTTCCTCTTAGATTGAGAGGGACGCACGGTTGCCACACAATTTGGAAAATCATGTGGGATAACCCTACAACCTATCAAGGTCATTAAAAAATAAAAAATTAATATTTTATACTCTTCCAATTTAACCCCAAATCAACCCTAATCTGATCAATATAGGATTTAAATCCTTAGGAGCTTCATCTTCCCCCTCTTGGACCTCTTGAACTCCAATATTTGTGTGGTTTTGGTGTGGGAACTTCAATAAATCATCAAGTAAGTCCATTTTATCTCGATTTCTTCCTTCTTCTAGGGTTTCTCTCCATACCTATTTGGGTTCTTCTTTTCTAGTTGGGTGTTTTACCTAATGAGGGTTTGATCTTGTGTTTTTGGGTGGTATCATGACATTTGTTTATTGATCGTAGCTTTATAGAGTTCGTTTGAGGTGAAATTGCGGATTTCCACTAGTTTCTAGAAGTTTCCAAGCTTGAGGTTGGTGGTTCCATGATTTTACATTATTATATGATTTTAAATTTTTTTATTGGTTGTTTAAATGTGTTCTGTGTATTATTTTTGTGTTTCTAAATTTTTATTAAAAAGGTTTTGAGATTCATATGTGATGAAAGTTATTTTTATAAAGAAAAATGGTTATGTTTCATGTGTGATTAATTATGACACTTCATGAAAGAGTTTTATGATTTATGTGAAAGGTGAAAAATGTGTTTTCAAGGGGATTAAAAGGTAAAAATGTGTTGAAAGTTGGGTTCCTAAAATAAATTGGCTTTTTACATATGATCTTCTTTGTTGTGTAGCTTAAATGTGGTATGTAAATTTCGTAAGTGATGCGAAGCAAATTTTGAAATGGATTTGGTTTTTGTGTGTATTTAAAAGGGGATTTCCTATAGAAATGGTTGGATTAAATATGTTCCCTTATTTTTTCTCAAATGTACTTCAAGAATTGTACAAGTGGTGAAAAATTCATTTTAAAATGGTTTTGGTGTGAATTTGAATATGAAATTGGTTTTTTATGGAAAATGGTGTTTACCACATGTGATTTGATCATTGGATCAATGAGAATTGCGAAAAAGGTGTTTTCCTTGTATTTTCATGATTCTTGGAATGTGCGTGTGTGAAAATGATGATTTATGTGACATTTGAAATGGAAATTTAGTATAAAGGGAATATTAGATATCTAGGTCGGTGAACTAATACTAGTATGCTAGATTATTCAGAAGGGTTGATGCTCAGATTCTTCTAGTAGGATTGATGATACAACACTAACTACACATGTGATATGATTAGATACTGCTAGGACCTGGGATGGGATCCCCTCTAGTGGATCATTCATGAGAACACTATTGGTTTTGACTTATAATATGGATACCACTAGACCTTGGGATTCATTACCCTCTAGTGGATTGTGCATGGGGATGCTTTTGGTTTTGGTTGGAGGATTTTTATCATCGAGGTATGAGGTTCATAAGGTCCCACTAGTGCTAGTTACCTATATGATTTTCCTGTGGTGCTCTATTTTGATATGATTATTATGTGCTTTGGTTCTAACCATGGGTATACAGTGGACCTTGTGTATTTTAATTTTATAGAAATTCTATTTTGTGAAAAGGTTTCCCTTAAAAGTGTTTTCCTAAAAATTTTTTCCCTTAAAATGATCCTTGAGAATGTTTTCAAAGTTCTAATGAAAATATTCTTGTTGACTATCTTATAATATTATAGCATGTAATCTTTCTTTTGGGTGGAATCCTATTGGGCTTTAGATCAAACCCTACATACACCTTTGGGTGTATGTTGACTTTGTTATGTATGACCTAGGTAAAGGAAAGATATATCATGGTGGTGATGGTGGATCTAGTTGCTATCGTTCCACTTCTTGTAGGTGTGGGTGGTGGTGGCTTTAGGGTGATGGACCTATTATTACATGGAGGTTCTTGGTATGTTTTAGCTTTTCCCTTTCCATTGTGGTATTTTGGTTTTGGTTAAAGTTGTAAAACATTGAATCTGAAAATTGTTGTATCAATTTTTGTTATGATTATATGTTATGTGATGTTGTGTTATTATTTAGAATGGTTTATTTTTATATACACGGGTGAAATCATTCCCAATAATGTATTTTAGATACCCATGCACTAGTTTCTAGCCTGTGGGGATCGATAAAACCCTTGGGGACATGCCATAGTCTGGGTCAGGTGTCGGTTTGGTTAACACCTCGTCTTGGTTCATGATAGGTTATCATGAGATAAAACTTAGGTCTAGGTGGATGAACATAGTGGACCTATTTTTATCTTGATTAGTAGGGCTAGGTGGAAGACCTAAAGACCCTTAGTTTCAAATCAGAACCTAGTGAGTCAACGATATTTTGTTTAATCAAGGAAACCTACAAGAGAGGTTGGATCATGTATTGAATTTTTCTTAAGATAAATGTGCTTGGTTTTATGCTTTCTTAGGGTACGATGCAAATACGGTGTTCCAGATTTCAAATATAGGCACAGTGATGCCTAATGTTTTTGAGGAAGCACCTAGGGTGATGGATATAAAAACTAGATTTGATGTGTAGGACTGTTTGGGTTCCTATCCCTATTGACTAGTGGTTGTGGTTGATTCTTTAGTTTCTGAAATGACAACATGAGGTGGGTGGTCATTTGATAAATCATGGCACATGTACATGATTGATTTTTAAGAGGATTTTTAAGGGAGCTCTTGAATTGTTGATATCGACATGATACATTTCACGGTCATCTTGACCTTAATGGTTAGAGATTTATAGAAGTTTGAGTCAAGTCATAAATTAGGTGGTATGGGATGTGAACCCACTACATATGGAAAGTTTAGTTCATGGCAGTTTAATGTGATAATTGTTTGATATGGAATTCCAGTGATTAGTTAGGTTCAGGCATAGGGATAATAATTTCAATAATAATTCTTATGGGCATGGAGAACCAAAGATTTAGGTAAAATTAAGTGAAGTTACATGATGAGGGATAAATTTAAAATGAACTAGCTTCTGTGAGATAGTTAACCCGTGGGTGGAACATGAAATGCATTGGTGGTAGGTGAGGTATTAGAGTTTCGTTAAAGGAAATTATATCCTAGTTTGGTGTGAGTGTGGATCAGTAAATTGGTACAAGCCTATTGATTGGATCTTACTGTAATATTAGTTTAGAGACAATCATTACCTATATCATGATATCACCTTGAGTATATTGAGAGAGAATCAACTATATACTGATCGAACAAGAGCCTTAGCCCAGTTAGTGAGGACTCGACAAGTGCATCCAAGTGACCCGAGTTCAAAACTGGGTTACTATAGCAGTACTGTAGAATGCACTGTAGTAGGCACTATTTGGTACTATAGTAGCCTAAACTATTCATCTGTTTGGGATTTTGGGCCACCGGTTTAGGCCTTCGGTCGTTCAAGGCCTTCGAGCCACCCAAGCCTTCAGGCTAGTAAGGCTTTCGGGCCACCTGAAGGTCTTTATGCCACCTCAAGGCCTTTGAGCCACCTAAAATTATGCTCAATGACTAGACAAATCTACAAGGAGCAGGCTCCATATGGGGATTCAGAGCAGGCACATTCACCAGTGCAGAAGCTAAGAAGATTTTTCAGAAAGAGAGGGTATGGAATTGGAATTAGGACTAGCCTGTGCATGCATGGGAAGCCTAGCCGAACAATCCAAGTGAAGGTGGAGAGCTTAAATCATGATGGAGAAGTTGGGGAGGAGCAGTTCCATGTAGTTATAGTCTGTATATTTCCTAAGGCCTATGTGTCATGTAATCTCTAAGCCTACGGGCCTTATAAGGGTTCCCCCTCATCCCTTGAAATGGGGGTTATTAAAAATCAATAAAAATAGAAGGCCTTCAGGCTATTCAGGTCAACTATATACTAAGACACCAAGCTATATTTTTTGGTTTGATAAAGATAAACTTTGAGAGTTGTGATTGAGGAATTATTTTAAGTAATCCAGATGGTGCATAGTACACCATTGTCTGCTTATGGGTGGTGACCATCATTGTAACTTGAAATTTTGGTGAACACCATGGGAACAATTCTTGGATAGAAGTAATGGTTGATGGGTGACATTAACATTAGTGATTGAGAGTGAGTGGGTTCTCATCCATGATGGTTTTATGTCCAAGAGTGGTCAGATCATAGGATATTGTAATCCGAAATTTGTTTCATTTTTGTGATGACAATGATACTTATAATGTGGGGAGTGGGACGTCAATTTCTAGTAGTTGACCATCTTGTGATAAGGGTCACGAGACCTAAAGGCTGGTCATGTTATGATTGTTTTGGATCTCATATCCCATTAAATAAATAGAACAATGTATGGATGGATTCCTTAGTAAATGGATTGTAGAGGTTGAGTACAAATATGGTGGAGTATGAGTGTGGGAGTTAATCCCATAGTAGCTTTTTAAGATCCATGGATACTGGATCAAGAATGTCATGATGTTTTTGTTATTGCATGATGATGGTTTTGAACAGGAGATGATTTTTCCAATTGACGTTACAAGAAGGTGGTTATGGGATTTAGTGAGTGTGCTCAGAATGATATTATTACGCCTTAGGATAAACACTTTTGAAATATGGTTTTGTGATGCATCAGATTTTAAAGCTAAGCATGTTCAGAAATAGTTAGCTAAAGGTGGTTTGACTTGAGTTTCCTTTAACATATGGATGCATTCAGTAGGGAACCACATTTACCATGATGATGGGATGAAATGAGGGTTTTTAATGGTCAACTGTGGATTTTCAAGGAAAAGTTAGAACAACATGTATGAGGTTGGTCAATTAGAGTTTGGCCATTTTAATCAATCAAGGATTAGGGTTAGTTTCCTCATGAGTAATCTAATAAATGTTCTAGGAGAATAGTTATGATTACAAGGGTGTGATTTAATAGTAAATTCCAATGATGTGATTATCATGAATCAGAATTGGAGAGTATGGGATAAAACCTATGGCCGGTAGCACCATAGGCTAGTTGATTAAAGATACACCAATGTGGTCATGTTTTAGGTTAGGTAGGCTCAGGTAAGTTCCATAATGATGTTTTAGCTATGGTTATGGGTGTCAGATCTATTTTTGGTGGTTTAGACATCGTATACTCAAGTGACTCTTTGAGGTGCGCCTGGTAGTTAGAAATATAATGCGGCTATTTGAGTAGAAAGTCATGACCCAAGTAGGTCAGGTGATGTTTTCATTATCCCAAAAGAATTCTTAGGGATGATAAGTTATAAGGTGGGGAGTTTGTGAGATCTCATGTTTTATACTGGTTGAAATTTATAACTAAATTTGAGCTTTTCATTTGGTGGATGGTCCGAATATCAAACTAAAATTCAGAACATAATTTTGTGTGTTAAAACACTTAAAAGTTTTTTTGACAGGATTTATATCCTAGTTGGTTTCTCATGATTTTAGATGAGTTTCGTAAGTGTCCGACTCCAAAAACTAAATTTTGGGAGAAGTAGACCAGGGAACATGGTTGGAACATGATTAGTACTAACCGTGAAACCCAAACCATGTGGCATATTTTATACAGGGGCTTATTTTTCTTAAACCATGTGTCCATTTAGTATTAACCATGTGTCTTGGTGTAGGTGTGCAGAGATGCCCACATGGTTGGTGCATGATTTTTCTAACCATGCGCTACAACTATGCGAGGTGTGGGTTTCCTTGGACTGTGGAACTACAGAGTTGGAACACGATAATCGAAACCATGTGGTCATATAGTGATGATATTTAAGGGTATATTAATTACCATTTTTAACTTCCTCCTTTAAATCCCTCACCCCTATTTTCTCCTCCTATCTACACACAACATCCCCCTCATTAGGATCCCCCCTTTGGTTTCCTCTCTAGGATTTAGTGGTTCTCCCTCATTCGGACTCGATTTCAAACACTATTAGTTTAATTGGATAGATCTCAGTTAGAATATCATTATTATTTCATGTTCTCTCCATTTATATTTCCATATTAGATACTATTTCTATGTCAGATCATATGGTATATTTTTTTGGAATTTGTCCATTCCTCTGATTTCTTTCATTCTGGCTCAAATCAAAGCTTGATAATGGATGATTGAAGCTTCTTAAGCATGAGGAATATAGTTTATAACATTTCTGTAAAACCCTAAGATTTTATGAAATATTTTTTTTCTAATAATTTTAATTTCTTTGATATATTGTGCTATATAAAACATCGTATTTTAACAAAACACAACATACTACTAAAATAGTATTATTTAATATGATACTTATCACCATGCCATTGGAATGAATAGTGTGAATAATATTAAAAAATTTATTAAAATATATGGTTTAAATATGTTTATAAAATGAATTCTTTGGTGAAAAATTAATTATAAATGAAAAATGAGACCCATTTTGAAATAAAGGAAATCTTTTTTTGAAAAACCATTTTTCCGTGAAAAAAACACATTTTACCTCAATAAATTTGAAAAAAACTTCTAGTGAATTAATTTAATGAATTAAAACCAAATATTAAAATTCATATTATGTGTTTTCTAGACATTATATAAAAATAAATCTATTTTTACGCTTAAAAACTGTATTTTTCTAAAAAACAATTTTGTCGTGTTTTGCATAATTATATTAAAATTCAATTTCATCAATTTTAGAAAATTAATTTGAAAAAATAAACCTAATTTTTTAATTCATAATGTCAAAAATATCTTATATTTAATTTTTTATAATTTTCTAAAAAGATAATTTTTTCAGTGAATAATAAAAATACAAGTTTTTATTAAAAAATTCCATTCTCATTCAAAGAATTTATAGGATAATTTTTTTTAATATTGTTTCTAATGTAATATTAGTTAAATTAAATATATATTAATCTAATTTAACTAATTTTAATAAATTTAATATTGAATTTTGGTTTAATTTTTTTTTAAAATGTTAAGATTTTCTTTTTTGAGAACAATTTTTTCGTTGCGTCTATGGATTCAATATTAATTTAAATTCTACCAATTTTATGAATGGAATTTGGAAAATTTATTCCATATTTTAAATAATAATAATTTATATTATATAATAAGTTTAAATTTATTTCTTGTCGAAATGAATAGAAAAAATAGTAAAAATTAATTACCGCTGTTAAGGTTAAAATGGGTTTACCGAGGTGTTAAACTAAAACAATAAGGGGTAAAATTACTTATAAAATTGTATAAAATCCATTGTACGACCATATTTAAACATTATAACCTATAATATTCGACAATGGACTATTTTTGAATCATTTTGGCATGTCAAAAACCTGGGTAGAATTTTTTATTTTTGAAAATTATGAGTGTTCCACTCACATCACTTATAAATGTCAACCCACTATGCTCTCCTCTTCATACCTTAAAATCCATTTATATCAGAAAATAACTACACAAATATATTACTTACAAACATACCCATTTACAAGATCTATTAGTTTAATCATAAATCCATTCTAAGAATTATTTTGGTGCTTATCTAAGAAGGTTTTCTAAAGAAGTGGTATTATGATTAACCGAGCATATTTATTTTATTTCGTCTTACACCCACTTAAAATATTATTCAATTATTATGATATAATTAAAACACTATATCTCATATAATTAATTTTTTTTTTAATTTAATAACCTATATCCATATCCTCTTCCATCAAATGGGGTAAAAAATCATCATTCATGTGTACGAAGGACTACCGCCACTGCTAGAATCATGACTTATACCAACGATTTTAAACTATTGGTAAAGGCCTAAAAACTATTGGTATAAACTATAACAATGGTTGTTCATACTATTGGCTAGTTAGTTGTCAAGATAGACATATACCAACAGTTATAGTATAACCGTTGGTATATTACTCTGGACGGCACATTATACCAACAATTTCAGCTAATCATTGGTATAACTTTATACCAATAGTTGACAACTGTTATAAATTAAGGAATTTTAGTCATATTCCAATAGTTCTAAAACTGTTGGAATAAACCTTTAACAACAGTTTACATAAAACCTTTGGTAAAGACTAATTACAGGTTCTATAATAATGGTTTACTAGCTGTTGGTATATAGTTTTACCAACAATTTTATGTAAACCATTGGTATAAAGTCACTTTTACAAACATATACAAATGGTTCAGAACCATTGGTATAACCTTGATAGAATTGTAGCAGCAGGCCATCTTTCCCCCCCCTCTGCAATCCCTTGTGCACCTACAAAGCATGTATATGCAGAACTTAATACATAATTTAAAATTTCATTGAATTTAGAATTCAATTCAGAACCCAATTACCCTATGCAATACAAAATTCAGAATTGAATTATCAATTGAATACATATAGAATGAATTATTTACTGAATTATGAATTATGAATGAATAACACATACAAAATGAATTATGAATTACATATAGAATTCTGAATTACATACAGAATTCTGAATTATGTATAGTGTATTCAGTTCAGAATTCAATACATATAGAATTTAATTATGTATAACATATAAAGAATATGAAATAAAAATTGAATATAGAATATAGAATACAAAATATGGATAAATAAATAATATGTCATATAGAATAAAATATAACTAATATAAAATATATAATATGACTAATATGGCATAAAAAATATGGCATACATAATATAAATCTAGTATTGAATTCATATGCATGGGTGATTTTAGATGAAATCAGTGTGATTGAATATTGACTAATACTTTTTCACAAGTAATTAGATATGAAAATGGATAAATGGATTCAAAAATTTTATTTTCCAGGGCAGTGGGTGGGTGGGTGGGGTGGGGGGGTGTCCAAGGGGGTGGGGGTGTATGGGGGTGGGGGGCTGTCTAGGGGGGGTGTCCAGGGGGTGGGGGGATGTCCAAGGGGGAAGGGATGTCTGGGTGGGGGGTGTCTAGGTTGTGTGTGTGTGGGGGGGGGGGGTGTCTGGGGGGGTGTCTAGGGGGGTGGGGCTGTCCAAGGGGGTGTGGGTGTCCAGGTGGGTGGGGTGGGTATCCAATGGGGTGGGGGTGTCTGGGGGAGGGGGTGTCCATGGGGGTGTTCAAGGGGGTGGGGGGTGTTCGGGGGGTGGGGGTTGTCCAAGGGGGTGGGGGTGGGGGTGGGGGGTGGGTGTGTGTGTGTGGGGGGTGTTCAAGGGGTGGGGGTGTTCAGGGGTGGGGGTGTCCAAGGGGGTGGGGGTGTCCAAGGGGGGTGGAGGGGCTATCTAAGGGGGTGGGGGTGTCTAGGGGGGTGGGGTGGGGTGGGGTGGGGGGTGTCCAGGTGGGTGGGGGGGAAGCTGTTCCGGGGGGGGGGGGGCTATCCAAGGGGGTGGGGTTGGGTGGTGGGGGTGTCTGGGGGGTGGGGGGAGTGGGTGGGGGGGGGGGGGGTTTCCAAGGGGTTGGGGGTATCCATGGGGTTGGGGGGTGTTCATGAGGGGTGGGGGGGGGGGTGTTTGGGGGGTGGGGGTGTTCGGGGGGGGGGGGGGGGTGGGTTGTTTGGGGGGTGGGGGTATCCAATGGGGTGGGGTGGGGGGTTTCCAAGGGGGTGGGAGGTGTCCAATGGGGGTGGGGTGGGGGGTTTGTCCAGGAGGGGTGGGTGGGGGGGGGGTGTCTAAGAGGGGTGGGTGGGAGGGTGGGGGGTGTTTAGGGGGTGTGGGGGGTGTCCAGTGGGGTGGGGGGATGTACAGGGGTGTGTGTGTGGGTTATGTTGTTAATATTTTCATGTCTTATTATATACTCCCTTTAATGATTTTATATGAAATGTGCATAATTTGTGTGAAATATTAATGTTTTAATATTAAGTATAATTTTTGAGCATTTTTAGAAGTAGTCCAATTGAGTCAGTTTACTGTTTTAATAATAAATATCACTATACTTATCCAAATTGTGTGGTTCTGGTTTTTTAGGATTCCCCTTTAAATATAGAACATTTCATTAGAAGGTACCATGAGCCAATTCTTCCATTTGAAGGGTCATATGGTCCTCACAAACAATACCAACGAATCTGTGAAGAAACTGGACTATTCATGAAGATTGATTTACTGGGATAAATAAAGAAGTCCAAATTTTATAATTCTAAACCATAGTTCGGGGGACAATTTAAGGAGTCTTGGGTAAAAATTTCAAGGCCCAAATCCAAACACAAGTGGCCCAATATATTCCTTGAATTCCAGCCCACCATTATGGACGAGAAATAAAATCAGTATAGTATTCATGACATATCTCATGCTGTAAGCATCCAATAAAGTTGAGATATTTCAGTGTGAAATATAAGATATAGGCGGATGACTTTTTTGAATAAATAATTCGGTTTTTAAGGCATCTTCTTATTAAAAAACCCTTTTATATTTTAGACTTCAAAAAGACTGGATTGAAATGGATAAATTAAAATTGTTTAATCATCCGACCATAACATTGGATACATAGTTCCAAATGACCCCAAATTTTGAGAGTAGTCGGAAAAATTTATTTTCTACAACTTTTAAGAAGGATATTTCTCTAGATTCAGCTATCTGGATATCCAACTTGGCGATGAAATTGGAGGGACAAATTGGGAATGAAAACAGTCCACTCCTTGGCCTATAAATACTCCCCCCTTCTCTCCTTGAGAGGGGTTGGAATTTCAGAATATAGGAGATCATATTGGAACGACCAAATCCTTGAAAAAGGATTGGGATGACCTGCCACACTCAAGTTTTTACTTGAGAGACCTTTCCTCCTCTCTTTGTTTTCACTTACTTTCGTGTTCTTCGTTTTTGTAATCTTGTAAGTCTCTTTATTTGTAATTCTGTTTTAATGCAAGTTACTTCTTCAATATCTCTTATTTTCATACACCTTATGTAGTTTCATATTAATGTTCTTAAAATAGTTTAAATTCAGTTGAATCCCCTTCCCTTCTTTTTCTTCCTCATTCAATCGAAAATTCGTTTTTAATTATCATCATTGTTCGTGTGTGTGTGTTTGACGTACCACTCTTTTCTAATCCCTTTATTTTTCTTCTATTCTTAATTTATCATCATAATTATTATAACCAGACTATTAAACACCCAAATGGTTGAGTAAATACATCATTGGATTGAGTAAAAATTTAGGGATGTTAAGTGATTGAGAGTATTTTCTCGATGAGTATTCGTTAATTTAACATTGTGTATGTTTGACTTAATATGTCATGGATTAATGACATATTTTGTTTAACACGTGGTTTCCATGGATTATTGGAACTATAAATACACTACCATAAACAAGTACTTATTGATATTATAATCCTAGTTAAGTTAAGGCTTGGATTAAAGCTTTAACACTTAGGAATTCTAATCAACGTCAACTTGTGAAGTGGGTGTTAATTTAAATGCAATATAAAGCAAAGATCAAGGATATCACAAGCTTAACTCCCTAATAATGTACTCACCACAATATTTATCAATTTGTTAAATCAATTATAGTCAATCAATAATTTCAATTAATCTCTACAAATACCCCCCCCCCCCCCCAATAAAAATAAAATCAACTAAAAACAAACGACTATTACAAAGTATCATCGCTGAGGATTCGACCCGAGTGCTTCTATACACATTAGCAGAGCACCGGAACTTTGACCGGTCGATAGGCGACAATCGGCCATGCATTTGAAATGGTGCCGTTTCCGGGGATGGTGCTTTAAGTAGTCATTAGTTTCTGGTTATTGTAAAAAAAAAACAAAATTAAAAAAAAATTGAAAACAAAACACAAAGAAAAACCCGTATTCTCATAAAAATCATAAACGGAAAAAATACAAAGAAAAACCCATATTTATCTTTCTTCCAAAATATCTCTGAATTCCCCGTAGCCTTCCAAATAATCTCTTAGATTTGTTTGACCCTGAAATTGAGCGAACACTTCACCAACTTAGGAGGAACATAAGATATAATCAACTCATTCAAGAACCAGTCCTCATCCAACTAGTTGAATTTGAAATGGCCAATCCCAGGGAATAAACCCTTAAAGAACTCGCTGCCCCTGATATGAATTACCAACCTCTTGGTATTCAATATCCAAACATAGAAGCTGACTTCGAACTCAAATCGGGTTTGATTCATCTTCTCCCTCTTTTCCATGGGCTAGCCGGTGAGGATCCACATCTCCACCTTAAAGAGTTTCAAGTAGTGTGCTCTACCATGAATCCTCAAGGGGTTTCTGAGGAACAAGTCAAACTCCAAGAATTACCTTTCTCCCTAGCTGAAACTGCTAAGTCATGGCTTTACTACCTACCTCCTAGTTCCATAACCACATGGAATGACATGAAGCGACTCTTCTTAGAGAAATTATTTCCTGCTTCTCATACTGCTTCTATCCGAAAGTAAATAAGTGGTATCCATCAGTTCCCAAGTGAATCACTCCATGAATACTGGGAGAGGTTCAAAAAGCTTGTTGAAACCCGCCCACACCACCAAATACCTGACCAAATCTTGATCCAATACTTTTATGAGGTGTTATTGTCAATGGAGAGAACTATCATTGATGCCGCAAGTGGCAGTGCTCTTGTTGATAAAACTCCTACAACAGTAAGAGATCTCATAAGTAACATGGATGCAAACACACAACAATTCCATACTCGAGCACATGATCAAGTCAAACAATCCCAAGATAATCAATCAATTGAGCCGAACAAGATGACAAAGTGGATGAGTGAACTTATAGGTCTTGTGCGACAACTAGCTGTGGCAACCAAATCTCCAACCTCATCTTCTCCACAATCAATGTTTCCTGGACCTGTCAAAAAATGTGGAATCTGCAACTCTCCATCTCATCCAAATGACACATGTACACAACTTCAAGAGGATCAATCCGATTCATCTGGACCAATGTATCTCAATGCAGCATATTCTCATCAGAACACCAACCCACAACTGCCAGGTCAGTTCATTAGAAACTCCAACCAACCTCACTCTGAGCCCTTCTCTTCTTCCTATAACCAAGGCCTGAGGTATGGTAATCCCATATCTCATCCCCCTCAATTCCCTACTTAAAACCCAAACCCGTTTCAATATGGTCAAGGTGTTGGTAACTTCCAACAACCATACCCTTTTGTCCCTCAACCTCAAAGGATCAATCCTCCTCTTCCTCCTCCTGGATTCCACTATCCTAGTGAGCCTTCCCAATTCCAAAACCAATACAATCACTTTACCAAGAACCAATATCAAGGTAATCCCAATTCAGGACAAGCCTTTTCTTCTAAGAAACCATGGGAAAGTGCAGTGGAAGATCTTTCCTCCTTCACCCGTTCCAGCCTCAAGAACATTGAAACCCAAATTGGTCAACTTGCATCCCACCTTAGTCAGCAACAACCATCCAATTCTTTCCAACTTCCAGCTCAACCATTACCCAACCCCAAGGGTAATGTAAGTGCAATTGCACTTAGATCGAGGAAGAAAATTTATATGCCTCAAGATAAGTCTTCCAGCCCTACTTTGAATGTTGACCTAGAAAATGAAAAGAAAAATAAACTTGAAAAGGAACCTGAAACCATTCCCTCACCTCCTTCAATTCCACTTAGGAATCCAATTCCTTTTCCTAAAGTTGTTTCTAAACCAAGGAAGTCCTTTGAACCTGATCCTGAAATGCTCGACATGTTTAGATGTGTTGAAGTCAACATTCCCCTCTTAGATGACATAAAAAAATTCCTAAGTATGCCAAGTTTCTCAAGGAGTTGTGTACCCACAAGAGGCAACTTAGGACATTCAAAAATGTTTCCACCCAGCAGTATATTCCCATAAAGTGAAAGGATCCAGGGACCTTTACGGTCCCATTCCAAATTAGAAGTTCCAACTTTGATGATGCACTCATAGACCTAGGAGCATCAATTAATGTAATGCCAAAATCTATCTTCTCCAACCTTGTTCTAGGTCCCTTATATCCAATAAGTATTGTCATTAAGTTAGACAATCGAAGCACAACCATTCCTGAGGGAATAATTGAATATGTCCTTGTTCGTGTGAATGATCTTATCTTCCCTGCGAATTTCTATGTCCTTGACATGGAAGGTGAGACAAACTCTTCTCGATCTCCCTTAATTCTAGGAAGACCTTTCCTCATGACATCTAAAACCAAAATTGATGTCCATGCTGGCATCTTATCCATGGAATTTGGTGACCAACTAGTTAAGTTCAATATTTTTCAATCCATGCGATACCCATCAGAGAATGAATCTGCATTCTCTATCCATTCTTCTGAAACTCTCTCTGAGAGGGTATTAAATCCCAATCCATCATGTTCTTCATGTTATACTAATAGAGGAGTTTGTGAATACTGTATCCTCATTAACCAAGTCATAATGGAGAAGTTGATGTTGAAATTACAAATTTAGACTCCATTGACCTAAAAGATCTTGAAAAATCTTTGGAATATCATCTCACCCCTGACCTCCAATGATCCAACATGAATGGTAATAAAGAAAATGAACTTGAATGATCATTTGTTGATTAAAATATGATTATCCCAAATTCATCCTTTCCTATCCATGATTCTAAAAATTCTGTTATATGCGAAGTGAACCCTGAACCAATGTGTTTATATTGTCCTGATGGTAGTGATGTTTGTGATATATGTACCGTAATTAATAAAGTGATCATTGGTGAGGTTGAAATTGACCATTCTTTGGCAAACAAAATTGAATAAAGGATATTGAAAATTGTATTCAGTATTATGACTCCACTGATCCCCATTACTCTACATCGGTAAGTAATGAAATAAATGAGTCAAAAACAATTAGGATCACATATTGTGGTTTTTTGTTATCTAATCCTTATATAAATGAACCATCATAATTGAGCCATCTTCCAGAATTTACAAGCATAGAAAACCAGAACTTTGTGGATAACATCATTCCTCAGGTTGAAGACCAAAGAAAGGATAAAAATATTCTCTTTCCACCCCCATTGAATTTCAAGCACACCAATAAGGATGGGAAGAAATTATACAATGAATAATCAGGCCTCCCAGAGGAGAAGTTTTTCTGGAAGCACACTAGGGTTTAGAAAATATGATGGCCACCGTCAGACTATGGGTAGTCCAGTGCAACTGTCTAGCTGTAGACAAATAAATGTAGCGCTTCATGGGAGGCAACCCATGTTTTCTTTTAATTTTGTGAAATTTAAATTTCTTTTTAGTTTTTCATTATATGAATAATGATTTTTCTTTTTCAGGTAACATCCCACAATCCTGGATCAACTTCAACTTCCATTGGATCCCCAACTTCTATACTTGACCCACCACTAGATGGATATGGAAACCCACCAAATCCAAACCAGGGGGCACCTCTTTCCCTTTAACTCTCTCTCTATCTCTTCCTCTCTCTACCTCTTTCTTCTTCTTCCTCTCTCTTTCATTTTTTTACTAATTTCTTTATCAAAACCTTTATTTTTCACTTTCTCTTTTGTGTGGCTGTATCTTTATAAAAAACAAAAAAAAAACAAAAACCTAAAAAACTAAAAAAGCAAAAAAAAACCAATAACTTTAAAAAAAATGAAAAAATCAAGAGTAATGCTTACTCACCATCGAGTTTTGAAATTTTGTCCAACCATTCTGGGGAGTTAACAAACATTTTTTCATCTAAAAAATTTTGGTATTTTCATCATGAATTTGGATAAGGAAATTTGTGTCAAACCAACACATTTTGAATGCTCAATTTTTGATTTGGAAAATGATTTTCCCAAACCATGAGGAACAAAATTTGTTTTCATGCCAAGGCCACCTATGGACATATTTTCAAAATGTGTGTTTTCACCCCCATTTGTGAGTCTTGAGTTTGTGGACCTTCGAGCTGAATTTCCTACTTTAGTGTGCATTAATATAATAGAGGCATTTTCTGAACCACATGAGAATCACAGTAGCCAAACAACCTCCCATTTACCTTACATTAATCCTCCTTTAGAAATACCCTTCGAGCCTATGAAAACCTTTTCTTTGATAGACACATTACAATACCAATACCTTTTCCCACCCAATATCAACACATATTTTCATTGCATAATTTTTTGAAATTTAAGTTTGGGGGGAATGGATTTCATTGTTTGGGTACACTATTATTGATTTTCAATGAGTTATCATCTAATTGAGGGAAAGCATAAATTTTAGTGTGGGGGAGAGGTTGTCATTCAGTGTGTTTTGGGGAATTTAATGTACTTCCATTAATGTAATTTTGTAAATTTTATTTACAAGTGTTCAAAAAAAATCAAAAAATAAAAAAATAAAAAATAAAAAAATGGGTTATGTCTTAGGTAGGTCAAAAATAACTATTCCTTAACCTTTGATATTGTTATAACTATTACAATTAGTGTTGTGGGGAGATCAAACATGGGTTGGGATATGAGTGTGAGATCTGTTTCAAGGTCAACTTTCTAAAAAAAAGAAAAAAAGAAAAGAAAAAAAAGAACACTTGCATTATATTCTTATGTCATTTGGAGAAGTTTTGTGGTTTGTAAATATTTAATCTTCTCATTAACTTTATATTTTCTTCCTCTATTGTGTCTTTCTTCACACAATCATTCCCTTGTAAATATGTGTTTTCATTTCCTTCTATGTTTCATTTCAAAAAAATGTGCACTGCTTTTTCTATGTTGGTGTTTTAACCCTATTCTTCTCTCTCTTGGACATTATATTACTACCATCCCATAGCCACAGAAAACACCTTAAAAATACCTCTTTATTCTTGTTCACTTTGGATAGGTATTGGAAGTTGAGATCTCTTTCAAACGCTAATATTTTCACTTTTGGTTGGTGAAAGAGTGAACCTCCACAAATGAATTTTATCATCTCGAGAGGTATGAGTTTTGAGTGTCCACATTTTCCATTTCTAAATTTGAGCATGAAAAAATGAATTAGTTTTGGAACATTTTTTCTGTAACAACTTGTGGTGGAATTCAAAATTGATGATTAAAATAGTCTAAATCTCCCCTGATTGAAGAAAACAAAATTTTAATATTTGTTGGTGAGTGAAAATGATTTTGTCATGTTTTTATATTTGTTGCACATGAGGACATGCACAAGACTAAGTTTGGGGGAGTTGATGTTGTTAATATTTTCATGTCTTATTATATACTCCCTTTACTGATTTTATATGAAATGTGCATAATTTTTGTGAAATATTAATGTTTTAATATTAAGTATAATTTTTGAGCATTTTTAGAAGTAGTCCAATTGAGTCAGTTTACTGTTTTAATAATAAATATCAGTATACTGATCCAATTTGTGTGGTTATTATTTTTTAGAATTCCCCTTTAAATATACAACATTTCATTAGAATGTACCATGATCCAATTCTTCCATTTGAATGGTCATATGGTCCTCACAAACAAGACCAAATAATCTGTGAAGAAACTGGTATATTCATGAAGATTGATTTACTGGGCTAAATACAGAAGTCCAAATTCCATTATTCTAAACCATAGTTCTGGGGAAAATGTAAGGAGTCTTGGATAAAAATTTAAAGGCCCAAATCCAAACACAAGTGGCCCAATATAATCCTTGAATTCCAGCCCACCATTCTGACCGAGAAATAAAATTAGTACAATATTCATGACATATATCATGATGTAAGCATCCAATAAAGATGATATTTTGAATTGTGAAATAGGATATATATGTGGCCAACTTTTTTGAATAAATAATTCGGTTTTGAAGGCATCTTCCTATTCAAAAACCCTTTCACATTTTGGACTTCAAAAAGACTGGATTGAAATGGACAAATTAAATTTTTTTATCATCCAGCCATAACTTTGGCTATGTAGGTCCAAATGACTCCAAATTTTTAGAGTAGTCGACCAAAGTTATTATATACAACTTTTAAGAAGGAGATATCTCGATATTAGGCTGTATGAATAGCCAAATTAGCGATTCAAGTGGAGGGACACATTGGGAATGCAAACAATCCACTCCTTGGGCTATAAATACTCTCCCCTTCTCTCCTTGAGAGGGTTTGACACTTCAGAAGAGATGAGATCATATTGGAACGACCAAATCCTTGAAAAAGGATTGGGAGGACCTTCCATACTCAAGTTTTCACTTGAGAGACCTTTACTCCTCTCTTTGTTTTCACTTACTTTCGTGTTCTTCATTTTTGTAATCTTGTAAGTCTATTTCTTTGTAATTATGTTTTAATGCAAGTTACTTCTTCAATATCTCTTATTATCATACACTGTCTGTAGTTTCATATTAATGTTTTTAAAATAGTTTAAATTCAGTTGAATCCCCTTCCCTTATTTTTCTTCATCATTTAATCGAAAATCCGTTTTTAATTATCATCATTGTTCGTGTGTGTGTGTTTGATGTACCACTCATTTCTAATCCCTTTATTTTTCTTCTATTCTTAATTTATCATCATAATTATTATAACCATAATATTAAACACCCAAATGGATGAGTAAATATCTCATTGGGGTGAGTCAAAATTTAGGTATGTTAAGTGATTGAGAGTATTTTCTCGATGAGTATTCGTTAATTTAACATTGTGTATGTTGGACTTAATATGTCATAGATTAAGGACATATTTTGTTTAACATGTGGTTTCCATGGATTATTGGAACCATAAATACACTACCATAAACAAGTACTGATTGATATTATAATCCTAGTTAAGTTAAGTCTTGTATTAAAGCTTTAACACTTAGGAATTCTAATCAAAGTCAACTTGTGAAGTGGGTGTTTATTTAAATGCAATATAAAGCAAAGCTCAAGGATATCACAAGATTAACTCCCTAATAATGTACTCACCCAAATATTTATCAATTTGTTAAATCAATTATAGTCAATCAATCATTTCAATTAAGCTCCGCAAACAACCCCCCTAATCAAAATACAATCAACTAAAAACAAACGACTATTACAAATTATCATCGTCAAGGATTCGACCCGAGTGCTGCTATACACATTAGCAGAGCACCGGAAATTTGACCGGTCGATAGGTGACAATCGTCCATACGTTTCAGTGGGACTATCCAAGGGGGTGGGGCATGTCTGGGGGGGGGGGGTAGTGTGGGGGTGTCCTGTGGTGGGGTGGTGTCCGGGGGGGGGGGTGTCTAAGGGGGTAGGGGTGTCCAGGGGGGGGGGGGGGGGTGGGGGGCTGTCTAGGGGGTGTGGGATGTCTAAGGGGGCGCGGGGGGGGGGGGGGGTCCAGGGGTGGGGGGTGTAATTAGATATGAAAATGGATAAATGACTTCAAAATTTTCATTTTCCAAGGAGGGTGGGCGGATGTCCATGGGGGTGGGGGGGCTGTCCAAGGGGGTGGGGGGTGTCCGGGGGGGGGGGGGGGAGGGGGCTGTCCAAGGTGGGGGGGGGGGTGTCCAAGAGGGTGGGGGGGGGGGGTGTCCAAGGGGGTGGGGTGTCCAGGTGGGTTTGGGGTGTCTAGAGGGTGGGGGGCGGGCTCTCCAAGGGGGTGGGGGTGTCCATGGGTGGTGGGGGGGGGGGGCTGTCCAGGGGGTGGGGGATGTCCAGTGGGGTTGGGGGGGGGTTTCCAAGGGGGTGGGGGTTTCTAGGGGGTGGGGGGGAGGGTGTCCAGGGGTGGGGGAGGGGGGGGGGGTGTTCAGGGTGTGGGGGGTGTCCAGGGGGGTGGGTGGGTGGGGGGGGGGTTGTCCAATGGGGTAGGGGGTGTCTAGGGGAGGGGTGAGTCAGTCACATATATTCAGTCATAAAAAATCATCAAATAAAGTTTTATTATTTATAGATAAAGAAATAAAGATAATTAGACCTACCTAATGACACATATATTCATGCACAACAAATCATCAAACATCAAATGTCAGTAATATCAGTTAAAAATGTAACAAATCAATCTATCCCTCATCACCATCACTATCATCACCGTCATCATCAGTCTCATCCCTATCCTCATCATTGTACCCTTCATCACCCCCACCCTCCTCAACACCCTCCTCCTTGCCCTCGTACTCTGCCTCAGCCTCCTCCTCGCCCTCATCCTCTGCCTCAGCCTCCTCCTCGCTATCATCATTGCCAAGAATGAAATCATCTCAACCACCACTAGAAATTACACCTGGTGTACCATATATAGAATGAATCAATGAAATATATTCATCATAAGGTGTGCTGGACTCTGGTGTAAGTGTTTGACATAAAACTTCCATCAGTTTCATAAATTCAGCGTTTTCCCTATTAGACTGTTCTTCCCTCTCTGTGGCCCTTTTTTCAACCATTTCTGCATGTACCTTAACCTTATGGAACTCGGTGGAACTAAAAATTGTACCTAAAGAGGTTTCAATACCTCTTCTAGACTATACTCTTCCCAAGATGGCAGTGTACTCTTCTAGGTTGCTCATCTCCCAACACCTGATGTAAGTGATCATTTGGCCCAAAATTTTCAGATTCCTGGGCATCAAGGGCCACTAAAGAATCCTTTTACAAATATAAATAGATTATTTAGTTAAAAAATAGATATTAAAATTTTAAATCAACAATGTAAAACTTACAATCTGCTGTTGAGGTGGTTCATTAACTGCACTTCCATCTGTTTTCCTTCTATTCGAGCAAAACAATTTTGTTCAAGGCACACATCCTTAAATATTAAATGTTTTCCTCTATAATGACATTGAATGTTGGAAACCATAAATAAAAATAGGTTACCAATAATTAATTTCATAACCAAAATTATATGAAAAATTTAGCAATTGAATAAATTATGGAGGAAACAATAGAAAGTACAAGTCGTAAAGAAAAATTATAATCTGTCATACCTACTTCCTCTCATGATCTAACATCATAGTACACCCTAATGTGTGGAGGTATTTTTTAGCATAAATGTTTTTTTATTTCTTCCAAATGATTTATAAATAAAATTCAATAATACAAAATATAGTATTAATGAAAAATATAAAAATTTTCATTTAAATACCTCAAATGTGATTAATACCTTAAATTGAATAATCATCCAATGAGTAATCATCTTCTGATACTATTCTATTTGACAGTCATCCAAGACAGGTACCACCTCCAAATCTGTTCCAAATCTAGAATTCCAACCAATATACAACTCGTTCTTATAGTATCTCTAACGCTCAACTAAATCCTTTAGATGTACTGGACGTCCACCCTCACCATCGAGGAAATTAAACCGAAGATTACACCAAAATATTAATCATATATATACAAAAATAATATATTTCATTAAATACAACATATTTTTTTACCCATATCTCTGCCCAAGAATTATCCTTGACTTCATTTAGCAACTGTTTCCATGAGAGCGGGATAACGGGAATGATGTCAGAGTATTTTGAAAGCATGGACAAAAAACTCAGACATTTTTGCCATATTTTTGGAATAATTTTATTGTCTTCATTATTGTCCACCATCAACTGCATGCGACAATTACACACTGTAAACATGTGTGTATGACCCCTCCCCCACCTATTATTTGTAAATGTATCTGTTATGAAATAAAAACAAATATTTTATCAAAACATGTTATAATGAAAATAAATAATGGTATAAAAATTTGTTAGGGTTCTATAAATATACCTACGATAGTCTGATCAATGGCCACCGTTGGATACGTAGAAACTAAAGGAACACCTTGTACAGGTGGATTGGGTCCCTAGTGTATGCTCTACAAGGACAGACTGTGGCAGATAAGGAGTTGAATAAGATGGTATATAGAAGCTCAGAGAGAAGGAGTTAGAAGTAAAACAAGATGACACGAATGGCTAGACGAATGCTGGATGGGGAGTGGTAATCATCATCTAATATGTTAAAGACGGGTGAGGAGACTCAGATGTAAAGGGTGGTAAAAACATGAGAGTCCTAAATATCCCATGTGTACCTAAAGACACACTAGGTTTAGAATGTGGGATAGATGGTATGTTAGTGGGAGGGGAAGATTCTAGTCATGTACGCTGACCAAATCACATAGCTCTCGTACCACCCCCCTCGTACCACCTGTCGAAGTACTGAGACCAATACTAGGCTGCTCATCAAATAATTTTTTCCTAAGAGGTGGATCCTAAAAAATATTTAAAACAAAATTAATCACATGAAATTATATATTATTTAAATATATATTATTTAAATATATATATTTGAAATAAAATACTCACTGCATGCACTAGTGGTGAACACCCATCTCCGCCATGTGACGATTGTTGTCCATTATCTTTTTCGATCACCTATTTTCAATTGGTTTCATTTCCTGAATTTGAAAGAAAATATGTAAGTAATTATAAAAGTATAACAAATGTGTAACCCCAAAAAAAATATATGAGCGGGAATAGAGGTATTCCTAGATAATTTAACTATCCATTGTTTTAGGTTAGCTTTAATGGATATATAATGAATTAAATAAATAATACAAGATGTAATAAAGAAATTTAATTTTTAGTAGGATGGTTATTTACTAAGTTTCACCAGTCTATTAAAATCATGGAACATTTTTTCTGAGGCTTTATTTCATTCAACAAATAAGAGAGAGAGAGAGAGAGCATACTGAATTAGACCTCTAGAAAATTCACCAAGGTATATATTATGAATAATTAATCCCTTAAGATAGTTTAAAATGATGTTATAAACATATGAACAAGGATACGATATCTACCATATTAATAAGGGGTAAAGCACTTGTCGAAATTAAGGAAAAATTTAATTTCTTTAGCCCAGGTAGATGATGTAGGTTTCTATACATGTTTTTCAGAAGAAGACAAACCGTCATGTTCATTATCTGGTGAAATTTTGAAGGGAGGTCTTAGAGTTATAATAATTTTATACATGGTCAATAAATCATTGAAATGTTCACCAAGTTAGAAATTTTGGTTTTGTAGGTTTGAATACAGTTCAATTACAAATTATAAAATGAAATTCAAATAAAATTGCAACCAATAAACATTGAAAATTCACATTAAGGTAAAGTCAGATTCAATATATTTGTAATCAATATTAAATCAATTTGAATAGTACCAACCTTAAAAACCCAAGTCGAGCTAAAACAAAAGAATTTAGAACATGGATGGATAATTATATATATTTCCCACCACAACTTCAGGTTCATAGTCAACTCTAATAATTGAGCTATTGAAGACATGAAAAGTAATAAATGGATTGGTTTTAATGGAATTAGGGATAATGTCAATTCCATCATCACCATCATCAAAAATATGTCTTGGAATTACTTCAGTAATGACACCAAATTTAGGTCGAATATGGTATTTGACATAAAAAACTTGTTTCTCCATTGATGCCAATACATATGGCTCATCAGTAGAAAGAGTGAGAGTCATATCAATTACTTGAAATCCACAAGCATCAATAAATGTGCCTTGCCTCATCATCGAATCAAACCACTGACATTTCATCATTGTGAATCATCCATGAGAGTAATGACACAATATTATTATTTTTTCAACGACTCCACAATAACCTACATTTTCAAATCATGATCTAATATCTGATTCACTGGAATAATAGTCTATTGTGTCAGTAACCATAACACCATCATGTTATGTTCTCATGTTCTTCTCTCATTCATTGATAATAAATATGTACCCATTGATAACAATTTATTTACAGCCACGAACCATGGTATTAGGACCAAAAGACAAAGATCTTATTTCCTCAAAGACAGATTCAGTAGGAAAATTCAATACCTAAAATATAAATGAATATTAATCTTAATTAAATATAGATTTAATTATTTTAAACAGTAATATTTTTACCTTCAATTTTAACAAAGAAGAAAACTCTTTGCTATGAAAAGTATCTCTCTTTATCAAAGATAAAGAATGATGCTTTCTATTTATCATTGATTTATGTTCCCTATATATAAAAATAAGAATAGTTTAAAAAATATTTAAGATATACATATTCAATTTACTTACCTGATGTAGTCATCAAAAAAATCACAGTTAAAAAAAATTGTGTGATTTGTCATCTCTCTCTCTTCAAGGCTTAATGTCGTCAATGTATGTGATATAGGAATTCCTCCTATTTGAGGAAGTGATGAAAAACTGGGTTCAATTTGATCATACTGTTCTTCTTTATTTATCATTAGTCTGTCCATTCTTGTAGTAAGATAAAACAAATATATAGAGCATAAATCTATACATTCTTTATCCAAGTGACCATTCATGATAGAACCTTCAGGATGATTTCTATTTCAGACACAAGACTTTAATGTGTACATATTTATTTCAGTTGGATTTATATATAAAAAAAGAAATAGCTCCACCAAAAATTATTTCAATTGGAATATGGATAGTCATATGCATCATGCATGTGAAAAATGATAGAGGAAATATTTTTTCTAACTCACACAAAATTAATGAGGAATATTCCAGTATTTTTTGCAAGAAATAATTTGAAAACTTTTTAGCACAATGATCTATAAAAAAATAGATGAACTGAATAAAAAAAACCATTACATTATTGGACAAAAGATGATGGATTTCTATTAGAATCAAATCATGCAGAAGAACGTGATAATCATGAGTCTTCGATGATTTTAGCTTCAAATATCTTCTGTTGACCCATTTAGATATGTTTCTTGAACATCCATTAGGAAATTTAATAGTCTATAGTACTTCCAGAAATTTTTTTTCCTGTAGGTGTCATCACATAAGAAAAACATAAAACTTGACATTTATTTTTACTAATATAAATAGGATGAAATTCTAGTCTGATGCCTCAATCCACAAAGTCATACCGAGACTATAAATCATATTTTTTCTTTCCCTTAACATTTAGAAGAATCAAAAGCAGCATTTCTCATATATTCTTTTCAATGTAAATTACGTCTAATAAATGACATAAAAAATTGGTTGACCAATAAGGAAAATCAAAGAATATACTCCTCTTCTTCCAATTATAACAGGTTTCAGTAGAAACATTCTTTCTCTTTCCAGATTTCATTTAACCCTTCTCAAATGAAAAACTAAAATATTTCAATTCATTAAGCACATCAGTTCCAGACATATGATGAGGTGGATCATCATTCTCCATGGTATTTTCAAATCTTCGATGATTATTTCTATATGAATGGTCTATTGGTAAGAATCGTCGATGTCTCATAAAATTGAAACTATAGTGATGTTTCAGTCTTTTGGATTGTATATTATTCATACAAATTGGACATGATACTTTTATCTTCATGATCCATCTAGAAATCATTACATAAGCAGGAAAATCATTGATGATCCACATAATCATAACCCACATAAAAAATATGTCTTTAGAAAATTCATCGTATGTGCGCACACCCACATACCAAAGAAGTTTCAACTCTTTTATTAAAGTTTTAATGTATACATCTATATCATTGCTGAGATTAGAAGGGCCAAATATAAGTATACTCATGAAAGTGAATGGTTTTTTCATATAAAACCATGGGGGAAGGTTATAAATGTGTATAAAAACTAGCCATGTGCTTTGCAAAGTAAGCATATTCCCAAATAGATTAAAACCATAACATGAAAGACCCAACCTCACATTACACACATCAGCTACAAAATCGGGATATCGAGAATCAAATATCTACCATGAAAATTCATTTTCAGGGTGAACCAACTCATCACTAGTCTTCTTTCTCTCGACATCATTCCATCACATTTTTATTGATATTTCATTAGACATAAAAAGATTCTAGAGTTTGGGGATCAATGGAAAGTGCCACATTACTTTCTATGGCACATGAGATGGTGTTCCATAATGTTTTGGCTTCCAGTGGGATGTGACACATTTTATATAATCATTTCATTCACCAGTTTCCTCCCAGAATATACTGAAATATTTCGGGCAAGCATGAATTTTGTTTCTTGAAAATCCAAGTTCCTCAACTAATATCCATACCATATAGTTGTTTGAGAGAATATCTACATCATTTGGAAGTAAGTCCTTCAAAAAGGTAAGAATGTAATCGATGGTAGTATTAGAAATCCCATACATAGTTTTTCCATGAAAGAATTAGATTAAAAATTCTATCCATTTCATTTTACCACATTGTCAATATACTGGAGTCATGGAAGCATCATTAATTTTTTCACCCTAACAACATCATTATTTTCATTAGACGCATAATGTGTGCTCATATTGAAGTCTTCTTGGGTTGGAATCCTTTCTTTTTCACGATGAATAATAAATGAAAACCAGTCATGTAAAAAATTCTCCAATCCACTTCTCTCATTTTGATCATCATTATTTTGAGATTTCATTTTCTCCCAATTGTGATACCACACATATTAGTTTTCTTGAAAACCATATTTGGTTATATGGTAGATTAATTATTTATAGCTCAACCAAGGTATTACAACACAATTGTAACATGGTAAGTGTATGTAAACACTATCTGAAGCATTGTGAAATGAAAAATCTAAAAGGATCTCCAAATTGTTTTGAAAATTGCTTGAGATCTATTCAGTTTCATACATCCAACTTCTATCCATTATGTAAAAAAAATTTATAAGTCATTTCATCAAAAGAAATTCAATAATATTGAAGTTTAATAAAAAATATATTTATTTAAATGAGAATTGTTTACTTTATATGAAACCATAACTGACACACTACTCTATATGAGAATCATAATATAAAAGACAACAAAATACTATATTTATAACAAAATACTATAAATTAATATAAATCCCTGATTTATACTTCAATTATAAATACAATACCATGAAATTTGTGTATATTGAGAGAACATATATAATCAATAGAAGATTTTGAGAGTCCTATACATCTTGTGTCCAAGAGAAGGAGAGATTTTTAATCCACATGCCTTTGAAGGAGAAGAATCCCATTATTCTCAAGTATTCAATGAACTAATTAATAAATTGATTACATGAGATCTGGAGAGTGTTTTGAGACAAAAAAAATGTTCAATTAAGGTTTTGAATATCTTTAAAGTACTATACATGAGTTTACAAGATCATGTACACTTGTGGAGGAGAATTATTCAGGTGTTAGTAAATTTTAGATCAAAGAAATTTTATATTTTAGTAGATTATTTGAGTGATATTCATAATATCTATTCTGAATAAATAGGAAATAAAATATTAAAATGATGGTAAAAAGATCCTTAGGTATTGAAACATCATGGTCATACATTTGGATCATGATCCAAGAAATATTAAATGGAACTAATAGGATTTTGATGTCATAAGTTGAAGGTTCTATTGGGAAAAGAAGCATGATTCCATGTACATAGAGATTTTAAATTATGAGATTGAAATTTATTTTCCAAATGGGATAAACTATCCCCATTTTAGATATCCATAAAGGAAGGGGTTTCTAGTTAATTTAGTGAACTATTCATGGGTTTATACCTTATTATTAAAACAATGTAAAGATATAATAATTTAGTTATGTGTGCCTAAATTTGAGGTGAAATGTGTTTTGTAATTTTTTTCATTTATCCCATATAAGAAGACACCATAGACCAGATAGAAATTTGTTCAAGATATTACAAAGTGAATTCTTTTCATTAATGATACAAAATGTGTAAAGAGAGTTTTTTAAATAAGTTATTGATTCTAAAAAATGGAAATATTTTGAAAAGTTAGGAGATTTCATAACACCAAATATCCAAAGTTGAAGTATACATTTGTGTGGGGGTGTCTAGTGGGTCCAAGGGGGTGGGGGTGTTCAGGGGGGTGGGGGATGTCTAGGGGGTGGGGGTGTCAAGGGTGTGGGGGGTGTCCAAGGGGGTAGGGGTGTCCAAGGGGGTGGTAGGGGGTGTTCAGGGGGTGGGTGGGCTGTCCATGGGGGTGGGGGTGTCCGGGGGGGGGGTGTCCGGGGGGGGGGGGGGGTTGTTTGGGGGGAGGGGGTGGGGTGGGGGTTGTCCAAGGGGGTGGGGTTTTCCAGGGGGTGGGGGTGTACAGGGGGTGGGGGGGTGTCCAAGGATGTGGGGGGTGTCCAGGGGGTGGGGTGGTGTTTGGGGGGTGTCCAAGGGGTGGGGTGGTGTCTAGAAGGTGGGGGTGTCTAGGGGGGTGGGGGGCTGTCCAGGGGTGGGGGCTATCCAGGGGGTGGGGGTGCCGGGGGGGGGGGTGTCTATGGGGTGGGGGTGGGGGGTGTCTAGGGGGTGGGTATTTCCGGGGGGGGGGGGGTATCCAGGGGGTGGGGATGTTTAGGGGGGTGGGGGTGGGGGTGGGGGTGTCCAAGGTGTGGGGGTGTCTAGTGGGGGTGTCCTGGGGGTGGGGGAGGGGGATGTTCAATGGGGGGGGGGGTGTCTAGGGGGTGGGGGTGTTCAGGGGAGGAAATACCCATATAATACCTTGAAAATTACCTATACCCAATACAACCAACATCAGAATTCCAATCCATCATCCAACCAACATCCAATTCATCCTCAATATCACTACCCTTCCCATTATTCCTTGAACAAAAACTATAAACAAAAAATCGAAATCCAATTTTCAACTAAACTAAAGTCCATAGAAATTACCATATTATCCCACTAAAAAAAGGAAAACCACCTACACCACTACCACAACCATCCTCAATCCCTTCACATGGACCATTCTTATATTCATTACCCACCTCGAGAAAATATGACTAAAAAAACCCTTTACCATATTTGAGTGGGGATAGATCTCACCAGAACCTCTATTAGTTCATACAGTTCACTAACTCTACACAGAAGAAGTGGATATGAAGACTTCAAATAAAGGTGATTCACACAATCTTGACACTTGAAGTGTATAAAAAAAGCAGAAAAAAAAATCAAAGTGCACTTATTGGGTATACCATGCCACATACCGCACATACCTATAGTTTAGGCCAAATAAAAAAATGATGTAGAACATTAAAACTAAAGTCGAACTTAAATATTTTATGTTTATAACTAAAAAAATTGCTTGACTGAAGATGGATATATCAGGTGGAAGGAGTTTCATAGCCTAGGGTAAAGAGAGATATTCAGGAGAGATTTGGTTTAGGGATGCAATCACACGGACAAGGGGAACTAGATATTCTATGTATTTGGGGGAAAATTTTACCAAAATTTTTAAAAAACTGTTGGGAAATATAGTCTTTACCAACAATTTTAAAAAACTATTGGTATACATTAGAAAAATGTAATCTTTTACAACAGTTTACTAAAACCGTTGGGAAAGGTTGATTGTAAAAATAGTATACCAATGGTTTGTTCAATGCTTTGGGAAAGGTTCATTGTAAAACCAGTATACCAACGTTTTTTTCAAACCATTGGCATAAAAGTGTTCAAAAATCCTCCATTTCCACCAGTGTTCCCCACATACCGATGTTATTTGATTTTTGTAACCACCTTACATGGTTGGATATAATGATGTATTTAATATATATATATATATATATATGTATATATGATATATATGATATTATTATACTTCTTAAATTATTGTATCCCATATACCTTCTTTCTTTCCATTCTGTGGGGGATATGATAACATCTTTTGTGTGTATGATAGACTTCTACCACGCAAAGTGATGTGATTTATTTTCCTCTAACACTTTTCATAGAAGGTAATTAGGGTAAATTTAATGAATATATGTGATATAGATGAAACAAAAATTATTATGTAAATTTAATATATTATTTATCTTCCTTTCTTTTCATCCATTGAGAAAATGGAAACAATATTCATGCGTTTGTGCGATTTACTATCTCCAAGAACGATGTATTTCATTTTCTATCTCTTAATTTGATGGATTAATCTAAATAAATATATAATAAATATATATGATATTTATATAATTTTTAAAATTATTTATATTATGTAACCATGATTAAAGTAAGAGGATCAAATATACCAAATAAAAACATACCCAAAAAATAAAGCAGTTATTACCCAAAATACGAATTTAACATTTAATTATTAATAAACGGGTACTAAAGGGTCATAAGTAATTAATATATGGTATGATATATATAAGTATGGTTATTTAATATATTTATAATAATCTTATATTTATTATACAGGAGTTTTGAACCTATATAAAGGAATTTGATACTTATGGTAAGATATTTTCATCTCTCTTTTATTTCCTGTGAGACACATGCCATATTCAACACATGTTTCAATTATGTTGTGTATATACATACCATGAACGTATTTTATGATTATTACCCTAAATGTTATGAGTATTTATATATCTATTTTATGATCTGTCTATCATGGGTTTTATTATTCAAAAGTTACCAAAGTGGTAATAGATTCTTGTCTCAATTTGTATTCTTTCAGACACACATTTTGTTATGCAACAATATTATTTTATGAGGTGTATATAAAAATACTTTTACATGTTATGTCATTAATATAATTATATCTATGATATTTAAACTTTCTTTTTTATGTTATTCTTTAATGGGGCTTATGACTCAAAATTTACCAAATTAGTAAGGGTTTGATATTATGATCTCATTGTTCATTAGGATTGTTTATGATTATGATTTTGATAATGAAATATTATGATCCATATCTGAAGAAAATCATGAATTTTATTATCCTCTGGTTATGTCATGAGAATACATGTTTTCTAATCATTTCCTCTGTTTAATTACTCATTATTAAAAAATAATGTTTTTAAAGAAAAACGAATTTATTTCTCTCTTCGGCCAAATTTTTTTTTTATTACACATCTATGTTTTATAAAAATGTACTAAAAAATGTTTTAATATTTTCTATAGGATTTTTTAAAGTCATTATTACCCTTTTTTTAATTTTTTTAAAAACCTTTTAGGAATAAAATTAGTGTCGTTTTCAAAACAAGGCCAATTTGAATTTTACCAAAAAACATAAAAGAAATATTTTTTTAATATGTATGTAATTTCCTACTTTCACGACCACTAAATGTTTTAAATATTCCTTTATATTTTTCAAATTTAATTTAAAAAAAAGTATTTATAATTTTTTTATGTTTTAAAAAAGTTTTTTTCAAAATGGAAAGAATATTTTCCTCAAGAAATGTTTTGAATGATTTTTAAATCTTAATTTATAATATTTAAATGTTATTTTCAAATAAAATGGTATTTAAATTTTTTTATGTGTTAAGAATAAAATTTTAATGTGAAATAGTTATTTTCCTTAATTTTTTTAAAAAATATTTAAAGCTACCTTCATACGTTTCAAAGGTTATATTCAAAGAAAAGGATTTCGAAAATTTTTTATGTTTTAAAATTTAATTTTAATATTGAAAAATTTATTTTTATCAAAAAAATGTTGTAATTAATATTTAAATCTTCCTTTATATTTTTCCAAAGGTATTTTTCAGAGAAAATTATTTTGAAAATGTTTTAAGTTTTAAAAAGTGATTTTAAAGTGAAAAGGTTAATTTCCTCAAAAAAATATTTTAAATAATATTTAAAACTTCCTTTATAAATTTTCAAGGTTATTTTCAAATAAAATTATTTAGAAAAATTTTTATGTTTTCAAAAGCGATTTTTAATGTGAAAATGTTATTTTTCTCAAGAAATGTTCCAAGTGATTTTTCTTGGAAAATAATTTTCCCTATAAGATGAAATCCTTTGATGTTAGTTAATCATTATTGGGGATATTACCCAATGATACCATATTTATTATTTCTCTGGATGGTATATGTTTATGATAAAAATATATTTATAAAGACTATTTCTTTTATATGGGTTATTCTGTGATGAAATGTTTTGTGAAAACTATTTCTTTTCATGGGTTTTTATATAAGGAATGTTTTATGATTTTGTGGCACACATATATATTATTTTCATTATGTGAATTGTTGGAAATATATCTCCCTCTAATGAATTGGGTAAATATTGATATCTCATGAGATAAATAGGACTAGAATGGGAAGTGAACCCAGTTCAATAAGGTAATTTTCCACTATGATAGTCTTGAGAAGTGAGCCTTAACTACTATGATGGTTTAGGGGTTGAAAATATTAAAATATGATATCATTGGAAACAAGCCTTGAATACTAAGGAAATTATTTTTATGCTTATGTTTAGGCCATAATTTTATTTATTAGGCCATTGTTATGATCTTATGGATCATATTATTTGATTACCTTATGATTATTGTCTTATGAATGAAAAATATTTATTCAATGACTCAATATTATGATATTTGATATGCATGGTATGGTTTTTAAATGTTATTATCATGTTCTCATACCCTTATCCTCATTTTAGGTTTACATATGCTCCTTTATTACCCTTATTGAGCATCTAAGATAACCTTTTATTATGTTTATTTTCCTAAGGTTATTATTATAGGTATTACATGTGATATCTATAATAAGGGTTCTTATGAGAAACTGAGTAGGAGATTATGTAGGACACTGGTATCTGCTTCACCGAAGGTATGTTATCATTGTCCCAAATCGTTTTAACCCTAATGAATATGGTACCAGTAAGGGGTTAGTAGATTAGTAAAAAAAGTTATTTTGGTCTTGCTTATCTAGTTTGTATTTGACTTAGTGAAGTGTATTGAATTTAAAGTCGATTTTTAATGTTTGGATGAAAAGGGGGATTGGATTTTATTTTCATAGAAAATTACTTAAAGGATAATGTAAAATAAAGGAATTTGGTTTTGATTCAAGCATGGAGGTAAATACATTGGGGTTATGAATTTTTAAGAGGTTTTTTTATTAAATCAAATTTCTTATGATGTTGTGTTGTTCATGATAACCCAACACTCTAGGTTTCAATTGTAACAAGGTTCCCTTGGTCCGATAAACTTATGTATAAAACTAAGGAAACTAAATCCTTGGTCCGATAGTCAGTGTTTCACAATTATTTATTATATTAGTCCATTTTTCAATCGGTGAATACTTTTAATGATCATGAAGGTATTCATCATTATTCTTCTTTTGATTCCCTTAAAATTCTTCCCTTGGTCTGGTTCAGAATTTTCAGTGATAAAAAGAAATTATTGAAGAATAATTAGAAATTTTAAATAGAACAAACACAACCATAAAAACTAATCCAAATTATAACTATTTCATCACACAAAACCCCAACACACTACGTGTTTAGTTACACATAGAAGAAAAGATTAAAACAGAACCCTCGATACCTGATGTGGTCATCGCAAAAACTTTGAGGAGAGGGAGGTTATTTGGTAGAATGGTGGAATGTTGGAGTAGTGGAATGATAGTAGCATGACCGTAGGGAAGAAAAACCTCCTTCCTTCAGATCTTCACTAATCACTACTCAAACCGGAGGCCAAAGACTCTATTTATAGAAAACAACAGTACACGACGTGTATCAACAGTATATGCCATGTAGTCTAGTCTTAGTGCTTTTGCCAAATTTTTCTCCATAGGTGGGTGGACTAACATGACATCTTTGACTTGGAACATAGTGCTTCTTGGTGGGTGGAGGTACAAGGCATGTAGTTCCTCCATACACGGCGTGTATTCTCATTCATCAGCCAAAAACCTATTCTGGAAGGTCCATACAACATGTATATTGGTGTACACAGTGTGTATCAGTCAGCCAAAAATATAGACATGTAGACTTCTTCTCAGCCACCAACCTTTTCTAGAAGATCATATATGACATGTATATGATGTATACAATGTGTGTAGGATTCTAGAAACTTGGGAATGTACTTGGCCTAGCCAATCCGCATATGAGTCTGAATGTACATGGCATGTATATATGTACACACTATTTAGTTGGGATTTTTTGCTTAGTTTCCCCCAATTCGTGTGTTTGGCTAGAAACCACCTAACAATGAACAAGATCACAAAAATCAAAGTATTTTTCCATTAAGTAGTATGTATTTTCTGAAAACATGTTCTTATTTTCAATAAAGTATGTGGAAATGTATACACAAATTGGGTGCATCAAACTCCCCCACACTTAGTCATTTGCTTGACCTCGAGAAAATATCAACATCTAATTAAAAGAGTCTATATTTTAAAATAAAGGCTTTTAATTAATCATAAGTGGAAATTATACAGTCATAGGATAAAATTCTAAAAAGGTACAAAAATGTTTAAATTTATAAGATATTATTATCATGCCTCATATACAATTCAATTAACTACTTTTATCTTCCTTTAAACACACTTTTCAACCTTCCAAAAATAAGCAAGCCACTTGATGATCTACCTCACCAATAACATACTCAAAACTCAATATATTTTTAAATAAAACTTATGATTAATCAAATATATATACACTCTATCCATAGGTTTTCAAGAAATCTAGTTCTCTACTTCAGAAAATTGATTTACAAAAATAATGAGGGCTCTTTAATAAGGTTTAGATGTCTCTGTGGATAAGGAATGGTAGGTAAAGATGTGAAAAATAAACTCTGAGGCTTGAAAAGTGAGGCTAAATTCTTTAAATAACACTGCATGATATTCAAAATAAATCTCAATGTAAAAGCATCCTCAAAAATCTCGGTCAAATTCTCTCATTACCACAATTTCCATTAGTTAGGTAGGGTTTAAAAACTAATAAGTGAGTATAAGGTCCCTTTGTATGTATCATTTTTTTAACAAAGGGGACCACTTAAAAATTCCAAAAATAGGGGTTTGGAACCCTTTATGCCCTAGATGAACAAGAGGCTCTCCCCCATACTTAATTTCATAACGATTCACATAAATGTTCCATGTAATTCCAATTCCCTATTTTAAGCTCAAGTGAATAATCATTCAAAGTTAAAAATAATTAGGGTAGGAAGGGAAATAGGCTTGTAATATGGATTCCTATCACGACTGTTCATGGTTTCTAGGGGCTTTACAAAGATCAGATGTAGAGTAGGTCTAAAGATAAAAGAGGTTGAAACAATCTAATAACTCAATCATTTTAATGTTATTAAAAAATTATTCATGTTTTGAAAAGAAAACTTGGAAATTATAGTAGTCATGTATATCCTAAGAATCTCTAAAGAAAGAAGGTATTATAAAGAATACAATGAAGGGTTTAGAATACCTCTCAAGAGTGGGAAAAACAAATAAAGAGACAATTAGGTCATGACTTGAACAAGAGGCTCTCCCCCATACTTAATTTCATAACAATTCCCAAAAATGTGCCATGTACTGCCAATTACCTCTTTTAAGATCAAGTGAATAATCATTCAAAGTTAAAATGAATTAGGGTCAAAAGGGAAATAGACATGTATTATGGATTCCTATCAAGGATGTTCATGGTTTCTAGGGGCTTCACGAAGATCATATGTAGGGTAGGTCTCAAGATAAAAGGGGTTGAAACAATCTAATGCCTCAATCATTTTAATGTAATTAAAAAATTCTTCATGTTTTGAAAAGAAAACATACAAATTATGGTAGTCATGTATATCCTAAGAATATATCAATAAAGAGGGTATTAGAAAGAATACAACGAAGGGTTTAGAATACCTATCAGGAGTGGGAAAATCAAATAAATAGACAATCAGGTCGTGATTTGCATATAAATTATTAGCCTAATCA
Source organism: Viscum album (assembly GCA_963277665.1). NCBI lineage: Eukaryota > Viridiplantae > Streptophyta > Magnoliopsida > Santalales > Viscaceae > Viscum > Viscum album. The sequence goes on from OY728148.1 coordinate 1,456,990,096, forward strand.
ATGTAATTATCCAAGGATTACATGTTGCAGTTTAAACTATATCAGAAATCATTTTAAAACACTTAAGAACCAAAATAATCATGCAACCTTTAAAAATTTCCTACTTTTAGATTTATTATTTATAAATATGACTAACCAAAATATATTCATATTTTCAAATATATCTTCCAATAATGATGTATCCTAGATGACAGTATGGGAAAAACTAAGGTGGTCAAGAGACACTCCACCATACTTAATACTGCACATGGTCCACCAAGTGCCACAAAAAAAGGAGAAGGCAATGTGGGGACACAAAAGTGGATCAGGATGAGGGGAAGTAATGGAAGAAGTAAAATATGAAATAAAACAAAAATAAAGGAATCTATAAAAACAATACTCCCCTCATGTCTAGGTGAAAGAAGATGATAAGTGGTGGAGAAGTACAACCCAAAGTGTGCCAGAGTACCTGTGACGATCGTGGAGAGAAAAAAAACTGAAAGCATACACAAAAGAACACAATAACAAGATATCACAGAAAAATATATATAATGGAATAAAGGTGTCCAAAAAACCAGTAAGGGGGTCACCTCAGAAGAAGAATCATCATGTACAGAAGCAGCCGAGAAAGAAGTATCAGCAGCCATGGAAGATGGAGGCCCAGAAGAAGCATCTGGAATAGAATCTGTAGTAGCATGAGGTAGAGAGCCCTCAACCTGTGGTAGGGATGCTAGTGAAGGGGCATCTGTGATGGAGATATCTGCAAGAGAAGCGGGGTTGGGACCTGTAGTGAAGATGAGGATGAAGTCTGTGGCCACGAAAGTGCCAGAAGGTGGTACGGGGGAAGCCGGAGGAACGAAAGGAGGAGCTACCAATGGAATGTAAATACCCTAATGTTGTAATAGCAGCTCCACCATCCTCTCAATAGGGTCCAAGAACTGAGAATAAGAAGTCTTACACTAAAGGAGAGCTGCCAGCTGATGGTCTAGATGAGCAAGGCGGTGATCGATCCCGGCTAGGCAGATGGGGATGGGGAGGTCCGCCGAGAGTGTAGAAGGGGAGGGGGTAGGGGGAAGTCTAATAGGGGGAATGGGAAAGGAATAAGGGAAGGGTGATGAAGCTGGAAGGGTTGGCGAAGGAGGTGTAGGTGCATCGACAGGGGGTGAGGGTGGTTCCTAGTCAAGGACGTAAGTGCCCCTACTTCTGGACTAATCCCATGAGAATAAGCATTAGAAATTGTATCCTCTAGGGGAAACCTAACCGGTTCTGGGGAAGGGAAGACTCAAAAATGCCGAGGTGGTGGGAAAGGCGGGTGGCGTAGAACCCACCGTTCAGGTTTCCCGGATGGCCGGTGAACATAGCATGGAACTAGGAGGTAGTAAAGTAGGGGAGGTCTGGGTAGTCCTGTCAGATGACACATGTGAGGAGCTCCATGTCACGACCGGTCACAACCCTCATATCCTCATTTAAGGGAAATAGGATGGTGCTAAAGTACCAGTGGGTGAGGCAGAGGATAGGGTCAATGATAAGGGTACTCTTCTAGGAAGTGGGTGTGTAGCAGTGGTTGGGTCCAGCAATATCCCGCCACATGGTGATGAGATCAGAATGCTCGGGTCAGGTCAAGGTGGAGATAGGGAGTGGGTTGACTGGATGAGGATAGAAACCGAAGCCTTTTCCAAACTCGATCATAGTGAGCGAGAAAGGTCAATCACAAAGCTGAAATCGGACCATTGGGAAAGTGTCGCCAGGTGTCTCCCGGTACTGAGGCCCGTCAAACTCTAAGGAAGCATCAAACTCCAAAAATAAATATCTGAAAATAAAAGTGCTGACCTAGAAGATCATGAGTAACAGTGTGTTCCCGAGGAGGTCCTCCAACTCCCCCCAGATACCCAGCTACTAAGGTATGCTGCTGTCAAGATAACGACTACTCAATGGGATTGGGCGGCGTGAGAATCTCTGGACTCTGTCGTGCGCCAGGTCTGTAACCGGGAACACAATGAAAGTAAAGGGAATACCCGTAGGGGCTGTCCTAGGTGGTGTAGTAGTAGGGGATGGATCTGGTGGCATAACGGACACAGAAGACAAAGACCCTCTAGATGTGGCAGCCAGAGGGTGTGTGGGGGAAGAAAACGGGGAGAGAGGGGGGGTCTCATGACATGGGATCAAGCTGGGTGTGGCGAAACCTTTATAGCCGAAGTACATGACGTGTACCAGGACCTACATGCCGTGTATTACTTTTTTTACAATATAATATAATTATTATAGTAAACTATATAATAATTAATATTCATAATTAAAATAAAAGAAATATATATTTATATATATATAGTTTACCAAAAATAAATCTATACATGTAATGTATCGGGAAATACACATCGTGTGTTCTAAAATTAGAAAAAGAGAAGTACAACCTTTGGTCCGATGTTTGGGATGAGGTTCAAACTGGAGATCAGCTGTTCCGAACAGAAGCCCTCAAACACTGGAGCAAAGGTTGTACTGATTCTCATATCTATTACTTATATATATTTAATGTACAAGGCCTATACTACACAGGATAATAAAAATTCACAGTGTGTGGTTTTTAATTAGACAAAAAGGGATGAAGCAAGGAGATTAGCCGAGTTCAAACCCAGGTCTTGTGGATCTAGGACTGAGACTCTGCCAATCTGCCAACTTCACCCACATGTATTACTTTATTTTGAAAATATTTTTAGTTTATTAATGAAATCATGGAGCACACGACGTATATTGAAATACATGCCATGAAGTTTTATTAAAAAAAACAAAATAATGGAAATGGAGCGGTTGTCAGGATTCGAACCCAGGTCTTTTGGAACCGGGTTATGACCCTGGCTAACCAATCCATCCCCATCATGGGTTTTTCTTATAAACATATATATATATATATATATAATATAAAAAATACCACACACACCATGTAAGAAAATATGAGAATAAAAAGGAGGAACCCCGTGCCGAAGGTAGGTCGGGAGGGATTCAAACCGGTGATGGATCAGATAAAATTTAATGAAATTACCATTGTCACCGACATCATCCCTATTTATTACTTAGTTAATATATATTTTTATAATAGTAAGAGTATAAATTAAAAGGAACAAGTACACACCTTGTAGTTGGTATTACATGGTGTGTATCCTTTGGGTTTCCTCCCATGAAGCGCCTTTGTTTTAGGTCGTTGGCTTGACCGACTTATCTCTACTTACCTGAGATGTATGGTGTAGAGTGTTCCCATCGTGTCTTCTATGTGATGGTAAGTCTTCAGCCGCTATCTATTCACCTTTAATGGATGGCCATCCTCTCCAGAAAATTCCACCGCTCCATGATGGAATACTCATTTGACTCAAAATAGTCCCGACCATCTTGAATTTAGCATTGTAGGAAATAATCAAAGACAAGAGTTAAAGAGGAGTACCTGATCACTGGGTTGGAAAGATTTTCTTGAAATCAACTGGTTGTGTATTTCTATCATCTTCTCCTTGTAAATATTGGTGTTCTCATACTCCTCCAATCAGATTTCATCAGGTTCCTATAGTTGGAACATACATTTTCCTTCAGCTACCTTCAGATCAAAATTCAGGGCCTTGACGACCCAGTAATCTTTGTGATCCAACTCTACTGGAAGATGGCATGAATTTACATAGATGAGGCGGAATGAGGACATCCCCAGTGGGGTCTTGAAAGAGGTTTGATATACCCACAAAGTATAATCTATCTTTTTGGACCAGTCTTTCCATGAAGTGTTCACTTTTTCTCCAGAATCTTCTTGATATCACCATTGGAGAGCTCCACTTATCCACTATACTAGGGATGATATGGTGTCCCCATATGACACTTCATGCCATACTTCAACAGTAATCCTTTCATCAATGTGTTGTCAAAGTGGGTCTCTCTGCCACTGATCAGTACATGGGGAATGCCGAATCTGCTAAAAATGTGTTTCTTTAAAAATCCCATGACCACCTTGGCCATGTCATGTGTTGTAACAGTGGCTTCTACCTACTTGGATACAAAGTTGATATAGACTAGGATATAAGTATTCCTAAAATATGGGGGAAATTCCCCCATGAAGTCATTCCCCAGAAGTCAAAAATCTCGACCTCCAAGATGGGGTGCTAGGGAATCTCATCTCTATGCCCTACATTACCTATTATTTGGCATAGATAAAAATAGGAAACAAAGGTTCAGGCATCTCTATACATGTTGGTCCAGAAAAACACAGACTACAAGATCTTTGCAATAGTACGGTCTGGCCCATGATGTCCCCCAACTGGCGAGCCGTGACAGAATTCCAGGACTCTATGAACTTCAGTTTCTGGGATGCAACATCAGATCAAACCATCCCCACAAGATCATAATATTATAGGATCTTCCCAAAAGTACCTCTTGACATCATAGAGAAACCTATTCCTCTGCTGGAAGGAGAGGTCGGGGTGGATGGTACCTGTAACTAGAAAATTATCAATATTAACATACTAGGGTCTAGGTGATTCTTTGACAGAAAAGAGGTGCTCATTAGGAAAATCCTCTATGATCTCTCGATCATCTTCTTTCTCCAAATGTGGTAGCTCCAGGTGGGAGAGATGATTAGCAAAAATGTTCTTGCTTCTTTTATTGTCTCGGATATCTAGATCAAATTCTTGTAAGAGTACCCATCAGACCAGTCGTGGATTCACATCATTCTTGTCCAGTAGGTACTTGAGTGTTATATGGTCAGTATAAAAAATAAATTTATATAGAACTAAGTAAGAATGAAACCTATCAAAAGCGAACACCACTTGCAACATTTCCTTTTCTGTGGTAGTGTAGTTCATCTGTGCCTCATTGAGCGTCCTTATGGCATAATATATGGGTCAGAAAATTAGGTCAATCCATTGGCCCAAGACTTCTTCCACTGAGTAGTCACTGGCATCTTGCATCACTTCAAATTCCCCCCCCAGTTGGGAGCAATCATCACTATAGATTCTACCAGGCGCTACTTCAGGTGCTCAAAAGAAGTGGTGCATAGATCATCGAACTCAAACACGAGATCCTTGGTCAGAAGGTTGGTGAGGGGTTGTCCTATCTTTGAGAAGTCACAGAAAAACCACCTGTAGAAACCTTCATTACCTTGGAAGCTGCAGATGGATCTAATAGAAGTCAGAATAGGAAGTCATGAAATGAATTATAACTTTGTTGGGTCCACCTTTATTCCCTTCACTGAGATTTTGTGGCCAAGTATGATGCCACTCTACACCTTGAAATGAAACTTTTCCCAGTTCAAAACTAGGTTAGTGTTCTAAAGTTTTTTCAGAACTAGCTCCAGGTTCCACAGGCAAGTGTTGTATTATTTTATATAAACAGAAAAATCATCCATGAATACCTCCAGGATCTATTCCACCATGTCATAGAAGATAGCCATCATGCATCACTGGAAGATGGAGGGAGCATTTCACATGCCAAAGGATATCCTTCGGTAAGAAAATGTATCATAAGGAAAAGTAAATGTGCTATTATCTTGATCCTTTGGGGAAATGGAAATATGATTGTAGCTGGAATAGTTGTCAAGGAAGTAGGAAAATTTGTGCCCCGCTAGTCTCTCTGGCATCTAATCCATGAAGGGCATGGGGATGATCTTGTTCTTATCATTCGATATCATAGTGATACCCCCATTTTTGGGTACCACTTTCAGGGGACTCACCCAAAGACTACCTGAGATGGGGTATATGATGCCTGTATCCAACAACTTAATTACCTCTTTCTTCACAACTTCCATCATGAGGGGGGGGGGGGGGGTTCAGGCATTGCTGTGGTTGAATATATTTCTTCACTTTTTCTTTGAGCAGCACCTTGTGGGTGCAAATGGTAGGGCTGATGCCCTTTAAATCTATAACTGTCCACCCAATAGTGTGATTTTTCCTCTTCAAAACTTGTAGAAGTGCATCCTTATGATCTTGTGACAGTGGTGCACTAATTATAATGGGAAATGTCTGATGGTCTCCCAAAAACCCATACTTTAGGGAAGACAGAAGAGGATTGAGTTCTAGTGTAGGTGTCTTTAGAATCGAAGGTACAAGTGGTTTCACCTCTTCCCACTCCAAAATATTGGGTATAACAACATGTTTACAGTAGTGGCCACCCTGTCCTTCTAGGAATTGAAGGTCCTCGGGTGCTTCATCAACTAAAATTTCTGGAAAAACAAGTCATATGAGGTGAAAGAACATACAAGATCATATTATTTTCCACTTAAGTGATCATCCATGGTGGTCACTAAATAGTAGACCTCATGCTCCGACAATGATGCTTGCTTGACGGTTTTGAGGAAATTGTAGGAGACTCTTTTGTCTCCTACACTAAAAATAATCTCCCCCTGGTGTACGTCGATTAGTACCTTCCCAGTGGCTAGGAAAGGCCTTCCCAGAATGAGAGGCGCCTCCTGGTCTTCCTCCATATCGATGATGATGAAATCTGTAGGGAGGATTAGCCTGACCACCTTGACCAACACGTCCTCTAGTATCCCCTTCAGATATTTGATAGATCAGTCAGCAAGGTGAAGGGATACTCAGGTAGGATTCAGGTCATTGAGCCCTAGCTTCTTAAAAACTCTAAGGGACATGAGGTTGATGCTAGAACCTAAGTTGCAGAGGGCCTTCCAAAACCCACATGGTCCAATAGTGCATGTTATAGTGAAGCTACTTGGATCCTAGAGCATGAGAGGAATCAAATGTTGTACGACTACTGAGCACTCCTTGGTTAGGGAAATGATGCCCAAATCTTCCATCTTTCTTTTTTAGAGAGGATCTCCTTTATGAATTTTGCATATGTGGGAATCTACGTTAGTGCCTCTGAAAAATGAATGTTGATGAGCAACTTTTTGAATACTTCCATGAACTTGTAGAACTGGGGGTATAACTTTCTCTGCTTCATTCTCTCTGGGAAGGGAAAGGTAGGTCTGAAGGGTTTAACAATATCCTTTCCTTTACTCTGTGAAGCTTCTTTTGGTGGGACATTGGATGAGGAGGGTTCTATAACTATACCTTCTTCATCAGCAGGGGGTGTAGGTGCACCAGGCTGTGCCAGTTCCTTCTGTTGTAGCTCCTTTCCACTCCATAGTGTGACGACATGGGCCTCCTCCCTTGGGTTATTATTAGTGTTACCCAATAGTGTACTAGGCTGCCTCCCCGAGATTTGGTTTTCTAGCTGGCCAATTTGGTTCTATAGGCATCGATTAGAAGCCTCCTGATTCTGAAATCTGGTCTCAACAGTATATATAAACCTTTCCATTAGATCCTCTAACCTTGAGGTGTTCTCCTACTAAGGTGGTTGTGCAGCTGGTGGAGGTGGTGGCTGCTGCAGCTACTGTAGGTGAGGGTTTTGATACCCTTGCTGCTGGTAAGATCCATGCTTGGGCTACTCTTGCCTTAGGTAATATCTCTGATACTAGGGATAACTGTAGGTGGGCAGTCGTTAGGGCAGAGGATTCTGCTCTTGTTGGCCCCAGCCTGGGTTTTTATGATCAAGCCATTCTGGGTTATGGTACTGCTGGTACTAGTTCGGTCCTCGTTTTTGAGCAACATACCTCACCTCATCCGTTGAAGGGATTACTGTAGATCCCAGGCATTCTCCCCTGATGTGGTTATCAGTACATTCGCTTTATGCCAGATGGTTTGCTGCATGTACTTGAGATTCACCCTTCAGATTTAGCATGTCAATTTTTTTGGACAAAACATCCAACTAAGCAGCAAGCATAGTAGTAGCATCGATGTTGTGTATACCTCGTTTTTGTGTGCCCTACTCATAATTCCACTGGAAGCTATTGGAAGACATATCTTCCATAAGTTCAATAATATCTTCAGGTGACTTCCACATAACTATACCCCTAGCAGCAACATCCACCACAGACTTTATGTTTGTCATTAGTCCTCCATAGAAGGTTTGTACCTATATCCAAAGTGGGAGTCTGTGGTGTGGGTATTTGTGTAACATCTCCTTGAAGCACTCCCACGACTCATACAATGACTCTGAGTCATGCTTCTGGAAGTTGTGTATTTCATTCCACATTGTCATCGTCTTCGAGGGAGGGAAATATTTTATAGGAATGCCTGGGATATCTCTTTCGAGGTGAGGATAGATCACTGCAGAAAACCTTTTATCTAGTCTTTCTCCTTATCACATAGAGAGAAGAGGAAAAGGAAAATACAAATAGAGTTTGTGGACACTCTTTGGTAAAGGAATGTGTCGCAAACCTTCAAGAAATTGGAGAGATGGGAATTAGGGTCCTCACTGGGAAGGTCGTTGAATTGAACATTGTTTTGGATTAGCTGCATAATGACAGGCTTGATCTCAAAGTGTTAGGCCTGCGCCGATGCATGGATGATGCCTGTTTCAGCTCCATGAATAGATGGAAGGTTACACTCCATGAGAGTACGATGTGAAGGTGGCTGATGAGGGAGTGGAGGAGTCATGTATTTCTATTCATAAGGGGTGAAGTACGAACCCTGACCTGGCTGTAAGAATGACATCCTCTCTGGTTGGAATTTTTGGAGCTGTTGCGGGCTATATCCCGGAGCAAGCAGAGCTTGCTGGTTCCGGTTGTCATTTGAACCAAATGGGTGTCTAGATCCTAGGATATCAGCTTTATATCCTTTTTTTCATTTCGTTCCATGTGATTTTTTTGGTTGTGCTCATCCATGAGTGCTCGTCGTCACCTCAAAAGTGTCCATTCGATCTCTGGGTCAATTGGGAGAAACTACGATGACTCAGAGTTCTTAGAATGAGTAAGGTTGCCTCTCATAAACCTATGAACTTTCACAATACTAAACACACCAAGCATAAATGAAGAAGAAGAAATATAAACAGAAACATTATTAGAAAAGATATTTTTGGGAATTTTTAGTATTTATTTTCACTAAATTTGATACAAACTTGATTGGAACAAAGAAAAATTTATCTTTTAATTCCTCGACAACATCGCCAAAATTTGGTAGTCTCTTCACTGAAGGTATGTTATCGATGTCCCAAATTGTTTTAACCATAATGAGCATAGTACCAGTAAGGGGTCGATTCACAGGGAAACAAAGTTATTTTTTTCTTGCTTATCTAGTTTGTATTTGACTTAGTGAAGTGTATTGAATTTAGATTTTATTTTTAATGTTTTGATGAAAATGGTGATTGGATTTTAATTTCATAGAAAATTACTTAAAGGATAAAGGAAAACACAGGAATTTGGTTTTGATGCAAATATAGAGGGAAATAAGCCGAGGATATGGTTTTTTAAGAGGTTGTTTATTAAATAAAATTGATTATGAGGTTTTGTTTTTCATGATAACCCAACACTCTGGGTTTCAATTGTAACATGGTTCCCTTGGTCCGATAAAATTATGTCTAGAATGGAGGAAACTGACTCCTTGGTCTGATAGTTAGTGTTTCACAATTCTTTATTAGATTACTCCATTTGAGAGTCAGTGAATACTTCCAATGATCATGAAGTTATTCATTGTTATTCTTCTTTTGAGTCCCTGAAAATTATACCCTTTGTATAGTTCAGAATTTTTAGTGATAAAAAGAAATGATTGAAAAAGAATAAGAAAGGTTAAACAAAACAAACGCAGTCATAAGAACTAATCCAAATTACAACTCTTTCATCACCCACAACCCCAAAACACTGGGTGTTTAGTTACACATAGAAAAAAGGATGAAAACAAAACCCTCGATACCTAATATGGTCATCACAGAAACTTTGAGGAGAGGTGGGTTCTTTGGTAGAATTGTGGAATGGCAGAGTAGTGCAATGAAGGTAGTAGGTCGGCAGGGCAGCAGAACCCCCTTCCTTCAGATCTTCAATAATCACTACTCAAACCGGAGGCCAAGGCCTCTATTTATAGGAAACAAAAGTACACGACGTGTATCAAAAGTACACACTGTGTAGTCTCATCAATGTGCTTTTTCCATCTTTTTCTCCATCGGTGGGTGGCCTAACATGCCGTCTTGGACTTGGAACATGGTGTCTCCTTGTAAGTGGAGGTACATAGTGTATAGTTATATCATACACAACATTTATTCTAATTCATTGGCCACCAACCGCTTCTAGAAGGTCCACACGGTGTGTATATTGGTGTACACAGCGTGTATCAATCAGCTGACAACATGGGCATGTAGACTTCTTCTCAGCCACCAAACTTTCTAGAAGATCATAAATAGAGTTTGTATGATATATACAGCATGTGAAGGCTTCTGGAAACTTGGTAATTTACTTGGCCTAGCTAATCTATGTCTGAGTCTGAATGTACACGACATGTATATATGTACACGCCGTGTAGTTGGGATTTTTTGCTCAGTTCCCCCTAATTCATGTGTTTAGCCATAAACCACCTGATAATGAACAAGATCACCAAAATCAAAGTATTTTTCCATTAAGTAGTAGATATTTCTGAAAACATGTTCTTATTTTCAATAAATTATGTGTAAATGTATATACAAATCAGGTGCATCAGACTCTTATGAAATAGTTGTTTATGTTTCCATGTTTCTAGAGGCACTATACTTTTATAGTCATCAAACATGTGTTTGTGTAATGTAATAAATATTCATCTAAAAACATGTAATATCTATGTATGAGATGTTTGGGACTTTAAATTTGGTATAAAAGGCTAGGTTTAGTTAAACTTTTGAAACTAGGATGAAAAAAATTTAGTTAATAACCCACAGGATGAGTTTACTTATAGGATAAGAGCCTAATGTTTTAGTAAGGAAGAGTTTCTTTTTTTACTAATAAATAAATCATTTTCTAGATACTAAAAGTGGAAATTTTATGGAACAAATGTACCTAGGTGTAACAACTCCAAAAAAGGAATATAATACATGACTCAAGCATTTCTCAGTACAAAAAAACAAGCATTAATGTGCACCTTGTTTGATAACCTTGGGGGATATTCTTTGGTTAATCAAAATTTTATTTATGAATCATTATGAAGGATTTTAATAGATGATAATCATTTATAACTTAGTTTAAACATATGTTATAATATATTTAAAAGATGTTATCATGATTTATTCACCCTATAAATTATTTTTCAGGACTATGTGGTTTTACAAAATGAATATTATTACTCAAACTATGATTTTTAGTTTTAGTAAATGGTTAGAACCAAAATGAAATCAGTTAATGCTGAATGTGATATAATTTTTTTTATGAGAACAAAATGGGATGGTGATTAGAGTGAAATATATTGTTATTAATCCTAATTAGTTATCATGATACATGATTAACATCTTGCACCATAACCAACTCTCAGACACACAAAGGAAGAGAATGATAAATTTTTCTGAGAATTCAGGTTGTGGAGACCATGGATGAAAGAAGATTTATTTTCCAATATGTCAGTAGTTTGGGAAGAATTACTCAAAGGAATTACTCATGGGAATGATAAGATGTTTTATGTGTAGAGAAGAAGGGCATAGAATAAGTGATTGTTAAGGAAAAATAAAAAGTTTAATTAATGAGATGGATGAGAATAATGGTCTCCCTAAGGTATCATCTATAGATTAATGTTTTAAATATGGTAAGTATGGTCATTATAAAAATAGATGACCTAGGGGGAAATTTTTTTTAATAGAATCAGAAAGGTGGTACAAGTAATGGTTATACTGATAATGATGAAGAGATTATGAATGACATATAAAGGTATAAAATATTCTAATAGTATTGTTTATGTTAAACATAAGAATAATGATTAGATTGTGGTTTATGAATGATAATACATGATTCATATTTCATATTATAGGAAAGAGGTATTAAGGAATAATATGATTAATCCTAGTGAATGGTTTAAGAATGAAGTGGAATAATTGAAGTGTTTGTGTATTAAAATTCAAGAATTGTGTTATATGAATCATGAAATATATAAGGATTATTTGGTATGACTTCTAAATTAAGGATTTTAAAGAATATGTTGATCGATACTAATGACCTAGAAAAGTGATTTATTAGCAAGGTGAAATTTTATGGAAACAACATGATTAAAGGAAAGATAAACCTTAAAAATTTCCTAAGGTTGAGATAATGATGTTTAGTGGGGATAAAGAAATGACTGATAAAGATAAATTAAATTGGATAATATTGATGACCTTGGAATTAATTATTGATTTTATTATTATGTGGTTTATGTTATCTTTGATGGAGTTTTAGATTTTGTAGATTTATGAAATCTAATCTATAATAAGTGATTTTATTTAAGGAATGAGTAAAGAGTTAATTTTTTGGAAGCATGAATGTTTTCATCGAGGTTATATAGTAATTTGGGTTATTACTATATTTCAGGAGAATATATGGATGAGTTATTCACATATTTGGAATGAAAAAAATTAAGAGTTACTTAATGCATCAGGGGGATTAATGTTAAGTTTATTTTGGAAAATTTAGTGACCTTATTTATAAATTTTGAATTTTGGAAGGGTCATAAGGTTAACCATTTATGAAATGGTTTATGTTTAAATTTGGATAATGTTTTAGAGATCAATGTATTATTTCATCATATGATGATTTATCTATATTGGATAACATGTTCTAACTATTTTTTATGATAACTATACATATAAGGAATGAATTATCATTTTATTATGAATTTTGTTATCCGTTAGTGCTTTAGGCATGAAAAATTCGTATTCATTTCTTAGAGTAAGATATGAAGTTGAAATTTATCAAATCTCAACTAAAGGATTATATTGTGCTTATGAAATAGAAAGAAATCAAGTAAGTATATTTTCTAGTTTTCTCTATCATGATAGTAAAAATTCCCTAAAATTTTGGAAAAAGGATCTTGATTCAAAAAATTTATCTTTTCCTTTCGTTTGTTGTTTAATCAATGGCCTTTTAAATATAAAAATATTTATGGTTTTTTAGTCTTTAACCTTCTCAAGATAATTCAATTCGTTATGATCAATGATCTTTGGAAATTAAATTTTTTCTAGGTCTAAATATTCACTTCCCAAAAATTTATTCATATTTGGAAGCCTAGTTATGTGTCATTCTACATGACTCTAATATTTCTTATTCCCTTACTTTTTAAGAGAAAGTTTTATCAAACCTTTTATAATGTGGGTTTTATGTAAAGGAATTTTTAAATGTACTACCCTTGAATACCAAGATCAAGTTCAAATTGAGAGGAAAATTTTTAATGGGTTATAATTTAACACCCTGATATTTTATGAAATATCTTCTTTTTAAATAATTTTAATTTCTTTGATAGATACACTACATGTAACACCCATTTTTAATGAAACAACACATACTATTAAAATATTATTATTTAATGTGATTGTTATCAACTAGCTATTAGAATGGCGTATATTAATAGGATTTAATAATTTATAAAAATATAAGGTTTAAACATGTATGTAAAATTAATTCTTTGGGGGACAATTAATTATAAATTAAAATAATAACCATTTGAAAATAAATGAAATCTTTTTTCAGAAAAACTATTTTTTTACATTAAAAAAATATTTTACCTCAATAAATTAAACAAATAACTTTTGGTGAATTTTTTTAATTAAATGTATATATTATATATTAAATCCAATGTTTAAAATTTATCTTATGTGTTTTATAGACATGTGATAAGAATAAATATAAATTTATACTTAAAAACTATATTTTTCTAAAAAGTGGTTTTGTTAGTTTTTGTGCACTTATTTTAAAATTAAAATTTTAAAATTTTAGAAAATTTATTTGAAAAAATAAACTTAATTTTTTAAATCATCATGTCAAAATTATCTTATAACGCATTTTGAGAAGTTTCTGAAAAGATAAAATTTTCAGTGAATAGTAAAAAATACCGGTTTTTATTAAAAAAATAAATCTCATTCAAATAATTTAAAAGGTAAATTTTATTTTAATATGGTTTTTAAAGTAATATTAGTTTTATTATATATCTTGTGCTATAATTTATTTCATTTTAATCAATTTAATAATGATTTTTTATATATAAACTTTTTAAACTTTTGAAGATTTTCTCTTTGGAGAACCGCTTTTTAGTCGCATTTACAAGTTTAATTTTAAATTAAATGTTAAAAAATATGGGAATGGACTTTAGAAAAATGGATTCCATATTTTAAATAATAATAATATACATTATATAATAATTTATAATTAATTTTTACTCAAAATGAAAAGTAAAAATAGTAAAAATTAATTACCGCGGTTATGGTTAAAACGAGTTTACCAAGGGGTTAAACTAAAATTATAAGGGGTAAAATCACCAATTTTTATTTTTAAAAAACTCATTTTATAACCATATTAGGACCTTTTAACATATAAGGTTTGATTATTTATTATTTTTGAGACTTTTTTCTTTTAAAAAATGTGAGTATACCTTTTTATTTTGAAAAATTACAAGTGTGCTACTCACCTCACTTATAAAAGGCCACTCCTCTCCTTTACTCTTTACACAATAAAAGGAATTTTCCTCAATCAATACCTAAAAAAATATATTAATTACTTATCTACACATGACCTAATGTCTTTAGTTGGATCATAAATCCATTCTAATCTACCTTTTGGTGCTTACCTAAGGAGGTTGTCCCAAGTAGAGATATCATGTTAACCGATAAACGTAATTTTATTTATAATTCAAACTCATTAAAATATTATTAAATTATGATTATATAATAAAAAAATATCTAATATATAATTATATGTTAATATATTAATTATATAACCTAAATATATATCCACTTCCATCAAATGGGATACAAAATCATAATTCTTGTTTAAGACGGACTATCACCTCACGGACCGATGTTATTCGTTTTCCATCACTACCTTAGATGGTTGGATATAAATATTTAATTAATATATACATATTATATTTATAATATATTTATAATTTTTTAATTATTATATCACATATACATTCTTTCTTTCTATTCTATTAGGGATAGGGTAACATCGTTCGTGTGTACGGTGGACTACCACCTCACGAAACGATATGATTAATTTTTTACTAATTATTTGTATGGAGGGTAATTAGGGTAAATTTAATGAATATATGTGATATATATGACATAAAAATGATTCTATAAAATTAATATATTATTTACATTGTTTTTTTCATTCATTAATAAAATGGAATCATCGTTCATTCGTACATATGACCTATCGTATCCATAAACGGTGCATTTCATTTTCTATCTCTAAATTTAAAAATTAATAAAAATACACATATACTATATATTTATGATATTTATATCATAGTTAAAATTATGGATATTATTGAACCATGATCAATGTAAGAGTTCCAAAAATATCAAATCAAAACATACATGAAAAACAAAGTAGTCATTACCCAAAACATGATTTTAACATGGAATTATTACTAAACAGGTAATAAAGGGTCATAAGTAATTCAAATATGGTATGATATATATAATTAAATTTATGTAATGGAAGTATAATAAGCTTATATTTATTATACAGGAGGTTCGATTGTTTACGAAGGAAGTCGAGACTTAAGGTACGAGATTTCCATCTCACTTTTATTTCCTATAAGACACATGCCATATTCACCACATGTTTCATTTATGTGATATATATACCTACCATGAATTTATTTTATTATTATTCTCCTAAAACTTATGTGGATGTACATATCCATTTTATTATCTATCTATCATGGGTTTTATGGTTCAAAAGTTACTAAAGTGGTAAGATATTTTTGTCTCAATTTATCTTCTTTGGGATATACATTATGTTATGCACCCATATTCTTTTATGAAGTGTATATACAGACCCATTGAAATGTTATATCATGAATATAATTCTATTAAGGTTATTTAATATTTATTTTTAATGTTATTATTTAATATGGATTACGATTCAAAAGTTACCAAAGTGTTAAGGGTTTAATTTTACAATCTCATTATTCATTGAGATTGTTTGTGATTATGCTTTCGATAATAAAATATTATGATCTATCTCTCAAGAAAATCATGAATTTTATTATCTTATAGTTATGTAATGAGAATAATTATTTTATCTTCATTTTACACTCTTTATTTACTCATGATTCTAAAGGAATGCTTTTAAAGAAAACTGACTTTATTTATATATTTGTTTGGAAAACCTTTTTTCGTACATATCCATGCTTTCTAATCATGTTTTAATATTTTTAAAGTTTCATAAGGTATTATTTAAAGTAAATTTTAACCTTTTTTATTTTTTTTAATTTTTTAAATGGAATAATTATTTCATTTTCAAAACAAGGATCATTTGGATTTTGCTGAAAATATGAAAGGGATATTTTTTTAATATGTATGAGATTTACTACCTTCAATACCACTCAATGTTTTAAATATTCCTTTATAAGTTTTAAATTTTATTTTCAAATAAAAAGATTTTGAAAATGATTTATGTTTTCAAAAATTGTTTTTTTTGTGTGGAATGTATATTTTCCTCAAGAAATATTTTAAATGATTTTTAAATTTTCCTTTATAAGTTTCAAAGGTCATTTTAAAAGAAAAGGATTTTGATAATGTTTTAAATTTAAAAAATATATTTTCAAAGTGAAAATTTTATTTTCCTTAAAAAACGTTTCAAATAATCTTTAAATCTTACTTTTTAAGTTTTCGATTTTATTTTCCAAGTAAATTATTTTGAAAATGTTTTACATTTTTTAAAAGTATTTTTAAAGTGAAAAGAAAATTTTCCTTAAATTTTTTTTAAATAATATTTAATGATTCCTTTATAAGTTTCCAAGGTTATTTTTAAAGAAAATGATTTTGAAAATGTTTTATATTTTAAAATGACATTTTCATAGTGAAAAGTTTATTTTCCTAGAAAGATTTTATAAATAATATTTAGAGATTAATTTATATGTTTACAAGTTTATTTTTAAATAAAAGGATTTAGAAAATGTTTTAGGTTTTAAAAAGAAATTTTCCTGAAAAATAGTTTTTTTCCTCAAGAAACTTTCCAAGTGATTTTTCTTTCAAAATATTTTCCATCAAATATGACATTCTTTGATGTTACTTAATATTTACTTGGTATATGATCCAATGATACCATATTTATACTTTATTTGGATGTATTATGTTTATGATGATCATATTTTTATGAAGACTATTTATTTTTTATGGGTTATGCTGTGATAAAATGTTCTATACAACCTATTTATTTTCACGGGTTCTGATATGATGAATGATTTATGAAACCCATTTATTTTAATGGGTTATGATATAATGAATGTTTTTTTATCTTATGGAACACATATATATGATTTTCAATATGTGATGGGTGTTATATATATATCTCTCTAATTAATTGGGTAAATATTGATATCTCATGAGATAAAGAGAACTGGAATATGGATCAAACCCGGTTCAGTAAGAAAATTTTTCCACTATGAAAATATTGGGAGTGAACCTTGACTACTATGATGGTTTTGGGAGTGAACCCATTCCACTATGATATCCTTGGAAATTATCCTTGACTATTAACGAATTTTTTTATGCATATGTGTATGCCAAAATTCAATGTCTTATGCCAATGCTATGATCTTATGGATTATGTTATTTGATTCTATTATGGTTCATATGTTTTGAACGACCACTTTTTATTCCATAACTCAAGATTGTGATATTTGATATGAAGGGTATGGTTTTCAAATGTTATTATAATGTTTTCATACCCTTATAATTATGTTATGTTTACGTATCTCCCTTTTTTACCCTTACCAATAATCTGAGCTCACCCTTTCTTATGTTTATTTTCCTTAGGTTATAATGATATGTATTATGTGGGATATGTATAATAATGATGCTAGTTTTGAGGAACTAATTAAGAGATGATACAAAAATATTATGAATTAGTTTTTTATGTTTCTATGTTTCCAAAGAAACTATACCTTCATGATCCTAAGGTGTGTTTTTGTATAATGTAATTAATATTCATCTAAAAATATTTAATACCTATGTATGAGAAGTTTGGGTCTTTACATTTTCCTTAAATTGTTTCATCGTTTATAAAATATTTCATTGTTCCGTACATCGGCCTGACAACATGTTTCTCCTAAAATTCGAATTACCTAAATTTGATCACATAATACTTATTTAAGCTTTCTTTGATACCCTTGTACATGGTTGTACATTAAATACATCAACCCAAACTTCCCTATGGGCGGGTTCAATCATGTGCCTTGATAACTAAATTTCCTTATGACCAGAACACCACTAAGGTGTGTTTAAATTTGATAAGATAATTAGAATAACCCAATTGGAGAGATTACTCATTAAAAGAGGGAATGTATGAGATATATATAATACTTGGCCCTTATTTATCTCTTGTCATTAATATGTCCTAATCTAATTAAATGAATTTTTAACTGGTATGGATAGTTCCTTAGACCTCTTGTTTGATTTTTAATGATAATATATTTTGAAATGAGTTCCTAGTGTTATGTTAAATTGAAGTAATAATGTTTGACTTGGAATTTATGAATGGAATGACCAATGGTTTTTAAATAAATTGAATTTTAAATGGGAATGTGTTCTAACAAGAAATTATTTATTATTATAAATTAAATGCTTAATGGTGTATATAGAATTGTAAGTTGGCATGAGTGATTTATCGTAGACTATGATTGTTTATTTAGGGAAATGTGCATACTCTTTAATGTTAGGACTTGAACGATATTTATGAATTCCATGTATGATATCTTAGGGAAAATAAATGATGTTACACCTTGAGTGATACATGGATCACCTATTATGAATTCCATAGACATATAGGTTAAATGAAATATAATATTCCTTGAGTGATATAAGGGATAACAAGTAGGAATACCTTGGATGAGATCATATGAAAGATGAATTATGTTATTCCCAAGGTGATACCTAGATTCCCAAGTAGTAATTCCATGTAAAAGGTAATAGGGTAGATGAATCATGATATTACATGAGTGATACTATATTTCCAAGTAGTAATTAAATGGAAGATATCTTAGGGAAAATATGTTATTATTATTCTTGTTTTTTCAAAATTAGTTATACACATGTTTTCCCTCAACCTCATATATTGTATGGACATTGATATTGGGATTTTACTTCCAAGGACATGTATTCTATGGATCTACCATGGATCCTTTTTATATTACACATGGGTTCGTTGGATATGTCACTCAAATCCTAGCCAGTACTTTTTTATCCACGTGTATGATGAAAAAAAATCATAGACATTCTTATTGAGATCAAACCAGGTATTATCAATCAAGTATTCCATGGGGAACCTATTATCAACATGGGTTACATTTATTTACACCACTAACTATTGATTATAATACTTTCAAACGGTTTAATTTTATATTCCCTAGCTATATTAGTTATTGATGTTGTTAGTGGTGGCCTACTGAGTTTTACTCACACCCAGTTTGTGCCATCGTTTGGTACCAGGATAAACGTCATGGTAATAGGTTAGGATAAAGTGGATCCCCCACATGAATTTTATTTTTCTTTGGACATGATAGAAGGATTGAGATAAAGGCTCATGATGCCTATGAAGATAGTTATTTTGTATTTTTTTCTTTTATTATACTTGTGCTATATGTATTCTTACTTCCATACCCCCAAGAACCTAATATATATATGTATTCATACTTTGATGTATGCCTATATCATTTATGTATCTTTATCTCATCATTTTTATATGAATCTCATTACTGAATTCTATTGTTTATTTTATTTGTAAAATTTACTTTTGTTGATATCATTTATATTATCTTAAAATGTTTTATTATTTCTTATTTATTACCACTATCCTCCACTATGATAAAGAGGGTATATTCTCCCCACTATACTTATATTGACCCTCTCTTTTCATATATTAACATTACATAACTTTTGCAGAATACTTAAACCATTATACAAACAGACAACCAAAGAATGTATTAGTCCGGTGCCTTTGGAAACATGGAAGCATAAACATTGATACATAAATGAGCTACATAATCTCCCACTAGGTTGTTCTTGACTATAACTCTTCTTAGACACATCATACATAACACATATCTTCATAACCTCTGGGGAAGGAAACATAAAAGGGGTTATCTTAAATTCTTAGTAAGGGTAAATAAGGGAGATATGTAAGAATAATCATGAGTATAAGGGTATGAGAATATGATCATGAAAATTGAAGATCATACCCTGCATATCAAAGATCATATATACGAAACATGGAATAAATCTTGGCAGTTCATAAGACAAGGATCATAAGAAAATAATGAACATAATCCATATAATAATAACATAGGAATAAAACATGTAATTATGGCAGACACATAAGTATATAATATGATTTTCACAGTAACCAAGGCATCACTTCTAAAACCATATTGGTAGTATGGGTTCACTCCCCACACCATATTAGTAGTCACAGTTCACTCCCATGTCCATATTATTAGCATGCGTTCACTCTTTATAACATCTTGGTAGACATGGTTCACTCCCATTTCCATCTTAGTAGTCAAGGTCCATTCCCAAGACCATCTTAGTTTATCTCATGAGATATAAATCTTTACCCAATGTATTGGAGGTAGATATAGGTTCCACCCATCTCATAATGAAATCATACAAACATGTTACAAAAGATCATAAATAATAAAATCATAACCCATGAAATTAAATGGGTATTAGAAATATGTAATCATATCATAACCTATATAAAATACTAGTTTCATAATAATTTAATCATAAACATAACCCGTGAAAATAAGCAGGTTTCAAAAGCATAAAACCTATGAAATAAAAACACATTTCACAAATATAATTCCATCAAAAAATAACCCATTCAGAGAAATAATATGAATATAATCATTGAATAATTTCAAAATTAATTCATGAGTAACACCAAAATATGCCATCTTATATTATAAATAATTTTAAAAGATCTTTTAAAAGCATTTTCTGAGGAAAATATCCTTTCTTCTTTGAAAAATAATTTTTAAAACATAAATACCTTTGAAAATATTTTTATTTGAAAATTGATTAGAAAAAATATAAAGGATTATTTAAAAAAAAACATTTTTAAAATCACTTTTCCTTGAAAATGGGCTTCAAAGATCTTTTGAAAAATTTTTTGACAAAAAATTGTTTTTTTTATTTTTTTTTGATAACATGGATTTTGAATACAATATATTTATGACCAAAGAGAGAGACAATAATATTTTACTTAAAAACATTATATTAAGTAACAATGAGTGAAAAAATGGTACTAATACATTAGGATAACTTGAATAACCAGATGATAAGAAAATTCACGAGTGTTCTTAAGAGATTGTTCATGAGATTTTATTAATTGAAGAATAATCGTAAACAGTCTCAAAAATCAATGAGATTGTTTCAATAAACTCTTACCACTTGGTAACTTGGAATCATACTCTCCATTCATGAAAATTAAATTAAATATATATTAAAATATCATCAAAAAAGGATATTTATGATATAATACACCACAAAATATAATTTAGGTGTATAAAAAAAGATGAGTCTCCAAGAAAGAAATTTTGAACAAAACTATTATACCGATATGGTAAATTTTGAAACATAAAACCCATGAAAGAAATATCATAAAATTGATATGTGATTACCAATAAATTTAAGTATAAGAGACATAGAATACATTCATGGACAATATATACACCACACGAAATAAGTGAGCGGTGATTAGGGCATGTATCTCATGGAAATAAATGTGAGATGAAATTCTCTTTCCCTATGTTTTGTCTCTCTTCATAATAATACAAGATTCCTATATAATAAATGTAATTTTATTATACATATATTATATAATAATATTATTATATATTATATCACACATGGTTTTATTATGACGTTATATTACCCTCTTTTTAACAATTCTATGTTAAGTTTTCACTTCGGGTAATATTCGATTTGTTTTTTGTATGTGTCTTAATTTGTTATATCTTTGGTTCTTATACTTATATCATGATTTACATAATTTAAAACATAATATAAATAACATTTATATTAATTATATGTGTATTATAATAATCTATATAATATATATGTACAAAATGGAATACACCGTTCACAGAGACGGTAAGCCGCACATACACATGATTGTGGTTTCTGTTCTTATTGTTGTTTTGAAAAAAATCAAATAAAATATATGTATATATGTGTATAATATCATTAAATTATCATTATAATTTTATATATATAATATAATTTCACTAAAATTATCCTTAAAACATTCCATGTAGTGTGTGAACGAATCATGTCACTTTGAGGGGGCAATAGTGCACACTTCCTCAAACAAAATTATCATATTTATACCAAATGATAAGTAAAAAGATATGTATTGTAAAAGGAATAAAAAAGATTAAATACATAATAAATATAATATATGACAATATAAATAGAGTTTCTATCATAATTTCCATCATGATAGGTGGTAAAGGAAAAATGAACAATCATCATTTAGTGATGTGGTAGTTCTCCGTATACATAAATAATATATTCGTTACTCATTAGATGGATGTATATGTAAGTGTAGGTCTAAACCATAGAATAAAAACATATGAGTTTATTGAAGATATAAGTGTTTTTATACAATCATGGAATAAGGATATTGGAGGGGTGGAGAAAGAAAATAAAATAAAGGATCTTGAGAGAACGTGTTACCTTTTAACCGGTTTACTCCTTTTGGTTTGCACAAAAGGGATTCCTTGTATTACTTTATTCCCAAGGGAGGATTAAAAGAGGAATTGAGGGATGTTGGGGAGATATTCGGGTAGACGTTTTTTGTATTTCTCCAACCACAGATATCCTAGAGTAGGCGTCTAATATCAATTACAATAGCATGATTACAAGGAATAAAATCCAAAAGGGTCAAGAGTTTAGTAGTCTTGGTAAACTAGGTACATACATAAGTATTGTATTAAAAATTAATGCACTAATTGAAACCTATTTTTTTTTATTATATATAAATAAAAAATTCAAGGTTAACTTTATTCCATATAGTATATCCCTGAATATATTTCATAGTACACTTCTTGGATTCCTGGGGAAAGATACATAATAAGGGCGAACTCAAATGATCAGTAAGGGTAAGTAAAGCAGAAGCAATAATTGTTCAGTGAACATATATTAACATGGAAAGGTAAATAAATGATTATACATGGAATTAAAATAACTAGATAAGGAAAAATAAATATGGAAAGGTATGAAACTAAAACACATCTCATTTAATCAATGAACTTAAAATGAAATGTATCTATAGACATGTCGACACAAAATCTCATTAATGAATAATAACTAAAAATAAATGAGGGAAATGCTTGATTATTGGATGAAATATTTCCAATGTACATGGTACCTTTACCAAAAATACCTTTCATAATACGCTTGACAACATATTTGGTAAAAACCCATCTAAGGAAGCTAGCCAAATGACTTGTCCCATGAGACTACTAATGAATCTAGGGGCTACAACAGACCCCACCCGTCACATACTAAATCCAATGCATTCCTCATATGTAGAATAATTAATTTAATTAATAAATAATTTGAATCATCATAAAATATCCATATTGAATAAATAATATGGTTTTATCAAAAATTACCCAGTGGAGGATAAGTAACAACAAGGGCTATTGATGTTGATAAATGGAAATACCATTTAAAGATCATTAAAATATTCTTGGGGAAAATAATCTTTAAACATCCCAAAGTGTCCCATACCACTTTGAAATATTTAAATAATAATTACCCATGAATTAAATGAAACTATAATATTATTAGAATAAGGATATTCATGATATAAAATTTTAAAGGTAGTATATACACCATATAAAATAAACTAGGAAAATAATAACAATTAAGTCTCAATGGAATGTAAATTGATATGAAAATACCTTACTTTAAGAGTAGATTTTTAATAATGGGATCCATAAAAGAGTAATAATCAATTGAAATGTTTAATATCATTAAATAAAGTGAAATAATGATATAATATATAAAAATGGGTAGTATATACACCATATAAAATAAGTAAGCGATGTAAATGGTGTATGCCTCACAGAATAAAAAGTGAGACAATAATCCCTTACCTTGCATTTATTTTCAGGCGAACATCCTTTAACTTACTATATAATAAGATTATTTTAATTATATAATTTATTGAGTAATTTTTTAATGTTTATAATTACTTTTAATTCACTTATTACCATGTTGTATACAACTACTTAAACAATTATGTTTACGTCGATTGTTATGACCAAATTCAGTTTATGTGTCAAAAATAACTTCGGTAGGTTAAATATGCTCAAAGGAGACATTATATAAAAAATAAAAAATAATAATCATGACATAATTATTATATTTATACAACTATTATACATTTAAAATCAATAATTAAATATGGTTATGAAAAATGAAACAATGTTACAATCATCGAGATAGTAGGCCGTACGTATGCATGAGCAACGTTCCTATTTTTCAATGATCATTATGGAAAGAAGGTAAGTAATACTATATCTTAAATAAATATGATTATATCAAAAATAAAATATTATTTATTCATATATACTTATATATATAATTATTTTGATGTAAAAGGAATCACAACATGTTGAGGAGGCGATAGTCTTTTTTTAGGAAGGTGGTGCATCAGTCAAAGACCAAGACACAATTTATTAAATAAAAGAAAAGAGAACTAAATGAGTCTAAAATAAGTAATCTTATTACAATATTTGTCATATATAGGGAGAAGCTCATCCGGCAAGTCATCGCTCCAAGTTATGCCCTGGTTGATTCCCTTGTTAGCAAGATCGTCTGCAACCATGTTTGCTTCACGAAAGGCACGCATCACAATGAAGTTGGTCCCCATAAGAGAAGTAAGGTAGTTCATCCAATGGGTGGTTAGTGGCTAGGAAAGATGCCCCAAACCCTCCCAAATAGCATGGAAAATAGTGGTTGAATCACTTTAAATATGAATATTGTTCCAGCCCTTTTTCTTGGCAAAGTCAATGACATGTATAGACCCCATCATTTCTGCCACTAGAGACCATGAAATATCACAATTTACAAAGAATCACCCATGACACTGACCAATGTAGTCTCTGAAGATAGCACAACAACCCATGGGACCCGAGTTACCTTTAGAAGCACCATCCACATTCACTTTTATCCATCCCAGGAGCGAGGCTTTCCAGAAAACCTCAAAAGTGATCCGTGATTGTTTTTAGATCCCATCAATCCAAAGTCGACGAAGGATTTCAAAGTCTCCAACAGTGTTGTCACAATGCGCTTTCTGGATCGAAGCAGTATCCCTAATGGAAATGAGAATTCGTATCCTTCCTGTATTAAGATTGAATGAGATTTTTTTGAATAATATCATTTATATCATACCAGATCACATGGAGGAGTTCAACATCAACAGTTAGGAAGAGTTTCTTGATCTGTCGAGAGGAATCAAGTCCAACAATTCATTTTAATTAAGATCTGATTGAGTCAAGAAGTAACCATCTGAAGTAAAAAATGTCAGAAATATAATTCCAAAGGGAAGAGGCTGTAGCACAAGATAAGAATAGATGGTTAGTATCTTCTCTATGATGATGAAAAAAATGATAACCAGAGCAAAGTTGGTCCCCAAAATACTGAAGAAAAACTTCATTGGGGACACAGTTGTGGGAAAGATGCCAAACTAGAGTAAGCCTTGAGGGTTTAATATAGGGTTTTTCAAAATATTTCAACCAACAAAAATAAGGATCAGAGTTTGAAAAATTGTGTTTATAGAAACTTTTGGAATCAAGAATACCATTATGAGCAGGATCACAAATAAGGAAATCCTCAAAATTAGAGAAGGAATAATTATCAATAACATGAATGATGTTATCAGGAATGTTGAAGATATGAGATTTCATAACATATTTTATAGAGGTGTTGGTATTTTCTAGAAGGGAATTAGGAGAGACCATAGAGATAAGGGGGGGTTCTTGACTAGTTATCCATCTAAAAGTTCAGGGAAGAATCTATTATAACCATCCATCTATAATTATTTATAATATTAGAAAAATATTTCCTAATGGAGGGCCAAATAGAAGAGTTAATGTAGTTCAAATTTCCCTTATTTAAATTTGAAAGGAATCTTTTTTTAAAAAAAATGGAGTCATAATTGTTATGGATTAACCTTTAGGTGAGTCTTGATTGAAGGGAATCATTAAAAAGACTAATATTTTTGATTCCAAGACCACCTTTCTCTAAAGGTTTGAAACAAGTGGCCCATGGGATGGTTACAATATTTTTTTTTATGAATGATACCAGTCCAAATAAAATTATTAATGTAAACATTAATTTTCTTTAGAAGACCAGCATGCCATTTGTAGACCATCAGTGAGTAGACCATTTTGGAGACAATAGTATACTTCACCAGACAGATCCTGCTAGCCATAGAAAGGGACTTACCCTTCCAGGAGGACAATTGATTTATGATATAATAAACAACTTTGGAAAAGTACATGGATTTGTGTCTTCCAAAAAAGATAGGAACTCTAAGGTAGGTGAAAGGTAAGGATACTTATTTGATTCCTAGAATATTGATGACGCTATTTTTTCTATAAGAATAGAATTTTTTTACAAAGAAAACATATGATTTGTTATAGATTATAGATTGACCAGAGATTTCTTCATAATGAGACAAGTTATTTTTTAAGTTTTGAATATTATTTTTATCACCTTTCATGAATATGATGATATAATCATCATATAGAATATGTGTAGGCACATTTAAGTTTCTAGCATCCTGAATAGGTTTGAGCTTATTTTGATCCACAAGGTGGGTGAGAATTCTTCTTAGATAGTCCTCCACAATATAAAAGATAATGACATATATGGGATCACCTTTTTTGACTCCCTTGGTGATTTTAAAGTAACATTTAGGGGAACCATTGATAAGGATAGAGATGGAAGATAATTTGAATAAGGAATTTATCCTATTGGTGAAAGTGTCATTAAATACAAAGGACTGAAGGACTTTTAAGATGAAGCCCCAATCAATGGTATCAAAGGATTTCCTAATATCAATATTAGCGGAAATATTGCTTCATATGATGGCTTTATTGAGGGTGTTAGTACATTCATAGGCTAGGCAAATGTAGTCTTGTATAGACCATCCCTTGATGAAACCAAATTGATTCCAAGAAATAATTTTATTACATAAAGCAGAAAGTTTATTGGCAAGCAGTTTTGTAATGATTTTGTAAATAGAGTTAATAAGAGGGATGATAAGAATACAAAAATTGTATTCCTCATTCACCATATCCATAATGACCTCATGAAGGAGGCCATTTTTGATATTTGGGCAATTAAAAATATTATCCACTTAAGAGACCACATGACTGACAATTCCCTCCTCAAAGTTAATGAGGACATCATCGTCCCTAAGAAGTAAAAGGGGTCTACAAGATATTCTGATTATTTGAAGAGAGTTATAGAAATTAGTATTTCTATCACTATAAGAAAGAAATTTTGTTTTAAAAATTTGTTTACATATGATTTCTTTAAGGTTAAGAAGCGAATTAAGTTTCATGGAAGTATTGATTTAAAGCTGGGGTCCAAGGAGAAATCAGAGATAATAGAAGTGGATTGAATTTGGATAAATTCATGATCAAGGTTAGAGATATACTTGTCCATTTGTTTATATTTATAACTAAACCAACCTTTGAGACATATTTTGAGGTGCTTTAATTTGGTAACAAAAGCAAAAGCATCATTGAGATGATTCATATAATCCCAACACTTTTTTATGATGTTAGAACATTTGATGTCTACAGATCGACCATTGTTATATTTGAACGGAAGGATAGGTTTAAACCTTTTTGTGAAAAGACTAAAAATATTGGTATGATGATCTGAATTAATTTTAGGAAGGGTGATGCTAGAAATGGTGTCCCAAGTGTCCAGAGTAGGGATATTTTTAAAAGCCCTATCCAATTTGATGGCAACAACCCTATTGTAGTGTCTTCTATACCAAGTGAACTTGGCACCAGTGAGGATAATTTATACTAGGTAACAATCTTAAATGAAATTTATAAATTATCTTGAGGAAATAGAATAATGGTATGGTAAAATTTTCTCACTGGAGGAAATAATAGCAAGAGGCAGTAGTCCACACGTATACGAACGATGTTATCACTTTGTGTGTGAAAGATTAAAAAAGAAAATGATATATATATATATATATATAATATTTATAGAAAGTAAATTATGTAATAAATATAATATATAAGTTGTGTATGTCACATATTTTTAATTAAAACCATACCTTATACAATCTATGTATAGTGTGAATGAATCACATCACTTTGAGGGGGCGATAGTCCACACTTCCTCAAACGAAATTATCATATTTACACAAGATGAAAATCATAATGGTATATTCTAAATACAAATTAAATAATAATAAATAAATTATAAATATAATATATAAAATATATAAATATAGTTTACATCATAATGTCCACCATTATAGGTGGTAAAGAAAAAATGAACAATCATCATTTCATGAGACAATAGTTCACTGTACACAGAAACAGTATGTTCATTACACATTAGATGGAGGTGTGTGTAATTTAGATATAAATATTAACATAAAAACATACTAGTAAATTTATTATACTTTTTTTATCTAATAATATAATAATAAGAGTTTAGGGAGTGTAGAATCAAAATAAAACTAAAAATCTTGGGGGAAGTTTGTTACCTCTTATTCGGGTAACTCATTTTGATTTGTACCAAAAGGGTTCCTTAGATTACTTCAAGATAAAGGTGAGGCTTATAGTATGAGGGTAGGTATGTTTAGGAGATATTTTATAAGTGATGTTTCTAGCCAAAGTGGATTTATAGTTGTGAGAAAGTGGGAGGAGAGGAGGCCTTTTTATAGTGGAGGTGGAGTGACACTCTTGTAATATTTTTAAAAAGGAATTCCATACACATTTTTTTACATTTAAAGTGGATCCAATAATGGACCCTATTATATAAAATGGATTCTAGTGTCTAAATATGGCCATAAAATGCATGTTTTACAAGTTTATAGGTCGTTTCATGCCTTAAGTTTAAGGTTTAGTCATTTATTAAGATGAATTTTCTCTTAATTATTGTAATTAATTTTATCACTTTCAGTAATCATTTTGGTAAATTTTTTTGACCTTATTAGAAATTATAAATTATTAAGATTACAAATATGGAATCCATTTTTCCAAGTTCAAAACGCATAATTGGTGGAAATTAATTTAAAAATCATTCTACGGCCAGGACAACAATGCATGTTTTTAAAGTACAAACATCCAAAAGTTTGATAAATTTCTGTAGTCAATTTCAAAGTGAAATTTATTCCAATGAACTAAATTGAATTAATTGATAAAAATATGATCTAATTAAACTTTAAAATAAATTTAAATTATAATTTAACCTTATAAACAGATCAGATGAAAAAGCAGTTTTGAGTTAAAATGTAGTATTTTTCACTATTCCTTAAAAAAATGAAACTTCATAGAAAAATACCAAAAATTTATAATAACCTAAATTGCAAGTTTTTATTTCAAATATAAAGTTTATTTTGACATATTAAATTTATAAAATGGTAAAAAATTGGATTTAAAATGGGTTCTTCATTAATAGGAGGTTAAAGAGCCTTAATAAAAATATAGGTTTTTATGCGTAAAATTGGGTTATTTATCATCTTATGCCTATAAAATATATTTGATGAATATAAAAATATTCTATTGAATATATAATATATATATTACATTAATACCACTCACTAATTGTAATTAAATAAATATTTTATAATAAAACAACTTTTTGAGCATAAAAAATTGTTTTCAATAAAAATATTCACTTTATGTTCAATTGCTTCTTATATTAATTTCTAATTAATCTGTATATTTTAATTAATTTTATATTTATGTAAAAAATAATTTTTATAAGTTAGTTATTACTATTCATAAATACTAATTTAATGGTTATGTTATATATAAAAATATTTTAATAATATATTATTGTTCGGTGAATCTCGATCATGAATGTAATGCAATCCATTGAAGAAGGTCACTCTTATGTGTAACATACACTAACATGGTATTTCATGAATTGAAATATATAGAATATATTTAATCTATTTTAAATAGTAAATATATTATAAAGTATTTGGATATTATATTCACTTACGTTCTTAGTGTTGCATGTTATACATGATATCAAATTCAATATTCCTACTTTAGATTTTCAGGGTGTTACATCCTCCCCACCTTAATTAAATTGTGTTTTTACAATTTAAACTTGATATTGGTCATATATTGTTTGATACTTCCTATTTTTAAAATCCCACATCATGATAAGGCTTTATAATACATCCTTTATAAAAGAAATAATGGAAATTACAAAGGTCACATAGACTAACATGTAACTAGGTCTCTAAGTTGGAGAACATTAGCAGAAAGTAGAGATATGTACTTGGAGGAAAAGCGTAAATATTTATAATGAGTGACTGAGGTCATCAATAAAAAATAAGTTAATTTTTAATATAAATTTTAGGGCCTAAAATCCATAAATCAATAATGATTTGTAAGACATAGGTTTAATAGAAATTAAGGTATTAGGAAAACATTTTATTTCTAAGTCATTTTTCTAATGTCGAGTAATTCATTTTTCCCAATGATATAATTAAATGTACTTACTTGATATATTTCTATAAAAATAGTCTCATCCTTTGATTTTTATTCGATAAAATTATAATTCATCCCTTCAATCCTAGAAATTAATTTCCAATAATGATTTTTTTTTCTATTCCTGAAGTACTAGAAGAAACTTTTAAAGGATCGTAAGGCCTATAAAAGAGTGAAAATTATAACTATTTTTCTATAACTATTTTCCAAAACTAATATGCCTAAGTAATTAATATATAACCATAAAAATAAACACTACTGATTCATCATTAATATTTATTCATAAAATTTTTCAACTAAAGACACTGACTTATTAACCAGGACATTGTGTAAGTCAGTGGCTGGAGAGAAACCCTTTTCATCCTTCGGTCAAAGGCTTCAAGTCCCATGGAATTTTCGGAAATTATTGGTTGTCACCCAGCACATAGGTTTTCCTTTTCTTTATATATATTAATATATTTTCTAAAATAAATATGATGGACATCCCTGTAATTAGGTTAATCACTAAATAGCCTTTTAACTAAGGGTTTTAATAAAATCTCAATACATAAATACTTCATCCATTTATTTACACATAAGCCCTTCATTAGTCTAGGGTTTCTCTATAATATCATTTAAATTATTTCTAAATCATTACACCTTATATTAAATATAAAACACCTTTGGTTTAACCTAGGTTACTCATTTTCAAAATCCTTCATAGTAGTTTGTAAATAAAATGTGAATTATCCAAATCATATCCCCCAGGAGTGTCAAAATAGGTGTGTAGTAAGGTCCATTGTCATATAACAGGTTACCCTGAGTTAGGCTTAGAACACCTTGTCAGAGTTAGTATTTTTAGGTACATCTATACAAGAACCACATCTACTTATAGTATCCCGAAAAGAATGTATTTCTAGGAAAACTATACAATCTATATCTAACTGAAACTTTAGGATGTTATTATATACATATCCTCAAATTATAAATTAAGATTAAGTTTTCCAATCCATTTTTTCCTAAATCTAGTTCCCAAGGTTTCTAATATACTTCCCCTAATACCAACTATAGCAACCTAACCCCAGATGGCCTAGATTTGGTGTCTACTATCAATTACATTGGCATGATTATAGGGAATCAAATCCTAAAGGACCTAGAGTTTAGTTGTTTTGGTAAAATAGATATATACATGAGTTGTATTACAAATGAATGCACTAATTACAACATAATTTTTATTCTTCTTTATAAATAAAAACATCAAGGATAACTTTAATACATATATTATATCCCTACATATCTTTTATAGTACACTTCTTGAATTCCTGAGGAAAGAAACTTAATAATGGCAAGATCAAATGCTCAGTAAGGGTAAGTAAAGTAGAATCAATGAGAATAAATTAATATGGAATGAAAAATAACTGATATCTCATTCCATTAAAATAAATAGATAAGGAAAAATCAATATGTAAAGGTATGAAACTAAAACACATGAAATTTAATCAATGAACTAAAAATGAAATGTATTTATAGATATGTCAATGAAAAATCTCATGGATTAATAATAACTTAAACTAAATGTGGGAAATACTTGATTACTTGACACCATTTTTCCTCAGTATGTGGTACGATTACCATCAAAACTTCTCAGAAGACGATTTACAACATATAGGGTAAAAATCTATCTAATTTGGATATCCAAATTAATCATTCCATGAGACTACCAATGCATCGAGGAGAAATAATGCCCCCACCCATCACATACTAAATCCAATGCATTCCACATATGTAAAATAATTTATTTAATTAATAAATAATGTGCCTCATCATCAAATGTAAATATTGAATAAAGAGTATGATTTTATAAATAATTCCCTAATGAAGGATAATCAACAACAAGGGTTGTTGATGTTGATGAATATAAATACCATTTAAATATCATTAAAATATTCTTGAGGAAAATAATCTCTATACATTCTAAAGTGCCCCAAAACACATTGAAACATTTAAATAATAATTTTCCATGAATAATATTAAACTTATAATATCATGATAATAAAAATATTCATTATATAACATATAAAATGTAGTATATATAACATACAAAATAAACTAGGTGAATAACAATAATTAAGTCTCAATGGAATGTAAATTGAGGTGAAAATCCCTTACTACATGAGTAAATTTTGAATCATGGGATCCATGAAAGAGTAATAATCAATTGAAATGATTAAAATCATGAAATAAATTGAAATAATGATATAATATATCCAAATGGGTATTTGATACATCACACAAAATAAGTAAGCGGTGTAAATGGTGTATTTCTCATGGAATGAAAAGTGAGACAAGAATCCCTTACCTTGCATTTTCTTTTGGGTGAACGACCTTTAACTTATTTTATAGTAAAATTATGTTAATTAAATAATTTATTGAATTTTTTTTCATGTTTATCATTAATTTTATTTTAATTATTACCATATTGTATAAAAAAACTTAAAAAATTATGTTTATGTCAGTTGTTTTGACCAAATTTGGTTTATGTGTTATAAATAACATTGGTAGGTCAAATATGGTAAAATGGGTCATTGTATAACATATATAGAATAATAATCATGAAAAAATTATTAAATTTATATTTATATATATATATATTATATATTTAAAACCAATCATTAAATTTAGTTATGAAAAATGAAACAAAGTTACACTCATAGAGACGTTAGGTTGTACGTACACATGAGTAACATTCCCATTTTTCAATGACCATTATGGAAAGAGGGTAAGTAATAATATATCTTAAAGAATGATAATTATTTCATAAATACCACATTATTTAATCATATATTCATATATATAGAATTATTATGATGTAAAAGGAATCACATCATGTCGAGGAGGTGGTAGTCCACACATCTACAAATGTCTTTATCACGTTGTGTGTGAAAGGGTAATAAAGAAAATGATATATATATATATATATATTATATTTATATAAAGTTAACTATATAATAAATATCATATATATTTTTGTGTATGTCACATATTTTTAATTAAAACCATACTTTATACATTCCATGTATAGTGTGAATGAATCACATCGCTTTGAAGGGGAGATAGTCCACACTTCCTAAAATAAAATTATTATATTTACATAAGATGAAAAGCATAAATTTATGTTATAAATAAAAATTATATAAGAACAAATACATTATAAATATAATATATATCATATAGAAACATATTTTCCATCCTAATTTTCACCATTAGAGATGGTAAATGAAAAAGGAACAATCATCGTTTCATGAGGAAATAGTTCTCTATACACAGAATCATTATGTTTTGTTACCCATTAGATGAAGGTGTGTGTAAATATAGGTATAAATTTTAAAATAAAAAATAATAGTATATTTTGGATAATGTTTTTGTTATATAATCATATAATAGTAGTATTTTAGGGATTTTAGAGTAGAAATAAAACTAAAAATCATGAGGACATTTGTTACGTCTTATTCGGGTAACTCTTTTTGGTCTATACCAAATGGATTCATTGGATTGATTCATGAACAAGGTGAGGATTATATTAATTGGGGGGGGGGGGAGGGGTGTTTAGAAGATATTTGGAAATAAATTTTTCTAGAAAACGTTTCTTGATAGGTGTGAGGAAATGGGAGTATATGAGGTCTATTATAGTGGAGGAGGAGTGACACTCCTGTAATATTTTCACAAAGGAATTACATACACGTTTTTCACATTGTAAGTGGATCCAACAATGAACCCAATTAGATACAATGGATTATATGGTAAAAATATGTACATAAAATGTATTTTGGACAAGTTTATAGTTTGTTTTAGGCCTTAATTTTAAGGTTTTATCCTTTATTAAGCTTAATTTTCTCTTAATCATTGTAATTAATTTTAATTATTTTCACTAATCATTTTGGTAAAAAATAGTTTATATTATTGGAAATTATAAATTATTCTTATTAAAAATATTTAATCCATTTTTTCAAATTCAAAACACATAATATTTAGAAATTAATTTAAAAATCATCTCCCGAGTGGGATGGCAATGTAGGTTTTAAAAGTAAAAACGTTCAAAAGTTTGATAAGTTTTTATTGTGAATTTAAAAATAAAATTGATTTAAATGACCTAAATTAGATTAATTGATAAAAATATGATCTAATTGAACTTTAAAACCGATTTAAAATATAATTTATCCTTATAAATAATTCATATGAAAATGCAGTTTTGTATTAAAACTCAATATTTTTCACTATTCATTAAAAAATGAAACTTCACAGAAAAATACCAAAACTTTATCCTAACATAATTTTTAGTTTTTTATTTAAATTATGAAGTTTATTTTTATATATTAAATTTATATAATAGTTAAATATTGAATTTAAAATGGGTACTATATTAAAAGGTGGTAAAAGTGCCTTAATAGAGATATTGGTTTTTATGTGTAAAATTGGGTTTGTTCTTATCTTATGCTTATAAAATACATTTGATGAATATCAAAAATATTTTATCAAATATAATATATATATATATATATATTAAATTGATATAACTCACTAATTATAATTAATTTAATCTATTAGAGTAAAACAACTTTTTGAGCATAAAAAATAGTTTTCTATAAAAATATTCACTTTATATTCAATTGCTTCTTATATGAATTTATAATTAATTTGTAACAAATTAATTCAGTTTATGTTTGTGTAAACCATAATTTTCATATATTATTTATTAATAATCATAAATACTAATTTAACGTCTTTGTTATATATAATAATATTTTAATAATATATTATCGTTCGGTGAATGTCAGTCATGCATGTAATGCAAGCCATTGAAGAGGGCCATTCTTGCGTGTAACGTATGCTAACTCGATGTTGCATGAATTGAAATACATATAAGATATTTGATATATTTTAAATAGTAAATATATTATAAAGTATTTGGATATTATATTCTCTTATGTGCTTGTTGTTGTGTGTCATACACCCTATCAGATTCAATGTTCCTACTTTATATTTTCAGGGCGTTACATTTTCCCCACCTTAATTAAATTTCATCCATGAAATTTAAACTCTGTCTTGGTGATATATTTTTTAATACTTCCTTTGTTTGAAATAACACATAATCATAAGGGTTCATAATACATTATCTATAAAATAGATAATGGGAAGTACAATGGTCACATGGACTAACATGTAACTAGGTATCTAAATAGGAGAACATTAATGTAAATTAGAGACATGTACTTTAAAAAAGCATCAATATTTATAGGGAGTGATTTAAGTCATCAATCACAAACAAGTAAATGATAAATATAAATTAGAAGGTATCAAAGCCATAATTATTTGACAATTTAAAATACACAGGTTTAACAAAAATTAAGGTATTAGGAAAAAGTTTTATTTCTAATTAATTTTTCTAATCTTCAGAAATTTATTTTTTGCCTAAGGATATAATTAAATATACTTACTTGAAATATTTATATAAACAAAGTTTAATCCTCTGGTTTTTCATTGATCTAATTCTAATTCATCCCTTTACTCTTAGAAATTAATTACCAATAATGAATTATTTTATGCCTAAAGTACTAGATGAAAATTTTAGAGGATCTTAAGGCCTATAAAAGAGTGAAAAGTCTAAATATTTATCTCTAACTATTTTCCAAAACTAATATGGTTAAGGAATTAATATATAATCCTAAAAATAAACACTACTGGTTCGTCATTAATATTTATTCATCAAATTGTTCAACTAAAAAATAATGACTTATTTACCAGGACATTGTGTAGGTTAGTGGTTGGAGTGAAACCCTTATCATCCTTCGATCATGGGTTCAAGTCCCATGGCCTTTCCAGACTTTATTGGTTGTCACCCGATATATAGGTTTTCCTTTTCTTAAAAAATATTAATATATTTTCCAAAATAAATAGAATGTACGTCCTTGAAATAAGGTTAATTAATAAATATCCTTTTAACTAAGGTTCTTAATACAATATCAATGCATACATACCTCATCCAATTATTTCCACATAGGTCCTTCCTTGGCCTATGGTTTATCCATAATATCTTTTATAGGATTTCTAAATCATGAAACATTATCTTCAATCTAAAACACCTTAGATTTAACCTTGGTTATTCATTTTTAAAATCCTTCATAGTGGTTTTTAAAGAAAATGTGAATTATCCTAAGAATATCTTCTAAGAGTGTAAAACTAGGTGCGTAGTATGGCCTGTTGTCATGTACCAGGTTACCCTGAGTTAGGATCAGAACACGTTATTAGAGTTGTTACTCCTAGGTCATATATTACAGAACCACGTCCACTTATAGTATCCAGATAGATATGTATTGCTAGTAAAACTACATATTCTCTATCTAACTT
The DNA here is from genome assembly GCA_963277665.1 of Viscum album. Taxonomy (NCBI): domain Eukaryota; kingdom Viridiplantae; phylum Streptophyta; class Magnoliopsida; order Santalales; family Viscaceae; genus Viscum; species Viscum album. Next base: position 1,457,027,190 of record OY728148.1, read on the forward strand.
AAACTTTAGGATGATATTCTATAATTATACTAAAATTATAACTTAGGTTTATGTTATCTAATCTATGTTTTCCTAAATATAGTTCCCAAGGTTTATAATAAACTTCACGTGATACCAACTATAGCACCCTGACCCTAGATATCCTAGAGATGGTGTCTTATATCAATTGCATTGGCATGATTATAGGGAATCAAATCCTAAAGGATCGAAAGTTTAGTAGTCTTGGTAAACTAGATACATACATGAGTTGTATTACAAATTAATGCATTAATTACAACATATTTTTCTTATTATTACTAAATAAAAACTTCAAGGATAACTTTATTCCATCTACTGTATCCTTTTACATCTTTCATAGTACACTTCTTGGATTCCTAGGGAAGGAAACATAATAAGGGTGAGTACAAATGCTTAGTAAGGGTAAGTAAATAAGAACCGATAATGAATCAATGAGAATAAATTAACATGGCTAGGTAAATAAATGATAACACATGCAATTTAAATAACTAGATAAAGAAAAATCAATATGGAAAGGTATGAAAATAAATCACAATACATTTAATCAATTAACTAAAAATGAAATGTATCAATAGATATATCGATGAAAAATATCATGGATGGATAATAATTGAAACTAAATGATAGAAATGATTCATTATTGGACACTATGTTTCCTAGGTACATGGTACATTTACCATAAAGGACTTTCATAAGATAGTTTACAACATATAAGGTAAAAACTCATCTAAGTTGGATATCCAAATGACTCGTCCCATGAGATTACCGATGCATCGAGGGGTTTTAGCATACCCCACCCATCGAATTCTAAATCCAATGCATTTCTCATATGCAGAATAATTTATTTAATTAATAAATAATGTTCCTTATAATAAAACATACATATTGAATAATTAATATGGTTTTATTAACAATTACACAGTGGATGATAAGTAACAACAAGTGTTATTGATGTTGATCAATGGAAATACCATTTAAAGACCATTAAAACATTATTGAGGAAAAAAATCTTTAAACATTCCAAAGTTACCCATACCAATTTGAAACATTTAAATAATTATTCCACATTAATTAAATGAAACTTATAATATCATGAGAATAAGGTTATTAATGATATAATATTTTAAAGTTAGTATATACACTATATAAAATAAAATGGGTGCATAAAAATAATTAAGTCTCAATAAAATGTAAATTGAGATGAAAATTCCTTACTACATGAGTAGATTTTGAATCATGGGTTCCATGAAAGAGTAATAATAAATTGAAAAATTTAATATCATGAAATAAAGGGAAATAATTATATAATATATCAAAATGGGCATTAGATACATCACACAAAATAAGTAAGTAGTGCAAATGGCGTATGCCTCACAGAAAGAAGAGTGAGATATGAATCCCTTACCTTGCATTTCTTTTCAGGTGAACGTATTTTAACATCATTTATAATAAAAATATGTTAATTATATAATTTATTGAGAAAATTTTTCATGTTTATAATTAATTTTATTTCACTTATTACAATGTTGTATACAACTACTTAAACAACTATGTCTATGTCGGTTGTTTTGAACAATTTCAATTTATGTGTCAAAAATAACTTAGGCTGGTCAACTATGGTCAAAGGGGTCATTATTTAACATCTCCAGAATAATAATCATGATGTAATTATTATATTTATGAATTTATTATACATTTAAATCTAGTAATTAAATATTGATATTAAAAATGAACCAATGTTACACTCATGGAGACGGTAGGCTATATGTACACATGAGTAACGCACCCATTTTTCAATGATCATTATGGAAAGATGGTAAGTAATACTATATATTACAAAATTATAATTATATCATAAATACTATATTATTTAATTTTATATACTTATATATATAATTCTTATTATGTAAAATGAATCACATCATGTATAGGAGGCGGTAGTCCGCACGTCCATGAATAACGTTGTCACTTTGTGTATGAAAGGGTAATAAAGAAAATGATATATATATATATATATTATTTATAGAAAGATAATAATTTCATAAATATCATATGGATGTTTTTTATGTAACATATTTTTATTTAAAACTATACTATATACATTCCATGTATAGTGTGAACGAATCACATCGCTTTGAGAGGGCTGTAGTCTAGAATTCCTAAAATGAAATTATCATATTTACACAAGATGGAAAGAATAAAGTTATGTTATAAATAAATATTATAGAAGAATAAATATATTATAAATATACTATATATAATATATATCATATATAAATATATTTTCTATCATAATGTCCACCATTAAAGGTGGTAAAGGAAAAATGAACAATCATCATTTCATGAGGTAGAAGATCGTTGTAAACAGAAATAGTATGTTCATTACCTGTTTGATAGAGTTGTGTGTACATTTAGGTATAAATATTAACATACAAAATCCTAGTATATTTTGGATACTTTTTTTGTTATTTAAACATATAATAATAAGATTTTAGGGAGTGTGGAATGGAAATAAAACTAAAAAGCATGAGGAAGTTTGGTACCTCTTATTCAGGAAACTCCTTTGGGTTTGTACAAAAAGGGTTCCTTGGATTTATTAATTCCCAAGACGAGGATTATAGGATTAGGGGAGTTATTTTTAGGAGATATTTGGGAAGTTATTGGTCTATCCAAATTGTCTTGTGTTGTGTGAGGAAGTGAGAGGAGAGGATACCTTTTATAGTGGAGGAAGAGTGACACTCTTGTAATATTTTCACAAAGGAATTATATACACATTTTTTTACATTGAAAGTGGATCCAATAATAGACCCCATTAGATAAAAGGTATGATATGGTCTAAATATTTCCATCCAATGGATTTTTTTACAATCTTATAGATCTTTTTAGGCCTTCGATTTAAGGTTTAGTCCTTTATTGAGTTTAATTTTCTCTTAATTGTTGTAATTAATTTTAATCACTTTCACTAAGTATTTTGGTCAAAAAGTATGTTTAAATTATAAAAAATTATAAATCAAGTTGATTAAAAATATTGAATCCATTTTTTTAAATTAAAAACATATAATTGGTAGAAATTAATTTAAAAATCATCCTGTGGGTGAGATGAAAATGCGAGCTTTTAAAGTAAAAACGTCCAAAAGTTTGATAAGTTTTTGTTGTCAATTTCAAAGTGAAATTAATTACAATGATCTAAATTGGATTAATTGATAAAAATATGATCTAATTAAACTTTAAAACCAATTTAAAATATAATTTAACATTATAAACAAATCATATGAAAAAGTAGTTTTGAATTAAAATTCAATATTTTTCACTATTAATTAAAAAAATGAAAGATCACAGAAAAATAAAAAAAATTCATCCTAACCAAATTTTTATGTTTTTATTTAAAATATGAAGTTTATTTTGACATATTAAATTTATGGAATGGTCAAAAATTGGATTTAAAATGTTTTCACCATTAAAATGAGGTAAAAGTGCCTTAATAAAAATATAGGTTTTTATGTGTAAAATAAGGATTGTTCTTATCTTATTCCAATAAAATATATTGGATGAATATAAAAATATTTTATTAAAATATATATATATATATATATATATATATTAAATTTATATAATCCACTAATTATAATTAATTCAATCTATTAGAGTAAAACAACCTTTTGAGCAAAAAAAAAGTTTTCAATAAAAACAATCACGTTATATTCAATTGATTATTATATTAATTTATGATTAATTTTTAACCAATTAATTAATTTTATATTTTTATAAAACATAATTTTTATAAGTTAGTTATTACTATACATAAATACTAATTTAATGACTATGTTATATATTATAATATTTTAATAATATATCACTATTCGGTGAATCTCAATCATGCATGTAACACAAGCCATTGAAGAAGGTCACTCTTGTGTTTAATGTATACTGACTCAGTATTGAATGTATTGAAATATATAGAATATATTTAATATATTTTAAATAGTAAATATATTATAAATTCTTTAGATATTTTATTTCCTTACATGTTTGGTGTTGCGTGTCATACACGCTATCAGATACAATGTTAAAAGTTTATATTTTTTAGGAATTAAATTTCTTAATCCTAAGTGGATTGATAGGTGAGAGGAAGTGGGAGGAGAGGTGGTAGTTTTATAGTGGAGTGACACTCTTTTAAATTTTGGGAAAAGGAATTCCACCCACGTTTTTCCCATGTCAAGTGGATCCAATAGTGAAAAAAATTTGAGCTAAGGGAGGATAGGATCTAAATGTTGCTAGAAAATATATTTTGGATAAATTTATAGGTTGTTTTGAGCCTTAAGGTTATGTTTTAGTCCCTTATTAAGATTTATTTAACCTTAATCGTTATAAATAATTTTAATCACATTCACTAATATTTTTTGTCAAAAACTATTTTGACCTTATTAAACATTATAAATTATTATGATTTAAAATTTGAAATCCATTTCCACAAATTCTAATCACATAATTGGAAGAAATAAATTTAAAAGTAATCCTGCAGTCGGGTCGACAATGTAGGTTTTTAATGTAAAAATGATCAAAAGTTCGCCAAGTTTTTATATCCAATTTCAATGTGAAATTGGTCATAATGACCTAAATTGGATTAATTGATAAAAATAAAATATAATAAAAATTTTAAACCAAATTAAAATATAATTTATCCTTATAAATAAATTAGATGAAAAAGCAGTTTTGAATTAAAATCTTGTATTTTTTACTATTCATCAAAAAATGAAATTTCTCAGAAAAATCCCAGAAATTAGACTTAAGACAATTTAGGAATTATAAATTCAAAAATGAAGTTTATTTTATCAAATTAAAATTATAAATATTTATAAAATTGATTTTATTATTTTTCACAAAAAAGATCTAAAAAGCAGTTTATTTAAGAAATAAATATTTTAAAACATATAATGTCTTTACCGAAAAATATATATTTCATTATCAACATGTTTTATTTATATAAAAACATTACAAACAATATTTAAAAAGTAGTTATTAATATTCATATTACTAAGTTTAACAGTTAGGTTTTAATTGTTTTGTTTAAATAATTATAACATTAAAATGATGTTTCATAGAAACTTAGTGTTGCGTATAACGTACGCCAAGTCGGTGTTGCATATAACATCAGAAAAGTTGGTGTTGCATGTATCATATGCCATGTAGGTGTTGTGTGTAACATATTATAGGTCGATGTTTCATGTAACGTATGCCAAGTTGGTGTAGTGTGAAAGGAATGTTTTGACTTGGTGTAAAGCAACATATCAATGAAAATTTAATTTATTTGAGAACAAAAGGTCCATAAAAACTTGATGTGTAAATTATACCCCATTAAAATTAATTTATCCCTCAAAATTTTTTATTTGGGTAAAAAATAAGGATACTTATGCTTCATCATATCCTGAAGTTCCTACATAGCTTCCTCGAATTGTTGATTTCTGCACAAAACTTTAACCAGGTGAGTGGTATTGTTATGTAGAACTTTCTCTGTATGGTCCACAATTTCAACTAGTTGTCCCTCATAAGAAAGATCCTTCTCCTATGGTATGACCTATGAGTTCAGTACATGTGAATGTTTAGGTATTTACTTCATCATGAGACATACATGGAACACATCATAGACTTGAGATAGATTTGTAGGATGTTCCAAGAGATATGATACCGTCTTGATAAAATAAATAATATCAAAGGGAATGATATACATATAGCTTAGTTTACCTTTTTTTGAATCTCATAACTTTTATCTAGGATGAGATTCATAGAAACAAATTTTCACGAACTTTGAAATCTCCATCACACTGACGATTATCAACACAAATTTTATGCTGACTTTGAGCTGCCTTTATATGTTGCTGAATGGTTATAACATTCTCGACCATTTTTTCAATGATATCAGGTCCCAATAGATTTATTTCTCTAAAATTATCCAAGAACATTGGATTTTTACATTTCTTCCCATAGAGGGATTCCTATAGTTCCATCTAAATGCTTGAGTAAAAGCTATTATTGTAAGAAAACTCAACTAGAGGAAGGTGTTTATCCCAACCACCTTTGAAATCCAGAGAAAATGATATCAACATATCCTCTAGGGTTTAAATTTTTATTTTAAACTGACCATCTGTTTGAGGATTATAAGTGTAACGACCCGATAAACCATGTTTTGAGTATCGAAAAGTTTGTTTTACAATGTCACCCGATAAGTGAACAAACAATCATCTAATAAGATAATACTAATAATAAAATAGAAAAATGCATCAAATGAATGAAAGGCCCTCTTATTCAAATGAGTAACATCTCGGTGGCTACAACTCACACTGATCGAACAAGAAGATAAGCTAACCAAAAATCCCAATTAAAAACCCGATTACAATTATAGGGAGACTGCTTAAAAACACCAGGACCCCAAGAAGGTGGTAAGGGTCTTTGGCATCCATCAAAATAAACGTGAGGATGGCTGAAGCCACAACAACTGTGCTGAGCACCAAGGGAATCACACGAACCATCTCTTCCTTTCTCCTTCAATCACCTTGAGTGAGGGATACCCCAAGACCAGACTCTTTATAAGAACACTAATTTGACCGTTGAACCCTAACAACTATAAATATGACCGTTGGCTCCCCCATGATTCTCCTAATGTTTTATTTCGGACCATTGGAGATAAGAATGGTTTACCCCCAAAAGGGTCAAAAATTTAATTATGTAATTTGCCTTAATATTTAAAGAATGACATCAATGATAATATAATTAATTTATTTCTTGTTTTCCCAAAATATGAATTATATTTTATGTTTCAAAATGGTGAAAATTAATATTATTTTTTTCCACTATTTACTGTACATGATTTTAACTTGAGCAATTAAACTTTTATTTTGTAATTATATTAAATCTGATGGATTTTTACTTTATGAGTTATATATATATGTTGCATCAAACCTTAAATTAAATGTATTATTTTCATCTCTAAATTAAATATAAGTGATAATATTAATGAGAATGTTTATAATTTGAATTAACAGTTTTAAAAACTATGTCAAATCATGATTTCATTTACTTATGTGTTTCCTAATGGTAATATTTATATCAACGCACTCTTATTTTTGAATTTGAAAATAAGTTGTGATGTTGTTATGGTAAATGTTTAATTGTATTAATAACAATGATATCAATCTTTAATTATGGAAAATTAATATAATTAACAAAGGAAAAAAAATATATGGTTTTGATAAGGGTGTATTAATTATTAAATGACCCATGACTTGCCTTAAAATAATAAAAGTTGATTAATAATTGTATGTTAATAATAATTATAGGTGTAATAAAAGAATATTTATAGGATAATAGATTATATGATAATTGTTATGTAATATTTTAATTTGTTAATAAGATAACATATGATAATGATATATATATAATAAGGGTAATAATATAAAAGAAAGAATATCAACATTGAGATATTAGAGATGATAAAAAAACCCGCATGGAGAAAGTCATGTGCCAAAAAAAAGGGGAAAAGGGGGAGGGATCAGGTTGGCTGGATAATCAAACAAAAATAATAATATAAAATAATAAAAATGGGGACAATTCAGGGAGGAGTCCACCTCCTCGCACCGCAATCCAAACTGACGCCACTTTTGCCCAGCCGTCGGATCCAGCTCTTTCAATCGCAGCCGTTCATTTAATTACGGATCTTCCTCCGACGTCTCGCTTTTTCTTCCTCGCACGCGCCGAACCAGTAGGTTAGGATGCGTTTTTCTTTCTTCTCATAGGCCAGTGAGTAGACCCGGCTTTGCTCCCTCATTTCCATAGAGTCGGCACTGACTTCGCCTCGGATACCCGGGTCAACGTCTCCACGAAGAGTCCGCTGTTTTTTTAAAACCCCAGTTTGCACCGAAACAAGGAGAGATCTTGCTTCGTGAATTCTGGATCTTTCCGACCACCAGACCGGCCTCGTCGCTGCATCATCTTCCTCTCCTCCTCTCCGAACAAGTAAGGTAAATCCTTGATTCTGTCTTGTTTTCTCCAGTTTTGATACACTTTACTTTATATACGCTTTATGTATATATGTGTATACATAAAATTATATAAGGTAGAAAAAAAACTATATCTCACCATTTCACTCTTCTTATTTTGAGAGGCGAACAAATTTAAGGTCTCGTTTTAAATTTCTCCTGTTTTGGTGGATATCCCTGTTCATATACACTTCATACACAAGTGTATATAAATATATATAAAGGCCTTAAGGACCAGTTACCACTGTTCTTCTATTCCAGAACTCAACCGGGTTAAAGGAAGTTTTTTTTGGGGTTTATTATAATTCGATTTTAATGATACACACCTTGTGTGAATATATATATATATGTATTAATACATATATAAGATGATACATGCATTTTTACACCTTCCTTTCACCTGTATATAACTCCTATTTTATTCTGCCCTATGAAAAATGGAGTTTGCGGGTAATTTTATCAACATGTAAGATTATACAAATATATAGAGCATATAGATATATATGTACATGTGATTATATAAGATGTACATGTACATATATGTGCGAATATGAGGACAAGCTTGTTTATTTCTTTTAAAAATTTACCACAATATAACATGAAAGATTTATTACAAATTATATGTACCCTTTTAAGATTATCACTTCAAGAACATTACCCAAAACTATATTTTTATACATGTTTATATGTATGATGAAGTTTAATGGTTAGTTTGATATCAAAATAATTCTTTCAATTGAAAATTTTAATTTATCACCATTCTTGATAAATCATGATTTTGTTTCGTGAAAATGGGTAGTGTGAATTCCTTGAACGTTTACAAGTGTATATATGTGTATTCATATATATGTACTCATGTTTATGGATCGACCTTGTTGTATTCAAGACTGATTTTATGCCAATAAGGGTTTTATAAAAATTATGTTCACTTTTTTATGTAAAATAACCCCATTCAGTTTTACCAAACATTTTTTAAGGTATAACATGAGAAATATTTTTGAGTATGGTTTAATTTGGTAAACCCATGCACATGTGTATACACACCTATATTTTTTTCAAATACAAGTTCTTCCTATGATGTTTGCAAATTTTCCAAAGGAAAGGTCATATTATTTATAGTGCAAAAAGGAGTTTTTACACAATTATATATGTCCATGTAGTTTGCTTACATATATACATGATTTCCCAAGATGGACCTAATTACGCACATTGTATCCCTAACTACTTGTATATTCACACAGTTTTGATTAAACACCCACATTTCCCATTTATCAGTATGTGTATTAGTTATGAACGACCTTGTTTTAACTTGGTATTATGATGCCTTAGAATGTTAAAGTGTTTATGTTCATTTCCTTAAAACCTATGTTTTCAATTGTTAAAATAATTTCTTATGCGTACGGATTTTTAGCATCCATGTTTCAGTTTTATTAATGATTGAACTGTCTTCAAGTTATGAATATGTATGTGAAAAGGGGGTTTGATTAAGAATGTATGAAACCCTATGAATGAAATACCATGTCAAGATATGTGAGGGATGTATTGGACTTAAATGTGACGGGTGTGCCTAGAATTATATAGCGCAATATGAATGATGTGACGGGTGCGCCTAGAATTATACAGCGCTCCAATGAATTGGGTAATGTATGAGTCTCATGAGACGTTATGTGTGACGATCTTGGCAGTTATCCTTGGCTTGTGCTACCATGGAAACGGGATTGGCGGTTAGCCTTGACCCGTTAAGTATGTTATACGGTCTTGACGCAAGGTCTTGACAAAGTTCGACACTATACATTCCCTCTGCATGTGATGATAAATGGTCAAACAGGGGTTAGTTCAACTAACAGGACATCCCCTAGTTGAAAATTCCCATGACTATGAAAATGTAATTATGTGACAAGGACTGTTTTTCATGTGGTAAGTTGTTATAATAATGGTATGTGCTCATGAATCATGTTATGAATGTTTTCCGAGCTTACTCACAGATTTATTTTAGAACTAAATTAACCTTGTTTGAATATTATGCATTATCTATTCTTCATGTGTTGCGCTCTATGATCATGTTTACTTTAAAGTTTATTTTAAGCACGAACTTCTTCTCCGTGCAAGTGGTTTTCAAAAATGTTGGATTTCATGTTTTTAAGAAAAGGTAATGCTTTGTTTTTAGCGAAGTGTTTTATTCTCTTAAAAATGACTTCTTTGAGAAGGAGTTTTCTTAAAACGTTTTTAAAACCCCTTACTGGGCATATTTTCTCACCCTACGTTTTTGTTTTAAATTTTTCAGGCATGGTTTGTACTAATGAAGTTTATCAGAAGCAGCTGGTTTCCCAGAATCCTGAGCCTCGTGATCTTATGTAGTAATGGGACATGATATCTAATTTGTAAATTAGGTAATGAAATGTTAAGTATATCATGTCTCATTGGAACCCTGGGTTTGGGGTCGCTACAGTTGGTATCAGAGGATAGGTTCAGGAAACTCTAGAAAACCAGGTGGTATGATTATATTACTATGATTGACTAAGTAAAAGTGTTATAACTTTCAGATGGCTGATGTACCTACCGACCTACTGTCACTTCCCACTGAGGCTCTAGAGAACATTGTATCTCTAGCCAGCCGTGAGAAGTTTCTAAATTATGCTCGAATTCGCATGACATGTAAGCACCTGTATGACGTGTCAAACTCACCTAGGGTTCTTAGTCTTCATCGAGGATTGGGGATGGATTATCTCCTAATGATGATGACCCAATTTCCCTCTTATGCACGTCGGGGAAAGTATCACGAGGGACTCTTCCGAGTGTTCACAACTGGAGAAGAATTTGGCATGATGCTTGATAACCCCTTTCAAGAAGCTTCTACTCCCGGAGACCTCCGAGTGTCTTACCTATGCCAGATTTTGCACTACGGCTTCTGGGGCCAGTTAATGGACCTTGGAGTGTTGGAAGATGAGTCCACCTGATTGTCTCGTAGGCAAGAGGTGTATACTGATGTTTCCCAACTCTATACCCCTCAAGCTAAACTCAGGAGACGTCATAGATGTTTCCATGAGTTTAGTCCTGTTTGCTCAGCCTGCATGTGGTTTGTAGAGTTAGGGAGTTTTTCCACTCTTTGTAGTGTACGTTTTGTAAACTCAGGCTTTGTCATGTAAACTTTTGTATAAATGGAAGTTACATGTTTCCTTTCATGTCTCTACCTTATCAGTGTTGTTAAGAGTTTCCTTTCGAATGTTTTTTTTTCAGATGGATGGTCAAATGAACTTCTTATCACTACCCGATGAGTTAGTAGAAGTTATCATGATAAGGGCATGCATGGTGGATTATCCATCTTTTGTCCACCTGCGAGGGTCCTTCCAGTGTCTACTCGATCTAGCAAACGGTCATGAGATTCTTCGTTTGTGTCAAGAGGATGATCTTGTTTTTCACCTCATCGCCACTACTCAACTCCCCTGCTATAGGCGAAGGGGAAGGTACTATTAAGGCCTATTCCAGTGTTTTACACTGGCATAAAACTTCTCTGCTAGAGCGTGCTTTCTCGTAGCTGCTCAGGATGGCCACCTTAGTGCAGCCTATATGTTCCAGGTCTTGAATTTCAGTCTCCTCAATCGCATCATTCCCCTCAACTACCTCGAGTGTGATGTGGCCCGGAGAGTTATCAAGGAGTTTATCTACTCAGACGTTTCTGATCTTTTCACCGCACAAGAATCCCTTTGGAATCCTGTGTGCAGTACGCAAGATCAGGAGTTCAAGACCTACATCTCAAAGTGCATCTGGGCTAGGGAAACGGAAGAACTATGTGCCAACTTTGGTATTCCGTTAACCGAGCCAGATCCCCTGTTTCGGTAATGTTGTACGTGTGGGGTCTCTGTTTTTATTTTATGAATAGAATTGCAAGGGCACAATTCTTTGAAGGGGGAAGTAATGTAACGACCCGAGAAACCATGTTTTGAGTATCGACAAGTTTGTTTTACAATGTCACCCGTTAAGTGAACAAAAAATCATTTTATAAGATAATAATAATAATAAAATAGAAAAATGCATCAAATGAATGAAAGGACCTCTTATTAAAATGAGTAACATCTCGGTGGCTACAAGTCACACTGATCGAACAAGAAGATAAGCTAACCAAAAATCCCATTAAAAACCTGATTACAATTATAGGGAGACTACTTAAAACCACCAGGACCCCAAGAAGGCGGTAAGGGTCTTTGGCAACCATCAGAATAAACGTAAGGATGGCCGAAGCCACTGCAACCATGCTGAGCACCAAGGGAATCACATGAACCATCTCTTCCTTTCTCCTTCAGTCACCTTTAGTGAGGGATACCCCGAGACTAGACTCTTTATAAGAACCCTAATTCGACTGTTGAACCCTAACAGCTATAAATATGACCATTGGCTCCCCCATGATTATCCTAATGTTTTATTTCGGACCGTTGGAGATAAGAATGGTTTACCCCCGAAAGGGTCAAAAAGTTAATTATATAATTTGCCTTAATATTTAAAGAATGACATCAATGATAATATAATTAATTTATTTCTTGTTTTCCCAAAATTTGAATTATATTTTATGTTTCAAAACGGTGAAAATTAATATTATATTTTTTCCACTATTTACTGTACATGATTTTAACTTGAGTAATTAAACTTCTATTTTGTAATTATATTAAATCTGATGGATTTTTACTTTATGAGTTATATATATATATGTTTCATCAAACCTTAAATTAAATGTATTATTTTTATCTCTAAATTAAATATAAGTGATAATATTAATGCGAATGTTTATAATTTGAATTAACAGTTTTGAAAACTATGTCAAATCATGATTTCATTTACTTATGTGTTTAGTAATGGTAATATTTATATCAACGCACTCTTATTTGTGAATTTGAAAATAAGTAGTGATTTTGTTATGGTAAATGATTAATTGTATTAATAACAATGATATAAATCTTTAATTATGGAAAATTAAGATAATTAATAAAGGAAAATAAAAAAAAATATATGGTTTTGATAAGGGTGAATTAAGTATTAAATGACCTATGAATTGCCTTAAAATAATAAAAGTTGATTAATAATTGTATGTTAATAATAATTATAGGTGTAATAAAATAATATTGATAGGATAATAGATTATATGATAATTGTTATGTAATCTTGTAATTTGTTAATAAGATAACATATGATAATGATATATATATATAATAAGGGTAATAATATAAAAGAAAGAATATCAACATTGAGATATTAGAGATGATAAAAAAAACCCACGTGGAGAAAGTCATGCGCTGAAAAAAAGGGGAAAAGGGGGAGGGATTGGGCTGGCTATATAATCAAACAAAAAAAAATATAAAATAATAAAAATGGGGACAATTCAGGGAGGAGTCCGCCTCCTCGCACCGTAAGCCAAACCGACGCCACTTTTTCCCAGCCATCGGATCCAGCTCTTTCAATCACAACAGTCCATTTAAATATGGGTCTTCCTCCAACGTCTCACTTTTTCTTCCTCGCACGCCCCGAACCAGTATGTTAGGCTGCGTTTTTCTTTCTTCTCGTAGGTTGGTGAGTAGACCCAGCTTTGCTCCCTCCTTTCCACAGATTCGGCACCGACTTCTCCTCGGATACCCGGGTCGACGTCTCCACGAAGAGTCCGCTGTTTTCTTTTTTTTAAAACCCCAGTTTGCACCAAAACAAGGAGAGATCTTGCTTCGTGAATTCTGGATCTTTCCGACCACTGGACCAGCCTCGTCGCTGCATCGTCTTCCTCTCCTCCTCTCCGAACAAGTAAGGGAAATCCTTGCTTCGGTCTCGTTTTCTCCAGTTTTGATACACATTACTTTATATACGCTTTACGTATATATGTGTATACATAAAATTATATAAGGTTGAAAAAAAATTGTATCTCACCATTTCACTCTTCCTGTTTTGAGAGGCGAACAAAGGTAAGGTCTTGTTTTAAATTTCTCCTGTTTTGGTGGATATCCCTGGTCATATACACTTCATAGGCAAGTGTATATATATATATAAAGGCCTTAAGGACCGGTTACCACTGTTCTTCTATTCTAGAACTCAACCGGGTTAAAGGAAGTTTTTTTTGGGGTTTATTATAATTCGGTTTTAATGATACACACCTTGTGTGAAAATATATATATGTATTCATACATATATAAGACGATACATGCATTTGTACACCTTCCTTTCACCTATATATAACCCCTGTTTTATTCTACCCTATGAAAAATGGAGTTTGCGGGTAATTTTATCAACATGTAAGATTATACAAATATATAGAGCATATAGATATATATGTACATGTGATTGTATAAGATGTACATGTACATCTATGTGCGAATATGAGGACAATCTTGTTTATTTTTTTAAAAAAATTTACCACAATATAACATGAAAGATTTATTACAAATTATATGTTCCCTTTTAAGATTACCACTTCAAGAACAATACCCAAAACTATATTTTTATACATGTTTATATGTATGATGAAGTTTAAGGGTTAGTTTGATATCAAAATAATTCTTTCAATTGAAAATTTTCATTTATCACCATTATTGATAAATCTTGATTTCGTTTCGTGAAAATGGGTAGTGTGAATTCTTTGAACGTTTACAAGTGTATATATGTGTATTCATATATATGTACTCATTTTTATGGATCGACCTTGTTGTATGCAAGACTGATTTATACCAATAAGGGTTTTATAAAAATTATGTTCAATTTTTTATGTAAAATAACCCCATTCGGTTTTACCAAACATTGTTTAAGGTATAACATGATAAATATTTTTGAGTATGGTTTAATTTGGTAAACCCTTGCACATGTGTATACACAACTATATTGTTTTCAAATACATTTCTTCCTATGATGTTTGAAAATTTTCCAAAGGAAAGGTCATATTATTTAAAGTTAAAAAAGGAGTTTTTACACAATTATATATGTCCATGCAGTTTTCTTACATATATACATGATTTCCCAAGATGGACCTGTATCCCTAACTGCTTGTATATTCACACAGTTTTGATTAAACACCCACATTTTCCCTTTATCAACATGTGTATTAGTTATGAACAACCTTGTTTTAACTTGGTATTATGATGCCTTGGAATGTTAAAGTGTTTATGTTCATTTCCTTAAAACCCATGTTTTCAATTGTTAAAATAATTTCTTATGCGTATGGATTTTTAGCATGCATGTCTCAGTTTTATTAATGATTGAACTATCTTCAAGTTATGAATATGTATGTGAAAAGGGGGTTTTATTAAGAATGTATGAAACCCTATGAATGAAAGACCATGTAAAGATATGTGAGGGATGTATTGGACTTAAATGTGACGAGTGTGCCCGAAATTATATAGCGCAATATGAATAATGTGACGGGTGCGCCCGGAATTATACAGCGCTCCAATGCATTGGGTAATGTATGAGTCTCATGAGACATTATGTGCGACGGTCTTGGAAGTTAGCCTTGGCTTGTGCTACCATGGAAACAGGATTGGCGGTTAGCCTTGACCCATTAATTATGTTATACGGTCTTGACGCAAGGTCTTGAAAAAGTCCGACATTATACATTCCCTCTGAATGTGATGATAAATGGTCAACCAGGGGTTAGTTCAACTAACAGGACATCCCCTAGTTGAAAATTCCCATGACTATGAAAATGTAATTATGTGATAAGGACTGTTTTTCATGTGGTAAGTTTTTATAAGAATGGTATGTGCTCATGAATCATGTTATGAATGTTTTCCCAGCTTACTCAAAGATTTCTTTTAGAACTAAAGTAACCTTGTTTGAATATTATGCATTATCTATTCTTCATGTGTTGCGCTCTCTGATCATGTTTACTTTAAAGTTTATTTTAAGCATGCACTTCTTCTCCGTGCAAGTGGTTTTCAAAAATGTTGGATTTCATGTTTTTAATAAAAGATAATGATTTGTTTTTAGAGAAGTGTTTTATTCTCTTCAAAAGGACTGATTTGAGAAATAGTTTTCTTAAAACATTTTTAAAACCCCTTACTGGGCATATTTTCTCACCCTACGTTTTTGTTTTAAATTTTTCAGGCATGGTTTGTACTAATGAAGTTTATCAGAAGCATCTGGTTTCCCAGAATCTTGAGCCTCGCGATCTTTTGTAGTAATGGGACATGATATCTAATTTATAAATGATGTAATGAAATGTTAAGTATATCATGTCTCATAGGCACCCTGGGTTCAGGTTCTCTACAATAAGAAGTGATGAAACTTATTTATGCATTAAGTGATTGCTTAATACTTTACCAAAACTTTGAGGTGAACCTTGAATCCTAATCTAATACAATGAAATGTGCTACTTCATGCAACCTTACAACTTCCTTAATATATATCCTAGAAATCTAATCCAGAGATAAGTATTCTATGATAGTGATGAAGTGTTCTAAATTAGTAAGGTGATCGACTACCACCCATATAACATTAAAACCTTTATAGGTTTTGGGTATTCTAATGAAAAAATACATATTAATGTTATCCCATTTCTATTCTGTTATGGGTAATGGATGAAACAACCCCTTTGAATTTTTTCTTCCATCCTTAATCTATTTGAATACCAAGAACTGAGAAACAAACTCTATGATATCTTACTTCATTCCATCCCGCCATAAGTATTCTTTCAAATCCATATACATCTTCATAATTCTAGGATGAATTGATAATCAAGAAATATGAACTTCCACTAACAACTCATTCTTAAAATATGGTACGGAAGGAACACATACATAGTTACTGAAACTTATAATTCCAACATGATCAAGGTTGAACTTTGTAATATTTCAACCATTAATTTTTATCTCTTCATCTTCCTTATGTTCCTCCTTAATCTTCAGTTAGATAGAGTGTTTGACATTCATTTAACAAAGATAATATTTTACCCCTTCCTTGAGGATTTGTAGATCCACCCTTTGAAAATCCAGAAATATTGGATCTTTTTTTATCCTCATCATGGATAAGATAGCATGATCCTTCAGACTCAAAGCATCAACCACCTTGTTTTCTTTCCCATGGTGGTAATGTATTGATAAGTCACAATCCTTTATATACTCTAACGATATTCTCTAGCGTATGTTCAGCTCATTTTGTGTGAATTTATATTTCATACATTTATGATCGGTATATATATCACACTTTTCTAAATAAAGATAATTCCTCTATATATTTAATGTAAAATTTACTACTGCTAACTCAAAATCATGAGTTGGATAATTTTTCTCATGAATCTTCAAATGTCGTGAGGCATAAGTGAAAACTATGTTATTATTCATAAGAACACATCCCAATACATTATTAGATGCATCTATGTCGATTATAAACCCGTATCCACTACACGATAATGTAATCATAGGTGCACCGACTAACCTTATCTTTAGTTCCTTGAATGTTTCCTCACATTCATCTATCTTGAGGAACTTGACACCCTTCTGAGTTAACTTGGTCATAGGATTAGATAGTTGTGAGAAATTCTACACTAACTGTAAATAATATCCAGCTAAATAAAGAAACCTATAGATCTTAGACACCATGGTTGGTCTAGGCCAACATTCAATAACTCCAGTCTTTGATGGATCTACTACTATACCGTCTCTTGAGATTATGTGACCACCCAAAAAATGAAACATTTTAAATCCAATATTCACACTTTTTAATTTTGTCACATAGTTTCTCCTTCCTTAGGGTCTTTATTACTAGTTTCAAGTGATCTTAATGCTCTTCCTTACTCTGAATAGACAAGAATTCCATCTATAAAGTGTACCAGAAACTGATCAAGGTAATATCTAAAGACTATTCATTAAATCCATGAATATAGCAGGGGAATTAGTAATACCAAAAGGCATAACTATATATTCATAGTGTCCATACCTTGTATGGAATTCCATATTGGGTATATCATCCATATTGAACCTCAATTGATGATATACAGAATTAAGGTCAATATTGGAAAAGTATTAAGCTCCTTACAGTTGATTAAACAAGTCATCAATATGGGGAAACAAATACTTGTTCTTGATTGTGATCATGTTCAACACTTGATAATTAATGAAGAGTATCACTGATACATATTTATTTTTCACAAAAATAATGGGTGCACCCCAAGGTGACACACTTGGACGAATTAATCCCTTATCAAGGTTTTATTTGAGTTTCTTCTTCAGTACGTAAAACTCAATCAGGGCCATTCTATTAGGAGTCTTTGAAATTGGAGTGGAACTAGGCATGAGTTCTATTGAGATCTCAACTTCACATTTTGGTGGAAGGTTAGGCAACTCTTCTAGAAAGACTTCCAAAAATTCTTGAACAATAGGCATATCATTGATGTCAATTTTCTATCCAACCATTTGAGATAGACATACCTTCTGAATGGGAATTAAGACCCATACACTAGATGTAATCTCCACAAAAAGTTCATGCTTATCATCACATTGATGGTTGATCATAGGAGGTTTTGGAATATCAAAAGTAACTTCCCTTCCTTTACAATTGATGTGGGATTTATGCATAGAAAGAAAATCTATGCCCAATATAACATCAAATTCAACCAACAGAAGAATGAAAAGATTTTTAGGAAGTATATTCCCACAAAATTCAACTAGAGAGGATTCATAGACTTGAGATTCAATCATTATACCATTAGGTTTTGCACTAAAAATTCCACATCTATTTTTTTGGGTGTAATCTTAACACCCTTAAAAAATTCTTTAGATATGAAAGAGTGGGTAGATCCAAAATGACATATGAAATTAGTAGTTCTGGAGTTGATGGCATGTGTACCTTTAATCACATCATTATCTCATACCTCATCAGAAATAGTGATTTCACGATATTTCCCCTTGTCCCTCATCTTAATTGGCTACTAACATCGATCATCATCACCAACCCTTAGGTTTGGGAACTAGTTAGCATAATTCCCATTCTCCTTACACCTGTAGCACTGAATCATGGGAAGTGATTTCTATGCCGCTTTTTCCCCATTTTCAACGTTAGCTAACTTATTCCCATAAATTCAACAATAAAATAACCGATGGCCTTCCCTTCCACACTTAAAACATTTTTAGACCCCTTAAGGAAATTTCCTCCATGATTCTTCCCACACTTAGAGAATACAGGAAATCTCATCTTCTTCTCTTCATGGGTTTTAGATTTTACATTAAACTTTATCTTCCTATTCATGTCAAAATTATGAGGTTGATACATGAATCTGACCTATATTTCAACTTTGATTACAAAAATAACAATCTCTCCATATCTACTAAAGTCTCTTATGGACAATTCCATTTTCAGACTTGTCTTTAAACCATTGAAGAACCTATTATATTTTCTTTTAAGTTGTAAGATAATTCCTAAAGAGTACCACATAAGTCTTGTGAAATTAGTCACATAAGTACCAAAAAATTCATCATCCATTTTCTTAAACTCAAGGAACACTCTACCTACCTTTGTATGAAGAATCCAAGGAAAGTACTTCTTGAAAAAATAAGTTCTTTAAATCATCCCAATCCATGGATTTAATATCATCTTGCTGCCTTGTATTCTTGATTAGAGTCCAACATTGGTCTGCTTCACCTTCTATCCAATAAACAGCCAGAATGACTTTCTCATGATCCCAAAACCGAAGAACGAAAAATATCTTTTCTGTAGTACTAATCCATTTTCAGCAACAAGTGGATTAGAAGACCCTCTGAAAGAAGGTAGACATTTCTTAATGAAAGACTCAATAGAATTTTGTTACCTCTTTTACTCATTTTGAAGTACACCATGATTCAAAGATTAAGAAGTTGTGTGAGAATATAAATAAGGTTTTTCATTCTAGTTCCCATAAAATTCAATTTCTCAAGAGGAAAATATTTTCATTGTCCATCACAATCACCATTAACGTGGTTCCTACATGTTCCATCCATTGACTAAAACAAAAAATAACAGAGTGAGAAACAATTATCATTTTGAGAAACCAAATAATTATGAAAAGTCACTTATAGGATGTATAAATTATGAAAAATTACTTAATCTATGGCACCTTTGGTTTATCCTAGGTTATTCATAGGAAAACTCTATTTAAATACTTCATGATGTTTTATGAAGGGTTTATGAATTCCCAAATAATATCCCCAGGGAGTGTCAAACCAGGTGTGTAGTAAGGATTATTTTTATGTACAAGATTATCCCAAGTCAAGCCCATAACATATTGTCAAAGTTGTTTCTCCTAGGTACATATATTCTAGAGACACATCCACTTTTAGTATCCAGAAAGGGATGTATTTCTAGGAAACCACTCACCCTATCCTTTACCAAAATTTAGGAAATTTTTCTAAAATTTTATTTATACATAGTCTTATCCCTAGAAATTTAATTATGATTCTCACTAAGGTTTTATCATCCTATCTTCCAAAGTTTAACTAAAACTTTTCTTAGATACCAACTATAGTGACCCCCACATTTAATACATTTACATTACAATTTTTTTTAGAATACTTAAAACATTATACAAACAGATTTCAAAAGAATGTATTAGTCTAGTGCCTTTGGAAATATGGAAACATAAAAAATGGTACATAAATGATCCAGATCATCTACAAATAGGTTCTTCATGACTAGAACCCTTCTTAGACACACCAGAAATAATATATATCTTCATAAAATGGGGGAATGAAACATAAAAATGGATGAGCTTAGATGATCAGTAAGGGTAAATAAGAGAGATATATAAGAATTATCATGATCATAAGTGTAAGAACCCGAGTTTTTAGAAAGGTTCAAAATCCTGAACTAGTATGAATTTTGACTTGTTTTTGGGGAAAAACTTTTAAAAAATTTGGGGAGGTCGTGAAGGTGCACACAGTTGGTGCACAGTCTGAACAAACTATGTGGGCAAGCCACGTGGAAGGTGAGGAGCCTTCAGGGGATAGTATTGAGGCTATCAAGTTGGGGGATGAGGCTCGTCCTGGTTTGAGGGCAAAAATCATTGTCCCTCTGGTTACTTATTTGAGGACGGATATCGTTGTCCCTATGGTTACTTATTTGAGGATAGTCATCGATGTTCCTCTAGGTTACTAGTTTTGGGCGTGCCTTCGGGATTTCGGTACTTGAGACATGAGGTGTCAGGAGTCACATGGTGTTGGGTTTCTACTTCTTGGGCGTGACTTCTGGACATCGGTACTTGAGACACGAGGTATCAGGAGGCATGTGGTGCCGGGTAACATGACAGAGATTCTAGCATTGGCCGAAGCAGGTGACACTTCATGGTGACTATTGAGCACCAGTGGGGTTCTGATTATTTTTTCATCATACTATTTACTATTTTACTTATAAATATAGGCCTTCTTAAACACTTATATTAGGTATGCACCGTTGGGTGGTATCCTACTAAGATTCATCTCACACCCTACCTAGGCCCTTCGGGATGCGTGTAGACTTTATGGATTTACGTGCAGGAAAGAGGCCATCTTCTGGAGCTGGGATGCATTAGATGTTGCATGGATATGGTATGGACCTTGAGGTCTTGCCTAGATAGAGTTTAATTGGTTTTGATTTCTTTCCTGTATCAGCATGCTTGCTTGATTGTAGCTACAGTTGGTTAGCCATTGGCGACCCTTTTATATTTACCTGTTTGGATGCATGTTGTTGTTCAGTAGTAGTTACAAGTGATCATCATGACATTGTGTTTACTTTCCGCTGCTGTTGTTTATATTTATTGCTTCCGCTGTTTATTGTTATTGAATGTGCTTCCGCTCTGCGGGTCTGGTTCGTGTCTGCTGAGTCATTTATTCTGCTGCATATCTATTATTATACTTGGACCAATACCAGTATTGTCCTCCTAGAGGGTATAACCTCCCCACTATACCTAAAATACCCTCACTACTAGTCTGCAGCCTTTGGCATTCAGAGAGGTGCGCCTAAGGTAGTAACACCCGACCCGTTTAGCACTGTTTAGGTGCCTGTTCGGGTCCGAGTCATTATAATAAGGGTATGGGAACATGATCATGAAAATAGAAGATCATACCCTACATATCAAAGATCATATACAAAAAAAAACATCATAAATATTAGCAGTTCACAAGACATGAATTATAAGGAAATAATGAACAAATCCATGAAATAATAACATTGAAATAAAACATGGAATTTTGGAAGACACATAAGAATATAATATTATTTCTATAGTATCCAAGACATCACTTCCAATACCATCTTGGTAGTATTTTTTCACTCATCATACCATCATGGTAGTCATGGTTCAGTCCCATGACCATCTTACTAGCATGAGTTCACTCCTCATACCATCTTAGTTGTCATGGTTTAGTCCCATGACAATATTATTAGTCAAGGTTCATTACCAAGACCATCTTAGTCTATATCATGAGATATAAATCTTTACCCAATGCATTAGAGGGAGATACAGGTCCCCCTCATCTCATAATTAAATCATTCATACTTATTCCAAAATATCAAAAATAATCATATCGTAACCCACTACTACAAAAAATGCCTTTAACTGTGCTAGAATTAGCCTTTATCAGTGCTAGAAAAGAGATGACTACCTTAGCACTATTAAAAGTCCATGTATTTTATCAGAGATAAAAAAGCACTGATAAAGGGTATTTTTATTAGCTAAAATAAAAGCATTGATAAAAAATTCTTTTATCAGCACTTTTAAAAGTGCTGATAAAAACCCCATTTATTAGCGCTTTCAAAAGCACAGATAAAAGTATAATTTATCATCACTTTTATTTACATAGATAAAATTATGATTTATTAGTGATTTTTAATGCAATAATAAAGATAGACTTTATCAGTGCCTGTATAAGCCTTTATAAAGGTGAAAGATGTAGTGTAATGCTACAGGACACTACATCACTGGAAATAGGTGCAGTGTGGTGCAACAACACACTGCATCAGTAGAAACAACAAAAAATTACCAAAAAAAGATAAAAATACTGAATTATATGAAATAAAATTTCTAACACAAATACATGAATAATAAAACACTATTATAAAGTATGTCGGTTGTTTTTTTTACTAAAATTAATGTAATTTTTGAATAAAAAGGCGTACTTGCAGTCATACCAGTCACATAATGAGTCGAATTGAGGTGTTACTAATTACTACATGTCACAAATGACATATGGATTATTTTTTTAAAGTACCAAAACAATTGGAATGTGTTTTCTCAGTTTTAAGTTTGTTAGTTATTTTTTTATTAAAATTTATGTCTATTTTGAATAAAAAGACGCACTTGGATCCATACTAGTCACACTGTGCATAATATTGAGGTTTGGATGATCCCTAAACATCACAAATGTATCATAGATTGTTTTCATAAAGTAAAAAAAAACAATACAAATGATTTTCTTAGTTTTGAGTATGTTAGTTGTTTTTTTCACTAAATTAATGTCAATTTTAAATAAAAAAGATGCACTTGGATTCATACCGGTCACACCGTGCATCAGATTGAGTTTATACTAAATTCTATACCTCCCAAACGACTCATGTATCATTTTAATAAAGTATTATAATAATTAGAATATGTTTCCTCAGTTTTGAGTATGCCACATGTGTTTTTTACTAAAATTTCATTTTAAGCTGGAAACATGAAATTTGAGGCATACAGGTGGAATCATGTGTGTGTTTGACATGAGATTGATTCTTACAAGTCACAAATTAATTATTAATAATTTTCCCAAATTATCAAGACAATCTGAGTGCATTTTCATAGTTTTCAGTGAGTGACACTTTTTTGTATTAAAATGTCAATTTTAAACTGATAATGAACACTTGGAGTTATACTAGTCACACTGTGAATCAGATTTAGGTGTGACTAATCCCTATAGATTACAAATAACGTATGGATTTTTTTACAAAAGCAATAAAATAATCTGAATGATTTTTCTTGATTTTGAGTATGTCAGTTGTTTTTTTCTCTAAAATTAATGTTAATTTTGAATAAAAAAGATGCACTTAGAGTCATACTGGTCACAATGTGTGTCAGATAGAAGTGAGACTAAATTCTACACATCCTAAATGAATCATGTATCATTTTCAACATGTATCAAAACAATCAGAATTAATTTCCCCTATTTTGAGTATGCTACATGTGTTTGTTTACTAAAATTTAATTTTAAATTAGAAACATGCACTTTGATCCATACAAGTGGAATCATGTATGGGTTTTACACGAGGCTTATTCATACACATAAAAAATTAGTTATAAACCATTTAACTAAATTATCAAGAGAATCCAATCGCATTTTATTGTTTTTTAGTGAGTGACACTTTTTTGTATTAAAATGTCAATGTTAAACTGATAACAGACAGTTGGAGTCATATCGGTCACACTGTGCATTGGATTGAGGTACACCTGATCCCTACACATCACAAATGATGTATGGATAAATTTTCTAAAGTAAAGAAGCAATTAAAATTCTTTTTCTTGGTTTTGAGTATGCCACATGTGTTTTTATTAAAATTTCATTTTAAACTGGAAAGATACACAATGGATCTTATATTAAGTGACAAGTGTTGAGTGAAATTTTAAAACAATGATCTAAAAAAACCATAGTATGATCCTTAGTCTACTTCATTTAACAACAATTTTATTATTTACAAGCTATAACTTCTTATCCTCCTCCGCCTTGGTCACCACCATGGTCTTTGACTCTACCTCCTCCTCCACATCAGTCTCCGACTCTGACTCTACCTCTCTCTTTTCCTCTGCCTACACTTCTACCTTCAACTCCGCCTTCACCTCCACCTCTACTATTTACCAATAATTTTATTATTTATCAGTCAATACTTCTAAACAAATTTATTTCCTCCATTAGTATTCTCCTTGAGAAATATATCAAATATAATATATAATAATTTTGATACTAATTCTTTACACCCAAAATATCTCTTGAAGGTGATAACTCATACTAGATCTCAAATATAGTAGGTAATCACCTAAATTTTTTGTTGGAATACATTCTGAAAAAAGTACACTGCCTACTCATCTCAAAAAAAATTGATTTCTTCTTTTGAGTAACTCTTTTGTTAGCAATATTGATAGTGATGAGAAAATATAGACAAAAAATGATAATGAAATATATTTAATGAAATTATATTTACCTTAGAAAATTACCTGTTAGGGGATACTGATCTTTTCATGCCTTATGATTTATCTCATAAATTTACAAATATAATATCCAAAATATATTGGATTATCTTGTTTTAGACACTACAAAAACACTGACCAAAATAAGTAAATTTTTATGAAATGATTTGATAGTTAATATTTCTATATATACCTTAATTTGTTTCCATTTATAGTAATCTACAAGATTTAACTTTTCAGAAACTGACTTCATGCCTTGATCTATCATTTATTTAGCGACCAACCAATCTTAAAAAATTATCATTAAAACACATAACAAACATATAATTCTAATTTTATTTATAAAATATTGATTTTAGTGTATTAAATATTCAAAATACATATCATGTGTGGTCATTTGGTGGAAATCCTGACATTGAATCCAAAAAACAAATATTTGGGGTGTCTATGTTGACTTCTTTCATTATCCAATACTTCCAAAAAAACAAAAACAATTAAGTAATGAAAAAATTTAAAATATATTTTATGTGATTATATCAAAGAGTTTTACCCTTTCATTGTAGGGATTAAAAAGAGTCTGTCTTCTGATGATTTTTTGTTAGACCCTTTGAGTAACTCATCTTTTTTATGCTTAATTTCTTCCTCATTCAAAGTAATTTGTGGAATAGAAATGATATAGGAATTAATGAATCCAAATCATGCTTTGCATGATCTTCCCTTTATATAGTCATAATATAAATTCCTGTACAGAATATTAATAGTTATTAAATTTAATAAACATATTTACATCACTATTTATACAAACATATTATGAAAATGTACCATATGTATGTATTGAAAATTGAGACACCCAACCATTCATTCTTGAGAATCTCATTTTGAGTCTCGAGAAAAATTCCATCGATCAAGGAATATCTGTATATTTATTCTTCATATTCAATATAAGAAATATTTATATTTTCAAATGTGGTCTCTTCCTGAAGTTGTAATGATAATAAATACTGATCTAGAATAGGCGAGGAGAAGGTACTCTCAAAAGGTTGTTTTTTTCTAGGTCGATTCACTAGATTTTCTCGATTTAAAATTTCATTTCTCTGCTGCTTTATCCATCTGTAATATCATACCTCAATTCATACCTTTTATCATAAACTTTTAAATGTTTTTCATATAAAAAAATTTCTTAAGGATGCAACTCATGTATTTTTATAATATTAGATGACCATGCTATGAAAGCTTCAGTGGAAGCTTCGACCATTGTAATATCAAGTCCATTAAGTGGAATGGGCAACACAATAGTAAGATAATAAGCTACCACAATCCCCAAACTCATGTGAATTTTTGGGATGTGATTATTTTGTATCTAGTATCCCTATATATTTTACACTATACCCATTGCAACATGACAATATGTGGGTGTTGATAGATAAAAATCACATACAACTGCACCCTATAGAATTTTAGTAATATAAAGTTATCAGAAGTTATATGATTCATATTTAGAAGAAAGAGTAATGAAAAATTTATTACCTTAGTTAAGGTATGTGGTTGGGGAGAATGACTAGCCTGAAATATAGTGGGATCATTTGGCTCATGTGGAGATCTTTTTTCCACCGCTGGTTCACCTTGATCCTTGATTATATATTGGTCTGCCAAACCAGTACAAAAAATAATATATTTTAATGAGTCTATTTGTCTCTACATTAATATCATTATATTATATATATCTTTATGTTGTTTTATCATTTTTAAATATGTTTGTGTAAAGAGAGTCCAAAACCTAATCCTCTAACGCGACCATATTGTTCAGGCCACTTCAAAGACACTGAATGTTTTTTTTATTATGGTATGGTCATTGCTGATTCTTCTATCTAAACCATATAATAAAATATAGACCTATTTATTTTTATTTAATATTTTTATAAATAATAATGAACTAAAATTCTGTCATACTTACAAATTATTCCCATACTGATTTTGTTTTTTCATCAACTAATATACCATTTTTATTTACACAAGCCTCATTCTATAGAACATGACTTGGGATGGAAGTTTCTTTAGATTTTGATCCATCAATCTGCATATAAACAAAGGAGCATATGTTGTTTCATATCACATAATTAAAATTTTATTTTTGATTTAAAATACACACCAATTTCTTCTCTAACGAAGCATACCCCATACTTTCTTTGCGATAAGGGTACACCTGTTTTGATACATATTCTTTATTTTCAAATTTTTTTTATCTCATAGATTAATAGATTAAATCAAGTTGGATAAAATAACTAATGTAAAATAATATATTATTGACTAAAATACACCTGAAATGATTTCTCATTGTGATGATTGATGAAATTTGTCCATGTTTACTACTTTATAATGTGGTCATGACTAAGTGGTCGGTAGGGATTTATTTTCACCTCAACATCCCTAAGATATAACTTCATCATATGAGTCTGAAAGCCTCTATGGGATTTTCTAGTGGCCATTAAGACAAATTTCTTACGGAAATATTCTAAAATAAATGAAGTCTATAAGGAATAATTAAAACTAAATCAACATTTCATTATATATTTTTTCAGTAAAATAGAGAAAGTATATTGTAACATTACCGTTATATATTTCAAAAGGATTTCCTTTGTTACAGGTTTGATGTGGCACCATGAGTCAATATCAATCGACATATTCATCCTCATTGTGACCCCAAGATAACTAATGAATGTTAATTTTTTTGGGGTCAATAGGTTAGCCGTGTTGATTCCAACCAACCTCGAATTTTATAACCTAACTTCTTTCCTCGACAATTTTATTCAAAATTGTGATGATGTGTCATTCTTTTTTTTTCATTTTTTTCATTGACATGTTGTTGATCCCCTAATAATTCCATAGTTTCATCATCAAAAGTCAATTCAAACTCAGTATTGGAAACATCATCATGTTCAGAAGACATTATCTACATGAGTAGTCAAATATTTAATTTTTATTGAATAATAACAATGCAACATACTTCTTTCATAAAATTCCACAATTACATAAATCTTGTATGAAAACTTTTACTCTATTGAATAAAGATATAATACTTCAATACTATAGTATAACTAACCTTTAATATCTTTATTTAATCCATAATTATATGCTTTATTACCTTCTAAATCTTGATAATGGATTTGAGGATACTCATTCCCTCTTTCAAACTAGCCTTCCTCCCATCACTCTTTGGGAGGTATGTCATCAATGAACTTTGGAAACACAATGATGGGAGGAAGGATAGTTTGAAAGAGGGAGTACAATCATTCATCAAGAGATGGAAGACAATCAAGTATCTAAGGATTAAATTTTCCTAGAAACCTACACTAATGGAATCACTCAAAAAGTATTTTCAATTAAAGAGGAATTGGAATACCTACACTTTAATGGTCTTGAAGAAATGAATATCACACCACCTAAATTAGACATCAATTCTATCTACTAAAGGATTACTCACCTTCAAATTTTGGATATTTTTTAATCCACCATAAGATCCCTCCAATAACATATATCCCTTTAAAGGGTGAATTTTTCAACTTATATTTAGTACTGATCTATAATTTTTTTACTCTTATAAATGAAATGGATCTATTAAATGAATTCATGATAAATTTTTTTTATTGAATATTTTATAAATAATAAATGATATAATTTCCTCAAATTTTGTTAAATATTTTCAATTAGAAAGTATTTGGGATTAGATCATTCATTTGAAAATTTGATGAAAATTCAAGTTTTACCTTTTTAAAATGTATTGTAGTATTTTGAAGATAAATATTTTAATATTTATTATTTGAACTTAATACTTTGAAACACTGTTCCTAAATTAAATTTCTACAACTTTTATTCATGACACTAGAGCTAAAGAGTGCATTTGGATGGAGTAAATGGGCTATTAAGTCAATGGTGGGATGGACTCAGTAGAATAAACATGGGTTTTGTATTTGGGCCATAACTTCTTCATTCATACTTGGATAAGGCCCAAATTTTGATAGGAGCTATATAACTCATTTTAGCGTGGATCATCCTTAAAGAAGGACATCTGATTCACGAGTTTTGGCGGTCAAATGGGTGGTGAAAGTTGGCAAAAAATATTTGGCCGAGATTCCTCATTCACACCTGAAACCACTTTGAACCTAGCCTCCCCACCACTATATAAATTGGTGTTTTCCTCATTTGGTGGGGTTGGGAAGTGAATTGGAAAGTTGAAGAAATATTATAAGTAAATCCACTCCAATTATCCAACCATTTCAATAAGGGTAGCTCTTGAAGTAATGATCCCTTCGATGAAGCCTTCTTCTTCTCCTTCGCGTTGTAATGCTTTTGTTTGTGTAATAAATTTCTTTGTACTTATTTTATTTATTATATTTTCTTCTATTTTATTCAAATTTATTCTTCTCTTAATCTTCCCCTTTGGTCTATAATTCTTGACTAGAAGCATTATTGGGTTATACCCATTACAAACCGTTGCAAATGCAATTCGTTTCTAGGATGACTACACCGCCCATGGAAGAGTAGTTCTTTTTAGTAATCGATTGACCTATATCCTTCTTCATTCATTCATTTTTAATTAATGAGCTATGATAATTAACATATTATGATCAATTAATTGAGATTTTAATTTGGATGAAACTAAGAAAGCAATGGAATAGTTAACACAAAACACGCGAGGTCGGGAATTGTGTGAACTGTGAGAGCGCAACCTTAACCGGTAATTCAAAACAACATGGGATTAATTGGTAGAGTTCAAACATAATCCCTAAACTCAATTAGTAATCATTTAAAGAATGGATATCTGCCTTAATTTACCACTTACCATAATCAATCCTTAGAACATCAATTAAAGCAGGGTGCTGTGATTACATGTTCTGAAGATAACCTAGGATTTAATTCACTTCATCTTTGTAGTTTGGTTAATTCTCGAAGGGTTCGGGGGTTAACAAGTTAAGAGATCATAATTAATTGGATGTTAATTTAAATGATAATGATAAATAATTTATTTAAGAGGTATATTTAGATCGATTACGTCTTTTAAATATTGTCTAAAAAAACATCTTCTTGTTGTGTCATTTTAATCAAAACTCATTTCAAAAATAAAAAAATAAATACAATCTTCTTCCAGAAAAAATTTCTATATTTATAAACTATAACCAACCCCCATCCTTTCAAGTAGTGTTTTCATTCAATTTTATTTTATTTTTAGAATACCTCTAAAAAGTTGTTTTAATTCACTTCCTCCATTGAGAGATGATCTTGGTCAGCCACTCTGCTGCACCAAAGTACCCCAAAATCACACTAATCATTTGAGGGCACCCATGACAGTTCCTTTTCAAATTGGCACCGTTTCCGGGTAGGCAAGTAATTTATTCAACCATTTAGTGGTATTTCTTTAATTATTTTCTTCACCTCTCTCTTTCATCTTTCCCCTTTCTCAAGTTTTCATTTTTTTTCATCCTCTTTTTTTTGGACCATCAACTCAAACTTATCATTTTTCTTATGGTCCAATTTTCCAATTTTCATTTTTTTGATTTATGACACAAACTAATCCTAAGGATCTCTTATATCTTGACCCTAAGATTAAACATATCCTTTGAGCTCGAATCAGACAGTCTCAGTCTATGAGAAGTTTTAATATTCAACCAGTTGGTGAATTCCTCTCTTCTGGAAACATTGAAATTGGAATCAATTCAAATTCAACATAAAAAAGAACCAATGGATGTAAATAATAACAATGAGCTAAATAGAACCATTCTATAATTGACTACACCTGATATTAATTATCAACCAAATTTTATTGCATACCTAAATCTTGAATCAGACTTTGAACTAAAATCTGGGTTAATTCACTTACTTCCAAAGTTTCATGGCCTCTCTGGTGAGGATCCCAATAAACATTTGAAAGAATTTAATGTGGTTTTCCCAACCCTAAATCCTAGAAATTTCTCTGAAGATCAAATCAAATTAAGAGCATTCCCATTTTCACTTGATGGAGCTACAACGGATTGGATGTACTATTTACAACCCGAAGATGTAACATGTTGGAATGATTTGAAACATCATTTCTTGTAGATATTTTTTCCAGCATCGAGGACCACTTCCATTTGTAAGGAGATCTCGGGGATCAAGCAAGCACAAGAGGAGTCAATGTATGAGTACTAGGTGCGATTCAAGAAGTCCTGTGCAAGCTGTCCACATCACCAAATCAGTGAGTAACTCCTCATTTAGTACTTCTATGAAGGACTTACACCTATGGAGAGGAGCATGGTGGATGCCTCAGTAGGAGGGGCATTGTTGGACAAGACACTAGTATCCACACATGCATTGATCAACAAGATAGCCCAAAACTCCCAACAATTCGGCGATAGAGGTACACCACATGTCAGGGGAGTACATCAGGTAAGTCCTTCTTCTCTTGAAAGTCATTTGATTGATACGAAGTTGGAATAATTGACCACTATGGTGAGACAGATTGATTTGGCTCAAAACACATCCCAACCCACTCCTTCAAGGCCTTGTAGCATTTGTACTGAGACAAGCCACCCAACTGACTGTTGCCCCCAACTATAAGAAACAGAAGATTGTGCAGTAGTATTCCCTGGGAGACCATATCAACAACAAAAATAACCACATCCCCAAAATATGTATGACTCCTTTGCACCAAAATTAAACCAAGGGTAGAAGGATCAATCAGACATGAGGTATGGATCTGGGAAACAACAAAGTCCCCCTTTTCAACCAAACTTCCAGCAGCCTCCAACTTACCAACAGCGTTTCCAATAACCCCAAAGGAGATTCGAAGCTCAAACATCAACAAGTCAGCAACAAGGGAATATAAAACACAAGTTAGACTCTAACACTGATGATCTTTTGAAACAAATTGTTCTTAATCAACAGAATGAGCTAAACATTCAATGTTCGGAGTTGAGGGAGTTGAAGACTCAAATGAGCCAGCTTGCCACTACCCTCCATGAACTGGTAAGTAAGAATTCTGGAAATCTTCCTTCCCAACCTAATCCCAATACAAAGGGGAATGTCAGTGCCATTAAGAAGCGGGAAGCAAAAAACTGATGCTTCTCCTCTTATCATTCCACCGGGATTCACCTCAAATCAGGAGAAGCCACATTTCATACCAACTAATGAGCAACCCAAGGAGAAAGATAAAGGTAAGAAAAATATTGATGATGTTCCTCCTAAACCTCTTCCCTTTCCAGATAGGATTTTCCAAACCAAGAATATGGCTGAAGAGGCGATGCAAAAAGAGGTTTTGGACACATACAAGTGTGTTGAGATCAACATCCCTCTACTTGAAGCCATCAAACAAATCCCAAGGTATTCCAAATTCTTAAAATAACTCTGTACTAATTGAAGAGGGCTCAAGGTAAATGAGAGGATCAACCTTGGAAGGAATGTCTCACCACTCATTACACCAACTCTAGTAATGCAAACAAAGTGCAAGGATCCCGAGACATTCACCATCCCATGTACCATAGGGGAGTTGCACTTATCTGATGCTCTTTGTGATTTAGGAGCTTCAATAAATGTGATGCCTCACTCTATATTCTCTTCCTTATAGGTTTGTGAGTTGAAGTTGATGAGAGTAGTGGTGCAATTGGCAAATAGAGCTATGATATATCTAGTGGGAGTCCTTGAGGATGTACTTGTCCAGGTAAGAGACAAGATCTTTCCAGCATACTTCTATGTGCTCAAAATGGAGGATGATCAGGTAAGTTCTCGTTCTCCCATTATCTTAGGTAGATCCTTCCTCAAAAATGAAAAAACTATCATAAATGTTCACGAGGGTACACTCTCCATGGAGTTTGGAGATGAAGTTGTAATTTTTTATGTTATGGACTCCATGAAGTACCCATATGAGGAAAATTCTGCTTTTGTTATCTCCTATTTTGAACCACCAAGTAAAAACTCCATGGATTTTAATTGTCACATTCTTAGGGAGATTATGAGTATTGGTTCTATTTTGATGTCTAAGAGTAATTCCACACCTATTTTTGATGGAAAAACCTCTCTTGGATTTGATTTTTATGTGGATTCAAATTCTAATCATATAAAATCTGATTTTGACATGGCTGTTAAGTATGCTGATGGATTTGATGCATTAGTTTCTAATTTTGATGATTTATATTCTGATACTAATGTTCATTGTGCATATATGTCTGTTGCATCAATTTCTCCATCCATACATCACCCCCCTACATTGGAACTCAAGACATTTCCCCCAAATCTTAAATATGCATACTTGACGAGTGGTGATAGATTACCTGTTATCATTGCTAACAATATCTCTTTTCAAAATGAAGAAAAACTTTTGAATCTTTTGAGAGATAACATTAGGTAAATTGGTTGGACATTGGAAGACATATCATGTATTAGCCCCTCTATTTTCATGCATAGTATTCTCTTGGAGGATGAGGCTAAACCAATTAGGTTGCCACAAAGGAGACTTAATCCAACACTTTTGGAATTTGTTAAGAAATAAGTTGAAAAATTACTTGAGGCGGGTATCATTTACCCTATTTCTAACTCACAATGGGTTATCCCTGTCCAGGTTGTACCAAAGAAAACCGGTTTCACTATTCTAAAAAATGAAAATGATGAGTTAGTTCCTGTGAGAGTACAAAACAGTTGGCGAGTGTGTATTGATTATAGGAAACTAAATCAATCCAATCATAAGGACCATTTTCCACTTCCATTCATTGACCAGATGCTTGAGAGACTTACAGGTAGGACACATTATTGCTTCTTGGATAGTTTCTCTGGCTATTTTCAGGTTCCCATTGTAGCAGAGGACCGGGAGAAGACAACATTCACCTTCCCATTCGGTACCTTTT
Source organism: Viscum album (assembly GCA_963277665.1). Classification (NCBI taxonomy): domain Eukaryota; kingdom Viridiplantae; phylum Streptophyta; class Magnoliopsida; order Santalales; family Viscaceae; genus Viscum; species Viscum album. The sequence continues at coordinate 1,457,061,236 of OY728148.1, forward strand.
CTTACCAAAGGATGCCATTTGGACTTTGAAATTCCCCAGGTACCTTCCAGAGATGCATGGTGAGTATTTTCTTAGATTTCATTGAGACCTGCATAGAGGTATTTATGGATGATTTTACAGTTTATGGATCCTCATTTGATGAATGTCTCTCTAGTTTGGGTGATGTGTTGCATTGTTGTATTGAAAAAAATACGGTCTTGTATTTTGAAAAATGTAATTTCATGGTCGAAAAGGGAATTGTCTTAGGTCATATAGTCTCACAACATGGCATTGAAGTTGATAAATCTAAGGTAGAAATTATTTCATCCCTGCCAATATCCTACATGTGTGCGCGATGTTCGATCATTCCTTGGACATGCTTGATTTTATCGACGCTTCATCAAAGATTTTAGTAAGATTGCTCTACCCTTATCTTGATTTCTTCAAAAAGATATTGACTTCAATTTTTTATGATTTATGAAGGGTATCATTTGATGATCTAAAGAAGTTTCTGACCACTCCACCGATCATACAGCCCCCACAGTGGGACCTTTCATTTGAGATTATGTGTGATGCGTCCAACTTTGCGGTTGGAGCTGTATTATCTCAGAGGGTGGAGGGACGTTCACATGTGATTTTGTATACATATAGGACGTTGGATTCTACCCAATCAAACTACACCACAACAGAAAAGGAGTTTCTTGCTATTTTATTTTCTTTAGATAAATTTTATTCATATTTATTGGGATCTAAAGTAGTTGTTTTTTCTGAGCATGAAGCTTTGAGGTACCTCCTAAAGAATCCATATGCAAAGCCATGAATTATCCATTGGATGCTCCTTCTTCAAGAGTTTTACATTGAGATAAAGGAACAGAAGGGGTCAAAGAATTTGGTGGCAGACCATATGAGTAGGCTTACTCACACACCAGAGGGTGACAACATGGACTAGGTACGACTTCAGGACACTTTCCCCGATGAGAATCTCTATACCATCTCAGGTACGCATCCTTGGTATGATGATTTAGTTAATTACATTGTTGCCTCTGAAATCTCAGTAAATTTGAATAAGCATCAAGTCCAAAAATTAAAAAGTGAGTCTAGGTTTTATGTGTGGGATAATCCTTACCTCTGGAGCATGTGTAGTGTCCATGTCATTAGGAGGTGTGTTCCCGATCATGAGTTTGAGTCTGTTTTTCATTTCTATCATACACTTTCTTGTGGTGGAAACTTTGGACCCCAACAGACATCTAGGAAATTTTTGGACTTTGGATTATATTGGCCTAGCTTATTCCATGATGCCCATGTGTTTTGTAAGTCATGATCTCGTTTACAGCACACTTGGAACATTTCTAGGAGACATGAGATGCCCCAACAACCCATACTATTCTTTGATTTTTTTGATGTATGGGGCATTTATTTTATGGGTCCTTTTCCTAGTTCATTTGGATTTTTGTATATTTTGGTTTCTGTTGATTATGTTAGTAAATAGGTGGAGGCTAAGGCCACCAGGACTGATGATTCTCATGTTGTTGTGGACTTTGTCAAAGCACATATTTTTTGAAGGTTTGGAGTACCGAAGGCCATCATCAATGACTAAGGGACACACTTCTGCAATTGGAATTTTGCTTCACTTTTTTGGAAGTATGGGGTGACACACAAAACATCAACACCATACCACCCTCAAGCAAATGGTCAGGATGAGGTTTCAAATAGGGAACTGAAACAAATTATGGAGAAAACCATGTATCCAAATAGGAAAGATTGGAGAAAGTGCTTGGATGATACATTGTGGGCTTATAGGAAAACATACAAGACACCCATTGGTATGTCCCCATTTCGGATTTTTTTTGGGAAAGCGTGTCATCTCCCTGTGAAAGTTGAGCATCAGGCTTATTGGGCTATAAAGAAATGAAACATGAATTTGGCCCAAGCTGGAATCCAAAGGAAGCTGCAAATTCAAGAGCTTAAGGAGATTCGATTGTCTTTATACGAGAACTCAAGGCTCTATAAGGAAAAATCAAAAGCATCTCATGATAGAATGATCCAACAAAAGGAGTTTCATGTTGGAGAGAAAGTCCTTCTCTACTGTTCACAACTAAAGCTGATTCATAGTAAGTTGCATTACCGATGGTTAGGTCCGTATATTGTGACTAATGTTTTTCCTTATGGTGAAGTGGATATCACACAAGAGGACACACGAAGGATCTTTATAGTTAATGGGTAATGTTTGAAGAGATACATTGAGGGACTTCCTACCGATGCAGTGGATTTTATCACACTGTATGACCCCATCACCACTTGAGCACATCAGGCTGTTCCTAACCCTTTAACTTTTTTTATTCTTTGTCATATTTAAAATTATACATTTCATGTTCATATATAATATCATGGGTTCACATTGAGTACAATTCAATATTTTAAGTGTGGGGGAGGGAACCTTTTAGTTTAGTAATTTCATTTGTTTTCCTATTAAAAAAACAAAAAAAATTGCGTGTTTTTCAAATTTTGTTTGTTTATTTTTCAATTTTATGTGTGTTTTTGAAACTTTTTAGATGAAATGATTCTCATCACCATTTTTAAATATGTATCAATAACTGAAACAATTTATCCCTTGAAACCAAGCTTAAATGAATGCTAAAATGACTTTGTTTCAAGTTCAAATATTTATCAATTTTATGAAAAGTACACTGGATTTTGAATCCCATGCCACATCTCACTGTCTTTATATTTGAAAACACTTTCCTGTGAGGCTTCTAAACCATTATTTTCATATTCTTTACATTCACTTCACTTCTTGAGAGAACCAAACCATGATTGATTTAAATAGAATTCCATTTATTCCTGTCAAAACATAAGGGTTTGATGTACTTATGTTTAAATGATTGAGGCATTTGTTTGGTATTAAATCCCCTATTTCAAAGAATCCTTTTTTTTATAATGGCCTAACTTGAACATTTAATCATTTTATCCCTTAGAATCCATGCATAGCCTGTTAGGTTAGCCACATTACAAGCCAATTTTCCCTATCCAACCAACTCTTGAAGTGAAATTGCATAATCTAGTTGAGTTTAAGTGTGGGGGAAGCTGTCTTGTGTTGTGCTACCACATTTTGTGATACTTCAGGTGAAAAATTAAATTCTGAAGAGATTTGTTTGCTGCTGAAGAAAAACATTATATTGAAAGTTGTGCCTTTCTAGAGATTTCATGATAAAAGAAGTTGTGCCTTTCTGGAGCTTCTAATAGAGGGGGAAAGCTGTGCCTATCTGGAGCTTTTAAGAAAATCATGTTTGAGAATATTGAAATTTTTACTGCTGAATTATTGAATGGTGTGCACATTACTTTATTTTTCATGATGATTAACATGAACCAATGCTATATCAATTTATTAGGAGACTATATTTAAGTGAAAATTTGATTAATGCAATTTTTCTTCAAAAAGAGTCAAGCCCTCCTCATTTAGCCTCAGAATTTTTCAACATCTAAATCCAACCAACCGAAAGCCACAGAACAACCCTAAAAAGTCCTCATGATAAACATATGTCCCTGACTCACATTGGGTGGAGATGTAGGAATTTATCAAGCCTATGGTGAACCTTGTATGAGTTTTTATGAGAAAGACATTGCTAAATAATTGACATTTATGTGTTGAGTGAAAATGAATGTTAAGTAAGTGTTTTGTGTGAATGGGAGGATAAATTAAGAGGAAATATACTGAATGATATTAAATTAAGAACTTGAAATAATAGTTTATAGATGAGGCATGATATCTTTTGTTTCTTGGTATGAAATTGGTGGATCTCATTGATATGTGTTTTAAATTTTCTTCGATTTGCTTTTGATGTTTACTTGTCCAGGAGTCCATGTGCCAAGTGTGGGGGAGTTGATAAAACAAATTTTATTGAATATTTTGTTAATAATAAATGATATAATTTCCTCACATTATGTTAAATATTTTCAATTATAAAGTATTTGGGATTAGATCATTCATTTGAAAATTTGATGAAAATTCCAGTTTTACCCTTTTAAAATGTACTGTAGTATTTTGAAAATTAATATTTTTAATATTTATTATCCGAACTTAATATTTTGTAACAGTGTTACTAACTTAATTTTATACAACTTTTATTCAGGACACTTGAGCTAAAGAGTGCATTTGGATGGATTAAATGGGCCATTAAGTCAATGGTGGGATAGACTCAGGAGAATGGACATGGGTTCTGTATTTAGGACATAACTTCTTCATCCAGGATTGGATCAGGCCCAAAATTTTAGAGGAGATACATGACTCATTTTATTGAGGATCATCCTTCTGTAAGGACATCTGAATAACGCGTTTTGGTTGTCAAATGGGCAGTACAAGTTGACATAAAATATTTGGCCGAGATTCCCCACTCACACTTGAAACCACATTGAACCTAGCCTCCACACCACTCAATAAATTGGTGTTTTTATCATTTGGTGGGGTTGGTACGTGCATTGGAAAGTTTAGGGCAGAGGATAAGTGGATACACTATAATTATCCAACCATTTCAATAAGGGTATCTCTTTAAGAAAGGATCCCTTCGACGAAGCCTTCTTCTTCTCCTTCGTGTTGTAATGCTTTTGTTTGTGTAATAAATTTATTTGTAATTCTTTTATTTACTATCTTTTCTTTTTTTATTCAAAGTTATTATTCTCTTAATCTTCCTCTTTGGGCTGTAATTCTTGAGTATAAGCGTTATTGGGTTATACCTATTATAATCCGTTGCAAATGCAATTTGTTTCTACGATGACTACACCGCCCATAGATGAGTAGTTATTTTCTTTAATCGATCGACCTCTATCCTTATTCATTAATTTATTTTGAATAAATGAGATAATTTAATTCACATATTATGATAAATTAATTGAGTTTTTAATTTGAATGAAACTAAGCAAACAATTGAATAGTTAACACAAAACACACGAGGTCTGGAATTTTGTGAACTGTGAGAGCGCAACCTTAACCGGTAATTCAAAACCACATGGGATTAATTTATAGAGTTATGACATAATCCATAAACTAAATTAGTCATCATTTACAGAATGGATATGTGCCTTAATTTACCATTGACCATAAACTATCCTTAGAACATCAATTAAAGCAGGGTGCTGCGATTACATGTTCTGAAGATTACCTAGGGTTTAATTCACTTCATCTTTGTGGTAAGGTTAATTCTTGTAGGGTTTGGGGGTTAACAAGTTAAGGGGTCAGAATTAAGTGGATGTTAATTTAAATGATAATGATAAATAATTGATTGAATAGGTAGAGTTAGATCAATTAAGTCTTTTAAATATTGTCTAAAAAAACATATTCTTGTTGTGTCATTTTAATCAAAACTCATTTCAAAACAAAAAACAAAAAATATATATACAATCTTCTTCCAGAAAACTTATTCTATATTTATAAACTATAACAAGCCCCCATCCTTTAAATTAGTGTTTTCATTCAATTTTATTTTATTTTTAGAATACCTATAAAAAGTTGTTTTAACTCACTTCATTCTTTGAGAGACGACCTTGGTCAGCCACTCTGCTGCACCTAAGTACCCCAAAATCACACTAATCATTTGAGGGCACCCACGACAACGCCCTTTCAAATCAGAAATTTATTATTATGTTATATTACCATAAAATATTAGATGATCCATAGATACTTCCCATCATTAAAAATTATACCACATATCTCAAAGTAGATATACAATTACCTCTAGGAATGTTCTACTTTACAACTAATATTGATATTATCGATTGTGAAATATAATATTGGCGAGAGGTATCCCCGCAACCAAATCACATTCTATGACGAAACTTTAATCATATTCCATGACTGGTCTCACCAAATATGTTTGGAGATATTGTATTTATTTTATCATATTTAACAAATGACATGATATTTTATTTTTTTCTCTGATCCTCTATTTTTACATGAACCATGGATAGACTCATATTTTATGATATCATAAATTGTATGAAAAAATATAGTTCAAATACTTATGTTTTATACATATTATACCATATGATATATAATAGCCAAATTCTATGGTTGAACAAATAGGTTATTCATATCATAATATATGATATTGAAATAATACAATATGAAATTTATTTATTCGAAAAACTAATAGATTGATACATTGTGTCATTGAAGAACAAGTCTCTAATACCTCTTATGAGTTTTAGGGAATCATCCTATAATCATTAGAGGGATAAATAAAATAAACACGGGCTGATTTATCTCAAGGATAAATGTGAATGGAAACAAAGAAAAAACACCTATGGCGTACTTATAAGATAATATCAGTGGGATCTATATTTAATCTTCAATGGAATATGCTTGATTTATAACACTGAAGTAGTAAAAAAAGTATTATATCCTTTGAGGAGATTACACTAGCCTTAAATCATAGAAATATTCGTGAGGACCATCGATAACCAAAGGAGAGATAGAGCCTTAACCTAGTGATAAATAGTGATCAAAGAAGATGAGAGGTTTGAATATGGAATGAAACAAAGGATTAATTGCAATAGGGGATCATATCCCTTTATTGGGACTCTACATTATATAATGAGTTACTTGAGAATTGACTTCCATCTCATGGAAACTGATAATTTCATAATGTTAGAGTACTTATTTTATTGAGTGTTTCAATAAATGTTTCAAGCCATTTATGATACTCATTAGGATTTATAATTGATCAGAAACCATTTGGGAGAATTATCCAAATTAATACATAGAATATCATATATTTAATTCCCTATGAAAATGTACACTGTTCATATGTTGTAGCCTCTGATAAAAGTATATATAAGCTTAAATTTCCATTTATGATTCAAGGATATCAGAAAATACGATATCTCTGTTTTGTGAATTTTGGACATTGATAAAAAATTACTTTACTTATAGGACATGGAGATCTAAACCATAAAAAGTATATTTTAATCATTTTTTCTCTCTCAATGGTTATTCACCATGTTAGATTACTTTTCAAATTATTTTTATCATATAAATTAATTATCTTTCTATTTTCATTAGTAAATCATAAATCACATCTAATAGTTTTCTTAATCAACTATCCAACCATGAATAACTCACTTAATTTTGGGAAATACACTCTTTATATGTTTTTGTGTATTTCTAAGTCAATTTACCCAATGATTTATCAGCTCTATCTAATCTAGGAATTTTATTTTTTATTTTTTTGAGTATACTTTTCTCACCAAAGAAATTCCCCATCATTCTTTGTAACCCATTGTTAAAGTTTAATAATAATCTTGAATTAATTTAAAAAACTCTCACAACATGCATCACTAAAATAATTTTTGGAATATGACTAATTAATTAAATATTTTTTGGAATTAAACAAAAAATTATTCATCAAAATCATAAATCTAAATAACCCATTTCATGGTTTAACAATTTACATGAATAACCAAAATCCACAAAACATGTTTTAATGATTTTGAAACTTACCTTGGTACCTATATGTTCATCACCCATAAATGAGGGCTACAACTTGGTATCCCCTAATCCTTAAAAACCCTCATAATTAATCCTTTAGAATATATAATCTAGTATATAAGATAAATTAAATTTGAGAAAATACCTAGATTTTGGAACCCTATATTATTAAAATGAAGAGACAACCGAGGGGGGATGGGAGGTCTCCTTTTTAATGTCGAGAAGAGAGTAAACCATCTATGTGTGTCTCTAGGGACAAATAGACTGGACACTCAAATACATATAAAAAGAGAAAAAAATGAAAAAGAACCATACTCGTTGAATTTCAGTAGTGACGATAAGAGATGTAGGGTTCATCATATTTTAGAAGAGCATAAAAATACAAAATATAGAGCCCAAAACATCAAAAAATGATAAAATAAGAGTATAAAATAACATACATTAGATTCTAGACATGATTAATCCGAGGGAATATAGGGGAGTCACACCGGTAGTAGAGGAGTTCCTCAAGAGCTTGAGAATCATGAGTGACTGAGTCATGTTTAGGGTTTTTAAATAGATCGGGGACATTTTTAACAGTCCTTTAAGAAAAGCACTGATAAAGATCCCTTTTACTAGTTCCAAATTTATAAGCATTGATAAATGAATATTTATTAGTGTTTTTTAGCACTGATAAATCTCGAGCTTTATCAGCACTAAAAAATGATGATAAAAGATATATTTATCATTGCTAACGTTTTAGCATTGATAAATATTTATTTTAACAATGCCTTTTTAACGCTGATAAAGATTGATATTTATCAACATTAAAAAAGCGATGATAAAAGTTTTATAATTGTAATTATTTAAATAACTTTATTATAATGTTATAATTATTTAAATAAATTTATTATAAATTTATAATTATTTAAATAACTTTATTTTAATTTTATAATTAATTATATATTTTTATTATAATTTTATAATTATTTAAATATATATAACTATTTATTTTTAATTATATAAATACTTATTTAAAAAAATAAATATTTATTTATAATAATTATAAATATAGTAAATATACATTTATAGATATATTTATTTTGAAATATTTATTTAAGAATATATTTTTAACATTATTAATAGATATATAATCTTAAATACATGCATTCTAAAAATGATTGAAATTAAATAATTCAAAATGAGTACACATTAAAAATATTGAAAAAATGGATAAGTTTTATTAATTAAATATAAGTTATTAAAAAATAGAGATAATATATATATATATATATATATATATATATATATTTAAGTGGATGAATACATATTGAAAATACTAAAACATAGTAAATAAATATATAAACAAATAATAGAAAATGATCAAATTAAAAAATAGAATAAATAAACATTAAAAATGAATACCCTAATTTTAGTATTAAAAAAATAAATAAAATTGACCAATTAAAAGAGTAATATATATTAAATATATCATTTTATAATGAATTTACTATAATATAATAAAATTTAAATAAATTACATAAATATTTGGTGTATGTGTTTCTATATATTGCATAAATATACTTGTATGTGCATTTGTGTATAAAAATATATTAACACACACACACATATATGTGAAATAAATGCAACACACGATGTTTGATATAGGTTAAACTGAAAAATCAATCAACATTAAAAATAAATAAGACATGAATATGTTTTTAATTAAAATTTAATATATGTTATACTTATTCATTTTATATATGTATATTTAATATATAATATTTATTAATATTTATAATATATATATATCTATATTAAATTAATTCGTTTTTATCAATAATTATCTAATTAATAAAATGTTTCATATTTTTCTTAATTTAATCATTTTATTTTTATTTGTTTATTTTTTTTCATTTTATTCTAGACCTTTATTAGTGATAAAAAATCATTGATAAAGGGAAACTTTTATCAGTGATAAAAAAGCGATGATAAAGGGAAAATTTCATCAGTGCTAAAACTAAAGTGCTGATAAAGATGAACTTTATCTGTAAAATTTTCAAGCGCTAATAAATGCCAGCGCTGTTATAAAAGTGTTTTGTAGAAGTGACCCATGAAATTAAATGAGTATTAAAAACATGTAATCATATCATAACCTGTGGAAAATCCAGGTTTCATAATCATTTCATCATAAACATAACTCGTGAAAAGAAGCAGGTTTCAAAAGTATATAACCTATGAAAGAGAAATGAGTTTTATAAACATAATTCAATTAAAACATAATCCATTTAGAGAAATAATATGAAGGATAACATTGAATAATTTCCACATAAAGGTGTGAGTAACACCAACATACATTTTCTTAGATGAAAAATAAATTTGAAAGAACTTTTAAAAATATTTCTTGAGGAAAATGTCATTTATTCTTTGAAAAATGTTTTTAAAACATAATGGAATTTGAAAAAAGTTTTCTTTGATAATTGATTTTGAAACATATAAATGATTCTTTGAAAACAATTTTTTTAAAAAAATACTTTTTACCTAAAAATGGGATTCAAAGATCTTTTGAAAAGATTTTTGAAAACATGGTTTTGGAATACAATAAATTTAGAACTGAAGAGAGAGACAATCATATTTTACTTAAAAACACTATATTAAGTAAAAAAGAGCAGAAAAATGGAACTAATACTTTATTATGTCTTGAATAACCATATGAAAATGAAATCCATAAATTTTCTTGAGATATGGATCATGATATTTCATTAATTAATGCATAATCATAAACAATCTTGAAAAGAGATGAGATTGTTTCAATAAACTCTTATCACTTGGTAAATTGGAATCATACTCCCCATGTAAGAAAAAGAAATGAAATTAAGCTTAAAATATCATCAAAATAAGGATATTAATGATATAATACACCTTGAAAAATAATTTAGGTGCATAACAAAACATGAGTCTAAAAGAATGAAACTTGAGAAAAACTATTTTCACAATTTGGTAAATTTTAAAATTTAGACCCCATGAAAGAAAGATCATAAAATAAATATGTTAATACCCATAAATTTATGTATAATATACATAGAATAAATTCATGTCAAATACATACACCACACAAAATAATTGAGTGGTGATTAAGGCATGTATCTCATGGAAATAAATGTGAAATGAAACTCCCTTACCTTGTGTCTCGACTCTCTTCATACTCATAAAATATTATTTTATAATAAATTTATGTTTATTATAGATATTTTATATAATCATATTATTATATTTTATTCCATACATAGTTTTATTATTACATTATTTTACCCTATTGTCAAAAATTCTATGTTAAGTTTTTTACTTCGGGTAATATACGCTTTGTTTTTTGCATGTGTCTTAATTTGTTATATCTTTGGTACTTATAGTTATATCATGATTTAAAGAATTTATAACATGATATAAATAACATGTATACTAATTATATGTGTATTATAATAATCCATATAATATATATGTTTGAAATGGAATACACCGTTCACGGAGACGGTAAGCCATACGTACGCATGATTGTTGTGTCTATTCTTATTTTTGTTTTGAAAGAATGAAAGAAAATTAAATCTATGTATATATTTATATAATATCATTATAGTATCATTATAATGTTATATATATCATATAATTTCACTAAAAACATCTTTAATAAATTATATATAGTGTGTGAACGAATCACATCGCTTTAAGGGGGCAGTAGTCCACACTTCCTCAAAAAACAATTATCGTATTTACATCAAATGAAAAGTAAAGCGATATGTGTTATAAAATGAATAAATAATCTTAAATATATAATAAATATAATATATGACATATATAAATAGAGTTTTCATCATAATTTCCCCCATGATAGGTGGTAAAGGAAAAATGAACAATCACTGTTTAGTGAAGTGGTAGATTGCCGTACACATAAACAATATGTTCGTTACAAATTAGATGGATCTGTGTATAAGTGTAGGTAGAACCCTTAGAATAAAAATAATAATATTATATTTAAGATAATAGTTTTTTTATACAATCATGTAATATATAGAGTGTAGGGGGCATAGAAATAAAATAAAATAAAGGATCTTGAAACAAGACGTTACCTCTTAATCTGGTAACTCCTTTTGGTTTGCACCAAAGGGATTTATTAGATTAATTTATGACAAAAGAAGGCTTAATAGAGTAATTTAGGTATTTTTGGTAGCTGTTTCGGAAGATTTTTATTGATCCAAAGTCTCATTATAGGTGTGAGGAAGTGGGAGGTGAGGAGGCCTTTTTATAGTGGATGAGCTACACTCTTGTAAAATTTGAGAAAAGAAATTCCACCAATGTTTTTACAGTGTAAAGGGGATCCAATATTGTACTAAAGTAGATAAAAGGGAGTATAGAGTCCAAATATGGCCATAAAATGGATTTTTAAATGTTTATAGGTCTTTTTTGGCCTTAAGGTTATGGTATAGTCCCTTATTATGCTTAATTTATCCTTAATCGTTGTAATTAATTTTAATCAATTTCACTAATATTTTTGTTCAAAAACTAAGTTGAAATTATTATAAATTATAAATAATTATTATTATAAATATTGAATTTATTTTTCCAAATTATAATCACATAAGTGGAAGAAATTATTTTTAAATTAATATCACAATTGGGTTGACAATGCAGGGTTTCAAAGTAAAAATAATCAATGGTTTGTTAAGTTTTTATGTCAAATTTCATTGTGAAATTTCTTACAATGAAGTAAATTGGATTAATTTATAAAAATATAATCTAATTAAACTTTTAAACCAAATTCAAATATAATTTAACACTATAAATAAATTATATGAAAAAGTAGTTTTGAATTAAAATCCTATATATTTCACTATTCATCCAAAAAATTGAACTTTCTCAGAAAAATCCCCAAAAATATACCTAAGATAATTTTTAAATTAAAAATTAAATTTTTTTTGTTTATTTTATCAAATTAAATTTCTAAATTTTTATAAAATAAATTTTATTATTTTCACAAAAGGACATAAAAATCAGTTTATTTGAGAAATTCGTATTTTTAGACATATAAGAACTTTACCAAAAACTATATCTTTCATTATCAATATGATTTATTTCTATAAAATCATTATAACCAATATTTTAAAATTAGTTATTACTATTCATGTTACTAATTTTAACATCTAAGTTATAATTGTCTCATTTAATTAATTATAACTTTAAAATGATGTTTTGTAGAAACTCAGTGTTGCATGCAATGTATGCCAAGTAGGTGTTTCATGTAATGTACGAAAAGTCAGTGTTGCATGTATCATACACCAAGTCAGTGTTTCTTGTAACTTATTCCAAGTTAGTGTTTCATGTAATGTATTCCAAGTCGGTGCCGTGTGAAATTAACGTTTGACTTAGTGTGAAGAAAGATATCAATGAAAATTTAATTTATTCGAGAGAAAAAGGTCCCTAAAAACTTGGGGTGTTATCGTACCATCATTAAACCTCATTGATATTAAAAAAACTCTAGTGTATGTGGAGGCATTATTGAGGAATATTTTCCAACAGGCTCAGGGAACCATTTTAGCTTCTCCCAGGTTGGGATGTAACAAATACGATCATACGAGTATGAAGATAATGGGCATAATATAAGATAACTCACACCCATAAAAACCCAAATCATAAAAAATATTATAAGGAATAAATATTAAGAAAATACAAGATTCATATGAGTCATTAGTCATGATATATGAGAAAAAAATCTTAGTCACATGAATAATTATAAACTCAATCATTCTGAAAACTTGTTGGCATCTTGGAACATTATGTTCACCACCCATGTTCACTTATTTCAAAAAAGAAACATTAGAAAATGCATTATATATTTATATCTATCTCTCCTATCAGATAATCTACATCAGATCACCGTTCATCATGATATATATCAGTCTCACCATTCATCATAAATAATGTAAATGTACCATTTATGAATATAACACATGGAATATTTTATTTTCATCTTCAATCTTTTAATAACAACTTAAATTTATTTATAACACGATTTACCTATGGAAAAGAACTAAGTTTCATGATAATCTATTTAAATAAATAATCATAAGACAAAAAGATAAATAAAATAGATTATATCATAAGATCATATTTACATTTAATTATATGAATCATTAAAATATATTTAAATATATGAAAATACCTTTAAAATAACATTTGAAACATTTTTCTGAAAACTTTTTAAAAGATCATTTTCCTTCAATACTTTTAGAAACTAAGTCTAAAAAATATTGAGCAAAATATTTTCATTGAAAATTACCATTTAAAATTTTAAATTAAGACCCAAATAAAGTAATAGTTATGATGGTGGGAAAATCCATTCATATTGTAAATGTTAAAAATAATCATTTTTTTTTAAAATTTTGTTAAAGGAGTCAAAAGTGACCCATGTGAAAAAATTTATGAAAATTTACTTTAAAAACATTTAAAATAAGTTCAGATATCATGGAAAATAAATTTAAAAGATTATTTATGTTTATAAAATTATTTTATTAAAATAATATAAATAACATGGAGTAATAGTTTGTATTAAAGTCTTCAAAACCTTTAATGGGACGTTTTAATGATAAACCATTTATAATATTTTAAAACAAAAAAACCTTTAAAAGTATGAATATAAAAATTGTAGAAACCTTGTATCCAGTAACCTAAATCTGGTATCTAATTTTTTACATTAGTGAAAGATATAAGGGATCTCATCATGAAGTACTAATCATTTTATTAGTCTTTATGAATCAAATACATAAATTATTCCCATAATAAATTTGAAATATAAAGTACATATCATAAGAAAATTATTACATCCTTGATATTATTCATAATATGCTTCTTCGTATCATAGGGAAAGGGAAAAAATAAATGTTGAGATAATATTATTATTAAGTTTTACATAAAACATAAGCTATCATGAGTGAATAAATCATTATCAATATGAAAAGGTTAATAAAAAAAAATCCATTTAATCAATAACTTAAGAAAAAATTGCATCCATGGATAATTTTAATACTTCAATATCATGGATAATAATAATTTAATTCTAAATGAAGTAAATGATTGTTATTTTACACTATGATCTCATATGTCATGAAATATTTACCCTCAATACCATATGAAAATATAGTTTAATCGATGTCTAGGTATACAACAAAACCCACTTAATAATGCTACCCAACTGGTTTTTCTCATGAGACCATTCGATGCATTGAGGGGATATATAATTATTGTACCCACCCATAAATACATATATAATTCATTCCTCATATATTTAATGATAAATTTAATTCATAAAAAATATTCCTTAAAAAAATATCCATATTGAGTACAGAATACAAAATATTAAGATTTCACTAGTTAATAAAATAGATTCCAAATTAAAATAATATATGTAAAAATTGTACATAGTTTATAAAATACTTATGTACATGATTAAAATAATGTGTATATTTAAGATAAATTTAAGTTATAATGAAAAATTATCATAAGAAAGTAAATGTTTTAACAGAAATTTAAAAACCACAAAACTAGTAAGAGATAAAGGATGACTATCAGCTCATCAGAAATATAGGTTTTGAAATAAAATCACATCCTTTTAATAAATATGGAAAATATAATAGAAATAATAAAATAATATTAAATTAATTACTTTATTTTTTAAAAACATTTAAAACTTTTTGAATAAGATAAACAACATAAAATGGTTATAGAGGAGAGAAAATACGTTAATGTTGTATACGTTAAAAAAAATTCCTTTTTAATTTTTTGTAATGAAAGATGAAAATGAACTTTTCAATAAAAAATTATAAATATTCCTTTAAAACCTTTTAAAAATTCAAGTTTAACATTAAATTAAATTAATGAATCATTTTATTAAATTGAAATAACTTTTATAAAACAAATTTAAAAAAATATTTAAAATGAAGAGAAATATATCCGATCAAAATAAAAAAAGATCAAACTTTATTTTAAAAATTTATTTGCATGATTAAAGTGAAAATGAGAGGAAAATTTGGAAAAAAATATGGAAAATACTTAAATATATAGTGGATAAGAAAATATATGTTTTTTATGAAGGATATATTGTAATATTCCATCAATAAAAATAAGAGTAATCCCAAAATACTATTGTAAAATAAATTCCGACCTCTTTGGTAACATTCAAATTGTAACCCTTTAAATAATAAACTTGAATTCGAAAAATAATCATAATGAATAAGTATATATTCATTTTAAATATATATAATGGGTAGTATATACACTACATAAAATTAAATAGGTGAATAATACCAAATATGTCTCAATAGAGTGAAAATTGAGATGAAATACCTTACCCCAAGTTTGAGTTTCCTCATAAGTGATTTTAATCACCTTTATAATAAATTTAGATTTATTAAAATTACACTCAATAAATATATATATATATATATATATATATAATATGACTCATTTATAACATTTTATTACATGTTTATTAACAATCTTGAATTATTATCATTATTTTAGGTGTTAACTTCTTTGTTTTTAATTTTTTTTTGATTTAGTTTTTTCAGTACTTGCATCTTGATTAGGGTTCCATAAAATAAAATATTATATTGATGATATATATTATATATATTCAATATATTTATATTTAGATTCATCCATAAAATATATATATAGAAAAACAAATTAAACTATTCGGGGAAACGTAGACCGTATGTTTGCATGAACACTATTTTTAATTTTCAATGGTGGAAAAAAATAAAGGTAAATAAAATTTAACCTTTAAATAATCATTATTATATCATATATATTCATTACATATATCCTTATTACCATTCATGTATTGCGTAAATGAAAAATGAAATACATCACTTCTTGGAGGTGGTAGTCCACACTAACGCACAAGCGATATTATCGTTTTCCAACATATTAGAAGGTGATAAGGTAGATATGATATTATAATTTAAAAATAATAAATATTTTATAAATATAATATATATTCATTATTTCCATATTTTTAACCATCCAATTAAGGTGGTGATAAATAAATTACACCGTTATATGGAGATGATATGTTGTACGTATATACGAGTGATATTTTCATTTTTCATAAGATGGAAAACGTATGGAAAATGGTTATAACATAATCATAATAAAACCTCAGTATATTTATAATACCATATTTATTATTTTAGGATGGTTAAAACACATTAATAGAAAGTAGAAGAAGAAATAAAACTAAAATATTTAGTAAAGATGATTACCTCTTTGTATAATTACTTTAAATATCTTCTTAAGGGAATTAGGGTTGGTATTTAGGGAATAAAAGAACCTATATAACTTTTATAATGATTTCTATAATATAAATGATCAGGTTTAGGTTGATATAGGTTGCTCAAAGTTGTGTAAAAAGGAGATAAAGGGTGTTCATTTATTAGTTAGGGGAGCGACATTCTTGAAATTTCCTAAAGTATTAAATTAATAAAAATTATTTTTTAGGTAAAAATGTAACCAAATTTGTATAATTTGAAGATAAGACAAGTAAGAGTAAAAAAAATATTATAAAATAAAATTTGGGCAAGTTTTAGGTATGAATTTAGATTTGGCTTTTTTGATTTAACCCATATTAACCTTTTTGATAATTACGACAATATTAAACTTTTTTTTCACATTATGGGTCAATAATGTTACAATAAAAGGAAAATCAACTCAAAAATGTAAAATGGTTGATGTTTTAAACTATATACTATAACTTAGACAAACATAATATTTTTATGAATTTTAAATCATTTAATAAAATATTATTTGTTATAAAATATCATTATTGTTATTTTTGGAACTATTAATTTAATTCAACTTTGAAAACAACATTACATAAAATAAATTCCAATATAAACCTTTTAAAAATAACTAATTTTTTATATTTATCTATAAAATTCATTGAACACTATTAATCTCCCAAATTATATCACTTTTAATATTTTTAAAATTATTAATTTTATTTTTCTATTAATAGAATAAATATTTTGTCATCATTGCAAAATAATTTACAGTAACTATTTAATTAATAAAAAATAAAAAAAAAATAAAATGATAAAAAAATCATTAATATTTCTAATAATTGTTTATAAATGAGAATTATTTGTTTTTATCCCTGTCATAAAATATTATATATATTAAAATCATGAGAATGACATTTTTTACTCTTTACTTATATATTATAAATTTCATAATCAAAGATAATTGAAAAAGGTCTTATTTTATAATTTTATATGATTATGGATGAAATAAAATAATCGAGTGAAATAAATAATTTTTTTTAATATTTTTAATTCCTTATAACATTATTTTTAACTTTAATTACCTAATTTACACATTACGGAGGTGATAAATTTTACCACAATTACTATTCATATTAACTAAAAATAAAAGAGAAATATTTACCAAAATTTTACCTCCTTATTATAAATATGTAATCCATTTTTTAAACTTCAGTATCTATAAGTTTCAGAAAATGATTTTATAATAATATCACAAAGCACGATAAAAATAGTTTTATAAATTTTTTTATAAGTGTAAAAATATTTTTATACCATAATCAATTAAAATGTTGATTAAAAAGGCATAAATTAAATTATTTTTAAGGACAATAAAATAGTTTTATTTTTAAACCAATACAAATCAAAATTAATCTTAGAAAATACATGAAAAGAAAACACAATTTTCTTTAAAAATATGTATTTTTACAATTAACCCAAAATCAACTTTTGTAGAAAATCTCTTAAAATTAAACCTAAGTTAATATTTACATAATTATTTGAAAAATGGTATAATTTTAATATAATAATATTTCAATTTATTTTATCCATTTTTTATACTTGGTGGCAGATGTAAAGCAAGACATAAAATAAATTTCATTTAAATAGAAATATATCATAAAATGTTGGGCTATTAAATTATACCCCTTATAAATATTTATCCCTAAAAATTACATTACTTTAATACAAAAAAATTATGAAACTTTTACCTCGTCACATTCTTATTTTCCCACATAGCTTACTCAAATTTATGATTTCACCAAAAAAATTTGACCAGGTGAGTGGCCTTATTTTATAGAGATTTCTCTCTATGAACCAAAATATCTATTTGATGTTACTCATAAGATATAACTTGATATAACATCACAACCTATGAATTTTGTACATGTGAAGGGTTAAATATTTAATTCCCCAAGAGAGATATATAGAATACAACATGAACTTTAGATATTTTTGGTGGACATACCAAACGATAAGCTACCATGCCCTTACGATCGTGAATTTCGAAGGGACTAAAATATCTATGGCTCATATTACCCTTATTTCCAAATATAATAACCTTATTACAAGGATATATTCATATGAATACCTTGTCACCAACTTTAAACTCTATATCTCACTGAAAATTGTTTGTATAATTTTTTTATGACTATGATATACCTTTATGTGTTGTCGAATAGGTAAAACATTCTCTTACATTTTATCATATTTACTAGGTCCCAATATATATATTTCTCCAACTTCAACCCAACATGTTGGAGTTCTACAATTACTTCCATATAGGTATTCATAAAGTTCCTTCTAAATTATTGAGTTAAATCTATTGTTGTAGAAAAAATATACCAAAGGAAGGTGTTGATCCCAATAACCTTAGAAACATATAGAGAAAGATCTCAACATTTATTATAGAGATTTAATGGTCCTATTAGACAAATATTTTTTATAAGGATGATAATTAGTACTAAAAATCTAATTTGTATCCAAATCCTATTGAAGGATTCTCTAGAATTTTGAGGTAATACTTAGATCCCCATCAGATACAATTGAGAGTGGTACTCCATGAAATATAGAAACTTCTTTAATGTATAACTACATAATATGATCAAGAGAGATATATTATTTAATATCCATAAAATTAATTGATTTTTTTAAGATGGAAAACTAAAAACCAAATATAATTGTGCACTTTAAATGTTTTGGGGAGTCCTATGATGGAATACATGGGAAGTTTTTCCCATTCCCATTCTGGTATGGGTAATGGTTATAACATCTCCTTAGAGTTATGTCTCTTAGAATTACCATTATTATACACTATACATTGAGATACATACTAAAAAATATCCATTTTTATGTTATCAAACCAAAAATATTATTTCAAATCTCTATACATCTTTATACTTCTATAATGAATAGAGAATGATGAGTTATGAGCTTCATCCAAAATCTCCTTTTTCTACTCTGGTGTTGATGGGAAACATACTCAGTTCCTAAACCTTATCATTCTAACATGATAATAGTTGAACTCATAAACATTCATCACCTTCTTCTATAGTTCAACATCTTCCTTAGGTGACTTATTAATCCCCTCATGGATTGATGGTTGAACATTCATATGAGAAAGACAATATTTGTCCCCTTTCCTCAAGATTTCAAGATCTAACTTCTTGAAATTTATAAATATTTAATCTATTTCAATCCTCATCTTGGAAAAACCAACATGGTCTTTCTAGCTCAGAGAATCAACCACCTTATTTTCCTTCTCAGGGTTGTAATTTATTAAGTAGTTATAATCATTGGTCAACTCTATCCATCTTCTCTAGAGCATATTCATCTTTTTATGTGTAAATATATACTTCAAGATTTTATGGTCAGTATACGTATCACACTTTTCACCATATAGATAATTACTCTATATATTGAATAAAAAACATACAATTTCAAACTCCAAATCACGAGTGGGGTAATTATAATCATGTTTTTTAGTTATATAGTGGCATAATATATCACCATTTCATTCTGTATGATAAAACATCCTAATACCTTCTTTGATACATCACCATTGATCACAAAATCTTCTTCACTATAGGTTAGTGATTAGCCAATAAATGAGTATAATATTCATTGTTAATATATATAATATTCATGTTCTTTATTATTCATAAACACCATTTTAGTGCATTTTACACTTTGAACATCATTTCACATTATGATTGTAATACCTTCTTAAAATGCACTATTATGTGGTACATTTTTGAACATCATTTGAAGTACCAAATGATTCATATGATTATACATATTTTAATTTGATATTTTTGGAAATTGATCTACACTCCAATATGAACATGTTTCATTCAAGGATCAATGGAGAATTCATGGAAGAAGATGGAGATATTTTGTGATGAAAGGAAGCAATTCTAGAGAAGGCGGATTGGACACCAGCCCACTGACGAGACTGTGGGGCCCAACATACATGCCCAATTAATCCCAAATTTCGTGGGATTCTAGAAGACACGTATAAGAACAAATAACTCTTCAGGAGATAATGATAATTCGGCCTCCATGGTGTTCAGTTAGGAGACCCAAGTTAGAGATAAAAGTCTGGGCCAGATTCTGCGGCCCAGAAAAACAGCCCACCAATTAAACCATATCTTGAAAACCATAACTCATTTTGGGCTTCGATTTTAAAGTCTGTTAGGAAACATCTGGAGATTAATTTACGTCTTCTATGGACCACCCAAATTCGGACATCTAGAAGGTGTTTCAAGCGCGTCTGTTCGGTGCATGAAAGCTAGATTCCTTTTCAGGTCAAGGGTGGAAATTCTTCTTTCCACAAACATTCCACCACCCTAGACCTACCATACTCAAGTGGGATGACTTGTTCTGTTGGAGGCTTGACCCAAGGGCTCAAAAATTCCTATTTAAGGCAGTGGTATTGGAGGATTTAAGAATCTTTGAGCTTGTTTTCATCTTAATGTTATGCTGCCAATTTCTCTTTCTAATGTTCTTCCTTCACATGTAAGTTGTTTTAATTCATCCTTGTTTCTTAATAAAAGTTATTCTTCTCTTATTATTATGTTCTTATCCTTATCACTTTGATACCATTGGTTCAATTTGTGAACTTGTTCATACCAAACCTTGTGAGATTATCACACAACGGTGGAGTGATTGTTATTTTATTGAGTTTTTTTACTTCTCCATTTCCTCCCTCATGAGTCTACTTTCCGCTTCCATTGAAACCATAGAATCAATGGAGGGATAAACCACTTATGGGTTGATCCAAGGGAGTATCAAGGGGCTAGATTGGATGTTATTTATCACCTCATTAATGTATAATCACTTCTTTAATTGAAATTTTTATTTGATGATTTTTATACTCCATCGTCCTTGTTGAATTTAAGGGCACACACTTCAAGTGCTAATACGAACCTTTACCTTGAAGTGCTCAAAACTTTGATCCTTCAAGTGTATAAGTGATTAGTATTAAAGGGTGTAGGAATTAAACTAGTAAGTGATGATGTTGTTTTATCTCCTTAAATGAACCCATCTCAAATTTAAGAAATTGAAATCATTAAAAAGAAAATACGTCCAATCCACCCCGAGCGATAACCTAGGATCAACTCATTATTTTAAATTGAATTCACTTAAATCTGTTAGTTATACTTTAAAACCATATAAAATCATCCCAAGTTGGCCACTTCATAGCCAAAAACAGTACATAGAATGTACGTGTCTATAGGTTTCTTCTTAGGTCTCTAAGGATTCGATAACCCAAGCTAAACTACAAGGACCGTCTTACCTTCTTCTCTTGGGTAAATTTGAGCGAGAATCAAATTTTGGAGCCGTTTCCGGGGAATGAAATGGATCAAACCATGAATGACTACCTCACACCTTATTGGACCAATGTCCCCTCATGCATTAGACACAATTACCTAGGAGATTCCAACTACATCTTTAAACCCCATGTCCTAAACCATCTTCCCACCTTCCATGGAATGGAGGCCGAGATGCCCTACCTTCACATTAAGGAGTTCAATGACATTGTAGAAACCATGTGTCCCCCACATCAACTAGAATCATCTAATATGAGGCTATTTCCTTTTTCTTTAAAGGATCGGGATAAAAATTGGCTAAACAATTTGAGACCATCACCCATAAATTCTTGGGACCAACTACAAAGAGAATTCTACAAAAAATACTTTCCCCACCATAAAACAATTTCACATAAAAAGAGTATCCAAAACTTTTTTGAAAAAGAGGGAGACTCATTCTATGAAACATGGGAGAGGTTCAAAGACACTCTAAACATGGTTCCACACCATGGTTTCTATATTCCTGAACAAGTGAGAATTTTCTATGAAGGGTTGGGTCCAGGGAATAAACAATTCATTGACATGATGTGTAATGGAACCTTTAAAAACAAAGCCCCAAATGATGCTTAAGAGTATCTAGAAAGCCTTTCTGAACAAAACCAAACATGGGGAACTTCACCTTATTCTGAAAAGCCACAAAGAACTAATGGAATTCATACACTTAGATAAGAGGAAAGCCTTAGGGATAAACTCGCAGCACTCTCTAGGAAGGTTGAAGAGATAGACCTTAGGAAAGTCCATGAAATCCAAACTGTAGACCCTGTTTGCACAATTTGTGAAAAACATGACCATAAGACAGACAACTGCCCAACCATTCCATCCATCAAGGATGTTCTCTTAGGAGGACCCCCGGTGGAAGTAAATGCTGTGAACTTTCAAAATCCTCAATACCAAAACACCTTCAACCCAAGGTATAATGACCACCCAGGCTTCCGCTGGAAAGATAACCAACAAACTAGCCAACCACAGGGACAAAATCCTTACCCCCATCAGAACTACCAATCCCATAACCAGTTCCAAACCCAACCTATCCAATACCAATAGCCACCGGTCCATTTTCAACAAACCATCCCACCTCCAAAATATCCCCCTGGGATAAACCAATCTTCTCAAGCACCAACCCAAACTGTTCCACAAATCCTACTAGAACAACTATGAAAACAAATGGAGAGGATGAACTTAGAGGTATCTTCCCTAAAACAAGAACTCGAAACCATCAAAACTAGAAATGCACCCATGCCTACTCAGGCGGTGCCATCCTCAACTTCAAGGGGAGAGTCAAGTTGTGCTCAAACAACTCATGAACAACCAAAGGATAGACTGATTAGGTGGGTCCTTCTCTTAAAAGAATTTGACCTCATAATCAAGGATAAAAAGTGAGTTGAAAATGTTGTAGCTGATCACCTCTCTAGGATGGAATTCAAAGACAACTCATATCACCTTTCTGTGTCTGATTCATTTCCTGACGAACACCTATACTCTGTGAGTGACTTCCCTTGGTATGCTGACATGGAAAATTTCTTAGTGATAGGAGTCATTCCAAAATTCTTAGGGACTCAAGCTCGAAGGAAATTTCTTTCTGATGTTAGACACTATGTGTTTGATGATCCATACCTCTATAAGTTCTGCCCTGACCAAGTCATTAGGAGGTGTGTTCCAGAATCTGAACAAGAGTCCATCCTTAAATTCTGTCATAGTGAGGCATGTGGAGGTCACTTTTCCTCTAAGAAAACATCTTCTAATATTCTTCAATGTGGCCTTTTCTGGCCCACCCTCTCAAGGGACTCCTACACATTTTTTCAAAGCTGTCCTAGGTGTCAACAAGTAGGGGCCATCACAAAAAGGAATCAAATGCCACTCACTCCCATCTCAGTGGTTGAAATATTTGACTGTTGGGGAATTGAATTCATGGGACCCTTCCCAAACTCTCAGGGATACCTCTACGTACTCTTAGCTATTGATTATGTCTCAAAATTGGTTGAGTCCATTCCCACTAAGTCCAATGATCATCAAGTTGTGATTCGATTTCTGAAAGAGAACATATTTTCAAGATTTGGAATTCCTAGGGCTATAATCAATGATCGAGGAACCCATTTCTGCAACCTCCCATTCTCTTCCATCATGTCTAAGTATGGTATTTCTCATAAAGTGTCCACTGCATACCATCCTCAAACTAATGGTCAAGCTGAGTTAGCGAATAGAGAGATTAAGAAAATTATTGAAAAAACTGTCAACCCCTCTAGGAAATATTGGTCTGAGAAACTCTTAGATGCTCTTTGGGCCTATATAACCGCATATAAAACCATTTTAGGAATGTCCCCATATAGGTTGGTTTATGGTAAAGCATGCCATTTGCCAGTGGAGATTGAACATAAGGCCTTTTGGGAAATTAAGAAAATGGATTATGACCTCTCATTGGTCGGAACAAAAAAAAATTAGATCTCCATGAACTAGAGGAACTAAGGATGGAGGCTTATAAAAATTCAAGGATCAATAAATATATAGTTCAAGCCTACCAATCTAGGAATATCAAGGTCAAACATTTTCAACCGGGAAAACTTGTGCTCTTGTATAGTTCAAAACTTCATTTACATCCGGGAAAGTTAAGGTCAAGATGGTCAGGACCTTTCATAGTGCATCATGTATTCCCCCATGGGGCAGTAGAGATTCAAGATCCCACAAGTGGTTACATTTTCAAGTTCAATGGTCAAAGGTTAAAACCATTCATTGAATCATTCAATAAATAGGAAATAGAGGTTGAGTTAACTGAGCCAACCTATGAACAAGAAAAAAATTGATAGATTTAGGGTCCATGTCGGGATAACGACGTTAAACAAAGCGCTGTATGGGAGGCAACCCATGGTTTTCATGCTTCCTATCATTTTATTATTTTAATAAACTTTATAGTTTAAATAGTATTAATTAATCATTTTTATATTAAAAAAAAGACTATTGACCTGTTCTTCTATTATGAGTATGGATGGGTATGAAAGGGGAGCATCGTATTCATTCGTGTCACGCGGTGGGATCCCTAAGTAATACCTTACCCAGAAAATTAAAAGAAGACAATGTATCATTAGTTTGATTAAAAAAAAACAGAAAAACAAGAAAAACCATAAAAATGATGATACTTGGAATTAAATAATTCGTTGTGTTGTTTGTTTTGTCTGGTTTGTTCTTCTTTTTGTTTAGGTACTATTTTGGGTTATACATGTTCAATCAAGTAGGTGCCTACATCCCCTAAGAGATCAAAGGACTAATTTGGAGTAGTAAGAACTTTAACTTCAACCACCAGGTGGTTTCATTCCATGATCCTCAGTTTAAATTTCCTTTTTGAACTTCCATTATCTGCCTCTACTCCTTCTAAATTTTCATTTCTTCAAACACTGGGGACAATGTTGTTTTATGTTGGGGGGGAGATAAAATAAAAAAAATGCTTTTGTGTCAAAAAAAATGAATGATTTGAAAAAAAAGTGTAAATGGAAGGAAAAATTCCTTTAACTTTGAACATGGTAATACACATTGCACACTTTGAAACTAAATATAAAATAATTTAGCATGCCCTGATTCTGATTTTAATCATTGTATAATTTCATGAGCGTAGATTTTGGAAAGTGTGGCTGTCCAATGTGATATTTCATCATTTATATTTTCATCCAAATAAAAAAAAGATCACAATACACGTCCCTTGGATAGTGGGTTATTATCTTGAGTTCATGGGGTCCCACAAATAAATATCATAGGTTTGGTGAACATTTTAGTTTAATATGAGTATTCAAAAAAAAAAAAAAAAAATTGCGCGTAGAGCAATGAAATGACCTAATGCGTGGCTTTCGACACTTGGGGATCGTGACTCCATAGTTGTCTGGCCCAGAGTTAGTAATTTTATCTCTATTTTTGGTAATTTGAATTTGTTTTTGACTAATTTAACTCGAGATGATGCCCAAGTATGTGGGATTCACTTGGTTCCCTAAGGTCTTTGAGCCTAGGAGTCATCGACAAAGTCTCTCTATAGGGGTTGACTCTTTTGAGTGCAACTTCAATTACCATGGAAAAATTGCAAAAAAAAAACAAAAAAAAAAACATAAACAAAAAAAAACATACAAAAAAATGAATACTCATATTAATATTGAAATGTTATACCACCTAGTGCTTCTGTAATCCCCCCCTTGAATAAAGATGAACCCCCATGTCTATTGTGATGAACAACACATCCTCATACTTAATTGACACTGGATGAAATATGGCAATGAATTTGAACAAAGGAATGGGCTTGATAATGACATCTACTTTTGAAACTATCTTGTATTAAAATATTTTGATGGGTTTCGTGATTGTGTGGTATAAGGTTTTTTGGTGATCATTTTGTATTGAAATGTTTTTGGAAATGGGAATTCTAATTTCATATTGTTGAGATATATTTTGCTCGGGACTAGAAAAACTCAAGTTGGGGGGTGTGATTAGCCACTAAATGAGGATAATATTCATTGTTAATATATATAATATTCATGTTCTTTATTATTCATAAACACCATTTTAGTTCATTTTACACTTTGAACATCATTTCACATTATGATTGTAATACCTTCTTAAAATGTACTATTATGTGGTACATTTTTGAACATCATTTGAAGTACCCAATAATTCATCTGATTATACATATTTTAATTTGATATTTTTTTAAATTTATCTACACTCCAATATGAACATGTTTCATTCATGTATCAATGGAGAATTCATGGAATAAGATGAGGATATTTTGTGATGAAAGGAAGCAATTCTAGAGAAGGCAGATTGGACACCATCTCACTGATGAGACTTTGGGGCCCAACATACAAGACAAATTAATCCCCAATTTCGTGGTATGCTAGAATACATTCATAGGAACAAATCACTCTTCATGAGATAATGCTAATTCGTCCTCCATGGTGGTCATTTAGGAGGCCCAAGTTAGAGATAAAATTCTGGGCCAGATTCTGCGGCCCAGAAAAACAGCCCACCAATTAAACCATATCTCAAATACCACAACTCCTATTGGTCTGAGATTTTACATGATCTTAGGGGAAATCCGGATATTAATTTAATTCTTCTATGGATGACCCAAATTCGGTCATCTAGAAGGTGTTTCAAGTGCATCTGTTCAGTGCATGAAAGTTGGATGCCTTTTCGGGTCAAGGGTGGAAAGTCTTCTTTCCACAAACTTTCCACCACCCTAGACCTACCATACTCAAGTGGGATGACTTGTTCTGTTGGAGGCTCGACCCAAGGGCTCAAAAATTCCTGTTTAAGGCAGTAGTGTTGGAGGATTTAAGAATCTTTGAGCTTGTTTTCATCTTAATGTTATGCTGCCAATTTCTCTTTGTAACGTTCTTCCTTCACATGCAAGTTGTTTTAATTCATCCATGTTTCTTAATAATAGTTCTTCTTCTCTTATTATTATGTTCTTCTCCTTATCACTTTGATACCTTTGGTTCAAGGTGTGAACGAGTTCATACCAAACCTTGTGAGATTATCACACAACAGTGGAGTGATTGTTATTTTATTGCGTTTTTTTACTTCTCCATTTCCTCCCTCATGAGTCTACTTTCCACTTCCATTGAAACCATAGAATCAATGGAGGGATAACCCAATTATGGGTTTATCCAAGGGAGTAGAAAGGTGATGGATTGGATGTTATTTATCACCTCATTAATGTATAATCACTTCTTTAATTGAGATTTTTATTTGATGATTTTTAAACTCCATCGTCCTAGTTGAATTTAAGGCCACACACTTCAAGTGCTAATACGAACCTTTACCTTGAAGTTCTCAAAACTTTGATCCTTCAAGTGTATAGGTGATTAGTATTAAAGGGTGTAGGAATTAAACCATTAAGTGATGATTTTGTTTTATCTCCTTAAATGAACTCATCTCAAATTTAAGAAATTGAAATCATTAAAAAGAAAATACGTCCAATCCACCCTGAGCGATAACCTAGGATCAACTCATTCTTTTAAATTGAATTCACTTAAATCTGTTAGTTATACTTTAAAACCATATAAAATCAACCCAAGTTGGCCACTTCATAGCCAAAAACAGTCCATAGAATGTACGTGTCTATAGGTTTCTTGTTAGGTCTCCGAGGATTCGATAACCCAAGCTAAACTACAAGGACCGTCTTACCTTCTTATCTTGGGTAAATTTGAGCGAGAATCAGTTAGTGTATGAATAGGTGTGTTGAAAAAACTTATCTTTAGTTATTGGAAATTATACTGACAGTCATATATCCATATAAACTTAACCCCCTTTCATGTCAACATGGTGAGTAGGTTATATAGTTATGAGAAATCTCTCAAAAAGAGTTTGTAGTTCTATCCAACCTGAGAAAACTATGGATCTTGGTAACTATATTTGGTCTAGGTTATTTCTCAATAACTTTTTTCTTTTAAGGATCTACCGACATACCCCCAATTGATATTATAGGACCTAATAATTAAACTTTATGAAGCCAAAATTAAAAATTGTTGAATTTAGCATACAACTTATCCTTAATAGGGGTATTCAGAAAAATTCTCAAATTTTCTTCAATACCTTTATTGAACTTTTAATATATAATAATATCTTCTATAAAGACTACCATATATTGATCAATTTAATCCATGCATACTCTATTCACTATATTAATTAAGATAATAAGGTAATTTTTAAGTCCAAATGGAATTAATATAAATTAATAATGAACATACCTTATATAAGAGACTCTCTTGGGTATATCAACCTTCTTCACCCTTAAATGATAGTATCCAGATCATTGATCAATCTTGAAAAATTATTTAGATCCTCATAATTGATCAAAAAAATCATTAATTTGGTGTAGTGGATACTTTTTCTTAATATTGATCTTATTAAGTACCTAGAAATAAATAGAAATATACATTGAACTATCTTTCTTCTTAACAAAAAGAATAGAGTCACCCCATGTTGAGGCCCCACGATGAATGAATACCTTATCTAGATTATCCTAGAGTTTCCTATTCAATTCCTATATATTAATTGAGTCCATTATATATATATTATTTTAAATAGGGGTAGCACCAGGTATTATTTTTATTTAAAACTCAAATTCATGATTTAAGGAAAGACTAGGAAAATATTTTGGAAATACATCAATAAAACCTTATACAATTGAAACATATCTAATGTTAAGTTTCACACCAATAATACAAGATGAATATCCTTCCTAAATAGATATAAAAACCCATATTATAGAAGTAATTTATATTATGAGTTTAGGCTCATCCTCACATCAAAAGACTATAATAGGTTGATTTATATTATATAACGTAACTTAAATTCATTTAAAATTGACATTGGATCAATATTGAGATAGAAAATACATGGCCAAAATTACATTAAATTCAACTAGAGGAAGAATAAAAAGATTTGTAGGAATAAAATTTCCACTAATTCTATTGGAGAGGAGATATAGAATTGAGATGAGATCATTACACCATTAGATTTTTTCACTCCCAACTCAATATATAATCATTGAGGTGACAATGTGATACCATTAGAAAATTATCCAGATATAAAAGAGTTGGTAAAAAAATAACATTTTCACTTATAGAGTGGATGATAAGTGTATCTTTAACCACATAACATGGAACTTTCACTTAGGTTATAGTAATTCCATTTGTTTTTCTTTACACCCATTGGATTATTTTTACATAATATACCTTTATTCTTAGGGCGATGGTTTGAATAATTCTACATCTATTTATAGTTAAAGTAATGAATATTATTGGGTTGTTTCTTTTCCTTATAATCATTAGCTAGATGACCCTTATTTCCACACTTATAACAAACTCTCATGCCCTTAAAGTTTTTTACAAGATGTTTTGTTTCCACAATTTTTATATGATAGAAATTTCTTTATTCACTTCTTATTCATTTATGAGGTTGATTTTTCGTAGTGCTCATCTAACCGCTTCATCTATTGATTTCCCTTAAAGATATAAGTTCTAGAAAATTCCTTCTCTATCTTAGTGGGACTTGACACTATATCATCATTATGATGAAAACATTTTAGAAACTAGGGGCATTCCTAGAATTGACTTAAGTACATCAAATAAATGATCAATCTTTGTTTTCATATTATGTATATAGTCTGAATCATTCTTGGATAATCTTGTGAAGTTATCCTCATACCCCACCTCAATTTCATATTCCTTATTCTTTAAAGTGAGGAAAACTACTGGAAATTTAGCCTATAGCTATATTTTAAAATTGTGGATATAATTAAAAAAACCATTGATATATGTTATAACCATGGTTTTATGAATCGTGGCTAGTATTGGCATTGCTATAGGGTAAGACCTATAGACACGGTTTGAACTGTGGCTGAATACCTAAAGCCACAGTTTGAAACTGTGGCAGTATATTAAGGCACATAGGGCTATAAGCACACTTTTAAACCATGGATATAAGTTTCACCATTTAATAAAAAAACATCCCCCCTAAAACAAAACTTCCCCCATGCAAAGCCCCTCCCCTCCACTCTCGTGGATGCCCCCCCTCCTGGATAGACCTTGGACACCCCCCTTGGATAGACCCTGGACCCCCCCTCTTGGAAAGACCCTGGACACCCCCTCCCTAGACAGACCTTGGACCCCTAGACCCTGGACACCCCCCAGACAGACCCTAGACTCCCCCAGATGCTATACACCCCTAGATAGACCACGGATAGACCCCCCAGACCCAGGACACCCCCATGGACAGACCATGGAAACCCCCCAGACAGACCCATGATAGACCCCCCCAAGATAGACCCCCCAGACTGTAGACACCCCCTTGGACACCCCTCAAATAGACCCCCCAAGGATAGAACAAGACCTCCAATCCCATAGACAACCCCCAGACTCAGGAAATACCACTCTGAAAATCCAAGACCTCTACTCCCCTGGATACCCCCCCTCCTGGATAGACCTTGGACACCCCCAGACCCTAAACAACCCCCCAGACAGACCCCCCCTAGAATAGACCCCCCTAGGAAAGAACCCCCCTAGGACATACCCTGAACACCCCCTCACTCCCAGACCCTGGACAACCCCCAATCATACCCTGGAAAGACCCCCCAAGACCCTAAATGCCACCCAAACCGACCCCCCCAGGATAGACCCATACCTCCACTCCCCTGGAAAGCCCCCCTCCTGGATAGACCCCAGACACACCCCCAAACCCTGGACAAACCCCTAGACAAACCCCCCCAGACCATGGACACACCACAAACAGACCCCCCAGGCCCTGGACACCCGCCAAACAGACCCCCTAGAATAGACCCTAAACAGACCTTCCAAGACAGACCCTAGACACCCCCTCACCTTGCCTCCTACCCCTCCCCTTTCTAGTCCCCCTTCCATCCCCCCTTCCAGTCCCCCATGCCCTTCCCCCTATCAGTCCCCCATACCATCCCCCACCCCTGCCAGCCCCCATGGTAAAACCATGGATCTTAGTCCCTAATAACACTTTAAAAAACATGAAAAATGGACCCTACATCAATAGTTAATAACCATGTAAATTGATTCCTACCTAGCTATACTTAATCACCGAATGATTCCATAATAGCTGAATCTTATAGTAGTACTCACATCCTCTAGCTACGAGCAAAAAAAAACACCACCTTCCAAATAAAACTGAACTCAATCATAATAAAATATATATTATAAGAATTCAAAATCTTAAATATAAATAATATAAAATTTCAATATCAATATCATCATAATAAAGAGAACTATTTGATAAAATTAAATGTATATACCAAGAATAAAATTTACATCTGAAATGTACCTCAATATCAACATCACCTAAACCACCATGACCCTCATTATCTCCTATAGAAACACCAACTTCATTATCACCTCCTCTCAGACTACCGCCACCACCGCCACCACCGCCACCACCACCACCATCATGATAATTGAAATATTCCTTGGTTTATGAACCTAAATCAGTGGAAGGAGCGAAGAATCCTAATAAACATAATGCCTAAAAATGAGAATACATTTAATTAATGAAAAAATTCAATGTTTATATGGCGATTCATATAATATAATTATGTTACCAGTAAAATAATCTGATAAACATAATGCATACAAATGAGAATACATACAATTAACGAAAACATTGAAATATTCTTTTGTATGATGATTCGTAAACATAAAATTGAAGAGAACTAAGAAGGATGTTTAGAATATAGAGAAATAGTAAGAGTGTTATGGTCTAAATAGAACAAAATTAGAATGATAGATTAATCAATTTTGGATATGGTTAAAATATTAAATCATATTTATTTAATGATTTCCCACCACCTTGAACCCCACCTACACCCTCCCCACTGCCCTGCAGACCCCCCTTCACCCTCCCCCTTCACCCTCTCCCCCATGCACCCTCCCCCCACTACCCCTTGAACCCCACCTGCACCCTCCCCACTACCCTGCAGACCCCCTTCCCCTCCCCCTACACCCTCCCCTTGCCCTGTAGACCCCCTCCTCCCTCCACCCTCCCCCCGCTACCCCCTTGCACCCCACCTGCACCCTCCCCACTACCCTACAGACCCCCTCCCCTCATCACCCTCCCCCAACTACCCCCTTGCACCCCAGATTCACCCTCCCCACTGCCCTGCAGACCCCCTTCTCATTCCCCCCCTACACCCTCCCCCTGCCCCTACACCCCACCTGCACCCTCCCCACTGCCCTGTAGACCCCCCTTCCCCCTCCCCCCTGCACCCCCCACTCCCTTGCAGACCCCCTTTCCCCCCTTCCCCTCTACCCTCCACCCAATTCCCCTTGCACCCCACCTTCACCTTCCCCACTACCTTGCAGACCCTCTCCCCCCAGAATCCTCCCCCACTTCCCCCTTGCACCCCACATGCACCCTCACCACTTCCCTGCAGACCCCCTTACCCCCCTCCCACCACTGCCCCCTTTCACCCCACCTGCACCCTCCCCCTACCCTAAAGACCCCCCTTCACCCCACTGATGAGTAACATTACGGAGGAAAATAATCATTTTGGATGATTTAAGGATGTTAACCACACTCTAAAAAATTAATGACATGATTACCAAGGTATGAGGAACTGATTAATAAAAAGAATATTTTTTAATAAGATATCAAGGTTACTGTGAAAGAAAAATTACAATATAAGAAGAAAAATAAACATATTCCGAAGGTTTTTATGAATGTATAGACATAAAAATTTGAGAAATCAATGAGGTTGGATGAAAAATTAAATAAGGATTAATGTTCATTTCTAGAGTGCATGAAGAAGAAAACCCCACATACAAAAAATAAAACATATAAAAAGAAGTATATGAAGCATAAGAAGATTAATTACTAGATAATCAAGGGTGGTCACATGAAGAAAGATGCAGCTAACATGAACAATGATTGTTTTATTATGATAATACTCTCAAACCTATTACTCTAACTAATATGGAAAGAAAGATCGACTTTATTCCCTACTAGTTCTGTGATAGTTTTTCCAGTTTTATTTATAGTAATAATAGGTTTCATGTGCCTACATATGGAATCAATTAATCCCTGGATCTCATCTTATTTCTTCAAATGTTAAATTTTCTATCACCATTGAATTTTTTGATTTCGACCCTAGTTTTCAAATTTTTTTTACCTAAATATTAGATGTCTAGTTCTTATATACAATGCTAAGTGTACAACCCTAAAATCTGACCAATCTCAATAATAAACTATGTTTAACAAAATAGATTTGAAATGCAGAGGAATTATGAATGTAAAATTGGCTCTAATAAAATATAGTATATAAATAGAGGCAATTTATGAAGTGATCACGATGAAAAAATACAAAAAATAAATTACTGACCAAAGAAATGGGTTTGATAGAAATGGAAAAAAAGTTTGGATCTAATACAACTTTGTGAGGGCTAAGGGTGAAAAGACAAAAAAGAATAACATACAAACACCTAAGGTCCGATATGGGTCTTTGAAAGTAGTAGTCCAATAAAGTAGAATCAAAATATTCAAGATGCAATAATTTAATGAAAGAAGTAAGTAACACACAATTTATTTTATTTAGTCCATTTGGACCCTACGTGCATAGCAAGAACACCACCTAGACTTAAGTATTTTAATAATATCAAAATAAGAAACATTTATAGTATACAATTATGAATAAACATCAACATGATAAAAAAAACTACAACTTTAAAATAAGATTCAAAGACTTACAGTGTAGGACACAAAGAGGTCTGGTTGTCTTGATGACACCCCCTCCCCCTGACCCCACCCGCACACCCCCTCCCCCTACCCCAGCACACCCCCTACCCCCAACACACCCCCACCGACACACCCCTCCCCCTACCCCCACCCGCACACCACCCTCCCCCTACCCCCACCACACCCCCTACCCCTAACACCCCCACCTGCACATCCCTCCCCCAGCACACCCCCTGCCCCCTGCCCCCACCTATACACACCCCTCCCCCTGCCCCCATCATGCCCCCTGCCCCTACCCCCCACTTGCACACCCCCTTCCCCCTCCCTTGGCCACTCACACCCCCTAACCACCCCATGCACCCCCATTACACCCTCCACATTTCATTCAACTTCAACTATTTAATGAAATATGTGCATAAAGGATCATTCATGATGTTTTTTTTTCAGAAAAAACCAATTTTTCCCTAGATCAAGATGATGGATGACTTCCAAGAATCTAATATTGAATTTAGAATGAGTAGTTGTTTCCATTATGATTAATAAATCTTGATTTGTTGGATAATACAGAATAATTTCCAAGTATGTGTATCTATTTCGTGGGTATTTTATAATTACCTATATCGTTATGAGTCAGAGAATTCAAATTAAATTGAATTTTTAGTCTCCAAGTAGCAAGAGTTTTAAAAAGTGGTATTTAGAAAAACAATCTGAGTTTTGGGATATCTCTTGAAGAGTTTTTATGCCTATTTAGGTGTTCAGTTGGTTCATGGGGTAATCAAGTAGTAGTTAGAGGGTTTCTAGTCCATTCCACTTAATTTTAAGACCCATCAATTACCATGTCTAGGTACACTGGGTACCAAGTCTAATAAAGGAAAAAATAGTTAATTATGAGTTTTATAGTGGGGTATCCTCTAATGGAGAACTAGGCATGGCTTACTGGATATCCATGTGCTAGGTTTATGGTTGTGTTCTCTACATATTTCGTACTCCCTAACTGTATTCATTTAGTCCATGTCTTGAATGAGATAGTGGTGGTACATGATAAGATAATAGACCTGACCTAAAGAATATATTGGTGATATGAAATGAGATATGAGACCTCAACCTATGTGAGTGGGTGATATAATGAGATGAGAAGAAATAACTCACCCTGAGTGAGATGTTTGTGGTATAAGATAAGATACAAGACTTCACCGAAAGTGAGATGGTTTCCATTTGAGTGGGTTTATGTGAAGTCACTCTGAGTGAGTGGGAGGTGTTATTAGATAAGTTATGAGACCCCAAATTGAGTGGAAGGGTTTAAGTATGAAATAAAACATGAGATCATAACTTGTTATGGGACCCATCCTTGAGTGAGAGGGTTCTGGCCCAAACGATTAGTGGTAACTATGTGACCGAGGCCGCACGATTTGTTTAAATAATGAAACTACAGATATGGGAACCTAAAAGTCCACACGGTTTGTCTACAACTATGTAGGATTAGGTTCACAACCATGTTTCCTGTTTCAGATGGGGGGAATATCAATTTACCATAGTTTTCACACAATTTGTGAACCGTGTGCACAAACTGTGTGGAGTGAGGTTTCTGTGAAAAAAATAGCATTTCCCCTATTTAATTATAATTTTTTTTATCATTTTCCCTTACCTATAGTGGATATTCAAGTGGCTCATACTCTCATAGATATTCCTCCTACTCCATGCTTGGATCTTCTACTACTCCTTCTGGAATCTGTTTTCAATTCCATCAGAAGCATTGGATAACAAAACCTCAACCTCAAGGCGCGTTTGATTGTTACGACAATAACTCAAATCTTACTTTTTTCCGGTTGCATGCATATGAAACTTCACATATATATAAGGACACCTAGCCACTATGTACATATTTTCATGGCCAAATATGCAAAAGGGGGTCCTCAGATATATTTTTATACTTGCATATACCCTTTTACACTTACACATGTATGCATTTTTCATATCTATATATAAACACACCTAGCCCCAATATATATATTCATATTTCCATGAGTGAATATATATAAAGGGGGAACTTATATATGTATATTTCTACCTATTCATACACATGTAATCCTTCATCAACGATGACTCGAACCCACCTCAATGAAATCCAGAATGCGCTACAAAAATACAAGGAACCAAAAAAAATAAAAAAATCACTAATTAAAATTGGGTCAAAGAATAAAAACAGAATAAACCTTACCCAAATCCAATGTTGAACTCACTATCTCCAATGGTGGTGGATAGAACCAGCCTCACCATAAGAATACACCTATAAGAAAATAGTGGGAAAAGAAATGAGATATAACGACTTTTTATATATATGTGACCAGTGTGTCAACTATACATGATAAATGATACATAAATCCATAACCAACAATGAACAAATAATATTCAGATTGATATCTACATCCCTATACTAAATAACAAGATCATTAATAAAGCTCTTTATTTTTCAAACATCACCCATTCAGCTCAAATCACAATGATTTAAGCTATGATGAATAACCAAAGAATAAAATTTACATATGAAATGTACCTTAATATCAGCATCACTGGAATGATCATGACCCTCATCATTTACTATAAAAACACCAACATCATTATCACCTCCTCTCAGACCACCACCACCACCACCATCATGATCATTGAAATCTTCATTGGTTTATGCACCTAAATCAATGGAAGGATTGAAGAATCCTGATAAACATAATGCATAAAAATGAGAACACATTTAATTAATGAATAAATTCAATGTTTATATGGTGATTCATATAATATATTTATGTTACCAATAAAATACTCTGATTAACATAATTCATACAAATGAGAACACATTAAATTAATGAAAACATTGAAATATTCTTGTGTATGGTGATTCGTGAACATAAAAATGAAGAGAAATAAGAAGGATGTTTAGAAAGAGTAACAGAACCATCTGAAATAAGATCAAGACCACCCACAGATATGCTGAAGTTCTCCATGTGAATATCATTAACAGTTAGTCCATATGTAAAAAACATTATTAGCAAAAAAATTAACTACTATTCAATTGTTACAATTTAATTTTAATTTTGAAATAACAAAATAAAAATAGAATACATGTTTTGTTGATCAACTAAACAAACTGCAACAAAACACATGTTCTATTATCTATAAATAAGAAATTCATTAATAAAAAAATATGTAACATTGAAACTATTGATAAAAAAATAAAAAGATATTTTCAATTGAAAAGACAAAAAAAACCAGAAAGAATGTTATATTATAATTATGTTTCAATAATAAAAACTCACACCTAATCAAAAGAAAACTAACAATATGTGGATAAATAGAGAAGGCACCTCCATGGTGAAACAATCCCCGACACCAGCATCTCTTCACCTCTAGGATTTGTTGAAACCCATATCTACTCAATGCTCATGAATTTTTGTATATTGTTGATATATATTCTGAAATATATTTTATTTACAATCTACAAAGATATATTAAAAAAATATTAGAATTCAGATATTAAATCCTCGATGGAAGACAATAAAGAAATATAGTTTCATAAATGTAATCTATAGTTGTGAGAATTAACTATGTGGTGGTGTTTAAGTTTTTGGTAACAACCTATGGGTGTTTCAAGAAAGGATGAGTTTAAAGACCTACAGGTGACAGAGAGTTCATCTGCTACAAAACAGAATTCATCAAAATGAAAAGCAATTAAAAGAAAGAAGATAAATCATGGATGGATATACTATTTGAAGAATAAAAAGCTTCGAGGAAACAACTATCAAAATTCCAAACACAACGCATGTGGAAGCTGTAACCATATCCTTTGAGTTTCCACAGGTTGAAACCCAAAATAAAGAAAACATTAAAACGTTTAAAGATGTTTTTTTTGTTACAATTCCTGTTGGAACCTCTATGATAATGTAGTTTTCATAATCAAAAATAATTTAAATATAAATATTA
Organism: Viscum album; assembly: GCA_963277665.1. Lineage (NCBI taxonomy): Eukaryota > Viridiplantae > Streptophyta > Magnoliopsida > Santalales > Viscaceae > Viscum > Viscum album. The sequence goes on from OY728148.1 coordinate 1,457,099,614, forward strand.
TACTCTTTCATTCAATTTTAATATCTCTATATGAATCAATTATTTCATACAGAATCATATACTTTAATAATTCACTACCTTACATTCATGAATAAATATGTTTACAAATGTATTTATACATAAATTTTTTCATAAAACTTAGTCTGGTAAGATAGACACTTTGTAATCTTTCTAGATTCCTTGGAACTGATGTTAAGTTTGACACACCGAAGTCGACAGACCGAAGTTCGACAGACCAAAGTCGACAAACCAAAGTTCGACAAACCGAAGTTTGACACACTAAAGTTGACACACCGAAGTTTGACACACCGAAGATGACACACCGAAGATGACATACCAATGTTACCAAACCAAAGACAATAGACTGAAGATGACTCATCGATAGTCATAAATAATTGTTTGTATTTAATTAATTCAAATTTATTTCTAATGGTCACATTTAGACAAATTAATGTTTCTGACATTATTTAATGTTGTTTGTAGGAATATCTGTAGAAAGTACGAGGTACATGAACGTGCAGAGATCTTTATACCTAGAGGATCCTAGAGTATAAAAGGACATAATCTTTCACTTTAAAAATGATTAAGTACACACTGAGACACAGACTTTGCGAATAAGAAAAGAGAGGAACTAAGCGCTTGAGATTACAATAAGATTGTAACAAGCAACTTTCTCCTAAATCTTAGTATACATCGAGACATTGAAGAGTTGAACCTTTTCACTCCTCGAAGTTGGATTACAGAAACTGCGATACTCTATTCTGAAGACAACTTCCAGAAGAGAACTCAAATACCTTTTTCTCAACATCCATTGATTCTAGAGCATTTCATCACAACACACAAGGAATTATTAACTCTATTATCTTTCTTAACTCTATTGTGTTTTATATTCACTAATTGAGTAGTATGTATATTTATCGGTTTCAAACACACTGTCTCTTGAGCATAACTAGAGGATATCAAACTATCCTCATAGTAAATCATTTCTTACACTTATATCCATTGAAGAACCGTAGAAGAGATTCCTTGTTATCTATTTATTTTTATTTCCCACGAATAACTGTGGAAGAGGTCAAGTGTGACCTGGACAGCTGGGTGTGCTGTTGTGAACCCTGATCTAGGGTGTGGATCAAAAGTTTATTAATATAAATAGCTTGGTGGCAGGTGATCACAAAGTGGAGAGGACTAAGTATCGGGTTGAGACTGAACCTCTTGTTTTAGAATGAAAAGTGGAGAGGACTTATACTATTAAATATGACAATTTTAGAATGAAGATTGATGAGTCAATTTCTGATATGTATCTCAGGTTCAATGAAATTTCAAATACCATGATTTCTTTAGGAAGATAAGTATCTTCCAAAGAGCAGATCATGTGGATTCTGCGATGTCTATCAGAAAGATGGTGTGGAATATCTGTGTCTATTAGAGAATCATGCAACATTGATAAAATTCCAGTGAAAAAATTGATTGGAAAATTAATGATGTTTGAAGAATAATTAAAGGTAAATCAAGAGGAGGATGAACCAAAAAGAAAGTCTGTAGCCTTCAAGACAACTTCATCCAAAAGTAAAGATAAAGAAAAAGTTCAAGCTGCTATCGAAAGCTCAAGTAGTGATGAAGTCGCTTTAGATAGTGATGAAAAAAATGGCCCAGTTGGCTAGATGATTCAAGAAATTATATAGGAAAAATAATTTCTTCAAAAGTTTCAGTTATAGAGGAAAGTATGATAACAAGAGAAATTGGAAAAAGTACTAGAAGAAAAATGATAAATCAAAATATATAATCTACTATGAATGTATAAGGAAATGACATGTAAAAGATGACTGACCAATGATGAAATACAAGAAAAAGTATGAAAATAAGGATATAAGATATAAGAAAGAAATGAAGGCCACTTGGAGTGCCTCCGATGATAGCTCATGTGAATCTATCTCATCTCAAAAATTATAAATATGATATGGATAATATGTGTTACATGACAAACAAAACTGAGGTAACCTTAAACACTCCTATACATGATTATTATTATTCTGAAAGTGATTCTGAAAATATGAAAAATGATGAATTATTATAAAATTGAAACATGTTAGAGGAAACCTATAATGAGTTGAAAGATAAGTACAAATATTTGAAGAAACAACATGCTCTTAGTGTGACTTCTAAATATGAACTTACAACTGAAAAAGAGAAAAATGCTCAACTTCTTAAAGAGAACAATGAGCTAAAAATGTCTAATGAACAATTGAAGAAAGACATAGAAAAGTTTACTAATGGGAAAAATAATCTTACTAAAATTATTGATAAAAAATAGCTTATAATTATACTTTTGGGATAGGATATCAACCAGGTCAAAGTAATTTATATAAATTAAATTTTGTATCCAAATCTAGAAAAACTGCTACTATTTTCAAAAACCAGAATTGTACTGCAACTTCCAGCTCCTCAAATTCTATTAATGTATCCAATTCCATAGGACCAAATAAATTGTATATTTCAAATAATATATATTCTGCATATAGGAAACCCATAATATAGTTGTGGGTTCCTAAATCTTATATTACTAATGTTTGTGGACCCATACAAATATGGGTACCAAAGAAGTTTCTTGGTTAAACTGTTTTGTAGGTAAAATACCTAAGAGATCCTGTAAAAATCCATGGAACTTGGATAGTGGATGTTCAATACATATGATTGGGGGTTTTTCAAGCTTTAAAAGTATTATTAAGATCGATGGAGGACATGTCACATTCAGTGATAATGGTAAAAGAAAAATCATCGGCCTAGGCCAGATTGGTAACCCTAACTCTATTTCAATTTCTAAAGTACTGTATGTTGATGGAATGAAGTTTAACTTGCACAACATATCTCAACTGTGTGATGATGTATTTAATGTTAAATTCAAAAATGATTCATGCCATGTTTTTGATACCAAGAATAACTTACTATTTACTGCCTTTAGGAATGATAATGTATATGCTATAAATCTAGACACTCTAGCCTCACAAAATACACCTTGTCTAAATTCCTTTCACAAAGAGTCATGGATCTGGCATATAAGACTAGGACATTGCAATATACATTTTCTTAGGAAGTTAACTAGAAAAGGATTAGTCAGAGACTTACCCAAATTAGAGTTTCCAGACAATAAAGTATGTAATCCTTGTCAAAAAGGAAAGCAACATAAAATCTCTTTCAAACTAAAGAAAGAAGTAACTACTTCTTAACCTATTGAGTTGGTTCACATTGACTTGTTTGGACTATCTAGAGTTTCCAGCCTCAATGGGAATCAATATGTTTATATTCTTTTAGATGATTTCTCTAGGTACACCTGGACCTTTTTCTTAGCTCATAAAAGTGAGGCTTATTATCACTTTACCAAATATGCTAGGATTGTTGAAAATCTAAATGGATTGAAGATTAAATCCTTAAGAATTGATTATGGCCGTGAGTTTGAGAATCAAGATTTTGAAGCCTTCTGCTCACAAAATGGCTATAATCATAAATTCTTTGCACCTAGAACACCTCAATAGAATAGTGTGGTAGAAATAAGGAATATAACCTTACAATAAATTGAATGGACTATTCTCAATGAATATGATCTACCCGTTTATTTTTGGGCTGAAGCTATTAATATAGCTTGATACATAATAAACAGAGTCTTAATTAGACCCATTCTTATGAAAACTCCTTACGAGTTGGGGAATAATAGGAAACCCATAGTAGGTTATTTTAAAGTGTCTGAATGTAAAGTTTATATTATGAATACTAAAGATAATTTAGATAAATTTTCTTTCAAATGTGATGAAAGAATGTTTCTTTGATATTATACATCAAGAAAATCCTATAGAGTCTTTAACAAGAAGGTCAAATGTGTGGAGGAATTTGTACACATCATGTTTGATGAAGCAGATCCACATGAGCCCAAGACCTCTCCAGAAAATATTGAAGAGGATATGTCCAATATGGACATTAATGATAAAAGCACAAATCATCATGTGAAGGAATCTGTGAAAACATCTAGTTCTGAAATTTCTCCTCACCTTAATCCTAGTGAACCAGATCAACCTGACGAACTTGAAATATCATGTCCTACTTTCTTCAGACCAACTAGAACCCTTAAAAATCATACCTTAGATACTGTTGTTGGAGATCTAGATAGAGGAACACAAACTAGAGCTTCCTCGAGAAACCAGGTTAAACATCAAGCCTTATTGTCACATCTTGAACCTAAAAATATCAATGATGATATCATTGATGAATTTTGGGTAATGGCCATGCAAGAAGAAATTAATCAGTTTGAAGGAAATAAATTTTGGAAACTTGTAGACAGACCTAAGGATACTTTGACCATAATAACCAAATGGGTGTTTATAAATAAGGTAGATGAAGGTGGAAATATAGTTAGAAAAAATATAGACTAGTTGTACAAGGATATAATCAAGAAGAAATAATTGATTATGAAGAGACTTTTGCTCCTGTAGCTAGACTTGATGCAATTAGTATCTTACTTTCCTATGCAGCACACCTAGATTTTAAACTTTATAAAATGGATGTCAAAAGTGAATTCCTAAATGGTTATATAATTTAGGTTGCTTTTGTTGAACAACCCCCTGGTTTTACAAATCCATTTTTTCCAAATCATGTGTTGAAATTATCAAAAGCTTTGTATGGCTTGAAACAAGCTCCAAGAGCTTGGTAGGAAAGGTTAAGTAATTTTCTTATTTCTAAAGGCTTTACAAAAGGACTTGAATATCCTACTTTATTTATAAAAAGAGTTTCTAAATAATTCTTAATAGTCCAAATATATGTAGATGATATTATTTTTGGATCTTTTGAAAATTCATTATGTAATGATTTTTCAAACATAATACAATGCGAGTTTGAAATGAGTTTAACGGGTTAACTTAAATATTTTCTTGGATTTCAAATATTTCAAAATAAATAAGGTGTTATCATAAATCAAAGTAATTATAAAAAAGATATTTTGAAAAGATATGGCTTTGATAACATTAAGAGTAGTGAAACTATTATGAGTTATACATGTAAGTTGGATCTTGATGAAAGTGGAAAATCAGTTGATCAAACTGCTTACAGAGGGATGATATGGAGTTTGCTATACTTAACGGCTAGTAGGCCATATATTATGTTCAGTGTATGTATGTGTGCCAGATTTCAAGCAAACCCAAATGAGTCACATCTAAATAGTGTTAAAAGGATGTTCAAATACCTCGTGTACACAACTAACTTAAGATTGTTCTATCCAAAAAGACAACCTTTTGATTTAGTTAGCTATTCAGATGCTAATTTTGATGGATGAAATTTAGATAGAAAGAGTAACTCTGAAACATGTCACTTTTTAGGAAATTCATTAATATCATGGTGTAGTAAAAAGCAAAATTCAGTTGCATTATAAACCGCTGAAGCAGAATACATTGCTTCTGGTAGTTGTTGTGCACAAATTTTGTGGATGAAACACACCTTATTAGACCATGGACTTCAATTCAGACATATCCCCATTAACTGTGACAACACAAGTGCTATTAACATTTATAGAAATCCAATATCTCATTCTAGAACAAAGTATATTGATGCAAGAAATCAATTTTTGAGAGATCATTGACAAAAAGGTGATATAACTCTTGAGTTTATTGATACTGAACATCATCTTACTGATATATTCACTAAACCCTTAAATTATGAGAGAATGAATTACATTAGACATGAATTAGGAATGATAAATTAGTAACCAATCTTCTTGGAACCGATCATGTCAAACCGATCTTCTTGAAACCGATCCTGTCAAACCGATCTTCTTGAAACCGATCCTGTCAAACTAATCTTCTTGAAACCAATTCTATCAAACTGATCTTATTGAAACTGATACTGTCAAACTGGTCTTCTTGAAATTGATCCTGTCAAACCGATCTCCTGTGAAACTGATATTCTTGAAACCGATTATTTGACACCGATATATTTAAGGGTTGTTTTGTAAATTTTGTATTCTTTAAATAAAATGATGCTGTTTTGTATTATTCCCTTTACCATGTTTAAATTCTTATGTTTTACGATTTACAATACCTAAAAGATATATTAAGTCCAATCCATCCTGACCTTTCACCTTCTCCACAGCCGTAAAGCCTTATACCTTTTGTCACACTCTTTCTCGACTCTCGACCTCTCAACACAATTGGAATTAGAAGCTTCATCATGGAAAGGACTAAGCGCGCAATGGAATAACCTAAAAAATATCCTTCTACTAAGCATAAAAAAGGTGAGTCCAGTGGGACTGCGAGTCCGAGCTTAGAAACCTGAGTAGTTACAGCTGAAAATGAGGCATCTGCTGAGTGTATTATGTCAAGCAAATCTTTTTTGTTAAAAGTGCTGGAATCTCAAGGATGGATTAGTTGGTTCACCAACAATTAAAGACACTATTATCCCCAGATAGTGCATGAATTATATCAACATTTGAGTATATCACTGGATGAAGCTGAGGAAGAAAATATGAAATCTATGGTAAATGTAAAGGAAGTGTCTTTTTCATCTAAGTAATGGGATGAGTGCTTAGAGGTGCCTCATGAAGGTGTCAATGCTGACTATCCTAGTAATATTCCTCCCTTTTCAAATTTGTTTTCCTATCAAGATACTCTGAAATAGATTACTGGAAATGAAGAATCTAGGAGGACCGTTGCAAATAAATTTTAAGGAAAAGTACGACTTCTTTTTAAGTTCATACAACATCAAATCTACCCAAGGAAGGGAGATTTATCTACTGTGAAATATCAGGATGTTTTCTGGATCTTTTTTGTTGAAACATGAAATAAAAGTGAATCTGTGCAGATATCTTATGGTGCATATCTATGATTTGATTAATCCATCCAAGATGGCATCCTGTTTATATTATCTGAGGATGATTTCTGCCATGTTGAAAAAATTAGATTGTGTAGAATATGGAGATGAAGTGATAAGTTCCTGTAGTGGTTTTTGTCTTCAGAAATACATTTTTAAGAGGATGAAAATCTTCTAAAACCCATGGAAGAGATATTGGGTAGGAGATGAGGAAAGTATGTCTGAGGATTTCAATCTGATTGACTATCCTTCTAGACCAAAGGACCAAGTTGATCTAGGTCTCAAACTAGGTGAAGTTCCAGTTTATTCTGATGAGGAAGCTGAGGCTGAAGTGCCTAGGAAAGAAGAATCTCATTTTTACGATAGGAGTGATCTAGATATTGCTGAAGTTACTGGAATTGAAGGTTATGTTATCAATTCAGATGAGGAATCTAATGATGATTATGGTGACGATGGAGGAAGTGTTGAGCATGTGAGTGACTCTTTAAAAGTGGGACAACAGGTGGTTGATAGATCCAGTGAGGAATCTGTACCTGGGGCTGGTGATGGTATTGAGCATGTTGATCAATAGGCTGATGGTCATAGAGATACTGAACATGAGGACAGACCACTCCATACTAATGATGAAAACCAAGAGATCATTCAGTAATTTAATGATCTTATCGCTGCTGGCCAAGAAGAAGAAGATGTTGTTCCAATGCCTCCAATTGAGGAAGTACCTGGTGAAGCTGAAGTAGCTGGAGCTCAAGAAGAACCTGAAGTTCAGTTGGTTCCTGTTCCTAGACTAGTTGTTATGGACAGAGACCAGGATGAAGTATTTGATGATATTTATGTTATTTCTAAGCCTCAGGGAAGAAGGGTAAGAATTGATACTGTTGAGCCAAGATATTGGACCTGTACTAGAGTTTGGAATAGTGTTCCATGACATATTATTTTTGGTTTGGAGTATGTCTCAGATGAAGATATGGCGTCTTCTCCTCTTGCTCCACAAGTCCAAGATGACCCAGAACCTACTGCACCTATTCCACCAGCTACATCTCCAGCATTAGACCCAGTAGCTCAGGTAGTGCCCAATAAATATGTCACTAAGGCTGATTTGGAACAATTCAAAGTTAATATTTGTGAGTCTGTAATAGCCTCAATTAGATCCAGAAGTGAATCCTCCATCTCCATAAGTATCTCAGATGCTGATGTAACAAAGATTTCAAGAATGGTGATTTAGGATATTCAACCGAATCTTATTACTATAGAAAAAACCATAATTAGACACAACACCTTGCTGAGGGAATAAGTAAGAAAGACGAGAAATGAGTTGAATTCCTTAGCCTCTGACTTCAATACCTCCTTTAGTGGTGTTCTTGAAGTTCTTAAGAACTTGGTAACTCATCTACTCAGTATAGATTAAAAAAAGTTGAAAGAAGATCTTGGAAAAATGTTGACTGGCCCATCCAGTTCTAGGAATGGGACAAGTGTTGCTGCTAATTTGGAGTCTCTCAAGGTTGTGATGAAAGAGAAAATTCAAAAAATTTAGAGTGCTTCAGATAAATAAACTCCTGAAAAATTTCATCGAAATATAGTTCTTGTGTACAATATGGTAAGACAGTGCACAAAAGAAGCCTCTATAGCATAGAAAGACATTTGGGAAAAGGTGGATAAGTATTTCTCTAAGATATACAACAAGCATGATCTCATCAATAGCTTCAAGTTTCTCGCAGAAAATCTTAGAATTCCTCCAGTCACAGAAGCATTCAAAAATAATGTTCTCCAATTGAAAGAGTTTACCCCTTTATTTAGTAAATTTATGGAAAATAAGGATGACTTTGAGAAATCCATGCAATATTGTGGTGAAATCATTAATGAATTTATCAACTTGATCAAACCTTATCTACATGTTCAGGATGAGGATATTGTGCTCCCTCCAGCTGCTTCGCTTGGTACTTCCTCTTGGTCTCCTTCTTAAATGACTATCTCTCAAGCTCTTACTCAGATTTGACTGATACTTACAAAGAAGACTCCAAGTCAGGTGTTGTCAGAAAGGCGGCCTACCCTTGCAGATACTGTTAATATAGGTGTTTCCCTGCTTGGTGTTATCCTAAGACCACCTTTACCCTCTACCACTCCCATACCCTCTCCTTCTCCATTGGATCCTTCAGAAAAAAGAAAATATCCTTAGCATCCAAACCCTTAATGATGGATTGTATCTTTTTATAGGGATTTGATCTTTTTTATTTTCTTGTACTCTTCTTCCTTTTAATGGAAATACTTATGGTGTTGTTCTTCTCTTTTTTCTCTCTTATCTTTTTGCAAATCTCAAAAGAGGGATAAAAATAAGAGGCATACTTTATTTTAAAGAATATCTTATTTATCTAAGGGGGAGTTTTTCTGATTTAGGAAACATGGAATATACTCACCTTAATCCATTTAGTGAGGGGGAGCTTTGTTTTACAATTTCAAACACGGAAAGAATTTATTCATATTAGAAACTCTCACTTTCGGTGTCATATGATATGTTATGATATCTTTATTCTATATATTTTCATGTATTCCATAATTAGTGATTATCAAAAAGGGGGAGATTGTTGGACCCTCTATGATAATGTAGTTTTCATAATCACAAATAATTTCAATATACAGATTCTAATCTTTCATGTAATTTTAATATCTCTATGTGAATCAATTATGTCAAATAGAACCATATAATTTAATAATTCAATAGCTTATATTCATGAATAAATATGTTTAAAAAAGTATTTATACATAATATTTTTCATAACACTTAGTCTCGTAAGATAGACACTTCACAATCTTTCTATATTCCATGGCAATGATGGTAAGTTTGACACACCGAAGTCGACATACCGAAGTTCGACAGACCGATGTTCGACAGACCGAAGTCGACATACCAAAGTTTGACAGACCGAAGCCAACAGACCGAAGTTTGACATACCAAAGTTTGATACACCGAAGTTGAAACATCGAAGTTTGACACACCGAAGATGACACACTGAAGATGACACACCGAAGATGACAGACCGATGTTACCAAACCAAAGGCAACAGACTGAAGATGACTCACCGATAGTCATAAATAAATATTTCCATTTAAGTAATTCAAATTTATTTCTAATGGTCATATTTAGATAAATTAATGTTTCTGACATTATTTAATGTTGTATGTAGGACTATCCGTAGAAAGTACAAGGTACATGCACATGCAAATATATTTTTTCCTAGAGGATCTTGGAGTATAAAAGGACCTCATCTTTCACTTTAAAAATGTTGAAGTACACGCTGAGACACAGACTGTGCGAATACGAAAAGAGAGAAACTAAGCGCTTGAGATTACAAGAATTTTGTAACAAGAAACTTTCTCCTAAAGCTCAGTGTACATCGAGACATTGAAGAGCTGAACCTTTTCACTCCTCGAAGATGGATTGCAGAAACTACGATACTCTATTCTGAAGACAACTTTCATAAGAGGAATCAAATACCATTTTCTCAACATCCATTGAGTCTAGACCATTACTTCAGAACACACAGAGAATTATTAACTCTATTCTGTTTCTTAACTCTGTTGTGTTTTATATTTACTAATTGAGAAGTGTGTATATTTTTTTGTTTCACACACAGTATCTCCTGAGCATAACTGGAGGATATCAATCTATCGTCATACTCAATCTCTTCTTACACTTGTATCCCACATAGAACTGTGGAAGTGATTACTTGTGATATGCTTATTTTAATTTCCCATGAATAACTATGGTAGAGATCAAGTGTGACCTGGACTCTCGGGTGTGCTATTGTGAACCCGATCCAGGGTGTGGATGAAAAGTTTAGTGATATAAATATCTTAGTAGAAGGTGATCACTAAGTGAAGAGGAATAAGTCTGGGCTTGAGATTGAACCTCTTGTTTTATCCGCTGTACTGATTATCTTATATTTCTAATGTGATATGTATTTTCTACATTATGATAACTTGAACTTTGATGGTTAGTTTAGAAAGTGTTTACATCTGTTTTGAATCAGTAGGTTTTCTTTGAAAGTTTTGTTAATCAATAGATTAGTAAAACTGAGAACTAATCAATATTGTAAGAATCAAATTGAACCTTCAAGACTTTTATAAATTCACTACAAGATGACTTTGTGTTTGATTTTATAGGGGATATTATTTTTATAAAGAACCTCTTTAACATAAATTTTTATAGAGACTCAATTCACCCCCTATTGAGTTATCTACTCTGACCAACAATTCTAAACTTTAAAAGGAATGAGTTTTTTTAGAATCTTGCATCCAAGTAATTTTTTCATGTTTCCAAAGAAGGCCATGAAATAGTTATATTGAGAATCTCTCTTCTAAGGAACCTATTCATGAACAGTAAGGAAGCAGAAAAAGGGAGTCCTAAAGATAGAGCAGTAAAGAATTAGAGAATTAATGAATTAGAAAAAGGAAAGCCACAAACCACATACAAAAAATGCAACATCTAAATCAGTCATTAAACTCCTGATATTCATATAACTTTCCGATCACATACCAATCAGTTCAAGAGGAAAGTTATCCTTACTGAGCTCCAAATAATCCTGAAGGCCAACTTGGAAAATATTTTTCTTCAGCTCATTTTTATTTTAGAACCACTCTATGTCAGTGTCTCAGTCATCTCAAGAGTCAAGGAGATTGGCATATTGAAGAGAACATTTTTGATAAAAGAAAACTTGAAATAATACATACATATTTCACTATCAATACACCATAAAGAAAAATAAACATAAATAAAGGGATACCTATAGACATTCTTCTCTAAGGATATCATTTTACGATTATAACATACCTGTATACATTGAATTTCCATAAAAACCTCTCCAAGGAGAACCCATGAAGAAGTAGCCAGTAATTGAAACTACAAATGAGTGAAACAATTACGTATGAAATCTTTTTAAGAAAGCTACAATATGAAAACACTTCTATAAAAGTAATCTCTCAAAATTTATGTATAATAAATCTTTAAATAATTTCAATTGACATCCAATTGGAAAAAATAAATTAATTGTATGTTTTAGTTATAGAAAAAATGGAAATGAGCACAAAAAATGCATATTTTTCAATTATAATATTTGAATAAAAATAAAAGTTAATAAAAAGTACAATTATATACCTGAGTGGTTGATTATTTAACATACCCAACATCAGTGAGTCCACTATTCATGTAATCAAATACATTTATAATAAACAATGGGAACAATAATAAATCTGCATGATTGAAACTACAAAAAATGTGTACTAAATCAAATCAGTTCGACATACCTTAAATGGATAATGCGTTGATGCGGTGGATGAAATCTATATCAACCATGGATGAAATTTTATATGAAGAAATATTGATCAAGAAAAATAAGTAAAATCAGTAATTGGTGAATCAAAACAGAAGATGTATTGTATTGATGTTTGAAAAATCTATATGTAGCTGGAAAAACTAAATATTGGAGAGAACTAATTTTTTTTCCAAAAACTTATGAGAACCCACCATTTGGGAAGCACTATATTGTATTGCATCCTGTAAAATTAGTATGAACATAATGAAATGTGAAACTATAGAGAAGAGAAAAATGATATTGAGATGCTACAGATGAGAAAATACTATATGCATTATTAATCGAGAGATGGATGAATCTGCACTTAGGGAACATTTATACCCTCTCGTCTATTTCTACGAAGCAATGGTAAGATAGATTTTTGAAGAAAGTAGCAAGTTTCAGTGATGGTGAATGGAAACTTGAAGCGAGTACAGGGCGTGATTGACCGAGGAATATCTTATAGGAGACAGATAATACCAAGAAAACCTAGAGGAGTGGCAGGGAACCAGGTGATTGAGGAAGATGTCGACTGGGGTAGGCGAGAACTCTAGCTCGGCAGGAGGTGGTAATCGAGCAGGAGGAGATACCGAGGGAAATTGATAGTCAGCATTGATGTGAACAAATTATGGAGCCAGAAAATGAGGGTGACATCCCAATAAATAGATGGAATTAGGGTGGATTGATTCGAAAGATGGTATTAGATTAAAACAGCAGCAATAGTGCATGGGAATCTGAGGAGGAGTGGATGGGAACCAGGATTAGGAGGAAGAAGATAATTGGGGTCTGCGGAGACCATAGGTCGATAGGAGAAGAAGTGAGAGCGTGGGGAGAAACTGAGGGAAAATGTGTGTGGAAGAGGGAGTGAGGAAAAAGAAATGGTATGATGTGAAGGAAGACGATGGACCCTAGGTCGATAAGAGATGAACCTAGAGTTAGAGGATAATATGAGGGAAACTGCATGTTGAAGAGGGAGGGAGGGAGAGGGAGGTGTTGACATGGAGAAGGTACATCAAATTCAGGCAGAGAAGAAACATGGGTTTCAGAATGTTGGACATGTGTAATGAAGAGGAACCCATGATTAGTATAGTTAGTAGATATCATGTCTCCACTATTATTTCTTTCAATACTATTTATGAAAGTAGTAAATTGAACATGTTTAAGAACCTCAATTCACTCTAAAATGTTTAGAGGTTTAGTTTCAGAATTATGAAATTACTTATTGTGTCTAGAAAAAAAATATTATTCTTCATAACTAGAGGTAAAGAGGAAGATGTAACATTTAAAATTTTGTTAGTGGGAAGAATATCATTGGGCCCATGTAATCACATAGTAGCTTCAATGATGGTAACTTCATTATCAATGTTGGGAATTTTAAATCTAATAATGATGAACCACCAAAGAATAATCAGTGGTTAAATATTCAATTTTATTACTATAGGATAGATCCGTAAATTCCATGGGCTCACCTTTAGCTTGGGGATGATTTTGGAACATCTATATTTTTAAATATAACACCAAAATCTGATCATGATACATCTTGGTCATATTTTCTCATACCTGAACACATGAAATATTATAACAGTATTAAGAAACACTATTGTGGGAATATTTATGCAGGTAATCAACCATGATAAATAGTAATCATGCCAGTAAACATATACTATATCAATTGGTAAATTTTTTTGGGTAAAGATATCAAAAGATAAGAAAGAATAAGATCATATGAAATATTGGTTAAATATGAGAATGTGGAAGTGAAATGTCATTGCACCACATTCTATGGGGGAATGGTGAAAATGTAATGATTTCATCTAGGATAGCTTTAATAAATAAGAAGGAATTGGAGTATCTAAAATAATGAGAAAAAGAAAACAATGTTTCCATGTGCCACAATATTTCTAACATGTCAATGGATAAACAAATCTTGGAAACATAACCTTATTTGATGATGGATGACCTTTGGCATTTGGGGAGGACCATCTAAGGTCACAGTGACTAATCCTCTAATCTAGGAATTGCATCGTTGTTGTGTTCTGGTGAGGATATTAAAAAAATCACACTTATGCCACCTCTCTATGAAGCCCCATGATAATGGTCCAATTTCATCAAGTCTTCGTGAAATCTAATATAAACCATACCCTAAATAACTAAATATTATAAGATATGAATAAGAAAGAATAATGGAGGTAGAAGAAGAATATTTACCTCTATCCATTTAAAGTAGAAGAACCCCATAAGGAATTTTTAAATGTGGAATCCAGAATAACTATTTTGTTATCCTTAAAAAACAACACCCATCCCTACTAGGTAACCAATCAACCTTTATTGTGTACCTGATGTCCCTTATAAATGGTCCACTACACTTTCCAGCCCACTGAGTACTTGGTACCCCTCAATCAGGTACCTTATAAAGGCTGTAATTTTTACAAACCCATTAAGAGGCACCCAGTGCCTCCCAATCGAATACCCAATGACTATTGCAGTTTTTTTGAAGTTAGCCACCACCCTAAGATTTGGAAACCAACCCTCTAAATAACCATTATCCTCAAGTGAAAACACATCCTAGAGATGTACAAACTCTTGAAATTCCAATTCATATCCCAATTCTCCAAAACCTCCCTGCTTTAGAAAAAAAAATCAAATTTCCTCTAAAATTACTGGCCCTGTAATTGTGTGGGTAATTAACAACTCCGAAATATAAGAATTACAACACTTGAAAAGCATCCAGGATTATCCCTTGATTCCAAATTTAACTATATAAATTTAAAACCATCACTTTTTATTGATTTCAACTGTCCACAACTCCACCATGCAGATTCCCAATCTAGACTAATTGTCTCTTCACCGAAAACCACATGTCCCTCACTCCATGAATATCAATTATAATTAGTATAATGTATCTAATTCAAAAACCTCTTTACCATACTCAAATATGTGAACCTATTCTAGTTTACTTCTTTACACTGTGATAAAAAAAATAATGAACACATAATTGTTCAAAACAATGAGGAGGAGGATCCCCTAGAGGGGGTTGGCCACATCGAAGGCATGCTAGAGGAGTTAGGGAGGACACCTAGGAGTAGAGTCTGCAGGGGAGGTGAGGTGTCCTATGTTTGGTGGAAGAATCTTGTAGTGGGGTTTCCTTGTTCATTTTCAGTGAGGGGCACCATTGTGAGGGGCACTGTCAGTGGAGGAGGATCAGGGAGAAAAGAGGTCGCGATGGGTTAGGGAAGGAGGGTCACACACAGAGGGTATCAGGGAGGAGGGCGCCACCATGAGAGACATCAAGGGTTCAGAGGGTCACGAGGGGCACCGTCAATGGAGGAGAATAGGGGAGAGGAGAGTATGTAATGGTTCAGGGAAGGAGGGTCGCAGGTAGAGGGTATCAGGGGGGAGGGCACCGCTGTTTGAGATGTCGAGTGTTCGGAGGGTCGTGATTTGGGGAAGATGGAGGAGGTCCCCAATGTGATTTGAAAAAAAAACCAGCGCAAATTTTTAGCCATGACAATATATACTAAATCATGGATGTAAATAAGCTATAACCACATGTCTATTAAACCATGGATATAGATCTGTGGCTATTTCTTAAATTTCTAGTAGTGGAACTTCCACTCCATTTTAGCTCAATATTCCTAGGGTAATTATTTCTAAAATAATATCACTTTAAAAATTTATTATTCAATGATTTATATTTCTTTAACCTCTTTAGTGTTTTAGATCAATGGCCACCATTGATCAACATCTCCTCTCAAATAATATAATTCCAGAATAACCTTTTCACTTTCATTACAACCCAAATCTAGGAATATATTTTCAAGGGACCTAATGCATTTCTCTATAACCAATGGATTAGTAGTTCCACTAAAATATAGAGTATTTTTTCACATGAAGCGATCCAACATAGGTGAATCATGCTGTGGAACACTATGTTTCTCCATTCTGTCAAGTTTATTCATCATAACATGAGTTATCACTCCCAATATGGCCAAAATCTACTCATTTCCAACATCATATATATTGTCTTACTCAGAAGGGAAATCCCTATATTTCCTATGAATGTTTATTCCTTTTATTTTATTTGGTATCATAATTGAAAAATGTCACACACTAACTTAGCTCATAATTATCATGAATATGAAGCTATAAAATTAAAATACTAATAATGGTAAAATTTCACAAATATTATAATGGATTATGATAATTCTCATGTTAGATATATTCATTTAAAATCTAGTTCCCAAAGTTTCTATTAAAATTCATCTCATACAAGCAGTAAAAACCCCAAATCCATTAACCTAGAGCTAGTTTCTACTTTATTACATTGGTACAAGATACAAGGGATCTCATCTATAAGGACTAATCACTTTAGTAGTATTGAAGATTTAGATATACTAATGATTCCCATATTACATTATAAATATAAAATACGTAGCATAAAAGAATTATTGCATCCTTGATATTATTCAAAATATCCTTATTCATATCCCACAGAAAGGAAAAAAATAAAGTGTGAGATCATATGCTCAGTAATGCTTTGTACAACAGAATCTATCATGAATAAATAATGCATAATCAATATGTAAAGGTAATTAACTGAAAACAACTTCTATTTAATAAATAACTTTAGCATGAAAATAATCCATATATAATATCAATGTTGTAATCTCATGGATAATAATAACTTAATTTTAAATGAATTAAATTCTTAATATTGGACTTCATGATCTCAAAAACCATGATATCTTTACTGGAAAGATCTTACACTATGAAAATTTAGTCAATAGGTAGGTATACATTAAAAACCCATTTAATAAGGATAGCAAACTAGTTTGTCTCATGAGACCTATCGATCCATTTGGGGGATATATGATCCTTGGACCCACCCATAACTACATGTCTAATGCATTACTCATTTATTTAATGATTAAAGTAATTCATAAACAATATTATTTATCATAAAATATCCATATTGAGTAAAGAATATAGAATATTAATATTTCCCTAGTCAATTAAATAACTTTCATAGTAAAATAATGTATATTGAAATGGTATATGACTTAGAAAATAATTATATCCATGATAAATATAATATTGATATTTAACAGAAATTTAATTTCTAATAAAAAATGATCACAAGAAAGTGAATGTTTCAAGAGAAATTTAACAACCACAAAATTAGTAAGAGATAAAATATGACTACCAGTTCACCAAGAATATAGGTTTTGAAATAAAACCATGCCTTTAAGCAAAATAATAAAAATGGAAGAGAAATATTAAAATAATATTTCATGAAATATTTTTCTTTGTAAAACCTTTGCAAAATTGTATAAGAATTTAAATAGCATAAAATATTTTTAATTGATGGAAAATTCTCTAATACCACATAGATTAAAAAAATTATTTTTGAACTTTTTCTAAAGAAAGTAGTTAATTTTTTTTGGAAAACACTATAAATATTTCTTTAAAACCTTTCAAAAATTAAATTATAACAAAAAGTTTACTTAATAAATCATTTTATTAGATAAAAATGAAATTTATAAAGCAATTTTGAAAAATGTTGTTATGAAAGAGAAATATATCCAATCAAAAGAGAAATAATATCTTATTTTCATTTAAAAATTTATTTTCTTGAATCAAGTGAATAATAGAGGAAAAATTAAAAGATAATATGGAAACTATTTAAATATAAAAATTATCAGAAAATATATGTAGTGTATGAAGTATAAACTATAAGATTCCATCAATGAAAATAAGAGCAATCCTAAAATAAGATGGTAAAATAAATTCTTACCACCTGGTGACATCTAAATTATAACACATTGAAAGAATAAAATTGAATTGAGGAATTAATCATCATTAATAAATATATATTCATTTTGAGTATATAAAATGGGTAGTATATATACCATATAAAATTAAATAGATTTATAATACAAAATATGTCCCAATGGATTGGAAATTGAGACAAAATTTCTTACCTTAAGTTCGACTTACCTATCAAATTATTTTAATCTCTAGTATAATAAATTTGGATTTATTATAATTACATAAAATAACCATATACATATCTATTATATCATATATGATCTATTAAAAACATTTTATCACCTCTTTGTTAACTTTATTTTAGTATTATCATTATTTCGAGTGTTAACTGCATAGTTTTTCATATATGTATTGATTCATTATTTTTAGTACCTGTGTCTTAATAAAGGTTAAATCATCTAATAAATTTTATTCCTGATATAAATATAATATATATTCATTATATTTATATTTATATCCATCCATAAAATATAGATATAGAAAAATTAATTACACCATTTATAGAGATGGTAGGCCATACATATGCATGAACACTATTTTCACTTATCGATGGATGGAAAAAAGAGAGGTAAATAATAATTAAACTTTATAAAATCATTATTATATAATATATATCATATATATTCATTAAATCTATCCTTATTACCATCCATGTAAAGTTTAAACTAAAACAAATCACATCGATTCGTTGAGGTGATAGTCCACACGTACTAACAATCGATGTTATCGTTTTCTAATGGATTGGAAGTTCAGAAGGTAGATATGATATTATAATTTAATAATAATATTTATTTTATAAATATCATATATATTAATCCCTTATATCTTTATAACCATTCAAGTAAAGTGGTGATGAAAAACAAATTAAACCACTATGTGGAGACGGTAATCCATATGTACACATGAGTGATGTTTTCATTTCTTATAGGATGAAAATGAGATATAAAATAGTTTTACCATAATAATAATTACAAATCAATATATTTATTATTCTAGATTTATTATTTTAGTATAGTTAATACACATTTAGAGGAATTATAATTAGAAATAATATTGGAAGAGTCGGTAAAGATGATTACCTCTTCCTTGATAGAATTCCTTTAAATCTACTCTTAAGGGACTTAGGGTTGGTGTTTTGGGAAGAAATAAACATATAGAACTTGTATAAGGATATTTATAAGATAGATTTTCAGGATTTGGATGATCTAGGTTTCTCAAAGTGGTGTAAATAAAAGATATAATTAGTATCCTTTTAAAAGTGAATGAGGGAGGGAATTCTTAGAATTTCTTAAAGTATTAAATTAATATAAATAATTTTTTATGTACAAATTTATAATATTGGAATAAAATATGATTATTATTTGAAATAATATTATTCAATTAAATTTGTATAAGTTTTATTTATGATTTATGCCTTAAATTTTAGGTTTAACCCCCATTAACCCTTTTCACAATTGATACAATATTTAAGTTTTATACCCTTTAAGGGTCATGAATGTTACATTAAAAGGAAAAAAGATTCATAAATGGACATAGGATGATGTTTTAAACCATATTATATTCAAATCACCAATTATAATATTTTTATAAATTTTAAATCATTTAATAAAATATTATTTATTATAAAATTTCATTAGTCATTTTTGGAACTATTCATTTAAATTGACTTTAAAAACAACATGGCAGAAGAAAATTTAAATATAAACCTTTAAAATATCACTAATATTTTATATTTATATATTAAATTCACGAAACACTATTACTCACCCAAATTATATTACTTTTAATATTTTTAAGATCATTTATTTTATTTTTCTATTAATTGAATAATTACTATGTCAACGTTGCGTAAGCATTTAAGGCAATTATTTCATTAATGAAAATTAAAAATAAAAACCATGATAAATAAAATTAAATAATAATTAATTTTAATATTTATTACCAAAAATAAGTTGTATTTATCCCTGTCAAAATATATTATATTTATTAAAGGAAAGAGAATAACATTTTTGACTTTATCCTTTACTTAAATATTATAATGGTCAAAATAAAATATAAATGAATAATTGTCATATTTTTTATATTTGGATGATTATTGATGAAATTGAATAACCCAATGAAATCAATATCAGTGTTGGATATATTTTGTAATTCCTTATCACATTATTTTTAGCATTAATTACCTGATTTACCCTTTATCGTGGTGGTAAATTTTAATACTGTTACTATTCATAATCCCTAAAATAAAAGAGAAATATTTAAAAAATTTGGACAAACAAATTAAAAATATGAAATCCATTTTATCAAATTCAATATTTATGTGTAAAAAATTTATTTTATAATAATTTTACTAAGTGTGATGAAAAATAGTTTTATGAAAAATTCCTTTTTAAGTGTAAATGTATTTTTATACCAAGATAAGGTATAATGTTGATAAAAAGGTATAAATTAATTTTTTTTAACCATAATAAACAATTTTAATTTTTAAACCAATCCAAATAAAAATTAATATTTTAAAACAATAGAAAAGAAAATACAGTTTCTTTAAAAATATGTATTTTCACTCTTTAACCAAAAATAAACTTTTTCATAAAATTACCCAACATTCAACCTAAGATAATGTTTACATAATGGTTTCAAAAATTATATAATTTTTACATAATAATATTTAAATATCTTATCTCTGTTCTTTTAAACATTGTGTCGTGTGTAAAACAAGCTATTAAAGAAATTTTATTTAAAGACAAATATATCATAAAATCTAGGGCTATTTCAAAAATGATCATAAAATAAAATTAGTATAAACGAGTCATGAAATTATATCTAAAGAGTTAGTTTATAAACCATATAAATAAATATAATCCCATCAATCAAAACATGTATCATATAAGGATTATTGAGATGAGAAACCCTTACCACTTTTGTAATGCTTAAATCAAAATGCCATTGAATGAAGAAACATAACATGATTATATAAAACCAAAAAATCACATGAAAATAATATTTTAAAACATGTTAATTGGGTATTAAGTAAAATACATAAGATAAAATATGATTTATAAAATAAAAAACCTCTCAAATAATTGAAACCGAGACCATAAAAACCCTTACAAATTTTATAACATTTGAATCAACATATCATGAAAGAGAGAAGTTAAAAATAACTTTAAATATCATGATAAAAGATTCATTAATGATATAATATATCAATAAGAAGTATACACACCATATAAAATGAAGTAGCTACATAATACAATGTATGTATCAAAGAAAAAATATCAAGATGAATAATCCTTACAAAGATAGTATCACTGAAGTGAGAATTAATTTTTGAGGTGGTTATATATAATAATTGAAAAAAAAGTATAAGTAAAATATAATATAATCAATGGTCATTTTAAAATTAATCATGACATAATATTTCCAATGAAGTATTTGTATAACCCAATAAAGGGAAATTGAGTTAAGAAACCCCTTACCAATTTGGAAAAATTCGAATCAAAACCCCTTGGATGAAAGAACATGACGTGTAACATAAAATTCCATGAATTATGAATGATTCATTATATAACTTGGAAAAGTGTTAGTATATACACCTTATAAAATACTAATAAAATCGGGTCTGGTAGGACCGTCCCCATAAAATATTGATAAAGAAGTAAAATTACAATGTCAGGCGGAGCAAGGGGTTTTACAAAATCGAGAATAAGATACTCCCCTCATATCATCCTCTACCAAGGGTGCACAAAATTAAGGAGCTTAAAAAGACCACATGGTAGTCATTTCTATGATTTCCCTCTTGTAAAATGCATTAACCACTTGATTGGCCTCTCGGTAGATATGAGAGATCATTAAGTTGAGATGCTTTTCCTAGTTAAGACATCCAATATAGTGAGGAAAAATACTCTATGGAACAGCCCAGGTTCTCATCTTGAGAGAATGTACCACAAGTTTGGAGTCTGATTCAATCTATAAGAGGTTCCATTTATGAAAGACAACATGCCTCATGGCATAGATAATGACCCATAGTTCTACATAATAAGAAATTCCCATCCCAATAAAATGATAAAAAGAGCCCATGAAAAAGCCACGATACATGCAGAAGACACCTCCACAACCCAATCATCTCGAAACTATATCTGCATCTCCATAAACATTAACTTTAACACATGGAATGATTAGTGGTATCCAACGAATAAATTTAATCATTAGTGTCTTCTTCAGTTTACCTGTAATACCAAGAATCCTTAATGCAGTTAAATATGTACAGGTATTATAAATGCAATCATTATGTATTGTATTGGAAGTGTGTATGTCTCAATGAACCAGCATTACACTTGCATAGAAGGACAGATCCTTCCTGTCAAACATGAGGTTGTTTCGGGATGTCCAGATGGCGTGAAATACCACTGCTGCAACAACCAGCAGCATATTCTGGACCTGCTCACTCCTACAAGACTTGGATATGTATATCATCAAGTCATCCAACAAGCTATGTGAGCATAAATCCGTGTTGAAGATGTCTCCAATGTATTTCCATAGCTTCTGAGCAAAAGGATAGGAGATGAAGAGGTGTTGTGCAATTTCTGTTTCATTCAGGCACATATGGTATGCATACATGATACATTGAATAGCCTTTCTTAATTGATCATGCATTGGCAGCCTGTTACACCATATTCTCTAGAGAATAAGAAGCCGAGAGGGCTGAAAAAAGTCTCTTTAAACCTGAGTATCCAAGAAGGTGCTTGTGTAGAGCCAACAAGCTGCAGGTTATAGAACTCTTTGAGATTAAAATGTCAGTTCCTGTTGGGCTTCTATACCAGGATATCACTATACATGAAAGGGTAGGTCTGGATTTCCAGTTTATCTTGGAGAGTGACCATGATTTTCGGATTATTACACTAATCTAGAAAATCTTATATAGACATATCCAACAGGTATGAGGGAATATTACCAGTATAAAAGGGGCTGTCCTGCTAGGAACTGTTACAACAGTTGATACTAGAGTGTCAGGACACAAGCCATTTAGAGTTCTAAATAATGCCATTGAAGGATTTCCAAATGTAGGTTTATACAGATGTTGAAATATAGTGAGGTTAACCATTAATAAGCCTCATTCTGAACTAGCATGGCAGAAAATCCAGGGATGAGTCATTGGAGGTTAAAATATTCCATGTGAGTTTATTAATGAGCCCCTCATTGAATATCTGAAGATCAATGATTCCAAGACCACCCAACTCAATGGGTTTAATAAAATCCTTCCAAGAAACATTAATCAATTTCCTTTCAGCAATAGAGCCTGTCCAGATGAAATTCTTCATCATGCACTGAAGTTCTTTGAGTAGTTTTTTTGGCCATTTATAGAGTGAGAAGGAGTAAACAAACATTGAGGTAACCACTGAGTTTACAAGGCACACCCTCCCTTCTTGAGACAATGCTTTAGCCTTCCATTTTGCTATCTGATTAATGATACCAGAGTAAATTCCATCAAGATACTGACTTTGTATTCTACCAAAAAATATTTTTACTCTAAGATAAATAAAAGGCATAGCCCTTTTTCTGACTCCGAGGGACCTGGTGACCCTGTTATGCTTACCAACAGTAACCCATAAACAAAAATAATAAAATATTTACTCCAGCTTATGTACTGTCCAATAACAGTCTCATAGTGTGAGAATAAATCTTTGAGTGCAAAAATTGATCTCCTTGAGGCTTCCCAAAAAATCAAGACGTAATCAATATATAGAAGATGATATGGGAAAAGGTTATCCCTACCAGCTTTTATCTATCTAAAGATAACAATTTGGGAAATCTCATTAAGACATTTGCTCTTGTATTCTTCAGTAATGGAAAAAAGAATCCCATAGAGCATATCACCTTATTGAACACCTTAGGTGCAGTGAGAATAACCCTTGGGTGATCCATTAATTAAAATGGATATCCTTGTGAAGGTAGGAATAATTTTGATAAGATTGATGAATCCACTTGAGAAACCAAATATCCTAAGAACACAAGGAGAAAGTTACACTTGAGGGTGTCAAAGGCTTTGAAGATGTCTATTTTGAGATCAAAATTTCCATTCAATGCCTTCTTTTTCATTAGGTTGATGCCTTCCAATGTAGTGAAGAGGCAGGTCTGAATGTTTTGACCAGGTATGAAACCATACTGATTAGGAGAGATGTGGTCCTTGATAAATCCCCCTAATCTGTTCATCAAGAGTTTACTAATGATTTTTGGGGTGGTGTTCCCAATCGCAACTGGCCTGAAGTATTTGACATCAATTTCATTGTACTTATTAGAAATCAAGGTGATGAAATTAGAGTTTAAACCACAAGGTATGTAAACCCAAGTGAAGAAGTCCCTAACTGCATTAACCAAGTCATCGTGCACAATATCCCAATAAAACATAAAATTTTTTTTGGTGAAGACATCTGGTCCAACAGTTCTTTCCATGTTAAGAAAGAAGAGGGCCTCCTTAACTTCATCCTTTGAGGGAACCCTTATAAGAGAAAGATTTTGAAGCTCCTAAATAAAAGGGGAGATGTTATCAATCATCTACTGAGTGATGTTCATGCCGTCATGAGAATAATGTCCAGTGAAGTAATTCACAACTGCATTTGAAATCTCTTTTTCAGAGGTGTGGAGACAACCATGAACATTAATGTCCTTTAGTCCCACTCTAATCCTTTTTTATTTGTGCATCCAGCAAAAACATTTAGTGTTTCTATCACCATATTTTAGCCACTTTACATTCAAATGATTACTATCCAACCTTTATTTGATAGTCGAAATTTCATCAATCCTTGAAAGTGATTAAATTTTGTCATGTGAGGGACTATCATAGTTCTGATTTCTAATTTGATAGCTAGCCAATTAATTTTCAGCATCCTTGATCTCACTATCTAGATTAGAGAAGGATGCCTTGCTCCATTCCTATAGAAGTCCTTTAATAGTCTTAATTTTAGAAGTAAGAACATACAGTGGGCTAGATTGACAATCAAACTTCCAAGCCTTAATAATGACTTCCCAGCATCCAAGAGTCACAAGCCACCCATTATTAAAGCGAAAGGGAAGAGGGATAGATATGAAAACCTGAGAGGAGATATCAATAACAATAGGATTGTGATCCGAGTGAGGTTTTGGTAAAGTGTGTCCAGATATACCAGAGTGAGCACTCTCATTATCCATCTGAACGAAGCATCGACCAAGTTTACTCAATTTCCTTGCATACATATTATAACTTCTCCATGTAAAGGAATCTCCCGAAATTGGAATTTCGGCAAGATGACATTGATCAATGAATGATGATAAATTCAAGGAGGACAGCCTATTAAAGTTCAAACTAGTTTTTTCTTCAGATCTCAATATAGTGTTGAAATCTCCCATTAACACCCATTTATTGAAGGTCTCTCCAGAAAAGGCATTAAGCTCACTCCAATGCTCCCTCATTTTTGTATAGGATGGGGAGGTATAAAAAAAGTGGCATCAAGGCTATACCCTTGACAAGTGCATGAGACCAAGACCCATTGTGGATTCTTAAAATAGGAGGTTAGTTGTAAGCTCTCATGCATGAAAACCCAGAGACAATCATTGTTGATATCATGCAGATTTTGAGAAATAAATTGGTAGCCAAAAGAACTTCATTTGAAATATTTCTAATTGTCAAAGAGAATTTTAGGCTTATAATGCCAAACAACATAGGTTTATAGGCCATAATGTAGTGTCTAAGGGCCCTGGCCGTTGGGGTGTTCCCAAGCCCTTGACAGTTCCAGAAAAAAGCTTCATTGAGGAAGGGTTTGTCTCCTTATCAGGGGCCCATTTTCATTTGTGACAGCCATTGTACCTCCTCCTTTTCTTCCATTTTCCCTTTTCTCTTTTAAATCAATGATTAAATTCACCCCATCATCACCCTTAGAGTCAGCCTTCTCACTTTTATTTGGATCATCACAAGGTGCATCAATCAGAACACTCAGTGGGGGAATAAACTGCATGTCTTGAGGGCCATCAACATCCTCAGATCAAAAGATTCCACTCAGAGGAGAAATATTATTGCTAGAAAGTGGGTGAAAAGGGTCACTACCCATATGAGGTGAACTTATCGCAACCTTGTTTGGGTTAGCCTATATAAAGGGGTTGTATAGAGTACCAAAAATTGCTGATTTTTCACCATCACCTACTGATTTTTCCCCTTTCATAGAGGCAGCAACAGATCCTTGAAGCTACAGATCCTTTGAAAAATTCCCTTCCCGGAGCACAACCTCATACACTCTAGGATCATGACTCAAAATCAGAAGGAGTCCGTCCCCCATCAAGACTTCATCCATGATGGAAAAGGGCTCCTCATGAGGGGGAAAATGAGAGGACCCAACCTTACTGGGAGACTGCACAACTAGAAGGACCACACCATCACCTAAGTGGATAGGATCATGCACAACCTGTGTAGGTGTAGCATCCTGCACCATGATAGATTTCCCCCCATCACATGCAAACGCATCAACAACAGTCACACTCACCTCCGCAATTCCATCTACCTCTCCCACACCTACAAATGGCATACCATTAGAGATAGTACTAGAGGAAGGCTCACTTCTAAAATTATTCTCTTGGGTGGCCACAAGTCCTATCCCAACTTGGGGATTATCAATTGATGAGTTTCTATTAGGATCACTAAGCTAGATTGAAGCAGGTGCAGGGACCAAGCCACCTTAAATAGGGGGATGATTAGATGAGGATACCACATTCATTTTTGAGACCTTGGCCTTGCCTTTCTTTCTTCAACGCATGACATCATATTGCCCTATAAATTTACATAGAGTGCATTCCTTCTCCCTGTTTCATTCATGATAGTAATGACCAAGAAGTTGGCAATTCATACAGAATTTTGGCTTTCACTCATACTAGATTTAAAGCTTAATTCTGTCATCCCCCGCGGTGATAACAACTTCTTCCACTAAAGTTTTGGACATATCCACCTCAACCAGTATTCTCACATAGTGACCAAATTGAGGGTTATCTATTTGTTTGTCCAGCTGGATGGGAGTTCAACTAAGGAGGCATTGTACCATAGGATCCTTGGATTCCAGTACAACCAATTAAAATGACATATATGAATCCATAGCTACACATGAGAGTTCTTTACGTTATTAGGATCAAAGCACCTATCTCATTCTTGAATACACAATAATCCAGGCTTTAGAGGGAGAGTTCTGAATCTCCAAGCCTTGCATTTCAACTCATCAGAGGGGAATATTATATGATAATATCTCCTCCCCATTTTCGTCATTCACCAGTCCTCAAAACCCCATAGCTCCCCAATCATTTTGGAGAGATCGTAAAAATTCCAAAATTTTTTACCTTTGGGGATAAGGACCCATGCAATTATAGAGTAGCGATAGAGCTTCACTCATTCTTCAATAGATTCTTGGTTGGACGATACATGTCAAACCCTTCCCTTTTTGATGATTCTTCCAGGCAGCGACATGCCAAAATCCGAGGATGAGAAATCATATTTCACAACCTCTGCAAATTTTTTCTTCAGTTCAACCACAGTATTCAGAGCATTCCTTGAAGATCTGTACTTTGAATAAAATTCAAAGAGTTCTTTGTGCCCAATGAGATTATACAAATGATTATAGCCTTACTTGCACTTCCTACCAACAACATTATCATCAATATTGGTCACCTCTTTTCTCCCCAATTGCTCCGCCATCTCCACCACCATATAAAATAAATTAGGTGTATAACATTAAAACATGCCTTAATGAAGGAAAATTAAGGCGAGATCAATTACCTAGAGTCCAGACTTTCAATGTACATTCTTTTACTACTATATAATAAACTTATTGTAATAATTTAATTATTTAAGAACATTTTATAGTTATATAAATTATCATTAAACCATTTATTCCATTTATTTCAATTACATATTTAATTACTTAATCGATTGGGTGTTTTTGTGGCTATTCACTTTATAATTTTATAATGAATTTGGTAAGTTCTTTGTGGTAAATGGGGTAATTATTTCATCATATGTAGAATAATAATAAATAAATAATTATCATTTTAATAAATTAATTATACATTTATAACTGACCATGTAAAGTGGTTAGTAAAAAATAATTACATTATATTATTGAGATTGTAGACCATATATACTCAGGAGTAATGTTTCCATTTTTCAATGAATTTAAGGGAAAGAATCTAAGAATAAATTTAGTTTTATAGAATTGTTATTATATCATAAATATAATATCATTTCTTTAAATCCACTTATATACACCAAACATGTTAGGTGGCGATGAAAAATAAATCATATCGCTTCGTGGAGGTGGTAATCCACATACATTAATGAATGACATTATCATTTTTCAAAGGATGGAAAGGTAAGAAAAAATATGATATATTATATTAAAAGAATTATAATTATGTAACGAATATCATATATATAAATTAAATTCATTTTTATTACCATCCATGAGAGGTATATATTAAAAACGAATTACATTTGTTTATGAGGTGGAAGTCCGCATGTATGCACAAATGATGGTTTTGCTTCCCATTTGTTGGAGAATGAGATGAATAAAGGGTTATAAAATAAACATAATAAAATTTTAGTATATGTTATATATTAATGTTATTATATCACAATTATTAGAAGAGGTTTGAAGGAGTTAAAATAAAAAACAAAAAGAAAAAACTTGGTTATGAACTATACCTCCTCTTCAAACAACCTCACTAGGTTTATACTAAAAGCCTTACTATGATGATATTATAAAAAAAATAACCTATAGAACATAGGGAGGGTTTTTAATAAATTATTATGGTAGGGAATAGTCAAGATAATATGATATTAAAATGTGGAGAAGAATGGAGGGGTGGTGTCTTTATATTAATGAGGGAGAGAACAACCTTTGATTTTTTTTAAATGATTAAAATATATTAATGTATTAATCAACCTAAATGTCTCTAAAATGATTCATATTAGAATAAGATATGATATAAGGTTGAAATATGAGAATAAAATTGGAATTATAACAGTTTTTAGTTCATTTTAACCCTTATCATTGGAGTTTATACCATTTTAATACTAATGATATTAAATGAAATTTTTTTACCGAAGTTATTATTCATAATGAAAAAAATTAAATAAAACTACTTACAAAATTTTATCCTTATAATTAAAAATATGGAATCTGATAAAATAAAACTGAAAAACATGATGAAAAATTGTTTTCTAGAAAAATACATTTTTAATTATAAACATGTTTTTTATACCAAAATTAAGAATAATGTTAGTTACTAAAAAATTAATTGGATTATTTTTATAAAAATTAATTGTTTAAATTTAAAATTCAATTAAAAAAATGGATCTTTTTAAATATTTTAATGGAAAATAATGTTCTATATAAAATCGATTTTTTACTATTCACTTAAAAAATAATCTTTTCAAAAATATACCAAAATTTCTCCTTAAGATAATTTTAATATTTTGATTTAAAAAATGATGTCATTATTATGAAATAAAATTTCTAAAAGTGGAAAAAATTAATTATAATATTTTCTAATAAAATTCAATAAAAACCATTTTTAAAGAAAATGTATTTTTGAAGCATAAAAATGATAATACCAAAAATTGAATAATTATTTATTATGCATTTAAAAAATAAATTTTCATTATATAAAACCCTTATATATATATATATATATTTCATAATATTGTTATTAATATTCATATATTCCAATTTTAAAGCTAGGTTATAATGGTAAAATTTGAATAATAATATTTTTATAGTATCTCATAATTCTATTAAATCTCAATATTTCATATGTTTCACAGAATTGAACATACTATTATTTTTGAACCAAAATCTTGGGGTGTTACATTATTCCTCCATCAAAAATCTAGTCTCCAAAATCTTATCATGTTCCTGATAAAAATTCTTTAATACTTTTTTCTTAAAAAAATTAATTCCAGGAAGTGAAATATAAGAAATATGATCCCTGAATGTGATTTTTATTAATATTTAAAAATAATTTTTTTTTGAAAACCAAAATTTTAAGGAGGGATAATAAAAATTATTATAAAAATAAGAAGTGGTAAACCTAATGGTTTCCAAAAATAAAACATCATTATGTTCCTAGATAAGGAGAATATTATCAAGAAGTGAAAATATGGATATGTAGAAGAAATAATAATTTCTAAGGAATAATAAATAGTGATAGAAAACATGATCATGAGAATGTTTTTGAACACATAACCATAAATTAATAATTTATTAATAAATATATAAATTCCATAGATATAAAGGTAATATGATAATAATTTTATTTTGAGATCATTTTCCTAGAGCTGAGAAATTCCTTTACTATCTATACTAAAAACATAATGAAATATACTTACTAGATTTTATTAAAATACATAAAGGATATTTCATCATTTTGTTTAATGTTTAAATAAGTTTCCACCTTTATCTTATATTTTAATCCAAATAACGAGTATGAATTTTCAATTAATAAAACACTATAATCAACTTATGATTGACCATTAGGTATGTAAAATAATAAAAATATATTCTTCCCATCTTTAATAAAATCAAAATGGTTAACACATGATAAGATAATACCCAAATAAAACATTATATGGGGATGTAAAACATTAATATCCAATACTTCAATAATAACACATAATGTTTAAGTTAGATCATTACATAAATATCTAAACCATAAAACTCTTTAAAATATATTTTTTCCAGAATAACATTAATCACTACTGAATTGTATAATGAATTGAACTTAACCGAAATAAAAAAAGTAATATTTAGACACCAACGTAAAATTGTATCATCATATTGATCATAAATATCATAAAAATATCACCTTGTAACTAAATAAATTTTCAACCATCACCTAATATCTAATAATCCACGGTTTTCTCAATAAAGTTTCCTTTCTAAAACTCAGTAAAAGGTTCAAATCACCTTAAGGTATAATCATTTATGACCTTAAAAAGAGATATTTATTTATTTATCATATAATAAACCTTATACTTATAAACCCATGATAGTACCCATAACCCTTAAGATAACCTCGCATGAAAATATCATAATATCTAAAGTTATCTAAACCTTGATCTAATACTAACTATAATAGCCTCGAACCTCCACTCTTGGATCGAGTGCTAAAAACATAGTACTCATATTTATAGATTTGATACCAATAAACTTTGTAACGCCCCGACCCCAGTTACCCAGAGTCAGTGTATTATTTTAATACATTGGCATGATTACAAAGAATCAAGTCCCGAAGGACTGATCAGTTTAACAGTCTTGGAAAATAGATTACATAAATGAATGTTATGTTACACTTTATAACGTAAAAAACAACATAAATAATCCTTTATGAACACCATTATTCCCTTGGATTAACCCTGCATATCAATCACAATACACTTCTTTGAATCCTGGGAAAATAAAACATAGAAAGGGGTGAGCTCAAATGCCCAGTAAGGGTAAGCAATAATGTAGAAAATGGCATAAATATTAAGCATGGTGAATAATTGAAACCACATGCCTTTACCAATAATAAACATGAATACTTTTATGGAAATAATGTGAGTTGAGTAAATAATGCAATAATAAAACATAATCATGGGTATTCTACTAGTCGAATAACGACATGAACCATCAATATTATTTCCATAATAAGGGAATGTATAATGCCAGACATTCTAAAACATTTTGTCAAGGCCTCAACCAAGACATCTAAAAATGATTAAGGCCTCGTCCAAAACCATATATCAAAATGGTAAAGGGCCTCGTCCAATTCCATGTCTAGTTGTCTCATGATACCTACCGATGTAATTTTTTTAGAAGATACTTACGTTTAAAATTGCTCAAATATACTCCGGTGTTTTTCTGAAAAATTATGCAAGCTTCTGAAAAAAATAACTAATTATGAGACTGATTGACTAATTATAGGCCATGATGGGTCCACTCCCAATCCATTTTTATCTACCACACTCGAGAGTCGGGTTTTCTGAAAACATTTTTAAGCTTGCATTAAATATGTATACATTTGCACTGGATTTTTATATAGTTGAGAGAAATATCTCTTTTTTGAAATCATTTAAAAATAACATAATTATAAAATAAAACCTTTATTTTGAAAATATTCTTATAAGTGTGTAAGGGAAGCTTCAAAGGTGTAATAATGGCGGAGAATAACCACACCTACCATGTAAGTTAAAAAAATACATTCTTACCTTAATTCTGTCTAAAAGGTTAAAAGGGACCTTGTTTGGAAAACAATGGAAATATTCCTTTATAAACTTCTTATAAAAAGTCAAAAAAGGGTATAAATAACTTTAACCCATATTATGTAAAATATTAAGAATATTTTGAAATACATTTTTAAGAAACATGGATGTGGATGATAAAGAGGTCCCAGTAGATAATTACGTATAAACAACCTCGGATAATGAAGAGATTGTAAAATAAACCCTTACCAATTTGGTAACTTATGAAACAAACAAACCATGAAAGAGGTATCATAAAATTAATATGTAAATACACATAAATTAAAGTTTATTACACAAATAATACAATTATGGGCAGTACATACACCACACAAAAGGCAATAGTGGCAATATGGCATGAATCTCACGGGAATAAGGAGTGAGATGAAAACCCATTACATTGTACTTTTCTTTGGTTGATGGTAGGTTAACCTCATTTATAATGGTTAAATAATTGTTATTGAATTATACAATAATCATATATATTAATATGATATCATATATGATCTTTTAACATCGCTTTGTTAATAAAATCTTAGTATTATTGTCGTTTTGGGTGTTAACTTACTCGTTTTCTTTTATATAAGCCATGTTTGTTATGGATACATTGTATCATAATCATATCCAGAATGATATTAAGTCCTTAAATATTATTTTAATCATCCAATAAAATTTAGTCTTGAATGGATATGATGGGGAATGAATCTCATCACGTTCGTGGAGACGGTAATCCGTACGTACGCATGGTCGACAATATCATTCTTTTGATATTAAAATAATATATAATTTGATGGTATATAATATAGACAGAATCATTATCATGTTATATTTAATATTTACATGAATTGTACATCATTATTATACACATCTAAATAATAGTATATTGAATAACAATTACACACCAACGTGGAGAGGGTAGGCCGTATGTACGCACGTATGGTGACATATCATTCAAGGGATGGATAGAATAATGAATTTGTTTATTACATAATTATAATAACATCACAATATATAGAAGGTACTGGATTTATTACTTTAGAATGGAAATAACAAGGAAAGAATAAGTTGAAGAAGAAAGGAACTTTAAAGAGGGTGGTGAAGACGTTACCTCTTCTTCGGGTTCTTCCTTTTGATTTGATCAAAAGGGCTCCTTAGGTTGGCTTTCTGATCAAAATAAGGCCACTAGGATGAATTTAAGGAAGTTGGGAG
Organism: Viscum album; assembly: GCA_963277665.1. Lineage (NCBI taxonomy): Eukaryota > Viridiplantae > Streptophyta > Magnoliopsida > Santalales > Viscaceae > Viscum > Viscum album. The sequence continues at coordinate 1,457,133,136 of OY728148.1, forward strand.
GATATTTTCATAGGGTTTGTCAGAACCAAAAGTCTTTGAAAGTGTTAAAAATTGGTTAGAAGTGGTGTCCTTTTATAAGGGGGAGGAGGGGCTCTTTAGAAAGAACTTAAAGTATTATTTTATAATAAATTAATATTCGGTTTATAATAGCTCCAAAGTGTATTATTCAAAGCCTAAGGTGGGTATGGGTTTCAATAATTTCAACCAATAGATTTTAGACAGGTTTTAATCATTATATTAACCTTATCTTTTAGTTTTAACTCTTGGTTAGTTAGTTTGACACTTACCATGTCACTTTGTATTTTTAAATTATATAGTTAATAAACTTACTATATACCTCCAAATGACCCCCAAGTTGTCCATTAATAATAAAAATATCATGATACAAGTTCTTTGGCTGAACCGTAGATATTTAGGAATTTAATATCAATTAATAATATAATATTTGTTTTAAAAACTATTTTTTGTCAATTTTGACACTATTTGATATTTTATTTTTGTAAAACTCATAACAGCATGATTACTTCAAAAAAAGTTAATTAAATAAATCCTAACATGTAATATTAACCTATAAAATTCTAGGAATTCATTAAAAGTCTATAATTATTTTTATTTGGGTATTTATAATATCAATTATTTTAATATTTCACTAATAAGGTAATTACTGCATCATCATTGTGTCATAAATAAAATAAATTATTTAATGTCTAAAAATTTTAAATAAAATACCATTATTTAGGAAATATTTTTTTCTTTATAATTAATATTTATAGTCTAAAATATAACATATATAACCCTATGTAAAAATTGTTTTTCTAAAAGATATATGCTTATGTCATTTTTGTATTTACTTTAACTTAATTAATATAAAGTGTCATTATCATTTAAAAGTGGATACATGGGGTCCAAAAATCGACCCAAAGATTCACATGGTCGGAAATGTATCAAAAAATAGGGTTAAGACATGTTTTAGGGTAATTTATCATTATTATAATATTATTTTTCTACCCTTATTTACCGGATTTACCCTTTAACCATGGTAAATACAATATTTACCGAAGTAATTATTCAAAATATCTAAAAATAAAAGTTACCTATTTACATAATTTGAAAACCAAGATTCTAAATATGGAGTCCATTTTTCCAAATTCAAAACATAGAAGTGGCAGAAATTAATTTAAAATTAATTGCCGCTGTCAAAACAAAAAGTGTGTTTTTAAGAGATAATAACTATCAAAAGGCTGACACTTGTTTATGTCCAATTTAAATGTGAAATTATGTACAATGACCAAAATTTTATTAAATGGTAAAAATATATTCTAAATATACTTTTAAAAAACTCAAATTCATAATTTATCACTATTAATTATTTTGATTAAAAAAGTTGTTTTTAATAAAAATTTAGTAATTTTCACTATTCATCAAAATATATAAGTTATCCGAAAAGTACCAAAATTTCATCCTAGGATAATTTTGATATTCTTAATCCAAAAATTAAGTCCATTTTGAAAGATAAAATGTATAAAATTTCAACAATTAGGTATTACTATTCATAAGGGCTAGTTTGATTGGTTGTGATGTGTGTTAGAACTCAAAGTTGCGTACAACACACGCTACAATATTATTCAAAGAGAATCATACCGAGGAATCTTGGGGTGTTAAATTGTAAATTTTTGATGTCCCCATTCTAAAGAATAAATTTATTTTGTCAAATTGAATATATATAAGTTTTAAAATATTTTATTTAAAAAGGGTTCACCATTAAAAGTCGGTAAAAGTGCATTTTTGAAAAATACTTCTTTTATTTTAAAAAAATGAATTTGTTCTTACATTATGTCTAAGAGACTAATAATATGGATTCTAAAATTATAAGGATTATATAAAGTTCAAAATTCAGTTAATAATATTTATAACCTCTTTTGAACGACTAGTTTGGTATGTCATGGTGCGCTTGAACTCAGTGTTGCGTGTAGTGCAAGTTATTGAATTATTTTGAGGAAATAACGCACTATGAAATCTTGGGGTGTTACAAAAATTACCCAATTTTATCCATAAAAAACATACAATATAAAATTAAATGATCACTTACATACCCATGCACCATTTAGGTTTAGAGTTTTATAGAGTTAGAAAATTTTTACATTATATTACCAATGTATTTAAGTGAGAATTTGTCCCACTATACCTATATTTTCTTACTCCAAATTAAGACTTCATCAACTCCCATAAGAAAAACTTAAAAGCATATATTACTTAAAATATTTTTTATAACCTGGAGAGAAGGAAACAAAATAAATGGGTGAACTCAAATTATAAATAAGGGTAAACATAGGCATTGGCAATTGAATATATTTATTGATCATGAGATGATCATATGGGTATAAAGACAATGTGCGTAACATAATAGATTTCATACCAATAAAAACCTATATCATAAAACATATTACATGGAATAAAGTATTATAAAATAAAAGAGTCTTAAGAGTCATTCCTGAGGAGCCATATGAAATCAATATTGATGAAGGGAATAATTATAAACTCATGCATAGAGAAAACATTTCGGTATATTAGAACATTATATTCATCACCTATTTTAACTAATATTAGAAATAACTATATCCAATTTAAATCCATAGGATAAACCTCCCAAGTAAAATCCCTCCTTCTTACCTTTGATGATAAGGAACATTACCTAATGCATTAGAGAGCTATATCGAGCTCACCTATAATAAAATAAATATCAAGATACCCCCTAATCATGAGGTATATTGTAATGACCCATCATTATCAATAATTTCTAAGTACCATTCATTTATATATTACATATAATCTTTCATTATCATTATAAAAATTTTAATAACAACTTAAATTTCTTTTATATCTTGATTTACTAATGGAAAAGAAATAGGTTTCATGATACTATATTTAAAACAATCATCACAAGCCATGCATAGAAAGAATATAGATGATATCACAAGATCATATTCCCAGTGAACAATAGGAATCATTAAAGGATGTTTAAATCGATAAAAATATTTTTAAAATACCATTTAAAACATTTATTTGAAAATAGAGGAAAATACTATTTTATTTTGGCACCATTAGAAAATTAAAATTCACAAAATACTGAGAAAAGTATTTTCATTGAAAATAAACATGTAATATTATAAATTAATATTAAAAACAAGGAATATTTTTGATGGCAAGAAATTCATTCATGTCAAAAATGCTAAAAATAAATATTCATTTTAAACTTTTTCAAAGAGTGTCAAAAGTGAATCATGAAAAAAACATTAAGAAATTTTTCTTTAAAAAATTTTCAAACAATGCCAATGATCATAGGAACTAACTTTATAAAATAAAATATTTTTATAAAATAAATTTATTGAAATAATATAAATAACATGGAAGAAGAGTTTGTATTAAAGTCTTTAAAACCTTCAAAACTACGTTCTTAAAGAAAAACCATTAATGGTATTTGAAAATAAGAAAACTTTAAAAAAAGAACATAAAAAGGAATATAAAATATCATTACTATAAAAAGTGTTAGTATATTATACTTCCATAGTTATTATACACTATATAAATAAATATATGTTCATAGATCACAACTTGTCTCAAAGAAATAATATTTATATGATAAACCCTTGAAAGTCGGGTAATGCTTGAATAAAAAATCCATTGAATGATGGAAATTAATAATATTATGTGAAACCCATAATTTCAATGAAATAATATGTAAAAACATGTTCATGGGGAAATAAGTACACCATATTAAATAAAACATAGTGCATATCATGAATTATGTCTCAAAGAATTTAAATTTAGGCCATGAAAACCCTTATACCATTTATAACATTTGAATAGATATCTCATGAAAGAGGGAAAGTAAAATGAAATTTAAATATAATTATAAAATATTTATTAATGACATAATATCTCAATTAGAATAATATACACCTTATAAAAGTAAGTAGGTGTATAATATTATAAATGTCTCAAGGAAACAATATTGAGATGAATAATCCTTACAAAGATCATACCACTGAAGTAATAATTAATAATTGAAGTGATTATGTGTAAATTTTTTCAAAACAAATTAAAATAAGTGAAATTATACAATAATAAAATCATCGTTAATTTCACACATAATCATGGTTTAATAGATTCAATGAAGTAGAAGTACAACCCAATGAATAGAAATTTGAGTTAAGAAACCCCTTACCACTTTGGTAACTTCTGAATCAAAACCAATTGGATGAAATAAAATGAATTATAACTTAAAATACCATGAATTATGAAGTATTAATGATATAAAATTTAAAATGTATTATATATACCATATAAAATAAATTATGTGTAAAAAATTAAAACATTTCTAAATGAAGGGAAATTGAGACATAATCCCTTACCTCAAGTTCAAACTTGATATTTAAGTTCTTTAAGTTTTGTATAAAAAAACTATATTAATTAGTTAGTTATTTAATAAAATTTAATAATTTTATTACCTTACAAATAAACCATTTATTTAATTTATTTAATTATATAATTAATTAATTAATTGGTTAAGTCCACATTGGGTGTTTTAAGGGCATTTAATTAATAATTGTAAAATGAAGTTGTTAGGTTGTTCATGGTAAAAGGGTCATTATCCCATAATAACTAGAATAATAATCATGAATTAACTATCATTTTTATAAATTAATTATTCTTTTATAACCAACCATGTAAGGTGGTTATAAAAAATGAATTACATTACATTATGGAGAAAGACTTTCAAACGTATGCATGAGTAACATTTCTATTTTCAAAAAATGAAAGGGAAAGAAGTAAAGTATCACTTTATATTTCCAAAATTATTATTATATCATAAATATCATATCATTTATTTAAATACACATATATATATACCAACCATGTGAGGTAGTGATGAAAAAATTAATCAGATCGCTTCATGGAGATAATAATACACACGTACGCATAAACATATTTTTTCAATGGAGAGGTAAGAAAATAGATGATATGTTATCTTTAAATAATGATAATTATGTCATTAATATTATATATATATATATATATTAAACCCATATTTATAACCAGGCATGAGAAGCGGTGATAGAAAACAAATTATATCAGTTTGCAAGGCGATAGTCCTCATGTGAACACAAACGATGGTTTTGTTTCCCATTTGATGAAGAAGTAGAAGAATAAAGGGTTATAAAATTAAAATAATAAAATTTTAATAAATGGTAGAAAATTATGTTATTATATCAAAATGTTTAGGAGATATTTTAAGGAGAAAAAGTAGGAAACAAAAAGAAAACACTTGGTTAAGAATTATAACTCCTCTTCAGACAACCACCTTAGGTTTACACTTAACGCCTTCATAGAATTAAATTATAATAAAACCAAGAACTATAAGAAATGGTTATTGATGATAATAAATAATTTTAGTAGATATTTTCCAAGATAATGGGATTCTTATATTTGGACAAGATAGGATATTTAGTGTCCTTTTATGTGTGAGGGAGAAGACACACTTAGAACTTCTCAAAAGGTTAATATATTTTGATATATTACTCAAAGTAAATATCTTAAAAATGTTGAATATTCATAGTGTAAATGATATAATTCTTAAATTTAACTCTAAAATAGGATTTATAATTTTTAGGCCATATTTACGCTTATAATTTTAGTTTTAGCCCTTTTAACCCATTTTAACTCATACTATGATAAGTGACTTTTTTTTAGAAAGGTTACCATTCATAATGAAAAAATGAAAGAGCTCTATTTACCAAATTTTCACATATTGATTAAAAATATTTAGTTAATTTTCTAAAATGAAATTACTATATGTAGTAATAATTAATTTTATAATAAACCCATAAATTGTGATAAAAAATAGTTTTCTTGAAAAATTCATTTCTAACTATAAAAAAATTTTTATACCAAAATTAAGAATAATGTTGATTAAAATGAAATTAATTGGATTATATTTAATAAAATAGAAATAATAAAATAATAAAATATTAAAATCAATTAAAATGAAAATTTTAATTTTTAAATAATTGAATAGAAAAGAAAATATTCTATAAAATCAGCATTGTTTCACTATTACCTAAAAAATTAATTGTTCAGAAATATAAAAAACTTCCAAATTAAGATATTTTTGATATTATAATTTTAAAAATTATATCATTTTTATAAAATGAAATTTATAATAGTGTGAGACATTTATTATAAAATTTTATGATAAAAAGTGACAAAAATGTTTTTGGAGGAAAAAGTATTTTTAAAGCATAAATTGACGTTAATGAAATTTGAGTACTTATTTATTATGATATAAAAAATTAATTTGAATTATATAAAACCATTATATATATTTTTATAAAGGTATTTATTTATATTAATACCTTATAATTTTATGGTTAGGTTATAATGGTCACATTTAGATAGTAATATTTTTTATATATCCCATCTAGCTTAAAGCTCGGTATTGCATGTCTTACTTATTGAAATAAATTTATTAATTTCACAAGAAATATTTATTTTACCAAATAATTCCGTCAACCATTGAGTTCATATATCAAAATACCCCAAAAATATAATATAAAAATCAAAATTTTAATCAAAATAGTTCATGGGAGCTTCTCTTTATTAATAGTATGAAGTATCCTAAAAAATAGAAGACACAACTTTTTAGTTAAAGATTAAATAAATAATGAATTTCCCCTTGATTTATGTTGTTACATTATTATAATCAAGTTATCCTTTTTCTTCTTCAATTTTTGATTCCATTTTTATATACCTATATTTGATACCACTTATATAAAATATTGATAATAATTTTTTGAAAATTAATATCTTCTCAAAAGACTAACTTATACAATGTTTGTTTTAAATTTTGATTGATTCCACTTTAACTTTTAAAATTGGATTTTATCATCTGTTTCCAGATTAGTAAGAATTTTATATTCATTGTGTGTTGAAATTTACCCACCCATGGTTCATATATCCACTCAAAACATCCTCCATAGTAATAATAGTTAAGAAAATTAAATACATGGGGAAATTGGTTCTTTATGATCATCCTAAAGTTAAGGAATGTGGTTGGTATTGATGAACTTACCCTTCACTTATAACTTCCTACTAGGCATTATTTTTTGTTATCTTTTGAGTGATACCACTCATAAAATATTCTTTATAGATATTTTTTGTTTTCATCTACCACTTTATTTGGATTGACATCCTACTCCAATGTGATATTTATCCCACCAACACAAGTTTCCTTCATTAATGAATTATCATTACATCAATCTCCATGCTTAGTTTTTCATGTGTGTGAAAATTTTCCTATTTTATTTTCTTCCCTTAAATTGGAAATTATGAGTTTACTTTTACATGTTTCATACTTTTCTTTTTAAAATACATTAAGAATACTTAATTTTTTTAATATTTATCCAATATTTCTTCAAGAATTAATCATTCTCACAATATTGGTTTATTTTTTCCTTCTTCCTCCATATTTTCTTATTCTATTTCCATGGGTAAGGCACTTAATAACCCACCATTGGTACTTGATTCACAGTCCATAACATTATATCATTACTTTTCTCAATTTCTATAATTGTTTTCAACATAATATATTTTCATCCTCCAATACATTATCCCCTCTCAATATGGGAAAATAGTCTTTCCTCTTAGTGGATTCATTTCCTTTAATTATATAATATTTTGTGATATTTAAATGTTTAGAACAAATAACAAATATCTTAAAAAACAATACCTTATGAATTCCTTCCTTGGATAATATGTAGCAACAAAACTTCTTCCTTTTATCAACCCCTTATCCTCTAAACACATATCCATAATGTGTCTCATGGTTCAAAAGTAGTAACACATTTTTGACACTCTTATTATAGAAATTTATTATCTTGATTTCACAAGAAACCTTTATTTTTTTGATTTTATTTTTTTATCCTAGTAAACTCTACTCATCTTATCCTTTATATAAGTGATATCTAACTTTTTTACCCCTTTAAAGATTTCAAATCCCTTTCAAATTCACTAACCTTTATGTCATTTTCCATTCATTGGGTATCCATAACCTTTATTTTATAATAAGTAACTTTTCTAGGTTTTATCCTATCATTAATAAGTGAATTTAGAGTGATCACATGACCTTTTAATTCCTTATCATTTTTTCCATTTGGATTTCAATATCCTGAGAAATTTATTTGAGTATTTAAAATTTCTATTTCATAATTAAATTCATCCTTACAATGGATACTTTTAAGGAAAAAACCTATTTATTTAGATTCTTATTATTTAAACTTAATTTTGATATTAATGAAAAATGTTTTAATGTTTTTATTTTTAGATCGTTACCATTTTCATTTAAGGTTAATATCTACTTTTAATTGCTCCAATAACATTCTCTATAATGGAAAATAGATATAGATGCATTTTTTTCAATCAAATCACAATTCCTTTTAATCCTTGAAGAATAATATGAGATTACATATTTTCAGGAAACTTATAAAGTAATTTTATTTTAAAATATATATCAATTAAATCAATTTCATTAAACTTTTTTAGAATATTCATCTTTTTTAACACCTTTTTTGTTCTTATTATTCTTCTTTCCATAAGGTATTGCTCTTCAGTTTTAACCATGAGTAACTCAGCATTACCATATTTTCATTCAATCTCGTATAGGGAGAACCAAGGCACCCTAATGGGGTAGCCAATTATGGTGTTATATAATTAGAAAATTTCCTCTATAGTCCTCACATGTCACTATAACTTGTTAAATTTAAATATGTCACTCAATTTTATTCACATAAAATATATAAATAATATGCATAAAGAAAAGAATATGATGACCAAAGGATTTATGTAATTTACCCAAATTGTGATAAATTTAGTGAGTATATACATGATGATGTATTAGTGTACTATAAATTTACTAATAACATACTATCATTGTGGATATAATGATTTAGACAAGGTAATTCCTCCCTAAGGGTGACTCCCTTCATGTTGGTTTAGATACAGTACACTGCCTCCCAAGGGACACTCTTTTTACCAAATATTCACTAATTCATAGTGAAATACACATGATATGGGAATAAAAAACAATATAAAAATCAATACAAGAAACCTGATGTAGATGTTGCCAAAAATATAGATTCAGTACTATGTTAGTCTCCACTCAATGCTTCCTTTCTTCACAAACTGGATGTGAAAAAATCCATGATTGTAGAGTTGTTCCAATGACTTACAATAATTATTTACATCATAATCATATTACTCTATCAAATATTTATATTAGTTTAATTTCATGTTTAGTTAATTTTATATGTTGAAATTCTTGTTCTTCTCCCTCTTGAACTTCGTTGGAAATGTTAATGATCTTCCATAGACAGGCCTCTCTATCAATGAATCAAATTTATAAATGTCATTAAATTATCTCTCAATGGATATGAAAAGTATGTGTTAGGATATATATATTTCTATCTTCTATATTATATTGATAAATAGAGTATCTTTAACATCATGACCTAAGAACAAGGGATATAATTTTTCCAAGGCATCATGTATTACAAAAAACTGACTTTTAATAGCACACATTTTATATTGTTAAAAGTAATCCATAACACACCCATGAGTCTTATGTAAAGTAATATTATTAAAATTAGCTATCTTTTAAAAAAATACACTAATTTATGTCATATAATTTTAACAATATATATATAATTTGTTAAAGAAACATTGTAAAAACCAAATTAGATTTCACAACACATGTTTTTCATTTTTATATAATTTTAAGAATATTTTTCATATGTTGTTAAAGGTATATAAGTTTTAACAAAGGTTATTTATTATAATATTTTTCAATAAATATTTACTTTCATTTTCACATCCATATTTTATATTATTATATTCATTACCCATATCATAATTGAAAAATATTCAAAAACATGACATATAAGGTAAAACTAAAGCATATTTTAATCCCTAAAATATACATCATATATAACACATTTTCCAAGTGTTCAATGTCATAAAATTTATTAAAAAAGTACTCAACTCTAATAATTCTAATTAATTTACATTATAATCCATCAAATTCAACAAAATATATCCAACTAATACATTTGGTCATTTTTGGACAGAATATTTCTTCTACGAGACAAATCATACCACAAAATAACCAAAATAGATGAAATAATACCTAAATATCACTAGATATAGGGCCCAAAAACTAAGAGGGACATAAGTGAAGGGTGGAATAATGATACATATTAATAAAAAAACATTAAAATTTACAAAAAACATGATTAGTTTTATATAAAAGAAACATCCAAAATAGTAAAACCTACTAACTAATAAATAAGTTTCATTACAGTAATAGAAAATAGGATGTAGATCAATAAAAATAAATTAGTGTATGAACCAACCAATATAAATAGAACAAAAGGAAAAAATATACTATAGGGAATAAATATTCCATTGAATAAACATGAAATAAATGGGTTGGTCATTAGACCCACATAAGAAAATAATGAAAAGCCTCCAAATTTTAATATTTATCTAACTTCTGGGTAGAATAAATAAAAAAGGGTGAAATTAATGATTCTTTCAAAAAAGAAAAAGAAAAAAACTTGAAATTGAAATCATAATAGCATAGAATAAATACAACATTAAACAAATCAATACCTTTACATCAACTATTTTAGAACAAATTTTTAATTTTTTCTTAAAGTTACATCTACCATAATGTTATTTAGATCATTTTATATCTTCAATAGTTTTACCCAAAATCATGTTAAAAATATTTTGAAAAGAAAACATAAAATTTCTATTTGATAATTTTTGATATAAAAAATAGCCAACACCATTACCCACTTCTCATGAAAATAATCAAATATATAAAAATATAATTAAAAATTAAAATTTAATTTTAGAGAATATGCCTAGTAATTTGAACCCATTTTTTATTGTTACTTATTATAAATAACAATTTATTGATATTGTAAAACCATGAGATTAAGATATGATAGAAAATTTTATTTTTCCCCAATGAATTACTCAGTGGACACCACCACACAATATAGGTAAAAATTAATTCTAAAAATAGGGATAACATAATCGAAATATTCACAACCATAATGTCAATGAATTCTTACATGCTGAGATACATAGAATAATAGATATGTAATACAACACCAATGATCTTTGAAAAACACCTTCAATCAAGGAGCCCAGGATTCCGGGATCCCAACATGGAAAATAGAAGAAGAAACACCAGTATAAAAATTAGGGGAAAACCTTAAAAAATGAGGATAATTGTTTTTGAGAAATATGATAGAGAGGTGGATTTTGAAATTTGAGGCTGATAGTTTCTAATGATTTCATGTGGTAATGGGTTTGGATGAATAATTTTCTATATCATTGGATAGTGTCATCAATATAAATGATGATGGGTTTCCTAGGGATAACAATGTCAATTGGGTGTGATTTTTTTGTGTAGCATCTCTCACTAATGATCTATAACAACAATGCTACTAATATCAACCCCACTGTACAACCTCCTATTTTTTTACATTATTTTTTAAGAACACACCACACCTTGAGTGGATTAATCTTTCAATAACCTATGAATAAAAACACACAATAATTATATGATTTGGTTTATCCTCAAACCATGAAATAATAACACCCAAACCAACTTCCAACATTCACAAATTAATATGATTCATCTTCAATATTATATATATTAACACCCAAATCTACTTCCAACATTTATAAAACTAAAAAAATATATATCAATAACATCTTTATATGGTCCAAATAATATAATAAAAAACTTCAAAGTATATGATGAGTGAATTAGATGGAATTAGAACCCACAACAGGAGTATCAACAAAACACCTAGAGCAAACATGCCTCTAGCACTAATAAGAGTTGAATATAGAGACAAAATGCCTGATACAGATCATTGAACCATCAACATATCATGTACACTAAGAGTAGGATAAATTTTGACACTGAATGCTAGGATAAAACTTGATAGAGTTCCATGATGTTAAGATAACAAGATCTAATACACAGGTAAGGTCATGTTGTAAATTAATTTGTTATCCCTACTAGGTTAAATTCCTTGAGGGGGGGGGGGGTAAATCAAGTTTTGAAAGATTCAAACAACTTCCTCTTTTGGATCATGTTTCATTATTAAAAAAACTCTCTTATTTCCTTCCTATAGAAGTGAAAAAGTATAAATTAAAATAAACACTAGACACAATAATTTTCATTTGGTTCACCCTCACTAGGATACATATAAGGATTATAGAAAAGATATGATTTACCAAATACACTAAAGTGAACCATCGTTACAATTTTCAGAGTTGACTCACTATCACTCCTAGTTCACTACCCATAACACTTTGAAATCTCCCAACTCTCACAACTGAATTTTTCTCACTAATTCTTTATAATATTATTTTATTTATTTCTTGAATTAATATTGTTTTCACCATAATTTTTGTGTCATGAAACAATAATTTCATCCACTTTATGAATATTAATTTACCACATATTTTTTTGGGAAATCCTCTATGGTTTGTACAACTTTTTGTTTCAAAAAACCTTTGCATAGATTTTGTGAAAATTACACTTATTTTGTAAAAAATTTATGTTATATCATATAATTCCAACTTTCATGAACAAATTTAATTTTTTTTGGAAATCCAAAATTTCAAAAAACTTTGGGTTTATCATAGAATTCACTAGTTCAAATCGACAAAATTCATTTTCTATACACAACTGATGTTTAAGAATCTGATTTTCACATGAAATTCCTTAAAAAAACTCTTAAATGATTTCAAATCCATAATATTCAATAATTTTTTGACACCCAAAATTATTGGGTATTGTCTTATTTATATTCATTGCCAACCCTTTTCATAATTTCCTTTCATGTAACTGACAATATGTGAAACTTTCCTAGTTCACTATAATTTTTCTACTTTTCATCACCTTTAGCACACAACTCATCACCATCACAAAAATATATCTATTTTTAATGGATTTTCACAAATATAACTTTTGAGAAACATTTAATCTTTCATAAAACACTTTCTTTACCTATATTTTGACGAGGAATCTCATAATTTCACTTTCATACAACATCATTAAACTCAGGTATCTTTTTATGAATCCTTTTCATTTTTATGAAATATTTTCTTTAACCAAAATAATGTTTTCTTTCCTTTAAATTTTTAACCCTAAAAATTTATAAAACACCGGGAAATACCACCAATTTACACACAAAACTTTTTATACAACTTACAAAGCTTTCATTCCCCTTTCCATATTCTTTTTCAACATAATTTTCCAACAACCATCTTGGAACTTATCAAATAAACTTTCCAACCTGCTTCGTTGAAAAACACAACCAACCCAAAAATGTTGAAATTTCACCTTGAGGGACTTATTCCCAATAGAATATCCAGTTGTAGGTTCGTGCATAATTAATAATAAATTATTTTAATGACATCAATGAATAAAATATCAATTATAATAAATGTGTTGAATATGGAAAATGTGTTTTTCATTAAATAAAACATGTCAAGAATGGCTATATAAGAAGGCATTGAAGATCTTACTTGTATCATTCAATCCATAGCCATAACATTCCTTTTTTATGGTGAGAGGATTGAGATATCTACGTGGGATAAATAAAGGGTGGATTGGGTGGGGGTGGATTATGATGGTGTTTTTATTCCTTATTCTACATTAAATAAAATTTTTATTATCTAGAAATTCCCTTTCTCAATTATCAACAAGTCATAACAAATGGTATTAGAGTGATAGGTTAGTGGAAAAAATTTGGTGATATAATACCATTCCAGTGTCAGTGAATTTTCTAGTGGGTTCTCTAGTGTTCCATAACATCACCACATCATCGTTCAATCTTGATTGTTGATAAAATGTTGAACATATACCAGTAAATTAGAGTTTTATTTCAATGGTCTAGGATTCAATTCCACCATTTTTGACTTCTCCATATTCAATCGTATAATCCATTGTCCATAATTTTATCCAAGTTTTTATATAATTTAAATTCAATGGATGGACCATCCACAAGAGGGAGGATAATGTTGAATTCCTCAAACTAATCCATTTGGATGTCTCAAATGGAAGATCTCATTAATTCTAAGGACCTATTTTCCACCATTGAGAAAAAGGGATTCAATACCGATGGCATAAAAGAAGTTAAGTGGAAGAATCTAAATAAGAAGATGACTGGTCAAATCCACCAATAGATATATCATATCATCTACCTCTACATTACTCAGGTTACAAGAATTTATGAACTCTAGATGATATTAGAGAATACATACCATTCAAATACCACTCAAAAAATATTTTATTATTGAAGAGGTTGAGGAATCTTTGACTATATAGTATAATTTTTATAGACAAACACACCAGTGAGTTCTATATCATTGTGAATCAAATGGCATATGTATTAAAGAATCTGGTTGATGATGATTAAGAAAACCACCTAATATGAAAAATTATTGTTACCTAGGATACACTGGTGGTCTCCCTCATCAACTCAAAACATGGAGAAAAACTTACCATGTCAATGGTAAAGGATGCACTATTTAATGAAGAAGCGTAAAAGAAAGATACAACTTAAAACTAGACATAAGCTCTCATCCTGGAGAAGTGAGGGAGACAAAAAGGAGGTGGATGATGGAAATGAAGTAGAGGTCAAATAAAAAGTATAAGAAAGTCAAAATAAGCTGGAGGCCAATATAAAAATTCCACCATTATGGAATGGAAGCTCACATAAAGAAAAAATACCATAAGTTATTATATAATAAGGGTCAAGGTATTAATCAATAAAGAAGAATCGAGGACTCTCTTGTTACTATCACTAGAGAAATTTTTATTTTCACCAAAGATAAATAAAATATTTTCTTTCACACATTAAGACAAGACACATAATGAGTTTTAAATACTTAAATATCAAACAACATCACTCCTAATCCTGAGTATTTATTGATTTATCAATACAATAGATTTGGAGTCGACAATATGGGGGAATACTAGATCAGCTGAGGTCTTTGGAATAGGTGATATCCAAGACAACATAAAAGTTGGATATACAATCACCCTAAAGTATGGCTGGAATGTTCTAAGCCTTTATCTCACCCTATTATTGGGGATATCATTTTATATACAAGGCTATAAAAAAATATTTGGAAAATAAGCATGGAAGATGAAAAAAGGATCCATCATTATCACTCAAGGATACATATATGGTTTTTTGTATAAAATCAATGTGAAGATATGTGTAGAAAACCTAAAAATTCTTGAAGTAGAGGTGTCATCAAATATATGGAATTGGAGACTCAACCATATTATTTAAAGATGGTTATCAACCCTAATCCAGAACAGGTACATCATTGTTGAAAAGTATTCATCACTATATCCATAGAAATACATATTTTATGGGAAGAAACATAGGGTGTCTTTCAATACTTTTTCATCAAGGATAATAGAGTTACTGGATTTAATGTAATTTAATTTATATGGTCTAATATAGGTGGATTCAGTGGGAGTTAAAAAATATTTCCTAACCTTTATTGATGATTCATAACAAAATGTGTGGGTGTTTCTATTGTAAACAACGACCAAGTATTGGACTACTTTAAGGTGTTCCAAACCATGTTGGAGAATTAACCTAGAAGAATGATAAAGTGAATTTGTTTATAAAATAGAGGAGTTTACACATCCTAGGATTTTGATGCCTATTATAGGAGTCAGGGACTTCGACATAAGATAATGGTCTCACTAACCCTACAACACAAAAAAGTTGTAGGAAATATAAATAGAACCATCATGGATAAGGTGGAAAGAAATATGATTTTTGATAACCTTCCAATCCATTTTGTGGAGAATATATTCAAGTTTCATGATACCTCATCATAAGACCACCATTAGTTTCCATAAATTTGAAGATTCCATATAAGTAATGGTTTGGTAGACATAACTATTACTCTCATTTATGAGTATTTGGATGTTATTATTTTTGTATGTATCCAAAGATCTTCGGTAGAAGATGGATGATAGATGAACTCCATGAATCTTCATCGACTATAGAGATGAAGATTTTGATGATAAGCTTTCATACCCAGAGGATAAGAAGGTGATTCAAAGAAGGGATGTTTTGTTCCATGAGAACATAACAATACTGGGAATTCAATATCATTTAATGGATTTAAGTGATAGTGTTGAGGAGTAAATTCCTGATCCAACACTTGTACCAACACCACTTCCCACTAAAGTGGAGGTGGTGTATAAATAATCATCAATATCAGTCTAAGAGATAGTGGAGGATAACATTGAGTAGGGGGAGACTAAATCCTCTATATATTATGTTAAAAAATCATGAAAGGATCCAAGTTATTTTATGCCTCATGAAATTAATATTTCATAAGTTTGAATATATTTATGAGGAAGATTCCATCAAGAAAAT
The DNA here is from genome assembly GCA_963277665.1 of Viscum album. Lineage (NCBI taxonomy): Eukaryota > Viridiplantae > Streptophyta > Magnoliopsida > Santalales > Viscaceae > Viscum > Viscum album. The sequence continues at coordinate 1,457,149,692 of OY728148.1, forward strand.
ATTCCGAGTTGAAGTACCTATTTCTGATTAATGAAGAAGATCTATAAGAATATCAGGAAGAAATATCTCATCCAGAAAAACTCAAGTGGTTGTATGTAATGAAGGATGATATGGAGTTATTAATGATACACTCGATGCACAATTTGGTGGAACTACCCAAAGGTAAGAAGTCCCAAATAGAAAAATGTTTGTTCAGGATAAATATAGACGAAAAAAAGACTTCAAGTTCAAATATCGATTTGTGGTCGAAGTTTTCTTTAAAAGTAAGTATTTTAGTTTGATGATATTTTTTCAATAATGGTGAAGATGGATTCAATCCGAATCATTTTTGAATTAGTGTCCATCTTGGACTTGGAGCTTTAAAAAATATATGTGAAGATATCATTTATTTATAGAGGCATCACTAAAGAGATATAAATGAAATGTCCATAAGGTTTCAAAGTTTTCAGATAAAAAAAATGTGTGAAAATTCAAGAAGATATTATAAATATTGAAATAACCCCCTCGACAGTGGTTCAAGAATTTTGATCCATTCATGGTGAGTCATGGTTACTAGTAGACATAGGTAAAAAAATGTGTTTACTTATATATATTTCATGATCAAAACATCATTATTATTATACTTTATATTGATGAAAAGTCTATCATTGGGAAATATTCAATGAATACCATCTATTTTAAGTAGTTATATATATCATTTAATTTAAAATACTTGGGATTAGATCAACAAATTTTGGGGATTAGGATCAATCTTTATATAAATAATAGTTTGTTATAGATAAATTAAGAGAAGTATATTTAATTTGTTCTCAAATGTTTCAACATGGATATATCTAAACTATCAAGTTTCCCTCTACCTAGTCATATGAAGCTGAGAAAGATTTTATTCCTATTTACCAAGGAATAAATTTAGGTGATAAAGGTGATACCATAATCCTTAATGTTTATAATATTGATGTATACTATGGTGTGAATGAGGCCAGACATCACCCATGTAGTGGTGACTATGTGACAATTTCTATCCAATATCGAGATACAACACTGAGATGTGGTCAAGTGGATTTTCATATATCTTAAAGGTAGATCAAAACACTGTTTGTAATATAGGGGAGATGATCCACTCTTGTAGGGATATATAGATGCATAAATGGATGTAGTTCCCTATATATGGAAACTTACATTAAGAGAAATCTATAATTTTACAGGAGGATCTGTATCATGGAATTAAAAGTTGAATAAGTGAATTGCTTTATCCATGATTGAAGAAGATTAGAATAATGGTTTGGATGCTAACATGGTGATACTATAGCTAAATCATTTTATAAAGATATTTTTTATGATAAAAGGAGTATAGGGTTAACTGCGATAGTCAATTTTTTATCCTTAGTAATTAAATCCATGAATTATTCTCAGATGAAGTATATCAAAATTATCAATCATTGGATACATGTGGTGATGGATTGATAACTACTATGACTTGTGAATATCCACATGAAGGGAAACTCAGAATATATATTGATAAATGTGGTAGCTCAAGATATGCTAGAATTTTACAGATGATATATTTTCTTGTATCTAGAGGGGGAGAAATGAAGTAATTTCTCGCTATATGTGAATTCATTGGTCATAATCTCTTCATTTAATGATATTAATAAATAAAATTCCAAGTAGAGAAAATTTATTGAAAAAATTATCATTAAATAAAATATGTTAAGCATAGATATATAAGGAGGCCTTTAGTATCTTCTTTGTATCATACAATTTAGACTTAGAGCACTCCTTTGTATGGTGGGAATCTTGAGAGATCTATGTAGGAGAAAGAAAGGGTGGAGTGGGAAGGGGTGGTTCTTGGTGGTGTTTGTATTATTTATTCTCCATGAAATAAAGTTATATTACACAAAAATTACATTTATTAGTAATAACTAAATGACAACACATTTCTTGAAAATCTAATAAGGTTATGAAAAAACATTCACTGTTGACAAGGGAACCAGAACTACTATAGGCTTCCAATAGAAAAGATAACATTTACCATGAAAAATAATGGTAATGATCACCAAGATGATACCCTTTTAGAACCAGTGAGAAAAATATCTCAATTGGGAAAAATTATAAAGTAGTGAATTATATAAGTTTAATATCTCAACATCAATAGAGTGAGATCATACCATTAAAACATGATATGTGGTTGCTAAAGGAAATTTGAAATTTTTTTTGAGAAGGTGGTGGTGGGGAATTGAACCATTTGATTTTAGTAAGAATAACTAAAAACCACCTAATATAGATATACATCGATGAAGAAGTAGGGGAGAATGAAATGGTGGCTTCTGAAGGGATATAAGGAAAGGGTAAACTGAAGAATATAGAATATGAGGCCAAGGGAAGGACTTGTAACTAGCTTTATTGTAAGGACTCTACATTGGCCTCCTGAGATCACTTCCCATAACCGAACCTTCACTACTACATTGTTTTTGAATGATAAATTTCATATCTTACAATATAAATTATTTTTATATTATTTATTACCATGAAACTAATAATATTACAATATTAAAAACATATGTAATGTTTAATATTATTTTAATTAACATGAGAATTTTTGCACATTTTTTATAAATAACTTTTAATAATATATATAAATATGTATATAGTTGACGTTGCATTGCTAGAAACTATTTCTCTTTATATGATGTCATGTGTTATCTCTATAATGATGTAAATATTCCATTCAAAAAAAATCCTTAAATGGTTAACCATATATTGGTCAAATATTTCTCTTTCCACCAAGGTATCCTTTACTGATATCTCCAAATATATATAGTCAAATATTCCATCATAACTATATCTCAAATATTCCATTTAAATCATAAATATTGAAACATTATCTTACTTTATTAAAAAATTAATTCCATGTTGATTAATATTCATGAATTTCGATCATTAACATAATAAATCGTTGTCAAAAATATATTCATAAAATATAACTCTATATATTCTATTTCATATTCAAAAAACAACCAATAAATATTTCCCATTATAAATTCTCTCTAAGACAACTATTTTATTTTCTCTAAAATATATCTTGGATTTCATCTATAATATTTTCTTGATTTTCTCTAGTCAAATTACCACATGTCACACATAAATGGGTTTTCAAGTCCATCCAAATATGTTTACTCAATCATCCCATAAAAATAACCATAAATTTTTATATTTTAAAATAGGATAAAATCTATAAATCTTCTAAACTTGTGAAAAACTCTACATGACCAAGTAACCCACAAAAAGGTTCCTTGGCCACATGTTTGTCTTTGAAAACCATTACCATTTTAATTCATATATCTCATTATAAATTTTATCATATCATTATATGAATATTATTATCTAAACCACACCATGATATTTTTTTTCATTAAAATAATAAATGGTTGGGTCTTTAAGAAAAACATTCAACTCTATAATATATATAATGAAACATTTCTCGTTTTTTTGAAAAATAGTCTTCAAAAAACACATAGTTTCATCACTTAACCATTTTCACCAAGAACTACACAATGATGAGTTATTTTCCATGATGGAAACTATTGTGTGGTCTCCCATATATCCATATTTTCCTAAATATATATGCGAACCACAATTATCTTTTTCTATTATATCATGATAAATCCTCATTTTCTTTTAAACCATGAAGTCAACCAAGATATGGTTTAGGAATCCTGATACTTCCATAGATTTTATAATATTTCATTTCAAAAAATGATATATTCCATGGTTATGGTTTAAAAATTACAATACAGTTAGAATAACCATGATGTGTTTTCTCTTTATGGTGTATTTATAGCTTTATCTCTTTATTCTTTATTCCATTCCATATACCATGAAATAAAAAACACCTCCTGTCTATGATGGTGGTTTCACAACCATGATGCGGTACACACAATTATGAAGTGGTTTGTCTATCTTCACTGAATGAACTTTCATGATCTACCAAACTTCTCAAATCACTTTCAAACATAAAAAATTTCATAAATATTCAATGGTGAATATCTAAAACTATTCAAATCATCAATCCAAGAAATTTTTTGAAACTCCATTCTTCATGTTATTCTCATATTCTCTAGAATTCTTTATCCTTGAAATGCTATGTCATTAATGTGAATTTACCTTTCATTTTTATTGATTATATAATCATTATAGTTTAATCCAAGATCTATTTCTTATGTCAATTCCACATATCTCAATGTGCTAATAATCATATTATTCAATGCATCCTCTTGATCATTTTTGGATAATTTCATGGAAAGTTCTTCTTAATTCACCATGTATGCTAAGATCTGCATATCCTAATTTTATCTTATCATGATAGATTACCAATTCAAAATATATATCAGACAACAAATCTTACCAAAATAAAATCATTAGTTGCAAAAAACTATTACTTTAAGGGGTAATGTTTTTAATTTTTTAGTTTTAGGACTCTATGGATACCTTTGTGCATAAATATTGGATTAATGTTCTAATTATCCCCATTTTATGTACATTATGAGAAGAATATGTCAACAAAGCATTAAACAAGTGGAGATAAAGCTCTTGATGTATGATTGGTGAGCCTCCTAAGATACCCATGTTTTATAAATTTTAATTTAGTTGGGAATAAATTTTATAAAGTATAAAATTAAAAAATAATAATTTAATTATAAATAAAATTAAATTTGAAAACTAAATATGGAGAAGGGGTGATAAGATCAAACCCCTTATTAATCAATATTTATACAGATATTGTGGAATCATATTGAAATTGATGATGGTGTCTAGAAGGTCATTATGTAATCGTAGTAAATATGCCACCACCACTCGGTAGTGTCCATGGTTAGGGGTGGAGGGATATTTATTTTAGCTATAAGTGAAACAAACAATTAAATAATAATATATTTTTAGTGATCATTTTTATAACACAAAATATTAATTATTTTATTTTTTTCATTTGGTTTTGATTACCAATTCAATTTAATAATTAAATTATTTTTAATTTACTTTTCAATTAAACATATTATTGCCCACTGAGATTTACACCCTCAATTAGAAGAGTGAGAATTTATTACATAGAATCATGGTTTCAAGAGATAAAATCATTTCAAACTTCAATCATTATAACTGATGATGGACAAATCCCTATATTATAAATAATTCATTAAATTTTAATAATAAAGAACATGTTTTAACACATGGGTAAATTTTTAATAAAAAATATTCTAATCATTGGATGATTTTGATAAAATAATAAAACTATTTTAATTTTTAAATTAATTAAAAATGAAATAATTATATATTAGATTATTATTTTTTCACTATTTTATTATTAAAATTAATAATAAAATCAAATAAAAAAATGTATTTATTTATTAACTAAAATAATTTTTTATTATCTAAAACCAAATTTGTATAAGTGTTTAGTCATTTTTAATTTGTTTTTTGATCAACATAACGATTTTTTAGTCATATCCATGTATGAGGAGAAACAATAAGGCCACTAGAGGGACCACTAATCATTTCTTTAAGATTCATGTTATTGGGGAATTCTCTAACCACCCCACTTTGAAAAACTGGAAAAATTTCAGTGGTGGTCTTTGAAAAGAATTTTTTATCAAAAACTATTATAAAAAAACCATATTTTTTATGCATTTAGTAGAGAGAAAAAAAAGTAAAATGTGAGTTTTTATGTGAATGACATGGTCACCGGATTCTTAAGGATATTATAGCTATTTATAGTTTCACGATAATTACTTGAATTGATTTAGTTATTTATTGTGTAATTATGGGTGTAGTAAGGCATAAATCGCACAGATGTGACACATGTTTCCCTCTAATTGGAAAATACAATTATGTGATAGACTATGGATTAAGTTCATAAGATCATGCCACATTGTGTAATGAGGGCCATGCATGGTTTTGAGCATGAAACACTGGCTCAAATTGATAAATTTCATGTGATTGGGGTTTTCCTATAGTGTATTAACATGCATTGATTATACGGTTGGATGGTACCTGAAACACAATGCGCTAGACATACATTCCATGGAGAAATTGTGTGTAGGGATTCTACACAACACCCCTTTATTAACCTAAAAGTACTAAACACATAGAAAATTATAGATGGATTAATGATATGCCACCCCACCCCAAATTTATTTTTTTATGATTAAAAAATTATGTAACCCTTTCACACATCCATTGAAGTTCATAAATCAATAAATTTTCTTAATATTAATTTTTGATGTTTTCACAATAGTGATCAATGTGTGTTAGCTTCCCTGATGGTGATGGGTGATGATAAAGAACTCTAGTAGGTCCCAAAAAATAAAAATTTTCTGTGATTATTTTAATATTTATGGTGTTGGATAATGTGTTTATGTAATTGAATCATTCTAATTCACTTAATTTCAAGTGTCTAGTATGCACAAATGTGGGAAACTTTTAGGGTGTTTTCCTCATATCATGTTAGTGGTTGTGATAGGATTTTTTATTTAGGAATGACTCCTAGATTGAGATTCCTCGTAATGATCATTCTTATTAATTTAGAAAATGATATACTTATGATTTTTGAGATAATTCACATGGAATTTTTAGAATGACACACTTCTTGATAGACTAATGTGTGATTTTTTGTGTTTTTTGTTTTTTAATAGAATTATGTATATGCAAAATATATCTTGATATTTTTATGTTATTTGTGGATTCACATTGTAGGAATTACCACATTAAGATATTCAATAAGGACATCTTGAGATTTTTATTTCCATGACCTTAACACATGGGATGAGGGATCCATCTTTTCATGAGATAAACTTGTATAGTTGATTCTTGCATGTTTTGATCAGAGTTGGGTGATGATGAAAATTATCAGTTGATGGAGTGTGATACTTTAATCAAATCTTTCCCTTGACGAGGTTATCCTATACTAGATCTCTTTTATGGGGATCAACATGACTTGATCTTCAAGTGTAGGATTAATCCACAATAATTACATATGAGAATGTTTTTTATGGAAAAAAGTGTTATTTATTTTGGGTTATTGTTATGGTATGAATTTGGATATATCCCGGGCTTGTTATATATGGAGAAATAATAATGTTTAAACCTTGGTATATATCCTAATATTATTCTAGAATCATGGATGTGGTTTTGTCATAATGTTTACCCTTGATGGTGTTTTATGGAAATATAAAAACTTCATGTTATTTATTTCATCACTTTATTATTATACAAGAGCATTTCTTAAATTTTATGTGTTCAGTACTTTTGATGTCATATTTATTATTCTTATAATTAACCCTACAAAAACACTTAGGAAATGAAAAAATTGTGTTTGAGCAAAAAATTTGAACTTTTTAAGTAAATATGGTTGTTATGGAGTCATTAAAGTTTAACCATATGTGACCTCTAGAGTTAGTAGTTAATGATCTTTTGCTGTTGAAATTTATGTAATTTTTTTATGTTCTCACATTTTTTTTGTTTTCATAGTTTTTAATATTATTATTTCTGAGTGTTTTTATATCAACTACATGATTTTGAATATGTTATCTCTTGTATACATGAAATTATTATATGACACATATTTTTTATTTTATATGTCTCATGCACTCCCTTTTTTCGGTGGATATGATGGATGAATTTGATATTTCAATATGAAAATGTATTTCATATTTTTTGTATCCCCCTCTTTGTTAGAGTCATTGATATCTATCCTATTGAAAATAGGTAGGGGTGACACACTCTCGTTATCAATCTGGGTGGGGTGGACTGAGTCATGTCTAAATAGGTCTAACATTAATAGTCTAATTACATGAATTTAAAATTTGGAATGAAATTCACAATTTCTAAATTTACCAACCATAAATTTATACCCATTAAGAAATAAATTATTTCCTTGACATCACCGCCACTTTTCACCATAAATTTTAATTATATAAAGTGAATTTGGAGTAACTCAAAGAGAAACATAACCTTTAAATGACACATTTTTATAATAATTAATGTTTAAAACCAGAATAGGTTCAACATCAAAGTAATTTTACTAGTTCTTTTGATAAAAATATTATAATCCCTTAGAAATATCCTTAGTTTAAAAAATACCATATTCTTAATAAAGTAACCCTATTAAAGATATGGATTTATTAAAACTAAATTGGTTATGGAGAAATAATGTGAAATATTTTTCTTAACTTATTAAATTTATCTTTGTACCATGATCATAGAAAATTTATTATGGTGAGATACATCTTATGTAGATTTTTCTCTACAAATGTTTAGTTTCAAGAATATGGGTTAAACTGAAATTGGATTTGAATGATTAATTTTATTACCAAGCTTCCACAACCATCACAAAAATATTATTGAAAATTATTCTTATGGTATATATTCAACTTAAATTTAATAACCATTAAATTCTTAACCAGATAAAATAAAGAGCGATAAAAATATTTATATTTTTAATGTTAGAAATAAAATAAATAAAATACCATGAGAATACCAACACTGACAATTCATAGAAGGTTGATTTAAATTGATACTCTCATAAAATAAGTTCCCTAATATAGGATAATTGTCAAAAAAATTTATTGGGAAAAAATAGATTGATTATTTGGTAAAAAAGACCAATAATCATAAAAAACAACTTTTACCAATTTTCTACTGAACTTTGGGCCCTGAGAGTTATTCTTACAGAAAATTAGAAACTCTCTAAACAAATACAAATAATTAATTGAATATTTCATTAATATATTATGTAATCCTCTAATATCCATCTTAGTTATTCAAGACCCATTAATATACATTAAAAATTACAGGGTATAATTTAAATTATCATGAATAATCCATAGACCTGAGATGTTTTAATTAATGTCTCTATTGAAAGTGAATATGTTTTAACTTAAATACATACCAATATAAACATAAATAATTCTATTAAATAATGGTGGTTTGGATTCCCTTACATCAACATGATAAGGATATATCTATATAGTAGACCAAAAATTTTCATTAAGGAAATATATAGATTCCAAACCATATGGATTCAACCAATATTACAGAAATAAAAATTATGTTCATATAAACATCAAGGATAAATAAAATTAATAAGATAGAGAATAAAAAATAAATTTATTTTCAAAAATCACATATGATGCTAGGGAACTAATTCCAAATAAATCTATCAAATATACCTTCCAATGTTAAAAATTTATTAATAACAAGTATTAATTTTTTAACTCATTTATATATACTTTTACCAAATTTCTATTGCTTTACATGAACTTGATTCTTTTTTGTTCCATAAAAAATATTATCTTCCAATTGATTACTATAAAAATAGTTTGAAGTAGGGAAGAATCTACAGACCATTTTTACCATTTCATACATTATTGTTTAATACCTATAGTGTTATCTAAGAATAAATCTCTTTATGGCTGACATATTAACCTTGAGTTTTATTCGAGGACCGAATAACACTTACATTTGTCCAAGACTAACTAGTATAATACTAGTACTCTGATTGATATCAAAATCATGCATCATAGAACTAAAAAATGATAACTAGATATATATTCCAATATAGTATATCCACATTTTTCTCATTGATATTTCACTTAGTTACATATTACTTATGAATCTATTAGTATATTACTTCTTACTGTATGAATCATTAGATAATCTCTAGTTTAATACATAATTTCCCTTATTATTATCAAGCCATCTATACTGATTGGATTATTAATAAAAGATTCCAAATTATAGGGAACCAAATACCAACAAATATAAAGGAAACGATTAAGAAAATGAACCCAAATCAGAAAAGATTTGAGGTTCAAACTAACAATGTTAATATCTAAATTCTGAATTTTATGAACTTAAGTGTACTAGTTAAATAAACATTAACCACCATCAATAACATTCTTACCATTAGATCGGGAGATAAAATTATAGATGAATACACCATTTATAAGTTATAAAATCAAATATAATATTAAATCATACAATTTATAGTTAGTGAAGGGTTGTAACCTAATAAAAATTTATTTAAAACCAGCCACAAAGTGAAACATTTGTGTGATTACATTTATATAAACTCTCATTCCAATCAACTTTATCCTTACAAAATTCACATGCCACATCCTAGATCATCGGTAAGTAAACTCCCCAAGCCCATTTTTACTAGGCCAAGGGTATGTGACTAACAATGAGGTATTTAAAAAATCATGGGAGGAATTAACTCTAATTTTACATGTCACCTAATATCATAAATCACCATTCACCATAAATGCATAGAGTATAAAATGAATAGTAAAGAACATGATTGTATAAAAAAGGAATGATATAATGTGACTGATATATTAAGATCCATCATAGTACAAGGTAAGATGAAACTTTTCAATTTACAGGTACAAAAAAAACATTGGTACAACTGACATATCCTAATAGGTGACATCCCAAATACTGGTGAGAAAATGGTGGCCACCATAATGATCTATACTCCACTAATGATCTATATCAACCACTATCTCTAAGAACTATGATAAAACACCCTTTGCATTAGCTGATATTCATGGAAACAATATAAATTACTCACATGTTCACATGCATGGGTGAGTATAAAAATAACTAGTATGGTTACCCCAATATTTGTACATACCAAAACTATATACAATGATAACATGCATAAATGATAACAAGGTTTATACAACTAGAATCAACCAATGTCCTCAATAATATAGATAGAATTAATAGTCAAAACCTTCTAAGATACCCATATATTATTCCCATTATATTCTCTAAATAATAATGATTATTTAGAATATCATAAAGTAATAATTGATTTCACATACCCTCTAAGGAATCCTACCTAATAATTTACATTAGATGCACTAATTGTGAGGGTATATAGGAAATACACCAATCCACTTATCATAGAAGCACTATAGGAAATACATTCCTCTAAATAACTCTATAGTGTTGAAGGTAATATACATATTAAAAATGAGATAATACACATATCCAAAGCATGAAGCCCATACATGTCGAGATGCTGGAGGAAATACACATCTACATAGTTGAATCATCATCCACCTCAATCCATATGCTATAATAAAGAAGTGGCTCCGCCACTTGGGTAAATTACCATAATCAAATTCACATACCAAGGATACTGGAAGAATTATACATCTCTACCCATCCCCTCTATCATTCTCTTGAGTGGAGGTTACCAAAGGAACTACACATCTCTATTTATCTCATATCGAATATTTTGGAGGAATTACCCATCCCAAATACCACTAGAAATATAAAAACTATCTCATCCCATAACGGTGGGTGAGATATGGTATAGATATTATCATATCACTCAAATATTATATGGAGGGTGAGTGCTAGGGAGATCCATCACCATATCCAGTCACCATTGGTATCTATCACTCACAAGCTATATTATATCTCAGGAATTGAATGCACATAATAAAAAACTACATTATAATTAGGGGGTCCTCATATCAATCATATAAGACTTCCAATATAGAAATCCACCACTAACCGTTGCGTCATACACATTGAATCTCACATACCAAACCCATAGAAAGAGAATAATAATTAAATAATAGATAAATATTTTTATTGAATTACCTAGGTATCCACATCACTACACCAACAATATCATCTTCCTTATTATAATCCAAGATTGGTTCATCAAAATAATCTCAAGGTGTTTCCACTATTTCCCTAAAAATTGAAAATATTCTCAAATCCTCTTTGTAAAAATTCCAATATTCCATGATTTAAAGTCCACATCACCACCCCTATTTATTTTCCCAACACTAATAGTAAATTCACTAAATATGTTCAATTTTATTTCGGATTTTTCTACACTGTTTGATGGAACACCCCTCCTTAGGGCCAAATTAGTAATCTACTGCCATTATGGGCTTAACATTATTCACCATCATTTCCCAATTAACATTAAATATTTTAATTAGTATTTACTATCTTAATGTCATTAAATACTTTAATATAAATAATTATATTTATGGAATCAAAATTTTATTTAATGTCTCACTAATCCTCTCAATCTAAATTGGTATATTATTCCTTTCAATACATCATTTAGGATATACATCTTTTTAAGAAACTGTTTTATGGAATTAATTATTTAAAATGAATTTATACTCTTATAGGTTTTTTCAATATAATTTTTAGATTCTATCATAATATTTATTGATTATCACTTCTATAACAACTATAATATTCTAAATTCACTCACAACACCAGGTTTTAAATCCTTTACCCGGTCCAATCCACCACGGTTAAGAAATTTCCAATTCACCATCCTTTTAAATATATCATTATTCCATTGATAATAAAATATTATTTATTTTTCTCAAGGGGAAATTCATTTTCATTCTAAGGAAATTTCACTTTACTTTAGTTCAATCCCTCATAGTTTAGTTCCTAATAGTTATTTTGGTTAATAACATAGCCACTTGGATTCAACCAAATTAAAATTATTATTAATCTATAATAATAATTTGTAAAATTATATTAAGAAGTTATAATTTAATTAACCCATTAAATGATTCCATATTGGATCAAAGTTGGTTCCAATAGTTTTGGGGGGACAAGTGGTGCCCGATACAATTTTTTATTACCTAAAAACACAATTCCATGTTCCCTCATGAATGACCTAAGCTTTGAACAACTAGGGGGTTCCATTTGGCACCACCCATGTTCTATTATATGTGTTACCCACAAAAAAGATCCTTTTAAATATCATTTATTTGATCATTTGATCAGACATCCTAGTGAATACTTTATTAGCTCTCACTTTGTGCCTCACTATGTATGATGGTATCCATCACCCATATCCATATGATCTAAATTATTAAATGTACATGATCTACCCATATTTCCTATTGTGTCACCTATGGATAGGGATAACACAATGAGCCCAATTCTATCTGATCTAATTTATTTTATGACCATACATATTTTCACCTCCTACAAAAATAACACATGTTCCCCACCTTGGTTAGGGACAATTGTAATTCACATAGATTTGTGATGAGATATCCAATGAATGTTCCTCTAATTATATACTCCACACTAGCGATTCCACTCTTCATCATCCACCACCACCCATGATAGATTTATAGTGAGCGAGTACTTTAGATTTTACCTAAATTCAATAACACCCTTTTCTAATTCTATAGATCACATAAACATAAAAATTAGATAAAAAAATCATTCATTAATGAAGTCAAATGATGGAGATAAGTTCAATATGGAACATATTTATATATATTATAATTTTTAATCCATTTATTAGATTTATTCTGAATTGGTTCTATTATATTAACATTAAGAATACATATTCAAAGGTATATTGTTTTCTCACTGAATCTTAATAGATTTTAGTAAATCTAAAAATTATCTAAAAATGGAAAAATTAAAAATACAAGATTTCTCTTAAAATATGAATATAAAATTATCAAATAATATGTCATTGAAAATGTTATAAGATATAGATTAATATACTGTAATATCACTTTATGATTCTTATATTTATTATTTCAAATTCTAAAGTGATGTTTTTCAAATCAAAACTTCATTATAGAGTTACTAAAAATCCATGTATCATATTTTGAGAAACCAAGGTCTATTGTGTTCAAATTGATTATTATAATAACATAATAATTTTTTCTTCAGAAATGAATTTTAATTAAGAATGAGAGGAAATAAATTTAGATGAAAAATGGAATTAAAAATTATAAAGAACTATACCTTTTCAATTATAATCCAGTCATTCTTAGATATTTAGTGTAGATCCTCTAGTCTATGGAAATCCTCCACGGACATTATGTCCTCACTATAACCCTATATCCAAATAAAATATGAATATAGGGGGTGGGAAGGGGTTAGGTTTAAACTAAAAATGGATAATTATTATCCATTTTTAAAAATTAAATAAAAATATTTACACTAATGGTGTAATGATTCAATATCCCCTAGAAATTATGAAACAAAGACCCAAATTTAATAACCTCATTATAGACTCAAAAGTGTCACCTATTTTCTAATATAACACCTAAAATAAATATAATTTACGTTTTTTTTCTCATTTTAATAAAAAAAGTAACATTTTTATACCAAATTTCATCTCGTGGTCAATTATGCTACTCAAGAAATTTATTAAATATAAATAAGTGATGATAAATTCTTCAACACTGAAATGAGTGTCAAGTTATGATTATAGAAAAAATAATCCATCAATGGACACCCATGATATTAATTTAACCCTACATTAAAAAATTTCATTATTGAAAAGAAACAAACCATCAACTAACTGATCAACACATTCGTCAATATTTCATCCTAGAAGAAGTAATAGTCCAACAATTTATAACTAATAAATTGAAAATTTAGAGTAGACAGGAAATCCACTAGGACTACCATCAACCAACACAAGGATTTACTTAGAGAAAAATTTATTTATCCAACTAATCTTTAAATATTCACTAAATTTTGAAAATCATGCCCATAAAAGATAATCTTTGTTATTAGGGACAACTGCATTGATATTTCCACATGAAAGACCAATATGATCCACTTAAACAACTATTAAATCATCAAATTACACATTAATGATTTCATAATATGAATGAGAGGGACTTATGAAAAACATTCTTTCATACCCTTCCAATATTTACCATCCACTCCTAGAAAGAAGGTCAAACATTCCACCATTAAAGAATGTTCTAATTTGTTTGTGCGATTATAAATATAATATCAACCAAGAATTTTATCAATTTATTTTCTTAAGTCAAAATGAAACTCATGGATTATATATATATATATGTAATTATGGCTAGCTCGATACTTTCCATACAATCACAACATTATCGAGGCTTAGAGGTCATCAAACAATATAACCAAAATTTCATCTTCTGATATCCATGATGACAATAAGTTGAAATTTTAGGAGATCTCAATAAGTGGTCAACACTATCTCGGTCCACCCTTAATGAATCACTTAAAAATTTCATCCACTTCTAAACCATATTCCAATAGTATCAATTTTTACCCCAAGGGTTTACCTAGAAATAAATAGTAATATTGTATATATCATAATGAAATTTCTAATCAAGGGACCAATAAAACCATAGAACAATTCAATTTTATGTGGTGATTATTAAACATATAATCAAAAAAATTCTCTTCATCCATTTCACCACTACCAACCCAATTCATGTAAAGAATTACTCATTGCATGGCTTGTTACTCCATTCAATGAGAGTATCCATCCAACTTTTACTCATATCTATTAGAAATCTCCTAACTATACCAAAAAATACCATCTAATTAGTATTATTTTCCAGCCTTATATATCCACAAAATTTACTAATAACCACATAGGTACGTGATTCATAGGAATTACCCATCATATAAAAATATTACTTAAGATACTCAAAGCCGTAGATAACCCATGAAAGGTAATCATACCTCACATCTTGATTCTCATTAAGTAGAAAAAACTAAATACCCTTCTAATTAAATGTGTTCATACTAACACTTTATGACTATAATAATTCTATTATATCATCCATTATTGTAAAAAACCAACCCTAATTGACCCAACCCATTAGGATACTGCCATGAATCTATTTAATGAGTTTACAAACGAAATCCAATAATTTAGTTTGAAAACCGTTTTCAAAACTAAACCACTTTAAAAACATACCATTTTCAAATAAGCTTTTTAAATCTATTTGGTTTTAAATTTCAAATAAAACATCCTTTAAAAAACAATACTCAACATGTATCAATAAATAAATAAGTACCAAGGTACAACATGATTGACATATCCTACATGGTATAGTCAGGGTGAGCACAATTATCTTCCTCAAATAAAAATATAAATGGAAAATGGGCATATCATATCTTATCACATTAAGGATGGAACTAATAAAATGAATAAATAAAATGAATCAATTTATCATAAGGAATTTTACCTATGGATAAAATAATAATGGTATAAAAATAGTGTGTTTAAATAAAGTATGCCAGCCAACATTGAATAGTGGAATCTCTTACGGTCTTCTGTGGGCCCAAATCTAAGAGAACTAATGATATATCAATGAATTAATGAAAGATCATAGAGCCTTAATACCAAAAGTATCTCACGGTCCCATAGAAACCAAAAAGTAATCTCTCATGGTCTTCCTCTAGGAATTCTCTCACGATCCCTCAAATAAACCCTCACTTACACCCATTTCATCCCATGTTCTACTCCACGCCAACATAATAACAATCAATTTCTAATCTATTAAAAATAGTTTCACAAGACAATTTTACAATAAAATATGACCATTTAAAAAAAATTCAAAAGGTAAAAATATTTCTAAAACCACTTTAGATATCCATTTATAACCACAAAACTTCTTAGAACCATTTATCCAAAAACATGGTGTGCATACAAGCCTCATCCAATTGGAAAACCTTATTTAAACACCCAAATTTTTAAAAAAAATCCATGGATGACATCAAACATGTAATAAATATTAGCAATAAACAATATTAATGACAATTAAAACAACACAAACCAAAGGATATTATAAATTTAAATTTATCCCATTTAAAACACCCTTAAATAGAGACTCCTTCCTCAAAATTTGTTCCAACTTCAACATATTCAATGATAACCACATAAAAGAGTTAGAAGAAGTCCGTACACACCAATGAAACAAAAAAAATCATCCATTAAAACCCTTGATTTATCCATCACTACCACTTAGGGTTTCAAACTTCCATGAAAACAAAAGAACAAGCATTAGAAGGGGGAAAAGAAATAGAAAACATCAAAAATTGGACTAAAATCAAGACAAACCACCAATAATACAAAAAAACCACGGAGGGAAGTGAGAATCTTAAAAAATAAGGAGGATGGGATTCACATGATGTAAAAGTGAAAATGAGGGCCAAAGGGGCATTAAATTGATAAGGAAAAAAATAGTAAAATACTAATTTTTAAGTGACCAGGACAGACCACATGGTTAGGTTGCATGGCTAGGCTACACAGTTAGGAAAACTATGATCTGATTATGTGGGGATACTATATCCCAAAAAATTTAGCCACACAGTTACCACTAAGAGATTTACAGTTTTAAAAACAATGTTCAAACCATGGAAAATGCTACTATCCCAACTTGAAGCACCATCACATGGTTATTCTCATTGTTAAAAAAAATGTGATCCACCCTTGTACATGGTTTGTTTCTCCCAAAACCTCAATTTTTGACTCTGAACACTTAAGAAAACTAAAACCAAAACAAATAGAAATAAAATCTCAAAATTAGATGTTCTGGTGACCAGAAAGGTGTTACAAAATCTTAAGAATTCCACTTTCTACCCCTAGAAAGTCCTAAATCATCCTTAAAAGAAAAAATTGAGGCCACTAATTCCTCACCAAAGTTACCACTCCCATTTCTCATAGATATTTCCTCTTCTATTATAGATAACATAAATGAAAGATATTGACTTAATAAAAATCACCTTGTTATGATAATCTAAAATACAAACAGGATACTCCACCGCAACAATATTAGGTTCAAACTCAAAATATTCCCACTCCAACATATGAGTTAACTATAAATGGTATCTATTCATATAAGAAACATGAAAGATGTTGTATATCTAGTTAAACTACATTATAAACATTAACTGAAATCCTACCTTCCCAAGATGCTCCACAACATGAAATGACCCAACATAATGCATCACCAACTTTCCCTCCTTTCTAATACGATGATGACCCATTAAAATAGACACCCAAAGGAATATTTTATTACCCAGATAAAAATACAATGGGTGATGAAACCATTCTACATATGACTTTTGGAAACTCTGATATATTTCTAACCTTTTCTGAATTAACATAACTATCTTGGTGGTATCTTTTATGGGACTCGGTCCTACCATGGAATGCTTACCCACCTCATCCCAAAACAAAGAGGATTAGAACAACAATCCATACAACAAATTAAATGGATCCATCCTAATCAAGGTCTGATAACTATTGGTGCAAGAAAATTCAGCCAATATATTTGGCCTTCCCAAAAACCTTTGAAATCGAGAACACATGCCCACAATATATCCTTAAGAGTTTAGATAGTCAACTCAAGATAACCATTTTTTTCAGGTGATATGGTTTTCTCAACTTCATCTAAGATCCCAAATACTCCTTGAGTTTCTTCCAAAATCATGAAGTAAAACATGATTTTTTTGTCTAAAACTATCATCTAGAGAACTCCATGACTTCGGAACACCTCTAGAACATACATACATTTGAGGTCCTCTTCCTTTGTAAGCTTCTTCATGGGAGTAAAGTGGAATAATTTCATCAGACAATCAATAATCACCCATATATCATCTTTCCCACTGGGAGTACGAAGTATTACAATAAAAAAATCTATATAGATCTCATTCCACTTCCACACTATCATGGAAAGTGGTTGCAAAAAACTATATGGTCTTAGTCAAGCCTGATCCTATGGTAGGTCAAGCACATAGGAACAAAATCCAAAACTACACATCTCATATTGGTACACTAATATTGACCTCTTATGGTATAAAATAATTTGGTTACCCCAGGGTGAATGATCAAACTAGAATGATGCACATCAGGCATTAGATCCTACCTCAATATCAAAGGAACTACTAGCCACTTTATGAAAAAGAGATAACCATTGGGATATAGAGACCAATCACTCAAGGTCTCCCCACCATTTAAGGCACTGATAATCTACTAGCACTCAGGGTTGGATACCTTATCACTTATAACTCAATTATTAATAGAGGATGTGACCTATACACTGATAAAAAATACATATTATCCATACTCCCGCACCTATAGACTTAGATCAGAAAACAAACTCATTAAGCTGCACTCATCCCCTGATTCTTAGACTTCCTGCACTAGAAGTTTTATTCTTAAAGTATCATCAGCCACAATCCCCTTATCAAGTGTATAATTAATATTTAAATCAAAATTCTAATTATATTCCACCAGAAATATCCATATGATGTTACAGTCCCTTCGGGTGAAAATATACTTTAGGATTTATGATTTTATTAGACTATAAAATGATCCCTGAAGATATAGAGTCTCTACGTCATTAACACATGCATTATGGATACCAATTCTAGGTCATGGGTGGGAAAATTAAGTTCTTGTGGTAACAGATTCCATGATCCATATGCCACCGTAGGGTCATCCTGCATCAACACACACTCCAATCCCACACCTGAATCATTTCAATAAACCACTTAAGCTCTCAAAAGCTCAAGAATAATCAAAACTAGGATAAATGTAAAACTGGTTTGAAACTATTCAATATCACTGTGGAACTTCTCATCCTACTTATAATTCACCTATTTCCTGGTCAAATATGTCAAGGGAGAATCTATCCTAGAGAAGTATTGAAAAAATTTATATAATACCTATAAAAGCCAAAAATATATATGTATCTTGAACACATTATTGGTATACTCCCAAGAAATAACTTTTTGAACTTTCTATGAATCCACTGAAACTCCTTATTCTAAAATCACATGCCCAAAAACCTCAATTTATAGATCTAAATCCAACACTTGTATAATTTTGAATATAAATATTTTTCTCTCAAAAAACCCAAAAAACCTCCAAATATTCATCATAATCATTCCGTGTCTTGGAATACACCAATATTTCATCTAAAAATATGACCACGAAGGAGTCAAAAAATTAATTGATGACCTATTTCATAAATTACATGAATATTATTGGATCATTCATAATCCCAAATGGAATAACCAAATTCTCATAATGTTCATACTATCATAAAAAGGTGGTATTTGTAACATCCTCTTCAAAAAACATTAATTGGTGGTACCTATATCTCAAGTCGATCTTTGAAAAACATTAGGCTCCTCAGAGATGATTAAAGAGATCATCAATTTTGGGAAATGGGTATTTATTATTTATAGTCACTTGGTTAAGCTTATGAGGCCTCCACAAACAATCTTTGTAAATAGAATTTTTAAAGCTCATAGGGATATAATGGGATGGATAAATCCCTTTCCCACTTGGTCATCTTTCCATAATTTCATCTCTTTTAGCTTGGCTAAATCCATATGATAAGAAAACAAGGAAATCAAGCTTGTCTGAAGGAGAATATCAATAGTGAAATCAATATATCATAGGATAATAATTCCTAAAAAATAATCCAAAAACACTTTTAGGTTCTTATCTATAAACAATTGAAGTTCATCCACTGAACCCTACTAATAATCACTAAGAAACAACCCAGAAATCTAACATTAGATCAATCCCAACTCCAAAGTAACAAGTATTTCCCTCCATGATTGTGGATCCCACTCACCCTAAAATATTTTAGTGTTGACATTAGGTGTAAGGAAATAGAACCTGTAGTGGTAGGAGTTAAAATAGAACCTTGAAATTGATGAATAAATATATGGTGATGATATGGTCGAGAATGTACATGTCTAAAATAAGGAAGTCACAGAATACTTCTATGTCATCTACCAAAAAAACACTCTATCAATTTAAAACCTTACTTCTTATATCAAAACAATAGGGTTATAAAATCCATAAAATATGGAATAAAATAATAAAACGTACACAAAGTATCAAGAATTTTTTTTCAAGTTAAAATAATGGGAGGTGACAATGTCAAATAAAACCAACACCATAGAAGATGTAATAAACTCCATACCACTCACAGTGGCCAACATAGAGTCTAAGTCCTATAGTATAACCTCTACATGATGTATATTCCCTAGAACATACCTTTCCTATGTATTCTTCCCTTGGTTATAATATTTTATACCGAAATGGTGAGATCCCCCCACTCTTGAAATCCACTAACTGTGTCTGATATCCCTTAAAAAAAATGGATACCACACCTCTACCCTATGAATCTAATTGATAGAAGTGCTAGAGATGACCCAGATTCCCACACTAGTGGCGTTCCCTTAGTGTATCTAGGATACTAGTGGTGTGTTCACCCTTCCTGTAGTGGTAATAGATGAATGTTTTACACAAAAAATAATCTAAATGAGCTAAACTAGATGTCTGCTGTACACTCTCGACACTGCCCAATACAACTCATCCCACTTCTTCTTCTTCCCTAACAAATTACCATGGATCCTATCCCCTGATATTATACCATTTTGACCTATCTTTCTAGTAAAATCATCGTCTTTTATAACCTTTTTATCAACCACCTCTTAATAATTTGATATATAGTGATGAATGAGCATATATCTTATCTCTAGACTCAGTACCATCTCAAAACACAGATCCTTGAGGTAATGGTTCATGAGGAGATCTAGATAAACATATTCCAAATTGGTAAAATGTGTAGCATACTCCATCAACAAACAAAACCATTTATCAAATTTTAATAATTCTTGGGCCTTCTCATTATTCAAGGTCTCTAAATAGAACCACCAATTGAAATCCACCTTAAACATGGTCCATGTGTGATCCTCATGTATCCTCATGAGTACCATCAACTCCCACCACTTATATAATGTTATATCCAACATATACATGGGGAAGACCAATTTCGAGGTCTCAAGGTTCCTTAGAAACTCAAAAATATGATCAATATGATCCAACCAGTCCTCCAAATCATTAGATTACCTATCTCTATAGAACACTGATAGATTTTGACTTGTAAACTCCTAAGCATGGTCCACATTTAATGTATTCTCTCATCCACCCACTTGACCCAAGGAATGGATCATATGAATCGTTAAATCTACAAGAGATGGATTTAGAGGAGGGTTCACCATGGGTTGTTTTCAGAAGCATCCTCTCAATGCCTAGATTAGGTCTTTGTAGTAGTAATTGTCTACATGAAAGAAAAAAAGGGTTATCAATAAAAAATCAATCTCATAATACATAAAATATATAAAAAATAACTCTAATCATGTGCCTCAACATGTATAATAAGCATAAAAAGAAACTCAAAATAAGGAGGGAGAAAAAACATCAATAATTACAATCATTTTACACTATCCATAGTTTAGATGCATGGTGAGGTAAACCATGAAAAAACTATGTAGGTGTCACTGAGGTTGGAAAGAAAGGCTGCATGGGATGCTCACAATTACTACTAACCATAAAGACTAACCATGCAACTTCTCCAGACCTATCTATTTCAATCCCAAAACTAAAAATTCCCCTATCTCACCATGGGGCTCAACACTATCTAGAAAATAATTCAAAATATCATCAAAATATCCCATAACTAGGATCAAAACATAAACACAATCCCTTAACATCCCTAAAAAATTAAGGTTTTATGAAAAGAAGAGACAAAAATGCACTACCTAATTCCTACCTCTCAAGTACCAATGGTTCTAGATCCATTCTACCACTAACTCCCAAATAACAACCTAATTTGATACCATTTTGTGATGAACCAACCCGGGTTGACCCAAACCATCACCCGAGTTGGCCCGCCACAAGGACTGAAGCACATTCAAGACCAAAAGGTGCTAGAAACAAGAATAAGAAGTAAACAAATTTTTTGATTATGTAAAACACATCCACCACTAATAGAGGATAGCTAGAGTTCATCGATACTTAAAGAAACATCTGTTCATGAATCTAACATAACACTTAACTAGAGCTGAGTAACACTGATGATGACATGGAAAATCATGATGCTAATATTTTAACTATCATAACATTATTATATATATTTCATTCTCGTTACTTTCTCAAGTCCCATACCAATATACAATCTTTCATCCCTCCAAAAAAATTTATATGCCTGCTATCAATGTGAATTCTGATTATGGAAATAATTAATCGTAAGTTATTTTATCCCCATTAGAGCCACAAAGACCAATACTACTTCCATTATGATAATTTTATGACAAGGATCTAACAATATCAATCTCCCACTTGTGGCACTCTAATCAGTGAAAAAACAGTGGTACAACTCTCAAATCCTCACATACATCCATAGAGTCTCTAATAGCTAATATGGAGGATTTTTTAAAAAAATAATAATAGGGAGAAATTAAAAAGGCAATGATAAATTTATATTTCATCCTATAGAGAATATATACCACAAAAAACAAGGTTATTATGTGAGTCTTCTTGGATCCTATGGAATGTTTCATTTGAAACTTTGCCACAACCCAATAATAGATGTATCTATATCAACTATTCGTTGAAACTAACAATTCATAGGTGTCAAAATATCTCCAATACCTAAATATTATCTCCCATAAATATTATTTACCTAAAAATAATAATAATTGATGAAGATTCCATGAAATCCTCCACCAGACAAGCCCATATAGACCATCTACTGATCTAATCAAATCAATCAAAAAAATCAAGGGATCATGTTATGGATCTATGTGATGCATGATCCCCCATTTAAAGTCCCAGTTCATATATATTGGTCAGAGTAGGAAAATCAATGGGGGGGGGTTAATTGATTTCCTATAAAAATTTATCTATAAAAAAACTTAATTTAAAGTTTCCCAATTTAAAATCAAATACAGTCCAATTAACCAAAGTAGTAGATTTATAAAAGTTTTTATATTTGGAAATATTAATCAAAGTATGATTAGTTATTATTTAAAAAAATATGGATTATTATTTTTGGTTTTGAAATAAAACTACTAAATAAATTATAATATAAACACTATCTAATATGGGCTATCAAAGTGAAGTAAAGTTTTCCGATTTAAATAAAATATTGAAAACAAAACTTTGAAAAGAACAACGGATTTTAAAATTAGAGGTTTAATATAAATATAAGACTTAGTCTTATACACTTAGTGATAACATTCCATAAAGAAATTTATACAAATAAAATTGATCCACACCCTAGATTAGGTTGAAAAAAAGATAGCTATCCAGGTCAACTAGACATCTTCCATAGTTTTGTGGGAGAAAAAATTATAAAAATGCTAGGAAAGAACCTATTACACTATTGTTTGTTGGAGTGTATGGTGTAAAAGATAATTTTGTAAAGATATAAATGTATATTCTTGTTATTAATAGGTGATAGTGTGTGTTTATATAACCAAGCGACACACACTACTCATATTATAAATAATGTACACAAGCAGAGACAAAACAATGAGAAGGGTGTTAGAAAGATCTGTGTGTTTGGATATACAGCATTTGGGCTCCTTGAAGATAGATTGAAGTGAAGATAGTGTTGAATTTCAGGAATAGAAAACAAAATAGAGGGTTGTAAAGCCTTCTTTCTTCTGTTCCTAGTGAGGTAGATATTTTCTTGAAGTTTTCTTCTCTAATCTCTAATTGTTTCCACAAAAGTTATTTTATTAGGATTAACACAACTCTATTAATTTTAACACTTGGTAGTTCTTGTATTTATATAAGGTGAATAAGTATCTAAATATATTTTCTTAGCTTTTTTCACTTGTTTTGTTAATCCAGATATTCCATTTATGCAGTGTAGTAGACAAGAAACATGTTCTCTGGTACCTCGTACCTTTTACTAGTATCAAACAACCATTAAATGTTGTCTACAAAATAAAAACAATCTCATTAATATAAAAAGAATTTCTAAGTTTCATAAATATGACCGTTAGAAGTATTTTTGAATTTAAATGGAAAAGGAGGGTATGCCAGTGTCTCAAGGTCTGTAGGTCAGTCTGTTGATGTCTCAGACTATTAATGTCTCAGTCTGTCAGGGTCTCAAACTATCATAAGGTCGGTCTATAAGTAGATAAATATATATGTGTTTTATTCTATTAGTGTATCAGACTTGTATCAGTTACTCAAGATTGGTAGGTTGAACTATCAAATAATCAGCTATCAGTAGCTTATACATAGTTAAATTCTGAGTGTTGGTCAGTCACTCTGTCGATAGGTACTCTATCGGTAGCTCATCCTTAGCAAAAATTCTGAGAAGATGTTGGTAGGTTAGGTATTAGTGACTTATCCTTATCGGTGAATTATACTTATCCAAATTCATTCAACCTATATTATGATATACACACTAACAAAAGAAGTTAAATTTAAATTTAAACATGGTTAAACAAGATATAACTTAATAAAACATAAATAATAATGATTTGTGAGCATTAAAACAAGAGGAGGACAACAATATCCCCCCTTTTGATGATAAAAAATCATTGCATTATATACCATAACAATTGAATTAGGATAATCAATGTAATATTTGGTTAATATATTATATATATCACTTAGTAAGTTTTCTATTAGTCTTATGATGAGGCTTTCTTTTAATCTCATGATCTTGTGTAATCTTATGCTCCCCCCGGAGATATATTCCATACACTTACTGATATATTCCATACACATACACATGCCACACACATTATACCCCTTTTTGGATTTCCAAAAAATAAAAGAATATTTAATAGAAACAATAGATAATGAAATGAAAATATAGAATATATATTTCATTAAGAAAAGTATACAAGAGATAAAAAAATAAAGTTACAATTGATCCCTATCAAGGAGCCATCCAATCACTACTTATCCAAAGTAGAATCCATCACACCTTTTCACTTAGCAGGATAATTAGTGTTAGGATTATTAGATATAGAACAAGTAGTTGTTGGAGGTATATAAAGGGAACTAAATATTAGAATAAGAACTCTTATGAAAAATGGAAGGAGCAAGGCTCCAGCTAGAAGATAAAGGAGGTCCTATAAGCTCATGATGAATGAAACATATGATTTGGATTAGATATTGAGGAGTCATGGAAAAAGGTGACAAGGAGATAAATGAATAAGTAGAAGGTTGTAGTACTAGTTAGATAAGAGAATCTACTTAAGCAATAATATCAGTGCTCTGATGATGCAAGTAAGGTTTCAGTTGATTGATTAAGTCCTTGACGATCTGACTACTATAATCTATAGCCTCTTCAGAATCTTCTTTATTCTCCAAAAACTTATGAAGGGTACGAGTAAAGTCTTTAAGCTTCTTGAATTGATCTTTGATGCCTTGAGTAATAGAAGGGATATTAAAATTTTCCACCAAGTAATTTAAATGACAATCCAGCTGATGATTTGTATAAATCCTCTTAAAGTAGAAGTCTACTTTCTTGGTTATCACTTATTGAGAATTAGCGGCCACTTTTGTGAAAAATCTTACCATGTCGTATATATGATCACCGTTCTATCGATTTTTTATTTGGATTTATTGATATGTGAAACCCATCATAGTCTAAACCTCTTCTCTTATTACAGTTTTGATCATCTCGACACCAGGAGACTGAACATAAAAAGCATACAAGGTTGAGGCACCATGAATTATATCTTGAAATAATATTTTCGATTAATTCAAAAAAAGGGATGGAGATGAAGGAGTAGAATTATTAGAAGACTCAGAAGTTGTGTCTCCAAGAACTTTCAGAATGTTGTCTTAAGATTATATATATTCAATGGTTAGGATATTAATGGAAGAAACCATAACAACTAGTTAATCGTGCATATTTTGATTATTAGTTACAATTTCTTCCAAGAGTGAGATCAACTGAGGTTCAACCTATGAAACCACCCTATCTGTGAGCATAACTACATCACATTCACTAAACCTTGAAATAGGAGTAGGTTGCTGTGAAGAGGTAGGTCTAACCATAGAAAAAAAATATTCCTTAAAATCATTGAGATCAACCTTAGTTAAATACTATATAGGCTTAGGTACAACTACATGAGTAGGAGTAGGTATCCCATCCTCTGAATCAGGGTACTACAAACCCAAATTAACATACCCTGTATTTTTTCTCCACACATGAACAAATATATCATAAAGAGGAGTATGTACATCAACTTTCAATCTCATTTCCTATATCTCCCCCTCAATAGATACCCTTTTTCTATCATAAACCAACTCTTGCACTGGATCCATTGAAACTTCTCCTTTACTATGAAGTTTATCATGGACATGGTCATCTAGAGCACCTTACTCAACCAAAGGTACTTTAGGAGATTCATGGGATTCCAAAATTGATTCTTGTTCCATTAAAGAAGTATAAAAAAGACCAGTATACTCAAAAGGAGTTAGAGTAAGATCTATTGGTTCATTAATAGAACATTGATCATCATCAGGATGGCCTGATGCACTATTATATTAACCACTTCCTTCTTCCCCATCACTTCTATCCTCTTACCTATAACTTTATTATTCTGTATCTTCTTTATCAGATTCCTCATCATCTTCTTCACTACCACTTTCTCCTTCATCACCATTTGACTCCTCATCACTACCAAATCTTCAATAATACTCAAAATTATATGACTCTTTAGTCTCCTCATCATCATCCTCATCTTGAAGCAGTTCCTTTGAGGGTGGAGGCCTAAGAGGACTAGCAGGTCCATAGGTCATACCTTTTTGAATTTTAGCTATATCCATGTCACTTCTATAATCAATAGGATATTCTCCTCCTTGATCTACCTCAAATCCATCTTACTCATCTAAATACACACCAGATATATCTGGTTCTAGAATAGGGTCAACCAGGTTCCTAGGCCCTATTGGGTACTCAACATTATTAAAATACTCATATAGTTTTTCATTTTACTCAACCCACATCTTCATATAGGGATTATAATTTATTCTCATTCTATTATAGATATATTTTTTCAAACAATACCCATCACATTATGTCACTGTTTCTTTACCCTCATTTACTAAACCCTTATCTTTCAGAATAGATGAAATAAGAATGGGAAAAAATAGTTATTTTTTTACATTAATGTTTTATCATTTAACTTATATGCACAATCAAATATATTCACAGGTTAACATCTTTATGGAGGAAAAGTATCCTTTTCTATGATATAACTAATGCTTGATAAATTTGAATAGTAGCATCCACTCACCATTCAACTCTATTTCTATAGGACTTCTGTGGTCTCCATTTCTAGTAAGCTCAGCCATTGCTTCCTAAAAATTGAATATATCACTGGGTGGAGGTATACTTCCCTGATGATCATCACATACACCCTCATGGGGTAACTTTAAGCATTATGACCATTGCTTGGATAAAAAATAAATTCTTATTCCATTTACCATATATTTAATCCAAAATATATCTGAGCCTTCAAGAAGAAATTCCTCATATAGATAGAACTCATTTTTGGAGAACCACTCCAAACGTCATTGAGTTTTCAACACATTTAACAATAGGGGATTACTTTTCAATATCCATTCTAAGTGAACTTATTTCTCAGGAGTGAAAAAATGGTTTGCATGTTCCGGATGAACAAGTTTCAGTTTAGGTTGACTAGATTCACCTCTTTTATTCTTAGAAGAATGTGACTCATCCACAGATCTCTCAGAAACACATTTAACTCAAGCCATTGGTGAGATTAGAAGTTTATTGTTCGAGAGAGAAAGGTATAAAGAGTTCAGGAGAGAAAGTTTTGAAGGTAAGAGTCTGAAATAAGGAGTGTGAGACTGAGAAATGTGTTGGATCGAAATAAATTTTATCATTTAGAGATTTAAAATCATAAAATAAGAAATTTGGATTAAAATAAAATGAAATAATTAAAACAATGACATTTTAACTTCTAGATTGAGAAATGACAAAGTAGATCAGTGAGACACATTAGTGAGCCCTATTAGTGAGTCCTATAAATATTTCATTATCAGGGAGACATCATCAGTGAGACATAATTAGTGATTCATCAAGAGTTAATAATTACTAAATCATGTATGATGTAACTCATTCTTTTATAATTTAATGTCTTAGTAAAAATTCCAACAAGCTGATGTTCAGTGCCAATGTACGATTTATGATTGAGTTTGTTTTTGAGGGTTCCCACTTACCCCTCAAAAGTGTATTTTTTAAAATAAAATATATTGATTTTATTGGATATCCATAATATAGTAAGGTGGGTTTCATCCCCAAAATCCGAGTATAAAAACTACCAAAGGATATTTATTCAGCTTTGGTACTAGATAATGAAACCTGATTTTGTTTTCACTACACCATATAACTAGATAATTTCCCAAAAAGTGACATGTTTTAGAGGTGATTTTTCTATCTAAATTGAAACCCCAAAGTCAGTATCAGAAGAACTAACTAAGTCAAATGGTTGTCCTCAAGGGTAGAAAAATCCAAAGTTGGAAGTATTATTGATCTATTTTAAAATTCTTTTAACAAAAATTAGATGTGACTCTTTAGGGTTTTCTTGAATATGAGTACATATACACACACTAGACATAATATTAGGTCAACTAGTATTTATGTAAATAAGAATTCCAATCATACCTCTGTAATTGGTTTGATCCACAGATTTTCCATCTTCATCAAGATCCAATTTACAGGTGTTACTCATAGGGGTATCACTACTTTTTATGCTATCCAATCCCATTTTTTTTAAAATATCATTAGTGTATTTACATTTATTTAAAATAACACATTATTTATTTTGTAAGATTTAAAATCCAATAAATAATTTAAGTTCTCCCGTTAAACTCCTTTCAAATTCATTTTGTATAATTTTTGAAAAATCAATACATAAGAATTTTTTAAAGATCCAAAAATAATATCATCAACATATATTTGAATAACTAAAACATATTTATAAATTATTTTTATAAAAAGAGTAGGATCATCAATAACTTTTGCAAAACCTTTAGAAATAAGAAAAGTGCTGAGCCGATCATACCAAGCTCTTGGGGATTATTTTAATGCATAAATGGTTTTTTTTAGTTTGAAAACATGATTTGATAAATGAGGATTTTTAAAACTATGGTATTTTTCAACAAAAACATCCTCAACTATATACCCATTTAGTAATGCACTTATAACATCCATTTGAAAGAGTTTAGAATTCATATGTTCTTTATAAGCTAGTAGGATCCTAATGGATTCAAGTCTAGAAATAGATGCAAATGTTTCTTTATAGTCAATTCCTTCTTCTTGACTATAACCTTGCATAAATAATCTAGCCTTATTTGTTACTATTATTCCAGATTCTTACACTTTTTATAAACACCCACTTAGTTCTTATGGTCAAGGTGTCTTTGGGACTATCAACAAGTTTCCGAACTATATTTATTTCAAACTGATACAATTATTCTTGCATAGAGATCACCCAAAAATCATCATTTACAACATCATTGATGTCCATAGGTTCAAGTTGTGACAAAATCCTTGATGTTAAACCTAGTTTCTTATTGAAGCTCTAGTATGTGTCCCATTATCTAAGTATCTAACTAAAACCTATAAAGGATGATTCTTAAGGGTTATAACAGATCTAGAAAAATAAGGGCTAGTTATTTTTGGTTATTCTACAGGTTTGGGTTTACTATGATCAGGATCTAGAAATTTTCCAGAACTGGAAGATTTTGCTGCTTGCTTAACAGTAGAGTCAGAAGGTTTAGAATTCAAGTCAAGATTTGAAAAATCATCCTCAATATTTTCTAGGGAGGTATTAGGTTTATGTGGGTTTGTATGATCAAATTTTATATGTACAGATTATTCTACACACTTGGTTCTTTTATTGAATACTCTATAGGATTTTCTAGAGGTTGAATAACCAAGGAAAATTCCTTCATCACTCTTGGATGAAATTTTTTCAAGATTATCTTTTGTATTAAGGATGTATAATTTACAACCAAAAAATTTGAAGTAATTAACCTTAGTCTTTCTATTATTCCAAAACTCATAGGGATTTTTCTTAAGTATAGGTCTAATTAAAACTCTATTGATTATGTAACAAGATGTATTCATGGATTCTACTAAAAAATAAATAGGTAAATCATATTCAATAATCATAGTTCAAGATATTTCTTGTATGGTTCTATTTCTACTTTCTATAACTCCATTGTAATGGGGTATCATAGGAGCAGAGAAGTTATGAATATAACAATTTTGTGAGAATAAATATTCAAAGTCTTGATTTTAAAACTCACAAACATGATCAATTCTTAAGGTTTTGATTCTATGTTCACTTTAGTTTTCTACTGACATAGCATACTTGGAGAAATAAGAGCAAGATTCACTTTTTTGAGCTAAAATTAAGTCCAAGTATACCTAGAAAAGTCATATACTAAAACATAGAAATATTTTCTTTACTACTATATAAATTACTTATCGCCATGGACCAATAGACACAGTTTTAGAGGTCTATGGATATAAGTTAATTTATAGCTACGGTTAAATTAAACCCCATCGTAGTAGGGTTTGATTAACTCCCAGTTCCATCCTCTCTCTTCCCCTCTCACATTACACTCTGTGCGTGACCCTTATTCCCCAATGGTGCCCTCACGACCTGTCCTCTCCTCAACCATCCCCCCCTAACAGTTCCCCTCACGGCGCTACCCCTCGATGCCACTAAATGAGGCAACCCCACCACGAGCTATCATCTCTGACCCTCATCACCCAACTCTGCCACTGAACAAAGACACCTCACCTCCCCCCAATGACGTTTCTCATAAGTGGCCTCCCCACCACCTTCTCTTGTGTGCATCTGACACGACCACCCCCTCCTAGTGATCAACCTCCTCCTTGCGGATCTCAGCCAGTAACATCTCCCAAATTATTTTACCCATAAAGGTATTGAGGGTTTTCTTTTCTTTGATGGGTTCCTCAGATTCCTTATCATTATACCCCTGAATATAGGCTTTCTATAATTTTCATTCACTTAAACATTATAACAACAATTAATGCATGATCCCCAGATTTTTAGCAGCAATAACAGTAGAAAAAATATTTGTTTCTTATTATGTGTAATATTATTTATTATTTTAAAACATTTATTCTTTTTTTATAATTTTGTGGGGAACAAGAATTTATATACTTCTTGAAATCCACATTCTATGATGTGGGGGGTCTATCACGACCCTTATTCACCCATAACTATCAATATTTTTATTTGAAACCTACATTAGTAGATAAATCCACATCAGTAAAAACATATTTATGTGGAAGAAAAGAGTGCATTATTTGATGAAACTTTGGTTGTTTTTAGAATATAATATCAATCTATTCATTTCATGTTTAGATTATTTTTGTAAATAAGAAAATTTTAAATAACTTCTAAGATAATAATTCTTTTTCTAGAAAACATTTGAAGATTCAACATGGGTTCCCTATAGATTTCTAAAATTCACCTCTAACTCAAGACACTTCATATTTAGAGAGATCTTCTAGACTAGAAGAGTTTTAAACCTTTCTTTATATTTACTCTTCAGATTTTAAGTCTAATATTAATACACCTTTATTATCTATAATAGATACGTTTCAAGATTCTTTATCCTCTTTAATTTAATTTCTATTTGATCATTCTTGAACTTTATAGAGACTCCATATAGCTCTTCAACTCCATATATATAACTTTTGATAAAAAATCTTTCAACCACTTCCTTCTAAAATAAACTTATTTTCAATTTTTTATCAATTAGGTAAATATTTTTATTGTAAAGTGACATAGATTTATTCTTTAAATCTTTAAACTGGGTGGGAATTTCCCTATATAGGTTTAATTTTTTATCTTAATCTTCCATACGTTGTGTAACAACATATATCTATGAAACTTCTTGGTTAAATAATTATCCATGTATTTATCCTCTTGTTCGAGCTATTATTTTTTTATAAAATAGTTCCTTCATAAAACCATGTATGTTGGTTACTAACTCAATAGGTAAATTCTTTAAATAATCTATAACTTGAATGTAGAATTCTTAAATATTTTTTATAGAATCATATTACTCATACACACTATAACTCAGACTTCCCCTTTTAGAGGATCAATATAAAAAGACTTTTTACATTGATACTTATCACATTGATCAAATTCTAGAAATGATTTATCTTTCTTATCTTTTTATGTTTTTATCAATTTATTTTTATTTCTCTTATTTCTATTTTTCAGTTTTTTAGATGAAACATCCACATATCTTCAACTAGAGTAGGAATTGAATTATCTATCTGAATATCTTATGTAAAATCTTCCAATATGCACTTCATATATTTTGATAAAATTCATTAGGATAGAAAAATCAATAGAATCAAGCAATACATGGTCAGCTCTGATATAATTAAGGTAAAATGTAGATATAGTTAGTGGTAATCTTCTACTCAGATACTAATTGGGGTGCGTGATAGATAATATAGTCACACTATGGGGGGGGGGGGGTAAATTAGGTGTGTCTCGATTTTACTAATTCGTTATCACTTATACCATTAATCATTTTATTTCAATTCTTTGTCACATATTGGGATGAATATATACATTTATATTACCCTATAACACAGACCACATACAAATATAAACTAAATAAAGCACAACATATAGTATTTTCACATTATTCACCCATAATATGGGTAACTATATCTTACATAGGTTCATGTCAATATTCAAGACATTGATTTTGCACTTTTAAAACAAAGTGATTACAATAGACAATATCTCGAAATGCACGAACCCTAATGATAACCATGGTCATTTCCTATTGGGTTCTTTATACTAAAATCACACTAGTGTTATTTATACTCACTACTACCAGTTGAAAAAAAAATTGGTCTATTATACTAGAATCGCACTATTCCTTCAATGGTCTTCCAACCACCACTGAATATGGATTCAACTTCCACTAGACTCCAATGCAGTGATATATTATCTTTGTTATTCAATTCTAAAATCAATAATATGTTGTTATGTAGTATAATCAGTGTTTATCACCTTTAAAATATAGTTCACATGTATTGATATTCTATATGAATCACTGGAATTTCTCACATCACCACACCACTATAAGTCTCCGACTGCATCTGAATGTAATTAACAATACTGTATGAAATTTGGCCCAGTACTCCTCATAATTTGTATAATATAAAACTTACACTTTTGGTCACTATAAATGTATATCACATCAATTCTTTCATGAAATTAAAAAAAATATCATGAGTTTAATCTCTCTATTACTCTTTAAAATCACATTGCTTCATGTAAGAACTGTACATGAGAAAATTGTTCTTTACATAATATGCATACATAAAAACTATTTTTAGATAAGATTTTAATATCATGGAACAATAATTATTTTGAACTTAACATATGGATATTGTGTTACACAAGAACTATCTTGCGAAATCAATCTTCATATAGTCATTAAATAATTAAAATGACCAATAAAACAATACATGGTTCTCTTTCTAAAATACAGATCTCTTCCCAATCTCTATTTTTCTCTCAATATTTGAACCATACCTCCTTTTATATTGGGATCAAAAATTAATATCAAATTCTATCCCTTTAAGAGTTTTAGTTCATTGATTATTTTCTCAAAACCATTCTTGGTATTATTTACATTACTACTTAGAGAATTTAATTAGGTAATGGGTTATTTCCATTTATGATATACATAGGACACTAAAATCAATTAATTCATTAGTATAACTTATTTTATATAAATGTTATTATATATCATCCACATAGGTGAATAGATAATTGAATTTTTTTAGGTATTCTGTTTTTTTAGAATAGTTTCTAGTATACAAACCCTGAAAATATTATTCCCCATTATATATAACACATATATAAAATTCATATGTTGGATCACACTTATTTGATTAAACAAAACTCTCAAACTTTATTAGATTTTTATTTTATTTAACACATTAAAAATTTGTTTGTTGAAAATTGAAGAACCCAAGATAACCCGACTAGAAAAATCGATCAAATGGTGTCCAATATCATTCCCATTTTCATCATGATGTGGTGTTATATTTCATAATTAAAAATAAATAATGGAATGGAGTCCTTAAACACACTATGTTATATTTTCTTCCTTATACAAACTGTGGTATATGATATTGTTTATATTTTCAAAATGTATCTAAATTTAAATAAATTGTTGTATAATTAATAAAAAACATCCTAATTCATTGTGAATCCATCCAAATAATTTAGGAAATTGATTATTATTGTCTCATATATTTAATATACAATATTTTTACTATAATAAATCTTCATTATTGGAACTTATGTGTGACAAATCATGATTTTTTATAATTTAAAACATTTATCAATTCCATAAACCATAATTTTAATATATTTGTTAGGATTTTTTATGAACATGTTATTGATGATTAGTTATTATCTTATGAAAAAATACATATCATGTTATGTTACTTTATAGATTATTTATTTAATGTATGTTTATATTCCTCAGAATATATAGATACTAGATGTACAATGTTGATCGGATCACTGATGAATTTTATAAGGAGTTACAATATTTTTTTTGAATTTTCATTCACTAATTATTCATATGGAGAATTGATTCGAAGACTATGTTTTAATTGTGTTCCAAGACTATAGTTAAATAATGAGAATGTGAGTTACCATATCACTAAAAATGGTTTCCAAAAAAATTATCATGCATGGTATCACAATGTAGAAAAATATCAAGTGGTGAATGACATCGATTCCTCAGAAATGATTGGTTTGAAAAATCTAATTTGTGATTGGTTTCTATTTATTTATAAAGTTAGATCCTCATGTAGACCAATGTAAGAGGAAATGAATACCAAAACAGATTTTTCATATATTAATAAATATGATGATGTTGAGAGTGTTAGAAAGTTGATGGAATATATGAATACCCTAGTATATCAGGAATGTGAAAAAATGAGGAAACTTGATTTTTTAATGTGATTATATCATGGGAAAATAATTTATCAATTTAGTAATATTATAGTTGACTATCTCCTTACATTTATTAAGGATTTACTTCTTGATGATGCATGTATTCTAGAAAATGATTACATGGAATCAAAGTGGGTTGAAAAATTTGGATTTTCATTTGTTAAGATTCATTATTGACCTAAACATTATTGTATTTTCTTGAAGGAAAATGTATATTTGAGTTAGTGAAAACAGTGTGGCACATTAAGGTGGGAGACAAGTAAATACGGAACTCAATCTCATATACCATAAAAAGTGATGTGGAACTTCCATTTATTTCCCAAGCTTCAAAAACATTTTATGTTAGAACAAATGGAAAGGAATATGAGATTTAATGAAGATTAAAGAAATAAGGATAATGATAAAATAGTGTATCCTATAGATGGGTTGTCTTGGAAGAAATTTGATAGGTTACATCCTGATTTTTTAGTTAACAAATGAAAGGTTAGATTGAGATTATCCTATGATGGTTTCAACCCATTTCTCCAAATTCATAGTTCACACATTACTTGGCATGTTTTCATTCACATTTATAACTTTTCCTCATGGATGTGTATGAAGAATCCATTTACTGTCATGATTATATTGATATCTAGACCAAGTGATCCTGGAAATGATATTTATATATACTTTCATCCATTAATTGAGGAGTTAAAGGAGATTTGGATTGTCGGTGCACAAGTGTATGATACAATCAAGATATAGTACTTTATTTTTTGTGTTGCTTTATTATGGATGATAAATGAGTTCCCTACTTATGGAATGATTTCTGGTTGGATTACTAAAGGTAAATTACCATACCTTATATTTTTTATGAAACATACACATTCTCAAAGATTAATGTTTCTACCAACTTTCAGATTCATAGGGAATCAATGATTTCTACCGATGGATCATCCATATAAGAAAAATCAGAGATATTTCGATAATACCATCAAGAATGATGAGACACCTCAACAAATGTTAGGAATGATATTTTTAAAGAACCAGATGATTTGAATTATGTTCTTAGAAAAATTAAATAAAATATCAGAAAGAAAAACTTGGTTAATTTGAATTCCAATAGTAATTGGAAAAAGAAAAGAATAATCTTTTTAATTACCGTATTGATTATCTAATTCATTGCATCATTTTTTGGGCATAATTCATATAGAGAAAAACATTAGTGAGACATTACTTGCTACTCTTTTAAATGTAAAAAGAAAAACAAAATATGATTTTTGGTTCCTTTCTGATATGATTGATTGGGGTAAATGATCAAGACTTTATCCCGAGTTAATTGGTAGAAATAAGTGGAAAGTCCCTTTTTCCTATTATTCGATGAAAAATTCGTAGAAGAAACAATTTATTCTAGTATTTGAATGTTTTAAGGCTTTAGATGGTTATTCAAATAATTTTTTTAAAAGGTTGAATACACAAGATGTGAAACTAAAATCTCTTAAAATCCATGATTACCATGCCTTGTTATATGAGTTGATTCCCATTTCCATTTGAAATTTACTTTCACATAATGTTAGTGTTACTGTGATTAAATCATGTCTTTTTTATCAAGACCCTTATTCCAAAAGACTGAGAAAAAGTGTTTTTCAATAATTTTAGATATATTCACTAATTATTCTTTGTGACTTGGAATTTTTTTTACCATTGTTGTTTTCACATGTATGTTACATCAGACAATGCATACTCCCACAGAAGTTCTTTTTGGTGGTCCTATTTTGAGTCGGTGGATGTATCCTAAAGAAATAATGATGTTTACATTGAAATATTATGTGAGAAATAAAGTTCATCCTAAAGGCTCTATCATGAAATGCTATTTTGCATAAGAATTCATGGATTTCTGTTCATCGTATATGGTTAACGTCACTATGAGGACTAATAAACTAATGAGAACTAAATATAAGAAATATAATCTTATTGGGTTTGAATTTCCTTTAGTACCCCAAATTTGGGGATATCTGAATCATATTCTTTGAGTAATTTAAGCATGGAAGAATGGGAAATGGCTCATCATACAATATTATTCAACTATGGTGTGATTGATGATTATATCAAGTATGCAAACTAATAAATATAATTTTTTCATTGTATTATTTCTTTATATATTCTAACAATTTAAATCTTTCATATCTGTAGAGAACATTTATAAATTATTAAAA
The DNA here is from genome assembly GCA_963277665.1 of Viscum album. Taxonomy (NCBI): domain Eukaryota; kingdom Viridiplantae; phylum Streptophyta; class Magnoliopsida; order Santalales; family Viscaceae; genus Viscum; species Viscum album. The sequence goes on from OY728148.1 coordinate 1,457,187,620, forward strand.
ACAGACATCTCTCTCTATCTATTAATAGGAAGGAACTATTGCACAACAATGAATTTTCTGCTTGGTTAAAGTCAAAGGTAATATATTTATTTTATTCTTCTCATAACATAATCACATGTATATATTTAATATTTGATGTTGGTATCATTTTGGTTTTAACTCTACTAATTAATGAAGTATCAGATGAAATAAGAGCATTTTATACTAGTCCAAATGATTTGGCACGTGCTTGTAAGGAAATGGTTGTTAATGGATTTAAATTTGTTATAAATAGTTGTGCAACAAAACTGGAAACACACTATGATGATTTTATGATAAGATCCACAAAAAATTGTTTTTTGAGAGCATCAGACATACAAACTCGGTCAGAAAATATATCATATTACGATGTTGTTGAAAGAATCATTTTATTATATTACTATGCACATGGTCATGTATAAATGATTAAATTAAAGTGGTTTTATTTAATAACACAAACAAGAATTCATATTTATAACTGTGGATTTATAGTGATTGATATGAACCGTCAACATCATACTGATGAACCTTATATTTTTGCATCACAAGCTAGAGAGGTATTTTATATAATTGAATCATTACAAAAACAATTTGGTGTTATTATTGATGTCACTACTAGACATACTTTTGATAAATACATGGATGAAAATGATGTTGTGGATGAACCTATATATATTTATTCAAATGTTTCATTTTATGACACATATTATTCAATTGTTAAAATGTATTTTGACCTAGAAATTGTTACATAGCACACTTAGTGTTGACACATTTGTATGTATTTACCTGATATTATCTCAATATTGTCTGTGTTTTTTTAAAATTTCATTCATGATATCAAATTAACTAGTATATTTTATTCCATTGTCGAATATAAAACTATTAATATCCTAACCAATTCATGTTTAAGTACATATCTTGTAATTCATGAACATATAAAAGTCTTTCCATTTTATCAATATAAATATCACACATGAAAATGCATCTCATTATTTTATGATGCAATTGTATAATTTTACATTTTTCATTATTTCTATTTATTTGAGAATATTATTTTAAATTTCCTGGTCAAAATGTCTGATTATGATGATACTAGAAGAAGTATAAGAATATAGAGAAATGAACACGGTATGTATCAAATAGGCACCACCATATGTACAATTTATGTTTGAATATTATGGTATTTCATATTATTTATCCTATTATTATTCATTTTATTTTATCATCTATGTTATTTTAGGATACATCATCAGGGAGATGATTGGATTATGCCACTGATGATGATAGTATGGAGGGGATACCACTACGACTGATTCTACAGTTCATCCCAATACTATACCGCTTGCGTCATCCGGACACCATCCTCCCATTATGCCACCTCCATATTATCCATACCCACATTTTCAATATCCCTTTCCACCCAAAACCACATTGGATGGTAGTTCTCAAACTCCCATATCTATTTATTTTCTATTCCCACCATCCACTATATAAGGCACCGTGACCCCATATATCCCACCACCATATCCATATCCATATCCACCATCATTTGTACAAGGATATCCATCAGGTTTTATCCCTCCATGAGTACACTTATCATTATCTATAATATAGAATACTCATATTGTATATATCCTACCTACCACAGAGGATACTCCCCACTCCTCTAGACACAACACTTCAGGGGTCAAAAGATCCCCCATCTACTAGTATGTTTTTAAACATTACTATTAGGGATTAATGATAATTTCAGATATATTATTTTCCTTTACTAGTTTTTTCATGATTAGATCTAGAATATACCAGAAGATGAGGTTGTAAAAAAATGAGAGAGGTTTCGAATCAAAATAGGCAAACCATGGTTGAATACAATGAGTATGGTTCTAAAATTGAAAAAATGGAACAGAATGTAAAATCCTTATGGGAACACTTTCTAGACAGAACAGTATCATTCTAGTTCAATCAATAAGTTAGAGGGAAGTTGGATAAAAAATAAAGAACAATTCATGGGATGAGATCTGGGTAAGTAATGTTAATCACCTTTTTTATATATTAATTTATAATATTTTCTTAACAAATATTTTCTCCATTGCAGCTTTGATATAATTTTATTGATGGAAAAAATACAAAGGTTACAAGGTTAATGGAATTAGGTAAAATGTGGTGAGAATACAAGTATGAATTATATATTGGTGGGAAAAGAAAGTTGGTAAGGAGTTTTAATAAATACCAATGATTCATGATTTCCCAAATATCACAACACAAAGATATGATCAACTATTGGAAGAGTCCAAGGTTTAAGGTATTTGTTAAATTTATATATATATTAATTTAGTTATTTGAAATTGATTTTTAAAGTATAAATTAATTGTTTTATTTATGTTAATGAAATTATATAATTATTTTTATAGGATAAATTAGATAGAAATAAAAGGAATTAGAGTAGAATGAAACATGTTTATACTCGTGGACACACTTCACTCCTTGGTCATGAGAAATCACATGTAAATTAACATTTAAAATATTTTTCTTAGTTTAATATAGTTTTTTTTACTTATAATTTTGATTTATCTATTTTTTTTAGAAAAAGGAATTGAATAGCAAGGGTCACATTCATTACTCGACTTTGTTTTTTACAAGAAAAAAAGAAATATGGTACTGTGACCAATACCGACATCGATTATACCATTATAGTTATATTTAAATTTATTTTTTTTACTGAATTTAATTCGTAATATTATTTTATCATTTTAATTTATGTGATATATAAATCAACAGAATTCTTTGGAGGTATTGGCTAAAAAACAACCAAAAAATTTGGAACTGAATGATCATCAACATCAAGTATTATGAGATGATCATCAAGGTAGAGTGTGTTGTTGTCTTGGGAAGAAGATTGTACCATCTCAATACTGGTATTCTTGAAACATTTCTCCAAGTACCAATTTTGGTTTGGTCACAGTTGAACAAATGAATTCCTCAATAAAAGAAGTAGGTTAAAAATCAGAAAAGGCGATAATTGAAAATACGATGAAAGTTATGTCTATTCTTTCCTCTACACTTTCACCAGAAGAAGCTATAGAAATTGATTCCTATTTAATGTCGATGCATTATTCTTGTGTAGATTCATATTCTAGATCCAGAGATAGAGATGGATCTGGAGCCAGTGCCGGAGCTGGAGCCGGACCCATTGCTAGTGTCGGTGCCAGTGCCGACACAGAGGTTGATGCTGATGATGATTCTAGTGGTGTGAGAGGTGGTGATGATGTTTTTGTAGGAGCTATGGATGGGGTTAAAATGGTTCTGGTGATACTGATATTGATACTCAATATTTATGTAAATTGTATTTTTGGGTTGTTAATATGTGGAATTTTATTATGCTGTTAAGTTTGATTATTGTAATATTGAATTGTAATGCGGTGTTTCTATCTATTTCAACATATATTGATTTATTGTATTATGATGTATGTTTGTTTATGTAGTAATTAAGTTTTAATTATTATTATTATATTGAATTGTATCCTCCTATGACATGACCATCATACCTCCTCACCGACGTTGCTCCGAGGTGCCCCCTCTACCTCCTCCAGCACACCTCCGACAGTATGTAGTCCAATTTTCCATTTTTTATTATTGTTTTCGCTTTCTAATATTATTTTCTCCCCATAAATTTTCTATCTTTTTAATTTATTCTGTAGGTGAATCCATTCCAGTGCACCTTCGATGGTATGAATTTTTGTAGCATGAATCTTTGATGTCATAGACTTATTTTCAAATATATAAGCTACCATAAATTAGTTAAATTACTAATTTGGAATTGCATTTATTCTATTATAATATGATATGTTTTCCTAGGCTTATTATAATTGGGCTATAACAATATCTGATCAATAAAAATGCATGGCCTTACTAAGGAGGATGACGAGTTTTAGAAATAGGTTGGATGTTTTTAGAATTCTGGGCTTTGGATTCAAGTCACATAAATTTTATATAATTGATATTCCTCTTTAATATTCCAGGAAAAATAAAACTATGAAAAATATTTCCAACTCAACTGGAATAATCTATAGGCATGTCATAAATATATATATTTTTATTCCCATTTGATTATTTTTATCATTATCATCATTTTCCATGTCAATATATTCCATATAGAAATTGGTATTGGAATAATGTTAGACCAACCAAAGGAAACCCTGATATCTAGCCAGGAATTATGGGTAAATAAGAAGAGAATACTACTGTTAGAGTTACAAAAGAAGTATCAAAAAATGGAAATGTTTTTTGGAATAGTTGAATACTTTGTGAATAGACCCAATAATAGATGATTGATTGTGGAAACAGGGTAACCGGTACTCCATTTTAAAAGAAGTTTCTAAGTATATTGATGTCAATTGTTTTTGAAGTTTTTCATTTACTGGTGTATGTACTTTTTTCAGGGTTTATTAGAGCCTCACTCATCCAAAATGAGGTGGTTTAAATATAATCTAAGGTGAAAGATTTCTATATGTTATGTGTAATTCATCAATGAAGTTCTTGAATAGTTTCAATCCACTAAGATAGAGAAGTTGGACAAGGATTCTTGTTAGAGGACGAAAACTTATTTAAGTGACAAAGGTATGAAGTGTAATAATAGCTACAATATAGTTTTATGAATAAGTTGAAATTCCAAAGTTATTATCCATATAATGTCCTAGGGAATCAAGGAAGGTGAAAAAATGAGGAAATTAAAGATGATCCTTTTTAATCATAGGAAACATATAGTGGGTCTAAATTCTATGAGTGAGTGGAATAATGTTGGTCAAATCTACCAATTTTATGGTTTTCTATGATAACAAGTGTTGAGTTTTAAGGATAATCGACCTAGTGGTGGTACAAAGTAAGACCTCCAAGGTCACTTGACATATTAGGAGTTGAGTTGATAAGAATATGTCAACTATCGTCTATATAAAAGTGAAATATGGAGAGATTGGATTTGACATGATAGAGATGATTTTTTATTTCTATTTAAATTTTTATAATTTTGAATTTCTATCATTTGTGCTTATGTAATATCTTAAATTCATAAACATTTTTTGCTAAATTGAATATGGGTAAAAAATTATTTTAGTTTGATGAAATCATTCAATGTTCTTGATTACTTCTATGTTAGTGGAAATTTATCCTTCATTAACTCTTTACTATGATTTATTTCTCAATTTTGGTTGAATTATCGATAGAAGATAATCATTATCAAATAAGTTTTAATTTTTTTTAGTGAAATTTTCTAATTAGTTTAGCATATGATTTAAAAAGGAATGGAAATTCATTAGATAATGATGGTTCATATAGTTGAATTACCTTTCAATACCTTCATTTCTCACTATTGTATGAGAAAACTATCATGATAGATATAATGTTTTAATTTAGTGGTAGTTGTATTTTCATTATGGAATATATGAAATTTTATTAGTCTAGTTTTCCTGTTATGTTGATCCAATTCCCCAAGAATAACATACTTATTTCCTATTATTTCAAGTGAACTCCCCTGTATAACTTTCTGCATATATTTTATCCTTAATATAGCCTAGTTATAACACTTATAACACCTCACATTCACAATTCACACATATTTATCCTCTATTTAGCCCCATTTTGTGTCAATTTTCATAAGAATAATTTTTTAACAATCCTGTATATCTTCTCACCCCTAAAATTGGATTTGATATTTGTTTCCACTATTTTCATGTGACTAGGTGATATAAAATAAAATTTGATGACTATGATGAGCTCTGGTTCATTCAAATGTACCATAAAATTTAAAATCACATGATAAGGATGATCATGTCACAAAAATGATAGACAATGAGAGATGTAGTAGTGATTATGCATGAGGGGGGGGGGGGGGGTCAGGGTGGTGTATGTGTGGGGGGGATGGGTTGGTGAAGGGTGGTGTGTGGATGTGTGTGTGTGTGTGGGGGGGGGGGGGGTGAAGGGTGGTGTGTGGATGTGTGTGTGTTGGGGGGGGGGAGAGGGGGGGGGGGTGTAGGGTGGGGCGGGAGTGAATAGTTGATAGGTGGGGTCTCGTGTTGTGTAGGGGGAGAGGGGAGTGCTGGTGGGGTGTTAGAGGGGGGGGGGGTGCTCATGTTTTGCAGGGGGAGGGGGGGGGGGTCGGGGTGGGGGTGTCGGGGTGTGTGTGGTGGGGGGGGGGGGTGTTGGAGGGGGGATGATGTTGGTGTTGTATAGTGGGGGGGTGCATGGTGGGGTGGTGTTGCAGAGCTGATGGGGTGCTATGGGTGAAGGGTGAGGTGTGGGGTGCTGGTGGGGTGTTGGATGGTGGGGGGTTGTTGTGCATGGGGGAGAGGGGGTGTAGGGTGTGTGTGTGTGTGTGGGGGGGGGGTGTTTAAGGTGGGTGCCAGTGTTGTGCAGTGGGGGAAGAGGGGTGTGTGGGGGGGGGGGTGAAGAGTGAGGGGGTGGGTCAGGTCCTAGGTCATAAATACTTTGACCTCTAATTCTCGAACAACATGGGACCAATCATACCGTTTTTTAGGTAATATCATGGTTATAATTTGTGACCCTAATGAGATATTTGGAGTCTTGGAAGTAGTTCATAGAGTAGTTTTATTCCTTGGAGTGGTACAAACTATGTGATACATGGTGTTTTAGGAGTGTGATAAAAATTGAAAGATTTTGAGAGTTTATTGACATAACTTTGGGGCTTTGGTTTACAAGGTTTTAGGAACCTTGGGTTTTTGAAAGATTTATTAGATAATGGACTTTGGGTGAGTATGTTAATGTTAGTGAGAAATGTCATTGGGTGGTTTCTTTAATATAATTAAGTATGGATAAGATCAACCTAGATCAATAGTTCCTTCACACACTATCCTAGGATCAAACATTTCATGAGTCTCTAGATTTCTTCTTGGTGAGTTTGTGTAGAGGAATGTAATTTTACACCATCTAGTACCTATTGAAATTGTTTTAGATTCATGAAGAAGTGTGGGACATCCATGATTTTTTTGAAAAATTTGAAGTTGAGTAGTTTGTATTGGTCAAAAGGTAGTGATTGTGGTGGAACATTGAAAGTGGAAAGTGGGTCCTTCGTCTATATATGTTTCCTTATGTTAATAGTTGGTTAAGGATAAGATCTCAATGGTGGTATTATTTTATAATAAGACTTTTTTCTTTCTCTATGAGTTAACCATGGTCTAGAGATGTGAATCCTTGGGCTATGTAGGTTAGTAGTTGGGGACTTATGTGCCATGATCCATAGATGTAAATCCTATAGTCTCTATATTTTTATAAATATAAACATATGTATTTTGTGTGTGTTTATTTCTTTAATCTTGGATGATATTTTCAATCCAACACTAAAGGGAACACTCAATGTTCTTGGTTCTTGTACAAAAACACAATCCGTTTTCTTTATTATGGTGGGCCTATTTTCTAGAAGTGTGACATAGAAACTATAGTTTCTTTATCTAGAACATTGGAAAAATAATTTATTTAACTAAATCTATAAATGTAATTATTGTTTTTAAAATGAGATACAAATCAAAAATATTTATCTACTATTAGTATAGATGTACGTCCTGAAAGTAAATATTCACTTTATTGGTATAAGAGTCATATTTTCCAAGGTATATTAATGAATATTGACAATAGACATAGTTTTTTATGAAGATTACTAAAACTAGGATAGTGTGTGTCTCTATGATAAAAACTCCCAATAATAAGGATGATATTTTGACTAAATTCATGCCATTATCAAAGATTATCAATTCTACAGGTCTAATGAATATAATCCCATTTCAATAATTTATGTTTTGAGAACACCATTGATCACAATATTTTTATTGCAATATGGATATTTATGATGGAATCCATTTGTGATATTTTTTTTCATGTATTCTGGAAATAAATTATTATGCTGCTTATTTTAGTTCTATATCATCATGTTTGTTTCCTTGCTACTATATTTATACCTCTACATCCATTTATTTTTTGAAGATGCAGCGAGCTACTGGGGAGGATTTGAAGATGTAGTTATAAAATCTCCATGATTGGTTTTTGCAGGCATATTTGGAGGGAAAGACCACTATATATGTCCATGAAACAAAAGCCGACTTAATATATTTTTATGATGAGTGGTAGATGATATTATTTTTTGTTTTCTCACTATCTTACAAAATATAGTTATGATGATTGGTGAACTTCATTATGAGTGTGTTTTTTTCCTACCGTTATTGTGTTCCTTTGTCCCTAGTTTGGATTTATTGTCCACATGTGTTATATTACTGTATCTATTTCAAATCCAAGGATGATTTATTGATTTCAAAGATAGGAAGAAGAAAGAGATATATGAAACAAAGTATAGAAGGAAATATGGGGAGGGAAAGAAAAATATTTCTTAAATAGATGTAGAAAGGGAAGAAGAAAAAAATATCTGTAGGATAAGAACAATAAGTTTGTTTTTCCACTTTCTAATCACTCACTATGCATGAGATACTATAATAATTAGAATGAAAATCACAATGTGTAGTTTTTTATGATTTTTTTTCTTGATAGTCAATTATATATAATTTCTCTCTCTATTTGAAGTCATTTCTTAAATATTTATCATGAATCATGTTAGATTATTTTTTTTATTGTTTCTATGCAATTACCCATGTTCTTACTGTTGGAAGGTTTATTTTTTCCAATTATCAGATAAAGTATATTGAAAATTTTGGATTTATCAAGGTATAGTTTTATAATAGTGGCATTTAGAAATTAATCATCTAACAATAATATGTTTTTCTGGAATTGGGGATGACCTCATTAATTTAATATTCAAACATTCCAAGTGGTTTCTAATGGGTTTGTTCATAGAACCGGAAACATTTAATGATTCCATATCCAATTTGACCTACTTTCCAAAGGTAGGTGCTCCTTAGTTGTGAAATGATGAGACTTAAGAATTTACATTAGTCGAGAGGATGGGAGTTCGGACTCATCACACCTTTTTGAGGGGAATTATTTTCTACTCTGGGACTCTATTTATATATTTATGTTATGTTCGTGAATCCTTATTACATTACCATGTATGAAAATGAGCTTTCCTTTAGATCTTAAAATCAATGATTAGTATGTATGATATTTAGAGAATCTTTTATATGAATTCGAGGTTATTCATCGATAGAGAATCATCTGTATTTGTTAGAGATTCTTGGTAAATGGTATCATTTGACACATTATATAGAAATATCTTTGTTATTATGATAACCATACTGGTTTTAAAGCCACTTAGAAGGGAACTTGAAGTTTATTGTCATTCAGAAGGACATGAATTATTTCATAGTTGGGATCGTACCCGCAGATGGGCTACCTACGTATCCATTGTTTTGGAAAAGGAATCAGAACCCACATAGTTTGATTAAAGAAGTATGAGGTTTATGCATGTTTGATGGCTCAAAAAAAGATTTCATAATTACTTTTACACTCTAAGCTCACGTGATTCAATGCTCTGTGTGAGAAATAAGAGGTATTGGTAAAACTAGACAATTGTGCCATGAAAGATGCAATTTATAAGAAATGATGTGGGACTTATGTATGTATGACTACCCAAATGAATGAAGATTAGGATTTACTTCAGGGAAGAAACCTGAAAACAAGGTCCATAAAGTTTTATATGCTTTATGAAGATTTGGATACTTAATTTTGGACTTAATACTGAGAAGGATGCTCAAATTAGAGGGGACTTGTGATTGGGTTTTATTCTTGAGAAGGAAACCCAAATCAAAAGTAATTTAAGATTGATTAATAGAATTATTACTGGGGCTTACTCCTCAGGAGGAGGCCCAGGTTAAAAGAATTTGGAATTTGGGGCTTACTCGTAAGGAGGATGCCCATATTTGGGAACTTGAAGACTGGGGCTTACTCCTGAAATGGAGGCCCAGGTTAGGAGACTTGGGGCTTACTCCTAAGGAGGATTCCCATATTAAGAGAACTGGGATTGGGGATTACTCTTAAAAAGGAGGCCCAGGTTAGGGGACTTGGGGCTTACTCCTAAGGAGGATGCCCATATTAAGAGAACATGGATTGGGGATTACTCTTGAAAAGGAGGCCCAAATTATGGATTCTATCATCTTAAAGGATGGGGTTTAATTAATGAAATATCTAACCTTAGTGATATAAAGATATGTAAATCACTAGGTTTTGAGAGATGTTCCACATAATTCTTTTCAGATAAGGAAGCCAACAAGGAAGCCATGGAAAAAATAAATGACTTTAAAGAAGGTTTTGAAGGCTGGATCTTGAATAGGAGAGGTTGATAGGCATAAGAAAGGTTAAATAGGCAGGAGAGGAACCCAAAAAAGGAGTGGGCGCACAGGTCCTTCATGGGCACGCAAGTTATGGTCGCGTAAGTATACTTGCACGACACAGGGGTACTTGTGCCACGGTCAACCCTTAGGGTAATACTTGGGCGAGACTTGGCTCAATCCCTTAGTACTATCCCTCTAGGATTCCAGAAGAGTGGCGTGAAAGTTTTATTGAAGGGATAAGGTGGCGCACAAGTGTGGCCATTTCCCTTAATGGTTGGCCACTTAGGCGCGCAAGTGTTGATGAGTTTCAACACTTAGGCCTTTTTTCCCCTATTTAGACCTTCCATTCTAGGTAATCAATTACCTTAGAAGTGTTTGGTAGAATTCTAGAAGAGACTTGGGAAACCTGATCTCGAATATGAGTTTTGGAATTTTTCCGTCTTAAAATGGGGGGCCCACCAAGAGAAAAATCAAAGAGGGCGTGCAAGTCACCTGCGCGACCATTGGGAGGCGCGTAAGTATACTTGCTTGACCATGATGAAACTTGTGCGACCCAAGTGGGAAGAAATCCTCTTCCATGCATTTGTCGATTTCTGATGTCTCTTCAAAGGATAAATCACTTTGGACTAAGGTACTTGCCTTTTTCAATCGTTAGACTCTATGAAGGGAAGGAGTGTCAACAAAAGTCCCCCATCAGAGTTGGATCTGGAGGGAAAAGAGGATTTGACTCTAAGGAGAAAAGGGAAACCAAGGGTATTTATGGTTATTGGCAGTTTAAAGTCATGCACGTCGGACATAAAAAGGCTAATGTTTAAGGTTGAAATATCTTTGACCATATGGATTAAAATTTACTCAATTCCTTGATAATTTATCTCAAAACATATTACCATATTCAAATATGAGGAAAAAAATGTAAACGATGACTTATGAAATTTTGAATCTGAGAAATGTTATGAAAAATGGATAAAAAGTCATTAGAAAAAGTAGTTCCCAAGAATGAAGTTACCAATTTCTAACAAACCCATTAGGGGGTTGAATTATGCAGGGCCACCTAAGGGAATTGGCTTCATAGTCAAATAATAGCATCTTTTGGCTGAGAAGTCTATTATATAGACTTTTTATGCAAGGACACCTAAGGGAACGTGCTGCATAGTCAGGAAAAAGAACTCTCAGAAATTTACTTTTCTGTTGGTAAAAATCCAGTGGAAGTTTATGGGGATTCAAATTTTCCAAAGCATAGAGTTTTCTGTATGAAGAGAGGTATTTGAATAGGGAAAAGATATTTCCAAACAAGATTGTCTATGAACTGGATGAATGTCACTCCTACGAATGTCTGACCCAAACGTAGGGAAGGAAAATATAATCCATAGACTTGAATACTTTCAGATCATGAAAAAGGGTATGGGACATATATTTTAAGAATGCCCATTTTTTTGCTGATCCCTACATATTTTCATTAAGAAAAATAAGGAAAAAAGAGATTTTCTTCCCAAGAATGAAGTTACCACTATTTTACAAACCCGTTAGGGGGTTGAATTATGTAGGGTCGCCTAAGGGAATTGGCTGCATAGTCAAATAATAGCATCTTTTGGATGACAGGTCTGTTATATAGACTGTTTATGCAAGGCCGCCTAAGGGCACGTGCTGCATGGTCAGGAAAAAGAACTCTTAAAAATTGGACATTTTGGGACCATAAGTTAAGAAAAGTGTTATGGAGATCTAGAAGTATTTAAGGTTAGGAGTATAACATATGAAAATGGGTATGGTTCAATGCAAGAAAGAGATACATAGATCAATTCTAACCATAATCAGGTTGTGGCTGGGTCCTGAATTGAGATGATGGAATTCACTATATATCCTATAAGGATGGTAATCAAGCCATACATAGTTCTTTAAATACAGTTTAATGTCATTTGGGATGAAAGTATGGGAAATCTTAGTTTAGGGTCATAGAACTCGGACCATAATAATGAATACACAAAGTGTGTTTTTAGAGGGACTTTTCAGCCAGGGGACTGAAAGTAAAATATGGGGTTAGGCCCAAATACATGGGGCTAGATTCGAGGGATGCTCGAAAATTCCAACATATCCCATAAGTATGGGAATCAAGCCGCACGTAGTTCCAGAAATACCCTCTGTATAGATTTGGTTCGTACAAGTGAAGGGTGAAGGGGACTTTAGTGCAATGATGGTTTGACCCAAGATAAATGGTTCGAGCATTTCCATGTATGCATATAGTCTTTATAATATAACATGATTGGAGATCAATGTAAATAATGATTCTCTCTCAGGTGAGGGTATCAAAGAATGTTTTAGTTTATTGTCGTATAGGACAAAAGTGCTTTACAGTTTAACGTCATGTAGGAAGGACAAAGGTGAACCAATGTGAAGAGATTGATTCTGGGGGTGTCTTCATGAATCAATATCGTATGAGATGGAGGTGAACCGATGTGAAGAGATTGGTTTTGGGCTTGAACCTCAGGAGGTTTCCTACATACCCAGCCTAGAAGGCAAGGATCAAAGTCCGCGTAGTTCTATTAAAGAATGAATTGATGACCAAGTCGTTCTTGAGGAAAACGAACCAAAACAAAATGGTGTTGGGACTTATGCATGGTTAGCGGCCCTGAGAGGGTGTTATGGTTGATGTTTACTCTAAGCTCACGTGAGTATTACACGGTGTGAGAAACAAGAGGTAGCAACAACCTTAACGATGCATAGTATAATGTCATGTAGGATGTATGAAGGGACTATGCAGTTTAAAGTATTACAATGAGGATTATTTGGATGCACAGTTTAGTGTAATATAGAAGGGAAAAAATACCTTTTAATGTCATGTAGGACGTATTATGGTACTTTGTTTAGTTTTACGTCATGTAGGATGAATGAGCAGTACAGTTTTACATCATGCATGAAAAATATAGGGACACGGTTTAACGTCATGTTGGACAATAAGGGTGTTGTACAGTTTAGCAACCTGTAGCTAAAATGATGGGGACAATATAGTTTAACGTCATGTTGGATGAAAAGGGGACTGTGAAGTTTAATGTCATGTAGTGAGGACAAAATAGGACACAATTTAATGTCATGTTGGACAATTTAGAGAATTTTTCACTGTTTAATGTCATGTAGTTAGGACGTCACAGTTTAACGTCGTGTTGGACGCAAGTGCGAACAGTTTAAGGTCATATACATGGACCGTGGATGGTGCAGTTTAACGTCTTGATGGATGATATGGATGCAAATAGTTTAAGGTCATATGCATGGACCGTGGATGGTGTAGTTTAACGTTTGTTGGACAATAGAACAGTTTAACATCATGTTGGACGATGGTATTTGCATTATACAAAATACTTCTTCAGAAATCTATCATTGGTTGGAGTAGTGATGAGTTATCCATCTATTGAGATTAAATAATAAGATCCATTAGAGTATACCTTATGTATTTAATAAGGTACTTCCCATTTTGGCTCCAGCTTGGGAGGTTTCTTTCCTGATATCATTGGAGTTCTAGGAACCAATACCAATTCTCCCTGAACGAATGAATGAAGATGATCTTTTTTGTTGAAAGCTCATGCTATTCGATTCTGATAGACTTCCAAGTGGTGCAAGGTGCACAATGTTTTCTCGTCTAATCATTCCAATTCATCCAATCGCTTTTGAGATTGTTCATCTGTAGATGACTGACAAAAATGGATACTCTGAGTGGGGGTAATTGAACTTTAATGGGCAAGACAACTTCTATTTCATATACCAATGAATATGGAGTAGACCGTATTGCAGTGCAGGTGGTGGTCAGATAAGCCCATAAAGCATGAAAGAGTTTATCAGGCCTTGTTTTCTTATCTTTATCCACCATATTTTGTAGTATGTTTGAAAGAGTCTTGTTGAAAACTTCTATCTGGCCATTGGCTGCTGCATGATATCGAGATGAATGATTGGATTTGATGTTGTATTCTTGATACAACTTCCTCACCTTAGATGAACAGAAGTTGGTGCCATTTTCCGTAAATATGGTATGAGGGACCCCAAATATGGTAATGATGTTAGACTTGATGAAGCTAACAATTCCTTTAGAACTGACTTCTTTGAGGGGTATTGCATCTTCCCATTTGGAAAAGAAGTCAGTAGTAGTAAGAATGTACTTAAACTGCTTGGACGTAGCTGAAGGGTAAGGTCCTACTACATCCATTCCCCATGTGGAAAATGGCCACAAGTATTTAGATGTATGAAGCAAATCCAGGGGTTGATGAATGAAGTTGGTATGTACTTGTAACGAATGAAACTTCTTTGTAAAATCAACATAGTATTGTATCATTGAAGGCCAAAAATATCCAAGCCTTCGAATTTGATCAGATAGTTTGTGTCCAGACTGATGGGCACCACAGACTCTTGCATGCACTTCTTTCATGACAACCATTGTCTCTTCACCATCAATGATTTTCAAGAGAACTCCATCAAAAGCACACCTGTAGAGAATTTTCCCTAGGTGATCTGGGCTATCACAATGAGTGAAAATGACCACACATCGCCAGATTTGTTCTTTCTCGGATCTATCAGGTGGAAGTGTTCGATTTTGAAGGTATTCCCTGATAGGTATCATCCATCCTATAGTATGACCATATGCTTTAGGAATGGGACAAATTTCATTAATTTCCTCTGTTCTGGTTTGAACATAAGGTGAAATTGTACGACAGTGGGCAATACTGATGATTGTCTCATCCCATCTACCAGAGCTGCAGCTATATTATCCAGTGCATCAGCTTGAGCATTTTGTGATTGCGGGACATAAGAAAATGTCGGTTCCATAGGAAATTCCGCCATTAACTCTCTGACGTAATCATACAAAGGGATTAGTTCTTCTTTTCTGATTTCATAATCCCCATTGACTTGTTTAATTACCAGGTTTGAATCACATTTCACCTTTATGTGATTCAATTGTGCTTGAAGTGCCAACTCCAACCCTGCGATAAGAGCTTGGTATTATACTTCATTATTTGTACCGCCTCCCAACAATGACAAGGAATAAGGTATCACTGCCTTTTCCGGGGAAATGAGTAAAATTACTAACCCAAATTTGTTGAACTTAGGATCTTCTATTTTCCTCCCTGTTGGACTTATGGAAGCACCATCAATGTACATTTCCCATGTTTGAACACTATCTTGAATAAAGAATACTTCCTCACCAGGAAGTTCAATATCTGAAGATGTAACTTCTACTGAAGGATGTTTCGCAAGGAAATTAGCAAGAACTTGTCCCTTTATTTCCTTTTGAGACACATATTGAATATCAAATTACTGCAAAATAACTGCCCACCTTTCCAGACGTCCTGTAAGAATTGGACGACTAAGGATGAATTTGGGTGGGTTATTGCAAGATACCAATTGGACCTTGTGATGTTATAGGTAGTGTCTCAACTTCTGAACTATAAAGATTAATGCTAGGCATCACTTATATATATTTGAGTATCAGGTTTCTTCTTCAAGCATAGTTTGACTGAGATAGTAGTGGTTGTTTTCATTCCCAACACCATTTTTCTGAGCAAGAAAGGCACCCAATGATCGCTCTAGAGCTATCACATAGAGTATAAGTGGTCTTCCTTCAACAAGTGGCATTAACCCCGACGGACTCAAGAGATACTTCTTGAGAATATCGAATGCTTCTTGACATTCTTCAGGCCACTGGTAAGTGACTCCCTTCTTCATCAATTTATTGAAGGGTAAACTTTTGCCTGCCAAATTGGTGATGAAATGCCAAATATAGGCCAAGTGTCCTTGAAGTTCTCTCAATTCCATTAAATGTCGAGAAGGTGACATACCAAGTATTGAATTTATCTTCTCATGATCGACCTCAATACCACGATGGCATACAACTAAGCTGATAAATTTTCCTGAGGTTACCCCAAAATCACATTTTAAGGGGTTCATATTCAAATTATGTTGCCAAAGTTTGTGGAATATGATTTCCAAATCATCCAAGTGATTAGAATGTTGTTTGGAATTAACCACCAAATCGTCCACATAACATTCAACAAACTTCCCTAAAAAGGGTTTGAAGATACGATGCATGACACGATGATATGTTGCGCCTACATTCTTCAGGCCAAAGGGTATTACCCGATAGCAAAACACACCCTGAGGGGCTCTAAAGGCTGTAGATTCTTCATCTTCTGGAGCCATTCGGATTTGACTATATCCAGAATATCCATCCATGAAGGAAAGTGCTTCATAGCTAGCTGTTGCATCAATTAAGAGTTCTATAATTGGTACTGGAAAATCATCCTTAGGAAAATTCCGATTAAGATCTATGAAATCTATGAAAATTCTAATTTGTCCATTCTTCTTTTTCACAGGGACAATATTATCCATCCACTTGGGATATTGAACCTATCTGATGAATTTAGATTTGATAATATTATCCAATTCAACTTCAATTTTGGAAGCATAGGTTGGGTGTGTTCTTTTAGAGGCTTATTTGAATCCTCAATGTTCTTCTGGAAAACCCAAATGATGAGTGGTAACATCAGGATCAAGCCGTGGAATTTCTGTATAGTTCCAAGCAAATATATCTAAATTATGGTTTAAAAAAGAAATATACATCTCTTGCTCTTCAAGAGTCATGGACGCACTAATTAAAGTGGGGCGTGGATCTTCTTTTGTACCCAGATTTATTTCTCTGAGTTCATCCACGGCGGTAGAGATACCCTCTTCAAATGATGGAGGAGCATCCCTAAGATCTTCCTCTTCTTCTTTAACATGTGTTATTTCTTCTGTTTCTACATGCATAGTAGATGAAGAAGCGAAATTTCCATGATCATAAGAGATATTAAAATTTGAACATCTTGAAGAAGAGGCTTCCATTTCTGACCCTATTGATGATGATAGTTCTTCCTTGGGTAATATAGAAGAGATAATGGATTGAGAATCGACATCATCATTCACCTATGACATTTCTATAACTTCTTCTGGCCTGATTGGTGAAGTATAGACTTGCTGGATTTCAACGGATGAAATGAAGACATCTCCATTTGAGATTTCATCCTTTCTTGGTGGATCGCCACTTTCTCCCATGTTGTCTGGCTTGATTTCTGTAATTGACATTATGGAAGTTTCTATAAGAGTATTTTGATTTGGGTCTATCCTGTCAATTTTACTGATAGGAAATACATAATCTATACTCAAATGTGTAAATGGGTTTACTGGAATATTTTCCAAACCATATGAAGAATTAACTTTGGTAATATCCCTTATTGTGGATTTCTCCTTTCCCTTCATGTGATAGAATTCCGCCTCAATGTATTGAGATTCACATGTCTTGAATGGGGACTTATCACCATACAATGTCCCAATTTGACCATCGAAACAATATTTGAGACATTGATGGTATGATGACAGGATAGCCGCATGTTGATGTAGCCAGGGTCTTCCAAGCAAGATGTTGAAGGGTGAGTCTTGATCAACAACCATGAAATCTGAATTGGATACAAGATCTACAAACTGAGTTCTGAGTGTAATCTCACCTAGTGGTTCTTGTTCATTTTTATCATATCCTTGTAACATCAAAGTATAAGGAGATAAATCCGATTCTGTGAGGTCCAATGGACAAAGTGTACGAATGAGGATGAGGTTGACTCCTGAACCATTATCAATGAAAACTATTCGAACGTCTAAACCATTGACCTTTCCAGATAAGTACAAAGGTATAATATGTCCATGCACGACATCATCTTCATCTTCATCTGTGAATGATATCACTGCATGGAATTCTGCAGGATTATTTTCTACATGGTAGACTTCAGCTGCAGCAATTTCAGTTTCAAATTCCCGAGGACTTGACAAAGCCTCGATGAGTGCCTCCTGAAGATCCTTTGATAAATTCAAAGCATCCAGAATTGATAACTTGGCTGGTATTTGGGCCAAGTGTTTCAATACATCATACTTTTGTTCCAAAGGTCTCCATTTCCTAGAAGGAACATGTGGTTTCATAGGTACCTTAGAAGTAGATGCTTTGGAAGTAGATGCATCTTGTATCGGGGTAGGAGTTGGAAATACTCTTGACTTTGGAAGATTAGACTGAATAGGTCTATTTACTTGCTGAGAGGAAGAAGGTGGAATCTCTAACCGATCCTCCAAAATAACTATGCCAGGACTGAATCTTGCTTGTGTGGAATAACTTTCTTGTTCTTATTGAGCTCATTGAAGGGCTCTTCCATGCGTTTCTGCTGCATACACAGTTCTAGAAGGGGTGAAATTGGAATAGTGGTATCTGAAAGATCCACGTCTTCCCTTGTAATCTGAGCCTCTGGAACTTCCTCTGATTCCCCTGTTTGATACAGGGAATTCAGGCTCATCAAAATCGAAACTGCGACTGGCATATGGATATGTTAAGTGAATCATGTTAACAAAACCAAAGATCAAATCTTCGTCTGATGAAGATTCTGCCTGATTAGCCAGTTTAGGCTGTGCCATTTGGTGGGATTGTGCCCGTTTCTTTGAAGTAGATGGCATGAAATCTACCAGAGTCAAAGAAAATTTGGGCTTTGACACTATTTCGTCTTCTTCTGATTGTTCCTCTTTCTTTGAATTATGCCTCCATTTTGAGGATTTTCCCTCTGATGAAGAGGATTTTGCTATGGAATTCATGAAAGAAGACACAATTGGTTTCTTCAATTGTGTTCTAAAAATTTCATGATTTTGGTTGATCATTTTTCTGACCATCCAATCATCATATTTTTGCGCATTTTTGTTCTTGACTTCTTGCCACTCGCCTTCTTCCTCTGGATCTGTAGTAGTAACACATGATACCTATGCTAAAGAACCTTTTAGTTTCCAAGTCGACCATTTTTTGCAGGAGGTCCTTGAAGACAAAACACTTCTAAATGGGATGCCCCAACATCTGATGAAACGGGAAATAATTGGGACGGTCTTTATCTCCTTCCTTGTTTGTCCTCTTAGGCCTTGACAATTGAACCAAATTATTTTCCATAGCTGAAATAAAGTAACCAGGAACCTGTTCATTTCAGAAAGAGTAAACATTTCTTTTCAAATAATCTAATTGTTTTCGTCTTTGATCTCTTTGATCATTTTGATAAAACGACCTCTGTTGTTGATGCTCAGGAGGTGGAGCCCTTCAAAAAGATGAAGGTTTTAAAGTAGAAGCAGGTACAGGTGCTTGTTTAAGCATAACTGTAGCAGTCTCTGCTCTACCCATTATCCTTCTTGGAGCTAATGGAATTACACGAGTTTTATCCTTAGTCTTCATAAGAGAATCTTCAATCTGTTGACCGATTGAAGTAAGGTCTCGAAACCCTCCCGTGTATTTCACAGGGATCACCGGTGTGCACAATTCATCACGCAAATTTGCCACACAGATTGGAAAAAATATTTCTTAAGGGAGTAGTAAGATCAGGGAATAGGTGAATCCCTTCTAGCGAGCAATGAAATCTGAAACCCTTTCATTATCCCTTTCCTTAAAATTTGTAAGATAAAAAACTATGGTCTTTGGAAAAGCTGAGCTGAATTGAAGATGGAATTGTTGACGAAGATCCTCCCACCTGGTTTTTGATCGGGATTGCAAGCTTGTATACCAGACAAAAGCAGGCCCTTATAATGACTGTACAAAACACCTGAGTTTAACTGCTTCTTTTTGTTGAGGGGTTCCCATCATAGGATCGCAATTAGAAAAAAAATGTGTTAAGTGTTGTTCTGTGTCTCCCGAACCATTAAAGATTGGGAATGTGGTACTTGTAAAATTTTATGGGGGATGAATTACATCAACCCATTCAGGGTAAGATCTTTTTTCTTGTTTAATTTGAGAACACTTTCCCTCCATAGCTTCCAACCGAGCTGTTAATGACTCTATATTAGTTATTAACTTTTGAGAAACTTCTGGTTGAGGTTGAACCTGAGCAGGTGCAATGACTGGAGCTTGGACAGATGTGGTGGCTGGTACTACATTTGATGGTAGCACCACTGATTTTTGTTGCACATGACCCGTAGGATTAGACCTGTGAGGGTTTACTGGTAGAGGAGGATATTCTTGATCCATCTCAGTAGTCGCAAAAAATTTGCTTAACTAAATAAATCCAGTATGCTTAGGAGGAAGAATACCCTGAAGTAGTTCTACATTCAACCTCCTCAATTCCTTCATTTCTTCCTCCTATTGTGAAAATCTTTGCTCTAATGAGAGTGATTGAACTTCTCTAGAGGAATGGTATGTAACATGATTATTTCCTTTCCCCTTATTGGAAACCTTTTAGAGAGGGGGAAGTGGGTTAATTGAAGGATTACCTAGATTCTGGGTAATCCTTTGATTTCGTGTATGCACACCTTCTTCATTTGTGTTTGTGCATACAACCTCTTGAGCAAGAGTTTCCTTATCTAATCTCTCTGAGTGAGCCTCTTCTGGGGGATCAACAACAATGAAATTGATGAAATTGATTGATTCATAACACATTGCATCCCTTCTATCAGCATTTCTGTAATATTTTCTACTTCCATGTCCGTGATGAGACATTGCCTTTTTTCGATTTGATCACTCAGGAAATTCTTGACGAACTATAATTTGGAGGGAATCTCCTGAAAATTTGGCTCTTTTTTCCTCTTGTGGCTTCTTCCCTAATCACGAGAAGACTGAATTTCTCTGAGGGGGAGATTGAGGATTTGAAAAAGTCTCCAGTCCTGTGGACTGGGGATGTTTCTGCTCAACTCCTTGAATCCTATTTGTTGATTCTGAGGGTTGGGTTAAGAGAGCGCCCAGTCTGGAAAGCTGGGGTGATTCTTGAGTTACTATATCTAAGAACTTCTTAATAGATCTCCTTATCTTACAAACATTAGTCCTGAAATTGGCTGGATGCATCAACCTACATCCACTCTTATCACCTAGCTCAAAAGACCGTTGGATGATTTCTGACACTTCTTTCACTTGATGATGTGCTTGCTCCAAACGAGAGGCCTATTCAATGTTCTTGTTTTCCTGATGAAAAAGAAATTCAATAACTTGTTCTCTGTATTCCTGATTTTGAGAAGAACTAGTTGAGGCCTGTTCTTGAGGAAGCCTTTGATTACAAACAAAACTAGTTGGATGTGGCCGGCCGTGGGTAATAACATTGCATGAGACCAATTTTGGCAGGCTTTTTTGACTGGAGAGTACAATGAAATGTAGTGCTCCATGAACACCAAATCCCCTGATATGAATACCAGATGGGGAATTGGCAATTAACTGGCGCAATCTTTTTAGTGTGCCAAGGCATGAACGCTGAAGGGCTCTCTACTACTTTTCAGCCTTCGGATATCGAGAAACTGAGAGAGATGTCAAGTCAATTTAGCATTGTAACCCTTCTATTATCTTGACATGATTTTCATATTCATCATAAGATAACATTTTCTTTTTCCACAGACGGAGAGTTTTCCATATGTTGAGATGAATATCATGAATTCCATCTTCCACCAACATCTCTGGAATGTCATACTGAGAGTTAGCCAAAGGCCAAAATATAATTGGAACTTCACCTTTCGCCAGTTGTTTTCTCATATTCAGTACTTCCTCCTTATCATTTAATGAAGATTCTTCTACCTGTTTAGACCAAATCTGGTGCTTCTTTGTTGTTTCATCAGATTCAACAATATCGGTAGAGAACTCACTTATCAAACTAGAAGATGCATGACTCAGGGGTGGTTCGAAGAATGACATACACCTCGAGCTATCTTATGATTGAGAAAGTATTTCACCTGCTATTGGTAAAGCATCAGACATGAATGGATTCATATCTTCAAGTGCCTTAAGATAAGAGGGATTTCTCGTCACTATATTTTCCATTGGATCATTTTCTAGGCAATGTGAATTACTACTGTGGAGAGGACTTTCACAGCTAAATTCTTCATCATGGGGAGGACCACTATGGTGGGTTACTATAAAAGATGAAACCTTTTTATCCTTGATCTTCTGGCCACACTGAGGGTTCTTGTGTCTCTCATCTGAAGATGAAACTTTCAGATCAACCAAATTGTCATGAAGCAAGCCTTCATGAGGAAGTGTCTGATGCAGACCTTCAGAATTAATGTTCCCACTATTGGGAATTGAAAGAGTAGAATCCTGAGTTGCAATAGATAATTGTCTGAGTGCATCAAGAACTCCAGCATCAAGCAAGGAATTATTACAAATTGGCCCTTGATTTCTTGATTGTGTTGGGAGGTTCTTCTTCTTAGACTCCTTCTTACTCACTTTAGGAACGACTTGTTGACAAAAGTGGTCATTATGGATAGGTGTATGTGCTTTCTCGGGAGAAATGATCGGGTTAGGCTGATTATCTCCACTCAAATCAGGTGTTTGTGCCTGACTTGGTTGTCCGTATGATATGGGGGAGTATTCCCCACAACCCTATTGGACTGGAACAGAGGTGTGTGTCTGTTCTAGAGTGAACTATTGATGTTTCACTCCACTGGTAGGGATAGATTTGCATTTCTTTCCCTGTGATGCTGCTAAATATGTTATAATATTCTGGCAGGCATCCAAAATATGAGTAGGGATTTGCTTCTGCTCTTTCACCATTGATAGAATATTCTTGGTGACTTCAGCTGTCAGAACGGGAATATATGTCCATTTCTTTCTTGGAGTTGGTGTGTGTTCCTGCTCTTGTCCTCCTTTTCCTGTCAGTGAATTCTAACAGTAGTCAAGTGTGGGGGCAGAGAGTTGAGTCTGCCTCCTACTTGTCACCGGAGCTTTCCGACTGACTTCTCCGGGTGCTACCAAACGAGACTACTGGTAGGATTGATCAATACTAGCAGGTGTATATTCCTGCTGATTTCACTTCACTGAAAGTGGTTGACAATTTTCCTTCAATACTGACAGACGAGGCTGCTGGGAGGATTGATGAGTGTAAGCAGGTGTATGTGCCTGTTTACCCGTTGTCAACACATTGGGTTGGCGGGCTTCATCGTATGTAGTCAGACGAGCCTGCTAACTAGATGATGACTTATAAATAGGTGTATGTTCTTGTGTATAGTACTCTGCCAGAATTTCATGGTGGGATTGGCGTGTTACTGCCAGACGAGTCTGTTGGACAGTGGAATTAAAACGGATGGGTTTGTGTGCCTCCTCATTGCTTGCCACCAAGTTAGGTTGGTGGACTTCTTTGGAAACGGCAGAGATAAGAACCTGATCACTGTTAACCGGTCGTCACCTATGGTGGTTCATCTTACCTCCTCGAGTTTGAGGAACCTGAGCCGAACGCCTGGAGACGACACCCTCATCATGTTGAGGGCGCACTGCCGCACGAGTCTAGCGGCAATTGTTGATGGGAGCCCTTGGGAAGGACTCATGTTTCCTTGAGTTAAGGCCTTGAGGGACCTTCTCATTCACCTCCCTATAATATGGGAGTGAATGGTGATTGCGTTCCGAGGATAACGACCCAAAACAGTTGGAGACGTTAGTTAGCACCACCTACTTCTTGATCGCTGGTCGTCGCTGTCCGGACGACCATGGTGAATTATTGATTTGGAGGGCTTGAAGAGCAGCCTCCAAAGTCGGAATAGTACCATTTTGACGGTATTCCTCAACCAGTGCATTTGATACACAATGTTGAAGACTCTAAGTAGGTGATTTCATCCTCATAGCGGACGACGATCCAGGAGGAGTAGTAGTAGTGGCATTCACAATAGAGGTATTCACAGGCGTGAACTTAAGAGAAGCCATTTCTGTAATGCAGATGACCTTGGAAAAGAGTGCTTGTTTGATATAATATACATAATCAAGATAAGTTCAGCTACTAAATCTTTTTGATGAGCACTTATGTTACTGATTGTTTTGTTGTCCCTCTCATTGAGTTTAAATAGGGGCCTAACAAAATAAGTAAAAAAATCATTTTAACTTGGTTAAGGATTCACGTCGGGTTCAGCATTTTTTGTTTCCTCTGGAATTGGGGATGACCTCATTCATTTAAGATTCAAACATTCAAAGTAGTTTCTAACGGGTTTGTTCATAGAAACAAAAACATCCAAGGATTCCATATCCATTTGGACCTACTTTCCAAAGGTAGGTGCTCATTAGTTGTGAACAGATGAGACTTAAGAATTTTCATTGGTCGATAAGATGGGAGGTCAGAGTCATCACACCTTTTTTAGGGGAATTATTGTCTACTCTAGGACTCTCTTTATAGATTTAAGTTATGTTTGTGAATCCTTATTACATTACCAAGTATGAAAATGAGCTTTCCTTTAGATCTGACAATCAACGATTAGTATGTATGAGATTTAGAGAATCTTTTATATGTATTCGAGGTTCTTCATCGATAGAGAATCATCTGTATTTGTTAGAGATTCTTGGTCAATGGTATACTTTGACACATTATATAGAAATCTCTTGGTTATTATGTTAACCATACTGGTTTTAAAGCCACTCAGTGGGGGCACTTGAAGTTTATTGTCATTCATAAGGACATGAATTATTTCATAGTTGGGATCGTACCCGTAGATGGGATACCTACGTATCCTTTGTTTTTGAAAAGGAATCAGAACCCATGTAGTTCGAGTAAAGAAGTATGTGGTTTATGCATGTTTGATGGCTCAAAGAAATATGTCATAATTACTTTTACAATCTAAGCTCACGTGAGTCAATGCTCTGTGTGAGAAACAAGAGGTATTGGTAAAACCAGACAATTGTGCCATGAAAGATGCAATTTATAAGAAATGATGTGGGACTTATGTATGTATGACTACCTAGATGAATGAATATTAGGATTTACTTCAGGGAAGAAACATGAAAACAAGGTCCATAAAGGTATATGTGCTTTATGGAGATTTGGATACTTAATTTAGGACTTAATCTTGAGAAGGATTCTCAAATTAGAGGGGACTTATGATTGGGTTTTATTCTTGAGAAGAAAGCCCAAATCAAAAGTAATTTAAGATTAATTAAGAGAAATTATGACTGGGGCATACTCCTCAGGAGGAGGCCCAGGTTAAAAGAATTTGGAATTTGGGGCTTACTCCTAAGGAGGATGCCCATATTTGGGAACATGAAGATTGGGGCTTACTCTTGAAAATGAGGCCTAGGTTAGGGGACTTGGAGCTTACTCCAAAGAAGGATGCCCATATTAAGAGAACATAGATTGGGTCTTACTCCTGAAAAGAAGTCCCATTTTAGGGGACTTGGGGATTACTCTTAAGGAGGATACCCATATTAAGAGAACATGGATTGGGGATTACTCTTGAAAAGGAGGCCCAAATTAAGGATTCTCTCATCTTAAAGGATGAGGTTGAATGAATGAAATCTCTAACCTTAGTGACATAAAGATATGTAAATCACTAGGTTTTGAGAGATGTTCCACAGAATTCCTTGCAGATAAGGAATCCAACAAGGTAGCCATGCAAAAAAGAAATGACTTTAAAGAAGGTTTTGAAGGCTAGATCTTGAATAGAAGAGGTGGATAGGCATAAGAGAGGTGAAATAGGTAGGAGAGGCACCCAAAAAAGGATTGGGCGCACAGGTCCTGCGTGGGCGCGCAAGTTCTGGTCACACACGTATACCTGCGCGACACAGGGGTACTTGCACGACGGTCAACCCTTAGGGTAATACACGGGCGATACTTGGCTCAAGCCCTTAGTACTATCCCTCTAGGATTACAGAAGAGTGGCGCACAAGTTCTATTGAAGGGATAAGACGGCACGCAAGTGTGGCCATTTCCCTTAAGGGTTGGCCACTCAGGCGTGCAAGTGTTGATGAGTTTCAACACTTAGGCCTTGTTTCCCCTGTTTAGACCTTCCATTATAGGTAAGAAATTACAATAGAAGTGTTCAGAAGACTTCCAGAAGAGACTTGGGCGACCAGAGCTCAAATATGAGTTTTGTAATTTTTCTGTCGTGAAATGGGGGTCCCACCAGGGCTATTTAGAGGTCAGGGAAGTCCCTGGGAGAAAAATCAAAGAGGGCGTGGAAGTCACCTGCGCGACAATTGAGTGGCGCGTAAGTATACTTGCATGACCATGATGAAACTTGTGTGACCCAAGTGGTATGAAATCCTCTTCCATGCATTTGTCGATTTTTGATGTTTCTGCAAAGGATAAATCACTTTGGACTAAGGTATTTCCCTTTTTCAATCATTAGACTCTGTGACGGAAAGGAGTTTCAACAGAATACAATATCCCTTCCCAATGTTTCATATCTCAACTAGATCTTCTAGGTGACAACTTCTCAAGTAGATAATTCTGTGATGCAGTGAGCTGCTGAATCTATTTATTCTAGTGTTATTTTATGGAATGTAGAGGTTTTTGTGATAGTTTGGAACCATGGAAACATGGATATAGACTTGGTTTCACCCCTGGTAATAGTCCTATAGCCATAGTTTTCAACCATGGCTATAGGCTTTTCCCTGTATCCATGCTAATACAAGCCAATATTTATTAAACCGTGAATATAACCTATAGCCATGGTTACAAACCATTTCTATAGACTTATTTTATAGTAGTGTTCCCATTTAAACTTTAAAAATCTATAAGGTACAAAAAAATCCATGTGAACCGACTCAAGGGTTTGAAAAGATGAAACTTATTTCTTTGGTTTGAAAGATATTTTATATTTTATTCCTTTTTGACAAGGATTATAGACTTTATCATTTGGAAACTCAAGTTTAGGTAGTTACTTGACTATATCTTTTCTAGTAAGATTTCTAAGTTAGTTAATGTTGTAGTGTTGTAGTCTCCCATACCAGAGGAAACATTCTTTGTGAAAGGCACCAAAGAATGAAATATTTTGAGAAACTAAATAATCTAAAATAACAACATATACATTTTCATTTATAAATGTAGTAAATACTAAATCATTTTTTGAATTGAAAACATTGCAAGCATATTTTTGAAATTTGACATGAACCCCATCATCACATAACTATGAGATGCTAAGAATATTATAATTAAGACCATAACAAAACATAACTTTGGAAATTAAAATTGAATTAGTGTTATCTATTTGAAAAAGGCCAATTATTTTCCCTTTTTGATTGTCACCAAAGGTGACATGCCCACCATCAATCTTGATATGGTTCTTGAAGCTCAAATATTCCCCTACCATATGTCTTTGAAACCCACTATCAAAGCACCCCAAGCTCTTATATGAACCCTTCAAATATAATTCCTATAAAAATAGATCAAACAAGAAAATACTTTGGTACCCACATTTTCATGGATCCAGTAACATTAGTAGTTAATGATTTGGGAATCCATAGTTTCTTTATGGGTTTCCTATAAGCATTTTGAAAAGACATATAAAAATAAAATCTATTAGATCCAGAGAAACTAGAATCAATAAATGAATTTCCAGTGCCGGAACGTGCAAAAAAAATTTCAATTCTGGGCACAAAACCAAATTTTCTAAATTTTGATACAAAATTGTTTTTAATAAAATTTTGTTTCCCTAGTTGACAACCTATAACAGTAGTATATTTTGAAGGAACATTCTTACCATGAATATCCGTTAGATTATTTTTACCTTCTGTGAATTTCTCTAAATACTTATTTAATTTCTCATTAGATAGTTTAAGTTTAGTATTCTCATTGAGAAACTAATAATTCTTTTCATTTTCAATAGTAAGTTCAGACACAATAGAAAATGAAAGAGCACATTGATTCTTGAGAGATTTATAATTATCCTTTAGTTCATTGCATGTATCCTCAGGTATTCTACAATATTCAAACTTTTATTCATTTTTCATATTTTCAGAATCAGATTTATACTTATCTCTAAAATATTTAGTGTTCTGTATAGGATATTCTATGGTTACGTCAATAGTGTTTTTCAAGAAATGCATATTGGGTTTGTCATCCTTCTCATCATGTGATGATTTTGAGTCACTAGAGCTATCCTTAGAAGCACTCAAGGTGGCCTTCATTTCCTTTTTGTACTTCTTCTCCTTATCCTCATATTTATTTTGTACTTTAATTTTGGATAGTCAGATTTTTCATGTCCTATTTTCGTGCATTCATAGCAGACTATTTCATTTGTGTCATCACCTCTCTTCCAATCCTTTTTTTAGTTTCCCTTATTTTCGTACTTCCCTTTATAACTACGCTTTCTAAAAAAATTGATATTTTTATAAAGCTTTTTTGAATCTTATGGCTAGGTGAGCCATTTCCTCATCACTATCACTCAATGATTCTTCATTGTTGGAACTTTCAGCATGAACATGCATTTTCTATTTTTCGTTAAATTTAGAAGCATTGGTTTTGAAATCCACTGACTTTCTCATTGGTTCATCATCTTGCACTCTATTAACCTTCAGTTATTTTTAAGACATCATAAAATTTCCATTATTATTCTTTATAGGTAGTTAATAAATGTCACAACATTCTCTAATGGATACTGATATCATTCTCCATCTTTCTGTAAGACATCACAAGATCCATAGGATTTGTTCCTTTACAATAATTATCTTTCCTAGTGAAATCATCATATTCAAGATCTTATTGAACCTGAGATACATATCAAATTTTTTTCATCAGGCTTCATTTTATTGTTATCATATTTAATGGTATATGTGTTAGGCCTCATTTCCTTAACATTAGTGGTTCCTTCATGTGAAATAGATAAAGTATCCCAAATTTCATTAGTTGTTTTAAATGTAGAAATCTGATTAAATTCTTAATCACCTCAAAAATAGTATAAAGTATTCATGTATTTTCAATTATTATTATAGGATGCCTTAGTGGAATCATCATATGTGTTTTTAGTAGTAGTAGTAATTTTATATTCATCAACTATAATAGACTAGATTTCAAAACCCATACTTTCTAAATGCATTTTAATTTTAAGTTTCCACTGGGAAATGTTTTTTCCATTGAAATAGGGAGGCCTATTTGTAGAAACACCTTCTTGTATATTTTACATTTAAAACAAATTTTAAAGAGTTTAAAGAACTATAAATAAATAACTAACAAAAATTTAGAGATCTTTAAAACATAGCTAAAATCACAGTTGAAAAGATGTAAAAGATTTCAGAACATAAAACCCATGATACCAAATATTGGTCAGAGTATGAAACTCAAGTGGTGGGTGAATTGAGTTCCTATAAAAATTTATATCTAAATCACTAATTAAAAATTACCCCAATTTAAAATCAAATACGACCAAGTTAACCAAAGTAGCATATTTATAAAAGTTTTGATCTTTTGAAAGATTTATCAAAGAGTTATTAGTTCTTAGTTAAAAAAATATGGATTATTATTTTAGATTTTGAAATCAAACTACTAAACCAAATTCTTATACAAAAACTATCTAGGAATAACTATAAAAACGAAGTAAAGTTTTCTGATTTAAATTAAATATTGAAAACCAAACTTTAAAAATCATAGTAGATTTTAAAAAATAGGTTCGGTATCAAGATGACACTTTGTACTCTCCACTCTGTAATCAACTTCCAGCAAGAAATTTATATAAATAAACTCGATCCACACCCTAGATTAGGTTACAAAACATCATACATTGCTATAAAATTCAACTAGACATCTTCCACAGTTTTTGTGGGAGTAAAAATTACAAAAAGGCCATGCAAGGACCTCTTCTACTGTTGTTCATGAGAGTGTGAGTTGTAAAAATATATGTTTGTGAAGATATGAATTAATCTTCCATTTTTTCCCAAGAGACAGTGTGTACTTATATAACTGAGAGATGCACACTGCTCTTATTGTAAATAATGTACACAAGTAGAGCTAAAATATTGAGAAGGGTGTTAGAAAGATATGTGTGTTTATATATGAAACTTTTAGACTCCTTGAAGATGGATTGAAGTGAATCTAGATACGAATTCCAAGAAAAAACAACAAAATAGAGGGTCGTGAATCCTTCTTTCTTCTATTATTAGCGAGATAGATATTTTCTCGAAGTATTCTTTTACACTCTTAAATTGTTGTTTCAGATGTTCTTCGATTAGGATTCACAACACTTTGTTTTTTTGAAAACTGGTAGTTCTTGTGTCATTATAAGGTACATGAGCATCTCAGTATATTTTCCCAGATTTCTTCGCTTTTCTTGTTGATCTAGATATTCCCTATATGCAGTGTAGTAGATAATCAACATGTTCTCTAGTACCTGATACCTCATACAAGTCTCTGATATCCATTATATATTGTATAAAAAATTGCACACAAGCTCATTAATATAATAAGAAGTTTTATGTTTCATAAATATTATAGTTAGAAGTAATTTTGAATTTAAATGGAAAAGAAATTAATGAAGGTGTCTCAGGGTCAATAAGTCAGTATGTCGGTGTCTTAGACTATCGGTGACTTAGTCTGTTGGTATCTGAGACTGTCAGTTGGTTGGTCTGTCAGTAAATCACTTTGTCAGTGTTTCATTATATCAGTGTCTCAGACCTATATCTGTAACTCATGATTAGTAGGTCTAGCTATCAACTACACAGCTATCGATACCTTATACTTAGTGAAATTTTGAGTGTCGGTCAGTCTCTCTATCGGTGGGTACTCTGTCATTAGATACTCTATCAGTAGCTCATCCTTAGCGAAAATTCTGAGAAGATTTTAGTAGGTTAGACATTAGTGACTTGTCATTATCAGTGACTTATACTTATCAAAATTCTATCAACATGTATTGTGATATAAACACTAAAAAATATTTTAAGATTATATGTAAACATGATTAAACAATATGTAACTTAATAAAACATAATTAAGCATGATTTGTGAGTATTAAAACTATAGATGACCAAAAATATAATAATATCTCACTTTGTGTCATCTATAATATCCATTCTTAGGAATATGTTAACTACCATATCCTTTACAATTTCCCCTAATGTGACTAAATGAACTAGGGGTCCTTATTTAGAATTTGTCTAAATTAACCCACCCATTCTTTACATGTTCCTAACTATATACTCTATATTATAACACAAATACCAAACTACCAAATCCTAGTTCATTGGTAATAAAACCTCCCAAGCCTACTTTAATAATTCTAGAGGATAGGAATTAGTGCTGAGGTATCTATAAAATCATAGGAGTCACTCCATATATAACTATCACCTACTATCGTATATCACCATCCACCATACATTCATGAAGTGTAAACTAAATAGTAAAGATCATGCTTATATAATAAACATCATAATATAATTTGTCTGATATAATAAGAACCATCAGAGTATAGGGTATGCTAATACAATATAATTATTAGGCACAACCAATTCATTGGGTAAACTGGTACATCCAGATAGGTGACATCCCAAATATTGGCAGACATAGAGTGACCATTATAAGGATCTAGATTCCATAAGATATCCATATTCTAAACCATCTATAAGTCCCTTTATAGACCATCTTATTCATCACTTAATCTGAAATAACATAGTGAAAACAACATGGAATACACATGAATGGGTGAGTATAATAATACCCGATATGGTCATCTGAAGGAGTGGATGAACCAAAAATACATATATTGATAACATGTACAAATTATAACATGGTATAGAAAACTGGAATCACCTTACATCATCAATAACATAAAAATATTTCATATTTAAACCTTTATAAGATACCCATAGCTCATCCCCTTCATGCTCTCTAAATAACAATGCTTACATTTACTAAATATAAGAAAGTAAAAACTGATCAAATATCCCATCATAGGAATATTGGATGATAATTCACCAATAATGAACTGATCATGAGAGGACAGAAGAAATATTAATCCTCACAAATTCTAGAATCATGGGGGAAATATACATCCCAACCATATGTAAGGTACTGAATGTATTTCACATCGTTAACTAGAGGAAATACACATTTACAAAGGTAACATAGTATACATATCTGGACTTCATAAAAATGCACATCTTTAGAGCTATTTCTATATACTAGATTAATTGAGTAAATATTTTTCTCTATGGGTTCATCTATATATTTGATCCTATTTTTTTCTAGAGATGTGTATTTGATGAGGGATAATATCGAGTGTATCATTATCCACCTCAATCCCTGTGTTATGGGAATAGAGGTGTATCTACACTTAGACGAATCAGTATCATCACATTTCATACCGAGGATTCTAAAGTAACCACATATCTCCCCCATACCATCTATCATATACTCAAATTGGGGAAACCACATGAACTAACCATCTTTACTTATCCCATATCAGAGATGTTGGCAGAATTACCCATCCCCAACTACCCCTAGAGATATTCAAACCATCACATCCGAGAGAAGAAGGAGAGATAGGGCATGGCCACTATCATACCACTCTAACCCTTGAAAAAGGGTGAGTTCCATCAAGATCAATCATTATATCTGATGATTGGACTTCTTCACAGGTCCTAAATCTATAAAATTTTGTTTTCTTGATGATGAAACCTAGTGGTCGACCATGGAATTTATCTCAAATTGATAACATTGATTAATTTTTCTTCATGAAGGTTATCATTAATTAATATTATTTTAGTTTTTTAATTAATTAAAATAAAGAGAATAAAATGTGAAAGTGTGTGTGTGAAGCTTAAAATAACATAAAATGAAATAATTAAATTGAAAATAAAATAAAATAAAATGCATTAAATAAAGAAAATTTTTAGGGGAGAATGGTTATTCTAGGAAGGTGAGTTAGTGGAGTCATCGTTAAAAATTATATTCTATTTTTATTCATCTTTTGTGTTATATACGATTCCCCAAAATGAACTCCATCATGTATTGTATGGGTGTCTAATGAAATCAAGATTGTCTATAATCATGATAACCACTCAACTTTGGCTTGTAAAAAGAATTTAATCACACACTACTATAGCTTTGGATTTTAAAAGTGCTATAAATATATTTTATCAGTACTAATGTGCAGAGTGCATTTAAAAGACAGTCACTTTTATCAGTTCTTGAAAAGTATTGACAAAAGAACCCAATATCATATCTTTTTTTAGCACCGATAAAGGGTTCATTTAATAATGCTAAAAAATAATTGATAAAACTTGAAAAATTATTTTTATTCAATTTTTTAGGTATTCTTCTCACACCCCACCTCCCATATCTCAGCACCATTCCTCCCCTTTTCAGCAATCTCCCACTATACACCACTCCTAATCACACATCAAGCCCTATATTCCACCCTTTTTCTACATTCTCTTACCCCCTTTGATAGTTCTTGTCAACATCCCCCCTCACTGCTCACCCACGTGCTCCTGGATTCAAACCTGAGACATTTATGTGCAAACTGAACACCCTTACCACCACTCTATCTTATTTTATTATCTATTTTATGATATATATATATTTATATTTACATTATTTATCAATATATTTATATATATTAGTATAATTATTTTTAAATATATTTATAAAATATATGTTTGTGTGTTTTTATTTATGTGTGTGTGCATGTGTTTATATATATATATATATTTACACATATGTTAGTGTATATATATTGTAACAACCCAAAATTTTATTAATAAAAATTTCTCTTGATCTAATTAAGTGTATTATTATGTAAAATGGTTATATAAAACATATTCACTTCTTTGGTTTTATGTTTTTGGATTTTAAATTATCATTAAAAATGTTTACCATTGCTAATATAGCCGTTGAATAGTGATCACATAATTAGTATAAATATAGGGATTTAAAAAATACAATTTAATTAGACAAAAGAAGTGATGGCCTCATCCAGTAGAATTGCACTATACGAAGCCAATTATTCAGAGCTTAGAAAGGAGGTAGTATCATTGGGCTTTTCTCTTGACCAAGCCCAAGCCAAGCTTCAACATGTTAAGCTTGAACGGAACCGCCTACGAGAGAAGTAGAAGTTAATAGAGATTAACACCCTAGTGATGTTATCTGAGCCTCCAAAAGAGTCTGTCACCATCACACGCCTTACCCTAAGATCTTATGCGAGTGTTATAAGGGGTTATATAACAAGACCCTTGCACTATGATTATGTACACTATTTTTTTATAGAATAATGAATATACATTAATTTTATTATTGTTACTTTGTAAATAGTTTTTAAAGAACAAGTAGTATTTTTAAATAATATTCAATTAAGAAATAAATTTTGATGAATTAATGGATGTTTTAATATTTTAATACAATAGTGTTATAAAATTACTTTTTATTAAATATAAATGATTGCCTAATTTTTAAGAATACAATTGTAAATTTTATTAAGGTTTGAAATCTGTTTTTGTCAAAACACATGAATTTTTGATAAATGTTGGTTTTTATTTTAAAAGTAAAAATTCCCATATTTATAAAATTATTTATATAAAAATAATATTATTTTTTTAATCAGGACATCAAAATTATCCAATGGTGAATTTTTCTTAATTTTCCGAGACAATCGATTTTTTTGTGTAAAAATTAAATACCGTTTATATATATAATGTGTTTTATGAAAACATAATGACCCAATAGTGATGTAATAAAAAAAATATAAAAATAATTTTCGACCAATATATGTTTTAAATTTAAAATAATATGATTTTAGGTTTGTTTGATTTATTTTACAAAGCCTTAGTGGACCCTACAAGACTTATAAACATTTTTTTCATTTTAAAATGATTTCCTTGAGAGTGTGATTCACCTACAGATTAGAAAGCCTAATATTTTAATAAGTTTGGTCATTTTCCATTTAAAATAATATTTTACACTCCAATTTGGAAAAAACCATGGGAGAAAACCATGGGATTGTTTGTGGTTTTGATTAGTTTAATGTGTGGTGTCCAAAACCTAAATAATAAATATTTCCCTCTTCTTTACTATATAAACCCACTAAATATCCATTTTATATTCACTCAATCCATTTATAGTGCGACCAACCTATTCCCTCCTCTCTGTATAATCCTCCAAAGGCACCGCAAGCTCCCAATAATCCCCTCTCAATCCTCTCCCAAGCCTTTGGGATCACACTTCCAAGTAAGGGATTTCTTCTTTTTTCATTTTTGTCCAAATTTCATTATGTTATTATAATCTTTTATTTTCAATTAAAAATGTTGGGGTATGATTTAAAACCTCCCCTATACTACCCTGCTTATTTTTAATGACAATATACCCCTCTATCTTTCATTAATGCCTCCCATGTACACCCGTTGCCATGCTGTAATTCTGTAAGGGATTTCTTCCTTTCTCATTTTTGTCTAAATTTATTTATGATGTTATAAAATTTTATTTTAAATTAAAAAAATTGGGTTATGATTTCACACCTCCCCCACACTTCCTTAATTATTTTTGAATGATTATAGTCCTCTTTATATCTCATTAATTCCCCCCATGTACACCTGTTACCATACCAAAATTCTGTAAGGATTTTCTCTCTCCTCATTTACATTCAAGAAATTATTTTATATTATGCATATAAATTACATTAAATATGTTGGGATATTATGTTCCCTGACCCAATTAATATCCATTTCATTTATAAATGCTGAGATACCCATTTATCTCTGATCAACCCATTTTATGATTTCTATTTGACATCGTTATGCTGCCAAAGATACACCAAATGTTCCATGAAAAAATCATTGTGTAAGGGAATACCATACCCATTTCTCTATCAAGGGTATTTAATTTTATGAACATATAATTTTTTATTAAGTAATCACATATATGTATTTCACATCTCTTATTCATGGAATAAATTATGACATTTAATGAATCCATGTTGTATGATCCATGTGAAACACTTATGCATGAAATGAAATGTTTATAAAGGGTGTACCCTGACAGTACTCTAATGCATTCGGTAAACATTAGTATCATGATACGTCAAGTGAAATGACGGTTTACTCATGATAATTAAAGTGAAATGAGGGTTTAATCATGCCAATGCAAGTGCAATGTGGGTTTAATCATGCTCCATGTGTAATGATCCTTGGCTCTTGCTAAAATCATGTTAAATGTGGTTGCCACATTTCCATGTTATGATAACCATACTATATCATGACTTTATGTTCATGTTTCTCTTGTGATCCATTGATATGGATTTTTTCTAACATGTACTATATTATTCATGTTATTCCTTTGTTTCTCCTTTACATGGAATTATATCTCACCCTTTTCTTTTTCATATACTCAAGTTATACCATGAAATACTAAGTACGAAGGAATTTTGTGGTCACGTAAAAGAAGTTTTCAATAAAGATGTTGTGTTTTATATTCTAAGTTGTTATGCAATGTTCATAATTTCCTAAGACACTAGACCTATCGATCCTCAGAGTTGTGTTAATTGAAATTTTATGTAGTAAATCATGTTTAAGTGTGTAATAAAGAGCAGGGTTGTTATAGTTGGTATCAAAGGATATTTTTAATTATTTTTTGGATTAGGATTAGAAAACCCTAATAAAATCCTTAGGGATAAGACTAAGAATAATAAAAATATCCTTAAATTTTGGTGAGTATATAGTAAGTTTTTTATCAATAAAATACATCCCTCTCTGGATACAAACAAGTAGAGGTGGCTCTGGCATAGATGTATCTAGGGGTAAAACCTGAAAACACTGCTTTGAGCTAGACTCAAACAGGAACTGGTGAATGACAATGGGACTTGAAACACTCTTGGGGGATATTATTTAGTAAATTTATAAGCTTACTATGAAACATTATTAAGGGAATTAAAAAATTTCCCAAAAAATATATGCTGGGAAGTAGATCATGTATAACATAGATAAGTTAAGGAAATAAATGTAATTTATAAGTTATCCCTTTTTGTCATTGGATTCACCTTTATGTGTTACCCCTAAATTTACTTTTATTCAATCCAATGGACGGTAATAGGAGGAATCAAGCTAACAACCTATGTGAAGATCAATGTGATGACTTTTTTAATGAGATTCCCAATCTGATGGGAGCAGGAATCAAAAAATTTGTCATGATACTCTCTCAGTTAACTCATTTTTTTGAATAGAAACATGGTTTAAAGGAACATTCACCCCCCTATGAAAGAACAAGAAAAAATTGATATCTTCATGATACAAAGGCCTCCTAATTTTAATGGATCATACAATCCCTCAATCAGTCAACAATGGTTCAACTTAATTGAGAATATCTTATCCATCCTTCACTGTTCTATACAATAGAAGGTACTTATGGATGCTTATCATATAGAGGGTGTAGCTAATCAATGGTGGACATTGATAAAAAATACGAAGTCTGAGTAAGATATTGAGGCGTTGGAATGGAAGGATTTTTGGAAAATTCTTTTTGATAAATATTTTCCACTCTCCCTCTGACTTAAGATGGAAAGGGACATCCTATCACCAAGAAAAAAGACAAAAAATACATCAGGGCGTATAAGGAAAACTTCACAAGGCTTTATCTATATGCCTTTGGCTATGTCATTACCCTCTAATACTAGGTTGAACAATTATTTAGTGAGATAAAACCTAATCTACAAAAATCCCTAGCGATCCGTGACTTCGAGATCTATGAAGAAATTGTCTGATGTGTCCTCAAAGTCAAAATAGAGAATGACGAATCATAGGGGTATCATGGGGTTATGAATATTAAGGTGGAATTTAATTCAAACATTTCAATGGATAAATCCAATGGTGATAAGAAATTATAGCACCCCACTTGCCAAAGTTGTGGAAAGAATCACCCAGAAAATTTCTTGAAGGGGACAAGGGAATGATTTAAGAGTAGAAGAGAAGGGAACTTGGCTATTAACCGCTAAAAAGAAAAACCTACTACTATTATAGAGGGGAGGAACACTCTATTCGACCCTCAATACATTATTCATTGCTTCAACTACAAATAACCTTGATACTTTGCAAACCATTTCCCTAAGCTAAGGATTTTCAGAGGAAACCAACAACCTCCAAGGTAGTAAGGTAGATACATTTCCATCAAAACCACCGATGCGAACCCTGAAAATGAAGTGGTGAATGGTACACTAGTTATTCATTCAAGAATAGCGAATTTACTTTTTGATTCTGGTTCTATGAAATCTTTTATATCCTGAATGTTTAGTAGAAAAATCCCAACACCAACACAATTCACAGAAATAGAGATATCAGTGAGAATGGAAAATGGGAAAATCATTTCATCCCATGAATATAACTCCTCCACTATAGTAATTTGTGGTTTAAACTTCCTTGAGAACCTCTTCATACTCACTTTGGTGGGATTTGATGCAATTCTTTGCATGGATTGGCTTTACCTATATAGAGTCAACATAAATTTCCATGAGGGGGAAATCACTCTCCATATGATGAATCGACCCCCGATTCAGTACAATTTCAAGGAGAAGGATGAATCTTACTTAGAACCATCATCTCAAGAATGGATATTTCTTCCCTATGAACACATGTATCTTGCTCAGATGATTGAGAAAAATTAAGAAACCATCCTAAAAGACATTCCTATTGTGAGGGAATTCACTGAAGTGTTTCCTGAGTAATTGCTCAGTCTTCCTCCTAGAAGAGATGTTGAATTTTGGATTGATCTTTTACCTGGGGAATTTCCAACATCCAAGAATCCATATAGAATGGCAATTGTAGAGAATAAGGAGCTAAAAAAACTAATACAAGAAAATATGGATAAAGGGTTTATACACTCAATTGATTCACCATGGGGTGAACAATTCCTCTTCACCAAGAAGAAGGATGGGTTAATGTGACTTTGCATTGATTATCGTGAGCTCAAAAAAATCATGATAATGAACAAGTATCCTCTTCCCTAAACTGATGACTTGTTCGATCAGCTACATGGAGCAAAATACTTCTCCATGGTGGATTTGTAGTCGAGATATTATCAAGTATGGGTGAAGAAGGAGGATATCCCCAA
This sequence comes from Viscum album, assembly GCA_963277665.1. Lineage (NCBI taxonomy): Eukaryota > Viridiplantae > Streptophyta > Magnoliopsida > Santalales > Viscaceae > Viscum > Viscum album. The sequence goes on from OY728148.1 coordinate 1,457,226,690, forward strand.
GATCACCTTTAGTACAAGGTACAGGCAGTATGAATTCATAGTAATGGCTTTTGGACTCCCTAATGCTCTAGAAATTTTTATGGACTTGATGAATAGAGTCTTTAGAGATTACCTTGAAAAATTTGTGGTAGTCTTTATAGACAATATTTTAATATACTCTAAAACCATGGAGTAGCATGAGGAGAATCTAAGAACTGTACTAGAGACCTTGTAAAAGGATAAGCCCTATAAAAAGATTATAAAGTGTGAGTTCAAGTTCAATGAGGTCTTATTCTTGGGTCATATTGTCACAAGCAATGAGATATCTATGAATCCCTCCAAGACAACGACAATTGAGGGATATACAAGGTCAACATCGGTGATGAATATCTATAGCTTCCTGGGGTTAGCTAGATATTATCTCTCATTTGTGATAAATTCCTAAAGATTGTCAAACCCTCTTACCAAGCTAACTTAGAAGGGATTCAAGTTTTCTTGGAGTGATTATTGTGAATATAGCTTTATGGAGTTAAAAAGGAGGCTTATCGCTATGCCTGTGCTCACACTACCCACAAGGGGACAACTTTTTGTGGTATTTAGTGATTCTTCAAAGAAGGGAATATGCTATGTGTTGATGAAAAATGATAAAGTAATTTCATATGCTTCAAGGAAATTAAAATTTCATGGGAAAAAATATCCAAAACCTGATTTAGAGTTCGTTGCAGTAATCTTCTCTTTAAAAATTTGGTGGCATTACCTCTTTGGGGAGAACTGTGAAATATATACGGATCACAAAAGCCTCAAGTATATACTCACGCAGAAAGAGTTGAACATACACCAATGAAGATGGTTAGAGATGATAAAAGACTATGACTACTCAATCCATTAGCACATTGGGAAACCAAACATGGCGGCAGATACTATAAGTAGAAAGGACCAAACGATTCTATCATTGATGAGAATTGAAAAGGATTAAATCTTCTTATATTTAATGAATATGGACATGATGATCATAAAGAAGAGAAAATCATCAATACTTTCATAAATTATTTATTAACCATCTTTTTTGGAAAGGTTTAAGGATGCTCAAATGAATTATGTGAGAATTCAGAAGAAAGTGGAAACGATCAGAAAAGGGAAATCCTCATTGTTCAATGTTAATGAAGAAGAAATTGTGATATTTAGGACAAGAATATGTGTTCCATCAAATCCAAAGTTAAATAATGAACTTTTGGATGATGTACATAGATCTACAAGAGCATTATTGGTGGTAGAACATGAAAAATGAGATCACTGAGTATAAATCAAAGAGAATGGTATGTCAGCAAGTGAAGGATGAGAGGCATAAGTATAAGGGGACGATGAAACCATTACCCATACCAAAATGAAAATGGGAGAAAATTACCATGGAATTTTTCACTGGACTTCTGAATACATCCAAAGGAAACAATTCTATCTGGGTTGTTTTGGATCGTCTTATAAATAATGCACACTTCATTGAAATTTGAGTGGATTTCTCAATAGATAAACTGACACAGATATATATAAGAGAAGTTGTAAGGCTTCATGGAGTACCAATATCTATTATATCTGGTCGAGATTCAAGATTCGCCTCTATGTTCTGAAGGAGTGTTCAACATGCTCTGAATAATCATCTAAACTTCAGTACGACTTATCATACTAAAACTGATGGCCAATCTGAGTGGACTATACAAACACTTGAGGACATGATGAGATCATTCTCAATGGACTTAAAAAGAGGATGGGATCAACATCTTTCTCTTGTTGATTTCTCTTACAATAACAGTTTCCCCTCAAGCATCCAAATTGCTCCTTATGCAGCCCTTTATGGGAAGAGGTGCAGAACACTGACATTTGGGATGAAGTTGGGGATAGAAAACTCATAGGCCTAGAAATAGTCAAATAAATGGTGGAGAAGGTTAAGACCATCCAAAAACACATTAAAGCTGCTCAGATTTGACAAAATAGATATGCTGATAATCATCAATGAGACTGAGAGTTTGATGTTGGAGACATGGTATTCCTCCGCATATCACTATGGAATAGATTTATGAAATTTAGGAAGAAGGAAAAGCTTATTCCAAGCTACATCAACCCTTTTGAGATCCTTGACCTCATTGGAGAAGTTGCCTATCCACTAGCACTCCCACTGAAACTTTATCAAGTACATGACGTATTACATGTATCAATCTTGAGGAAGTACATACTTGGCCCATCGCATGTACACAATATAGTGGTGGTACCATTGGATAATAACCTCTCATATGAAGAGGATCCGGTGATGATCTTATATTTTAGAGAAACATTTCTACAAAATATGGCAATGCCCCTCATCAAGGTTTTATGGTGAAATGAGAAGTTTAAATAAGCAACGTAGGAATAAGAGGAAGTGACGAAGCAGAGTTACCCTCATCTGTTTTAGTGTGGGAAAAGAAAATTTCAATATAAAAATTTTATAATGGGGGGGGGGAGATTGTAATGACCCAAAATTTTATTAATGAAAATTACTCTTGATATAATTAAATGTATTATTATGTAAAATGGTTATATAAAACATATTCACTTCCTTGGTTTTATTTTTTTGGATTTTAAAATACCATTAAGAATTTTTACCTTTTTTAATATAGTCATTTAACAGTGATCACATGATTAGTATAAATATAAGTCTTTAAAAAAAATCTTATTTACTCAGACAAAGGAAGTGATGGCCTCATCCAGTATAATTTATCCATATGAAGCCCATTTTTTGGGGCTCAGAAAGGAGGTAGCATCACTGGAATTCGCTCTTGAGCAAGCCCAAGTCGATCTTGAACATGTTAAGCTTGAACAAAACCACCTACAGGAGAAGTGGAAGTTAATAGAGATTACCTCCCGAGCGATGTAATCTGAGCCTTTGCAAGACTCTTTCACCATCGCACACCTTACCCTTAGGTATTATGCGGGTGTTATAAGGGGTTATATAACAAGACCCTAGAACTAGGATTATGTGCATTATTTTTGTATATAATAAATAATATACATTCATTTTATTATTGTTACTCTGTAAATAGTTTTTAAAGAAAAAAATAGTATTTTAAGTTAATATTCAGTTAAGAAATATATTTTGATGAATTAATGGATTTTTTATTATTTTAATAAAATAGTATTACTAAAATATTTTTTATTAAATATATATTATCATATAATTTTTATGAATACAATTGTAATTTTTGTTACGGTTTGAAAGCTGTTCTTTTCAAAACCCATGAAATTTCAATAAATATCAGTTTTTATTTTAAAATTAAAAATTCACATATTTATAAAATTATTTAGATAAAATGAATATTTTTTTTGGAATCAGGATGTCAAAATTATCCAACAGTGAATTTTTCATAATTTTCTGAGATAGTCGAATTTTTGGGTAAAAATTAAACACCATTTAAATATATAATGTGTTTTATGACATCATATTGACTCAATGGTGATGTAATAAAGTACTATAAACAAGTTTTTCGGAAAAAATGTATTTTACCTTTAACATAATTCAATTTTAGGTTTTTTGATTTATTTTAAAAAGCCTTAGTGGACCCTCCAAGACTTATAATACATTTTTATATTTTAAAATTATTTTTTTGAGAGCGTGAATCAAATCTATATAAGAATGCCTAATATTTTAATAAATTTTGCCATTGTCCTCATAAAATAAATTTTCCAACTCCACTTTGAAAAAAAACCATGGTAAAAAATGGTATGGTTTTTGGTTTTGATTAGTTTAATGTGTGGTGTCCATAACCTAAATAATAAAGAATTCCCTCTCATTTCCTATATAAACCTAGTAAATCTCCCATTACAATTCACTTAAATAATTTTGAGATCAACCAAACCCTGAAATAATCTCTCTATAATCCTTCCATGTCTCCCCAAGCTCCCAATAATCCTCTCTCAAGCCTCTCCCAATCCTTTGGGATCACACTTCCAAGTAATGGATTTCTTCCTTTCTCATTTTTTTTCCAAATTTTTTTATGTTGTTATACCCCTTTATTTTCAATTAAAAAATTTTGGGTATGATTTAAAACCTCTAATATAATTCCATAATTATGTTTTAATTATGAGATACCCCTATATCTCTCATGAATTCCTCCCATTTACACCCATTACCATGCCAAAATTCTGTAAGGCATTTCTTCCTTTATCATTTTTATCCAAATTTATTTGTGTTATTCCACCATTTTATTTTCAAATAAAAATTTTGAGGTATGATTTAAAATCCCACCATTATTTACTCCTTATGTTTTAATGATGATTTACCTATTTATATCTCATTAATTTCTCCCATGTACACCTATTACCTTGCCGAAATTCGGTAAGGAATTTCCCTCTCCTCATTTACATTCAAGAAATACTTTTATATTATGCATATAAATTACATTACATATGTTGGGATATTATGTTACATGACCAAATTATAGTAAACTTCTTTTATAAATGATTATATACCCCTTTATCTTTCATCAAACCATTTTATGATTTCTATTTGACCTCGTTATGCTACCAAAGTTACACCAAAATTTCCATGCCAAAATCATTGTATAAGTGAATACCATGCCCATTTCTCTACCAAGGGTATTCAAATTAATGAAAATGTACTTGCTGACTTATGACTTAAATTTATGTGTTCCATATATCTTATTCGTGGAATAAATTATGAAATTTAATGAATCCATGTTGTATGATCCATTTGGAACACTTATGCATGAAATGAAATGTTTATAAAGGGTGCGCCCTGATAGCGCTCCAATGAATTGGGTAAAGATTATTATCATGATACATCAAGTAAAATAAGGGTTTAATAATTCTAATTCAAGTTCAATGAGGGTTTTCTCATGCTAGTGCAAGTGAAATGAGGGTTTACTCATGCTCCATGTGCAATGAGACTTGGATCATGCTAATATCATGTTAAATATTGTTGCCACATTTCCATGTTATGATTATCATGCTATATCATGAATTTATTTTCAGGTTTATCTTGTGCTCTATTGATATTCCTATTTCCTAACATATACTATATTCTTCATGTTATGACTTTTTTTATCCCTTGCTGGGCTTTATATCTCACCCTTTTCTTATGAATGTCCTCAGGTTATCCCATGCAATGATAAATAGGATAAAATGTTGTGGTCATGTAAAATATGTTTTCAGTAAAGATGTTGTGTTTTAAATTTTAAATTTTTATGTAATGTTCATAATTTCCTAGGACACTAGACTTCTCTATCTTCAGAGTTGTCTTAAGTGCAAGTTTATGTAATAAATCATGTCTAAGTGTGTAATAAAGAGAAGGGTTATTATATATATAATATATATATACATATATATATATATATTTAAATATATCATATACTAATATACATTTACATATATTAAAATATATATAAATATAAATATGTTTATTAATACACATATATATTAATATATAAAAATTATACATAATTTTTTTGGATATATATATTCATAAGTTGTTATAAGGTAAAAATTGGATAAATTTCTAAATAAAATCAATAATAAATGTTCATTTACATATCTTTATATATTTAGAAACATATTTTATATATAAATATTTTTAAATATTTATTTATATAGTTGAATTTTTATATGTAAATATATAAAAATATGTATATATATATTTATATATAAATAACACTATAATATTAAAAATGTTAAAATTTGAACAACATAGTATCCATATTAATGTGAACATAAAGAATAATTTTTGTCTCCACTAAAAAAAATAGAAGACGACCCTATTTAAAAAAACTAAAATTCCATATAATATTCAAAATTTAGTGTATCCCAACTAAAAACTCAGTTTTGGGGGGCTTTTTTGACCTAGAAAAAAAAAACAAGGATATGGGTTCTCTATAATCTAGGTATTGTATAACTATTCATAGTCTTCAGTTAGACACCTCATAGAGCTCATATGGACACTCGGATCAAGTATTATTTTGTTTTGGAGATAAAGTAATGCTTTCAACTTAAGAAATTAATTAATATATTAATTTTTTAATCATTACATTTTGTTAAATATATATTACTCAATACTAATAATCATATTATTAATTAATATAATATTTTTAATTGTTTATTAAACCATTTTTCACTAAATATACTATATATTAAGTTTAAAATATACATTTAGTATTATCTAAATCATATTTAAGCTAATATATATATATATATAATTTATTATATTAAAATATGAATTTTAATATGTGATTTTTGTATAAAAGTAAAATTTATCCGTGCTGAAAAGGAGTTTATAAAGAAAGTCTTTGTTATTTCTAAAAAAACATCAATAAAGGATGTATTTTATTAGTGCTAAAAAATCACTGAGAAAGAGTGCCTTTAATTACCACTAAAAAATAACTGATGAAAGGAAACCTTCGTCAATGATTTTTTTAGCACTAATAAATTTTAGGTCTTAATAAATTGAAATTTTTAGTAGTGTCATGTCTCCCAAGTGCACATAAATTCATAATAATTTAACTTCACCCATTGTGTTATTGAAATCCTATCATGCACTAATAATATATATGATATGTAGAGATTAATAAGGGAGTTATAAATGATTTTATGATGGAAGGAGCAAGTCATGAAAAACAAATACTGCGATAAAACTATCCATCCTATGATAAATCATTCTACAACCACATTTATAATTCATAAAAATATATAATAAATATAGGATTTATGAAACACCCCCCTCAAATAAAAAAAGAGTCACTTATGTATCATAATGGAGAAAAAGAAGAGATGGGAGGAAATAGAAAATGGTGGAGAAAAAAAAGGAAATAAAGAATAGATGGAATTGAAATGGTTATTAAAATGAAAGAAAAATACATAAAAAATTAAAATAAAAAACCCTAGAATAATATATCAACTATAAAATTATAGGGTCACTACCAAATCCCATTGAAGAGAAACCCCCAGCCTTGTATTCTAGACTCATAAACCTAGATGCCTCCTTCCCTTTTATGGATAAACATTAGTGGATTTATGCATGGTATGGACATCATGTTTCTCATCCGAAAAGAGTGGAAGATTCCATGTATTATGTAGTGTGTGAGAAGATTTAAAAAAATATCCATATTCTAAAACCCACTCCCCCTGTATGGAAAACCCACATATATTACCACACTACCCCAAAGAAATTTTATTACTTTATCATGAATAAGAGACACATGGGGGTGTCTTTTTTTGTTCATGCTACTTTTTGAGATGCACCTTTGTGCATCCATTTTATCCAGTCATGATCCCTTAAACCCTATTTAAAATTCATTTTTTTCTTGATTCTATCCATGTTTAATCAGAATTATTTCATCAGTTGTGGTGATTTAATCTTGCATGAATATGTTGGAAATACAAAGGAGTAAGTAATGCATGGATAAATCTGGGCTTCCATGGGTCCTGGATAAAAATAGGCGAGCTTAGGAAGAACATTTTATGATTATTTTATCAGAAATAAATGGAATGAAATAAAAATAAAATAAAATTAGATCCTTATTTCATGGATAACAAATAAAAATACAAGAATAACCCCTCTTGTTCCTACTTTTATTTCTCTCTCTTAGAAATCCCAAGGCTCTCACAATACAAAGGATCCCTATGGGTCAGAATTAGATGATTCAAGGAAGATCCTCAATGAATCCTTATATATCCATTATTGATGCATTTTATTTAATGAAAAAGATATTATACTTATTCAATATATTTTTTCCCATTTGATATTTTATACATTGATACCATTCAACAAATGAATTATGAACAACACATGAACCTACTGTTTGAAATTACATCAATTATCTCCCTTAATATAAAAACCATTAGATAATTTGAAAAATTCTATTTTATATCATTCTACCACCATTTTTAAAATTTCCACTAGGTTCTCATTCATCTAGATCATCACAAGCCACAAATATTTTCAATCTTTTACCTCACATATTCAATGATAGAAAATATTGATATTATTTTTCTTTGAATGATATACAGAGTTCCTGATTAATTAAAAACAAAATTTACCATCATAGTGAACCATATATTCCTTTTGGATTAATCCAATCTCTTGGAGAAAATGATTTAGCCATAGTATCTATTTTTCAATATCTACAGTAAAAATGTACCTTTATTTTGTTATAAATAAAGTGATGCACATTTAAAACCTCAAATGTCATGATACAACTTATCCTATAGAAGTATAGATGTATCCTAATATATAATTCATACTATCAGGATATACATCCATATATACATATTTATTCTTTCCAATAGTGGATCAACTCCCCCATATCACAAAAATTTATTCTATGTGCCTTTAAGATACATCAGAATCCACTTTACTATATCCCAGTGATTCTTCTCAAGATTGGGGAGAAATAGGTTCACATTCACCACTACATGGGAAATGTATGGCCTCATACACACCATAACATGCATTATAAATCCAATTGTTTAGGGGTTTGATATCATCTCTATGTACTAAATTTATTCCTTATATGATGGACATGAAATATTTCTCAAATTTACATGACTTGAGAAAGGAATTATAATTGGTCTTTCTCTATCCATGTTTAAATATTTTATAACACATTCAGATAATTATACTAATATATCCATAACAACCACCTCTTTCTTTCATCAGTGACCTACATCCCCAAAATATGTTGATCCACTCCCATGTTTTTCATATCAAAAGATGTTGATAACTACTTATTAAACTAATTGATCTTTGTTAAATCATTACAAATGACCAACATGTCATCTACAAAAAATATAAGAGAAATGATGCTACAATATTTACATATTTGGAAGTAAACAAACTGGTTTTCCTACATCCTCTTGTATCCATAACTCACCATGAATGGGTAAAACTTTATATACCAATATCATTGAGTATGTTTCAGTTCTTACATGTTCTTATTCAATTTTATAATTAGGATTTATTGTCTAAAAACCTATAAACCTTTAGTATTCTTTATGTATATCTCCTTATTAATGTCTCTATAATGAAAATATGTATTCATTACTAACTACTCAAACTCTAGGTCCAAGCTATCCAAGAATTCACAAATTAATTATATTGAAGCCATATTCACCAAAATTGAAAAGATACCACCAAAGTTATATCCCTTCTTTTGAAGTATTCAATTGACACTAACTAAGATTTATATTTTACTTACTTTCCATTTCCATTATTCTTCATCCTGAACAACCATTTTTCTATTGGTACCTTTTTACCCTTGGTTATTTCCACCAAATTATATGTCTTACTTTTCAATGATCCATATCATCCTATATTACATGAATCCTCTTGAGTTTTATAGATGAGATATTTATTCCTGATATCCTTATAGATCACAATTATTAGTCAGCAATAGGTAATTAGTTTCCATATATATTTTTGATGCATTCCTTCCTTGTGTATATCTATGAACGTTTGAAATATTAGGTTTGGGTGGAACACCATCACTAGGATCCTATAATGGTTCTACAACTTTTAAGGATAGGTTTGAGTGCCCCCTTCCCAATATATTCCTTCACGACCTCTTGGTTTTCTAATGATGAGTCTTCCTGTACCTCACTCTCTTTAGTGGTTGGTGGTACTGATACTGGTGTTGGATCATAAATTTATTCCTTAAAACATTCTCTCTGAGATATTCTAGAATTTTTTATGTCTTCTATCATCTAATTCTGATGGAATTATACTTCTATACTTATGATGACCCTATTATAATTTGAGTCCCAAATATTGTATCCAAACAACTCATATCTATAGAAAATGAAGATTCATGTAGTAAATCTCTCATTTATCTTCATCCAAATATTTTTGGATACATGTGAAAAAGGAAAACATCAAAATACTTGTAAATGAGATTAAGAGAGATGTTTAGTAGACCATTTATTCTATGGAACTTAAAAATATTGGGGGATTGATGGTGATATGTTAATGAGGTAGCATTAAACTCAAACAACTTCTCCTTAAAAAGGCTTAGTAACCTTATCCAAACTCATCATTCCCTTGACCTTCTCTATTATGGTTTTATTCATCCTTTTTGTAACTTAATTATCCCATGTCAGATGTTTTATATCCTATAACAAGAATAAAAACCCCTAGATGTATAATCTTATACATTATCTAAATGAAGACAATTCATATTCCTTCTAGTTTCATGATCCACTATAAAGTATAATATTTTGAATTAATCTAGTAATTGATCCTTTTTCTGAAGGAAGAAAATATGCACAACTTGAGATGAATAATTAACAATGGTTATGAAATATTTATTACCTTCTAGTGATTACACTTCCATGGTACAACATACATCAAAGTTCACTAGATCATGTAACTTTGATATACTTGATGAAGTAGTACTGAATGAGTCTCTATGATGATTTATGTTTAAGAAGTAGTTCTAAGGATCTAGTGAAACATCATTTTCAACAAAGTTGTAATTCTTCTTCATCAATGATGATAGCCCATTTTCAATGATGTGGATGAGTCTACTATGCCATAGATTGGATGAAACCTCTATAAACACTACATTGAGTATGTATGTACAAATATTCACATGAGTTTTATACAACATACCACAAATGTTTCCTTAGAAAATGATGATGGTTACTTTCATAGTCTTTCATGCTCCATTGCGAAAGATATTGTTATATAATCTTTTATCAAAGGCTACCCATGATAATAAGATGTAGTGAAGGATTTTATAATTATGAATATCCTTTAACATGATTTTATATTCAACATTAGTCTTGAATTGGATATCACCCCTTTTGATGATCTTTGGTGATCTGGTATTCCCAATCCTGACTACTCCAAATTCCTCAGCTTGATAAGTTATGAAATAATCATGATGCAGAGTGATGTGGTATGTTGCTACTATATTGACCATCCAATCTACATATTTTATTGATGTGCTAATTTAATTCTATTCTTTATCTTTGTATGAAATTGAAATTTCTCTAGTTATATTCATGTGCACATCCTCATTTATTCATTCCTAGTTACCTCCTTTTCCCTTCTATTGTAGTAACTTTTGGTAGATCTTCTCCAAGTTTCCCGCTAGACCACAATGCTAGAATTTGTATATTAGCCTCCTTCCATCCATGAAATTTTCTTTACTCTTTATTTTAATTCATATTAATTCCACTCAACCACATACTTATTATATGACTCACTTTTCCTGGATGAATTCTTGTGTCTGATTATATCTTGAGCCCTTCCTACATGACTCCTCATTGAACAATGAATCATTTACCATTACCTTAGTAAGTTTTTCTCTAGGAACTTAGTTTCTTAGGGATACCACCGGGGTATCCCAACTATCATTAAGTGTGAAAATTAAGTGGATCATATGATCTTTATCAGTAAGAGTCTTACATGAAGCCACTAGTTGATTTAATAGGATCTGGAATTGGATAGTGTATTCAAATATAGAGATCCCACTCTATAGTCGAAGATTCATTAACCACTTTAATAATAGAATATTGTTTTGAACAATATTTTATTGGTAAATATTCTTGAATTTCATCATGATTTCATACAATATAGTCACTTGAGAATTATTGTGATAGATGTTATGATTGATCCATTAGAGGATCTGACCAACCTTCTTCTTATTCAACATCTTCCACTCAGTTTCCTTAGTGGCATCATGGAAGACTTCATTGTTCTCAATAGTTTCAATGATATCCCTGACATTAAGAATAACTTCTATTTTATACTTCCAAATATAAAAGTTTAATGAAATTAAACATTATCATTTTTCCCATGGATGACCCCACTATATAATTACAATTCTACAATAATTGAAGTTGAATTTGGAATAATTGAGCGTACTATTGCATCTAGAATGGTTGAAAATGGTGAAATTGACTCATGTATTATCAAACTCAGACACTGATTGATCAATATATGATTAAAATGGTATCAAATATGAGATTTAATAATGAAATGTCACACCAAAACAGATTCTAAAAAACGCATTGGAAAATTCACTAACATCGAAAGAATATCATTTTATCCTTTTCTCACCAAAGTTTCACCACCATCCTAGGATATTATACCATTTATTTTGTTCATAAACATATAATAAATAGAATGGGTAGAGAATATAAATTTTATTTTATAAAAAAGGTTTATAATCACCACCAATAAAAACCACCTCCCACTCCTTCCTTTTTTCCCTACTTAGAGCTCTCAAGGATCTATGAATTGGATGATCTAAGGAAGATAATTAAGTCCTCCTAAAATTGTTATGGTTTATGAATTTTAAATTAACTGAAACACATAAATATTGGATATATAAGGAGGCCCTAAGGATATTTCTTAGATCATCCATTTTATAGAGCCATGGGAGCTCTAAGTGCTTGAAAGAAAGTGTAATGTAGATGAGGGTGTTTCTCGGTAAAGATAATAATCCTTTTTAATGTAATTTATATTATATACCCATTCCTTTTCATAGTGATCAGTGAATCAAAACATCATGGATTGGTGATCATATATATGCTAGTGATGGTGTGGAAGAAGGATATGGGAAGGAATTGGTGAGGTTATGTTTTGAGCAGAGGAGTTTTAATATGCATACTATAGGAAGTTTATAAGAGAGATAGACCACAAGAGATGATTTATTTGGGCCTAATTCCTAGCAAAGAGGATGATGTTTATGTAGATTATTTTATAATAGAGATCAAACATATATGAAGCAGAGTTTCTATCTAGGAAAGGCTATATAGTGTATAGTGCATGATCTATAATGGTTTATCATTATATAAGTAGTTTGACCATGAATTGTAATGAACCAAACTAGGTTGATTTGACATGTCAGCCAACTTGGTCTGCTACATAGACTAAAGGTAAATCTTGATCCCCATAAGCTAGAAACTAGTCCCTTTATCTCATACGAAAAACTATTGGGAATGATTTCTACCACAAATCATAATAAAATTAATGTGGATTATATACCAAGGTCTAACATGGATTGTCCTAATATTGGACATCCATGTTGCATCAAATATATGAGAAATCAAAACAAATGAACATCTCAAATGGGTTATAACTAAGAACATTGATCCAAACCATTTTCATAAATACAAATATTATCCATAAAAAATGAAACAAAATATCATAACCATATATAAGAAATATATCTAAAAGAAGGTATAATATGACCGATTTGTTAGACAAGATAACAAAAAATAAAAATTAAAAAGCTCAACAAACTTGATCAAGCCCAAAACCACCTCCATGAAGCCTATGATTTCTCTCTACTTCCCAAATCAAAAAACCTCAAACTCAAGGATAATATCTTAGTCTAGATGAAACATATAACCTACAACATATAGGAACAAGATAAATAACAAAGTAGGTCACCACCTGCCGAAACTATGCAATTATTTTCATAAGGAAATTCATATTTTCAATTTTGAAAATAAAACTAGAAAGTAGACTTTTGGAAAATGAATATGTGAGAAACCAACATCAAATATGATATATCTTTATAAAACACTCTATTTTTTTCTAATAACAAATAAAAACTTTGAAAACATTTTATCAACCTAAATTTTTTTTAAAGATAAACACCCATTTTGAAATCTATTTTAAAAACCCAAAAAATAATATTGAAATTCAAAATGGGGTTTCAAAAAGTATTTAAAACCCATTTAAAAGGAAACAACCCAAACATAATGGATCAAGGATGCACAAAGAGGAAACCATAATTCTAATGATAGACAATATAGATAAATTAGATAAATGTGGAATAACAATACATGTAGAGGAAAGATACAATCAAACATAGGAGATGAATCCCCTATATAAAACACCAATCAAGAAATGAATTTGTTATGTAATCTACAGTATAAAGCTAACACGAGTCACATCTCTCTTTATTAATATCCAATAGATCAAATATTAACATACAAATATTCTAAACAAAAATCCATCTAACTAGCCCCAGAATCCTCATTGAAAAAACACGTTGACCTACTTACAATAATTACTATAGGGACACTAAAAAATGTGAAATAACTAGTGAAAAATAGTATTATACTCCCCACTTTATACCTGGGGTCTCATTACCAATAAGAAAATGCGGCGAGTGAACACAAAATCCAATATCATTGCATAAGGAATAATAAATAACTCTCCATCACCTATATCACCTTCACATAGAATAACCCCTTTTCACATCATAAATATGTCTAATAAATAAAAACATTACTTAAATAAGGAGAAAAAATAATCATTTAGTGATAAAAAATAAACATATTGGAAAGAAATAACCAAGGGGAAAACCAAAGGCTCTCACAATATTTGAAAAATACTCTTTATAAAGTAATAACTATGAATTTTCTATAATACATGGCTTAAAATTACAATCCCCTTATATTTTATAATACACCACTTCAAATATCCTTTAGTAATTGATTCAAACTATATATATCATTTAAAATTTAAATCCACAGTTTAAAACATGGGTCTCCCCTTTGAAATTCAAAAAAGGCGAAAGTCCTTCAATTTCCATCAACCATAATTTAAAGAGCCATAATAGGGTTTTCAAAAGCAGAAAAATGGAGAAATAATTTTTAACTAACATTTAAAATTCATAAAAGAACCTATTTTTAAAACCACTTTTAAGTCAAGACCTCATTATAAAAAAAATAACTCATTAAAACATAGTTTTTATTCTTTGAAAACCAAAGCTGGATCAATGTTCAACACATGAAATAAAAAATACTTCAAAAATAATCATCAAAATTTAAAAAAGGTCTAGAATATTAAAACATTCCATTTAAAACATAAAACATATAATTAAGTAGAAAAACCATTTATTCTAGGCACCAAATTAATGTAAATGATTTAGAAAAATTATATAGATATAACATATATTTACAATTTTAATAAAAAGTGATTTAAAAATCACAAATAGACATTGAATAAATAAATTAAACAATTTTATAGAGACACCTACTTATAAGAACTGTAAACTAGTCCACAACATGTCACCTTCATCGAAAACCACTGGAACAAGAAAGTATACAAAATCTAAAGACCCTAGACACCGAAATCCTCACCATTAGGTCTACCCAATACTCTGTATTAGACATCATAACCTTTGATATTTGCAGGTGAAACTAAAATCCAGAGAGAATAGCAGGGAAAGGAATAAAGAGGAAAAAGATGAAAGATTTACCATGGAATCAATTGAAATCCACCCAGAATAAGTTGGAAATAAAAGGTGAAGGAGGATGTGACTCATCCTTGGATCCCAATTGTCAGTCGAATTGCGTGGCAGAAGAAAGGGGTATAATCTCACTTAAAATAAAGAGATATTTTTTTTTGTAAAAATCACTCTTTAAACGATTCTATGTTTTGTGGAAGGTTTTCTAAACCTTGAAACAACCGTGCAAGAGTAACCATACACATAAAATATCCCACATGATTCTTATAAATCACTACATATTTTAACAAACTATACTGAAATTGTGTAAAAACACAGTCTCTCCCTGATAGTACCCTCTACACGGGAACCATTCAATTACCACATACTATACAGGTAAATTGTAATACACCCAAGGAACCACAAAAACTATGAATTTATCACCATAAAATTATCAAGTTTCAAGGTGATTCAAGATAAGGAAAATAACACAAATTTAACAATATAGTGACATGTGGGTGTCATATTTCTCCCCAGAATTCCACTTCATACCCCTAAAAAGTCTATAGATGAAAAATCAAAGGTAAATGGTAACTAAATATCCAAATATGAAAAAATAAAGAGTATTTCTAATCACAATACAACCTAGAAACTAAGATCTTGATATCTTTAAAATGTTCAAACCAATCATCCATAAATATTTCTAAGGTTATACAAGAGTAATTAAACACAAACCATAAACCAAAAGTCCTACAAAGAAAGGGAGACGTAACATAGTATCCATACCATTAAAAATTACTCTAACATGGTGATACCCAATGAAAATATTGAGAGGTGGATCCTAAAAAAACAAACAACCACGAGAGAAACTCACTCTCAAACCACAAGCACTTACAAACCAAAATATGGAAGAATGAATGTATGTAGCGACAAATAAATGAAAAAGGATCTAACTTTGGGGCATAAATTTAATGGATTTACTAGGGTCATGAGATGTATCACCCACAAATTATGAATCCATAATAACTCAATGTAGTCACCAAACTTTTCATAATATCAACTGGTAAATCACCCACCCTAATTATCCATTTATGCACATAGATTTCTCCTCATGTCCAACTAGTGAGAATTTTAAAATATCATGAATACCAACTAGACAAAACCAAAATTCTAAAAATATACATTCACCAAGATGATGAGGGAAATTTAAATCATCTCTCTCATAACCATAAAAAAAATACATGATGTAAAATGATATTCAAATCCATCCATAAGAAACATTCCACAAAGAACCATCTACTAGATTCCTAAATCACAACAATAGAAGCCCAAAATCTCAAATTTATTATAACCATCGACCAAAATGTCACAAATCAAGCATACAACCCCAAAAAATATCAAACCCTATAACTCTTCAAAAAAAATCATATTAAAAACTTGTAAGGGATACCTAATCATCCAAAATAGATAAAAACCATGATTCTTTAAAAAAGGAAGACTTAGAGTATATTTGAGACCCACAATTGAAGCACACAAGACACCTATTTTTTCCTTTGGGAAGAGCTAGAGTTTTGTTATGGTTGAATCTAAACTATCTACATTCCCAATACAAAATTGTCTCACTTAAAAAACATAATTTCAGGCTACCCTCATTCATATTCAATGAATATAGGGCATCTACCAACACTATATTCCCAGATTGGAAAGATTCCACCTGTGTGGATTCCTCAATAACCTCCTAAAAGGATTTAAGGATTGAAAAACAAATAGATAGAAAAAAACATGGGAAAAGACCAATTCTAAATAAATGATATTTCTCAAAATCATTTAAAACTATTCCTAGAGAGAAGAATACCAACTCTAAAAAGTGATCGACATAATCTATCACTCATCACACACCCTGATGTAGGGTCACAATATTAAGGGATCTCTATACTATCAAATCCTTTAGATAAAACCAGTAGAAAATAACCATATAGAAAACTTCCAAGATATACCTTCTCATAGTTGAGAAGGTACCATAGACTCTAACAATACTTGACTAGATCTGATATGAATGCTCACTCCAACTCTCACCCTTGAATATTTAAGTGTCTTGAGAGAATTAAGGTTTCACTAAACCCCTTACGACCACCTTACCACTTAAATTGATTCATGATTACCACAAAATGATGGATGATGCGTAATTAATAAGTTCATGATAGTGTGCAAGATAAATTAAGGTTTCAAGTCCATCACTCTACTTAGAGACTGGGTAGATTCTGAAACTGAAGAAATTCCTTGCAATAGATGAGAGGATTCACCAGAATGATTATCCTAAAAGAAAATCCTTATAATTTAAATTTTCACCATTATGAGATGAATACCATAAAAAACATTATATATGAACAACATCAATTTGTTCCTTAAAGATGAAACCAACAATCCCATTTTATTCTAGGGATAAAAACCAAAAATAGAAAGCCACCACAATAGAACACATCAAATTCATTTCAAGAAAATAAACATTCATTTCAAAATCACAAACTTTTGCCAATGAATTATGAAAAAACACTCTACCGAGACACGTGATTTAAAAAATAACATACCATTTTTGAAAACAATGTAATCTTGGTGGAATACGCATCACCAAATCAAGACATATCACAATAGTCTAATTTTACTAGATTAAAATTTCCAACAAACACCAAATATTGAAACCAAAACAAGTACACCATTTCACTTTGAAATAAACCATATTTGGGAATAACTTAAATTGAAAATTAAAAACATCCCATTTTTACTTTTTTAAACACTTTTCCAGATTACCATAAGAGAAACAACCAATTTATAAAACAGTTCATGTAATCCAATAAAATTTTATCTCTTTTTAATAACCCATGAAAAAAAATTTGAAATTAGTATTTCAAAACAATCACCCATTAAAAAACATTAAAAATAATAATTATTAAGGAATTAAACAAAACATTAAACAAAGTCCATAGAGAACACATATAAATAGCATAAAACCCTCTTCAATCCATATTTATGAAATGAGAATCACTTTGTAATGAACTAAAATTTTGAATAATATTTTGTTTCCTTAAAATGTATGTCTTTATATGTCATAATAAATAAAAAATATATAATTATAAATGAAATTAGACCATTGGATTTTGACCATTATATGACCATGTTTCAATATGACCATTAGAAAAAAAAATAATTTTTAATGTTATAATTTTTGTTTAAAATATAAATAATAATGGATAATTAATGCATAAATAAGAGTCGATGGGCTCATCTAGTAGACTCGGGCCGTATGAATCCCATCTATCAGAGCTTGTAAATGAGGTAACATCACCGGGGTTTTCTTTTATACAAAGCCCAAGCTGAGCTTCAACATGTTAAGCTTGAACGTAATCGCCTATAAGAGAAGTTCAAGTTGATATAAATCACCACTCATACAATGTTGTTCGAGCCGCCCCAATATTCCATCACCATTGCACACCTTACTCTTAGGTCCTATGCAGGTGTTATAATGGGATATGTAATGAGGCCATAGTTACTTTGTGTAATCCCTTTATGAAGAAAATCTTTATTCCATCTTTCCTATTTTAAGAATATTTTTTCTTAATAAAATCGAATTTATAAATTAATTATTTTCAGAAAGAATTTGTATAATCTAGAAAAGATATAAATATTTATAATAAACTATGAAATTATGAATAATTATTATTATAATGAAATAGTATTATAAAACCACACATGTTTAATTACAAATGATAAAATAATTTTTTTCCATAAATTTTACTATGTATTCATTATGCATTTTATGTCTGCTATTATTTTTAATAAATGATTATTTTTAAAGTAAAAAGAAAAATTTATCTTATTTATATATTTTCAAGATAAAATAAATTTCATTTTTTAACTCATAATGTTGGTATTAGGTTATAGTGAATTTATGATATTTTTATATAATATTTTGTTTTTCAGTGAATAGTAAAAATACAGTTTTGAGTTTCAGTGTGTTTAAAGACATAATGATGTAATAATGATGTAATAATGATGTAATAATTCTGGTAGAAACTTTAGGAATAAAATATGTTATTAGGTTTCCCAAGTGACTAATACCATGGGGAAGAACCATGGGCATGCCCATGGTTTTTCATATACCACTAGTGAGGTGTCCCTTGGAAATTAATAAAATATTCCCTCACTTTTGCTATAAATAACAACCCATTAATTCATTAATTTCATTAAAAATTCCTCCTTAATAAATATCTATTATTTTTTTTCTTCCAAAGAATTCCCCCCAAGATTCCCTCAAGCCCCCAAGGTCGCAACCTTGGAGTTTTTGAAGTTACTCTTCATGGTAAGGGAACTTTTCAGTCTCCTCTTTTAGTCAAGACTTATTTTATGTTATGTATATTAATTTACAATTTATTATGTTGGGATATGTTATTTGTTATACTTATTGCTCTCCATTTTATGTCCAAATTATGGGAGACCCTTTCTGCTCTTATCAACCGATTTTATGAATTTTTAATTTACGTTGTTAGGCTACTGAATTTTCATAAGGAAATTCTCATAGTCTCTTTTTCTATTTATGTTCTCTTCTATGTGGTATTTATTTCATGTTTTTATTCCACATTATTATTTACATTTTATTATATACCTATACTATATTTTTATTCTCTTATTAATGGGTTACCTCTATCCCCACTCTTTTTAATGTTTTTTAAAACCATGTTGCATAACCATTATGTTGTAGAATTTTCATCTCAAAACCTCTATCATTTTCTTAAGAAATTATCTTATTTTATTTATGAGAATAACCAAACTTATTTCATTTATAGGGTTATTAATCATGAAATAAAAATGATTTATTTTATTCTATAATTGACACACATAAAATCTTCATTCCCTTTTAGTGGGTTATAAATGACATAATAATCATGTTTTTGAAAACTTTTTAAAATGCCATGATTTTGTTATGAAACCCATATATTGTTTTCTATAAAAGTTATTTGTGAAATGTTTTATTATGATATATGTGGATCATATGAAAATAAATACATATTAAGGGTTCTCCCTGATATCTATCTAATACATTGGGTAAAGAAATTAATCTATATAGATAAGAAGTTTTATGATACCTTGGTGAATAACCTTGGTAATTTTTTTGAAACCTTGGGGATGGACCTTGGTTATATGACTATGAATCTATAAGTTAAATGTTGTATCCAAAATTTCAAGTTATGTTTCAATTTATTATTATTATGATATGCCTCTTTATCATTCCTTTATGATATTCCCCATGTTCTTATTGATATCACTCAAGTTCACTTGTAAACTGTTTCACTTATTTTCCTTACTAAGCCATATTCTCACACATTCATTTGATATATGTCCCCAGGTTATGATGAGAAATAAATGTACATATATTGAACCTTTAATAATCTTTTCAAGTGGAATAGAATAATTTTTAACGTTTTCATGAATTTGGTACCTTTTTTCTAAGATACTATCCTTTAAAAGATCCTCTATTTGTAAAATGAAATGAAAAGATATGTAATAAAAAGGTAGTATTCCATAGTTGGTATGAGAGTATAGTTTATTTACATGTGAAAATTAATAAATTAAAACCAAATGAATAAATTTATAGAAAATATTAAATATAGAAAAACTTCCTGGTATTTTTGTGAAATAATAAGTAAGTGGTTTCAAACCAATAAATTCATGTTTGAATATGAACAAGTGGATGTGGCTCTGGAACAAATATATCTAGGGGTAAAAACTAAAAAAAATGTTATTATATAGACTCGAACAGGAACTGGTGCTTGACAAAGGGCCTTACTGCACTTTTGGTTTGACACTCACAGGGGATTTGTTTGGTTAATCACAAGATTTGTATGAATCATTATGAATAAATTATAGAGAAATGTAATTATTGTTAAAGAATAATATATTTATGCATGCAATTTTAAGACATAAAAATCCTTTATAGTTAAAATATTCATAAATTAAATAAGTATATCACGAAGGTTTTATTTTTTTAGAAAATAGTGGTCAATAGGAGGAAATGTGAAAATGGTGACCATAATGAACCATTCGCTGATGACCCTACAATGGAATCTAGAATGGAAACTTTCATGAGAATGATAAACCAACTGACTCAAGTTATGGGAAATAACTTGAATCAAGTTGAGAGAAAAATTTCATCATGAAGGGAACAAATTGTTTTTGAGTCCCTTATGCGTCAACGACCACCAACCTTCAATGGATCCACCGACCCATTTTTTATTTAATAGTGGATCAGCTCCATCGAAAATATATTTTCTATGCTCCACTGTTCATAACATGATAATGTCAGCCTGATTGTTTATCACTTATAGGTAGAAGATAATTATTGGTGGTAACTATTTAAAAACATGAGGCCAAGAGTGGACTTTTTAGCTATGAAGTGATAAGATTTCAGAGGGATCCTCTTCAATAAGTATTTCCCTCAATAAATGAGAACAAAAATAGAGGATTTTCTCGAGCTGAAGAAGAAGGAGAATGAATCTTTTGGAAGCTATGAGATGAACATCAAAAGAATTTCTTGTTACATCTCATACTTTTTCATCGATCCTAATGGGAAAGTTGGTAGATTATTTGGTAGAATAATACCTCATCTATGGAAGAATCTATCCATATGAGACTATGATAATTATGAGGATATTGTGCGGAGTGCAAAGAAATTCTAACTAGAGTTCAGTGAGACACAATGGTCTCATAAATCTAATGAAAAGAATAGATCAATGGATCCAAGCTTAGGGAGGAGCTTTGATCGGGTATGAAGAGGCAAGAAAGTGAAAAATAACACATGTAATAAATGTGATAAGAAGCATTCGGGGAACTACCTACTCAGGAGAGGGAAGTGCTATAAGAGTGAAAGAGAAGGCCATATCATGAAGAATTGTCACAGTGAGATGATGCCTCAAATTCCAAACACTAAAAACCCGTGGAAGATGGTGAATGACCTACCTAGTGTCCAATGTTTCAAGTGTGTAAAACATGGAAAATTTTCTAATAAGTGTCGAAATACAAGGGTGGTGGAGGGTAATCATCATCAGCCTCATCGTTGGACAAGGGAGAAAGGTTGTGCTTTTTCTATCACTACAACTGAAGTTGAAGTGCCAAATGATATGGTAGTAGGTAATATTGTTGTTCTCTAAAAGTTATACACTATGTTGTTAGATTCTGGTTATATGCATTCCTTTATTTCCTTCATGTTTGCAAATAATATTGAATCAATCCCTGAACTTCTAAAATTAGAGTTATCAGTCAAGACTTTTGGTAGGATTATGCAAGCATAATCAGTTTTTAGAAACTCTAGTATATACTTTAGTGAGCACAATCTTATCACAAATATAGTAGTCATTACCATGATAGAATACATCATTATACTGGGGATGTAATGGCCCTCCAAGTATAATGCTATGATCAAATGTATAAGTAAGGAAATATTAGTATTCTTGAATGGAAACCTAGAATTATCTTCCAAGGAGATATTTATCGACTTGATCTTTGTCTAGAAGCACATTTTAAATCCTAATATATGAATTTAATCGATGAGAAAGAAGAATTAAATGATATTATAAGGATATAAAATTCCCCCATCATCCAGGAATACATTGACGTATTTCTTGAGGAGTTACCCTGAACTCCCCCAGAAAAATAGGTTTATTTCTCCATTGAACTCATACCTAGGTCTCATCCGATTTCACAGAACCCATAGAGGATAGAAAATGTGGAGTTTGAGGAATTAGAAAAAAAATACTAAGATAATTTGGAGAAAGGGTTTATCCGACTTAGTATGTCTCCTTGGGGAGCACATGTTCTCTTTGTGAAAAAGAAGGATGGATCAATGTGGCTATGCATTGATTATAGAGAACTGTATGAGATCATAGTGAAGAACAAATTCCCTCTTCCATGAATTGAAGACTTATCTAACCAAATTTTTGCTCCTTAATTATTCTATAAGATTGATCTTCGATCTGGTTATCATCAATTGAGGGTGAAGAAAGAAGATATTCTAAAAACCACCTTCTGATCAAGATATGGGCATTATTGTTATGTTTTAATGACCTTCAGATTGACTAATACTCCTTATTGGTTATGGATTTTATTAATAGAGTCTTTAAGGAATACCTTGATAACTTTGTGGTAGTCTTTATTATTGATATTTTGATATATTATAAAATACTCAAGGAGCATGAAGATAATCTAATGGTTTTTTTGAAAACCCTATGGACGGCGAGTTTTTTGGAAAGTTCAGAAAATCTGAATTTTGGTAACAATAAGTTTCTTTCTTGGGGAACATTGAAACCAATGAAGGAATCATAGTTGACCCTGAAAAAGACAATGGTTTTAGTGGAGTGGTGTCAGCCTACAAAAATAACTAACATTCATAGTTTACATGGATTAGAGGGATATTATAAAAGGCTTGTGAAAAAATTTTCACGACTTTCTAATTTATTAACCTAGTTAACTCAAAAAGGGGTCAAGTTAATCTAAAAAAATAAGTGTGAGTAAAGTTTCCTAGAGCAGAATAATAGATTGGTTATTGAACCCATTTTAACTCAACCCTCATGTGATGAAGGATTCTTTATTTTTAGCGATGCATCTCTAAAATGGAATGGGTGTGTACTCATGAAAAATGAAAAGGTGATTGATTATGAATCTCGACTATTAAAGACTCATGAAAAGAACTATCATACGCATGATTTGGAGCTGGCTGTGGTCATTTTTTCTTTGAAGACATGGAGGCACTATATTTATGGGGAGAAGTATGATATATACATAGACCATCAATGTTTGAATAATATTTTCATGAAAACAGAATTGAACATGATGCAAAGGAGATGGTTGGAACTTCTTAAAGACTACTGTTGTTCAATTAATTATCATCTCAGAAGAGAAAACATATTCACTGATGCATTAAGTAAGAACGACCTAGTTGTTCTCTCCAAGATGAGGATTAAATGAGATCCCTTAATTTAAGAACTAGTAAAAATATACATGAGAATTATAAGGGAAGGGACATAATCAAATCAATCCCAAATGATTTCTCAACCGTCATTACTAGAGAGGATCAAGAATGATCAGAAAGAAGATCCTTTGTTATAGAATAAGTTTGAAGATGTGAAGGATGGGATGTTTACAAATTTCAATATTTATCAAGAAGGTGTACTGAAATTTCGTACAAGACCACGTGTTTCATCTATTACAGAAATAAAGAAGGATATAATGGATGAAGCTTATAGATCTAATTTCTTTATACATCCTGGAAGCACAAAAATGTATAGGGACATTCATGATCATTATTGGTTTGATAATATGAAAAATTATATTTATGAATACACTAAAAGGTGCCTAGTATGTTAGCAAGTGAAGGATGAGAGACAACTTCTTAAAGCGGTATTACAACCACTACCCATACCAGCATGGAAGTTAGACAATATCACTATGGAATTTGTCACTGGTCTCCTGAGAACTTATAAAGAAAACAATGTGTCATGGGTTATAGTGGACCATGTCACCAAGAATTCCCATTTTATCTCCATTTAGGAAGATTTATCTCTGGATCAACTTGTCAGGATTTACGTGAAGAAGTGTTAAGGCTACATGGATTTCCACCTTCTATCATATTTGACCGTGATCCAAGGTTCACATAAAAATTATGGAGAAGTCTTCAACATGCTCTGTGTACTGAATTGAAATTTAGTACGTCCTATCACCCTTGAATTGATGGCCAATCTGAAAGGACTATTCAAATACTTGAAGACATGCCATGAACATGATCAATGGAATTTAAGGGTCGATGGGATCAATATCTCCCATTATTTGAGTTCTATTAGAATAGTAGTTTCCACTCGAGCATTCAAATGGAACCTTATGAAGCTCTATATGGGAAGTGATGCAGAACTCTTACTTATTGGGATGGAGCTGGTGAGAGAATGATTCTTGGTCTTGATCATTTGCAAGAGATGACAAAAAAGTTTCTTTCCATCCAACAACACATTAAAGCTGATCAGATTCAACAAAATATCATTCCAAAAACCATCGAAGGTACTTGGAGATTGATTTTGGTGAAAAATTATACCTTCTAATTTCATATTGGAAGAGAGTCATGAGGTTTGGGAAGAAAGGGAAGCTTAGCCCTAGGTACATTGGCCCTATGAAATGCTTGATCGCGTAGGAGCAGTGGCCTATTTTCTTTCACTTCCTTGAAATATAACACAAGTTCATGATGTCTTCCACGTATCCCTCTTGAGGGTGTACATACCTAAACCTTCTCATGTACTAAATCCATAGGTGGTAAAACTGGAGCATGACCTCTCTTATAAGGAGAAACTGATGGTGATCTTGGATCGTAGAGACAAGTTTCTACACAATAAGACTACCCACCTTATTATTGTGTTGTGGAGGAACCACAAATACAAAGATGCCACATGGGGACCAGAGGATTTTATGAGGCAGAAGTACCCACATGTTTTTTCTTTTGAGGGTATGAGTTGAAATTTCAGGGACAAAATTTATTAATGGGGGAAGAATGTAATGACCTGAACTTTTGAATAATATTTTTTTTCTTAAAAATGTATGTCTTACAAGGTCATAATCAATAAAAAAATACATAAGTATAAATGAAATGTGACCATTGGGTTTTGACCATTATATGACCATTGGTGAATATGACCATTGGAAACAAGAATAATTTTTAACGTTATATTTTTTGTTTAAAATATAAATAATAATGGATAATTAATGCAGAAAGAAGAGTCGATGGCCTCACCCAGTAGATTCAGGCCGTACAAAGCCCATCTGTCAGAGCTTGGGAAGGAGGTTGCATCCCTGAGCTTTTCTTTGGACCAATCCCAATCTGAGCTTCAATGTGTTAATCATGAACGTAATCACCTATGGGAGAAGTTCAAGTTGATAGAAATCACCACTTGAACAATGTTGTCCAAGCCACCCCAATATTCTATCACCATTGCACACATTATTATTAGGTCCTATGCAGGGTTTATAAGGGGAAATGTAATGAGGTCTTAGTTACATTGTTTAATCCATCTATGTAAATAAAATTTTCATTCCATCTATCATGTTTTAAGAATAGTTTTTCTTAAAAAAATTGAATTTTATAAGTTAATTATTTTGGAACAGAATTTGTACAATCTAGAAAAGATATAAATGTTTATAATAAACTATTACATTATGAATAATTCTTATTATAATGAAATAGTATTATAAAAACAATCATGTTTAATTAAAAATGATAAAATAATTATTGTTTTCAAAAATGTTACTTTGCATTAACTATGCATTTTATTTCCGCTATTTTTTTTAATAAATGATTATTTTTATAGTTTATAAGATAAATTTATCATATTTAGAGTTTTATTATGATAAAATAAATGCAATTTTTGAACTCTGAACATCGATATTTGGTTACAGTGAATTAATGCGAGTTTTATGAAATGTATTGTTTTTTAGTGAATAGTAAAAATACTGTTTCGGGTTTTAGTGTATTTAATGACATAATGACATAATAATGACGTAATAATTCTGGTATACTCTTGAGGAAAACAATATGTTATTAGTTGTCCCAAGTGTCCAATTCCATGGGAAAATACCATGGGAAAGCTCATGGTTTTGCATATACCACCAATGAGGTGTCTCTTGGAAATTAATAAAATATTCCCTCACTTTTTCTATAAATACCAAAAAATTTATTCATTCAATTCATTACAAATTCCTTTTCAACGAATCTATAGTCTTTTTACCTACCAAAGAGTCCTCCCAATATTACCTGAAGCCCCAAAAGTCCCATAATTTGAGTTTTTGAAGTTACTCTTCAAGGTAAGGGATCCGTTCACTCTCCTCTTTTAGTCAAGAATTATTTTGTGTTATCTCTTTTAAATTACATTTTCTTATATTGGGGTACGTTATTATATATACTTATTATTTTCCATTTTGTGTAGAAATTATGATAGAACCTATCTTCTCTCACCAAATGATATTCTGAATTTTTATGTGACATTGTTAGGCTTTTGAATTTTTGTAAGGGAATTATCAACTTCTATTTTATCCATTTAAGTTCTTTTCTATGTGGTATGTCTTTCAAGTTACCATAATATTTTATTATTTAAATTTTATTATGTCCCTCTACTATACTTTTAGTCTCTTATGAATGGGTGACCTCTTTCCCCTCTCATTTTAATGTTTTCTAAAACCATGTTGCGTAGCTGTTATGATGCAAAATTTTCATCTCAAAACCTCTATCCTTTTCGTGAGAAATTATATTAATTTATTTATGTGATACCCAAACCTATTTAATTTACAGGGATATTCATAATAACATAAAAATTATTTATTTTATTCTAGAATTAACATACATAAAACCCTCATTCTCTTTCCATGGGTTATAAATGACATAATGATATTGTTTTTAAGATCTTTTTAAGATACCATGTTTTTTATATAAAACCATTTTCCTTTATTCTATGAGTTATTTATGAAATTATTGATTATGATCTATATGGATGATATTAAAATAAATAAATATTAAGGTTTCTCCCTGATAGTTCTCTAATACATTGGGTAAATAAATTAATCTCTAGAGATGACAAGTTTTATGATACCTTGGTGAATAACCTTGGTAATTTTTATGAAATCTTAGGGATAGATCTTGGGGATATACTTGTGAATATATAAATTAAATGTTGCAGCCAAAATTTCCAGTTATGTTTCATGTTATTATTATTATTACATGTCTATTTATCATTTATTTATGATATTATCTATATTCTTATTGATATCACTCAAGTTCACATATATACTGCTTCAATTATTTTCCTCAATGGGACTTATGTTCACCCTTTACTTTGATGCATGTACCTAGGTAATGATATGAAATAAATGTACATAGGATTAACCATAAAGAGTCCTTTCAAGTGTAATAGAATAATTTTTTAAGTTTTCATGTATTCTTTACCTTTTTTCCACGACAATGGACTTTAAAGATCCTCTGTTTGTAAAATGAAATGAAAAGATAAGTAATAAAAATGAGGGATTCCATAGTCGGTATCAAAGGATAGTTTAGTTATTTGTTGAAAATCGGATATGAAAACATCAAGAAAAACCCTATATAAAAGTTTAAATATAAGAAAAATTTATGGTATTTTTGTGAAATATTAAGTAATTAGTTACCGAACAAATAAATCTTTGTCTGGATATGAACAAGTGGATGTGGATTTGGCACAAATGTATCTAGGGGTAAAAACCAAAAACACCTATTTGAGATAGACTCAAATGGGAATTGGTGCACAAAAACAGGCCTTGTTTCAGTCTTTCTTTGATACTTCTGGGGGATATGTTTGGTTAATCATAATATTTTTATGAATCATTATGAAGGATTTATAGAGAAATGTAATTATTCTTAAAGAATAACATGATTAAGCATGATGTTTTAAGACATAAAAATACTTTATAGTTAAAATATTAATAATTGAAATAATATTCTTAATAAGTTTTTATTATTTTAGTACATAGAAGACAATAAGAGGAACTATACAAATGGTGACTACTATAGACCATTTGCTGACGACCCTCTGATAGAAGCCAGAAAAGAAACTTTAATGAGAATGATAAACCAAATAACTCAAGTTATGGAAAATAACTTGAATCAAGCTGATAGAACTATTTCACCATGAAGGGAAAAACTTTTAGTTGAGTCCTTTATGCTTCAAATACCAATAAACTTCATTGGATCTACCAACCCATTGAATACAAAATACTGAAACAGCTCTATTGAAAAGTTATTTTCTGTGCTCCATTGTTCAGAACAGGAGAAGGCCACCCTGAATATTTACCACTTAGAGGGATAAGCTAATCAGTGGTGGGAACCAATTAAAAACATGATTCCAAGAGTGTAGGTTAAAGCTATGGAGTTTTAAGAGTTCATAGGTATATTATTCAATAATTTTTTCCCTCATTCGATGAGAAAAAAACTGGAGAAAAAGTTTCTCAAGTTGAAGAAAAAGGAGAATTAATATATTGGAAGCTATGAGATGAACTTCAAAAGACGTTCCCATTACACCTCAAGAATTATCATGTATACTAATGGGAAGGTTGATATATTATTTGGTATACTAAGACCTCATCTACGGAAGAATCTAGCCTACTGAGACTATGATAGCTATGAGGAGATCGTGTAGAGTGCAATGAAAGTTGAACTAGAGTTTGATAAGACGTAAGGGACACATAAATCCAAAAAAAGAAGAGATCAATAGATCTAATATTAGGGATGGTATTTGATCAATGAAGAGAAGGCAAGAAAGTGCTACATCCCACATGTAATAAATGTGGGAAGAAGAATTTGGGGAACTACATAATTGGGAGTAGGAAGTGTTACAAGTGTGGAAGAGATGGAAATATCATGAGGAATTGTTTTAGGGAGGTGAAGCCTCAACTTTCAAACACTAATGACCAGGGGAAGATGGTACCAGCCCTATCTGACATCTAATGATCCAAGTGTAGACAACATTTTCACTTTTATAACCAGTTTTCAAATCCAAGGGTTGTGGAGGGGAATCACCATCAGCCTCAACATAGGCCAATGAAGAAAGATGATGATTTTACTATTGTAACAGATAAAGTTGAAGCACCAAATGGTGTGATGGAAGGTACTCTTTTTTGTTCTATAAATGTTTTCAAGTATTTTTTTTTATTCTAGTTCTAGAAATTCCTTTATTTCTTCTATGTTTTCAAAGAATATAGAATCAATACCTAAACTACTAAAAGTAGAGTTATCAGTCATGACTTTTGGTGGGATTATCCAAGAATTGTCAGTGTTTATAAACTATAGTATATAATTTAGTGAGCACAATCTTATAAAAAATATAGTAGTCATTCCCATGATAGAATTCGACATTATATTAGGGATGGACTGGATCTCAAAGTATAATGCTAAGATCCAGTGGAAGGAAAACATAGTATTCGTGAATGGGATACATACAATTATCTTCCAAGGAGAGATTTCTCGACCTGATATTTATCTAGAAGCACCTCCTATATCCTAATATATGGTCTTCATTAGTGAAGAATAAGGGAATGATAGTATATGGATAGAAAATGTCCCCATAGTCCAGGAATACATTGACGTATTTCCTGAGGAGTTACCTGGACCTCCCCCAGAAAGAAAGGTAGAGTTCTCCATTGAACTCATACCTAGATCTCATCCAATATAAAGTCCATGTATACGATGGAAAATGTGGAGATGGATAAATTAAAGAAAAACTCCACGATATTTTGGAGAAGGGGATTATCTGACTGAGTGTGTCTCCTTGGAGAGCACCTGTGCTTTTTGTGAAGAAGAAGGATGAATCAATGCAGTTATGCATTGATTATATTGTATTGAACAGGATCACAGTGAAGAACAAATACACTCTTCTAAGAATTGAGGAATTATTTGACTAAATTTGTGGGGAACAATTCTTCTCTAAGATATTTCTTTGATCTGGTTATCATTAATTGAGGGTGAAAAAAGAATATTTTCCAAAAACCACATTCCGATCAAGATATGAGAATTATGAGTTTGTTTTTATGCCCTTCAGTTTGATTAATGATCCTATTATTTTTATTGATTTGATGAATAGAGTCTTTAAAGGACTGCCTTGATAACTTTGTGGTAGTTTTTATTGATGATATTTTGATATATTTCAAAAGTTCCGGGGATAATGAAGAGTATCTAATGGTTTTTTTTTTCAAACTCTATAAATGGAGAGGCTTTTTGGAATGTTCAAAAAATGTGAATTTTTTGTTACAACAAGTTTCTTTCTTGGGAAAAAATACAACCAATTAAGGAATCACAATTGACCCTACAAAGAAAAAGTTTTTAGAGGAGTGTCCTCAGCCTACAATAATAACAAAGATTCATAGTTTTGTTGGATTAGTAGGATATTATATAAGGTTTGTGAGAAACTTTTCATGACATTCTAATCCATTAACAAGTTAACTCGAAAATGGTCATGTTCATCTAGATAAAGGAATGTGAGGAATGTTTACAAGATCTATATAAGATATTGGTTACTGCAACCATTTTAACTATTACCTCAAGTGAAGAAGGATTTGTTATTTTTTTAAATGCATCTATAAACAGTCTTGGGTGCGTCCTCATGAAAAATGATCATCGGATTACTTATGAATCTCTATAGTTTAAGACTCATGATAAGAACAATCCTACGCATGATCTGGAGTTGGATGTAGTCATTTTTTTATGAAGATACAGAGGCACTCTCTTTATGAGGAGAAGTGTGATACATACACAGACCATCAAATTTTGAAGTATATTTTCACAAAAAAGGAATTGAACATGAGAAAAAGGAGATGGTTGGAACTTCTTAAACTATGAATATTCAATTCATTATCATCCCGAAAGATAAAAAAAAGTCATAGATGCATTAAGTTGGAATGACCCAGCTGTTATGTCCATGATGGGGATTCAAAGAGATCCCTCGAACCAAGACCTAGTGAAAATTTACATTAGAATTATAAGTTAAGGGACATCATCAACCCTATCCCAAATGTTCTCTCAATCACCATTACTAGAGAAGATCTAGAAGGCTCATAATGAAGATCCTTTGTTATAGAATAAGTTTGAATCTATGAAGGATGGGAAGTTTTCTGAGTTCAATATTGATCAAGAAGGTGTACTAAATTTTTTTATAGGACTATGTGTTCCATCTATTCCAGAAATAAAGAAGGTGTTCATGTATGTAGCTCATAGCTCTACTTTCTCTATACATCTTGGAAGAATGAAAATGTATAGGAACCTCTGTGATCATTATTGGTGGGATAATATGAAAAGGGAGATTGATGACTACACAACAAGGTTCTTGGTATTTCAGTAAGTGAAGGCAGAGAGACAACTTCCTAAAGGGGTATTACAACCACTACCCAAACTAGCATGGAAGTGGGAAAATATCACTATTGAAATTTTCACTGGTCTCCCGAGAACATCCAAAGGAGACAATTTGATATGGGTTATAGTGGAACATCTCACAAAGACTACCCAGTTTATCTCTATTTGATAAGATTTATCTTGTGATCAACCTGTAAGGATTTATGTGAAGGAAGTGGTAAGGATTCATGTAGTTCCACTTTCTATTGTATCTGATCATGATCTAAGGTTCACATCAAAATTATGGAAAAGTCTTAAACATGTTATGTGTACAAAATTGAATTTCAGTACGGCCCATCACCCCAAACTTATGGCCAATCTGAAAGTACTATTCAAAAACTCTACGAAATATTGAGAACATGACCATTGGAATTTAAGGGTGGATGGGATCAACATATCCCATTATTAGATTTATCTTATAATAATATTTTCCACTCGAGCATTGAAATGGCACTCTATGAAGCTCTATATAGGAAGTGATATAAAACTCATACTTTTTGGGATGAAGTTGGTGAGAGACTGATTCTTGGGCATGATCTTGTGTAAGAGATGACAGGAAAGGTTCATGCCATCCAACAAAACAGTAAGGCTACTACGAGTTGACAAAAGAACTATTTTGACAACCATCGAGGGGACTTGGAGTTTGATGTTGGTGAAAAATTATTCTTTCGAATTTTACCTTGGAAGAAAGTCACGAGGTTTGGGAATAAAGGGATGCTCGGCCCAAGGTACATTTCCCCCTATGAAATCCTTAATCACGTAGGAGTAGTGGCTTTTCAGCTTCCACTTCCTCTAAATCTATCACAAGTTCATGATGTCTTCCACGTATCAATTTAGAGAAAGTATATACCTGAACACTCACATTTACTAAATCCAGAGGTAGTAAAACTGGATCATGACCTCTATTATGAGGAACATCTGGTGGAGATCTTGGATCGTAGATACAAGGTTATATGCAATAAGACTACCCACCTTGTTAAAGTGTGGTGGTGGAACCAAAAGTATGAATAAGCCAGATGGGAACCAAAGGAGTCTATGAGACAGAAGTACCCACACATTTTATCTTCTGAGGGTACGATTTGAACTTTCAGTGATGAAATTTCTTTAGGGGGGTAGAATGTAATGACTCGAACTTTTGAATAATATTTTATTTCTTGAAAATATATGTCTTACTATGTCATAATCAATAAAAAATATATAAATATAAATAAAATGTGACCATTGAGTTTTTACCATTATATGACCATTGGTCAATATGACCATTGGAAATAATAATAATTTTTAAGGTTATATTATTTGTTTAAAATATAAATAATAATGGATAATTAATACAGAAAGAAAAGTTGATGGCCTCATATAGTGGACTCAGGCTATACAAAGCCCATCTGTTAGATCTTGGGAAGGAGGGAGCATCATTGAGATTTTCTCTGGACCAAGCCCCAGCCGAGCTTCAACATGATGAAATTGAACATAATCGCACACGAGAGAGGTTCAAGTTGATAGAAATCACCACTCAGGTAATGTTATCCGAGCCACCCTAAGATTCTATAAAACTTTTACACCTTACTCTTAGGTCCTATGCAGGTGTTATAAGGGGATATTTAATGAGGCCTTAGTTAACCTGTTTAATTCTATTATGTAAATAAAAATTATTATTCCAGATTTCCTGTTTTAGGAATACTTTTCATTAAGAAAATAAATTTTTATAAATTGATTATTTTCAAAAAGAATTTCCACAATCCAAAAGAGAGATACAAATTTATAAAAAAATATGACATTATAAATAATTATTATTATAAATACATAGTATTATAAAAATACTCTTTTTTAATTACAAATGATAAAGTATTTTTTTCTAGAAATTTTACTTTGCATTCACTATGCATTTTTTGTCCGCTATTATATTTAATAAATGATTATTTTTTATAGTTAAAAGATAAATTGATCATATTTAGAGATTTATTATGATAAATAAATGTCATTTTGAACTCAAAATCTTTATATTAGGTTACGGTGAATTTATGAATTTTTTATAAAATGTTTTATTTTTCAGTGAATAGTAAAAATACAGTTTGGAGTTTCATTGTGTTTAATGGAATCCTGATGTAATAATAATATTATAATTCTTGTAGAATATTGAGGAATAAAATATATTATTAGGTGTCCCAGGTGGCCAATACCATGGAAAAATATTATGGGCAAGCCCATGGTTTTTCATATACCACTAATGAGGTGTCCCTTGGAAATTAATGAAGCATTCCATCACTTTTTATATATATACCAACACATTACTTCATTAATTTAATTAAAAATTCCTTCTCAACGAGGATCTAGTGTTTTAACTCCCAAGTAATCCTCCCAAGGTGCCCTTAATCCCCCAAGGTCCCAACCTTTGTGTTTTTGAAGTTACTCTTCTAGGTAAGGGAACCTTTCACTCTCCTCCTTTAGTCAGGACTTATTTTATGTTATGTCTTTTTATTTCCATTTTCTTATGTTGGGTTATATTATTATATATCCTTATTTATGTAATTTTTATGTAAAAATTATGAGAGACCCTTTATTACCCCATCAATAGATTTTCTGAAAGTTTATATGACGTCGTTAGGCTGCAGAATTTTCATAAGGAAATTATCAACTTCTCATTTTTCCATTTATGTTATATTCTATGTGGTATGTCTTTCAAGTTTCCATGCCAAATTATTATTTCAATTTTATTCTATACCTATAATATATTTTTAGTTTATTATAAATGGGTGAACCTTTTCCCCTCTCTTTTTAATTTTTTCTAAAACAATGTTTTATAGCCGTAATGCTGCTGGATTTTCGTCTCCAAAACTCGATCTTTTAATTGGGAAATTCTCTTATTTTATTTATGTGAATAGATATTCCTTTTTTATTTCTAGGGGTATTCATAATGACATAAAAAATATTTATTTTATTCTGGAATTTACATACATAAAACTATCATTCCATTTCCATTGGTTATAAATGACATAATGATCATGTTTTTAAGAATTTTTTAAAATTCCATGATTTTGATATGAAACCCATTTCTTTTATTCTGTATGATTTATTTATGAAATGTTTTATTATGATATATTTGGATCATATGAACCTAAATACATATTAAGGGTTCTCCCTAATATTTATCAAATCCATTGGGTAAAAAATTAATCTCTAGAGATGACAAGTTTTATGATACCTTGGTGAATAACCTTGGTAATTTTTATAACACATTGGGGATGGAACTTGGTGATATGATTATGAATGTATAAATTAATTTTTTTTGCCAAAATTTCAATTTATGTTTCAAGTTATTATTATTATTATGTTCGTCTTTATCATGCCTTTATGATATTCTCCATTTTCTTATTAACATCGCTCAAGTTCACATGTAAACTGTTTCACTTATTTTCCTTACTTGACCTTCTACACACCCTTTCATTTGATGTATGTCCCCAGGTTATGAGATGAAATAAAATTACATAGGATTAACCTTGGAGAAAACTTTAAAGTGTAACAGATGAATTTTTTAAGTTTTCATTTAATATTTACCTTTTTTTAAGGCACTATACTTTATGGATCCTATGTTTGTAAAATGTAAGGAAAAGATATATAATAAAAGGCAGGATGAAATACATATTATGAGCAATCTATAATCAAGAAGAGTAAAACAAATCAGTTGAAGAAGAAACAAGGATATGAATTGTATAGATTCAAGGGTTCAAAACATTTAAACCAATCATTCCATAAGCTCTATGAAGGTGATAGACTCAACCTTCATGGGAACTGCACAATTGTCCAGACAACACGAGCTAATCGTGCTACTCAGGGTATCCATTTTCACCTCGAAACTAAAAACCCATAAATAACATATATAATCAAAGATTATAAACAAATAATTCAACATAATTTTTTTTAAATAAAAAAAAATTCAACATTTTACACTCAGTTTCATCTGGTATCTTGAGTCTTGGGATGATAAAGTGATAGCTAGACTCTCCCCACCCTTACCTATAAACACTTGATAACCTTGATCTCATTTATATAATTAAATAACTAAATAAAAAAACGGTTACTCAATAAACATAATACCACACCAAATAACTATAGAATCTAAGGTCATTTTGTAATGAACCAACCTAGTAAGACCTAACACATCACCCAACCTGGTATGCCACATGGCTTGAAGGGTGTTCCAGACCCCAACGACATAGAAAACAGTTCCCTAAAATCATATTAAATACCTTTATGAATTATTTCACTCAAAAACTAGAGAATAATGATACAAGATCCTTTTACAAGGTCTGACATAGACCATCTTTACATTGGGAACCCATGTAAGATCAACAATATGAGAAACCAAGATAAGCAAACATGCAAAATATTTAACAAAAAAAAATTAATCCAACTGATTTTCATAAATAAAAATAGCTTCTATAAAAAAATCATTAAACATGACATAACCATATACCACAAAGATAACTAAAAGCATATACAATAAAACTGTCTTTCCAATACAAATACAACCATTAATAAATAAACTCATCAAACTCGATCCAAGCCTAGAAATACCTCAACATTTCCTTAAATTTATCTCCACCCCTAACTCACCCATCACCAGCCTCAATTATAGAACTAAAGTATAGATAAAAACTAGAACCTATAATATATAATCATGAGATAACGATACCAATAGGTCACCTCCCATCAATTCTATTCAATTTTTTT
The DNA here is from genome assembly GCA_963277665.1 of Viscum album. Lineage (NCBI taxonomy): Eukaryota > Viridiplantae > Streptophyta > Magnoliopsida > Santalales > Viscaceae > Viscum > Viscum album. The sequence goes on from OY728148.1 coordinate 1,457,263,614, forward strand.
CATAAGGAATTCATATATTATAGTTTGAAAATATAACTAGAAATAAAATTTTCAAACATGAATACATGAGAAACAAAAATCATATCCAAGATATATTTATAAAACATTATATTTTGTTTTCTTAAAATGAATACACACAATTTGAAAATGTTTCCCTAGATTAATCCATTTCAAAGATAAACACCCATTCTAAAATCCATTATAAAAACCCAAAAAAGAGTCTTTAAATTCAAAATGATATTTAAAAACATCTTAGAAAACCATTTAAAAGGAAATAAACAAAACATAATGGGTAAACCATACAAAAGGAGGTTAATATATATCCAATGATAGATAATGAAGATATGAGAGATGGAGGATACAAAACAATACAATAAGGGGAATGACACAATCAATAATAAGTTAGAAATCCCATATATAAACCACCAATTAAGAATTGAAAGTGTCATGGGATGCAACCTGATAATAATACATGAGATCCATATAGATTTATTAATTTTATAAGGATAAACTATGAGCTCATGCTAATTACTAATTAAAATCCATTAAACTAGACCACATAATCCATTTTGTAAATAACACCCCTTCTTTGACATTATTCATAGCATGACTAGAGGGAAACTAATAACATGTGAACCAACTATTTAATCATAAGAATATGACTCCCACTTAGCACGCAAGTTCTAATGATCAATATAAAAGTGAGGTGAAAGCACACATAATCCAAGATCAATACACAAGGCATAAGAAATAAATCTCCCACCTATATCATATTCACATTTAATAACCCCTTTTTTAAATCATACATCCATGGAATAAATAATAAAATTACCCAAAAAGGTAGAAACATGCATTGCATAGTTATAAACAACCCATAAAATGGAAAACAAGCACTAAGTGGAAAACAATAGGGTCTCACAATATTTGAGAAATATTCTATATAAAGTGTCAACTTGGAATTTCCCATAAAACATGAATAAAAATGTAAATCTATTTACATTACATAAAACACCACTTAAAATATCCTTTTATAAATTCATTAACACCACATACACTATTTATATTTTAACTACACCCTATAAAACATGGGTTTTATAATTTGAAATTCAAAACAAGGACAAATGATTTCTATATCCATCAATAACATTTTAAATATCCAAAAAATATTCCCACAAGAGAAAAAATGACACACTCATTTCAAACCAATATTTTAAATTCATCAATGATCCATTTTCAAAACCACTTAGAGGTAAAAACCTTATTATAATAAAAATATCTCTTTAAAACTAAGTTTTTCTTTTTTTAAAAATAAAATTAGATCAAAATACAACACATGACATTAAATCCATTTAAAAAAGACACATAGGTATTTCAAAAATTCTTATAACATTCAAAAATTCCATTTCAACCATAAAAACATTGAATTAAAAAGAAAACCCCCTTTTTTTATAAGATCATGCTCCATAGAAATTATTTATAAACATCACTTGCATCTCACATATATTCAAAATTTCAATAAAAAGAGATTTAAAAATATCAATCACACTTTAAATTCATAATAAAATAATTTTAGAGAAATAAATACTTAGAGGAAATGGAAACCATGATGAAATGTGTCTCCTTCATTAGTGACAACCTAAATAAGCAAGGAAATGATGTATATAAACCATAGACAACAAAATCCCCAACATTAGGTCTATCCTAAAAACCAGAATTGGCCAATGAGACATCTAGGGTATACAGTAGGAACCAAAATTAAGAAATAAGAGAGGGGAAATTAATAAAGAGGAGAAATAGGGAATATTTTCATTGTAATCACTTGGAAGCCACCAATAATGATCTAAGAATTTAATGGGAAGTAGGGAAAAAAATTCTTTGCTCCCAAGAGTTAGCTGAATATTATGGGGGAGGGGAGAGAAAGTGGTGTAAAGACTCTTAAAATAGAGAGGGATTGTTTTGTGAAAAATAAATCATTATCTCATCATGGGAAGGCTTCACGATTTCACCACATGGTTTTCCAAACTATGCTCCGATCTTATAGAAGTACCCCTACATACAAAAGAATCCACATAATATCTGAACATTTAAAAAAACCATGTATAAATTGCACAAAGCATCACTATCTCCATAATATTACACTTTAAATTAGAATTACACACTTACCACAAACCATGTGAGGAAACCATAAAACACCTTGAGAACCTCAAAAACACTGAATTTCAAACCCAAAAATTATCGAAAGTCTAGGTGAATGAAGATAAGGAAAAATAACATTAATTAACCACTATAGTGACATGTTGGTTCCATATAAAGAGAAGGTGCTTGATAAAGGGGTGGCATAGATAAATATGAGAGATCATTCATTTTGGAGACAACATGCATAGACAATTCTCCACAGGGAGATGAGAGGTGTGATGCTGTATTGATGTATATGACATGGAGTAAGATGTAAATAATGAGGATATAAACCCTGGGTCTTTAGGAGAGCTACATAGGTAGGATAAATGGTTCCACATGGTGTGTAGAATATGTCTTTTTGGTGTAGAATATGACTTTCTAAGCACTGAGGTACAATGGAACGAGGAGGGAATATAAGCATGAGAAATGGGAGGTTAAAGATGATGGTACAAGGGAGTTAAAAATTATTTTTGGTATGATGGTGGTAATGAGTTCAACATCAATTTTCTCTATGGGAGGGAGGCCAATTACCACTTCCTTGTTTTGATATCCATTATGGCATGCCTTGGGGGGGGGGTCCAACCTAAGCCTCCCGGTTTATAATGCACACACAAATATGAACTAGAAAAACCCTCCCTAGGCTTGTCTTTCTGGCCTCTAAATTCTCTCTTTGGTTAATCCTCAAGCTTAATTGACTAATTCAAGTTAGGTCATGGGTTTAGATTGATAATCCAAGTTTTGAGAACCCATCACACCCTCCCCCAATTATGAACTTCAATAATAAAATAACGTGTTAAAATTTTGAAAAATAATTTCATTAAAACATTAAATAATTATTTTAAAAATAAATTAAATAATTTTGGATACCTTAAATTTAACCCCTGATTTATTCAAAAAATAAATAAATATGTGATTAATTAATCATTAATAAATTTTTTTGGGGGTATTTGTTAGTGAAAAACAATGAAAAATATTAAAAATAAATTTCTTTTTAGTATCCAATTACAATAAATATCCATATATCATAAGTTTCATCACATATTACGGTAGTAAGTAGAACCAATAAAGAGCTCAGTCACAATCATGAGGCCCTACTTTTTTTCAAACAAGACTTCTCACTTAGAAATCCAACCACAACATCATATAAAATAAATTATACTTCCCAAACCATATGAAGTGAATGATAATTGATTAACATATAATTTTTGATATTTAATTAGCCATTTATCTACATCACTACATCGAATATATTACCTTTTTCATTATAATCCATACATGATTCATTGAAATTATCTCAAGGTACTCACATGATTTTCTAAATATTTTCCAATCAACCTGAATCATTTCCATAATTATTCCACCATTCTATAATTTAAATTCTACATCAATTCCCTTATTAATTTCCCCAAAACCATATAACATTCAATATATACTTCTAAATTTACTAGGGATCTTTCGACACCATTTGATGGAAAACCCCAACTTAGGGTTATATTATTATACTTCACCCATTATGAACTTTACATTATTCTCCAACATCACCCCTTTATGATTTAATATTTTAATTGATATTTATTATCCTATTATTATTACACGCCTTAATATAAATGATTATATTTATGGAATCCAAATTTTATTTAACATCCCAATAATCCCACAATCTAAATTGGGATATTTTCACTTCAATGACGTCATTCAAATTATAAAAAATTTTATAAAAAATATTGTATGAAATTCATCATTTAAAAATAAATTTATACTCTTAAAAGTGTTTTAAACATTCTTATTAGATTCCATCATAAGGATATCAACCATAATATTCAGTATGCCATCACAACAATTGGTTTAACATCATAGAAAGGTTATAATCCACTTGAACATTCCAATTGATTGTCCCATTAAATATATCATTATTCCACTTATAATAACATATTATTATTTTTATGAGATCACACATTCATGTTATTTATTAAGAAATTTTAGTCTCATTGAATTCAACCCCTCACAACTCAACTCGTGATAGTCAAAGTTACCAATAACTTAACAACTTGGTTTTAACCAAATTAAAAATTTTAATGATCAATAATAATAAGTTTTCTAATTTAATTAAAAAAATTTATCTTAATTTATTAATTAATAGATTCTATATTATCCCAAAATTTGTTCCATGAGGTTTACAGAGTCAATAGTATTCCAACACATTTTCTTAATACATGAAAACACCCTTCTATGCGCCCTCACATGCGACCCAAGCTTTATCCAACCAAGGTGTGCCACATAGAACCATCCATGTTCTCTCATGTGTCTAAATTCAATAAAAATCCCTTTTGAAAATATTCCATGTGATTGATTAATAAAATGGTCCTAAGAATGTTGTGTCGACCATCAATTTATTCTCCTCTTTATAATATGGCAACTATTTAATCATTTGATCAAATAATAAAGATCATTTTTGTGTTAGTCCCATGAGGCACAACTTGTGGCTTTCCCACAACTATCCTATATGAATGATAATAAAAGTATTATCTACTGATGTTTCCTATGATATCTAATAATGGTAGGGCTAGCAAAAAGATCCTTACACTATCCCATCTAATCGACCAGACAACGACATGAATTTGCACCACCTATTCCTAGAACATACACTCCCACCCTATTTTAGGATATGTGGAATACACATAACCATATGATAGAATATTATATGATTTAAATTTCCCAAATTGATTCTCAATCAGTGATACTGATTCTTTCCACTCACTACAATCCATAAAAGATTTATAGAGGGAGAAATTTATTTTAATTTACTCTAAATTTCAACAACATATTTGTCTCATATCATAGATTACAAAAAATAAATATTATCTCATAATTAAATTGTTAAGTCCCCTAAAAACTAGGGGTAAAGATTCACTCTAAGATTACATTCAATCCATTTATTATATTTATTTTAAACTAGTTCCATTAGATTCACATTTAGAATTACTATCCAATGGTATATTCTTTTATTCTTGATTCTTTATAGATTTTATTGGATCTCAAAATTATCCAAAAATGAAAAACATTTAATATCCCTAAAATATATATAAATTTATGTATCCATAATTTAAAAAAATATAATTAAAAAAAGTATAAGATTGGAATTAATATAATATAATCTCACATTATTATTCTTAGGTTCATGTTTCCAAATTATAGAGAGATTTTTTTCAAATACAAACCTCTCTATAAAATTATTCAAAATATATTCATTGTATTTTTCACAAAAAAGGTCCATTATGTTGATCTTGATTAATAAAAAAACATATTGAAATTCTATTAATAAGTTAGTTTGTTTGAATCGATAACACAGTGAGGGATGTTTTGAGGTGAAAATTTCATTAAAAATTCCAAAAGAACTATACTTTTTTATTAACCAGCCATTATTTGATCTTTGGTGTATATCCTCTCTTCTCTATTGAAACTCAATGAACAAGGCCTCCTCCCTCTAACCCCATAGCCCACTAAAATATAAATATATGGGGAGAATTAAGGTTACATTTCAAAATGGTAATCAATATATTTTTAATAATTAAATAAAAATACCACCCATTAATGAAACACCAATACATCAGTGCCCAAAAATAAGCAATGGAAACTATAGGGTAGAAAAACTTTTTTGGTCCCAATAATTTTTTTTTTCAAATTTGATACACCAAGGAAGGTTAATTTACTATTTTATTTTTTAATCAAAAAGTAATATTTTAACACAAAATTGATTGTGGTGATCAATTATGCCACTTAAGCATTTTATTTAAATATAAATAAGTACTAATAAATTCAACAATATTGAACTGAGTGTTGGGTTCTAATCATAATAAAATTCATCATTTAATGGAAACCAAAGATATTATATCTTGATATAAAATAGTTGTTGCATGGATCTTAATTGTAAACTTGAATTCCTATCAACATTCATTGAAACCACAATGGACTAAGCATCCTTATTGAACCATCCAATGCCACCAAAAGAAAACATTTCTATTCTTTAATTATATAAAAAGGAAACCTTGGTTTCACTATCACATTGATCACATTGATGAAGAAAATTAATCCAATAATTATTCATCATCTCCCAAAGTAAGGTAATTCATAGTTATTGTAGAAAAAATTATCAGGGGGAGGAATGATGTTTAACCCATTAAGATGCCTAATAGAGAGAGAGAGAGTGTGTATTTGTAGTTTCTAATCCCCTATACCTAATATATATTATAAAAACGTTCCACTAGAGGAGGAACTTGATAATAATACCCAATAACTATGGAATTTCCAACCTAAGAGACAAAATCTGTGATTACACCACCCCATGATTCTTTTCCTATATATTTTTTCATTTCATAATAAATAAATACCTCCACTATAAAAACTGAATTAAAATATATAACATTTTAATTTTTTTCATCATGATCATGGAAGATAATGAATCTAGTACCTATGAAATTTATAATACCATAATTTATTTAATTTTCTAAACCTTTGAATTATTTATATATTTTTCATTTTTTAAACCTATAACTCCGAATTTTTAATATTTACTTTTAAAAAGATCTTTAATTATTTTTTAAAAATAAAAATATTCATGTATAATTTTTATATTTTAAACTTCATTTATAAATCTAAAATAATTGATTAAATATGTTTTATAATTTCATTATGATTTCAAAACATATAATCAATTATTTTTTCATAATTAATTTATCTGAATGGGTTTAGAATGGATTAATAAATATAAAATTAAATTATTTCCTAATAAATAAATAAATTTCATAATTTTAATAATTTTAAAAATATAGTTAATAAATTAATAATATAAAATTTAATTTTGTAAATGTTTAGAGTACACTAATACTAATATAAAAACTACAACTGAATACTGATTTTATTATTGAATCAAAAAATCTAATCCACTATAGTATCAATTAATAAACATGTTAAGCCTACTTATTTTTTTTAAGTAATGAAGCATATTTGATTAATGAGTACCTATAAACATCTATAATTCAGAATTCCATAAAACAATTTAATTTATTTTTAATTTTCATAATATTTTATGGTATTATCTCTTCAAATAAAATAAATTAAATCCTTTTCATTCATTATTATATATTCTTATAGTAAATGTAGTCATAATATTTTTTTTGGTTAATTATATCTAGATTTGGAAAAAAGGAAAAATTATTCATTATTGACAAAAAACCTTTGTCATCAATATATTTTAGAATTAATAATGATCTTTATAAATTAATATAGTTTAATACTTCATAATAGAAATCTAAAAAAGCCAATAAAATGAAAAAAAATATAAAAACTACATATGATCATAATTTTTTCAAATATTAGGAAAATTATTAAATTGAAAAATTTTATTTCTATCATTATATCTATTATATTTTTATAAAAAAAATTACGTACCAAATAAAATAGTTATTACAACTAAAAACAATGAAATGAGAATAAAAAACATGAAGAAGATATTGTCCAGGTATTATTCATACGTTGAGTTCGTTCATACCAAAGAAGCGCATGCCTATAATAAAAACTATGTTTATTTTAATAATACTAGTATAAAAAAATAATAATTGTAATGTTATATAATATATGATAAAATTTACACAATTAATAATTTATTTTATTTAAAATAAAAAATAGATAGTTATAAAAGGATAAAAAAATATATAGAACAACATATCCCAGAGTAAAACTAATGGAATGACATTATTTTAATATTGATTTTTTCTGTGTTTAACATTAGTTTTTAACCATAGCTAATATGACCCAATCTTGAAAGAAAATTTTTATATCAGTTATATAAGATTATTTTGTAAGGACTTATTTTTACTTACCACTAAGATATTCCACATTAGTTATTATAACCAAAAATTGTGTGAATCTGCTTATAAAATTTGTTATTTGATTAACCAAAGTTATAGGTATCTTTCTACGTTAACTATTAAAATGAAAGGAATAGAATGTTATAAATTTTTTTAAAATATTTCATGACACATGAAATTCATTAGAAAAAAACATAGAAGAATTAGATAAAAATTATATAAACAATGAATGTAACACCCCGACCCCAGTTACCTAGAGTCGGTGCATTATTACGTAACATTGGCATGATCACGAAAGATCAAGTCTCGAAAGACCAATTAGTTTAGTAGCCTTGGAAACACTAGATACATTCATAAAAGTTACATTACATCATAAAGTGAAAAACTACAATAACATGGTCTCCATAGACCAAACTCATATTCCCTTCTGACTATCCCTGCAGGCCATTCATAAAATACTTCTTTACATCCTGGAAAAATTAAAACATTGAAAGGGGTGAGATCAGATGCTCAGTAAGGATAACAATATACTGGAAGCTTTCATAAATAAAAATTAACATTTAAGGCAATGTATAACTAAAACAAAAGCCTTTTAAACTTGAACTTCAGAATAATATGGAAAAATGAAATGAAATAATGTCATTTACTTATTCACAAGGATATTCTACTAGTTGAATAATCACTTTCAATATCAATAACCACTTTCATAATGATGGAATGCATAATGCTAGACTATCATAACCACGTAGCCAAGGCATCGTGCCAAGACTACAAATAATATTTTGTCAAGGACTCATGCCAAGACACTAGTTTGTCTCATGAGACTTACCGATGCATCGAGGAGCTATAGCGGGCTCCACCCGTCACTTATTAAGTCCAATTCATTCCTTATATGAAAAGGTTTAAACATATCATAAACCATAACATAATCATATCATATAAAACATGCATAAAGGAAACATAATATTTCCACATTTCAATCACAAGACATCAATACAACACATTGATATAAAAAAACACTTTCAAAACCATTTTCAATATCAAAATAAAAGAGAATTAAAACTTTGTGATTATTTTTTATTTTAAAAAGTTATGGCTTGTAGAGGAAGCCAAAACTCAAATAATGGTCACGGCGGTGGAGAAGTCTTTGTCGTCGCATACGTATGACAAAAAAAAACATTTCATTTTGTCATTTAGTAAAATTATTAGTATAAAAAAATATTCTTCTTGAATAAACGTAAAGGTCAAAGGGGTTTATAAACCGTATAAAAGAAAGTTGTGTATAAAACAAAATATGCCTCAATGAAAGGAGATTGAGACGAGTCCCTTACAAAGATTTTTTTTTAAATAAAATAGATCTATTATGTGTATTCACTATAATTACACATAAAGAAAGTACAAATACAAGATAGGACATAATAATATAATGACATAATTTGAAAGTAGAAGATTAACCCAAAGAATGGAAATTGGGTTAAGAAGTTCCCTTACCTCATGTCCGACCTGACTCGATCATTCTTTAACCTCCTGAATAATAAAATAGAGTTAATTTATAGTTGATTAAGAACAATTTTCAAGTTCATTATTCCTTTTATATCTCTTATTACCATGTTATAGACATTATGTAATTATTTAAGTTAATAACGGTCGTTTTGTCGATCTTTGGTACTTGAGTAAAAAATAAACTTCTTATAATTACAAGTTGTTTATGTGGTAGAATATGCATTATCTCCAAAATTATATTCATGATTTAGATATAATATCTATCATATATATCCAATATATTCATTCATTCATAATATTACGTAACATTTAGAGGTAAGAAATGAAATGCATCGTTCATGGAGATGGTAAGCTGTACGTACGCATGAACGCTACATTCATTTCTATTTCATATTTAATGGAATGAAATAATAATGATATAAAGGTATATTATAATTACAATATAATATCATATATAATATCATTTAATCCATCCTTTATACATCCCACATATGACATTAACGATTAACATCACTTTGAGGGGGCGGTAGTCCGCACATCCTAAAATGAAATTATCATGTTTACCCATAATGGAAATCATAAAGGTATGAAATAAATGAAAAATACAGAAGCATAAGGAAAACCTAAACATAATATAGATCATATATAAATATAGTGACATCTTAATGGACACCATGATAGGTGTTAAAAGAAGATTGAACAATCATCGTTTCGTGAGGCAGAAATTCGCCAACCACAGAAACAATATGTTCTTTTACCATTAGATGAAGGTGTGTGTAAGTTTAAATCAAATACTTCTCATAACAAAATCCTAGTATATTTAATATACTTGTTTTGTTATAAAATAAAGGACTTAAAAGAGTTTAAGGTGTTGGAGAAGAAAAATAAAACAAAATAACATAAGAGAAGACATTACCTTAAAATCAGGTAACTCTTTTTGATTTGAGCCAAAGGCTTACTTGGGAGGAATTATGCCCAAAGTGAGGCTTATAGAAGTAAGATATGGAAGTATAGAGAGTATTTGGGCAGAGGTTGGCCGATCCAAATGGCTTTGAAGGTGTGAATAAGGTGGTAGTGGGGGGGGGGGCTTTTATAAGAGGAGAAGAGGGGCACTCTTGGAAAGTCATCAAATGTTACATTATTATGAAGTGATTTTCGGATTTAAAAGGTCCGAAAATGATATATTTCAAGTATAAGGTGATACGGGTTCTAAATATACTCATAAAATAGGTTTTTGACTAGTGTAAGTCTTATATTTTATATTATCATTTCATTTCATTTAAATCGTTAATTAATGAGGTAATCACTACACCCTCATGGTTTCATTAAACATTTAACTTAATTAATGTCTAAAAATTATAAAACAAATATCATGATGTAGGAAATATTTTTATCTTTCCAATGAATATTTATAGTCGAAATGTTAACTTATATAACCCTATGTAATAATTGTTTTAGTAAAACAACACATGTTTGTGACAATTTTATTTTTACTTTAAATAAAAAGTTACTAATGTCATTTTCTTACCCAAGTGGCTCCATGGGGTCCCCAAGTTGACCCATGGATTTTCAGTTTCGTCCATGACTCATACAATAAGGTTAGGACAAGTTTCAAGATATTTTCATATTTTTATAATATCATTTTTACCTTAAATTTCACTAATTACCTTTAATCGCGATTAATAAAACTTAAAAGTTACTATTCACCAAAAAATTATTTTAATCCCATTGATCCAAATTTTACTTCCTAATGAAAATGATGTATGTTGTATTTTGGAAATTAAAATCACATAGGTGGTAAAATTTCATTTAAACGAAAAATCAGTTTTTTAACCACCACTTAGTGATTTCACTATTCATCAAAAATCGAAGTTTTTCAGAACAACACAAAAAATTAACCCTAAGCTATATTTGGTATTCCAAATTCAAAAATGATGTATATTTTAAAAAATTCGAAATATATAAGTTTAATTAATTAATTTAATAATTAATTCCCGCTGTCACAACAAATAGCGTGTTTTTATGAAAGAATATCAACCAAAAGATTGACAATTGTTTATGTCCAATTTCAAAGTGAAATTAATTCTAATGACCACCATTGGATAAAATGGTAGAAATATATTCTAATTACACTTTAGAACCACTAAATTGTATAATTTATCACTATAAATTGTTTTTATTAAAAAATTTGTTTTTAAGTATTTTTCACTATTCATTAAAAATTGGAAGTTCTCATAAAATTACCAAAAATTCAACATAGGATAATTTCGATATTCCGAATCCAAAAATGAAGTCCATTTTGAAATATAAAAATTATATAATTTCAAAAAGTGGGTATTACTATTCATAATTGCTACTTTTATTGGTCGCGGTGTGTTCGAACTCGAGGTTGCGTACAACACACGCTGCTCTATTATTCAAAGAGGAGCGTACCATGTAAGCTTGGCGTGTTACATTCTCCCCTCCTTCAATAAATTGCATCCTCGCAATTTAAAATTTTTCTTTGAAAATAAAAGGTTTAAAATAGAAAATACCTTTGTGGAAAACCCACATCGAGAATAGGGTTGATAAATATATAACTTTAAAAGAAAGAAAGAGAAGTACAAAGGTCACCCGAGATAGACCATACTTGGATTCTATGAAAGAATGGATATGGAGGAGAAACAAACCGTCAAGGTCTGATGGATAGTTGTAGAAAACATGATTAGGAGAAAGTTAAGTATAAGAAAATCCCAAACTTGTGATTGGTTAAATGGTCTTTGATTCCCCAGTTGGAAAATTTAACCTACAATGTTTTTGTTTTAAGTTACCTTTCATAAAGTTGACAAATTTATTTATGAGATTTACTAAGAACATAAGGAAATATACATAATTTTCATTTAGACTTTCATTCTTTAATAAATGTTTACCACAAACCTATCTTTCACTCCAAAAGGAAATAGAACCTAAAAATATTATATTTATCCTAATCGTACAAGGTTCCAAATATTAAAAAATACCATTTATATTAGGAAAACTATTTTTTGATAACCAGGGACTTCCTATAGGCTAGTGGTAGGTAATAAAGGCCTGTCACACTATGGTTGTGGGTTCGATTCCTGCAGCTTTGTCTGACACGACGGGTTATTCCCCGACCTGCAAGTTTTCCTTTTCCTAAAACTATAGTATTATAATATTCCAAAAATAATCTTCAGAAATTTTTTAACCTTAAATAATACTATCCAAAGTTCAACGTAATCCATTCCATCCTTTATAGTTATCCAAAATACCTCTATCCAAACTCACAGTCCAAATTTTATAAGGAAGGTAAACACAATGAAGATCCGTTTTTCCACGTAATAACATGTTAACACCTTCATCATGTATTCTTTTAGAACACTGCAACATCCTGAATTACCATAAATCCTTATTGATTACATTCATGATCCCTTATTCCTTATAGAATACTAGATATAATCCTTCTATCCAAAAATGTATACAAATCATTAATCAGCTTCAAGGAAGTCAAGAATATCCAATATAATTTATCCAAATCAATAATGTATTATTAAAAAATCACTATCTTGGTATCAGAACCATATTATGGTTTATCTTTCTCTTAACCATATATTTTCCAAAAAAATAACTTGCTATTGAGTCACTTTTATTGGTTCCACACAATCTCAAGTCCTCAATGAAATAGTACTACCATACAATCCTTATATACTCCATAATTATTATAAATAGTACATCATTGATACAACACTCAAATTACATAATTATTTAATAAAAACATAATAACTCTAATCATTCCCCCTCATCTGTGGTAGTATCATAAATTGATTATTATCCAATTGCATCATTTGGGGAAAACTCCGATGATTTGGACATTGGTTTGCATAGTGTCCCCACTCCATGCAGATGAAGCATTGTACATTTGAAACCTTTTTCTTACCCTTGAAGCCACACACTTGGTGTCCTTTTTCTCCAAACTTATAACAAACTCTCATTCCCTTCAGGCAAGTTCTAAGGTGTTTCTTCCCACAGTTATCACATATTGGAAAATTATTCTTTTCACTCTTCCCTTTATCCATCTTTCCCTCTTCCATCACTTTCTTCTATTGCTTACCTTCAAATCCATAGGACTTAGAGGATTCTTTACTTATCTTATTAAAATATGATACTATTTCTTTATATGTTGAGAACACATGGGAGACTATTTCCCTTCTAAATGTCAGCTTAATTCCATGAAATATATGATCCTTATTACTCTTTGGATCATACGTATTGCTGGAGTTCACATTCCTTCTACTGGGTGCCATTTCTATACAATGGCATAAACTAGGTCAGTTTATGAATTGCAATGAATAATTCAAAACTTGTAAAATACTTAACGTAAATTGAATAGTTTATGGATATAATCCAAAATCATAAATATGTTTTCTTTGAGGAAGTATATACTCATAAAACCTTCATAATGGTTTGTAATGAAATCGTGAATTATCCTAAGCATATCCCCCGGGAGTGTCGTAACCAAGAGTGCAGCAAGGCCCGTTGTCGTGCACCAGTTCCAGTTCGAGTCTAGCTCAAAGCGCTGTTTTCAGGTTTTACCCATAGGTACATCTGTGCCAGAGCCGCCTCTACCTGCTCGTATCCAGATAGGGATGTATTGCATGGAAAACTCACAAAATATCTATAATACCAAAATTCTAGGAAGTTATTCTATACTAATCCTCAATGTCTATCTTAGGGATATGTGTTATAATCAGAGTTTATCTAAATCTGGCTTCCAAGGTTAGTACTAAACTGCCTCTGATACCAACTGTAACGCCCCGACCCCAGTTACCAAGAGTCGGTGCATTATTACGTAACATTGACATTATCACGAAAGATCAAGTCTCGAAATACCGATTAGTTTAGTAGCCTTGGAAATACTAGATACATTCATAAAAGTTACATTACATCATAAAGTGAAAAACTACAATAACATGGTCTCCATAGACCACACTCATATCCCCTTCTGACTATCCCTGAAGGTCATTCATAAAATATTTCTTCACATCCTAGAAAAATAAAAACATTGAAAGAGGTGTGATCAGATGCTAAGTAAGGATAATAATACAGCAGAAGCTTTCATAAAGAAATATTAACATTTAAGGCAATGTATAACTAAAACAAAATCCTTTAAAACTTTAACTTCAGCATAATATGGAAAAATAAAATGAAATAATTCCATTTACTTATTCACATGGATATTCTACTAGTCGAATAATCACATGCAATATCAATAACCACTTTCATAATGATGGAATGCATAATTCCAGACTATCATAACCACATAGCCAAGGCCTCGTGCCAAGACTACAAATAAGATTTTTTCAAGGCCTCGTGCCAAGAATCTAGTTTGTCTCATGAGAACAACTGATGCATCGAGAAGCTATAGCGGGCTCCACCCGTCACTTATTAAGTCCAATGAATTACTTATATTAAAAGGTTTAAACATATCATAAACCATAACATAATCATATCACATAAAAGATACATAAAGAAGACATAACATTTCCACATTTTAATCACAAGACATCAATACAACACATTGATATAAAAAAAACACTTTCAAAACCATTTCCAATACCAAAATAAATGAAAATTAAAAATTTGTAATTATTTTTCATTTTAAAAAGTTATGGCTTGTAGAGGAAGCCGAAACTCAAATAATGGTCACGGTGGCAGAGAAGTCGTTGTCGCCGCATACGTATGACAAAAAAACATTCCCTTTTTTTATTTAGTAAAATGATTCATATAAAAAAAGATTCCTCTTGAATAAATTATAGAGAAAATATTTTCAATTAAGGTATATTAAATATCATTTATTTAAACCCACAAAATTGTTCCTCTAAGATAAATTGTTTCATTTTTATGATAATGGTGTTATTTTGAGCTGAATAGTAAAAATTGGCCATTTTGGATTTTTAATAGTTTTAAATTATTTCTGTATTTTGGACATAACATTATCGAAAATGATCCAAATTGAAAAATTATTTCTTTACTGGATTCTACACATCCATGGATTCATTTACTATTTTTGGACTAAAATCTGAATCGGCCATACGGAAGCTCAAAAGAAGCTCACAAGTAGGCTCAAGAAAACTGTTTTCAGTTCTGCCTAGTTTTGATGTGGTATCCATAACTCATCCAATGTTGGCCTAAAACTTGTGAACATCTATGGGTGGCCGCTAAATGAGTTTTTTAGCATCTTTTATGAAGGAATAACTGAGTGAATTGGCCGTTTAGTGGGTCATTAAATCACCCTTATCCGGAGGATGTCATTTTGGAGAGTCTGACTGGACAGAATAAATTCTCATAGTAAAACGGCCATAACTCTCGGAATACATGTCTAAATCCTCTGAGAGGTTGAGGAGACACGGCCAAGGGAATTATGAACAACATTCAAGAAGGGCTCAACACGTAAATATGTCATTTATAGGGGATACAATGCGTCAAAATTCAGGGGAAACATTCTGGCTATAAAAGTAGGAGAGCTCCACCTTCTCAAAGCATCCATTCTCCATCCCATTCCTTCTGGGACACCAAGAAGGAGAACTTTTCAGCTTTCTCTTTTATTTATTTATTTTCACAGTTTTTTAATGCCTTCTTATTCCCCATTCAACTCGATTACCCATACCATGGTGGAGTAAACATTTGGAGTGATTGGAGAAGGGTTGGTTTTCTACATTGTAATGCTTGAGTTCTTGGACGCAATTGAATAAATTTATTTCTTCTTCAAAGTTGTTTTCAATTTCTTATATCGGATTTTATTATCAAGTTAGATCGTTCTTGAATATTAATTCCGTTATTTATTTTTTCCTTGGTAAAATAATCAATATCTCCCTCCACTAATTTCTGGTTTATATACGATGGAATAAACCAGGAATTATTGGTGAAGTACTCGACGATCGTCAGTACGTGTAAAAGGTGTAGTGAATGTTCTTGATTGTTTGGGATAAAAAAAACCCGATCGGGTATTTCCCATTTAAATTAAGGATATTCAATACAACTATTTTACACATGGAAGGAGAGTTGACCAAACCAAGATCCTGGTAAAGTTTTCTCTCACAAAAATAATTTCACCAAGGAAGTGAGAGAAAACGATTGTGGAAACTCACTTTAATAAACTAAGAAGAAGAGGTTTGAATTAAATTGAACAAGTATAGAATTATAATTAGGAAACCGACCCCGGCCTAATCACCCTTTTAATATCATAGTTTTTCAATCATTTTAATTTCAAATTTCATTTAAAAAACAAAACATATTTTTTACCCCCGTTTTAAAGTGACAACCCGTTTTGTGTGCACTCCTCTTCGGGAGACTTCCTAGGTCAACCAAATTACTACATTTTAACTTAGGAAATAATTGTTTTTCCACTCCCTATGACAGGTGTGCGTCAATAAACGTAAAAGTCAAAGGGGTTTATACACCGTATAAAAGGAAGTTGTGTATAAAACAAAATATGCCTCAATGAAAGGAGATTGTGACAAAGTCCTTTACAAAGAACATTTTTTAAATAAAATAGATCTATTATGTGTATTAAATATAAGTACACATAAAGAAAGTACAAATACAAGTTAGGACATAATAATATCATGACATAATTTGAAAGTAGGATATTAACCCAATGAATGGAAATTGGGTTAAGAAGTTCCCTTACCTCATGTCCGACTTGACTCGATCATTATTTAACCTCCTGAATAATAAACTAGAGTTAATTTATAATTGATTAAGAACCCTTTTCAAGTTAATTATTCTTTTTATATCACTTATTACCATGTTATGTACATTATTTAATTATTTATGTTAATAACGGTCGTTTTGTCGATCTTTGGTACTTGAGTCAAAAATAAACTTTTTATAATTACAAGTTGTTTATGTGGTAGAATATCCATTATCTCTCGAATTATATTCATGATGTAGATATAATATATATCATATATATCCATTATATACATTCATTCATAATATTACATAACATTTAGAGGGAAGAAATGAAATGCACCTTTCTTGGAGATGGTAAGTCGTACGTACGCGTGAACGCTACTTTCATTTCTATTTCGTATTTAATGGAATGAAATCATAATGATATAAAGGTATATTATAATTACAGTATAATATCATATATAATATCATTTACTCCATCCTTTATACATCCCACATATGATATTAACGATTCAAATCACTTTGAGGGGGCGGTAGTCCGCACATCCTAGAATTAAATTATCACATTTACCCATAATGGAAATCATAAAGGTATGCCATAAATGAGAAATACAGAAGCATAAGGAATCAATAAACATAATATATATCATATATAAATATAGTGACATCTTAATGTCCACCATGAGAGGTGTTAAAAGATGATTGAACAATCATCGTTTCGTGAGGCAGAAATTCGCCAACCACAGAAACAGTATGTTATTTAACCATTAGACAAAGGTGTGTGTATGTGTAAATCAAATAATTATCATAACAACTTCATAGTATATTTAATATACTGTTGTTTTTAAAAAATAAAGTAATAAAAAGAGTTTAAGGGGTTGGAGAAGCAAAATAAAACAAAATTACATAAGAAAAGACATTACCTTAAAATCAGGTAACTCTTTTTGATTTGAGCCAAAGGCTTCCTTGGGAAGAATTATTCCCAAAGTGACACTTCTAGGAGTAATATATGGAAGTTGAGAGAGTATTTGGGTAGAGGTTGTCCGAGCCAAATGTCTTTGACGCTGTGAATAATGTGGTAGTGGTGGGGGCCTTTTATAAGAGGAGAAGAGGGGCACTCTTGGAAAGTCATAAAATGTTACATTATTAGGAAGTGTTTTTCAGATTTAAAAGGTCCCACAATGATATATTTCTAGGATAAGGTGATAATGGTTCTAAATATACTCATACAATAGGTTTTTTACAAGTGTAAGTATTAGATTTTACATTATCTTTTCATTTCATTTAAATCGTTAATGAATGAGGTAATCGCTGCATCATCATGGTGTCATTAAAAAATTGATTTATTTAATGTATAAAAATTATAAAAAAATATCATGATGTAGGAAATATTTTTAGCTTTCCAATGAATATTTATAGTTGAAAAGTTAACTTATATAACCCCATGTAATGATTGTTTTCGTATAACAACACATGTTTGTGACAGTTTTATGTTTACTTTAAATAAAAAGTTATTAATGTCATTTTCTTACCCAAGTGGCTCCATGGGGTCCCCAAGTTGACCCATTGATTGTCTTGGTTGGCCATGACTCATCAAATAAGGGTAGTACAAGTGTCAATATATTTTCATATTTTCATAATATCATTTTTACCTTAAATTTCAGTAATTACCTTTAATCGGGATTAATAAAACTTAAAAGTTACTATTCACCAAAAAATTATTTTAATCCCATTGATCCAAATTTTACTTCATAATGAAAATGATGTATATTTTATTTTGGAAATTAAAATCACAGAGTAGGTACAATTTCATTTAAACGAAAAATCTGTTTTTTAACTACCACTTAGTGATTTCACTATTCATCAAAAATCGAAGTTTTTCAGAACAACACCAAAAATTAACCCTAAGATATATTTGATATTACTAATTCAAAAATTATGTCTATTTTAAAAAATTCAAAAAATATAAGTTTAATTAATTAATTTAATAATTAATTCCCGCTGTCACAACAAATAGCGTGTTTTTAAGAAAGAATATCAATCAAAAGATTGACAATTGTTTATGTCCAATTTCAAAGTGAAATTAATTCTAATGGCCACCATTAGATAAAAAAGTGAAAATATATTCTAATTACACTTTATAACCACTCATGTGTATAATTTATCACTATAAATTATTTTTATTAAAAAAGTTGTTTTTAAGTATTTTTCACTATTCATCAAAAATTGGAATTTCTCAGAAAAATACCAAAAATTCAACATAGGCTAATTTCGATATTAAGAATCCAAAAATGAAGTCTATTTTAAAATATAAAAATTATATAATTTCAAAAAGTGGGTATTAATATTCATAATTGCTACTTTTATTGGTCTTAGTGTGTTAGAACTCGAGGTTGTGTACAACACACGCTACTCTATAATTCAAAGAGGAGAGTACCATGGAAGCATGGGGTGTTACATTCTACCCTCCTTCAATAAATTGCGTCCTCGCAATTTAAAATTTTTCTTTGAAAATAAAAGGTTGAAAATAGAAAATACCTTTGTGGAAAACCCACATCGGAAATAGGGTGAATAAAAATATAACTTTAAAAGATAGAAAGAGAAGTACAAAGGTCACATGAGATAGCCCATATTTGGATTCTATGAAAACATGGATATGGAGGAGAAACAAACCATCATGGTCTGATGGATAGTTGCAGAAAATAGGATTAGGAGAAAGTTAAGTACAAGAAAATCACAAACTTGTGATTGGTTAAACGGTTTTTGATTCCCTAGTAGGAAAAGTTAACCGACAATGTTTTCGTTTTAAGTTTCCTTTCATAAAGTTGAAGAATTTATTTATGAGATTTACTAAGAACTTAAGGAAATATACTTAATTTTCATTTAGACTATCATTTTTTAATAAATTTTTACCACAAACACATCTTTCACTAAAAAAGGTAATAGAACTCAAAAATATTATATTTATCCTAATCGTATAAGGTTCCAAATATTAACAAATACCATTTATATTAGGAAAAATATTTTTTAATAACCAGGGACTTCCTGTAGGCTAGTGGTAGGTAATAAAGGCCTGTCACAATATGGTTGTGGGTTCGATTCCTGCAGCTTTTTCCAACGCGACGGGTTATCCCCCGACCTGCAAGTTGTCCTTTTCCTAAAACTATAGTATTATAATAATCCAAAAATAATCTTCAGAAATGTTTTAACCTTAAACAATACTACCCAAAGTTCAACATAATCCATTCCAACCTTTATAGTTATCCAAAATACCTTTTTCCAAACTCACAGTCCAAATTTTATAAGGGAGGTAAACACCATGAAGATCCTTTTTGCCGCGTAATAACATGTGAACACCTTCATCATGTATTCTTTTAAAACACTGAAACATTCTGAATTACCATAAATCCTTATTCATTACATTCATGATTCCTTATTCCTTATAGAATACAAGATATACTACTTCTATCCAAAAATGTATACAAATCATTAATCAGCATCAAGGAAGTCAAGAATATCCAATATAATTAATCCAAATCAATCATGTATTATTCCAAAATCACTATCTTGGTATCAGAACCATATTATGGTTTATCTTTCTCTTAACCATATATTTTCCAAAAACATAACCTGCTATTGAGTCACATTTCTTGGTTCCACACAATCTCAAGTCCTTAATGAAATAGTACTGCAGTACAATCCTTATATACTCCATATTTATTATAACCAGTACATCATTGATACAACACTCAAATGACATAATTCTTTAATAAAAACATAAGAACTCTAATTATTCCCCCTCATATGTGGTAGTATCATAACTTGATTATTATCGAATAACATCATTTGGGGCATACTCTGATGATTTGGACATTGGTTTGCGTAGTGTCCCCACTCCTTGCAGATGAAGCATTGTACATTTGAAACTTTTTTCTTACCTTTGCAGCCACACACTTGGTGTCTTTTTCTCCACACTTATAACAAACTCTCATTCCCTTCAGTCAAGTTCCAAGGTGTTTCTTCCCATAGTTATCACATATTGGAAAATTATTCTTTTCTCTCTTCCCTTTATCCATCTTTCCCTCTTCCATTCTTTTCTTCTCTTTCTTACCTTCAAATCCATAAGACTCAGAGAATTCTTTACTTATCTTATTAACACATGATACTATTTCTTCATATGTTTAGAACACATGGGAGACTATTTACCTTCTAAATGTTAGCTTAATACCATGAAATATATGATCCTTATTACTCTTTGGATCATATGTATTTCTGGAGTTCACATTCCTTCTACTGGGTGCCATTTCTATACAATGGCACAAACTAGGCCAGTTTATGAATTGCATTGAATAATTCTGAATATGTAAAATACTTAACGTAAATTGAATGGTTTATGGATATAATCCAAAATCATAAAGATGTTTTATTTGAGGAATTATATATTCATAAAACCTTCATAATGGTTTGTAATGAAATCGTGAATTATCCTAAGCATATCCCCCAAGAGTGTCGTAACCAAGAGTGCAGCAAGGCCGGTTGTCGTGCACCAGTTCCCATTCGAGTCTAGCTCAAAGTGGTGTTTTCAGGTTTAACCCCTAGGTACATCTGTGCTAGAGCCGCCTCTACCTGTTCGTATCCAGACAGGGATGTATTGCTTGGAAAACTCACAAAATCTCTATAATACCAAAATTCTAGGAAGTTCTTCTATACTAATCCTAATCGTATATCTTAGCGCTATGTGCTCTAATCAGATTTTATCTAAATCTGGCTTCCAAGGTTAGTACTAAACTGCCTCTGATACCAACTGTAACGCCCCGACCCCAGTTACCTAGAGTCGGTGCATTATTACATAACATTGGAATGATCACAAAAGATCAAGTATCGAAAGACCTATTAGTTTAGTAGCCTTGGAAACACTAGATACATTCATAAAAGTTCCATTACATCATAAAGTGAAAAAATAAAATAACATGGTATCCATATACCACACTCATATCCCCTTCTGACTATCCCTGCAGGTCATTCATAAAATACTTCTTCACATCCTAAAAAAACTAAAACATTGATAGGGGTGAGCTCAGATGCTCAGTAAGGATAACAATATAGAGAAAGCTTTCATAAATAAACATTAACATTTAAGGCAATGTATAACTAAAAAAAAGCCTTTTAAACTTGAACTTCAGCATAATATGGAAAAATAAAATGAAATAATGCCATTTACTTATTCACATGGATATTCTACTAGTCGAATAATCACATGCAATATCAATAACCACTTTCATAATGATGGAATGCATAATGCTAGACTATCATAACTAGATTGCCAAGGCCTCGTGCCAAGACTACAAATAATATTTTGTCAAGGCCTCGTGCCAAGACACTAGTTTGTCTCATGAGACCTATTGATGCATCGAGGAGCTATAGTGGCCTCCACCCATCACTTATTAAGTCAAATGCATTCCTTATATGAAAAGGTTTAAACATATCATAAATCATAACATAATAATATCACATAAAACATGAATAAAGAAAACATAAAAATTCCACATTTCAATCACAAGACATCAATACAACACATTGATATAAAAAAAACACTTTCAAAACCATTTTCAATACCAAAATAAAAGAAAATTAAAACTTTGTAATTATTTTTCATTTTAAAAAGTTATGGCTTGTAGAGGAAGCCGAAACTCAAATAATGGTCACGGCAGCAGAGAAGTCGTTGTCGCCGCATACGTACAACAAAAAAAACATTACCTTTTGTCATTTAGTAAAATGCTTCGTATAAAAAAATATTCCTCTTGAATAAACGTAAAAGTTAAAGGGGTTTATACGCCGTATAAAAAAAAGTTGTGTATAAAACAAAATATGCCTCAATGAAAGGAGATTGAGACGAAGTCCCTTAAAAAGAATTTTTTTAAATAAAATAGATCTATTATGTGTATTCACTATAATTACACATAAATAATGTAAAAATACAAGATAGGATATAATAATATCATGACATAATTTGAAAGTAGGAGATTAACCCAAAGAATGGAAATTGGGTTATGAATTTCCCTTACATCGTGTCCGACTTGACTCGATCGTTCTTTAACCTCCTGAATAATAAACTAGAGTTAATTTATAATTGATTAAGAACCTTTTTCTAGTTCATTATTCCTTTTATATCACTTATTACCATGTTATCAACATTATGTAATTATTTAAGTTAATAACGGTCGTTTTGTCGATCTTTGGTACTTGAGTCAAAAATAAACTTCTTATAATTACAAGTTGTTTATTTGGTAGAATATACATTATCTCTAGAATTATATTAATGATTTAGATATAATATATATCATATATTTCAAGTATATACATTCATTCATAATATTACGTATCATTTAGAGGTAAGAAATGAAATGCACCGTTCATGGAGACGGTAAGCCGTACGTACGTGTGAACGCTACTTTCATTTCTATTTCGTATTTAATGGAATGAAATCATAATTATATAAAGGTATATTATAATTCCAGTATAATATAATATATAATATCATTTACTCCATCCTTTATACATCCCACATATGGCATTAACGATTCAAATCACTTTGAGGGGGCGGTAGTCCGCACATCCTAAAATGAAATTATCGCGTTTACCCATAATGGAAATCATAAAGGTATGCCATAAATGAGGAATACAGAAGCATAAGGAAAACATAAACATAATATATATCATATATTAATATAGTTACATATTAATGTCCACCATGATAGGTGTTAAAAGAAGATTGAACAATCATCGTTTCGTGAGGCAGAAATTCATCAACCACAGAAATAGTATGTTCCTTAACCATTAGACGAAGGTGTGTGTAATTGTAAATCAAATACTTCTCATAAAAACATCCTATTATATTAAATATACTGTTTTTGTTACAAAATAAAGGAATAAAAAGAGTTTAAGGGGTTGGAGAAGCAAAATAAAACAAAATAACATAAGAGAAGACATTACCTTAAAATCGGGTAACTCTTTTTGATTTGAGCCAAAGGCTTCATTGGGAAGAATTATTCCTAAATTGAGTCTTCTAGGAGTAAGATATGGAAGTTGAGAGACTATTTGGGCAGAGTGTGTCCGAGCCAAATGGCTTTGAAGGTGTGAATAAAGTGGTAGTGGTGGGGGCCTTTTATAAGAGGAGAAGAGGGGCACTCTTGGAAAGTCATGAAATGTTACATTATTATGAAGTGATTTTTGGATTTCAAAGGTCCCGAACTGATATATTTAAAGGATAAGGTGATAAGGGTTCTCAATATACTCATCCAATATGTTTTTGACAAGTTTAAGTCTTATATTTTACATTATCTTTTCCTTTCATTTAAATCGTTAATTAATGAGGTAATCGCTGCATCATGATGGTGTCATTAAAAATTTAATTTATTTAATGTCTAAAAATTATAAAAAAATATCATGATGTAGGAAATCGTTTTATATTTCCAATGAATATTTATAGTAGAAAATTTAACTTATATAACCCCAGTAAATAATTGTTTTCGTAAAACAACACATGTTTGTGACAATTTTATTTTTACTTTAAATAAAAAGTTATTAATGTCATTTTCTTACCCAAGTGGCTCCATGGGGTCCCCAAGTTGACACATGGATTTTATTGGTCTTCCATGACTCATAAAATAAGGGTATTACAAGTGTCAAGATATTTATATATTTTTATAATATCATTTTTACCTTAAATTTCAATAATTACCTTTAATCGCGATTAATAAAACATAAAAGTTACTATTCACCAAAAAATTATTTTAATCCCATTGATCCAAATTTTACTTCCTAATTAAAATTATGTATGTTGGATTTTGGAAATTCAAATCACAGAGGTGGTGAAATTTCATTTAAACAAAAAATCAGTTTTTTAACTACCACTTAGTGATTTCACTATTCATCAAAAATCGAAGTTTTTCGGAACAACACCAAAAATTAACCCTAAGCTATATTCGATATTCCTAATTCAAAAATTATGTCTATTTTAAAAAATTCAAAACATATATGTTTAATTAATTAATTTAATAATTAATTACCGTTTTCACAACAAATAGCGTGTTTTTAACAAAGAATATCAATCAAAAGATTGACAATTGTTTATGTCCAATTTCAAAGTGAAATTAATTATAATGACCAAAATTGGATGAAATTGTAAAAATATATTTTAATTAAACTTTATAACCACTAAATTTTATAATTTATCACTATAAATTGTTTTTATTAAAAAAACTGTTTTTAAGTATTTTTTACTATTCATCAAAAATTGGAAGTTCTCAGAAAAATACAAAAAATTCAACACAGGATAATTTTGATATTCCGAATCCAAAAATGAATTCCATTTTGAAATATCAAAATTATATAATTTCAAAAAGTGGGTATTACTATTCATAATTTCTACTTTTATTGGTCGCGGTGTGTTAGAACCCGAGGTTGCGTACAACACGCGCTGCTCTATTATTCAAAGAGGTACGTACCATGGAAGCTCCAGCTGTTACAATGAATACATGAAATTTAGACTTAATTCTTGGGATTATTTTCCTTGTGTTAGTGTCCTCCAAATATTAAGTTCATCTATTAATGTTTATCTTTTATTTTGTTTTCAAGGAATAACCTATGAAATTTTTTGAACATATATAATAAATCTCTATGGGAATTTTGAAATTTTTTCTCGTAATAATATACCATAAGTCATGAATTTTTTTGATAATTTCTTATACATCTAAATAATTCTTCTTCCTAAAAAAACATTAAAAAACCTATGATGAAAAAATCAAAATAATAATAATAATAACTAGTTAAGAATTATAAATACATGGGATAAGGAATGATCAAATATTATAATATGGAATTACTTAATTGTGATGGATTGGTGGAATAAAAAAATTAGTTTTATTGTTTTAGAAGAAGGTATAATGATGAAAATAAGATAAATATGAGATGAAAAAGGTAGATCAAGGATTAAAATAAGGTTCATAAAATAATACAAAAAAAAAATACATAGGATGCTGATATCCATGTCATATAAATTTATATAAAAACATTTAACATTGTTGTATTAAAAATAGTCATTAAAAACTAGTTTTATGACGTCTGTTTTTCTTTAATCAATGAAAAAAAATATTTGTTGGTATTTTAAAATTGGTTATTATATAAATTTTGTTAAAAACTTTTTTATCCCAGTTTATTATATAATTACTATTAAAATCCAGACATAATAAATGTGTAGTCTATAAGTGAATAAAAAAATCATTATAAATACACATTATATTTATAAAAATGAACTCTGAATCATTCATGATAGACTACACATCATATTAACATGTGGGTTATTTCAAAAAGTACCAAATCAATCATTGACAATTTTCCTAATTTTTCACAAAAATTCGAGCTCATTTTTGAATTTTTGATGATATGAAAACATTTAAAAGACATAAAATAATTTTAATTATAAAATATAACATTGGATGATTAATTTCATATAACATGTAAGATTGATGTGTTGTCATATAGATGAAAAATTAGTTTAAAATTATTAACCTAAATTTTTCTGAAAATTCATATTTTTTTACTCTATTATTTTTATTTGATTCTTTTTTATAAAACTAGAAATGAATTTAATAGTAGAAACATAATTGGTATAATTCTGAAAAAATCACACATTGAATTATTGTACAATTTTTTCTTATATGTAGAAAATGAATAAGTGATCATTTACCTAAATTTTTATAACATTACATGGTTGTTTATTTTTCATTTTTTTCCTTTATTGAACATTTATAGAACTTTTAAATACTGTTTTAATCATTCCAATCACATAAAATGTTAGATGGGTGTGTGGGTTTTTTCTATAGTTCATAGACGTCTAAAAGACCACTATTAAAAATATTAAGTACAATATGACATCTTTTTCTAAATTTTATTCATTGGATACATGTATATTAAACTAGTAATACATTTCATTATATAATTAACATTTTAATGTGTAGTTTATTTTAATAAGACCAAAATGAATTATTGATCACTATCCTAAATTTTCCTGAAAATCTGATTTTTTTCTTTCTATATTGTGATTTTTTGATTAACAATTATGAAAGGTAATATTTTTATAATTGGAAAAATCAATTTGAATCATTAATGTAATATAACATGTTGGATTCATGTACAATTTTTTCATACTAGTGAAAAATTGGTCGATGATCATTGCTTATTTTTTTATAATATAAGATCATTTACTCAATTATGATAATTTGAAACATTCTTATATAATTATAAGTTTTTTTAATAGTAAAATTACAATTTATATCACTCTAGACAGATCACACACCGATTTTATGTAATGTTTTTATTCATATTTGTCACAAATGAATCAATGATCATTGTCATATATTTTCATGTCATTCCAAAATAATTTACTTCATTTTGATTATTTAATTCACATTTGTAGATCTTTAAAATTCAATTTTACAAATATTAGTCACATTTTATGCCATATTGTTGTGTGGGTTTTTTTCAATAGGTCATAAATGAATCAATTCTTATTTCCCTAAATGTCAATGAAAATCCCAGTTTATTTTCGGTTTTTTTATCATTGAATGCATTTTTTCTGAACAAAAAAGGAATTTAATTGTATAAATACACTTTACACCATTTTGGGAAAACATTACATCATATTGAGATGTGGTTTCTTCCAAAAACCACAAATAAATCAGTGATCATTGTTTCAATTTTTTTTGAAATCCATGGATCAGTTTTTTTGGTTTAATCATTTTTATTTTTTATAGAACTTATAAAAAACCAGTATTTCTAAAAAGTTAATTTTTTTAAAACATAGAACACATAAAATGGATAATTAAATAAATAATTGAAGTTAAATTAAAAAATAAAATATAGTTACATAGGTTATAGGAAAAACCACTTTATATTTATTTGAAACATTTTCACACCATTTAAATTATGAACTCAATACTGAATAAATATATTTCATCATTTGAATTTGTTTTTTGGTAGTATTTTTATAGTAATAAAAAATATTGATTTGTAAAAAGTTAATAAATATTTTTTTAATGAAATTATATTCCTTAAATAAAGATGAATCTCATTATTATTTCTTTAGGTATATGATCTTAAAGATATTGAATGGCATATTTTAAAAATTTAAAAATTTTATATCCATAATTTTAGTGATTCATTTGTTTTGGACATAGAAAAAAGATAAAAAAGATAATATTTATTTATGATATATGACAGTGAAACTTTATTATATATACACTAATACTTATCTATTTATAGAAATATAGAGGTCTCTTATGTTCACTTAATATCCTTATACCATTTACTTGATGATGCATAAACATTGTACTTCTATAAAAAAATATGCTATTTAAAACTTATAATTGAAATATTTTAAAAATAAATTTGGTGATAATGTGATGATAATTCAAAATAGATTTCATGTGTGCCTAATTTTTTTGGAAATCCATTCATTGGATTTATAAAATATATTATTGACTTACATAGATTAATCTGAATGATAATCACATTGTCCATAAAAATTAAAATTAATAATTATTTAATGGTAAAAAAAATTATATTAGTTGAACCTGGAGTATATAATTTTACTTTTTTATAGTATGCATTAAAAATATTCTGTCATTTTTCACCATTGGACCCCAAGCTCATATAAGGAGGATATATTGGAACATAGTTTATTTAAGATGGGTGTAATGGATATTTGAGAAACTTATTGGTGGATAATATATAAAATATGTTGTATTTTTTGAAAGTGGATAAAAATTATAGTTTAGGTATTAATATGATTTCATTAGAAGCATGAAAAAGTATGAAGTTATCTTGGAAAATTTTAAAGGGGTTTTAATTGAATACACACAAATCAAATAGTAATATAAATGGTCACATTGTAATTTTTATTTTTGAATTTTAGGGAATGATGAGTCAAATACCACATAATTTTGACATATTATTACACCACAATGGTTATAACATAAGTTTTAATGGAAAAAATTTGACTATGTACAATAATTTTTTTACTAAAGACTCACTTTTAAATTATATAGTGGAATTTAAAAAAGAGTTTTTAGAGAAAAATAATGCCAAAACTAATGCGTGTTACCCTAGGATCCATTGAAATATTTAAAGTTAGTGTATAAATGGTCCATAACCTTTAACACACATCTCAATAAGAGGTTGTAGCATGAAGTGTTCAAGGATGGATGTTAAGACTTTGTTGTTACATTATAATTTGATGTCACAGTGTGGTAAATAATTGGATATTTCACTATAATGACTTTTGTTATGTCACAATACATCTAGTTGAAAAAGAATAGAAGATATCAATCCCAAGATCTATGGAATTAAAATTCAATATTACGACCTAATATTTGGGGGGACATAATAATTTAACAGTGTTATGTCGTAAGGGAGGATTTCATGGTGTACTTTTAAATATTATGGAAGGATCTATTGATTTTAATATTTTATAATTATAATAAGACCAACATATATTTTTTTAAATTTTATTCTACTAGGCTGAATGGTTTTAGATTATAATTAGATTATGGAATGTGTATTTAATAAAATTTTCATTTTGTTAATACAAATTAATGATATTGAAAATAAATATTAGAGTATTTTATGAAAGATTAAAATATTAAAGGTAATCCAATTTAAATTTAAAATTTTAGATATATTAATGTGATTTTGGAATATTTATTCATCACTAGAGATATGAATTTGATCAAGGAGGAAAAATAATAAGATAACCACTCACACTATTATAGATCACTGATTATCTCTTTATATTTTTTGCAAGTGAATTTATTGATGACTATTATTGAATCACTTTCTCCAAATAATGAGTGGATAAAAAGGAAGGAGTGATCCTTGGTTTATTAGTGAACCTTACCTAAATATTTTTAATCAAAATAGTGTGAAATTATTTTGGTACATCAACACATCATCAGTGTATGCTCCTTGGATATAGCATATTTTGGTGAACCTAGTAATATTATTGTTTCATCACATTTACTATACATATATGGTTATTTTGAATGTTTCATTGAGATTTAAAAGTTAAAATAGTTTTTTATAATGTTAGAATAAGATCCATTTAGTTTAAAATATTTATATCCATTATTCAACACCTCTTATGGGGTGTTTGGGCTAGTGGTATTAGAGAAACATGGGTGATTTATTTGTGAATATATCAGATGTAGATATTTTACATGGGGAATCCCATGAATATGGAAGGATTTATTATATTTGATGTGTGTAATTTTTTTATTTTGAATAATTGATTAAAATCACATCTATAATCTATTAGATTTTATGTTTTATCCATTTCAATTGACAAAATACAATTTAGGGATTCTATTGATATATCCATGACCAATATGGGAAAGAAGATACACGATAGTAATGAAAGTGTATAAAATAACTTATCAAGTGATTTATAAAATCAAATATATATAAACATAATGAATTTTATGTTTTCAAAATTAATATAGAATAAGCTATAAAATATTTATGAAGTGGAAAACACTGTGAATGAAAAAAAAATTTAGGAACTACATAATAATTTTTAGGATTTAAAGATGTATCCTAAAGAAAAAATTTATGGTTTCTTTAATCTCATCATTGATGTTTCTGGATCTATTTTTGGACTTTGTGAGTAGATAAAGGATAAAGATATTTTTAAAAAAATATATAGGATATTGTTAATTTTATACAACCCAAAGGAATCAACGTTTGAAGAAATATTTTTTAGAGTTATTTATGGATGATTCAAAATGTATTTTAGTTTATATGTGATATGTGTGAAGTTAGAAGGGATAATGTGAAATTATTCCCTGGAGGGTTAATTTAAGGTGATCAAAATATTTGATATTAATCAAGGTAAAAATAGATAAGAATATGTAAGTGATTAATTCCTATAAATTATGGATGATGAGTTTAAGTGAGGAAAATGTAGATTCAATAAAAACCTACCATTGGATTGTTTTATTTATGGAATAGTCATGCTTTGTCAGTAATATATCAAAGGAAGAAAGATAGCAATGAAGGTGAGTACGATCGCTCACATAAACAACATGGTAAATTTACCTTTGATGAAAATCCAACATCCAAAACACCTTGAAAAGAAAATATCATTTGAAAATTTTGGTTTATATATAATAATAGAAATTTTAATTTTTTCTTAAAAAGGTAAAAATAAGTTTAAATTACATTTAGGAGATGCAATGACTGTGGAGGTTAAGAAAAACAATATTAAATTAAATATGAAAATAAACCAAGAGTTATGACACCCTCATTTTTTTGTTTCCCTATGTTATTTATTTATTTTAATCCATGGAATTTTTTAATTTGGGTTTGATAAGTTCTATAAGGAAAAATAGTTGTAGAATAGAGTTTTAGTTCATTTGTATTCACTATGTCATGGTTAAGACCCTAGTGTTTTCCATGGTTCATATCCTGTGGACACTATAGGTGTGGTGTCTTTCCATTGTAGTGATTGGTCAACCAAAAGGTATAAAAGAACATTTTTAATGGTGTAGTACATAGGGTTTCTATTTATGGTAATTGGGGAGTAAAACACCCCATGTTAATGGGATTGGTGGCCCTATATTAGGGGAAGTTTATCTAGATAGGTGAGTTGGAATAAATGAGTGTGGGTTCCTTATGTAATTAGAGTCATCATAGAGAATGGGGCTTCTCAAATGTGTAGAATGGGGAGATAAACATGTTTGTAGTGGTGTCTATAGGGTGAGACACCATGTTAATTTTGTCTTGTATAGGTGAGATGGAAACGTGCAAGGTAGATCCTTAATAATTTGGATTATGACATAGTAGTTGTAAAATGAAAAGGGGGTTCCTTATTGTTTGGTGGCTTCTCATGGTGACTGGTATGACACGTGGTTACCCTTGTGTAGGTGGGAAAAGAAAAGAGTTGGGAGGATCCAATATAGAGTTGTACAATCCATGGTGGTGGTAAAAATTATTTTTAAAATGGCTGAAATTATTTCTAAGTTCAGGGGAGAATTTTTCTCCATGAATGGGGAAAAGTATGAGATATTTTTGGGATTCATAAATTAGATTTTGGACAAAAAAAATTCTTTAAAACCTATATATATTTCCTGGTGATTAGGTCTTGGGAACCTAGATGTTCCCTTGCATGTTTTTGGAATTATCCCTTCCTTCCAAATCTAACCTTTTGGATTATGTTGGATAAGTGTGGTTATATTATGTGGATTTTTAGTTAGTAGACTTTTGTAAATAACATGGAAGATTGGGTGTTTTTATATTTTAATACTTATGTTAACCTATGATAAAATTTTAAAACAAATAATGGGTGAATCTCTTATTACAAAAAATAGTGTGAGTGTGTGTGATCACATATTGTTACCTGAAATAATTATTTATAAAAACGTTTTTTAAATGATGGGCTGGTGTACATTCATGTTGAATATGGTTGGGAACTTGTTGATTCAAACCTATATTCCCTGATAAATTTAGGGCACATTGGATTGTATGGGTTGGTGTGTGTTCATAATTCATTATGTGTGGCCTTATTTGTTTAAAATTGGAGGTCAATGTCAAATTTATGGGAAAAAGAATTTTCAACCAAAAGAGATGGATTGGGTCAAGTTTAATGAGTTTCCAATCATGATTTGGTATGTTCTTTGGGAGTTATAATGTGTTGGGGTTTCATTCACATGTGTGTGAGTTCATGGAATTGGTTTTTGAGTTATTGAATTGGTTATTTCATGTAAAAAATGGATATAAAAGGAAATGTAGATTTTGGTGTGAGTCTCTAATATGGTCTTATTAGATTATACAATACTGTATACTATGAATCTGATTATTATTAATTTTTATTATGTATTGGAGTTTGGATTTGTGATAATTCATGCATCATATATATATGTATTGGCCTTGAGTTATATATTTTAGGTTATTTCATATTAAATGGAAAATAATCCCTCATTATTTGGTGATTCCATTGGAATTTATCACAATCCTTTGGTTTATGGGGGATGCACTTATGGTTAGTGGCATTCCAATATTTCATAAGAAAATGGGGTTGAGTTTGGATACTACAAATGATATCAGTTTGGAATAGACTGTCACTTGGAATGGTAAGCATGGAGATAATATGCATTGAGATTTGAAATTCAGAGTCTAAAACTAAATATCTAACAACTTTACATGTAATTTGAAGTTTATAGGGTGTTGAGGGTCTAAAAAGTATTATTCACAACTTATGGGATTGTCTCCACCTCATCATTATTGGTTTAACTAATGAGATTTCCTTATAATGAAATAGTAAAGATATTTCCCACTAGGACTCATATATCACATGGTGTTTTATATATTATTTATTGGTAAATTACGACTTTGATTATTGTAAGTGGTTCATTATGATTTCTATGAAACTAATATTTTATAAGAAATAGTTACTGAACTTTGTAAATTTGTTTTTTTGTGATGATTCCCGCTAGAATAGAGTTATTTTTATTTATTCCATATATTTTATTATATAAAGGACATGAAATTGTATTATAATTGGTAATTAAACTAGTAATGTCTCTAATAGGAAATAATTAAATAGATGGTAGTTAAAATCTATGATATTTTAAGACAATGATAACAATTGTAGAATTAGAAATCAAAGCATGAATACATATGATTACTATACTTTTAACATAATGATTGAATCCATGTTTATACTGTATAGAACCTTGAAAAATATTTTAGTTCTTTTTTTCATCCATATATATTAATATTTTGAGACAAACCATGTGTTGATTTGAATCTAATGTTTTAAAATTTGGTGTTTGATGACTGTAATTATACGAAAATGATTCTATAAGTTTGGTTAATTTTTTAGTTAATTTGAAAAATTAATAAAGAATAAAATTTAACTATAACTTCAGGTTAAGTACATAATTTGAAAATCACCTCTAGTATAAAATGTATCATAACAAGTAAAATAATGTATTTTAAATGAGATAGCCTGTTATAATGCTTAATATATTTTACTATTCCTATAATTTCTAAATTACTTGTCATGATAGCATGATAAAAGCTATGAAATATTAATTGTATCCATTTAT
This sequence comes from Viscum album, assembly GCA_963277665.1. Classification (NCBI taxonomy): domain Eukaryota; kingdom Viridiplantae; phylum Streptophyta; class Magnoliopsida; order Santalales; family Viscaceae; genus Viscum; species Viscum album. The sequence continues at coordinate 1,457,298,016 of OY728148.1, forward strand.
TTTTTCATTAATTGATCATTCTTTATTGGTATCGAAATAATTCGGTAAAATATCAATCCTAGAAACATAATTGTATGAAATATTGTAGTATAGTAAGTGTCTCACAAACTAGTATTCTTTTTGGTTGAAAAAATGCACATATTTGAGATTCTAGGAACACTAAGTAACCATTCTTTGTAGTAAATTCTTATTGATCGTGCACTAATAATGAATTTTGATTTTTTTTCATTTATATAAAATTAGAAGTTCATATTGCTCAAGCATTACTTATTTGTCTTTACATGATTAGTTTGGTGGTGATTATTGGATCCAGTTGATAAGACCATATTTTTGTTTATAAAGTGTGTTTAAATTAAATAATTTCAGGGATACTTTATTACAAATAATATATTGATTTAAAGATTCATTGTAGGAAAAAGTATTTTTAGAATGTTTTTTTGATTTTTTTTTTCTGAAATTTTATATCCAACAAATGATTAAAAAACATTTATTTAGATTGAACTTAGAGGAAAATATTTTTTGAAATATAACTTTTTAATTTTTGGAAACTTTATTGATTGGTTTTCATCAATCAATGTGATGTCATGAATTGGTGGTTGGAATCATGAAGGTGGTTTTCTAGAATTTGGGAAATAAGTCACGATAACATTGGAAATATGTTGCTAATGTATTTTTCCTCTTTAAATTTATTTTTAATCCTAATTATCTTAAATTTTACTATTCTTTTTATGGGGTTTTAGTGATAGTTTTTCTTGTTGTTATTATGGTACTTTTGTGTAGTTTCACTTTCTATGTCTATTTTACAGGTGTTGTTTTTGTATTGCTTGTTCTTATTGTGTGGGTAGGTATACTTGTTTTTATTATGTGGTATACATGATATTTTTAAAGGGGAAATAGGTATTCCATTTTGTAGTGATGTATTATGGTATGAGAATCAGGATTCCTCATGTGTAATGAGATATCTTTGGGATTTAATTTGAACAATATGATCAATTAGCATTGAAATGGTTTAATTTTGGTGGAATAAAATTTCCTTACATATAGAAGTATTGGGTATAGCCTTATAGATGAAGGGGTTAATAGAATTCAATTTAATATTTATTGCTATACTTGGAGAGTATTTATAGGTAGAGTTTATAACTGTATCTTTCCACTCACTAGCTTAATTGTATGAACTAAGGAGATAATCTTGGAAATTGGGAAACAAGGTTCAGCTTTCTTTTTAGAAACCAATATGGGTCAAATTTGTAAATTATATGTGGTTGGTTGGGATTAGTTTTTGGATTGGAAACCTCCTTTGATGTATTTTTGGGTATGGGGGAGTACATGTTCATGTCCTTATATTTAGAATGGTGTGATATTTTTTCTTTAAATGGTTGAATGGTATCATTTCTAGACACCTTAGGCACTCTTACCCGCTATTTGTAATGGGTTATTTTTAGTTCCTTATTCCAATATTTTCATATCTAGTCTCCTTAAGGGCTTCTTTGACTAGGTATAATTCTTCATGATCTACTGGGTAGTATATGTATTAACTCAAAAGTTATTGGGTGAAGGATTATTGAAGGGTGACATCATTGATGATTTATGGGAACTAATATGACGTCATGGTTTTTCATTAGGTGATTATCATTCTTAATTTGAGATACCATGTCCTAGAATGTTCTGTGGGTGAATTTTGAAAGTATTACCACTAGTTTAAACCTTAAGGGTGGGGATTTGTCAATGGGTGGGCATATAATGAAAATTGTAACTTATTTTTCAAGACCTAATTATGTTTCCTCCTTTTATTAGGATGGTTTAAAGGGATTATCCATTTAGATATTAGGATGGTAGTGAACATTGATCATCGACTAGTGGGTATGTTGTGACTGTTACCAATACATTTTCATCAGTTGGAATTAATTATCTTATGCTTTGAAATTATCATGTATTTAAACTCATTATGTTATCAAGGTGGTACTTGAAAAAATCATCAAGCTAGTTAATTTCATTGTTATTTGAGGGGCTGTAGTCTATAAAATATTCAGATAAGTTGTATGTTTGAAAATATTTTTAGTAAATTAGTGTATAAATTTCAACATTATCTTCCAGAGTATTTATTTTTCCCATTAATGGTTTATCTCAAAATTCTTTGTATTACCCAAACTGAATAATTATAAAATGTTCTATAATCGTCAATATTTTTACTATTCTATTCATCACTATTTTCCATTATTTTTATTGATGGGAAATTAAATATTCTTTGGGTATTCCCCGGATTGGGGAACTATCAGAATCATAATGGAGGGAAGTAAAATCCTTAGTGTGATTTAACCATTATTCACATAATTATTTGGTATCATTGTTGTATTCTATTATTATTGGTTGTAAGGGATCATTTGTTTTGATGATATTCACATGAATAGGGATTTTTCTTATTGTAAGAAAGGGTAGTTATCACCTTTGTTCATTTGGAACATTGGGATTATCACGCACATTGCTTTAGTCTCTTATACAAAAACATCACCATCCTAATTTTTCTATTCATGAGTCTTTCATAAATAAATTCTATAAAGGTATGAGCTGGAATAATTTTACAAGTGATTTCAATATTGTTTCTCTCATCTCATATGTTCTATTGGGTTATCACTATTTATCATATCTTTTGATGGGAATGAAAATATTTGTTTAGGTTAATGTACACCTTTTAAATCTCAATTGTAGGGGAATCGTTGGGTCTGTAAATATTCTTGGGAACAAGATATCATTAAGATGAACAAGTGGCCCATGATTTTTTTGTGACATCACCAACCTACAACTTTACAAGGATATAAAACCTAATAACGGGTAGAATGAGAAACCCATGGTTTTTGGTTTTCCTAAATTCCTTATGTATTTTATTCCTTTGGAGGATTTTCTTTGGTCTCCAAAAGTATTGGAATGTAATGGGGTTAGAAAATAGAGTTATAACTCACTATGATTCACTATAAAATGGTAAAGACTATAGTGTAGACCGTTTTCCATGTTGTGTGGTTGTTTTGGGTGCGGTGTTTGGCCATTGTGGTTTTTGGTGTACCATAGGGTCTAAAATTATCTATTGAAGGGTGTAGTGTTTGAGCAGTTTAAATTAAAAAAATATGGATTCTAACACACCTTGTTTATGGGTGTGGTATTCCTATGTCATGGGAAGTAAATCTAGGTGAGTGTGTTGGAAATGGAGACCGTGGATTCTGTATGACATAGAAGTGGACATTGTGTAATGGGTGGTTCACCTATATAAAACTGGAAGATCACCATGAGTGTGGTGGTGGTCATGATGTTTGTAGTTGGGATGATTCAATCATATGATGGTGATTTTTATACATGTAGGGAGACTCCTCCAATTTTTGGAGGAAGTTGTGGTCTTTTTAAAATGGTAATGGAGATACCTATACACCATAGTGGCTGGGCTAATGTGTGATTGACCTTGTGTTGGTCGGTAGTGAAACGAATTGGTTGGATCCACTAAAACCATGCTCCACGACATGGTGGTGTCCAAACTTGTACTTCAATGGATGAATGACATCCAAATTTTGGGGAGAGGTTTTATTTATGAATGTAAAAACCTGTGTGATATTTTATGGATTAAAAAATTTGATTTTGGACTTAATTAATTCTCTAAAAACAAAATATCTTCCCTAGTGATTATGGTTTGTGAAACTGGGTGATCCCTTTAGAATTTTGTGAGTCTATATTCCTTAAAATATCTCCTTTGGTATTATTATATAGAATCAAGGTTGAGTTACATGTCTACTCACTCACTTTAATTCTGAGAATAACTTGGAATCTTTGGTGTTTTCATATTTTAATGCTTATATTAATCTATGATAAATATTTTGAACCTATTTTTAGTGATTTAATTTTTATGAAAAATAGTTTGAGTGTGTTTTTTCACTAATTTATTGATGAATTTCTTATTTGGAAAGGTGTTTTAGAAAGGATGATCTAGTGTTCATTCACGCTGGATATGGATGGGGCCTAATTAATTTGAACCTGGATGTCATCCAGAAATTGGGGCACACTAGATTAAACAGGTTGGTGTGTGTTGATGATTCATTATACGAGGCCTTGTTAATTCATAATTAGATTTAAATTTATTATTTTTGGGCATTTGGATTTTCACTTACAAGAAGTAACTTGGTTGAGGTTGAACATATTTCTGATTTTGAGATGATCTATTCCTTGGGAGTTCTGCTTTGGAAGGGGATGCATGCACGTGTTTGTGAGTCCATGGAATTGGCATGTATGTTATGGAATGGGTTATTTCCTTGAAATAATGGTTTTAAAAGGAAATGTGGATTTTGGTGCAAGTAAATGACATGGTTTCTTTTATTAAAAATTATCACATGACGGGACTCTTATTATTATTAATTTATATTATGTATTGGAGTTTTGTCATGTGTTTATTCTTTCATTATATACATATTCATTTCCTTTGATTTGCCTATTTCATGTTGTTCCATATGAAAGTGAAAATTACCCCCCATGATTTAGTGATTCCATTAGTATTTATTTATATTCTTTGGTGTTTGTGGAATGTATCTAAGCTTAGTGGAATTCTAAACTTGAAAAAGAGAGTAGGTATGGGTTGGGATGTTACAGAGTGGTGTAATTCAAAGTATATATTTATAATTTACTTGATATGATATGATTAAAAATAAAGAAAATTATTAATATTATTGTACTGCTGAAGGATTTTTTAAATTATTGAAACTAAATTAAATAAAAAATTACTTTATTAAAAATGGAGGTGGAAGACAAATGTGCTGTACCAAAGAAACCCAGGAGAAGTTATAGATTTTTAGATAAAAAATTAATGTTAAAGTTAATGTATTCAATGAGCTTAATTATTATGTTATGGAGTTAGATAAAAATTTTAAATCTCATAACAAATAAGGTATTATTTTGAGGAAAACTTGTTAAGGATAAATTCAAATTTAGAGATATTAAAAAATATATAGTTGGCATGTTTCATAGTTGGGAATGTCTAAAAATAGATTAAAAAGTCTCTTAATGTGTCAAGAGAGTTTTAAATTTTTAAATACCTAAAAAAATTGGTATAATTGGAATTTTATTTATATTTAAATAATTAATATATCAGATAATTAGTGATAAGGAGAAAAAATGTAAAATAGTTGGAATTCTCAATCCTCAAGGATTTTCAAAAATAAATGTGCTATTTGGAGGATACAAATACATAGAGTGAACGTGATAAAATAATTTCACTTATGAAGTTCCAATTTTGTGTATAATTATGTCACACCTTTACCTATTATGGAGATTTATAGAACTATCTTAAAGACAATTCACCTGAAATCCAATAAAAGAGAATGAAAATAAATCTGACATTTTAAATAAGGAATAATTTATATGGATATTGTTTTTATTAACTTAATTTTGGGAATATGAATTGTGTTTTTATTTTAAGAGGAATGTGAAATAAATTCTATGGATCTAAAAGGATAAAGGGAATTTTACTAGTGAACTATATTCTATTGGGAAATAAATTCTCCCCATTAGAAGAAAAAATGGAGTAATTTACTACCCATACATTTAAGAATTAGGGTAACTCAAACTTCCCTCAACTCAAATCAGAGTATCATGAAAGTAATAGTAGAATAAGGAGAAGTATATCCTAGACTAATTGGAACTTAAACCAATGAATAAAAATAGTATATGGATTCTTGGTAGTGATTTATTATCCGATATGATTGAAAATATGAACTCAATAAATAATGTTAAGGGTCATGTAGGAGGAATGATTTATTTTAGTAATAATAGAGATTTGAATATTAAAATATGTTACAGAATTGGGCTTTCAAGAGACAAACTAAAAAATAATAATGGAACTCTATATTCAGGTTATTTGTCATAGTATCTTGAGAATAAGTAAACATTGTGACTCCAAACTCAAAGCAATATTTAATCATAAGGGATTTATAATAATATTAAAATCTATCAACTCATTTATTAAATGATAAAAGACTAATTAAAACCTATATCAAGTTGAAGATTAAGTGAAATCATGTTTCCTCAAGGTGGAAGATAAGAATAGTTCATGAAATAAGAGGTTTTTCCATATATATAAATAAAACATATAGAATCTCTGAAATCATAAGTAAATAATTGATATTACCTATTTTAAGAGAGAGTGATAAGATACATGAAATTTTTTACCAAGAGAATATATAGTGAGAAATACCTATAGTAAAAAGAATAAGAGAGACTCAAAATTACCTAACCTGGTCCATATTTGTTTGCATTGTTCAATAACACATCCTAGACCTCAAGGTGAAGGGAATTTTTTGTATTTTTTATATTAATACAATTGTATATGTTGAATTATGTTTATAAAAACGAAAAATTAAGTGATGGAATGTATTAATTGGCTTCAGAGGTGAGAAAAAAAATAGAGATCAATTAAAATTATTTGGTTAGAAAATGACACTAAATTTAATTCATTTGAAGGATATAATTAACTTAAGAATAAGGAATCGAATATAAAGTCTCATTAAGAAGATATCCTTTGTAAAAAAGAGTTTTTGATAGGAGAAATTATATATTGAACAATATATATAAGTAATTACACATTAAGAGTGAATTTTCATGATATTATTAGAAAGTAGTGTAAGAATGTATGTGTAATCAAAAAAAGTCTTTACTTAGTATTGATGAGAAGATAATACCATATGAGATGTGTCATGGAAGGAAGTTGAATTTAAAATAATATGGAGTATTTGGAAGTAAATAATTTATATAAAAGAAATAATAATTTTAAGGAATGTATGGATAAGTGTCTAATGAAGGATACTTTATAGGCCACTCAACCATGATTAAATCCTATAAGTGATTTAATAAAAAATTAAAAAAAATGGATGGAAATGATGTAAAAGTGATTAAATGAAAATATATAATCACATCGAGAAGACCAAATCAGAATAAAATCCATGAGGAATGGATAACTATAATGATATTTATAGAAAACATTAAACAATATATAATAAGGAAGTCCTAGAGGTTGAATTTGATGAAGAATTTGATGTTGAAGTAAGTTAATTCTCATCTAAAAGAAGTAGAATTGATCAACTAATATTTAATAAGTATAATAAAAAACATAATACCTGTGAATGAGGATTTTTTATCAGTCCTCTATTTTATTATTGATGGTGCATACAATATTTAGAAAAGTGATGATATATGAATGATAAGTTAAATCCATGAATTAGAAACTAGATAAAAAAGATAAAATTAGAAATTTGTTATTGTAAAGAGACTTAATGATCACAATTTCATTGGAATGTATTGGGTGTTAAGAAATAAATATTATGAGTATGAGAGTATTATCCAAAATAAAGATATGTTGGTTTTTACGATCTATGAAAAAAAATTAGGGCATAGATGTGGAAGAAACATTTGCATCAATGGACTAACATGAGTTAAGTTAACTATTATTTGTGGTTTAAATTCAAATTGGTTTCAAAATATTACAAATTTATGTGAATATGAAACTCTTAAATATGTTCTTAAAGAATAAGTCTCAATTGAGTAAGAAGTGGGGTTTAAAATGAAGATGATGAAGGAAAGGTATGTTGTTTAAAGAAAGGTTTATTTGGTTTTGAGATAGAAACATGACTTTCATATACTCATTTGAAATCCTATTTGAGTAAGCTATAATTCAAAATAAAAGGTTTTGATTATAAAATTTACATGAAACCATAAAAATAAGAGTATTTTATGATAAACCTATATATTGATGATATCATTTTAAGTGGAAAATGTTAGAATCATGGGATGAATTTACTAAATTGATGAAATAAGAGATTGAGATGATGATGAAAAGTGAACATACCTTCTTTCTTGAAGTACAAGTTAATAAAAAATTGAGAAAAATTTTATTTATCAAGAAATGTTTGGGAATAATTCATTGATTTTTTTGGATTAAACAAATGTATGTTGATCTCAAGTCCAATAATGGTTTGATTAAAACTTTAAAAACATGAGGACATAATTTTTGTGGATATAAATTTTTATCAAATAATAATCGGATGCCTATTGTATTTGAAAAAAATTATGAACATTATTTATAATTTTTTTTCCACTATGTTTTAAATTAATCTAAAATGAAAATATACTACTACAGGAAAGTAAAGCTAGAGGTATGTTCAAGGTACCCATGATTTCAGTTTGGTGTTTGTTATAATAAAAGTTCAAGAATTAATGGAATTCACAGATATATACTACAATTGAGTGGTGGAAGATAAAAAAAATAAGTGTAGGAGAATTCTTTGTTGGTTACAATTTTTTTTGATATATTATTAATAAATGAAAACAAAAACCACTTAGAACAACCAAAGTATGTTACATTTTAGTTACATAGGTATATACTCAATTGATATGGTTGATTTTTTAGGATCTTGATATAGATGTTTTTGTTCTTATGGTTGTTATATGTAATAAAAAAGTGCTGTTGAGTTGAAAAAGAACCTATTAAAACTCCTATGTATGAATAATATTGTGATTTGATATCATTTTATCAAATAAATGGTATATAAAGTACTTATCAAGTTAGATCACATAAAAATAACTGAAAAAGTGCTTGATATATTCACAAGACCATTGGACAGACTAAAATTTGAAATGAATTAGTTTTTTATTAAAATAAAAATACCTACCTTACATATAAGAGGTTTGAAATATCCCCTCTCCCCATTCTTATCTATTTATTAAATTGGATATTCATGTTGCATAAGATTTCACCCTTTTGATTTATTGTCAAAGGGTGAGAAATTATTGAAATTAAAGGAATAAAGACTTTATGTTTGAAGTTAATAAACCATAATTATAGATTAATGGGGTTTAAAATTTTTATTAGAGTATTAATATAATATTAATGGAGATAAATAAACTTTTTAGGGTGAGATTTTGGAACAATAGATATGGTAGATTCCATCTATGGGTAAGAGAAATAAGAATTAATAAATACAAGTGGATTTGTGTGTAATCAGTGAATAAAAAATGAATGATTAGGGATAAAAATGTGATATTTGTATTGTGGAATAGAATTATCCCTTAAATTATTATTTTCTACATTTACAATTATTCACTTAGACTTAGAGTGATAGTCATGATTTTCTATTACTATTATTAGTGTTAGGATGTAGTTTGACTGATCGAGATATTGTTAATGTTGAAGTTTGTTTATTTATTTTTATTTTTATAATATTGAAACACCACACAAGATGTCTTTAACCCACACTTTAATAAATTAAATAATTATAATTTGTATAATTATCGTTTCTCTGAAAATAAATTACTTATTTTTTAAATCATATTTTTTATGATTTACTGCTATGTATATGTTTTTATAAAGGATTCTATAGACACTATGTTTCTATGATTTATTTACCTTTTAGATGTATTTTATGAACCTTATGAGAACATATATGAACCCTATGATTTTTTATATCAATCTTGATAAGGAATTTCTTTAGACTTATGAGGATTTTATATAAAATTTATGAGGGACTATAAAAACCATATGAAGGTTTGTATGAACTTTACAATGTTTTTTTCTAAAACTTATAAGAAACTGATTTAACATTATGAATGCTTTTTTGTATCTTATTATTTTATATTTATCAAGTTATATTTTTTGTGTATAATGTATAAATCCTTATTTAAAACAACATAATTTATGATTATTCATCAATGGAAAATGACCCTTACATAAATTAAAACAATTCTTATGTAAGTCAGTTGATGTTTACACATGTGTCGTTCATGCTTAAATAGAACTTGGATTTATAGTTATGTGTAATATCCTTATGTGAATCAAATTTAAATGTATCCTTACATGAAATATAAAATATTTTTATATAAATATTAAATTTTAATTAATTTGTTCTAATAGAAATCCTTATGTGGATTTCTTAAGAATATTCACAAGTGGAATGACATAGACACACACACACAATTTTATTCATTTGGTTTTATTTTTACAACATAGAAAAGGTGTGAATTTTTGAAAATATTTTTAAGATGAAATAGAAAGATAAAAAAATATTGAAAATGATGTGGAGAAGATCATGGATCACCATTAAGCTAACCATTGTTAATTTTTTTTATAAATTATGATTATGTGAACTCAAAGAAGAACATAAATTGTATTGAAGTAATGTGATAGAACTTAAACTCCACTACTTCATTTTATATTCCCCTTATGGGGTCATAACTATAAACGAGATACAAGGAGAAAATTTTCTGATGAATTTATTAAGTTTAATTGAATTTCATCTACCTTTTGTTATCTATTTATTTTCAAGTTTTCAACACTGAATTTCATTGACCTTCTATTCCTTATACTTAATTCATCATTTTATTTTAAATTTTAGTTGTAACCATTGGTTTATACATTTCTATTCCAATAACAGGTTTGTTTTTAATTTTTTTATACCTCTAATAAAAGGTAAGTCTATCATGTTGCGGCTCTCATTAAATGTCTAGTGCGTTTTTTCTTATGACTTAATATATTGAAAGGTAGGTTTTTTCTAGGGTTTTCCACAATGTGATAAAGAAGTAGGGATTCTAATAGGTTATCAATTTATTTCAAGAGTGAGGTTTTTAGTGGGTTTTATTTATCTTCAGTAGAATAGGGGACTGTATTTTAGATATATGATTACGTTGATCCAAACTTCTATAAAAATATAATATATTTTATTTTTATTTTTTTCCACCTCAAATATTTTTTTATTTCATTTGAATATATACTATATTTCTCGGAAATTTTATTTTCAGTATTTATTTAATCTTGTATTAAACATAATTAATTTATTCTATATAAAATTTTAATAATTTATATTCACCCCCTATAGACCTATTCAATATCTCACGCTAGTATTAGAGATTATTACTTTTGGATTTAGGTTCTGTCACTTTTTTTAATGTTAACCTTTTCCTAGACTTAATCATCCAATGAAATGATTTTTGTGAGATATAAGGAATTAATTCTAACAATGGAATGATCCATTAAAAAATATATATTTCCATGGAAATGAATATGGATATTGGAAATAAACGATGGATGTATACCTTAAACACCTAGGAATAGATAATTTGAAGATAATGGTTAAACCATATATTTTTTATTATTATAATCTGAAAAATATTATGTGTAATGATATAATAAAGTATGTTTTAAGTTAAAAACTCATTAATATATAAAATATTTCTATTAATTAGAATATTTTAAACTATTTTTTGTGTTTTAAGACAACACAAGATATTTGGAGGATACAACAAGTCACACATTATGGTACAAATAAACTCATGTATAAAAAATTGGGAAATGATAGGTGTATAATGAAAATAATTTATTATGGGTGAATATAGATCAGTGAAAAATATGTTTCACATATTTATGAAAATAATAATTGGTAGAAGTGTTATTTGTGTAGCATTTGATAATACAATGTTGGTTTAAAGGGTGTTGCAGTCTCTTCACAAAACTTGGAAATAGAAGGTGGAAATCAATGAATGTAATTTTTTTAAGTAATAAACATTGGATTAACTCCTTGGTTCTCTTATATAGCATGAACGATAGCTAAAGAATATTACGAGTGAGGAAGCTATAAAGAAGAATTATGGTTAATTAAAATTAAATATAAATGTATCTACATACTCCTCTAACTCCAAGCTATAGGAAATCAAGAAATATGAGATAGCTCACTTCAAAAATAGAGTGTATAAAATGATTAAAACAATTATAGGATTCAAGAATCAATAAAGAAAAGTTAATTATAAGGATGATAGACAGAATAAAGGTAATTATATTAAAGATAATGATGTTTTAAAACAAACATGTTATGAGTTCAGAAAGAAGGGATGCATTAATTCAGATGGCTTAAAATTAGAATATATATAACAGATAATAATTACAGCAATAATAAAAAGTATGAAATATTGTATGGATTGAGTTTTATATAATAATTAAAATAAATAAGTGATTATGGAAGTGAAATAGAAGAACCTAAATGGTTCTTGATGGCTACAAACATTAATTAAGTGGTGATTATATTTATAGTTTGTGATATGATTCAAATTCTTAAAATGACGATGTTAAAGTATTAACTAAAAAAATGAAATCTTGTAGAATGATATTTTAAGAATGGATGAACTATATAGAGAGTTATAATGTGAAAATTATGCACTTTCTAATAAAATTAAATCTTTTAATCATGATAATAAGAAACCTATAGAAGATAATTGAAATTTATGAAATGAACTTTCTTGTTATAATGAAAAGTTTTGCGATGAATTAAAATATACTTAAAAGGAGAATAACAATATTCAAATAAAAATTATTAAGTAAAAAAAATAATTAATTTTTTTCAAGGAAAAGATAATTCAGATAAGATAAATGGTATGAATAAAAAAAATAATGGTAAAACTTGTTTTGGTTATAAAAAGTAATTACCTAAACTGTGTAAGACATTTTTTGTTAAATGTACTAAAGATAATGAATCAATAATTATGTTTTAGGTGAAATTTTTGTGACACGTGAGACTTTTTTGAGAAATATTTTGTTTTATATAAATCATCAAAGGAATCTTTCACTAAACACAACACTAGCTTGGCTTGCTTTACACACAACTGCGACCTTCCTCGATAGCTTGCATCGTACGCAATACCGGGTTTCACTAAACAACGATATATTATTATGAACTAGCTGTTTTGAATAATATTAACTACATTTTGAATTTTATTATTCATCATACACATTTTCTATAACATGTAAAGAGAACAAAATAAATTTTTCGGGTAAAATAAGTATTTTTCAAAAAATGCAGTTTTGCCGCCTTTTGATGGTGCACCCACATTAAATCTTGTTTTTTCATATGATTATAAGTTCAATTTGACAAAATAAAATTATTATTTTCAATCAGGGTATAAAAATTTACTTTGGATAAATTTTTGATATTTTTTCTGATAACATTCATATATTGATGAATAGTAAAAATACGCTAATTTTTAATTAAAAAGAACTTTTTTTCATTGAGAAAATTTATAAGGTTTAATTATAATATTGAATGGTTTTAAAGTATAAATAGAATATATTTTTACCATTTAATATAATTTATGTCATTAGCATTAATTTTACATTGAATTCATAGGTAAAAACATTTCAATCTTTGGCAATGTTTTAACTTCTAAAACCTGTTTTCTTAACAACAGGATTTATTTTAAATTAATTACTGCAACTTATATGTTTTGAATTTTGAAAAATTGATTCCATATTTGGAATCAGTGGGTCCAAATTATGTTAATAGGCTACTTTTTATTTTTTGGCATTATGAATAGTAACTACGGTAAATTTTATTTACCATAGTTAAAGGTAAATTGGGTAATAAAGGGTAAAAATAAGATTATAAAATTACCCTAATACCTAAAAAAATCCTATTATATGACTACAAGTCAACCCATATCACCTAAGGGTCAGATTAGATTCATTTAATGGACTTTTTTCAATGAAAATAATTTAATTATTATTAAAACCAAAGAATGTGACAACATGTCACTTTCTTAAAGTTTATAAGTATAATAATTTTAATTTAGTGATAAAATTAATGAAACTTATAAAATGAATAGTTTCCAGAAATCTAATACAATTATATACATCATATGAATTTATTTAGAATTTTTAGGGATTAAATAATTATCATTAATTATGACACAATAGTGATGTTGAAATTATTGTATTAATTAAAATATCAAATAAAAGGTTTTAAAAATAATAAAATAAATATTATATGAACTATTTAATGTGCTACACTAATTTTTTAGATACATATGACATTTTATGGATCTATTAATTCCTTTATTTTGAACACATCTTCTCTTTATATTTTATTTAAATTCAAATAAATGAATATTGTCAAAATTGACACTATTGTTATTTTATAAAAATAACATATTATAAAATTGTTTAAAAATCACAAAAATATTTAAAAATTATAAATTTAAATTTATATGTTCTAAAATGTCCTAAATTGTCAAATTATGGAAAATTCACAACACATATGTAATTATTTATAATAATTTAAAATTTAGAGTATTATTACCACAAATAAAATTAAATCGATAAATAAGGATAAATCAAGTTGATAATGTTTAAAATAAATTCTTAACATGTCTAAATTTTATTGGTTGATTCTATTACAACCCTATCTCATCTAATATTCGGATATGAGTCATTTTGGAAGTTTTTATGTGGGGTTGGGATTTAATATAAACTATTATTTCTTATATTTCCAATGGTACCCCTCTCCTCCCTTATAAAAGGGCACCTTCTCCGTCTCCTCCTCACACTACTTTGAGCCATCAAGATCAGCCAATACATGACCTTTTCACTTCCACACTTCCCTAGAAACATCCTAGATGTCATGTTCTTCTTGAAAGACCAATTTTAGCGCCCTAAGAGGAGGTCTCAAAGAGGCGCTTCAAAGAAGAGGTAATGCCCGTTACCGATTCCTTCATCCTTATTTCTTCTTCCACTTATTCTTCTTTAGTTGTTTCATTATGAAGTAATAATATCAGTATCACTCATATACTGATATGTTATTATAAGTATTAAATAACCCTATTTCACCATCTATCCATCATACGGAAAACGAAATCACCGCGCATGCGTACGTACAGAATACCATCTCCACGCCGTGGTGTAATCTATTTCCCCCCACCACCTTACTTGGATGGTTATAATGGTGTAAGTAATGACTATATATGATTATTTTAAAGTTATATATATTCTTAAATAGTATACATACACTCCAATACAATTCCACGATCATGGGAATGATATCATCGCTCGTGCGTACGTACGGAATACCGTCTCCACGATGTGATGCGACTCGTTCTACATGATCTTAATTGCATAATGATTATATAAATGAATTAAATGAATGAATATGATATATATTACACTAATAAATTTCTGTAAATGAGGTATCTATAACCTAAAAAGAAATATAAGAATTTATTCAACAAAACACGCATAAAAAAAAGTAATAAACACCCAAATAACAAGTAGTAATGAAATATTACTAATAAGAAGCTATGAAAATGACCATATATGATATCATAAAAATAATTATTATTCTATAATAAGTCAATAACATCATTTAAATCATTATACCGGAGGTTTGGACACTTACGAAGAAAATCGGACCTAAGGTAAGGGAAAGTATCACATTCTCATTTTATCCGAGATTGATTAAACTTTGGTATTTAATGGGGTGTATTTTATCATCCACATACATGTTCCCTCAATATGTAATATTGTTTCCATCCACCTACAATTTTTTAAATCCAATTTTACCCTTCGGTGAGTTTTTAGTAAAGGATATGAAAGGAATCTTTTGACGTTTTTCGTACGAGGTACTTTTGACTTTTCTGACAAAAGTACAAGAAGAATGTTTTTTAACTTATACGGCATGAATGGATTTTTTTTAAAACATTATTTCCAAGAAGAATCCTTTACAAATTTTCATGTTTATTTTTAATCAACTTCTTTTAGTTTAAAATTGTATGACATGTTAAGAAAGGAAAAATGTTTTTGAAGTAGAAAGGATATTTTCCTCAAGAATGGAGTTAAAGTGTTTTTATCAAAATTATTTTCCATATAAAATAATATACGGTTCTGTTTCTATCCCTATTATTACATTGTTGTGATGGAATTATTTTTATGAATTCCTCTATCTTATATGAGTAGTTTTATGATGTCATGATGTTTAAGAATCCCATTTTTTATTACATGGCTTATGGAATGATGTATGATTTATGATTTTGTGGCACACATAAGAATGGTATCATTATGAGATGGGTGGGACCTATAAATCCCTCCAATGCAATGGGTAAAGATTTTATATCTCATGAGATAGACATGGCTGGAACGGCAGGTTAAACCAGTTCGGTGAAACAATACTGAAACGAGGAGTGAACTCGGTTTAGAAATGGACTTTGTCCACTAAGATAGTCTTAGCAATGAGTCTTGACTAATAAGAAATGATTCTCTATGATTATGTGTGTATTCCACAAAGTTTCATGTTTTAAGTTATGATTATTGGGATTACATTTCACTACCATGATTTATCCCATGTTATGAAATTATGATCTCTTTTGCAGGGTATGATTTCCAAAATGTTATGTTCTTATGAATATGATGTGATTGATATTTATTTTGTTTACCCTTACTGAGCATTTGAGCTCACCCTTCTGTTTTTTTTGTTTCACCAGGTTAGGAAGAAGCTTATTAAGTAGGATATGCCAAAAGGGACTCTAGATATGATTAAATAAATGAGAGGCAATGTAGATGCTTTATGAACCAGTTGTTTATGTTTCCCAATTTCTAAAGACTCTATACCTATACAGTCCTTTCCTGGTTTTGTTATATGTTGTAATAAGTGTGCTTCAATTCTGAAGTAATAAAAATGTATGTAAAGTATGGGTCGTTATAGTTGGTATCAGAGGAAAAGGAGGTAGGAATGTATCTGATCCTTGGGAACTCTCACATGTTAGCATTGGATGAAGCATGGCTCTCCGCCCAAGGGCTTTATGCAGAAATGGATGCCATTGGGGATGGTGGTGTGTCCCTCCCAGGGGGTGTAGCCACCATGGAGTGCCCTGATAGGTATCAATTATAGTCCACTGGAAGTAATTCCATACCATTATAGTTGGTATCAGAGGAAAGGTATAGTCAACCTTTGGAAACTAGGATGTGAAAGCCTTAGTAAGAACCCTAAGGATAAGTCTAAGCATAGAACACAATCATAGTGTTTTAGAAATGACCATGAATAACCTATTATAAGACCTCAAGTGTGAAATTTTATTTTTGATTATGTGGTTTTCCTATTATTATTAGTGTTGCTCACGCTATTCTTCTTGGTTTTAGTCAATGGCTGGAACCCGAAGGAACCGTGTTAATGCGGAATGCGACGGGAAATGCAATGATTGTCCCCCTGAGAAACCAAATGTTATGGGGGTTGGAATGAAAAATCTTGTATCCATGATCACACAACTTTCTCAGGCTATGAATCATACATGACTTCCAAACGAGCAATGGAAGGAGCAACATTCTGTTGAATCCTTCATGAGGTAGCGTCCACCTTCATTCAGCGGGTTTACTGATCCATTAGTTGCTGAACAATGGATTAGTACTACTGAAAAGATATTTTTAGTTCTTCAATGTTCTGAACATGATAAAGTCATCCTAGAAGTGTATCGTTTGGAAGGATATGCAGATCAATGGTGGAATCTTATTAAGAATACGAGGTAAAGGGATGAAATTGAGTCCATGGAATGGGACGAGTTCAAGAACTTATTTTTCAAAAAGTACTTCCCTCGTATTATCTGAACAAAGATGGAAAAGGAGTTTCTTGAACTAAAGAAAAAGGATGATGAATCTATTGGTACCTATGAAGCAAATTTTAGAAGACATGCAAGGTATGCTTCTGGTATTATTATCCAACCTGAGAGTAAGATCGATCACTTATTTAGTGGCTTAAAACCAAGTCTTCGGAGGGCCTTATCCATAAGGGACTTCAATAGCTACGAGGAAATCGTTCGATGTTCTGTCAAAGTTGAGATGGGGGTTGGAGTAACCCATCAGTCATATGGGTTTGATAAGAAGAGGAAAATGGAATTCAAAGGAAAATCTAAAGAACACACTGAAAAGAAGATGAGCTTTCCCTTATGCTCAAAGTGTGGAAAGAAACATAGAGGGAGTTGTCTTAAAGGGACAAGTAAATGTTTCAAATGTGGAAAGGAAGGTCATTGGGAATTTGAATGCCGAAATGATGGGAAGAATATGTCTAATGATGAAAACAAATGAAGGGATACATAGAATGAACCTTCTACACTTTAATGTTTCAAGTGGAAGAATATGGGGCATTATGCCAATGAATGCCCAAATCCAAGGGTTGATGATGATGGTCGACGTCAATAAACTCTTAAGGCTAAACACAAAGGAAAGTCACATACAATTTCTATCAGCGATGTGGAGTACGATAATGATGTGGTGAAAGGTACACTTACCATCCACTCTAAAGTAGCAAATGTTTTATTTGATTCTGGATCCACCCACTCTTTTATTTCTGATGATTTTTCTAAGAGTATCACCATATTACCTCAACAATTAGATGTTGAGTTAGCTGTGACAACCCTTAATGGCACAACAACCGCATCAAAAGTTTATAATTCTTCTCTGATTGAAGTTTGTGGGAAAGTGCTTCCTGCAAATCTTGTGATCCTTTCTATAGTGGAATTTGATGTGATTCTTGGCATGGATTGGCTTTATTTATATGGATCTCATATTAATTTCCAAAGAAGGGAAGTCACATTTCATATTCCAGATCAATCTATGATCGTCTATCGATGCAAGGATGAACATAACCTTCCAGTGGAAATTTCTTCCATCTTATGGGTCTTGATTCCACTAAATGAAGGTTATTTATCTCCAATGGTTGGTAAGGAACTCACAGTTAAGAATATTCCCATTGTACGAGAGTTTGATGATGTCTTTCCGGAGGAATTGCTGGGTCTTCCACCTAATCGTGAAGTTGAGTTTTCAATAGAACTCGTACTAGGTTCTTTGCCTATTTCAAAGACACCTTATAGAATGGCCCCAAATGAGTTGTAGGAATTGAAGAAGAAACTCCAAGAGAATCTTGATAAGGGATTCATACGCCCTAGTGTGTCACCTTGGGGAGCACCTGTTCTATTTGTTAAGAAGAAATATGGATCAATGAGACTCTGAATTGATTATCAAGAACATAACAAGATCCCTATCAAGAACAAATATCCTCTCCCACACATTGATGACTTATTTGACCAACTATGAGGAGATCAGTACTTTTCCAAGATTGATCTTCGTTCAGGGTATCATCAATTAAGGGTCAAAAGGGAGGATATACCAAAGACGGCTTTCCGTACAAGGTATGGACACTATGAATTTATAGTGATGCCATTTGGTCTTACTAATTCCCCTTCTATCTTCATGGATCTGATGAATAGAGTATTTAGAGACTATATTGATCAGTTTGTGGTAGTCTTTATAGACGATATTCTTGTCTATTCAAAGATCAAGGAAAAACATGAAGATCACTTGAGAATTATATTGAAGACCCTGAGAAAGGAGAAGCTTTATAACAATTTTCCCAAGTGTGAATTTGGGTTTCAAAAAGTTTCATTTTTGGGTCACATAATCTCAAAATAGGGGATATCTGTGGATCCAGCAAAAACAGAGGTTATCAAAAGATGGTTGAGACCAACAACAGTAACTGAGAACCGAAGTTTTCTTGGTTTGGCTGGATATTATCGACGTTTTGTGAAAGATTTTTCACGATTATCTAATCCACTCACCAGGTTGACTCGGAAAGGAGTTAAGTTTGTTTGGATGGAGGAATGTGAAGAGAATTTCAAGGAGTTGAAAAGTAGGTTATCCAGTGCACCTATGATCACATTGCCTTGTAGTGGAGAAAGGTTTGTGATCTACAGTGATGCATCCAAGAAGGGACTGGGGTGTGTTCTTAAGAAAAATTATATGGTGATAGCTTATGCCTCACGACAGTTGAAAATCCATGAGCAAAATTACCCAACACATGATTTGGAGTTATTTGCGGTAATCTTTGCATTAAAGATTTGGAGGTACTACCTTTATGGTGAAAGGTGTGATATTTATACTGATCATAAAAGTTTGATGTATATTTTCACACAAAAGGAGATGAATATGCACCAAAGAAGATGGTTGGAGCTGATTAAGGATTACGACTACTCAATTAATTACCACCCTGGGAAAGCAAACAAGGTGGCAGATGCATTAAGTCGACAAGATCATGCTAGCTTATCCATGATGAGGATCACAAAAGATCCAATATTTATGGATTTATAAAGGATAGATCTTGGAATTATAATGGAAGGGGGGAAATCGTATCTTTCTCAAATGAATGTTAAACCATCTATACATGTGAAGATTAAAGAGGAATAGAAAGTAGATATAGAGTTACAAAAGAAGGTGAGAAATATTCCTGAATTCAACCTTGATTGTGATGGGATAATAAAGTTCAGGAATCAGGTTTGTGTTCCTCCCATCCCCGAATTAAAGAAGGATCTGCTGGATGAGTCTCATAGTTCTTCATTCTCTATTCATCCTAGAAGCACAAAGATGTATAGGGACCTGAAATAGTACTTCTGGTGGGATGGCATGAAAAGAGATATTTCTGAATATGTATCTCGATGCTTGGTTTGTAATCAAGTTCAATTTTAGAGACAGAAGTCTAAGGGGATGTTACAACCATTACCCATAACCGAATGGAAATGGGAAAACATGACTATGGACTTTTTCACATGACTTCCTAAAACATCCAAAGGAAATAATGCTATCTGGGTCATAGTTGACCGTCTTACAAAGTCTGCACACTTCATTTCTATTATATAGGATTTCTCTCTTGATCAGCTTGCCAGGATATATGTAAAGGAAGTGGTAATATTGCACTGAGTACCACTTTCTATTATATATGATCGGGATCTAATATTTACCTCGAAGTTCTGGTGAAGTCTTCAGCATACTCTGGATATAGAGTTGAGTTTCAGCACTGCTTATCATCCTCAGATAGATAGTCAGTCTGAGAGAACAATTCAAACTCTAGAAGATATGTTAAGAGCTTTCTCTATAGATTTCAAAGGTGGTTGGGATCAACACCTACCTTTGGTGGAATTTTGTTATAATAATAGATTTCACTCTAGTATTCATATGGCTCCTTATGAAGCTCTCTATTGAATGAAATGCAGGACTCCAACTTGCTAGGATGAAGTTGGGGAAAGAAAGCTATTAGGACCTGATCTTATTGATGAAATGGAAGAAAATGTCAGATCTATTAAAAAACACATAAGAGCATCTCAGAGTCGACGGAAAAATTATGCCGACAACCGAAGAAAAGACCTAGAGTTTGAAGTGGGTGATAAAGTGTTCTTATGAATATCTCCCTGGAAGAGGGTCATGAGATTTGGAAAGAAGGGGAAGTTGAGACCTAGATATATCAGTCCTTTCGAAATACTGGATCGTGTTGGAAAGGTAGCTTACCGATTGGCGCTTCCACCGAATCTCTCTCAAGTTCATGATGTCTTCCATGTATCTCTCCTGAGAAAGTACATACCTGATCCTTCACATGTACTCAGCTCAGAAGTTGTACCACTGGAGCAAGATCTTTCTTATAGAGAAAAGCTGATAGAGATTCTGGATCGTAGCGAAAAAGTCCTACGAAACAAGACCACTCGATTGGTTAAAGTTTTATGGAGGAACCACCAATTAGAAGAAGCTACATGGGAGCTTGAGGATATGATGAAGGAGAGGTATCCTCATCTTTTTGTTACAAAGTGACGAATTTTGAGGGCGAAATTAATTTTAAGGGGGGTAGAATGTAACACCCGAGACTTTTATGAGAAATATTTTGTTTTATATAAATCATCAAAGGAATCTTTCACTACACACAACACTAGCTTGGCTTGCTTTACACGCAACCGCGACCTTCCTCGATAGCTTGCGTCGTACACAATATCAGGTTTCACTACACAATGATATATTATTATGAACTAGCTGTTATGAATAGTATTAACTACATTTTGAATTTTATTATTCATCATACACATTTTCTAGAACATGGTAAGAGAAAAAAATAAATTTTTTAGGTAAAATAATTATTTTAAAAAAAATGCAGTTTTGCCGCCTTTCGATGGCGCACCCACATTAAATCTTGTTTTTGACATGATTATATGTTCAATTTGACAAAATAAAATTCTTATTTTGAATCAGGGTATAAAAATTTACTTTGGATAAATTTTTGATATTTTTCTGATAACTTTCATATTTTGATGTATAGTAAAAATATGCTAATTTTTAATTAAAAACAACTTTTTTTCATTGAGATAATTTAATTGGTTAAATTATAATATTTAATGGTTTTAAAGTATAAATATAATATATTTTTACCATTTAATATAATGTATGTCATTAGCATTAATTTCACATTGAATTCATAGGTAAAAACATTTCAATCTTTGGCAATGTTTTAACTTCTAAAACCCGTTTTCTTAACAACGGGATTTATTTTAAATTAATTACTGCAACTTATATGTTTTGAATTTTGAAAAATGGATTCTATATTTGGAATAATTGGGTCCAAATTATGTTAATAGGCTACTTTTTATTTTTGGTCATTCTGAATAGTAACTACGGTAAATTTGTTTTACCATAGTTAAAGGTAAATCGGGTAATTAAGGGTAAATATAAGATTATAAAATTACCCTAACACCTTCCAAAATCCTATTGGATGACTAAAATTCAACCCATATCACCTAAGGGTCGGATTAGATTCATTTAATGGACTTTTTTCTATGAAAATAATTTAATTATTATTAAAACCAAAGAATGTGACAACATGTCACTTTCTTAAATTTTATAAGTATAATAATTCTAATTTAGTGATAAAATTAATCAAACTTCGAACATGAATAGTATCCAGAAATATAATACAATTATCTACATCATAGGAATTTATTTAGAATTTTTAGGGATTAAATAATTATCATTAATAATGACACAATAGTGATGTTGAAATTATTTTATTAATTAAAATATCAAATAAATGGTTTTAAAAATATTAAAATAAATATTATATGAACTATTTAATGTTCTACACTACATTTCTAGATACATATGACATTTCATGGATCTATTAAAGCTTTTAGTTCGAACATATCTTCTGTTTATATTTTATTTAAATTCAAATAAATGAATAGTGTCAAAATTGACACTATTGTTATTTTATAAAAATAACATATTATAAAATTGTTTAAAAATCACAAAAATATTTAAAAATAATAAATTAAAATTTATATGGTCGACAATGTCATAAAGCGTCAAATTATTGAAAATTCAAAACACATATGTAATTATTTATAAAAATTTAAAATTTAGAATATTATTACCACAAATAAAATTAAATTGATAAATAAGGATAAATCAAGTTTATAATATTTAAAATAAATTCCTAACATGTATAAATTTTATTGGTTGATGATATTACAACCCTATATCATCTAAAATTTGGATATGAGTCATTTTTAAAGTTTTTAAGTGGGGTTGGGATTTAATATAAACTAATATTTCTTATATTTCCAAAGGTGCCCCTCTCATCCCTTATAAAAGGGCACCCCCTCCATATCCTCCTCACACCAATTTGAGCCTTCAATCTCGGCATATACCTGCCCATTTCACATCCCCACTTCCCTAGAAACATCCTAGAGGTCCTGGTCTTCTTCAAAGACCAATTTTAGCGCCCAAAGAGGAGGTCTCAAAGAGGCGCTTCAAAGAAGAGGTAATGCCCATTACCGATTCTTTCATCCTTATTTCTTCTTCCACTTCTTATTATTTAGTTGTTTCATTATGAAGTAATAACATAAGTATTAATCATATAATTATATGTAATTATAATTATGAAACAACCCTATTTCATCATCTATCCATCCTACGAAAAAAGAAATCCCCGCGCGTGCGTACGTACGGAATACCGTCTCCACGTCGTGGTGTAATCTATTTTCCCCCACCACCTTACTTGGATGGGTATAATGGTGTAAATAATGACTATATATGATTATTTTAAAGTGATATTGATTCTGAAATAGTAAACATACACTCTAATACAATTCCATGATCATGGGAATTATATCATCACTCGTGCGTACGTACGGAATACCGTCTCCACGATGTGATGAAACTCATTCTACATGATCTTCATTGTATAATGATTATATAAATTAATTTAATGAATTAATATGATATATATTACACTAATACCATTCTGGAAATAATGTATCTATAACCTAAAAGAAAAATAATAATTTATTCGACAAAACACGCATAAGAACAAAAAGTAATAAACACCCGAATAACAAGTAGTAATGAAATATTACTAATAAGAAGATAAGAAAATGACCACATATGATATCATAAAAATAAGTACGATTCTATAATAAGTCAATAACATCATTTAAATAATTATAAAGGAGGTTCGGACACTTACAAAGCAAATCAGACCTAAGGTAAGGGAAAATATCACAGTCTCATTTTATCCAAGATTGTTTATACTTTGGTATTTAATGGGGTGTATTTTATCATCCACATCCATGTTCCCTCAATATGTAATATTGTTTCCATCCACCTACAATTTTTTAAATACAATTTTACCCTTTGGTGAGTTTTTAGTAAAGGATATGAAAGGAATCTTTTGTCGTTTTTCGTACGAGGTACTTTTTGACTTTTCCGACAAAAGTACGAGAAGAATGCCTTTTAACTTATACGGCATGAATGGATTCTTTTTAAAACATTATTTCCGAGATGCTTCATTTAAAAGTTTTCATATTTATTTATAATGAAATTATTTTAGTTTAAAATTGTATGACATGTTAAGAAAGGAAAAATGTTTTTGAAGTAGAAATGATATTTTCCTAAAGAATGGAGTTCAAGTGTTTTTATCAAAATTATTTTCCATATGAAATAATATAGGGTTCGGTTTCTATCCCTATTATTACATTGTTTTTATTATGTTGTGATGGAATTATTTTTATGAATTCCTTTATCTTATATGAATTGTTTTATGATGTCATGATGTTTAAGAATCCCATTTTTTATTACATGTGTTATGCAATGATGTATGATTTATGATTTTGTGGAACACATAAGAATGGTATAATTATGATATGGGTGGGATATATATCTCCCTCCAATGCACTGGGTAAAGATTTTATGTCTCATGAGATAGACATGGCTGGAACGGCAGGTTAAACTGGTCCAGTGAAACAGGACTGAAACGAGGAGTGAACTCGGTTCAGAAATGGACTTTGTCCACTAAGATAGTCTTGGCAATGAGTCTTGACTAATAAGAAATGATTATCTATGATTATGTGTGTATTACACAAAGTTTCATGTTTTAAGTTATGATTATTGGGATTACATTTCACTACCATTATTTATCCCATTTTATAAAATTATGATCTCTTTTGCAGGGTAAGATTTCCAAAATGTTATGTTCTTATGAATATGATGTGATTGATATTTATTTTGTTTACCCTTACTGAGCATTTGAGCTCACCCTTTTGTATGTTTTCTTTCCCCTGGTCAGAAAGAAGATTATTAAGTAGCATATGCCAATAGGGACTCTAGATATGATGAAATAAATGGGAGGAAAAGTAGATTCTTTATGAACCGGTTGATTATGTTTCCCAGTTTCTAAAGAATCTATACCTATACGATCCTTTCCTGGTTTTGTTATATGTTTTAATAAGTGTGCTTCAATTCTGAAGTAATAAAAATGTATGTAAAGTATGGGTCGTTATAATTTTCATGGTAATTATACTAATGAATGTTATTTGATATTTACTCAATATTAAGTTCATACTAATGTTTTTGGTTTCTAGGAATTTATCTTCAGGATTAATCAATATAAAATGTATTAAATATGTTACTAATTGTTTTGTAATCAAGATATCTTGAGTGATAAAATAATTTTCTACTTGATTAATATTAGTAAATATTGATTAAAAGTTTCAAGGACAGATGGTTCATGTAAAATAGTTATTCTAGATATTTGACTGGTTATCCATCAAAATATTTATCTTACATTCAATAAGATGGGGACTCTGTGACATTTAGTGATAACTTAAAAGGAAATATTAGAGGATTTAGTAAAGTAGGTATTCTTAAATTTTTTTTAATTTATAAAGTACAATTTTTTGATGTATTAAAAGATAATAAATATTTTATATCTTTATGATAATTGAGTGGATGTTATGTTTGAATATAATAACCATTTAATTTTTAAGAATGAATTTATTTTCTTTTTTCTAATAGAAAATATAATATTTATTCTATAATTTTTTATAATATTACTAATTAAAATGTTATGCGACTTAATACTATATAATAAGATGATATTTTATGAAATAATAGTCTTGTAGATAAACATTTTCAGTTTCCACATAAACTGTCTAAGAACGGATAAGTTATATAACCATTTAAGTTCAAAGAAGGTAGGTATTTCATTTGTTATTCTTGTTTAAATAGAAAATAACATAAAAAACTTTCACATCTAAAAATGATGTTACAATTGTAAAACCTCTTAAAAAAATTCATCTATATTTATTTTTTCTTATGATAACTATTCCTCTGTGAGGAATGAAATATTTTTTGGTGTTTGATGATTTTAGTAGGTTTAGTTTGACTTATTTTATGTCTCATAAAAGTGAAACTTTAACTAAATTTAATATTTTTTATTAATTGTTTTAACATTAAAAGGATTATTTAATTATGTATATTAGAAGTTATTGAGGTGGTGAATTTGTTAATCTAATATTTGAAAATTTTAATGTAGCTAAGGGCTACTTACACCATTCTTATGTCCCCCAAAAATTGCAATAAAATGGAGATATATAAAGGGAAAATATAACTATTTTGTAAATTGATAGAAAAATTATTAATTGGAATAATTTAGTTAAATATTTTTGGTATGAATCGACTAATAAAGAAACTTATATTTAAAAAAATATTAAAATTTTGTAAAATAAATAATCTTAAAAAATTTTTAAATAGAAAGAAACATAAAGTTGGTTATTTTGGAGTATTTTGGTGTAATGTTTTTGTTTTAAATTATAAGGATAATATTGATAAATTTGGTGATAAAATAGTTGAAGGATTTTTTATACATTATTTTAATAATAATAAATGTTATAGACTATATAAAAAATGAATATGATGTTATAAGAAATTGTTAAGGTTAAATTTTATGAATTCAGTTTTAAATCTAAAAGTATAGATTTAGAGGATCATATAAAGAATTTAGAGAGTTTAATTTTGGTGAAATATAAAATGAAATTAATATTATACTTATTGAGGGGGGGCATACTCCTTATCAATATTATCTTAGAGCTTTGCGGACTCATCAAGAATTATCTTTATAAAATGTAATCAAACATGTTGAATTCATAATTAAAACTAGATTTTTTGAATTATTGTTATAATTATTTTTTAACCTACTTTTATACCTAATAATATAGATGAAGATTTAAAAATATTCTAATTCCATAATTTTTAGTAAGTACTAACTTAATAAATTTTTAAGAAATAATTTTTAGTCTTTAGTTGAATTTTCAAATGATAAGTAGATTATCAGAAGTAAATAGATTTTTTGAATAAAATGGAAGAATCTAGAAATATTATTAAGAATAAATAAAGTATTATTATTCCAGATTTTTTTTCAATTTTAAGGAATTGATTTGGTTAATACTTTTTCTCTAGTTTCTTATATTTGAGCTATTATGATTTTTTTAGATTTTTTTTCCTTTCATGGTCTTAAAATATTTCAAATAGATGTTAAAAGTTAATTTTAAGTGTTTTTAATTCTAAACTAGTGCAAGTTAACAAATCAACATGGTTTGAAAATAAAAAAATACAGATTGATGTTTTTAAAATTTTAAAAGATATATATACTCTTAAACAAGCACTAAGATCTTGGTATGTAATTATTTATTTATTTATATCACAGAGTGGTTTTAATAAAGTGAATATTGATACTAATTTGTTTATTGAGATTATTTCTAAATATGTTTTGATTGGGTAAATATATGTTGATGATATTGTATTTTATTCTTCAGGTTACTTAATTTTTAATGAACTTTCTAAGTTGATAAATTTTGAATTTGATATTAGTCTAATAGTAGAATTAAAATTATTTATAGGAGATTAAATATTTTAGATACCTAATGGAATATTTTTTTTTAATAAAATATAATATGATAAAAATCTAGTTAAAAGGTTTGATCTTGATTCTAGTAAAATTTTATAACCCCTATGAGTTTTAATTCTAAATTTGATTTTGGTGAATCTAGAAAATATTTAGATAATAAAATAAGTAATGATAGATTGATTTTTATATTCAATAACTTATAGACCTAATAATATGTTTAGTATATATATGTGTTATATATTTCAATATTATTCTAAAAAATTAATTTAATGGATATTAAAATAAGAATAATATATATTAATGGAAATATAAATTTTGGTCTCTTTTATTCAAGTAAAAACTATTTAGATTTATTTATTATTCTATTTCTTATTTTGGTGGACATTGAATTAATATAAAGAGTACTTTTGGTATCTGTAATTTACTTTATAAACGTTTTATTACATGGAGTTTTAAGAATAAATTATTAGTTACTTTATCCATAGTTGAGTAAAAGTATATAATCGATGTTAGTTTTTGTGATTAAATTATTTATATTATAAAAAGTATATCTGATCTCAATGTTTTTTTGATAAAATAAAAATTTACTATAAAAAACCTATTCTATTTCAATTTAAAATAGTCCTTTAAAATATTGAAGAAAAAAATCATGTTATATTTAATTTTTTTATAGATCATGTTTATATATGAGATATTTTTTTAGAATTTGTATTGAATGATGATACAATTTATAATATCTTTAATAAGCTATTGGATGTGATGAATTTAGAGGAAAAAAATTGAACATGACATGGTGAAGATTTAGTTTAAACTGTTGGATTTTTAAAGTGCATTATTATTTTTTATATTTTTTTGAATATGATTTTTAGAAAAAGATTTTATTTGTTAAAGTTTAATGCCTTTTTTTAGATTTGTAAGTTTTTTTACACTTTATATATATAAATGTGGATTTTTTTAAATGTTTTATTTGATTAATATTTTTCACTAATTTGAAATAAGACTATATATAGGTAACTTATTGATAATTTTTGTAAATATTTTGTTTTTTTTTAT
Source organism: Viscum album (assembly GCA_963277665.1). NCBI lineage: Eukaryota > Viridiplantae > Streptophyta > Magnoliopsida > Santalales > Viscaceae > Viscum > Viscum album. The sequence continues at coordinate 1,457,326,938 of OY728148.1, forward strand.
TTTAAATACAAGTTTTTATGAATTTATTAAGGGGTGATTTAATGGTTTTATGTTTATAACTATTTATATAATTTTTTTAATAAATTCTTTTACTTGCTTCTGAATGATAATAATTTTAATAGTTATGTTTTTATTTAAAAGTTATAAAGTGGGATAATTTTTTAATAAATTATAAACATTTGGTCACATTTTGATATATTTCAAGGCGGGGGGGGGGGGGGGGTTGTAATAAATATTCAGGTTTTTAATTTTCAAGGGGGGTGGGGGTATTTTGTTTTAGGATTGAGTTTAATTGATTGGAAGATTGTTAATATTGAAGTTTGTTTATTTTTTTATGATGTGAATATTATAATACGTCACATGTCTACTCTAATTCATATTCTATTAAATTAGATAATTTTAATTTCGATAATTATAATTTTACACAAAATTAGTTAAATTTTTATTAAATCATATTTGATATGATTTATTACTATGTTTGTTGTATTAATAATGGAATTTATTGTCACTTTTATTCTTTATTACCTTTATGTTATGAATCTATTGTCCTAACCTTATGAGTACATTGATTGTTATGACCCACACCATTATGGGTCTTATGTTTCAGAGGGAACATGAAATTTTTATCTCATCAATGGATCATTCAGATAATCTTGTGTCAAAATCAGATGCTCCAAGTTTAAACATCATTAAGTGGTTATTTCAGGCTTGAATGAAAGAGAAAAGGTAAACTATAATCGCAGAGTTTCAATAGAGGATACATGGAGTAGTTGGGGTTTCTAAACCTGAAGTAACTAGTCGGTAGCTGCCATCATCTAGCTAGTGGGATGGGAAATAAGCGTGCTACGTAGTGGGGATCACTGACTAGCCATATAGCATGCACCATGTGGCCAATGGGGTGTACTGAATAGTTTTAAGTGAGGGTCCATATGGTATTTCTATCAACTAAGGGACAATTATTTTTACCACCCTTTTCTCAAATTTATAGGAGCTATCCAGCTGTTCCCTAATATTTTATTCCCTCCATGGTCTCCCTTTGATCTAAGGTGAAACTCAACTCAATTTGTTGGTGAATCAAGGTAATAACCTTAATTTTATTTGATATTGTCTTAATTATTCATTATATGGTGGTAGATATCTATGTCATTCATCATAGATGATCCTATCAGTATATTTATGGTTTTTTGATCATTTTATATCTCAATAACCTTTTCATACTCTTCTCATTGATCATATTTATCCTCAATAGATAACTGGATTTTTTTAAATATTGAATCAAATAATAATTCCATTTGATCTTGATGAAATTTTCTGAGATTGATGGGGCGTTGGACCCAAATGGATCAAGGATGTAACATGTTTATGAATTTATGGTGTTGATGATAATTTCATTGAAGGTAAGTAACTCGATGATATCTTATTCTTTTTTGGTCAAATTTTGTTAAATTGCCCATCATATCATTGAATTGATTTGGGGATTTTTATTGTCTGAGACTCAGAAGTATGCAGGGAATGGTAGAACTCCATTGGAAGATGATCATGCTAAGGTACATTTTTTGGTTTGTTTTCTTTAAAAGGTTTTAATTTTATTACATTAAATTAGTTTTTCTTGTGTTTCCATGAAATAGTAACTTTTACCAGAGTAATGTTAGAAGCGTGATACAGACCAACCATGGGTGTTTAATCATTGTTCTAGTTTGGAAGTGATATATGATAAGTCCTTTGGCATGTATACCATTCTCCTTAGGTTTTAAGTGTTCTTGTTTTTATTTAAGTAATTATAATTTATTTATAATTAATAAAATAATAAATTCTAGGTCATGAGTATAACCTCACAGTGAATGATAGAGGCTGAATTTAATTGGATGGGCTTGAAAAAGGTTTTTGTGATTTAATTAGATTGAGTGGAATATATTTGAGGTAGGTGGTCTTGTGTAAATTATCCTATAGTTTATGGATGGTTATTGGTATGTGATATGGGGGTTTTTCTCCTTGGGAGAATGACCCTTAGTTCATAATTTTATTTCGACAAGTTTGATACTTAAGTACTTAAGAACATCAATCCTTAAAAATTAAATTATATATGTTTAATTATTAATTAAATAATAATCATAGAGTCTTAATTAATTAAAGGAATCATGACTAGTGTAATTGAAAAAATTTATTAGGGAAACAATTGACCTCTATACAGTATCTTGATTTCTTCCACTAATATTTAAGGCTTGACCACTAATGAGTATCTAAAAACGCATAAATTCCTTAGGGTGTGTGTGTATCCCATGAAAACTTGTATGATTATTTATCCCATGAGTATGCTTAGATGACCTATTATACTATTTTTGATCTTGATCACATGTTTAGTTTCTATGACTTGGGATCATATTCCATGATATTTTTCTACGTGAACTCTTGTTTTCCTTTTTATAATACCTGTATTGGAATAACTTGTTGACCATTCCTTATAGTGATCACATATGGGTGTGTGTATCTCGTGAGAGTTTTTATGATTATTTATTCAATGATTATGACTATGTTTCATGTTCCCTATGATTAATGATAATCACTTGTATTTTTATGTTTTTAATAAATACTCACAATTATATGATATTCTCTACTTATATGTATATTGTTCCATGTTGTATGATATATCATATTTCATTTGCAGTTATTTTTTAGTATTTAAAGATAGGTAGACCATTGTGACATGTTTATCGCTTTAAAGGGAGAGTTCATAGGACTCGGGATGATGAAGATGAACCTAAGTAAATGGTAATGGAATTACAGCCTTGAGTATAGACTTGTGACAATAGACATTGGGAGATGTTATGACCTTGTAAACGATGAGTATAAAATTTTCTTGATGACTAGTGGATACCAAGAAGCATGAACACTCAATGACTAGTGGATTTAAATTTACTTGTTTACTTGATTCCAAGTGCTTTCCAAGTAGCTTGAACTTTTTATACGTTGTGATTCCATGTAACATCCATCCAAATCAATTTTTTATTCAAAGAAAGATAGAAATACAACCTAGAGGACCTTGGGATTTAGGAAAGTCTTAAATAGTGCAAGCCAAGGGAATCCCCTTTAAGAAAGTTAACACACTCTGGTTTCAAACTATTGATAGGGAAATGATTAGTGGAGATGGAGCTCTTAACTACCAAGGAAGCCAAGTGATCCGCTACATTATTACCCTCATTCCAAGTGTAAGACACATCGATATTGGGTCTCAGAAAATCTCAAAATTTTCTATCAATGTAAGAAATAGACTATGGTGGGATCCTTAACCAATCATTGCATCATGGAGAACCCTAGAATCAGTCTTCACCTTGGTTAAATCCAGCTTATCCTGCCTACAGAGGGATAACCCCATGAGCTTGGCCATCAACTCAGCGAAGAGAGAAGTACCCTTTCCAAAGAATGTAGTGAATGACATTAACACCTCCCACTAGTTACATGGACCACACCCTTTCCTTTCATCACTCCTATAGTGTAGGATGCATCTATATTCAGCTTCAATCTAGATCCAGGGGGTTTCCAACATGCCTAGTTCCCTTGCTAAATGACCCGTGAAGGAGAAGCCAGAGGGATATTGACCTCGAGCTGGCTGGGTGAGGGAACCCTGGCCAGTCCTTGATGAGTGAATACAATTCAATAAGAAGGAAAATAGTATGTGATATGATGGACCTAACCGAAGGAATAGAGCCTTCAAACCTTGATTGGTTCCTGGCTTTCCACAACCTCCAGCATCCTGCACTAAAAATCACCGAACGAACCGTTCTTCCCTTCTCAGAACCTGCTATGCCTTAGAACCAACTCTCCACAAAAGTAGCGTCATTCTTCTCATGAGAATAAAGTTCCAAGGAACCACTAAATCAAGAACACACTGCATGAGCCTAATACCCCTAAAAAATCAAGTGTTTTGTACTCTCTTCCAGCATATTGTTGCAGCATGAACACCAAGAGGCCAAGCTGATTCCCATCCTTCTAATGTTATCATCCATCTCTAAAGAAGAGTTCATGATGTGAAAAATTAGAGAGTTGAACTTCACTAGAATCTTATGGCACCACAAAACACTATTACACCCCTCCTGAAGACCCTTCTCATAAAATAACCTATGAAAATATTTGTAGGAGAAGACCCCTGAAGAAGCAGGAGTAAAGATACATTTTCCGGATCGTCATTAAACTCAATGGCCTCAAGAAGGGCCTGTTGGTCCTCATTTATAATTTCCTTGGTAAAACTGGGATGCTGACATAATTCTTTAACTTTTATTAGTAGGGAAAAGAAACCGAGTAAGGCTAAAACAAATCCTGCCCAGTTTCTGTGTTAGAAAAGAAGATCCCCTGAGCCAACAATCCAACACGAGTAAAGTTAAAGCATATGGTACAAGGGGTATAATTTCTCCCATATAGGAGATGTATAACCACTGGTAGCCTCTGCACTCTCTCTAAAAATATAAGACATGGCCTTAGCCCATACTAATCGCTCCTTAAGAACTTCCCATGTGAGATTTCCACGAATGTAGTGAATCGTGCTCCGTGTGCTCTTAACATTAATCCCGCTGTCCTGTATCGACCTCTCCAACATACCCCACGAAGCCCAGTGTCTCTTTCCTTCTGATTTGGAATCCCACACAAAGCTTCAAAATATCTTATCAATTTTATTAATCACAACTTGAGGGACGTTGGAAGAGGCCATTACAAGGATATGAATGCCAGTCAGCATGCTGTTCAAAAGAGCTATACGACCCTCAAAATACAAAAACTTATTTTTCCAATTAAGGATTTAGCTTGTGATTCTTCTCACAACATGATCATAATATTTGATTTTAAATCTACCAAAAGAAATAGGGGTTCCTAAGTCCTCCATCATAAAACAACCATGCTTCATGTCATACCGATTACACAAGGAGGACACCCTCCTTTGAGAGCTTTTATTGGAGAGGTATATACTACTTTTTGAGTTACTAACAACTTTCCCGATCTAGTAGTAATATTAATCTAGAATTACTTTGATCCCATGAACCAAGCACCAAACACCATTTATGAAGATAGTTTTGTCATCGGTGAACATAATATGAGACACCACTAGAAAATTCATCTTTCTCCTGAAAGGGATAATAATCCCTTAGAGAATGCCTCTGTTAATAAGTCTACTAAGAGTGTCCTGAGCCAGGATAAAAATACTGGGAGAGAGTGGGTCTCCTTGCCAGAGACCTCTCATTATATTGAAGATTCTGTGGGTCTTCCCTATGAATGAAACTGCCAACCATGAATAACAAAAGCTCATAAAATTGAGGTCCAATGCCTTGGCCGAAAACCCAATACCCGATAGGACTCTATTGATGAAACTCTATTATATCATTTCATATGACTTATTCATATCCAATTTAATCTCTATATTGGATCCATGGGTTTTTAAGTTTATTTCCTTTAACATATCCTAAGAAATGGCGATAACACCCTGGATGGAGCGACCTCTCACAAAGCTGTGCTGCTCATCTGAAATCCACCTAGGTAGAAGATTTGACAGCCTCTGGTTAAGCACACATGCAAGAATTTTATATGGGAAGTTTCATAGGCTCACTGGCCTATAGTGAGAGATAGAAGAAGGGTCCTTGATCTTAGGAATGAGCACCAGGGTAGTTTCACTTTCCACACGAGGGAGGCACCCACCACAGAAGTAGTCCTGAATAGCATCGATGATGTCATTATTCACTACATCCCACATCCCTCAATAAAAGGAACCTAGAAATCCATTAGGTCCAGGGAAGAACTCTGATTTGAGATTTTTCATGGCTATATGGACTTCTTCCTCGCTGGGAATCTCCTCCAAGACCTCGTTGTCCCAATTGGTCACCAAAAGGGGATCATCCTACACAACCCTACATTTCCCCTGGGATACCCCCTGAAAATACTCCGGTTGGGGATAACAAGAAGGTCCTTGAAGAAAGAGTGTGCCATTCCCCCTACCGTGTCACAATTATCTGTACAGGATCCATCCTCGAGTAAGATGCTCAGCAAGGGAAGGCGTCTTCTTTCTCTAATGCATGCGTAGAAATATGCAGTTTTTTTATCACCTTCCTTCAGCCGTCTCACCTGGGAGTGGTCGTGAGCCAACTCCTCCTGTTTAAGAAGCTCCTCCTTCTAGCACAACATGATTTAGAAAATCTCTTCAAACACCCAAGCATCCCATTCCTCCTCCAGATTAGATTCAATGATTATTATTTTCTGTTTAAGAGCTTCTAGGTTATGATTGAAGGAAGGTAAACTCCTTGACAAATCATTCTACCCCTGTTTCAGCCTTCATAGTTTGTTGTGGAGAGAAACCCACATCTACCCCTGGGTAGGAGCCTCCCATAAACCCCTTACGAGCCTATGATAATCTTGGATCTGAGACCAATGCTGATAACACCTGAAGGACTCCAGTAAATCCTTCTAGGGAAATAGAGATGCCAGTATAAGAGAGTAATCAGATATAGCCTTGACTAAGTGCTTCACCTTGGCCTCTCGATAGGATATGATCACATTGTTATTTTCCAAGAAATGATCAATCCTTCTCCAAAAGTTCCTTACTACCAATTGGTTATTTCACCACGTGTACCTGTCTCCATAGTAGCCCAAGTTGAGGAGACACTTATTTTCCATGAAGAGAGAGAAGTCCAAGAAGGCCTGACAAGGGAAGGCACCCATAAACTTTTTTTTCTTTGGATCACGAATTGTGTTAAAATCCCCAATTACATACCACAGTAGGTCCTTCAGATCAAAAATCCCTAGCCCATGACACAATATTTTTCGAACCTGAGCATCACATCTGCCATAAACAAATGATACAAAGAAACATTAACCCACCCCCCTTTGATACTTTTGTGGTGAGAAATTGGTCCCCCTCCTTGATTAGATGTAGAGAAACCCACTCATTCCCAAAAATCCAGATATGCCGGTTAGTTGGATCTTTATGAATGGATCTATGAAACCACACCTTGCGACAGAATGGATTAATATTATCTGAGTTTTTATTCTCAAAAATAGCAACGATACACACTTTATGTTTCATAACATCTGAGGCTATATGGACTGACTTCACCCATGTGCCAAGACCATGAGAATTCCAAACTATCATAGATAACATTAAGAACCGAGAAGCCCAATTTTGGACCCAGGATCATCGGTCTTTATGATATGGGTAGAGAGTCGTCCCCTAATATGTCTCAACTGCGCCTGAGTACACACACCGGGGCTATAAATAGTGGTAATTGGGCCAACAGGTTAACTAAGAATAGGTAGCACTGCAGTCCTCCCCTTCAACATCTTTCAAGGGGAGATGAAGGGTGAGTGCTACTCTACCTACCCCTCTGCCACAAATATCTCTGGAAAACCACCTAAAATGACACAAAGCCTATCCTCCATTCCAGCTTTACAAAGAAGGGGAACCCGAGGCTTTCACCCTATTGGATCATGTACCACAGGTGAATACATAAAAACAACACACAGAAGTGAACTAGACTCCACATCTCCCTTGAAGGTGATAGAGAATCTAATAACCTTTTATATTGCCACCCGGATAAATGCCACTGGCATTAGAAGAGAAAACGGTCCACTAGGACAATCATCAAAGAAGGATATGCCTTTTAATTGAAAGGAACTAACTCTCGGCAAGGGGGGGGGGGGCTCGATAGTTGGAAGAAGGATGAGCCGATCCACGACTACCGAAGAATTTAAAGAATCCCATACCACTACTGTAAGAACACCATCCTCACATAAGGGAATAGACTCTAGACCAACTGCCCTAAGAGGAGTACAGTTCCCCTATGCCGTGTCCCTTCGATCCAGACTACCCTAATTTAGGTTCCTTCTCATCTTCCTGGATTGACCTTGAAGACCACAAGATGAATAGAACCTTGGAAAAATAGGGAAGGATAAGACCTACTCCCACTCCCCAACATCCCTAACCATTAACATGACCTTCTCAAGAGGAAGTAATGACATATCCAACTCAATGAATATCTTAGGAACTAGGATGTCTTAAAAAGAGAGGGTGCGATCATCCATGCCAAAGAAACCTTCGATAGAGTCACCGATCGGATTTAGAAAAGCACCATTTTGTAGAGGAAAAATAAATCCAGGTAGACCTAACAAAATTGTGGCTCGAGGGATTTCATTCACCTTGTGATCCTCCAGAGACCAGGGAGAAAGGATGAATATCCATCTCCTAAAAGATAATGAATCTTTTCACCACATAGAGATAAAATACGCCTCTGACTCCAGAACCAAACAAAAGGAATGACAGTGAATAACAGATAGACACACCTGACCCAGCAAGCCCCATGAGCCTACGAAACACTTGAAAACTTACAGAGAAGGCTTTTACACCCCAAAGAGAGATATAAGGTCCACTAGTGATGATAAAACACCTCCACAAATGCTGCCGGGGGACCTCCAAAGAAACCCCAGCGCCATCCCTCAAGACCACCAGAACAAACGACCGCATGACCGGGAAACAAATCTTAAAAGGGCCTCAAGTTGAGATGCAAAGGGCCTCACAGAAGGACACCTGAGGCTGCAGAAGAGAACCTAAGGGCTCCGGGATCCATATAGGGATGGTACCAGCAAATGAACAGGGATTGAATGTTGGAGGAGATGATATCATTGCCTACACCTTGCCGCCCGTAGGAGAAACGATCAAGATATTTTGAAATTCCGGTGCGTGCGGCGCATTCAATTGAGTGGAAGAAAAATCCATTTGAGACCCACAATATTCTATGTAACATGATCACTAGACACCTATTAGATACTAAGAGGCATGTTAACTCGACGACTTACAGATTCATAGTGATGTGTTGTCTCAATACCTAGTAGACCAGCCATGTGTCTTTCTGTTTTTCACTTCTAAAATTATTCAAGACTATACTTAAAACATTGATATGAAGTAGGTGCGATCATTGTTCAATGAGTGTTTCTAAGAACATGATAACTCGATATATAATTACCCATTAATAAAATTATCACATACAAGTACATAACATTTTACTGAATGGGTATTGGACCACGTTGGTGGTTTCTTAGGGAATTTTACTCACACCCTGTATGGTTAGCCCTGACAATTGGGTACCCGTGAAGCCCTCACTTATTGCTGGTACTGGTTGGGTTGAGGTGCGGCTTTTATCATTGAGGAAAAAATAATGTTATGAGTCTGGAGACTAGGATGAAATGAGTCTTAGAGTTTCAGAGCATCCTGCACTTTTTTTCTATCATGTACATGATCTTTTAGGTGGACGATTAATGTCCTATTTCATATTGTGATAGTTGAGTATGTTGTTTCCACATTCATTCGTACAAATAATTTTAATTTTATTTGTTTTATGATAACCCTAATTTTATTCCAATTCCATGTTTGGTTATTTTTTGGTTATTTTATACTCTTATTGAGAATATAGTCTTCCTATGACTTTTCTTAAAACCTCACTGCTAGTCAGCATCCTTTGGCATATGGGGTTGTGCGGTTGATGTCATGATTCATTCCAGCTCAAACATGTTGATTTAGTTGTGATATTACAAAATGGTATCAGAGAAAAGATTCTTGTTTTCAGGTTTTTTTGGGAGTCATTATATAGGAGAAATAGGAATGTGGTGAAGTTTGTGATGAAACTTATATTGATGTATTGCAGACAAATTTTTTGAGAGAGGTCCAGGTTACCAGGGCATGGGATTAATTTTCCTGGTTTGTGCTATTATTGTCATATATGGTTTCACCTAATGTGAAAAATAAGGATTTTAGGTTTCATGATTTCATATTAATTTTACTCCTATTTTTATTAGAAAGTGTTTTCACATGCATCATATTTGGCATATTTATTTCACATGACTTATATGATTCTAGTGTGTGATAGTACCAATGACGGGTGAATTATCTTCTCAGTGTCAACAAATTATTTTTTATTTTCATATATTAGTTGTTAGTGACATTATTTATATTGAAATTATATGGGTGTATACATCTATTAGAAGTTCGTGTGATACTACGGTGTGGTGCACCTATGATATGATAATGATGTCGATAATGATAATAAGGGTGATGTAATACCACTATGAAAAAATAGTATAATGTACCTTGTTAGGTCATTTTCAAGAGTTAATTTTCTTAGTAAAAATCCATGCATGATTATCCATAAGATATGTCTAGTTTATTAAGGTACCAACTATATTATATACATAGTTATCTATATATAATCTAGTGTCATGTTATTCAACCAATCTAGGTGCTTATTCTCTCTCGTTGTACTTTGTCTAAGGATAAATTCATCATATAATGTTTGTAGATATGTTCCTAGATGAATTTATATAGATTATTACCCATATAGAACCTTGTTCTAGTCATGCTTAAGACCCTATGTCCTTAGAAATGTAACAATGGTTACTAGTGAGATGATCTCTTGTGATGCTTGAAAGCAACATGAGAGAGGATATTCCTTGTTACCTGATAGTCAAGGTTAATGCCTTGGGGGTAGTTTTCATTGAAAAAATTTCATGTGCATGTGAATGACACCCTAAATGCTTAAAGTAAGGTTCCATTCACGTTTTTAGGAAACCCAGAAGTATTGATCACCTTGAGTTTTAGTACTGACAATACAAGATTAGGTTTTACAGTGCATGGATTCTTTTTGCATTAAAGGTGGGACCATGGGTTTGTTGACCAATTGGTTCAGTATAAAATCTTCACTGAGTGATAAGTGATGATCCTAAGGTCTATAACTAGTAATGTTAGAGAGTGAGTGTGTGATTAGTAGCCTAAACTGACACTTGTGTGTAAGTCGGTGCACGTTGAATCTCTATAACAAGGAAATACTATTCTAAAGAGGAGTGTTTTGAGTAATTATATTTTGTGGAGATGGAGACTTATGATCAAGATATCTAATAAGGTATGTGAGTCTATCTTGGTGTTCTACAAGTTGTGGGTAATCAATCTATATTGAACAAAAAGTGGTGTTTCATGACTTTTTGGTAAAATTATTGATGCATGAGCATTCATATACGTGGTTTCATATAGAGTTAGTTGAACTAGTGAATGTAGGGTGGTTACCGGACCATATAGAATGTGTATGGTTAGGTGGATGAACCCAAAAGAGGTTGTGGTAGCAGGTTATCGAATCTTTTGTTTTAGAGTCACCCTTGAAGTTAGAAACCATTGATTTTGTTGTGAAGCTCATAGGTATTTGATGCCTAGAAGATTTTTTGAGTGTAATATGACATTGATAATGTATTGGGATACCATTGTACAGTTATGTGATGTTTTTCATTGTTGTAAATGTGGTGGTTTGAATAACTTCATTCATTAAGGAAAAAACCCAACTAGGTTAAAAGATGTAAGATGTTCTTAGTATTCTAATGGATATTTATCATATCATGGATTAATATTTGAATACAGTGGACTGTGTTATAAGTATTTAGGTGTGCATAGTGTTTGGTGATTTCATGATAATTGGGTATGAAAAGATGATAATGGTTATGAATTGCATTCAGTGATGAACTATTCATGGGTTGGGTAGACTGATGAAAGCAATATGATGTGATAATAAATATACTGCTATAGCGGGGAGCATCAAACTAGTCAAATTGGAAATGAAATATCTTTTGGGAAGGGTTGTGATCTTTCATAATACTTACTTTAGATTATTATGGTGACTCCAAGATACCAATATTAAATGAACCAGAGATAATCTCATTCTGTATTGAATACCTAAGGTTTTATTCAGATGAAGAATTATATAGTGACAAGATACAAGATTTGGAATCAGGAAGGAATTGATGTGAATTAAGGAGTCATGTTTTAAATGCATGAACACATGGTTGAGAGAATTTGGATGGTGTAAGTGGTAGATGAACCAATTTGGGAAATTACTTTTTGGTCATTTTGGAATCCATTAAAGATATTGAATAGAATTGATGATAAATATGAGGCTTAAGGAATTATAATCTATGTTTTCTACACAGTCAATTTCTTAGGTCGACAACCATTGTGGGAATACAAATGGAAAGACACTGATTGGTGTTTCTGTGTGAACTATGATATGGTGGGTTGGAATAATATTTATCATATTATATCATGTAAGAAAAAGTGTTTTAGATCAGTATGGTCCTTTAATAAAGGTTGATGATTATGGGTTATGTTATGTAAGAAAGCTTTTTTAGCCCAGAATTTGGAATGAGCTGTTGGTATAAATTTTTTATCTATGTATTGTATTTGATTTATCATGATGGAATTGAAATATATCAGGAATGTCATTGGGCCCATGAAATTTTGTTATGTATGAATATTTCAATAGTTAGAATCACTAAAATACATTCGAAGTAATCAGTTGAAGACACTATGGTGTGTTTATTTATATGGTTTTAGTGATTGAGGTCTCAATGAAGGTTAAAAAATGGATTTCAACTTTTGTGATAATGATCGTGCCTTGAGACATGAAGTGGGAGAATGGTAGATGTTCAAAGGTGAGTGAAACCTTGATACAGTGAGTTGATGCTCAATGATGAAATATGGAGGAATCCATATGGAGGACAATTGAGGAAGATCAGGAGGAATGATTAATGTTCTACCACAAATTATAATGGAAAATATTCCATATGGTGGAGAGAATGTAACGGCCCATGTCATTATGGGTTTTAAATTTTAGAGGGAACATGAAATTCTCATCTAGTGGATGGATTGTTCAAAGAATTAGGTTTCAAACTGAGATAATTCAAGTTTAAACATATTTAATCAATTATTCAAATCATAAATAAAATAAAAAAGGGAAACAAGAAGATAAAAGCTTTAGCAGAGGGGTCCCATAGTAGCTACCCTGTTGTAGTAGCAACGGCTAGCTGTGGGGGGGAAGTATCCTTATTACCTAGTAGGGACCACTAACCATACATGGAGTGAATATGTTATCCTGAAACGTAAAATTATTGATATTTTGAATATTTTTTTATTATAGGGTAGACCGTAGGTCATCTCCCAAAAGGAATTGATGAGTTTGGAGTGAATTTAAAAAAAATCAAAAAAATAAAATAAAATGGGGGGGGAGGTGTTTTAACTTTTTTTAAAAATAAAATCACTTAATTTATGAGTTTAATAGTGTGAAATGGAAGTGGATTTTTATAATTATTGGAGAATTATGTTATTTCAAGTTCACTACACATATTTTTTCCTTTATTATTTTGAATGGTACACATAGTTTAATGAAATATTTTGGTTAAGGGTAGTCATGATATCAATTCCCATCTTGACTTTTGAAATGATGAACAAAGAAACAACTATTTCCAAAAAGAAATAAATTTTTCAATATTTGTACCACATGTATATAGTGAAGGCTATGAAATAATACTAACATATCATTTTGTGTGAGTGAAAAAGGATACTTATGATGTCCAATCAGAAAAACCCAAGTTTCCCACTTAAAATATCGAACTAATTGGTATGGAAATGAATTTTTATTCACTTGATCATACTAAAAACATTAATTAAAATGATAATAATGTTAAATTAAAACGTAAATGAAATTATTCATATTGAAATTACACCAAACAATTAGAATAAAAAATGTTTTATCTCGATATTAATGTGTGTAAATTTCCTTTGAAATTCCCTCCCACCATCCATCTCACCGTCAAGAGAAGAAGGAGGCTTGGGTGGATTTTCTACTTTAAATATGATCTCTATTTTTGGATAGGGGCCTCTAAAACCAAAAACTGTATTATAAAAATGACTTGGGACTCCAAAATAGTAGCGCCTTACCTTTTACAAAAACTTGAAAATGGGGTGCCAAAGGTTTTAATGCATAGGAAACATGGAGGGTGTTTTTTGTAACACCCCTATCCTAGTAGTCTAGATCTAGTGCCTTACTTTTTTACATTGTCATTTGATACAGATAATGGCATCCTAGAGGAATAAATATTTTAGTATTTTTGTTAAAATAGATACATACTTGTAATTCATATTACATTTTTAAACATAAAAATACACAAAGAATTTAATTGAGTGTTCCATTATTTTCCATTTGTCTAACCTTGCATATCAGTCAAAATATAATTCTTGGAATCAAGGGAAAAAATGAAATATATAAAAAGGGTGATATCAAATCCTCAGTAAGGGTATACATATAGAGGAAGATATCATAAATAACTATAAATGATTATGGAATGGTGATTAACTGAAGTACATGCCATTTAATCAATAACTTGGTCATAATAAGGAAGGAATAAAATATGATCAAATAATTCCATATAAATAACCACAAGAGAAAGAAACATGACCATGGATATTATAATAGTCGAATAATTACATGGAATATCAATAAATAATCTCATAATGAGGGAATTTATAATTAAATACAATATAAACAAACTGTAAAGGCTTAGGCTAAGACACCATATATAACCGGGTAAGAAATTCATAAAAACCCAAACTAGTTTGTCTCATGGAACATACTGATACATCGAAGGGCTATATCAATCCCCACCCAACACTTACTAAGTCCAATCCATTCCTCTTATTAAATGAGTGAAATATAATCTACATAAATATTAATATTGAAAATATATCATAAAAATGACAATACTTAAACCACAAACTATGAATGATATCATAATAGTATATCCACTATCAAACTAAATCATAAACCATTCAATGGAATATGGTAAATGATATCATAAGAGATAAATATAAATTAAGAATAATATTCAACATAGGATGTTTACATATATGAATATACTCTAATAAAATCATTGATTTTTTTTTGAGATAAATACCATTTTAATTATAAAATAATTTATTTTAAAAGACAAAAAATTTTAAATCAGAACATTTTCTTTGAAAAGAACCATATAAACTAGTAAAGGAAGCTTTAAAACATTAAGGATTCATGAAGGAAAAAGAAACCAATCATATAAAAATATTATTAATATATATAATATCTTATATGTTCTTGTTGTATTGTGTTTTCACCCGTTTGTTGATAATATTTTTTTATTACACATATTTCCGGTGTTAACGGCTTCATTTCCTATTCTTTATATGTCTTGTATGTATAAATTATTTTACATAGGATATAGATCCAAAATATCTCGAATAATATTAATGTTATAAATACCATATTTAATAATTAAATACATTTTTAGAGCCATTATATAATGTTGGATATTTATAATGAATCTCATCACGTTGTGGAGACGATATGTCATACGTACGCATGAGCGATGATATCATTCCTTTATTGGATAAAGGGTAAGGAATTGGATGGTATATTAATTATCAAGAATAAATATCATTTTATAATTACCATATATATCAATTATTTACATCATTATAACCATCCAAATAAAGTAGTGATGACAAACAAATTAGACCACACTGTGGAGACAGTAAGCCGTATGTACATACATGTGATGTTTTCATTTTTTATAGGACGGTCAAATAATAGAATATGGTTGTAACATAATCAAAATAAAATCTCTTAATATAGATCATACTGGAGTTATTACTTTAGTGTGGAAACAACACATGAAGAGAATGTATAAGAAGAAATGAACTTGGATAAGTTAGTAAAATAATTACCTCTTCTTCAGTGGGCTTACTTTAGATCACTTCCAAATGGATAAATAGTTGGTATTTTTGGAAGAATAAGAGCTCCATAAATTAGATAATGATGTTATTTGTGTATATATTTTTGAGTTTGGATGATGTAGATGGCTCAAATTTGTTTGAAGAAGTGAGAGAGGAGGTATCCTTTTATAGTTGAGGTGAGGAGAACTTTTGGAAACTCTCTAAATATTAAATTAATATAAATTAATTTTTAATTAAAAATGATTGAAATGTGTGTTATTTATAAGATAATATGAGTATGGTTCTAAATCCTCTAAACCAATAATTTTTATACATGTTTAGGTCTCATTATTACGCTTATATTTTGGTTTTAACCCTAATTTAATCCCTTTAACACTTACCATGATGACATATTTTTTTAACTCATTGAAGGTTAATATAGTTAATATAAAATTCTAAAAGAACCTCAAATGAGTCATTTATGAATTTTTTAACTTTATATAAATAAATTGGAATAATTTTATATTTTTTGGAATTTCATATCATTTAATAAAATATTATATATTTTAAAATATCATTGTTGTCAATTTTGATAATATTCAATACTTGAATTTTTTTAAAATATCATAACCGCCTGATAAATTATAAAAAAAATTTAATAAACCCAAAATATGTGAAAATATTCTATAATTTTTTTGTATGACATTAATTATATCAAATTATATTTATTTTAATATTTTTAATAAAATTTATTTAATGTGTCCATTAATTAAACAATTACTACATTATCATTGTGATAGAATTTAATTTAATTAGATATTCCCTAAAAATTAAAAATAAATTATCATGATAAATATTTTTTATTTTATATTAAAAATTAATATTTAAAATATAATATATCTTATAAAAAACATATATAAAAAATGTAACACTTATTAAAAATATGAGTATGATATATTTGAATTTTCATAGAATAAAAAACTATAAAAGTCATAAAGTCATCTATCTCAATCCAAGAGGCCATAAAATATTCCCAAGGTTGGTTTTGGTCAAAAATAAATCATAAAATAAATGCAAGACATGTGTTATAATAATATTACAATACTTAAAATATCTTTTTTATCCTTAATTGCATGATTTACCTTTAACTATGTTAATAAAAAATTACTAAATTTACAATTCATAATGTTCAAAAATAAAATAAAAATATTTACATAATTTAAAATCACTGATTAAAAATATCAAATCCATTTTTAAAAATTCAAAACATGGAATTTGAAAGAACTAGTAGAAAATTAATCCGGTCGATAGAATCAACAAATAATGTTTTAAAGTAAAATGTTCAAAAGATTTAAATGTTTTTATATCCAAATTCAATGTGAAAATGATTAAAATGGACTAAATTAGATTAAATAATAAAAAATTGATCTAATTATACATTTAAACCAATGAAAAATATAATTTATCAATATAAATTATTTATATGAAAAAACTATTTTCAATTAAAATGCAATATTTTTTTTATTATTTATAAAAACATAAAACCTGTTAGAAACGTACCAAAAAATTAAACCAAAGTAAATCTTTATAATAATTATTAAAATAATAAGTTTATTTTTTTGAATATAATATATAAGGTGTCAAAAACTTGATGTATATCAAGTGCTCTATCAAAAGGTGGAAAAACTACCTTTATAAAAATATAACCTTTTATGCTGAAAATTGGTTTAATTATTATATTAAGCCTATCAAACTTATTGATTGAATTTATAAAAATTAGTTTCGATATATAAAATATGAATATAATTAATATAGTTCACTAATAGTGATTAATTTAACCAATTATGATAAAATACTATTGTAGGCATAAATACAACTTTTTAATAAAAACACATCCTTTATATTAAATAAGTTTTTATTCTCATTTCTAATAAATTTATTTTTTAAAGATGTTCAAACAATATTTTCATAATTTAGTAAATAATATTAAAAATCTTAAACTTAAAAATTAGTGGTACAATAATAATATTTATACAATATCATGGTCTGTTTTTGTTTAGTGCTGCGTGCAACATATACTATCGAAGAAATTGAATTTATTTAAGGAGAGACATACCATACAATCCTGTGGTGTTATAGTTTTGGGAATAGTAAATTCAAAAAACCAATTGGATCATATATTTGGGATAGAATAAAACCTTATATAGGGTTTTACAAAAAAAATTGTTTCCCCAACTCCTAAATAACTCTTTTAAAAATTAGTATCATTTGGAGGCTTACAACATGAGACATGGTCAAATTAATGAAAGTGACCTCGACACCATGAACAGTGAATATTATCTCTAATTATTCCAATATATGGGCCTCCAAGTAGAAAATTTTATCTTTAATATTCTATATAATTTTATCCCACATAGATTTTCATGCAACCCTGAAATGTCGTCTCAATTAGATGCGTGAATTAACCATAATGTAAATTTTAGTCCACATGTATTCTTGGGTTCTTATTTAGTTTATCCCATTTTGCAGGAATATCAATATAGACTCTCCAAATCACCTCATAGTACAAAAAATAATCCAAAAAATTAAAATTTCACATTTTAATAGTAATTATCATTAACTATTTTCATGAAATGGGAATTGTATTGGTTATTAATGTAGGACCTGAATATTTCAAAAGAGGTACATCATGTTCAATTTCATTAATGACAGACAAAATTAATTATATATTATAATATAACACCTTAATAATTTATGATATGTTTATTTTTAAATAAATCTATCCTCTTCTATAGCTTGCGATGTATTAAAATTAAGGTTTAAATGAATCATGCTAATTTTTTAAAATGTTATTATTTAAAATTACCATTTTAATATAGCTATTAAGTTGGGGGGGTATGAATAGTAATAAATAAATTATGAAACATACATGATTTACAAATTTATAAAATAAATTCAATAATTTTCTATTTATTATAAATAAAATAAGTACTATTGGAAAAAGAAAAAAAATGTTTTTTGAAAAACTATATTTATCTAAAAAGAGAAATAGTCACTCTTTGGGAATATAATTTAAAATTACTTTTTAAATTATTTTGAAAATTAATTTGAAAAAATAATATTCATTTTTGAAATATAAATTTTAGAATTATATTTGGGTTATTTTTTATAAATTTCTAAAAAGATTTATTCTTTGATGAATAGTGAAAAATATTGATTTTTATTGAAAGAAACATTTTCAAACAAATTATTTACATTGATAAAATATATTTTAAATTGGTTTCAATGTAAAATTAGTTGAATTATAATATAAGTTACATATTTTAGATCATTGGAAAAAATTTAAAATTTTATTTTGATATTAAAATATTATGAACTTATGATATTTTTCTCTTTTGAAAACCACTCTTTTCTTTCATCTACAGTTTAATTTTATATTTAATTATACCAATTTTATGAATTGAATTTATAAAAATGTATTATATATTTGGAAACATAATAATTTATTTTACCTAATAAGGTAAAATTAATTTTTTTTAACATAATTGATAATGAAAATAATAAAAAATTAGTTACCGTGTTTAAGGTAAAAATCGGTTTACCAGGGGTGGGGTTAAACTAAGAAGACAAGGGTTAAAAATTATCAAAAAATTGTATAAAAACTCTTTTATATAAATATTTTAAACTTATAACCTCTAATTATATATATTTAACCATTTTTAGGCTTTTTTAATGAGGAAAATGTAGGTATCATTTTATCTTTTCAAACAATTCCATGTGTGTCTTCTCCCCCACTTATAAAAGGCCACCCCCTCTCATCCCATATTCACACTTCAAAAACCATTTAGTTCATAAAATACATACCTAAATAACTTTTTAAATTTCATAATAACATGATATAAGAATAAATTTTATTATTAATCCCTCCAATGAAGGATTTATGTATAAACCTAAATATGATCTTTGAACAAGAGGTAAAATTACTAAATGTGAATATTTGTTTTATTTTTTATATCAGCACCTTAAAACCTTCTCAAAATATAATAATATAATAAAAAATTATATAATATATAATTATATTTTATTATGTAAATTTAATATCCCATATCCATCTCCACTTCTATCAAACTAGAAATAAAACCGTCGATTATGTGTACGGCAGACTGGCGCCTCATGAATAAATATAATTCATTTTCCATCCCCACCTTTCAATGCTTGAAATAATGGTGGATTTAAAATATTTATATGATATTTATGATATTATTATACTTTTTTAATTATGATATCATAAATACTTTCATAATTTTCATTCTGTAGAGGATACAATAATGTGTCTCATTTGTACGACAGACCTCTGCCTCGCAAAGTGATGTGATTTGTTTGTTTGCTTACGATTTACATGGAACATAGCATAGTTAAAATTTATGAATATAGTTGATGTTTATGAACTAAAAATATTTTTTAAAAATATAATATCACATCTAACTTCTTACATTCCAATATATTGGAATTAAATAACATTTCTCGTGCATACGTGTAGACTACCACGTCTACGTAGCAATGTGAAGAGTTTTTCATTTTATTTTTATATGGATGGTAATAAGGATGTATTTTATTAAAATAAATTATATATTTGAAATATTAGTGATTATATAAATATTAATTAATATTTATTTTCCTTTCATTCGATCCATCGAGAAAAATGAAAACAATATTATTACGTGCGTACGGCCTTTCGTCCCCATGAATGGTGTGATCTATTTTATATCTAAACCTTTAATATAATACTCTAAACACTTATATAACGAATATATATTATATTTATATCATTTTTACTATTATTTAGATTATTTAATCATGATAAAATAAAAAGTACGAAAGTTATCGAACAATAACATACATGAAAAACAAAGAAACTATCACTCAGAATAATGACTTTGACAAAGAATTGTTAATAAATTTGTAATAAAATAAAATAATAAAATAATATATGTTATGAGACATATTATTACGGTTTTTCAATATATTTATAATAAATATATATTTATTATACAATAGGATCATACAAAAATAAATGAATTTGAACCCAAGGTAAAGGTTTCTCATCACACTTTTACTTCCGTGATAGATACATCATATTCACCGATTATTCCTTTTTGTAGTGTATATAATACTATTTTTGATATTTTATATCATGAAAATATTTCACTTTATGATATTTAAAGGTTCATTTGAAGATATTTCATTCATGGGGATTATTGTTGAAAAGTTACCAAATTTGTGAGGGTTTATTTTACAATCTCATCATTATTAAGGATTATTTTTGTTTAAGTTTACCTTGTTGGAATTATTTGATATTTATATATTAAAATAAATTTATTTTATTCTCCTCATTTTATTCAATAAATTTTCATGCAATAATACATTTCCCTCTTATTTTTTCTTAAAATGATTGAGAAATTGTATATAAGAAAATTTGACTTCATTATCTCTTCGGTCGAAAACCCATTTTCTTCCAAAACCATGCTTTATAAATATGTTTTAAAAAATATTTTTATTAATTAAAAAATTATTTATTAATGTAATTGTAACCAATTTTAACTTTATATAATTTTTTAAAAGAATCTTTAAGTCATTTTCAAAACATGTCATGTTTTGATTTAATTGAAAATGTGAAAGGAATCGTTGTTATAACATATACAACATGAACAAAATTTTCCAGTATAATGAAAACTCAATGTTTTAAATATTATTTTATAAGTTTTCAATTATTATTTCTGCAACAAAATTATTTTGAAAATATATTTTTTAACTTAAAAAAAATATTTTTAAAGTGAAAGGTAAATTTCCTCAAAGCTAATTTAATGAAAATTTTTATGGTATTTCTAGTTATAAATGACATGAAACCTTTATTTTACTTATGATACACTAGGTATATATTGAATTGATATAATAAGTTTTATTTATTTTTATGGTTTATGAATAGTTTGATTAAAGATGTACAATTTTATTTCTAATAACCATATTACTCTGGATGGTTTATGATTATATCTATTTGATTGGGGTAAGTATTGATATTTCATATGTTAGTTTTTCAATATGAATTTTTATATTGATTATTTTTAAACCTTTTCATATGAGGAATTAATTGAAATTATTAAGTTATGGGTGTTGGCCATTTATAGATTTCTTCCCGATGCATCAATATGTGTCACGAGAAAAATTAGTTTGTCAAATAGATGGGATTCTATCCAAATATTGAAAATATCTTATGAAACGTCTTGATAGTATTTTTAGACATCCGAAAATATTCATTACCAAATTATAAGATCAATTATTGATGTCCATGTGATTATCTAATTAGTTATAATATTAATGGATAAGTTTAATTTTTATATGATTATTTATATGGATTTATTTGATCATTATTTATTTATACCATATTGTGATCAATTTATTTATTAAATGGGATGTGTTTTAGTTATTTACCTTGACATATTAATTATTCTTATTTATTCATGATAGCTTTTGATGTATGTTTACCCTTTCCAAGAATCTCATCTGACCCCTTTCTTATGTTTTATTTTACCTGGGATACCAAGAAGTGATTTTTTATTGATATACAAGGATTTTATGTGAGGAATAATGGAATTATCAAAGAAAACACTTTTTTTATTTAATGTTTTAAAATTTAATTTTAATTTTAATTATGTGTATATTTTATGAAAACTGCTAAATTATTTTGTTCTTCAGTATGTGATTCATTGTATATAGTTCCAAGGTAATAAAGTAACCACTTACTCTGGACTATTGGAGTTAGGGTTTTTATAGTTTGTATTAGATTGAAGTTTTTTATAAACATTGGGAACTTTATTTAGGGAAAAATATATTATTAAATACAACCCTATGATGAACCACGAGGATAAGTATATTAGAACACGATAAATTTTTAGTTAGGTAGAGATTAAGTTGTTTTTCTTAGAAATTTATCCCTATCTGGATACTATAAGTAGACATGGGTTTGCTACAAATGTACATAAGGTTAATAACTTTGAAAAAGTTGTGATGGGCTTGAATTGATAATTACCTAGTACACAATAATGAGGACTTACTTCACACCTAGTTTGGAACTCCCAGGGGTTATTATTAGGATACATCACATTTTATTTACAAACCATTATAAAGGATTAAAAAATATATTTATTATTTTAAAATTTCCAAAAATAAAATATGTTTATGACTCTGAGATTATCCATGCATAAAATCATCATTTTAAAATAATACTTTATCTATTGTTGGGATTATAAATTATGCTTCATAATTTTATGTTCTAATATTGTGCATTCCATTATTTAGAAATGTTTCCTAGTGGAAGTAATGAGAAATGTATTAATACATGTACCCCATGTTGGGATTACCCTATTGGGAAAGATAATGAAGATGGAGTTAGAGACACAATAGGAACTGAAGAAATTATAACCATATTTGGGTAGTTGAATCATGTTATGAGAAATAACCTTTTTCAAAATAGATAATCCTACTGATCCACCATGCGGTTAAACAATGTTAAACTTATTTGTGTGTCAATAACCTCCATCATTCAATGGGACTTAAAATCCATTTATATTTGAGAAATGGATAAGTTTCATAGAGAATTTATTTATTACTTTTGGGAAGTAAATAAAGTGAGAATGTTTTAATGAAATTTTATCATATATCCGGATATGTGGATCAATGGTGGTTATTGGATCAAAACACTAAAGATGAAGAATAAATAAAAAACATAAATTAATATCATTTTATGGTGCACTTCATGGAAAAGTGATTTCCTCATGAGAAATTAGAGGATATGGAGAGAGAATTCCTAAGTCTAAGACAAATTTAGGATGAAAATTTACTTAAGTATGAATCCAACTTTACAAGGTTATAAATGAATTCTCTAGAAAATTTTCATAATCTAAAGGGTAATATTTACCATTTATTTGATGGATTAAATCCAATTATTCAAAGGGAATTAGTCACCCAAACATTCCCACAATAGATGTATAGAGGATCTTGTTCCTTTAATGAAAATATATAATTCAACAATTATTATAGATTGTAAGGAAATAAAGAGAAGAATAGGGAAATATATAAAAAAATAGATAAAGGGAATAAGGGAGAGAAATATTTACCCATATTTGATAATTGTGGAAAGAAACACCCTAGTACATTCTAGAAGGGAAATGGGAGTTTTCTATGAGTTAGAGAGAGAGGACTCTATGATCATTATTTTAATGGAAGAAATAAGGTAACAATGTTTAGTGATTTAGTTATAAGGATATGAGGGACTATGAAAACATGTGCCCCAAGAAATAAGGGAATATAGCTAAGAAGAAGCTGGGGGATCAAGGCTAATCTTATACTATTAATACAGATGAAGTGGAATGATTAATATTCTTGTGTTTAGATTTAAAAGTTTTTATAGGAATATTATTATCAATGATATTCAGTTTATATGAATTTTGAAATGTATAAGTGTTGACTTAAGTACTTTTTCTTTGAGGATTCAAGAGAATATGTTGAATGGTACCGATGATTAGCAATGTTGTTTAAGTGGGAAGTTGATACTTTTGGAAAAAACACAAATGGAGTAATGATAACCCCTAAAATGTGATAGATAATAATTATAAGGGGATATTAATAGGATATTATTAGAGACCATGAAATTTGTTAGTGATTTTATGGTTATGTAAACTTTGCTAAAGTTTATTACATGATTGGATTTCTGGAATATATTAGAAAACTTGATATTTTATTTTTGGAATCATTCATGTTTTCAATATGGTTTTAAGGTTATCAAGGTATTCACATATTTTTAATGTAACATTGAGATCCCTTTTATAATGTATGGGGAAGATAATGTTGATTTAGTAACCTTTCTTCTAAATTTTTAGACTTTTAATTTGGTGAGAAATACTTTGAACATGTGTTATGGTTAACCTATTATGAAATGGATTAAATTGAATATTTAGATTTAATATTTTTGAATTAGAAATTAATTTATTATATATAATATCTATTTCTAACAATTTTGGTTTTAGTAAATAGAGGAGTAATATCTTATTACTCTTATATGGATTATATGATTTGTTAAAACGTAATTTTAGTGGTTCAGGCATAAAAAATTTATCTTCAATATTATTTTATTTGAGTAAGAAATTAATTACAAATTAATAATGAATTTATATTTAAAAATATATTAACTAAGTATATTATTGATGTTATCTATCATTATAGTAAAATAATTCTTCAAATTTAGAAAATTAATCTTGAAATAAAAATTATATCTTATTAACTTCATTTCCAATGAATCAAATGAAATTTTATCTCATTACATATTTATGTTTTTTTGATCATTAAATTTATATTGATCACTCAATTTCTTGTGATAAATGACCTCTATCACTGGTGCATCAGAAAAAAGGAGGCAGTCTGAACAACCAAGCCTCGATGTACGATTTCAAAGAGTTTATGTTGTCAAACATCCTGATGGATGTGGTATTCTTTGGCGAACCGTTCACTTGGTGTAACAATAAAAATGGGAGAGAGCATATCTCGGGTCGTCTAGATCGAAGCCTCACCAACCTGTAAGGTGTCAACTTCTTACCCCAGGAAGAGGATACTCACTTGGCTTGCATCCTCTCTGACCATGCCCCTCTCCTTATTCATATGAAAAGATAACAAAGTAGCGATAAAAACTTCACCTTCTTGGAAAGATGGACTCGCACAAAAGGATTTCTATAGGCCATTCAAGAATCACGGATCCAACCATCATCTAGGATGGAATGGGCTAGGTTTAGCAACAAAATAAAAATTTTAATGTCCCACCTACATGAATGGACACGACACAAACCTATCAGTGATGATAAAATAGTGGACATAAAGGATGAGATTTCGAACCTAGAAACCCATCTCCAGGAATCCTGGGATGATGAAATATTTCCTAAAATGACGGAGAAACAAAATATTCTTGGAAGGGAGTTAATAGAGACTGAGAAGGTGGACAGAGAACATTCTTGGGCCCTTTGGATGAGAAAAGGTGACAGGAGCACCAAATTCTTCAATTCATGCGTTAAGGAGAAGAGGGAAACTAAAAGAGTAAACCTACAATTGGAAAATGGTTCATATAAATGGGATATCAAGGTGGTGGGTCTTATAGAGATGGACCATTTCAGAATCCTTCTTACAAGTCCTCTCGACGCAGTAGGTGATGTGCCCCTGGACACTGATAGAACATGAAACATCCTATGTAGCATCCTCAACATGATCAACAATCAATAAAACAGGTAGATGGAGGTCATCCCTGAGGATATGGAGATCATAGAGGCTATCCTTGCTTTGAAACCGGAATGTGCCCCAGGCCCAGATGGGTTCCCGGGTTCTTTTTATATCTTTTAATGGGAGGTTATCAAAGATAATATTTTTGAGGTAGTGTAGGATTATTTTAGAGGTGGACACCTCCCGAGAACTATATGTGCTTCAAAGCTGGTACTTGTTCCCAAGGTTAACGATCCTACGTCTCTGGGGAAGTACAGACCTATCTGCCTATGCAACATCATGTATAAGATATTGGCAGGTTTTATCAGTAAAAGAATCAGCCACCTGCTTCCCCAGATTATATCCGACGATAAATATGGCTTTATGCAGGGCCAAAATATCCAAGGGGCTATTGGGATTTCAAAGGAGATGGTCATCGTTTCTAATAGATAGTGTACTAGGTATAAAATCATGACAAAACTTGATATCAACAAGTCTTACAATATGATGAGTTGGTGCTTCATCATGAAAGCAATGAAACACTTCGGTTTCAACACATGGTCCAGAGATCTGATCTTTATATTCTTTTATTCCGCTTGGATAACCGTGGGGCTCATGGGAAGATGCTTCAGCTTCTTTAAATCGGTTCGAAAATTGCGGTAGGGGGACCCAATCTCTCCCAACCTTTTCATTCTTCCCTAAGACGTTTTCTCAAAGAATATCAACACTGTAATATCTAGCGAATGTATCCTCTCATATAGTAAAAAATATGGTTTGGGAATTATATCACCTCTAATTTATGAAGATGATATACTTTTCTTCATCAGTGGTACGTCACGATCGATCAACACTTCCAATAATATCAGGGAAATTTACAGAATCTGGAGTGGGAAACGTGTGAACCACACTAAAAGAAGCGTATATCTCCAAAAATCCTTCTCTAGCTGGTGCACCCAGATCATTCAGGAGAGGATGGTTTTTCAAGGAAACCACTCCTAATGGAATATCTCGGTATCCCCATTTGTAATGGGAAAATAAAGAAGGTGGAGTTTGAAAACATAATAAGCAGAATCAAAACTCGTGTCTACAACTGTAAGAACATGTTTCATTCATTTGGAAGAAGAATCACACCGGCTAACAATGTTTTGACATCCATTCCCATACACAATTTTGCTACTGTTATCCCTCCCAAAGGGACCATTATACAAATTGGAAAAATCCTGAACTCCTTCCTTTTGGATAACAGACAATAGGGCAAGTGTCTATGGGCTTCATGGACTCATATGGCCAAAACTCTTGATGAAGGTGGTGTTAACCTCTATAATGTGACAGAGAGCATGCCGAGCATGCATGCCAAACTTGCCTGTGAGATCATTTAATGGAATTCACTATGGCGAAGATTCATCTGCGACCGATACAAGGATGATTAGAGTAACTGGGGGTACCAATCCAGAAACCACTCAACTCTTTCCAAATGCATGAGAGAGGTTCTAATTATTCTTGAGAACCAGGCTAGATGTGTGATTGGAAGAGGTGACATCTGGTATTGGAATGAAAACTAGGCATGGTGAAAGATGTACTTCCTAGGGTTCCCGGTGGTGGAGATCACATTCAACCAGGCTAGGATGCACCTAACCATCACGTCTACAAATATTGATGTAGACCAAATGAATCAGTTTGACAACATTACCCTTTAGGATGACCTAAACAAGTGCATCTTTTTGGATTCTCCATCCAGAACTTTCCGCACCCGATCTTAATTTGAATCCATCCACAACAGACAGGGAGAGGATATGTGGGAAAGAAACCTCTGATGCAAAGAAATATCAAAAAAGATGTACTTTATGGTCTAGAGGATCTGCAATAGAGCTATTCTGACAGATGATAGAATATAAAAGAAAGGCATCTATATTGCCTCTTGATGCATGTGCTGCGTCAACCGAGCCACCGAGTTAGCATATAACCTCTTATTTAAGAGCGAATGGGATAAATTTTCATGGTACTTGGCAGGAAAATATATGGGAGAGCAGGGGAAACATGCTAGTGAACTAGAAATCTTCCCCAGGTGGTTTCAGGGAACTGAGAATCATCCCAGGGTGTGCAATATTTACAGCATGGCTTGTGTTTCGATCTGTTGGGTCATTTGGGATATGAGAAAAAAAGAACTTCGAGGCAGTCACAGGTCGTATACATTTCTCATGGTTCGCTTGATTTCCTTGATAGAGGAGCATAATTATCTCCTTCATATAGGGGCACCACCAACATCTCTGTCCCTGAATGGTCCTATCCTAGGGCAAGGGAGGTGGGTTAAGTGGAACCCCTAGCTCTGGTCTCAATCTTAATGTGGATGACTCTTGTGCCCAAAGCATTATGAGAGGAGGGGGGCTGGTCTGAGACATCATAGGATCTGTGGTCATTAGATTTAGCACCTATTTTGGCCCATGCACCCCTATTTAAGCCGAATCTAGAGCCATGCTCTGCGGGTTACCCATCTTCCATGACCATCATATCCCCATCTCCTCATCTGAATCAGATTCACGCCCCCTGGTCAACTTACTGCACAACAAAGCTAGGCCCCCATGGTACATATGTTACATTATCATGAAATTCAAGCTCTTATAGCGTGAGGACACTAATATTACTCACGCACAGAAGGAGGGAATTTTTCCACTGATTGTCTTGCTATCAAGGGGAGCCCTGAAAACCGATGTATTATCTATGAAATCCTCCGGTCTCTTATCAACGCCTATAACTTCTTTGTTAGCAATGATGCATTTGGATTATACCACTTTCTTCCCGTTTTACTTGGTGGTATCATTAATAAAAATTCATTTTCGATCAGTCAAGAGGATGTTTTATTAAACATTTTTATTATATGGTTTTCTAATAACGGTATTTTCAAATTTCAAACCCTTAATTTATGAGATCATGAATAAATTGAGAGCACATAATGTATTTAAAAGGGGTAGAATGTAACACCCTAAGATATTAAACGTGAAAGATCATGTTCAATAAAATAGATGAAACACAACACCATGATTAGAAGAGAATATAATACCCTAAGAATTTATGATCTATTAACTTTTAAATAAATTCAATATCTTAAATAGATTACGATGCATGCAACACTGGTTTTAAATAAAACATGGCTCTCTTTTAAAATATTATTATTTAAACATTATAATTATAACCTAGATGTTATGTTCACAAGAATGAATTTTAATAAAAAAATTAAAAAAATTATATATTTTAAAAATTTATAAAATGAATTCAATGGTTATCGATTTATTATAGATAAAATAAGAACCATTTTGAAGATAAATAAATGGTTTCTAAAAAATGGTATTTTTTGAAAGGAAGATTAGTTGGGTTTTCACACATAATTTAAAATTAATTTTTACCATTTCTAGATATTTTTTGAAAAAATAAATTTAATTTTTAAAATATAAAGGTCAAAATTATTTTTGGGTAAATTCTTGATAATTTTCTATAAAGATTAATTATTTCTTGAATGGTGAAAACACTATTTTTTTTATTGAAAACTATCTTTTAGTTTAAATTATTTACAATGATAAAATATATTTTAAATTGTTTTTAAAGTATAATGAGTTTAATTATATTAAATTTTAACTAATTTATTCCATTTTAATCAATTTCATATTTAATTTTAAAATTAAAATATTATATATATATATGATAATTCTCTCTTTGGAAAATCGCCCTTTCGTCACGTTAGTGTCTTAATTTTAAATAGATTTCTGCCACTACAATGACTTTAATTTTAAAAAATGGATTAAAATATTGAAATAGTGATAATTTATAATATATAAAAAGGTCAAATTAATTTATTATAATAATTAATAGTGAAAAAGTGAAAAATTAATTTCCGTGGTTAGGGTAAAAATGAGTTTATTGGGGGGGGGGTTAAAATAAGAATATAAGAGTAAAAAATAACCTAAAATACACCCAAACCCCAATTGAAAACCATATTTAGAGCTTATATCATCTATTGTTTAATAATGGCCCTTTTTAGGCTTGTTTCATGTGAAAAAATGGACATGACTTTATCATTTCAAAAACTCATTGCGTATCCTCTCCCACACTTATAAAATGACACCCCTCCTCCTCTCTTCACACATCCAAAAACATTAATTTGGAATATATATGCCCAAATACCATTCTTAATTACCTATCCAAATACTTAAAGCCTTATTTTTATTATAAATCCCTCCTAATAAGTCTTTAGGTATAAACTTAAAGAGGCTCTACAAATAAGGGGATAAAATTATTAAATAAGAATATTTGTTTTATTTATTCTTCCAACATATTCAATCTTTCTAAAAATATGATAATCTAATAAAACAAAGATATAATATATACTTATTTTTTATTATGTTAACGGAATAACCCATATCTCTCTCTACTTCCATCTAATGGGAAATTAAACCATCAATCGTGTGTATGATAGACTATCGCATGACGAACTGATGTAATTCGTTTTCCATCACCACAATTAAAGGATGGAAATAATGATGGATTTAACATATTTATATTATATTAATAAAAATATTATAATTTTTTAATTATTATATCACATATACCTTATTACACTCCATTTTATGGGGATACAATTACACCACTTGTGTGTACAACATATTACCACCTCAGGAATCACACCGATTCGTTTTTTATGTAAGATTTACATAGAAGGTAGTTAGGTTAAAATTAATGAATATATGTAATATTTATGACCTAAAAATAATTTTGGAAATATTATATCTTATACAACTTATCATATTATAATCCATTGTAAATAAATAATGTTGCTCGTGGGTACACGAGGACTACCACCTCCACAGAGTGATGTGAAATTTCTTTCATTTTATTTTTACACTGATGGTAATAAGACTAATTTTTTGAAAAAATATGATATATATGATATTATAATGATTCTAGAAATATGAATTAGTATTTATTTTCCCTTCATTCCATCCATTTAGAAAAATAGAAACAATTTTCATGCCTACGTATGACCTACGTCTCCATGAATGGTGTAATCCATTTTCAATCTCTAAATTAAGTAAATTAATATAAATATATAAAAAATGAATATATATGATATTAATATCATGTTTAAAATTCTGGATATGATGTTACCAAGATCAAATTAAAAGTATCAAAATTATAAAACTAAAATATGCATGAAAAATTAAGCAATTATCACTCAAACAGTGATTTTAACAATGAATTGTTAACAAAATGGTGATGAAATACTATAAGTAAATCATATATGATATTAGATATAGAAGTATATTTTTTTATATATTTATAATAAACTTATATTTATTATACAAGTGGTTTGGACACATATGAAGTAAGTTGAACCGAGGTAAGGGTTTCTCATCTCACTTTTACTTTCACGAGACATACACCATATTCACCACTTATTCTTTTGTATGGTATATTTACTTCCCCTTTTGATATGTTATATCATGATCCTATTTATTTTAAGGTTATTTAAAATTTTATTTGAAGTTATTTCATTCATGGGTCATATGATTCATAATTTTCCAAAGTGTTAAAGGGTTATTTTACACTCTCACATTATTCAGGATTGTTTTTTGAGTCTCCCTTAGGGGAGTTAATTGACATTTTATCTTACAATTAATCTAATTTTTCATCCTCTAGTTATTAATGAATTATTTAAAGTAATAGTTCTATTTCCCACTCTTCATTACTTAAAATTAGCGATTTTTTTAATAAAATATGTCTTCTTTTATCTCTTTCATCATAAACCCATTTTCTAACAAATCCGTTTATTCTAAATATTTTTTAAAATTCCTTTAAATGTTATAATAATTACTTATTAAAGAAATATTTCCCTATTTTGACTTTTTATAAAATTTTTGAAACAAATCTTCATGAAATTTCCAACAAAGGCATGTTTTGATTTTAAAAAAGAAGTGAAAGGAATCGTTGTTTTAACTTGTTCAACATGAACATAATTTTCCGCATTCATGACTAATAAATGTTTTAAGGACAATTTTAAAATAATTCAAAGTTTATTTTCAAATAAAAGTATTTTTGAAATATTTTTTGAAACTTTTATTGTAAAAAAATATTTTCAAAGTGAAAAGGTTATTTTCCACAAAAACGTTGTTAATGACATTTTTATGGTATTTCTATTCATCAATGACATCGAAAATTTATTCTACTTATGATCCACTGGTGATATTTTGTGTTGATATCATTTTTATTATTTATATGGATAGTTTATAATATATTTGATTCAAGAAATAATTTTTTTACCATTCTCCATATTATTCTCGATTGTTTATGAATATGTTTATTTTATTAGGGTACATATTATCATTTTATATGTTAGTTTTTCAGGAATTTTTTTTTGATTATGTTTGACCCATTTTATATGAGGAATTAATTTGAATTAGTAATTGAAAGGTAAGGACTAGTTATGGAAAACCCCTTGATGAATTAATAGATCTCATGAGAAATTTCATTTAGCCAAATTAGATGGTCTTCTATCCATTGATTTAAAATGTCTTGTGAAAGGTCTTGACAATATTCTTTAGTTTTATGACATTATGAATTCCCTCATTATGAGATCAATTATTTATGTCCATGTGATTTTTTGATTATTTATAATATCCATGGATAAGTTTTAATCTTATGTGATTATTTATATAGATTTATTTGATCTTAATTTATTTCTTACATATTATACTTAGTTTATTGATTAAATTGAATGTGTTTCAGTTATTTAACTTTTCACACTTATTATTATTATTTATTCATGAAAACTTTTATTATACACTTTACCTTATGAATGAGCTTATCACACCCCAATATTTTGTTGTATTTTTCTCAGGATACTAGGAAATACTTTGTGATTCATATATAGGGATATACTATGAAGAAAAATGATGTTATAAAAGAAAAAACTCTATGAATTTTATGTTTTTAATTGTAATTTGAATTGATAATATATATATAATTTACCAAGACTACTAAACTATTCAGCCCTTCAGGATAAAATTCCCTATATCTAGAGACAATGTAATAAATTTACCACTAGATATAGTCTATTATAGTCCAAATATTTATAGTTGGTGTTAGAGAATATTTAGTATAATCCTTCTGAAACACCCTGGTACTTTCTTGAATGGACTGGGAGTTTTCCATGAGTGTGGATAGAATGGAAAGAATTATCATGATTACAAGGTCAATATTGAAGTTTCCAATGCTAAATGATTTAACTTTAAGGATATAGGGAAATACATGAATGAATGACCCAAGTATCATGGGAATATACCCTAAAAGAAGTTAGGGGATCAAGGTAAATATTATGATATTACTACAAAATAATTGGAATGATTAATTTGCATGTGTTTGGATTTGAGAATTATGTAATAGGATTATAATTATCAATGATATTCTAGTTATAAGAATTATGAAGGATATAAATATTATACTAGAATAAATTCTCTTTAAGGATTTGAGAGCATATGTTGAATGGTATGATGAATAGGAAAAGTGGTTCAGTGGAAAATTTATAATTTTAGAAAACACAAGATTTATGGAAGATAAAACTTAAAATGTGATCAATTTTAAGATAATAATGATAATTTTGTTATAGTACTGGAGACCATGAAATTTTATAGTGATTTGATGGTTTATGTAATCTTTTCTAGAATTTATGGCGTGTTTAAATTTATGGAATATATTTAAAAACCTGTGATTTCATTTTTATAATGATGCAAAATTTCATTATGATTATAAGGTGATAAAGGTATTCATATTTTTGGAATGTGATATTAATATCCACTTTATATTTTTTGGGAAATGAATTTTTGATTTTGTGACCTTCCTTCTAAATATTTTGAATTTCAATTTGGTTAGACATATTTTTGATGAGTATTATGGTTAACTAATTATGAGAGGGATTAATTAATATTTTTGGAGTCACTATTGAGTTATTAAAGATTAAGGAATTATATTGTATAAATTGTTCTTACTAGTTTGGTTTTAATAAATATAAGAGGAATTACTTGTCACTCGTTTACAGACCTTATGATTTGTCAAAAGTTAATTTTAGTGCTTCGGGAATAAAAAAAGAATCTTACATTTTAATTTCATGGATTAATAAATTAAGTACAACCAAAGGATGGAATTATGATTAAAAATATATTAATTAATATTATTTTCTAGTGGAATATATTGTGAGAGTAAAATAATTCCTCAACTTCTGGAAATGGATCTTGAAACAAAATGTTATCCTATTAAATTCATATTCAATGAATCTAATAGAATTTTAAATCATCCACAATTTATGGTTTTGAGGTCCTTAAATTTACATTTATCACTCACTTTTTTTTGTGATAAATGATATATATCACTCTCTCTAATTATTTATTCATTTCTTTCATGTCCTTATATTCACATCCCACTAATATTATCTTACATAGAAAACTAGTTATGTATTATTCTTGATGAACTTTGTACATACCTTAATCTCTCAGAGATAAGAAGTTTTATTAACCCTTTTTAAGACCTGGGAATCCAAAAAAGGTTTGTTAAAATGTAAAATCCAAAATTTCTGAAATCAAAATTAAATTACGAAGGCACAATTTATTTTAGGGGGGGTTGAATGTAACAACCTGAGATTTTAAAATGGGAATACCATGTTCAATAGCATGAATGACACATAAAAAAATATTATAAGAAAATATAACACCATAAGTCTTTAATATATTTATATTTTAAAATAAATTCAATCTATTTGATAACTTTCAATACAAACAACAACAAGTTCAAAAAAACATGATACTTTATTAAGACATCATTATATAAAAATGACCATCATAACCTACATATTAAGTTAGTGAATATGAATAATAATACATAAAATATAAAAAATATATGGTTTACACATGTATAAAATAAATTAAATGTTTATTTATTTATTATAAATAAAATAATAACTACTTTAAAGAGAAATAATTTGTTTCTAAAAAACTGTATTTTTATGAAAGACGGATTAGTTGCGCTGTGAGAAAAAATATTTAAACAAAACTTTACCAATTTTAGAAAATATATTTGGAAAAATAAAATTAGTTTTTTACATATACAATTCAAATTTATCTTTGTGTGATTATTTTAAAATTTTCTAAAAATATTAATTTTTTGATGAATAGTGAAAAATACATATTTTTATTGAAAACTATCTTTTCATTTAAAAATATTTAAAGTTAAAATATATTTTAAATTGGTTTTAAAGATATTTTTGATAAATTATTTTACAATTTAATTAATTTTTATCTTTGGAATCAATTTCAAATTTAATTTTTATATTTAAATATTCAATACTTTTGAAAGTTTTCTCTTTGGAGAACCGCTCTTTCGTCGCATCTAAGGTTTAATTTTAAACAGAATTATGCAA
The DNA here is from genome assembly GCA_963277665.1 of Viscum album. NCBI lineage: Eukaryota > Viridiplantae > Streptophyta > Magnoliopsida > Santalales > Viscaceae > Viscum > Viscum album. Next base: position 1,457,362,280 of record OY728148.1, read on the forward strand.
ATTTTCTGAACTAAATTTGTAAAAATAGATTCCATATTTGAAACCATATTAATTTATATTATTTAATATGGTCAAATATTTTTTTTATCATAATTAATAGTGAAATAGTAAAAACCTTATTATAGTAGTTAAGGTAAAAATGGGTTTATCAGGGGGTGGGTGTAAAACATAGAAGAAAGGGTTTAAAATGATCTAAAACTTGTATAAAACCAATTTTATGGACATATTTTGACACTATAACCTATAAACTTTTATAACGACTCATTTTGGAGGCATGTGTCATGGGAAAAAGAAGGGTATAACATTATCTTTTCAATTATTAAATGTGTGTCCTCCCCCCCCCCCTTATAAAAGGCCACCCCATATCCTCTCCTCTTCACACTTACAAAACTATTTGGTTAAAACAATACCTACCCAATTGAGTTCCTTAATCCCCTCAAAAAATCCTAGTGGCCTTATGTTTATTATTAAGTCATCCTAAGAAGGATTTATGTATAAACCTAAAGTGGCTCTCTGAAGAAGAGGTAAAATTCTTAAACATGTATATTTTTTTATTTCTAATTCAACATAATTCAAACCATATTAAACTATGATAATATAATAATACCATTATCTAGTATATACTTAGATTTATTCATGTTAATAAAATAATCCATATCAATCTCCACTTCCATCAAATGGGAAATGAAACCATCAATCATTTGTACGGTGGACTACCTCCCCATGAACTGATGCAATTCATTTTACATCACCAAATTTCAAGGAAGGAAATAATGATGGATTTAAAATATGTATATTAAATTTATAACATTATTACACTTCTGTAACTATGATATCACATACACCTTCTTTCTTCCCAATCTGAGGGGGATGCTGTAACATTGCCCATGTGTATGATGGACTACCTCCTTGTGAGGCGATGTGATTCATTTTTCACATAAACACTACATGGAAGGTAGTTAGGTTAAAATTAATAAATATATGTGATATTTATGAAATGAGAATACTTAAATAAATATAATATTACATCTTACTTCTTACCTTCTAATCTGTTGGAAAGAAATAACATTTCTTGTGCATCTGTGTTGACTAACAGTTCCTCATAGAGATGTGAAATGCTATTCATTTTATTTTTATATGGATGATAATAATGATGCATTTGATTAATATAAATGATATATATGAAATAATAATTCTTCTATAATTGTTAAATGATATTTATTTTCCTTTTCTTCCATAATTTGAGAAAAATCGAAACATCCTTTATGCATATGTATGACATACCGTATCCATGAACAGTATAAGCCATTTTCTATCTCTAAATTTAAAATGCTAATCTAAATAAATATTTGAAGAATATATGTTGTATTTATATCATTATTATAATTATTTATATTATATAACCATGATCAAATTAAAAGGATCAAAATTATAAAAACAAAATATACATGAAAAGCGAGGCAACTGCTACTTGAAACAATGATTTTAAAAAAATTTAAATAAATTGTAATGAAAGAGTTTCAAAAAATAATATGTGGTATGATATATATTGGTATGGTTCTATAATTTAGGTATAATAAAGTAATATTTATTATATATTATGTTCATACACATATGAAGATATTCAAACAAGATGTATGATTTTCTCATATCGCTTTTACTTCCATGAGACATATTTGATATTCAACACTTATTCCATTATGTAGTGTAAATAAAACCACTTTTTATATATTATATCATGAAACTATTTCTCTTCTTGGTATCTAAATTTCCATTTTTTGTAATTTCAGTCATGTGGATTACTATTCAAAAGTTACCCAAGTGGTAAGGGTTTATTTCACAATCTCATCATTATTCCAGATTGTTTTTTTAAGTATCCATTGAGGGGATTATTGGATATTTATATCATAAAATAAATCCATTTTATTCTAATATATTTATTCATGAATGTTTTCATGGAATAGTATAATTTTCCCACTCTTTGGTACTTGATATTATTGCAAATGTTTTTAAGAATATGCATCTTTATTTCTCTCTTTAGTCGAAAACACATTTTCTTCCAAAATCATGTTTTTAAAATATGTTTTAAAAAATGATTATAAAATTTTCCAAATTATTTATTAAATGCATTTTAACTCATTTTTACATTTTAAAACAAAATTAGAAAGAAAACTTTCCATTTTCAAAACAAGGCCCATATTTGTTTTACTGAAAATGGGAAAGGAATATTTTTTAGCATGTATGAAATGAAGGGAATTTTACACTATTATGAAAACATAATTCTTAATACCTATTTTACATGATTTAAAAGGTTGTTCTTAATGAAAAGTATTTTCAAAATATTTTTGAATCTTTTGTTTTTAAAAAAAAATCATTGTGAAAAGGTTATATTCCTCAAAAATGTTATTAATGACATTCATGTGGTATTTCAATTCATCAATGTTATCAAACCATTATTCTACATATGATCCATTGGAGATATTTTTATTTATATCAAATTTATTATTTATTTTGATGGTTTATGATATATTTGAATGAGTATATACAATTTTATTACCATTCACTATATTAATCTGGAGAGATTATGATTATGTTTATTTTGTTGCTGTAATTATAAAAAATTTTTTATGTTTGTTTTTCAATATAAATGTTTTTGTTGATTATTTTCACCCCATTTATTTTAGGAATTAATTATAATTTGTATGTTATGTGTGGATCCCAGTTACAAATAGATCCTCGATGTATCCACAGGTGTCATGAGAATAATTGTTTTTCCAAATTAGAATGGTTTCTACCCGAAGATTTAAACTGTCTTTTGAAAGGTATTAATATTATGTTTTATTTGTTTGACATTATGAATTCCCTCATTATGAGATCATTTATTGTTGTCCATGTGATTATTCAAAACTATAACATTCATGGATAAGATTCAATATTATGTGATTGTTTATATGTCTTTATTTGGTAATCATTTATTTCTACCATATTATGATCAATTTATTGATTTAATAATTTTTTTAGTTATTTAAATTTCCATATTGATTATGAATTTTTATTCATGATATCTTATGTTGTAATCTTACCCTTATTAAATATCTGAAATCACCCCTTTTTTATTATTTATTTACCCCATGATACCAGGAAGTGTATTGTGATTGATAGGAAGGGATACACTATAAGGGATAATAACATAATAAATGAAAACACTTTGTGTATTTGATGTTTTAAATAGTAAGGTTAATTTCAAGTATGGCTATATTTAACCAATACTACTAAACTATTCATCTTTCGAGATGAGATTTCTTGTATCTAGTTACAATTTAATAAAGTAACCATCGGCTCAGGGCTACTAGAGTTGGGGTATTTAAAATTAAATTTGATATAAAAAATATTTTATCATAATGTGTATAGGTGAAATAAATTATTTAATCGTGGTGTATTCACACCACCACACCTAAACATTTTCACTCCTAGTAAAATTCACATTCTTAAAAATGATGCCTAGTGATATTCCCAACATTATGAGTGATGCGATCAGAGAAAACCCCCAACAATGAGTTATTCATAATGATCAATGAAAAAATGTATCATAAGTTATATTAGAATGATATTCAATGATATTTATGATATCTTTCCTAGAAAGGTAATCTATCTGTAAAATATGCCACTAAATACCCATGTGTGTGTATAAAAACTATTTCATGGTTATAATTATACTTATTTATTTAGTATATATAAGTCATTTTAATTTTTTTATTAGGTTATTATATCTACTGAACAATACATATAGCCTTTGTAATAAAATTTTCAAAACCCACTCAATTAATCATTCCTTGAAATCAAAACTTTTTGGTTTCATCTTATAAATTGTGTTTTATTTTTGTGTTTTATTTTGTTTTATTTATTTAAATTTTTTAATAGTAAAAAAATTAGGAATTAAACCCAGGTAAATATGGAGCAACAAAAAAATTTATCATTTAGGTAATGGACATATAGAAAAATAATTTTTAAAATCTAAATAATATTAATTCTAGCTTATATATACCATTAATGAAATAAATATTCATTAATTTTATTAATGAAATAAATCTCCATTAATTTTAAAACAACATGAAATCAAGAATTTCAACCTGAAATTTCCTTAAATCCATGAATATTTGGGTTTTTAAAATAAGTTCTCTAAAAAAATAAGATGAGATGTGATAAAGTAAAAAATATAATGTTGCATAAAAAAGGAAAAAAATTAGAAAGATGATTAAAATACTTACCAAAAAATGTATCGACCTCCACACCTGTAGTGTATTTTCCTCACTATAATAAAGTAAATGTGGGAAGGAATGATATAACATGTTGGGTGTCACTGGTAGTTCAATTATTGAAGTTATAGATCCTTACAGGGACTCCCAAAAAGATTCATGGATATGCTTCAGCCAATGGCCATTGACAATGATTGTTTTTTTATTTTGAACCTAAACAACACAAAATTAATTTTAAATAATAAATGTGTATGGGAAAAAATTGGGGTAAAGAATAATACAAAGTTGTAACTTTATTATAGTATTGAAAATGAGGTCCTTATTCCAAATATTAATCTTTAAATGAAGGATAAAATGGTTATGGGCAGACTTGGTTCACTTATTATAGATTAAGGTGTTCTCATATGAATCTATTTTTATTTACTCTATCTCTAGAATCTATAATTTTTATTGAGATCCTACATGATAAATATTATAAATTCATTTTATAATATCTCAATTGGTCCTCTCTATCTCAATAGGGTGGTGACAACTCTTTTTTAAAACTATCTAAAAATGTGACATTTGAAAGGGAGTTTTGAATGAAGTACATTAATCGAACAAGGAATCATCAAGTCTATGAATCAAATATTTTCTATTAAGTTAAAAAAATATGATTTTTTGGACTTATTTTATTGAAACAACATATTGACCATTTTTAGGGTGATAGTTAGTATGAAATCAAAGAACAAACCCATATCAATGAAAAAGTGATATCATTTTTTAGTTTTTGAAATGATAACCCTAGTCACTGATGATGAACCTAAGAATCCAAATCCAACCAAAAATTTGGGTTCTAAGAAATTCAATTTTTTTGAATCATATATCCTTGTCGATCATGACTCAACCCCCTTTGACACTTAATCTACTACTATAAGAATGTATAGGTTTCTAAATGAATTTTGAAATGAACCTATAAATTGAATGACCCAAACATCAAATTTGTTAGGAAATTCAAAGGGTTACTATGGAATTTCATTTATTTCAGATACATTCTTCATCCTTTGTTAATGAGGACAAACTCTACTAAAACCATGGGTATCTCAAAATACTATTAGAGAAAATAGACCAGAATTGAGGAAATTATGAGATGTCTATTGGGAACCAAAGTGGACACCATATAATAGAGTCTGATAGAACCTCAGGACAAACTAAAATAGTATATCAAGAACACAATGTTTTAGGACTTGGTCCCTACATGTCATCAGATGTAGGGTTTATCCCAAATATACTAGAGAGACTCATGATTTAGATGACCAGATTGGTTTTTGTTAAAATCAATCAGAATAAAATATGCTACCAAATTATTTATAATTTAACATACCAATTAATATCATCTTGCACTAAATATAATTTATTAATAGAAAACATGTAATTTAAGTGAATATAAGGCAAAAAGTCAATATCTATGGACGGATGTATCCAACTACTAAAGTCAACCACCAATTTTTTTCACCTTTTATCACTAATTTATAAATTAAATTACTAAAGGAGAACTATCCAATGAATGATATGTGGTTTGGATTTCAGTTTCTTAATGATATAAAAGAGTTTTATATGGTCATAAATGACAACTACTTTTGACGTTAAAAGTTATGACAATAATTTATCAAAGGAAAACACAATGTGAAGGAATTATTTTTTAGTTGTAGTGTATTTTTCATGGGAAGTGTACAGTGTGTTTGAGGAATAAACAATTACATGTGGAGATCAATCAACCCCTTGTGATAAGACTTCCTCAACTTCATAGTTAGATGCATCACACATGAGATTAAGTGGTAAATCCCACTGAGATAGTTGGATTATAAGGGGTGATGTCAGGCTCCATTTCCATTTGTCAAAGAATTCTCAAAGTTTTTATCAAACAGAAACTCTATTTATATTTAAATTAACCGATTAAGGGGGATTGAAATGTTACTAAATTCATGAATGGAGAGATGATAAAATACATCACGAACTAATAAAGGATTTTCATCCCACGTATTTCTGGGGAATGGGAGGGAAAAAACGATCTCATACTTTTATTTTTCTACTTGGATACTATCCCTATAAATGGAATGTCCTAGTACTATACCTTTTCATACCATTAAAATAAATTTCTCATAATTTAATAAAAAGTAATTTTAAAAACAATGACATAAGATAAAATTAATACTACTAAAATACTCATCAAAATAGTAACCATAAATAGTGAAATCATATATGCATACTTTCACACAATTATCCAAGTAACCTAACAAATAATAAACTTGCATCACTAGAAAGTACCTAAAGCATTACATGGACCAAATTTCATCCTCCTATATAAAAATTTTCTAAAGGGGTGAGTAAAGGTTTCATTTCTCTGATACTATGGTTCAATATTGATTTTCAATTATCTAGAATACAAGTTAAGGAAACAACAGCAGGGATTTCCTTCTATCCTCTCTAGAATCTAGTTACTGAATAAAAATTTTAAATGGCCCTTCATAGTTTGTTGGTTTTGTCAGTGATAGTATATAAAAACACCCCAACTATCCTTCACATGTTTGTAACCTACTCATTTTTTTCATTTATGATTATCATATGAATAGTTTTATTAGGAACAAGAAACACAAGATTGAACAATTAACTTTCATATATAGCTTAAATGGTTCCATCAACCAATTATTTGGTTACCACAGTTTTTAAAACATAAATGAGGTTTGGATTTAGTTGTTGTTTCTCCTGAAATTATGATTTAACCCCATCATTTAATAATATATGATTCATGAGAATTTATGGGATAACACTAAGAGTTTTAGTAAGTGTTTATCAGAAACCTTATATATACTCACTAAAAGGTCCATGAAATAATACTTTATTCTATATAGGAAGTGAACTAGAAATGATGATAGGAAACATTTTTTCCATTATCGATAAATGAATATTTCATATTTTGAGGCTATGGTTTAAGTTATAATTTAGGTGTATTTTTTATTAATGGTATTTAATGTAAAAATATGAGGTCAATGATCTCATTTAACCACTCATTAGTAACATCCCTATATAAAGAATATGATTTTATTATATGACTAGAATCATAGATGGCAATTTTGTTTTAGTGCATAAAAAATCATCAATTAATGAACATGGCGGTAAGTTTTCTATAACACTAAAAAATTAAACTCAAGATTCATTCAAAATAATTCCTATCAATAATGATAACTCATATAATGGATAAGTGGAATGAAGAGAATTTTCATTTTAGAATGAGTTTACATCAATAGAATCTACCAAAGGATGGGAATGTTCTTATGATAATTTCTTCATTGTTTAATGGATATTAAAGTAGAAAATATCACCACTAAAATCCAAAGATAATATACCATAGTGGACATTGATTACGGTTTTGGTTGGTTTTAAGAAATGTCTCCCCAATATAATCAGGGAATTTCAATTCATCCTATCATCTTATATTTTAATCACAGAAATATCAGCAGGAAAAATTAAAATTTTAACCCTCATAAAAACATCCTCAAACACACCAACATAGTGTATAGTACAAATATTTTCCAATTGCAAAATAATTTTAGTAGGCTTCATCTCCTTAAACTATAATTTAATGAGAAGAAAGTGAGTCATCACATTTATAAAAGCGCCAAAATAAAGCATAACATTGAAAAATAAATAATACCATTTGGGTAATGCAATTAAAAATTTTCCATGATACTTGTATTTTTTTTAGAAGTGATGGTTGGATTAATATAGATAAATTCATTCTTGGGGTAACCGTTTAATCCCCTTTAATTCACCTTCAGTGTTTAAAAATATACTTTAGAAACTTATCGTATCATGGAATTTTATTTATGATCATAATCAAGGGAATATTAACTTGTACCTTTTTGAATGTTTCATTATTTTCATTATCATATTTAGTTTCTTAAGGTTTAATTTAAAATTTTCCCTTTATGTGAATGGGATAGGAATACTTGGGCTAGGTGGATCTACAAAAGATACTATATTTTCATTATTAGAGTTTCTCTTAGGATAATAATTTTTTTCATTTGTATCATTAACAATGGTTATAATGGTGGTTTTCTCAAGATGATATGGATATAATGGAGGGGATATTTATATTTTAAGTCTTTTTCAACTTTTAAGGGAGATGACATTGAAATTTCCCTTTTCCTTAGGGTTTACTAGTGGTTGAGAAGGTAATTTACCTGAACCATGACATTAGATTTCACCAGCTGATTTGGAAATTTAGCCTAATTCAAGTTTAGGTCATTTATGTATTATTGGGTTACTTTTTTGGAATGGGATAAAATTTATTAATTTTTTTTCATTTGGTATTATTGGGTAAGATTATGTTTTGGTGGTTGTTGTAGGAATGTCTATTATGGTGGTTCGGGGGTTTTGGGTGGTGGTGAACGATAACTACATTTCCTTAGTTGGTTCCAAGATTTTTGATATTGTTTTTAATACTCCCATTTACTATAGGTTCATCTATCTTTAGACATAGAGTTGGATGTATAGTATGGTTCTTTATTAATAGGTTGGTTATAAGGGTGTCCTGGTAAGGTTTCCTAATAACTTTGAAAATGTTCTCTCAGTTGAGGAAATTTTCCAGAGTAGTTGTTATCATCACCAATGATACCACAATAAAGAGGAACATGAGGTTGAGATTTCCCTTGAGAAAGATCTATTTGAAATATTAGTGTACTTACCTCTTTTGACTTCATATCTAACCTCTTCTCAAATCCTGAACATTTCACCTCATTATCTCCTATGATTCATATATAGAACCTTATACAAAATAGTTAAGTATTTTTCCATGATTTTTATTAGGGTTATTATAATTATTAGGGTATATTCCAACAATTAACTACATGTAGCGGCGTCAATCATGTTATGATAAGTTGAAATTAAAACTTCATAAAATAATTTTATTAATAGCTGATCACTTATTTAGTGGGGTGGATAACATGAGAATAACATTTAAAATCATTCCATATATTCATGACAATTTTTCCATTATGATTTTCTTATTCCAAATTTCTTTTCCTTATTTTTTCTGTTTTAGAGGTTAAGATGTACTTTTAAAGGAAAATTCATTTCATGTCTTCCAATACTCTAATTAAAAAATTAACATAGTATAACCTATCTTTTAATATGTCTTATAATAATAATGATAATTTTTTATTATTAATCAATTATTCATCTAAATTAGATTGTTTTGAAATTTAACATATAAAATGGAATTTCTTTAAGTGTCTATGTGGTTCATCTCTATCTAAGTAATAAAATTTTGGTAATAAGTGAGTGAGGTCGGATTTCATTTCAAAATTATGCACCTAACCTTATATTTGAATGTATATGGGTTGGATCTCTATATTTGGCGAGTTTAGTTCCTTTAACATTTGGTTATTTTACACTATATTATTCATGATAAATATAGTTTCAATTTTTTTTCCAGAAGAAGAAGGGTAATTTTGAAGTGTGTTGTTGGTGGGTTGTGTGTCCTCCTTCAAAGGAATTATTTGTGTCTCAGTGTTGATGATATACTATTCTATTCAGTTTCAGTTTGAAAGGAGTTATATCTACTGAAGAAGAATGTTTCAATTATATAAACTATACATGAATTTAATTATAAAAAAGGTATGTAAAGGTAAAATATAAAACAATTAAAATATTCACAAAATTAACCAATATATTATAAAAAACACAGGCTAAAAACTGAAGCACTCATCAGAAATGGTGCAATAATTTGAACGGTTTGTCACGAAACATGAAATTTATTATGTTGTTAAGATGTTTATATAGTATAGGGTAAATACTAGGTTATGTATCAAGGTGAATTTATGAGTTTAGAGTCTAAAATTTCAATACGTTTTTCAATGAAATTTAAAATGGGTGGTGTTTTGAAAATATTTTTTAAAAAATAAATGTATTAATTAAAAGTTTACTAGTTTTAAATGGTTTTATTCTATAATTATGTGAGAAGGAGGTAATATCATTTTCACTACACATCTTGATTAGTTAATTATTTTAAAGTCCTTCATATATTAATTTAATACTTTGGTTGAGTGTAATCAAGATCTCAATTTCCTCCCATGGAAATGAGGAAGATAAGGTCCTCCAATGGTGATCGGTGGGTGGCTTGGTCCAAAAGGGGATGATAGGAGGTGTGTGGTGCTATAATGGGTGGTGGGTGATCCTAATATGTATATTAGTGATGGGATCTCTTAGAGAGGAAGGTCTGGGCAAGGAGATGATCTGGTGTGGTGGTGGAATGCCTCGGGAGAAGGACCGAGCAAAGGCGGGAGGACAGAATGAGAGATGTTGGTCAGACACTCCTTGCTTAAAGACACATGATTAAGGGTCTTAAAAATATACATGAGAAAATCTATAATTCATGTGATGGGATTCAAACCTAATAGTCCTCTCGGGTAATAAGTCTTCATTGTAAAAAAAGTGGCTAGTTGGGTGGGTTATCCCTTTGGGGGTCTATAAACAGCCACTGCGGCCTGTGTGTGTGTGTCGTGTGTGTGTTTCTTTATAATTTTACCCCCAAACACGTATTATATTATATTATTGAAGTGAAACCAAGGATATTAACTGAAAATATTCTCTCAAATGATGGCACATTTTTTTCTCAATCATGATGAATCATGATCCCTAGTCTTCTATAAATTTTTATCCCAAATAATTTCTTATTCATTGACCAAATTTAATCAAAATTGGATAAATAGATTTTACAAATTGTAAATTTTACTCTACATGTGTGTGTGGGATCTTGTGTAGTTTGAAAAATTTTGCATTAATTTCATCATGTGATCTCTAAATAACCTCCTCATACAAACAATGTAATCTAAACAAGTAAAATTGTCTACTTTAATAGTAATTAACATTAACTATTTTAATGAAATGAGAATTTAAATTGGTTTCTAATTTTTAATTGTCAGTATAAAAATAATTTAGCATAATTTATTAAATGTGGAATAAAATAGTTAATTGTGTTTTGATCAGGGATCCTACACCAGGCGACCAATGGATCACCGGCTATCCAGTGGACCCTAAACTTTGAACTAATGGGGTTCACTAGATAGTTTTAAGTGTATGACCTTATATTATTTCCAGCAACTGATTCCCCCTCATTTTTACCTCTGTTTTCTTTAATTTTTGGGATCAATTTAGATGTGCACTTCCCCTCCCATCTCGCAATAGATTCCCGTTGATCCAGGGAAGATATAGACTTAAAGTTATCGTGAATCTAGTTAAAATCCTTCATTTTTTAATCAATCTTGGCCACCTTATTGATGATTAGTGGAATTAGAGAAACATGTACAAATGATGAAAAGTGAATGAGAAGTAACATGTTTACTTGATTCCAAGTGTATATCAAGTATGATGAACACTCTATGCCTCCTAGTGGATACTGAGATACATGTTACCTTAATTCCCTAAGGATTCTGGGTGACATGCTGTGTTAATACCTAGGGGACTAAACATGTGGTTATATCTTTATTTATTTGACATATTTTAGGACTATCCTTTAAGAATGGAGTTGATTTATGTAATTATGAGGTTCATAGAGTATTTTTAAGCACATAATCGCTTGATACATAGTTGTTATTTCTTTTATGTGTTGGATGATATTATGTTATGATTATTGATTTTATTTTTTTTCATATTACTCTTTATTGATCTTATCTGATGCATGTGCACCACATTTACCGGTTGGGTATTGGACCAAATTGATGGTGTCCTATTAATTTGTGTTCACACCCTACTTTAGGAGAAATGGCTCTTGGGTACCCTATTAGAACTCAATTTTTACAAGTATAGGTTAGGATGATGCTTGGGTGGAAAATCTCATTAGAGCCTAAATACTGGGATGAGGTGGGGTTCAGAGTTGTAAATATTCCACTTATTTCTTCTTTCTAAGGTATACATGATCAATCCTATGGGCGATTAGTTCATTATTTAATATTGTGACTATTGAGTTTGTTGTTTATACATTTATTTATAGAGTTGGTATGTTTTTGGAATCTGAATACTATGATTTTATATTGATTATATTTTTTGTTATTTAATTATTATTATGTTCTATTATTGAGGGTATAATCTTCCCATTATTTTTCTTAGACCCTCACTACTTTTTATAATCCTCTGGAATACAGGGAGGCACACTTGAGGTCATGTGGGATTCTGGGTTGGACTTGATGATTCAGTCATGATATTACATATATTAACCTTATGGTTATTTTTAAAGACATTATAAAGGATTGTTATTAACCCTATGATTAACTTGTATAAACATTATGAATGTCTGTATAAACTTTAGGAAGGTTTGGAAGAACCTTACAAAGTATTTTTCAAAATATTACAAGGAACTGATTTAAACTTATAATCATTTGAATATATTTTATTATTTTATCCTTACGAAGTTAAATTTTTATCCTTGTGAAGTGTATAACCATGTTTACATAAATTGAATTGATTCCTACATACTAATTGAAAATGATTCTTATTTAGATTAGAATCATGTTTATGAAACTAAATGCATGTTTATACAAGTGGAGTTCATTGTTACGTAGAACATGAATTTATGATTACATGAAACATCCTTACATGAATATTATTGAAATATATTATTATGTGAAATATTAAATATTTTTATATTAATATTATGTTTAAATTAATTTATTCATGTGAAGATATTTCATGGTTTTATTAAGATGATTCATACATATAATTAGATATATATATATATGTTTTTGTTTGGTTTTATTTTTACCATAAAGGACTAGTGTGAGTTTTGGAAACTATTTTTAATATGTATTGGGAGGATGAAAAAATGGAAACATACATGGATAATTTCGTGGTTATTTTTGAAACTAACTCTTGTGAAGTTGTTTACAAATTATGATTGTGGGAATTGAAATAAGAACAAAAAATGGATTTTTTGTAATTAGATAATGATACATATCTTCCTTTGTGATTTCAATTCAACTACTGTTGAGATAAACTTCAAGGATCTATAACATGAAACATAATTGTTGAATTGATCAACCTGCATTAAATTTCATTTACATTCTATTCTTTAATTATTTTTTAGTGTTCAAAAATGTATTTTTATATTATCTATTTAAACTAGAAATATTGATTTATGGTTTTATCTACAAAAATAATGTTTTCTAGTTCTTTTTTATACCTCTCAAAAAAGTTATGTCTATCTATTTGTGACTCTCATTAGAACTTAGATGTGTTTATGATTATTCATTGGTCCCTAGAAAGGTAATGTTTATCTTTGTTGCAACTCTAGGGGTTGTAAAATGTTATCACATACTTTCAAAAGTGATGTTTTTTAGTTGGTACCATTTATCTTGAAGAGAATACAGGATTTAATAGTAAATGTAGGATTACATTTTTCTAAACAACTTTAGAAATCTTGTGTTTATTGTTTTAATTTTTTTCCACTCCACATGCACTTATATTTTTCCATCAATTTCATCTATAATAGTTTTGAATGAAATTATATTTTCATGACCTGTTTACGAAAATATTAACCATTTTTAATCTAATCTATATAAATTTTTAATAATGACTATTCACCCTCTCTATACCAATTCATCATCCGACACTAGGTCAAAAACTTCATAGTTTTGTTAGAGTTTAAGGATTCTTGAATTTCATTTAATATTTCCATCAAAACCAAAGAGGAATAATGATGGAACCTAAGATTGTAAAGGGGAGTAATGTTGGAACCTATATTATTTAATAGGATAGTGATTTATCTTATGAAGATTTATTTTGGATAATATTTAAAATGTTTTTTATTACCAATGGTGGAAAATTATCGCTTGAGGATGCATATGGTTTGGATGGATGTTTGTTGTAGTAAGAAGTTAACTTATAAATTCATAAAATGGTTTTTACTGAATGCACATAAATGATACAAAAATATATACAGTTGTATAGAATCATAAAAAATAGCACTAGCCTTTATTAGTGATAACCAAAAACAGTGAGAAAGGGAAACCTTTTTTAGTGTTTTTAAAAGTACCGAAAAAAGTAATCCCTTTGCAAATGGTTTTTTAGCACTGATAAAGGTTAACCTTCATCAACACATTTTTTCTCATTAATAAAAGGACAATATTTCCAATGGAATTGGGGATGATCTCGTTGATTTAAGATTCAAACATTCCAATAGGTTTATAACGGGTTTGTTCGTAGAATCGGAAACATCCAATGATTCCATATCCATTTGGACCTACATTTCAAAGGTATGTGCTCATTAGTTGTGGACTGATGAGGCTGAGGAATTTGCATTGGTCGAGAGGATGGGAGGTCGGAGTCATCACACCTTTTTGAGGGGAATTATTGTCTACTCTGGGACTCTCTTTGTAGATTTAAGTTATGTTAGGGAATCCTTATTGCATTACCAAGTATAAAATGAGCTTTCCTTTAGATATGACAATCAATGATTAAATATGAAGGAAATTTAGAGAATCTTTTATATGTATTTGAGGTTCTTCATCGATAGAGAATCATCTATATTTGTTATATATTTTTAGTCGATGGTATCCTTAAATACATAAAAGTATCTTGGTCATTATGATGAGCATACTGGTTTTAAAGCCACTCAGTGGGGAACATGAAGTTTATTGTCATTCAGAAGGACATGGATAATTTCAGTGTTGGGACCGTACCCACAGATGGGCTACCTACTTATCCTTTGTTTAGAAAAGGAATCAGAACCCACGTAGATCGAATAAGGGAGTCATGCTCAGTGTGAGAAACAAGAGGAATTAGTAAAACCAGACAATTGTGCCATTAAAGATGCAATCATAAGAAATTATGTGGGGCTTATGCATGTATGACTTCCCAAATAGATTAAGGTTAATATTTACTTCAGGGATGAAATCTAGGAACAGGGTCCATAAAGGTATATGTGCTTTATGGAGATTTAGATACTCTAATTTAGGGGATTACTCCAAAGGAAAATTACCAAGTTAGGAGGGGACTTATGATTGGGTTTTACCCCTGAGAAGTAAGCCCAAATCAAAAAAGAAATTATGACTGGTCAAGAGAAATTAAGACTTGGGATTATTCCTGAGAAGGAGGCCCAGGTTAAAGGGATTTGAAAATTAAGGGACTTGGGTCTTACTACTAAGGAGGATTCCCATATTTGAGACTGGGGATTACTCCTGAAAAGGAGGCACAAGTTTAAGAGAATTATGGTTAGGGCTTAATCTTGAGGAGGATTCCCATATTTGGGAACGTTAAGACTGGGGATTACTCCAAAAAAAGATGCCCAGATTAGCAGACTTGGGGCTTACTCCTAAGGAGGATGCCCAAAATTAATGAGGACATGGGGCTTACTCTTAAGGAGGATTCCCAAATTAATGAAAATTTGGACTGGGGCTTACTCCTGAAAAAGAGGATGCCCATGTTAAGGATTCTCTCAACTTAAAGGATGAGGTTGGATGAATTAACTCTCTAACTTTAGTGACTTAAAGATATGTAAATCACTAGGTTTTGAGAGATGTTCCACGGAATTCCTTTCAGATAAGGATGTAAATCAATAAAACATGCCATAAATGGATTGGAAGAGTGTCTTGAAATTTGAATCTTGAATAGGAGAGGTGGAATGGCGTAAGAGGGGTTAAATGGGCAGGAAGGGCACCTAAAAAATAGAAGGGTATGCATGTCCTGGCAGGCGTGTAGGTACTGCGTGGGCGCACAAGTCCTGGGCGCGTAGGTATACGTGCGCGGCACATGGGTACTTGCGCGATTGTTAACCAATAGGGTAATACTTGGGCGATCCAAGATCAAGGCCTTTAGAATTATCCTGAGGTACTTCCAAAAGAGTGGCGTGCAAGTTTCAATGAGTAGGTAAGGAGGGGAGCAAGTGTGTCCATTTCCCTTAAGGGTAAAACACTTAGGCGCACAATTGTTAGTGAATTATAACACTTAGACCTTATTCCTCTTGTTAAAACCTTCCATTCTACGTAAAGAATTACCATAGAAGTGCTCGGAAGACTTGAATAAGAGACTTGGGCGTTCAGAGCTCTGTATCTGAATTTTGGAAAAATCCCCTCGAAGTGGGGGGCCCACCGTGGGTATTTATAGGCTGAAGAAGACCCTGGGCAGTTTTCAAAGAGGGCACGCAAGTCACTTGCGCGACCATTATGCGGTGCGCAGGTCTACTTGCGCGACAGTGAGGAAACTTGCGCGACCCAAAGGTATTTGACTCCTTGTTCATGCCTTTGTCGATTTTTGATGTTTGCTTCAAAGGATGAATCAATTTGTGCTAAGTCATTTTTCCTTTTCATTCTTTTAGACAATTTGATGAAAAGGAGCGTCAAAAAAAATTCCCCCCTCAGAGTTGGATCCGAATGAATAAGGATGCGACTCTGAGGAAAAGCAGAAAACCATAGGGAGAGAGGCACCAAAGTGTTCAACGCGCAACACTCATCGCGCAGGTGAGAGTCGTGCAGTGTTGGAGCGCACTTGATTTTAGGTGCTCAGGTGGGTGGCTTGGCCTATAAATATGCGACCATTTTTCGCGCATAGCACCGAATTACGGATTTTCAATCTTTCTCCGCGCAGGTAACCTTCTCCATGCAAGTTTCTCTTTTTTTCGGTTTTTCTTCGCTGTCACGCTATTGTCAAGGTATCTGGACTTGCGCGGTGTTACCTGCGTGACAAAAACTTGCACGGCATATGAACACTTGCGCGACACATCCACACTTGCGCGCCAAGATTATACTTTCATGCCTTAATGCCTTTGACATTTATTTCGAATTACTTCACAAATTATATGAAAAATAAACCCATTAAAGAGTTAATTTATTCAGCTTTTGTGCAGATTCAATGGATCACAAGAGAATCAAAATGTCTTATAAACTGGCAAGAAAACGTCTTGATGATATGATGAACATCATTGGCCACGATTATTATACCGTCTGTGGTATCACTCTTTCGGATTTGGCCAAGTATCTGAAGAAATATCACTTTGATTTCACACAAAGCACTTATCTGCCTTTGTATGGTTATGGTCATCTGTGAGAAGTCACTATTCTAGAATCAAAGAACTATCTCCCATTTTCGTGGATTCAGAATTACACCAACTTTGCTTCAACAAATATCTAATGTGGAGGAGGATTTATAAATGATGGAACAGTATAGAAGGCCCATATGATGCATCACAGCCCTTGTATGCCAGATCTGAAACCTTATAAGCCCGAGCTGCAACCACATTGTCATCCCTCAATCTTCCAAAACACTCAGATGGATCAATCCAAATACTGGAAGAGAAGTTGGTACTTCTGTCCTAGGGGAGGTGTGAAGCCAACCTGGATGTGGGCATACTGGGTATGAAAAATCTGTGCAGAGTTTGTCGAATATCTGAAAGGAGTTGCGATATATGAAGCTGTCTGGGTTGGGCAAACATATGTTTACAGACATGATAGCTTCCTGCCAGAGATACTCAGCCATTGGAGCCTAGAAACCAATTCTTTCCATCTGACTCATGGAGAAGTAGGCATCAGTCTGTGGGATGTCCACAGGATCTCATGGGCTTCAATTTTGGGGGACATGTATGATGAATTCATTCCTCCCAAGGTGACTTGGAATGATTCAGAGATGACTTTTTCTTTGGCTCATGAATTATTTAAAATCTTCCACAGGATCAAGAGTTCAGAGACCTCCTTAACTCATTTTAGGAAGTATATTCATCCAGAGGAGTGGATGAATATATTTCTTATTGAGAAGAAAGATAAGGAGCCAAAGGAGAAGGTGCCGAAGGAGAAAGGATCCAAGAAAAAGAAATCCAAGGATAAGAAGCCCACCCGTCCTACCAACTGCCCAAAAACCGAGAAGTGGGGTGCTCCTGGAACATTATGGCCAACTCTAGAAGCAGGAGAGTTTGAGAAATGGGGATATGAGGTGAACCAAAGGATTCCAAAGAAGACTCATCTGGCGGGCTTCTTCTCTTTTTGGATCAGCGTTTATCTTTTTCCAGTATGGGAATCGAAGGGAGGCATCAGGATAGGGACCTTCGTTATTGCGAAAAAGTTGGGTGAGGGAAAAATGGTTTGGTTGGCTACCACCATTTTAGAAAAGATTCACAGGAGTTTACTTCATGTCTTCATGGGTAAATTTCCTTTGAGAATAGTGGGACCATTTCAAGTTTTATGGGGATGGATCGCCACTCACTTCTGGACTTATAATGTACAGAATGGAGTACAAATTCCTGGAAGTTCTTTCAGGCCATCATTGAAAGCATTCTCTAGAATTGCTCCATTAGATCTTAATGCCTATGACATGAAAGTGAGGCTGAGAATGTTTAAGGAATTCAACTTCTTTCCCTATGGAAATCCGCCAACCGGGTGGTTTTTTTATGATGGAACAACCCACTTGGATTTGAGGGCATACATGCTGGCCTGCAGAGATGGTGTACTGGTCGCCAAGATTGACAGAGAGATTATATGTGAGGCGTATGATCCATATAGATTTGCACGCCAATTAAAGTGTTTGAAACATATTGTTGTATCTCCCCCTGTACATGTCAGGTTAGAGAAACATATGATGGTTGCTCGACAACAGTGGTTACTGACCTCTAGGGAGAAGACTGAGGCGGTGTTTGATATACCAGTTGAAAGAGAAGAACATAACTTGAATACATGGTATTTTGAGCATTGGATAACATCATACCATAATGGGGTGATGAATCACCCAGTTTATCAGGTGGGGAAAAGGAAGAGGACTATAGAGAAAGAAACCCTTCCCCATGAAGGTGATGCTTCCCCACCTGAAGTTGATTCGCCAGATTCCTCCTCTAGGACTGATTCACTGGATTCCCATGATGGGGATGATGAGGCACAAAAAGTGGAAAAATGGCCTCGTGCCCGATATAATCCTACAATCAGAATAAAAATAACCACTCAATCTACTCCTGGTGAGTTACTTCATTGGGTTACTTTGATCATTACTACTTTATAGAGAAATAAGTCTTATTTTCTTATTCTCTATCTATACTTGCAAGATATGGGATGAAATTGAAGTCGAAGATTGTAGGACCTTTTTCACAGCCTTCTATTACAGGCACTGAATATCTATGATCAGAGGTTGTCCAGACATGACAGAGTTTATACAGTGGTGTTGAAACTGCCTGGCTGGATTTATGTGAGGGGATGCAACTACCTGGAATAGGGACACTCCTCGCTTCTACCGATATTAATTTAGAAGATAGCCCCGATGAAGTGAGAGCTTATATCAGAGAGCTAGAAATGCTCATATATTCCACTGATGATTCCATTACGGTCACCAAGTGGGTGAAGGAAATGATAGATCGTGGCGCCACTGAGGGAACTGATGAGGAGTGGCACGATTATGTGGCCCCTGAAGATGTAAGTTTTCATTCTTTATTTTCTTTGCAACTTGATTTCAGTAAAAGATTTGTTACTCAAGGAAGTTATTTTCTTCATCTTGAAGCTTGCAAAGAAAGGAAATAATAAGGTTCCTTTGCCACAGTATAGCCCTGGTGGTACTGCCATTAGGGATGCTGCTGAATCTCATCGCGAGTCGGGGGAGTTATCTCCGGGATAACAGGCCATGAATGAGGAGTTGGACACGACTTTCCATTCTCCCATTCAGGTACCTATAATGGAGACTACCGACACTCCTAAAAACCAAAATAATCAAAGGCATTGGAGGAAGAATTCCACAACTAAACGCTTCATCAGTAGTGGTAAGTCCTTCGGATAATCTTGAATTTTAAATCATGACAAAGATTTCTCATTTCCTTGGGATTGCAGGGGCTTCATTAATTTCCCCTATGAGGGAGAGGATTGATCCTCCTCTGAGGACCACGGAGGGTACTGAGGAATAATCTCAAATTCAGACTGACTTGGCTGCTCTTGAAAAAGAGCCATCATCTGTTCCCAGTATTACTCATGTTGTTCCATTATGTGATACTTTAGGTTCAAGCCCTGCATTAGTGATTTTGGCGTCTATTGCAACTGATGCCATGATTTTATCCGAAGATGTTGTCCAGGGTCAGGGACCGCAAGATGAAGGTCGCCAAGAAGACACATAAAATTCTCCCACTGGTGAGACTAACCAGGATTATGAGATGACATTAGATGGAATGATGGAACTTAGTGCATCTTTTGAAGATTTTATAAATCATGTTAAATTACCATGTAATTTAGAAGATTATGGACATGAGTGTTATCCTTCGTCCTATTAAGAATAAATTCTTATTACATGTCTAATCATGATTGGTTCAAATGTGCAGTTTTGTCTAAGAAAGTTTCTGAAATACCCATACCTGAACGGGGTACAGAAAACCCTACCATTGTAGAGACATTAGCACAAGTGGAGCTAAACCAATAGAGCTTCCTCAAACTCATCCTGAAAATCCTTTCGAAACTAGGAAATATGGGGAGGATCCTTCTCAGGTTTCTGATTTACCTTTGGGTAAGGAATAACAATATTTGTGATTGTACTTAATTTGCAAGACAACCAATTAGCTTTTGTTATCCTTTGAAACTAACCAAAGCTTTCAATTAAGTATGAAGGGCCATCAATTGCAGTGGCTAAATCTGGAGGTGAGGCCTCAACCTCCGCCCCAACGGGAATTGAAACTGAAGAAGCTCAGGTCAGGGGGGAAGGAGCAGAACATGGCACTTACCTAAGTTAATTAATCCTAGATTATACTCCCCCCTGTGACAGTGACGCTGAGTCGGACCCGGAAGTTCAAAAGGCTTTCCAATTTACACGACCCAAGGCATGATAAAACATATGGAAAATCATATCTGAAGTGCCTCTAGAGGAGCTTCCATCAAATATTCCCCGGATGTCATCCCTATTTGTCATATTAGGACTTGGCGGTTTTGGATATGAAAAAATCCATGCCGTGGTGAAATGGGTCATTTCTCGGAGGGAGAAGGAGCAAAAGTGTCGCAAAGATCTGACCAGGGTGAAACTGTCAGCCAATATTAGTGAATTTCAGAATGTTGTATCCCGAGCTGACGCTGACAATGCTGCCAAGATGAAGGAGATGAAGCATAAGATCAAAGTTAAAGTCATCCAGCAAATGCACCTTCAGCAACACTTAGACGATGTTACTGGGGAAATTTACCAACTCAATAATTCATTGTAGGGAGCTAAAACGAATGGTATGAAGGCCATAGAAGATGCCAAGAAAGAACTCCATCAGGCTGAAAAGAGTGAAGTTGGTCGAGTTCATGAGCTTCAAGTAGCTGCTGATGAAGCTCGGGACGCTGTTCATTAAGTGAAGAATTATGTTGAAAGCCTCTTGTAATTTCCAGGAAAAGAGAAGCGACTCTAATCCGTGGAAGTCCTTCTAATCTCTTGTACACCAAATGAAAAAAATTTAATCCACAATCATTTGTGCACACATTTTCCTTTGCTACGTGCTTTAGATTTTTACCTATGCCAATGGGATCAGTAAGCATAGTTTGATTTTTAATAGGATTATTATAAATAACCCTACAAACTTTGAATCTTTTAACTGATCAATATTACCTAAATCATACAAAATGTATGTTTAGTGAGCTGGAACTTGACTTTTGTTCAGAGTTCCCTTGTCTTTTGTGGGCATTTTAAAGTCATGCATGTCGGATGTAAATAGGCTAATGTTTAAGTTCAAAATAGCTTTGACCGAATGGGTTAATACTAACTCAATTCCTAGATAATTTATCTGAAAACATATTACCATATTCAAGTATGAGGGACAATATGTGAACTATGACTTAAGAAAATTTGAATATGAGGAATGATATGAAAAGGAGCTAATAAGGAATTAGAAGAAGTTGTTCCCAAGAATGAAGTTACCATTATTTATCAAACCTGTTAGGGGTTGAATTATGCAGGCCCACCTAAGGGAATTGGCTGCATAGTCAAAAAATGGCATCTTTTGGCTGACAAATCCGTTATGTAGACTACTTATGCAAGGATGCCTAAGGGAACGTGCTGCATAGTCAGGAAAAAGAACTCTCAGAAATTTACTTTTCTACTGCTAAGAAGCTAGTGAAAGTTTATGGGGATTCGACTTTTCCAAAGTATAGAGTTTTTTGTATGGAAAGAGGTACATGAATATGGAGAAGGTATTTTCAATCAAGATTGTCTAATAATTGGATGAATATTACTCCTACGAAGGTCTTTCCCAAACGTAGGGAAGGAAAATATAAACCATAGACTTGAATACTTTCAGATCATGAAAAAGAACCTGAAATAAATATGTTAAGGATGGATATATTTTTTATGGATCCTTACATATTTTTGATAAGACCAATAAAGACAAAAGAGGATTTCATGCCAAGAATGAAGTTACCAGTATCTGAAAAACCTGTTAGGGGGTTGAATTATGTAGGGCCACCTAAGGGAATTGGATTCATAGTCAAATAATAGTATCTTTTGGCTGAAAAGTCTGTTATGTAGATTGTTTATGCAAGACTGCCTAAGGGCATGTGCTGCATAGTCAAGAAAAAGAACGCTCAGAAATTGAAAATTTTGTGACTGGAAGTCATGAAAAGGGTTATGAAGATCTGAAAATATTTATGGTTAGGATTATGACACATAAAGATTGGTATTGACCAATGTATGCAGAGATATACAGATCAATGCTAACCATAGTCATGTTGTGGATGGGTCCTGAATTGAAATACTGGACTTCACTACGTATCCCATAAGGATGGGAATCAAGCCATATATAATTCTTGAAATATAGTTTATCTTCATGTGGGACGAAAGTATGAGAGATCTTAGTTTAGGGTCATAGAGCTCGGACCATTATAAGAAATACACAGTCTGTGTTTTCATGAGGACTTTTCAGCCAGGGGACTAAAAGTGGAATTTGGGGTTAGGACCAAAAGACTTGGGGCTGGATTCGAGGGATACTTGAACATTCCTACATATCCCATAAGGATGAGAATCAAGCCCACATAGTTCTAGAAATACCCTATGTACAAATTTGGTTCGTACATGTGAAGGGTGAAAGGGGAATTTAGTGCAATGATGGTTTAAACCAAGATAAAAGGTTTGGGAATTTCAATGTATGCACGTAGTATTTGGAATGAAACATGATTGAAAATCAATGTAAATAATGATTCCCTCTCAGGTGAGGGTATTAATGAATATTGTAGTTTATTTTCATACAGGACAAAAATTTGGTACAGTTTAACGTCGTATATCAAGGATGAAGGTGAACCAATGTAAAGTTATTGATTCTGGGGGTGGTTTCATGAATCAACATCGTACGGGATGGAGGTGAACTGATGTGAAGAGATTGGTTTTTGGGCTTGAACCTCAAGAGGTTGACTACGTACCCAGCCTAGAAGGCAAGGATCAAAGTCCGCATAGTTCAATTAAAAAATGAATTAGTGATCAAGTTGTTCTTGGGGAAAACGATCTAAAAACAATGGTGTTGGGGATTACACATGGTTAATGACCCATAGAGGGTGTTCTGGTTAAATTTTACTCTAAGCTCATGTGAGTCATACTCAGTTTGAGAAACAAGAGGTAGCGACAAACTTAACGATGCACAGTTTAATGTCATGTATGACATATGAAGGGACTATGAAATTTAAAGTCTTGCAGTGAGGACTATTGGTGCTGCACAGTTTAGTGTCATGTAGCAGGGACAAAATATAGTTTAATGTCATGTAGGACAAATATAGGGACATAGTTTAATGTCATGTTGGATGTGGACAAATTTTTATGTCATGTTGGAAAATAAGGGTGTTGTACAGTTTAGTGTCCTGTAGCTAAGACGATGGGGACAATACAGTTTAACGTTATATTGGACGAAAGGGGGAATGTGCAGTTTCATGTCATGTAGTAAGGACAAAGAAAACACAGTTTAACGTCATATTGGACGTATAAGGGATTTTTTCACACTTTAACATCTTGCTGAATGTAAGGGACATGCAAATAGTTTAAGGTCATATGCATGGACCATAACTGATGATGTAGTTTAACGTCTTGTTGGACGTACGAGACTTCTGTACAGTTTAGCGTCATGTAGTTTGGACGTCACAGTTTAACGTCGTGTGGGATGAAAGTTCCAATAGTTTATAGTCATATGCATGGACTCTTGCTGTATAGTTTAACATCATATAGGATGATGAAGGGGACACAGTTTAACATCATGTTTGGATGAATGAAATGAAAATAGTTTAAATTCATATGTATGGACTCTGGATGGTGCAGTTTAATGTCATGCTGGACGTAAGGGACATGAAAATAGTTTAAGGTCATATGCATGGACCGTTGGTGGTGTATTTTGTGTTTATACAAAATAATTCTTTAGAAATATGGCATTGGTTGGAGTAGTGATGAGTTCTCCATCCATTGATATTAATGAATATGCTCTATTGGAGTAGACCTTATGTATTGAATAAGGTCATTCCCATTTTGGTTCAATCTTGGGAGGTTTCTTTCCTGGTATCATTGGAGTTCTGAGAACTAATACAAGTTCTCCCTGAATGAATGAACGAAGACGAAATGTTTTGTTGAAAGCTCGTGCTATTCGATTCTGATAGACTTCCAAGTGGTGCAAAGTGCACAATCTTTTCTCGTCTAACCATTCCAATTCATTCAATCTCTTTTGAGATTGTTCATCTGTAGATGACTGATCACAAATGGATACTCTGAGTGAAGTCAAATGAATTTCAATGGGAAATACTACTTCCGTTCCATATACCCATGAATATGGAGTTGACGGTGTTGCATTACGGGTGGTGGTTCGATAAGCCCATAAAGCATGAAAGAGTTTATCAGGCCATGACTTTTTATCTTTATCCACCATCTTGTGCAGAATATTTGAATGAGTCTTCTTGAAGGATTCTATCTAGCCATTGGCCGCTGCATGATACCGAGATGAATGGTTGGACTTGATGTTGTATTCTTGATACTACTTATTCACCTCGGATGAACAGAAGTTGGTGCCATTGTCTGTCAATATGGTATGAGGGACACCAAATCTGGTAATGATGAAAGACTTGATGAAGCTAACAATGCATTTAGAACTGACTTATTTGAGGGGTATTGCCTTTTCCCATTTAGAAAAGAAGTCAACAGCAGTAAGAATATACTTAAACTGCTTGGATATAGCTGAAGGATAGGGTCCCCCCACATCCATTCCCCACGTGGTAAATGGCCACGAGTATTTAGCTGTATGAAGCAACTCTGGGGGTTGATGAATGAAGTTAGAATGTACTGGGAATGAATGACACCTCTTTGTGAAATAAACACAATCCTGTATCATTGAAGGCCAAAAGTATCCAGGCCTTTGAATCTGATCAGACAATCTATGTCCAGACTGGTGGGCACCATAGACTCCTACATGCACTTCTTTCATGAGAGCCATTGTCTCTTCACCATCAATACATCTGAAGAGAACTCCATCAAAACCATGCTCGTAGAAAATTTTATCTAGGTGATCTGGGCCTTCATAAAGAGTAAAATTGACCACATGTCTCCAGATTTGTTCTTTATCGGCTCTATCAGGTGGAAGTGTTCCGTTTTGAAGGTATTCCCTGATAGGTATCATCCATCATGTAGTGTGACCATATGGTTCCAGAATGGGACTAATTTCATTGATTTCCTCTGTTCTGATTTCAACATATGCTGAAATTGTACGACAGTGGGTAATATTGATGGTTGTCTCGTCCCGATTTGGATCTGCCAGAGTAGTGGCTATATTAGCCAGTGCATCAGCTTGGGCATTTTGTGATCTCGGGACATAAGAAAATGTCGGTTCTAAAGGTAATTCCTCCATTAAATCTCTAACGTAATCATACAAAGGGATTAGTTCTTCTTTTATGATTGCATAATCCCCCTTGACTTGTTTGATTACCAGGTCTGAATCACCTTTCACTTTTAAGTGATTCACTTGTTCTTGAAGCACCAACTCCAAGCCTGCAATGAGAGCTTGGTATTCTGCTTCATTATTTGTACCGCCTCCCAATAATGAGAAGGAATAAGGTAGCAATGCCTTTTCTGGGGAAATGAGTACAACTCCTAACCCAACTCTGTTGAACTTAGGATCTTCCATTTTTCTCCATGTTGGACTTCTGGAAGCACCATAAAAGTTGACTTACCATGTTTGAAGACTATCTTGAATAAAGAATACTTCCTCATCATAAAGTTAAATATCTGAAGATGTATCTTCTAGTGAAGGATGTTCAGCAAGAAAATCATCTAGAGCTTGGCCCTTTATTTCCTTTTGAGACACATAATGAATGTCGAACTACTGCAAAATAACTACCCACCTTTCCAGACATCCTGTAAGCATTGGACGACTAAGGATGAATTTGAGCGGGTTATTGCGAGATACCAATTGGACATCATGGTGTTGAAGGTAGTGTCTCAACTTCTGAACTGCAAAGATTAATGCTAGGCAGTACTTCTCAATATTTGAATATCGGGTTTCTGCCTCAAGCATAGTCCGAATGAGATAGTAGAGGTTGTTCTCATTCCCAGTATCATTCTTATGGGCAAGAAAGGCACCCAATGATCGCTCTAAAGCTATCACATAGAGGATAAGTGGTCTTCCTTCAATAGGTGGCATATGTACCGGTGGACTCAAGAGGTATTTCTTGAGAATATCAAATGCCCCTTGACATTTTTCATTCCACTGGTAAGTGACTCCCTTCTTCATCAATTTGGTGAAGGGTAAGATTTTTCCTGCCAAATTGGTGATGAAACGCCGAATATAGGCTAAGTGTCCTTGATGTCCTCTTAATTATTTCAAATTTTGAGGAGGTTACATACCAAGGATTGACTTGGTCTTCTTAAGATCAAATTCAATACCACGATGGTGTACAACAAAGCAGAGAAATTTTCCTAAGGTTACCCCAAAATCACATTTTAAGGGGTTCATCTTCAAATTATGTTGTCGAAGCTTGCAGAATATGACTTCCAAATCAGCCAAGTGATTAGAACGTTTGTTTGGATCTAACCACAAAATCGTCCACATAACATTCAACAAACTTTCCCAGAAAGGGTTTGAAGATACGATGCATTTCACGCTGATATGTGGCACCTAAATTCTTTAGGCCAAAGGGAATTACCCGATAGAAAAACACACCCTTAGGGCCTCTGAAGGCTGTAGATTCTTCATCTTATAGATCCATTCATATTTGATTATATCCGGAATATCCATCCATAAAGGAAATTACTTCATAGCCAGCTTTCACATCAATCAAGAGTTCTGTAATCGGAACTGGAACATCATACTTAGGATAATATTGATTAAGATCTCTGAAATCAATGAAAACTCTAATTTTCCCATTCTTATTTTTCGCTGGGAAAATATTAGCCAACCACTTGGGATATTGAACTTCTCTGATGAAGTTATCTTTTATAATATTATCCACTTTAGCATCAATTTTGGATGAATAGGTTGGGTGTGTTCTTCTAGCAGCTTTCTTGATTCCTCGATGTTCTTCTGGAA
Source organism: Viscum album (assembly GCA_963277665.1). Lineage (NCBI taxonomy): Eukaryota > Viridiplantae > Streptophyta > Magnoliopsida > Santalales > Viscaceae > Viscum > Viscum album. The sequence continues at coordinate 1,457,390,030 of OY728148.1, forward strand.
ACCCAAACGATGAGTGGAAACATCAGGATCAAGCCCTGGACTCTCTGTATAGTTCCAAGAAAACATTTCTCTATTTTTCATTAACAAGGAAATATACATCTCTTGTTCTTCAAGCGCCATGGCCGCACTGATTAAAGTGGGGTGTGGATCTTCTTTTTTACCCAGATTTATTTCTCTGAGTTCATCCATAGTGGTAGAGATATTCTCTTCAAATGCTGGAGGAGAATCTATGAGATCTTCTTCTTCTTCTTCAACATGTGTTATTTCCTCTATTTCTACTTTCATAGTAGATAATGACGCAGAATTTTCATGATCAGAAGAGACGTTAAAATTTTCACATCTTTAAGAAGAAGTTTCCATTTCCAACCCAATTGATGATGATGGGTCTTCATTGAGTAATAAAGAGGAGATGATGGATTGAGAATCGACATCATCGTTAACCTCTAACATTGCTATAACTTCTTCTGGCCTGGTTGGTGAAGTATAGACTTTTTGGATTTTAGCAGATGAAATGAAGACATCTCTATTTGAGCTTTCATCATTGCCTGGTGGATCACCAATTTCTCCCATGTTGTCTGGCTCAATTGCTGTAATTGACATTATGGATCTTTCCATAATATTATTTTGATTTGAGTCTATCCTGTCAATTTGATTAATAGGAAACACATAATTTGTACTCACATGTGCTAATGGGTTTACTAGAATCTTTTCCAAACCATACAGAACATTAACTTTGGAAATCTCCTTTGTTGTGGATTCCTTATTTCCCTTCATGTGGTAGAATTCCGCCTAAATGTATAGTGATTCTCATGTCTTGAAAGGGGCCTTATCACCATACAATGTCCCAACTTGACCATCGAAACAATATTTGAGACATTGATGGTATGATGAAGGGATAGCCACATGTTGATGTAGCCAGGGTCTTCCAAGAAAGATGTTGAAGGCTGAATCTTGATCCACAACCATGAAATCTGAATTAGATACAAGATCTCAAAAACTGAGTTCTGAGTTTAATATCACCCAGTTGTTCATGTTCATTTTTATCATATCCTTGTAACATCAAAGTTGAAGGAGATAAATCAGATTCCGTGAGGCCCAATCGATGAAGTGTATGAATGGGCATGAGGTTGACTCCTGAACCATTATCAATGAAATCTCTTCAGATGTCTACGCCATTGACCTTTCCAGATAAGTACAAAGGTCTAATATGTCCATGCATGACATCATCTTCATGTTCATTAGTAAAAGATATCACTGCATGGAATTCTGCAGGATTATTCTCTACATAGTAGACTTCAGGTGAAACAATTTCATTCTCAAACTCTTGAGGACTTGACAAAGCCTCGATAAGTGCCTCCCAAAGATCTTTTGTTAGATTCAAAGCATCCAGAATTGATAACTTGGCCGGTACTTGGGCCAAGTGTTTCAATACATCATAGTTTTGATCTAGAGGTCTATGTTTCCCAACATGAACATGTGGTTTAGCAGGTGACTTGGAAATTGATGCTTTGTAATTTGATGTATCTTGTACCGGGATAGGAGTTGGTAATACTCCTGGCATTGGAAGATCAGACCGATTAGGTCTATTTACTAGATGAGAGGATTAAGATGGAACCTTCAACCGATCTTCCAGAATAATTGTGCCAGGACTGAGTCTACCTTGTGTGGAAGAACTTGCATGTTCTTGTTGAGATCGTTGAAGGGATCTACCAGGATTTTATGCTACACACACAGTTCTAGTAGGGGTAGAATTGGAATAGTGGCCTCTGAAAGATCCACGTCTTCCCCTGTATCTTGTGCCTCTGGAACTTCCTCTGATTCCTCTGTCTGACACAGGGAACTCGGGCTCTTCAAAATAGAAAATGTGACTGGCATACATATCTGTTAATTGAATCATATTAACAGAACCAAAGATTAACTCTTCATCCAATAAAGACTCTGCCTGACTAGCCAATTTAGGCTGTGCCGTTTGGTGGGGAGGTGCCCATTTCATTGAAGTAGATTTCATAAAACCTGCCAAAGTCAAAGACAACTTAGGCTTTGACACATACCCATCTTCTTCTAATTCTTCTTCTTTCTTTTAATTTTTCCATTTCTTTGAGGATTTTCCCTCTGATGAAGAGGGTTTTTCTGCGGCATTTATAGTAGAAGGCACAATTGGATTCTTCAATTTTGTTCGCAAAATAGCATGAGTTAGGTTGATCCTCTTTCTGACCATCCAATCATCATATTTTTGTGCATTTTGGTTCTTAACTTCTTGCCACTCGCCTTCCTCTTCTAGAACTATAGCAGTAACACATTCTACCAGAGCTGAAGAACCTTTCAGTTTAACTTGTCCCAAATCGACCATTTTTTGCAGGAGGTCCTTGAAAAAAAAACACTCCTAAATGGGATCCCCCAAAATTTGATGAAATGGTCAATAGTTGGGATGATCTTCATCTCCTTCCTTGTTTGGAATCTTGGGCCTTAGAAATTGAACCAAATTATTTTCCAGAGCCGAAATTAAATAACCAAGAACCTGTTCATTTCAGAAAGAGTAAACTTTTATTTTGAAATCCTCAAATTGTTTTCGTCTTTGATCTCTTTGATCATATTGATGAAACGGCCTCTGTTGTTTATGCTCAGGAGGCGAAGCCCTTCGAGAAGATGAAGGCCTTGATGTAGAAGCAGGTATAGGTGCTTATTTAAGCATAATTGTAGCAGTCTCGGCTTTTCTCATTCTCCTTCCTGAAGCTGATGGAATTACACGAGATTTATCCTTAGTATTTATAAGATAATCTTCAATATGTTGATCTTTAAGAACCCGGTTTTTTCTGAAAAAGACATTGGAATATTCTTGATAATATTCCAGAGCAGTGCCTTCAGACAGCATGCGATTCCGAGCCCCAGAGTGGCCAGAATTAAATTTTCAGTGCGTTCACACTGGGAATGCCAAATAAATGGGATAACTCCTAAATGGTGATCCGGATCAGATATCCGAGTGTACAGATGGGTCATGAATGGGGTGTTTACCCTAGGAACGAAATAAAACTTGTCGTCGCGGGATGTTTGGACCCCTCGCCCGCTTCTGGAACGTTAAACGGATTAAATAAATAAATTAATTCGTTTAATGGAGAAAAGCTAGTATCTCTTAAACGGTGGCTCATATTGGAAAACCAAGAGCACCGTTGGGTTCGGAGCGTACTGTTTACCCTAGGAGGGGAGTATGTTTCGTGGGCGCGAGCCATTTGTGAAAAATGGCCCCAAGGGCGTTTTCGTAATTTGGTGGCCTCGGGCGCTAAGTTTAATAACTTTTGAAGGGGGTCTCGGAATAAAATTCCAAGACCGCCATTGTGCTCAGAGCGTGGTTTATAGCCTAGGGGAGGCTAAATTCCGACCCCGTTGGGAGTTCGGGTTCGGGGCTGTCAGGCGGGCGTTTAAGTGATTTGTACTTAAACACCCCCCTTCATCTTCTTCTTCTTCCTCAAACCCTCCCCCCCTCCTTAACCTCTAGCGAGGCAGCTCCAGCGAGGCGAGCTGCAACGAGTCGAACTCCGGCGAGGCGTAGCGGTTCCGACGGTCCACACACGAAGCGTCGAGCTACGCCCTTCGAGGTAGGAGTTATTTCGTTTTCGTTTTCAAATTCCCGCAATATTTGAGCCCAATTTATATTGTCAATTTTCTGTCCAATCATCGATCAAAGCCCTTAGATGTTTATCATATGTTCTAAGGTTTCTGACGCTCTTCTTGGATCAAAAATCTGAGTCCCGGGGTGCCCGGGGCAGTCCCGGGAAGTTCCGGCCGGAAATCTGGTTTTCCGGCGGTTACTGACGGCGGACGGTGGTTCCGGGACGGTGGCGTGGCAGAAGGCCGGCCGGCTATCCGGACGGCTGGGCGGCACCTCCACGGTGCGGGGCAGCTCGGCTCGCTGGCTGAGGGCGCCGGCTGCGGGAGCCGGTGAGAGGAGACGGCGGGGTCGCAGGCGCCAGACCCCGCGGCTGGACAGAGACCCGTGCGACGCGGGTCTCCGTGTGGAAAGCCGACTGGCCATGTTGGCCGGTTGGTGGAAGAGGTTCCCGTGCAGCGCACGGGCGAGGCAGCCTTGCGGGAGGCGGCTGGGCCGCGGTCCCAGCGGGCCGGCTGTGGGCGGACCGGCCGGTCCGGGCCGGTCCGGCCCAAGGGGGGTCCCCCCCTTCTAACTTCCGACATCCGTAACTTTCGCTACGGACGTCCGTTTCACGCGCCGTCTATGGCGGCGCGGGCCTGGCACAGAGGTGGATCTTTTGAGATAGTTTCGGGAATTTTTAATTCCCGAAACGAGGGGCCGCGAAGGTGCGACGCGTCTTTAAGTGGTTTGTTGTTTTCCGGGGGAACTTGTCTTGAACGGCGCGGACGCGTCCGACGTCCGATTTTAATGTCGTCAGTGGAGTTGGGACCCCAGCACCGAGGCAGAGCTTTCCAGGGCGGTTCCAGGCGTTGTGGCCGAAGTTGAGGCGTGGGCCCCATGACCCGTATTTTGAGCTACTTGCAGCTTTTAGCAGCTTTTTCCTCGGACGTCCGTACGGGGCGTGCGAGCAGTCGATGTTGGGTGTTTTTCTGAGGGCATTGTGTTGGCGCAGTCTGCCCACTGTAATTCCGCACGATGGTGTGGGGCCCACGAGGGCCGTTTGGGCGTCGACGATGATTTTTCATATTAATCACCGGACGACCGTTTTGGACAAGTGGATAGTCCATATTGTGTGATTTTTTGAGAGGATCACAACGATATGATCCGTTCGTTGAGTTTTGGGACCGGGATGCGGGTCCCACGTGGCACCGCTCGTGTGCGGTGCGCCAGAATGCAGCTTTTTCACCGGATATCCGATGCACTCAAATGAGTAGTGCTTTTGACGTGTTTTCCCGAGGGGATCACAATGGTGTGATGCGCCCGACTGTTTTCGGGGCCGAGGATCGGGATCACGGGATGTCGTACGGGCGTGAGGCGGTTTTGGCGACTTTTTTTCGTCGGATATCCGTTTGAGGTGATTGAGTAGTCTATCTCGCTTGTTTTTCGGCGAGGATTACAATGGTGTGATCCATTTGGTTGTGTGGAGCCTTATATGTGATCTTTTTAAATGTGGAATGTGAGGGTGCCCTGGTGGTGGTCCTTCTACCGAGTTTGTAGCGGGCCTTTGGCGTGTGATCGCGTGCACTCTTGGGAGAGTGATGTAAATGGTTCACGAGATGTGGTTGGCCGTGCCTGGGCCTTTGAGGTGGAGTTGTTACGTCACGCCTTCGCATTGATGCTAGGTGCCGTGTGCACGATAGTCTATGGTATGGAAGGAGGTATACTCTGGGAGTATACAGGAGCACTTGGAGGTATGTGTGGTTTGTACCTGAGCTGTTTGTGCGCACAGTTGGGGTTGACATGGGGCCACACGTCGTGTAGGCCCCATGTGCGTGCTGTGTTCTGCTTCACGTACTTGGACCTCTCGCGGCGTAGATGGTCCCTCTGTGCTCGTTTGTTTTACCATTAGGGTTGAGTGGTCTGCCCTGGTATTGTTCTCGATGCTTTGGCCGGTAGCGGTGCTAGTGACACCCAGTGATGGAGCAGACGCTACACCTCATTTGGGGTGAGTTGTTCTGGAGTTGGGTGGTTGCGCGATACCCACTCCATGTTCGGTTGGCCAGTGGTGTACCCTTCGGTAGAGATGGCCAGAGCAGTTCTGAGTTTTACCCTCCAGTGGAGCTGGGCAGTGGGTTACTCATCGACTTCTTCGGGTTTACCCTCCAGCAGGGCTGGGCAGTGGGTTGCTCGTTGACTTTTAGGGTCTACCCTCCAGCAGAGGTTGGGCAGTGGGTCAACCGATGACCTCTTAGGGTCTACCCTCCAGCAGAGACTGGACAGTGGGTCACCCGACGCTCTTAGGGTCTACCCTCCAGGAGAGACTGGGCAGTGGGTCACCCGACGCACTTAGGGTCTACCCTCCAATAGAGACTGGGAAGTGGGTCACTCGACGACCTCTTAGGGTCTACCCTCCAGTAGGGCTGGGCAGTGGGTCTCCCATCGTCTAGTTCTAGGTCTACCCTCCAGCAAGGCTGGGCAGTGGGTCGCCTGTCGACTTATTCTAGGTCTACCCTCCAACGGGGTTGGGCAGTGGGTCGCCTGTTGATGTATTATGGTTTACCCTCCAGCAGGGTTGGGCAGTGGGTGACCCATTATCTTATTATGGTTTACCCTCCAGCGGGGCTGGGCAGCGGGTCTCCTGATCATATATTAGTGTTCACCCTCCAACAGGACTGGGCAGTGGGTCACCCGATATTTGGTTATGAATTACCCTCCAGCGGGGCTGGGCAGTGGGTCATTCGTTGGCATTCTAGGCTCAGTCCTTTCTACTAGGCTAGCCTGTGGATTTCCTCCGTGATTATTGGAGCGGGACCCTTGGTTATATGGGTCAGTGTTGTGACGACTTTAACTTTGAGGAGACCTTTTGATTGCGGGGCAATGACGAGTTGTGGTTTGACGTTCTCCTAGAACTCTCAAGTACGAGGGGCGCTTTCCCCCCTGAGATGCATTCTTGTGATGCGATCTAAAACCGTGCGAGCGAGTCAGTGCCGCCAAAAGCAGATAGTGTCGAAGTGCGGTGATTGAGCCCCTTGGCTTGCGGTTCGGGGCAGACATGCAGGATGCTGGGCATCGATGGAGTTTTCTTCTGGGACTGTTAGATACTCTTTTCTTGGGCTGAGCTACGGGATGGGGATCCCCTTACGACGTTGTTCGAGTTTCTTGTTGAGTATACCGATATGTATATACCTTGTTTCCGGTACCCACTTCTTGGGTTTGGTTACTCTCTTTCCAGGAGAGGTGAAGACGCGCGGGGTATGCCACATGCTTTCCGTGTCTAGCTTATCGTGGTTGGACGAGTCTACTCTCTTGCTATAGGTAGCGAAGACTTGACGGGAAGTTCATCTTCTCACCATTTCCAGCTCCTTGTGCCTAGACGAGTCTACCTCCTTTCTCTTGTTGGGTGAGCTGGACTCTTTACTTCACTTTCAGTTGTACTCCTCTACTTTTCCGGTTCGCTCTACTGCTCACCCTTCGGTACCTCCTTTGTTGCTCCCTCCAGCCTTTGGGGTATCCTACTGAGTATTATTATACTCTCCCCTGCTTGGGCTTTTCCCGCACTTGGTTTTACCTTGCAGACGACGGACAGGTGGAGCATGACTTCAGTGGAGCATAGGAGCTTGGGAGCTTGGACCGCATGCGGTGGTCGTAGCCGGGTTCCAGGTGGGAGACCCGTCAGCTGTTTCTTTTGTTTACCTATTACTGGGTTGTGGAACTTGTTGGTTGGGTGCGTGTTTTTTCCCTTTTCTTTTTAGTGAACTCTCAACTTTCTTTGTACTTGTAGAGGTCGATGCACATTTGTGGTATTTATATAGCAGTTTCCCTTTTCTTTACTTGTCTTTTCTTTTTACTCTGCACTGTTGCATTGAGTGTACTGTGTGTGTGTAAAGGTACGTATGCAAAGGCCTCCCCGGGTTGTTGTGCCTTCGGTGCTAGTCGTTATCCCCTGGCATATGGATACGAGCTTGGGGTAGTTGCGGCTCTAGCCCGGGTAGGGTTGGGTCATGACAAAGTGGTATCAGAGGTGGTTCGTTCCATGGGACGTTGCACGGACATCCCTAAAAGAGGAATTGGTTGGGATTTAGGGAAACAGTGTTAATGTGTCTCGAGAGTGGCTCTCAGTTCAGTGAGTCCAGTAATGGTGCGGCGGCCGACGTATCCATTCACCAGGACCTTGATAACCCGCTTGTCGACTCGGCATGCTGAGACACTTGTTGCAGGGAAATTTGTTTGTGCATCACATAGGACCGAGTCTTGACTGTCCTTCTTGAGTCAACTCCCCATCGTTGTTGTTGTGGTATATATATATATGCTCATCTGACCGCGACACTCCTTGATAATATTTAGGATGTATCCGCGAAGACAGCGAGCCCAGATACCAGCTTTGGTGCGTGACGAAGGCCCTGTGAGCTATGAGGCCACAATCCAGGACCCATCATGCAAGCCCCTTTCTCCGGGTGGGCCGGTAGCAACACCCCCACCTGTTGAGCAGCAGATTGTTTCAGCAGAGCAGGCTGAGTTTGATCATAGGTTGAGCGCACTCCGTGAGTTCCAGCGGCAGGGACCGCTGAGGGTCAGTGGTTAGCCAGACCCTCAGGTAGCAGAGGTTTGGCTCGAGGCAGTGGTTCGCCTTTTCAGGCTTGTGTAGACACCGATAGATAAGAGAGTGGATTTGGCAGCCAGTCTTTTTCTTGGATCAGCTTGGCGTTGGTGGAGTATGGTGACTCGGTTTCTTGACGAGACATCACTTTCATGGGGCGACTATTGGTTGTTGTTCCGTGAGGAGTTTTTCCCCTCCTTCTTGCGCTCCGTTCGGATTCAGGAGCTCCTGCAGTTTCAGAAGGGAGGGATGACAGTGGCCGAGTACGCGACTAGTTTTGCAGACCGTGCACGCTTTTACCCGGATTTGGTCCGTGGAGACAACTTCCGAGCGCAGAAGTTTGAGCAGGGTCTTCGCCGAGAGATTCGTGCTGTCATAGTACCCTTGGGAATTTCCACATATGTCGTGGTGTTAGAGCAGGCACTGGTGACAGGGGGATTCCTGTCATGTTTTGCAGTTGGTAGTGGCAGTGGGCGCGATGGAGCCGGGACGTCTGCCGTAGTTAGCAGGCACCGGAGGACAGGACCTCGATGCAAGTGGCCTTCCCACTGCCGGTTCTGGAGACGTGGTCGTATACCACTATGGAGAAAATGCGCAGGGCCTCAGACAAGGATTCCCTTCCGTGAGTGGATCCCGGGCCGTGTTCGTACACCAAAGTGGCGTCGGAGGCACCAGGGCAGCCCAGAGAGCACCAGTGTTATTGTTGTGGTGGACGAGGTCACATGGCACGAGACTTCCTGACCTGAGTTGCTGGGAGCTTTGGGCAGGCAGTAGGCGCACCCCCACGGCAGAGGCAGCGCCGTGACCGGATTAGTACCCAGGGAGGAGGTGCTAGCAGAGGAGCGGGATGAGATAGTAGTGGGGGATGACTTTATGAGATCTCCCCATCACCACTAGGTGGTCCACGTTAGGCTCCAGGAGCTGACGGTTGGGACCACGGACAGCTGAGAGCTTTGGATGTCTACGATCCTGCAGAGCATGGGATGGTGAGAGGTACCCCTTGCGACTCTTCTACTTCTTGCAATAGAATTTTTAGGCTCTGCGTGTGAAAGGTTTTTCTACCTGCTCCTTGTTTGAGGTGTTACTAGGGTGATGCAGGGCGTCGGGTGTAACCCTGTGTTGGTAAGGAAAAAGGCATGAGACCTTTTCCTTTAGTCGATGGTGTTGGCTCCTTCGCTTCCAAGCGTGTATGAGAGTCTTGGTTGAGAGACATCGACTATGGAATCTTGCATTACCATATATCCTTGGGTGTTTCACCATGTGGATATTCTGAAGGAGGGAATCATCGGGCCTTGTTTCAGGAGCGAGCAATGATTCCAGTCGCGGCATACGACGTAGAGGTTTGACCGGGGAGGTTAGCTACCCACGAGAGCCTTCGGGCTGTTTTAGACCGTTCAAAGGGATGGCGAGGTACCCTACCGCCTTGCCCTAACCCCAAAGTCTTGAGTGGGTTCACGACATCGGTAAGGGCCGACCTAGCGTGAACAAATAAATCCTTTGGTCTATGTGCGGTGACGCAGAGCTGTGCGTGGGTTCTTCTGGGTATGGGAAAGCCAGGTGTGGGCTTAGTACCATGTGTTTCTCCCTAGTTTTTCTTTTCGGGGATGAAAATGTTGAAGGAGGGAATGATTTAAGAACCCGGTTTTTGCTGAAAAAGACTTTGGAATATTCTTGATAATATTCTAGAGCAGTGCCTTCAGACGGCGTGCGATTCCGAGCCCCGGTGTGGCCGGAATTAAATTTTCAGTGCGTTCACACTGGGAACACAAAATAAATGAGATAACTCATAAACGGTGATCCGGATCAGAGATCCGAGTGTACAGATGGGTCCGAAATGGGGTGTTTAACCTAGGAACGACATAAAACTTGTCAGCGAGGGATGTTTGGACCCCTTGCCCGCTTCTGGAACGTTAAACGGATTAAATAAATAAATTAATTCGTTTAATGGAGAAATTCTAGTATCTCTTAAATGGTGGCTCAGCTTGGAAAACCGAGAGCACCGTTGGGTTCAGAGCGTGCCGTTTACCCTAGGAGGGGTATACATTTCGCGGGTGCAGGTCGTTTGTGAAAAATGGCCCCAGGGGCGTTTTTGTAATTTGGCGGGCTCGGGCGCTAAGTTTAATAAATTTTGAACGGCGTCTCAAAATAAAATTATGAGACCGGCGTTGTGCTCAGAGCGTGGGTCTTATCCTAGGGTAGGATAAATTCCAACCCCGTCGGGAGTTCTTGTTCGGGGCTGTCGGGCGGGCGTTTAAGTGATTTGTACTTAAACACCCCCACCCCACCTTCATTTTCTTCTTCTTCCTCAAACCCCCCCTCCCCTTTACCTTTGGCGAGGCAATTCCAGCGAGGCGAGCTCCGGTGAGGCGAACTTCGGCGAGGCGCAGCAGTTCCGACGGTCCGCACAAGAAGCGTCGGGCTACGCCCTTCGAGGTAGGAGTTATTTCGTTTTCGTTTTCAAATTACCGCAATATTTGAGCCCAATTTATATTGTCTAATTGCTGTACGATCATCGATCGAAGCCCTCATATGTGTATTATATGTTCTAAGGTTTCTGACACTCTTCTCAGATCGAAAATCCGAGTCTCGGGGTGCCCGGGGCAGTCCCGGGAAGTTCCGGCCGAAAATCTGGTTTTCCGGCCGTTACTGGTGGCGGACGGTGGTTCCGGGACGGAGGTGTGGCAGCGGGTGTGGAGGAAGGCTGGCCGGCCATCCAGACGGCTGGGCGGCACCTCCACGGTGTGGGGCGGCACGGCTCTCTGGCTGAGGGCACCGGCTGCGGGAGCCGGCGAGAGGAGACGGCAGGGTCGCAGGCGCGCGACCCCACTGCTGGACAGAGACCCGACTGGCGCGGGTCTCCATGTGGAAAGCCGACCGGCCGTGTCGGCCGGTCGGTAGAAGAGGCGCCCGCGCGGCGCGCGGGTGAGGCGGCCTCGCGGGAAGCGGCTGGGCCGCGGTCCCAGCGGGTCGGCTGTGGGAGGACAGGCCGGTCCGGCCCAAGGCCCCCCCCCCACCCTTCAAACTTCCGACGTCCGTAGCTTTCGTTACGGACGTCCGTTTCGCGTGCCGTCTGCAGCGGCGTGGGACTGGCACAGAGGAGGATCTTTTGAGATGGTTTCGGGAATTTTTAATTCTTGAAACGAGGGGCCGCGAAGGCGCGACGCGTCTTTAAGTGGTTTGTCGTTTTCCGGGGGAACTTGTCTTGGACGGTGCAGACGCGTCCGACGTCCGATTTAAACGCCGTCAGTGGCGTTGGGACCCTGGCACCGAGGTGGATCTTTCCAGGGAGGTTCCAGGCGTTGAGGCCAAAGTTGAGGCATGGGCCCCACGACCCATCTTTTGAGCTGCGTGCAAGTTTTAGCAGCTTTTTCCTCGGACGTCCGTATGGGGCGTGCGAGCAGTCGATGTTGGGTGATTTTCCAAGGGCATCACGTTGGCGCAGTCTGCCCGCTGTAATTCCACACGATGGTGCGGGGCCCACGAGGGCCGTTTGGGCGTCGACAGTGATTTTCCATCATAATGACCGGGCGACCGTTTTGGACAAGTGGATAGTCCATCTTGTGTGCTTTTTTGAGAGGATCGCAACGGTGCGATCCGTTCGTTGATTTTCGGGACCGGGATGTGGGTCCCACATGGCACCGCTCGCGTACGGTGCGCTGGAATGCATCTTTTTCTCCGAATATCCGTTGCACTCAAATGATTAGTGCTTTTGATGTGTTTTCCCGAGGGGATCGCAATGGTGCGATGTGCTCGACTGTTTTCGGGGCCGAGGCTCGGGATCACGGGACGCCGTATGGGCTTGAGGCGGTGTTGGCGACTTTTTTTTGTCGAATATCCGTTTGAGGAGAGTGAGTAGTCTATCTCGTGTGTTTTTCCGCGAGGATTACAACGGTGTGATCCGTTTGGTTCTGCGGAGCCTTATACGCGATCTTATTAAATGTGGAATGTGAGGGTGCCCCGGTGGTGGTCCTTCTACCGAGTTTGTAGCGGGCCTTTGGCGTGTGATCGCGTTCACTCTTGGGAGAGTGATGTAAATGGTTCACGAGATGTGGTTGGTCGTGCCTGGTCCTTTGAGGTGGAGTTGTTATGTCACGCCTTCGCGTTGACGCTGGGTGCCGTGTGCACAATAGCCTATGGGCTGGAACAAGGTATACTCTGGGAGTATACGGGAGCGCTTGGAGGTACGTGTGGTTTGTACCTGAGCTATTTGTGCACTCAGTTGAGGTTGACATGGGGCCACACGTTGTGTAAGCCCCATGTGCGTGTTGTATTTTACTTCGCGCACTTGGACCTCTCATGGCGTAGAGGGTCCCTCTGTGCTCGTTTGTTTGACCCGCAGGGTTGAGTGGTCCCCCCTGGTATTGTTCTCGATGGTTTGGCTGGTTGCGGTTCTAGTGACACCCAGTGATGGAGCAGACGCTGCACCTCATTTGGGTTGAGTTGTTATGGAGTTGGGTGGTTACGCGATACCCACTCTGTGTTCGGTTGGCCAGTGGTGTACCCTTCGGTAGAGATGGCCAGAGCAGTTCTGAGTTTTACCCTCCAACGGGGCTGGGGAGTGGGTTACTCATCGAATTCTTCGGGTTTACCCTCCAGCAGGGCTGGGCAGTGGGTTTCACACTGACTTTTAGGGTCTAACCTCCAGCAGAGACTGGGCAGTGGGTCACCCGACGACCTCTTAGGGTCTACCCTCAAGAAGAGACTGGGTAGTGGGTCACCCGACGCACTTAGGGTCTACCCTCCAGCAGACACTGGGCAGTGGGTCACCCGACGACCTCTTAGGGTCTACCCTCCGGCAGGGCTGGGCAGTGGGTCGCCCGTCGACTAGTTCTAGGTCTACCCTCTAGCAAGGCTGGGCAGTGGGTCGCTTGTCGACTTATTCTAGGTCTACCCTCCAGCGGGGCTGGGCAGTGGGTCGCCTGTTGATGTATTATGGTTTACTCTCTAGCAGGGCTAGGCAGTGGGTCACCCAGTATCTTATTATGGTTTACCCTCCAGCGGGGCTGGGCAGTGGGTCGCCTGATGATGTATTAGGGTTTACCCTTCAGCAGGGCTGGGCAGTGGGTCACCCGATATTTGGTTATGAATTACCCTCCAGCGGGGCTGGGCAGTGGGTCATTCGTTGGCACTCTAGGCTCAGTCCTTTCTACTAGGCTAGCTTGTGGCTTTCCTCCATGATTACCAGAGCGGGACCCTTGGTTTTACGGGTCAGTGTTGTGACGACTTTAACTTTGAGGAGACCTTTCAACTACGGGGCAGTGACAAGTTGTGGTTTGACGTTCTCCCAGAACTCTCAAGTACGAGGGGCGCTTTCCCCACTGAGACGCTTTCTTGTGACGCGATCTAAAACCATGCTGGTGAGTCAGTTCCGCCCAAAGAGGATAGTGTCAAAGTGTGGTGACTGAGCCCCTTGGCTTGCGGTTCGGGGCAGACATGCGGGATGCTGGGCATCGATGGAGTTTGCTTCTGGGACTGTTGGCTACTCTTTTCTTGGGCTGAGATACGGGACGGGGATCCCCTTACGACGTTGTTCGGGTTTCTTGTTGAGCATACCGATATGTATATACCTTGTTTCCGGTACCCTCTTCTTGGGTTTGGTTACTCTCTTTACAGGAGAGGCGAAGACACGCGGGGTATGCCACGTGCTTTCCGTGTCTAGCTTCTCGTGGTTGGATGAGTCTACTCTCTTACTATAGGTAGCGAAGACTCGAATGTAAGTTCATCTTCTCACCGTTTCCAGCTCCTTGTGCCTAGACGAGTCTACCTCCTTTCTCTTGTTGGGTTGAGCTGGACTCTTTACTTCACATTCAGTTGTACTCCTCTAATTTTCCTATTCGCTCTACTGCTCACCCTTCAGTACATTTTTTGTTTCTCCCTCGAGCCTTTAGGGTATCCTACTGAGTATTATTATACTCACCCCTACTTGGGCTTTGACCGCACTTGGTGTGCCCTTGCAGATGATGGACAGGTGGAGCGTGACTTCAGTGGAGCGTAGGAGCTTGGGAGCTTGGACCGCGTGCGGTGGTCGTAACCGGGTTCCAGGTGGGAGACCCGTCATCTGTTTCTTTTGTTTACCTGTTTCCAGGTTGTGGCACTTGTTGGTTGGGCGCATGTTTTTTCGCTTTTCTTTTCAGTGTAATCTCAGGTTTCTTTGTACCTGTAGAGGTTGATGCACATTTGTGATATTTATATTGAAGTTTCCCTTTTCTTTACTTGTCTTTTGTTTTTTACTCTGCACTGTTGCATTGAGTGTGATGCATGTGTGTACATGTACTTAGGCAAAGGTCTCCCTGAGTTGTTGTGCCTTCGGTGCTAGTCGCAAGCCCCTGGCCTATGGAGGCAGGCTTGGGGTAGTTGCGGATCGAGCCCGGGTAGGGTCGGGTCGTGACATGAGTGATTGAAGTAAGGTCTTGAAATCCTCCTATGTATTTCACAGGGATCTATGGTGTGTGCAACTCATCACACAAATTTTCAACATAGATTGGAAACAATTCCTCTTGAGGGAGTGCTAAGCTTAAGGAATATGTTAATCCCTTCCAGCGAGAAATGAAATCTGAGACCCTTTCATTCTCCATTTTCTTACAGTTTGTAAGATCAAAAACTATTGTCTTTGTAAATGTTGAGCTGAATTGGAGAAGGAATTTTTGATGAAGATCCTCTCATCCGGTAATTGACCGAGATTTCAAGATTATGTACCAGAAAAAAAGATGGTCTTTACAAGGTTCTCATGAAGAATCTGAGTTTCACTGCTTCTTACTGTTCCAAAGTTCCCATCATAGGATCACAACAAGACATGTAATGCATCAAATTCTGTTCAGGATCACCTGATCCAATGAAAATAGGGAATATAGGGTTCCCAAAACATGATGGGGGAGGGATTGAATCTACCCATTCAGGTTAAGCTCTCTTTTTTGGTTGAAACTGCGCATTCTTCCCTTCCATAGTCTCTAACTGAGATGTTAATGACTCAATGGTAGTAATTTACTTTTTAGAAACATCCGGTTGAACATGGACTTGGGTAGGTGCAATGACTGGAGCTGGTACAGATGTGGTGGCTGGTGCTGCAATTGATGGTAGCACCACCAATTGTTGTTGCAATTGACCCGTAGGATTAGACCTGTGAGGGTGTACTAATAAAGGAGGATATTCTTGATCCATTTCAGTAGCCATAACAAATTCCTTTAACTGATGGAATCCAACACGCTTAGGAAGAAGACTACCCTGAAGTAGTTCTGCATTCATCCTTCTTAATTCCATCATTTCTTCCTCCTGTTGTGCAAATCTTTGCTCTAGTGAGAGCGATTGACCTTATCCAAAGTAAGGGTATGTAAACTGATTCTTTCCATTCCCCCTGTTGAATCCCTTTCAGATAGGGGGAAGTGGGTTACTTGAAGGATTACTTAGGTTCTGAGTAATCCTTTGATTTTGTGTGCAAACACCTTATTCATTTGTATATGTGCATACAACTTCTTGAGCAGGAACCACTTTATCTGATCCCTCTGAGTGAGCCTCATCTGGTGGATCAGCAACAACAGAATTGATGAAATTAATTGATGCATAATACATTTCATCCCTTCTATCAGAATTCCTACGATATTGTTTTCTTCCATGTCTTTGATGAGACATTGCCTTTTGTTGATTTGATCCCTCAGGAACTTCTTGGAGAACCATAATTTGGAGAGAATCTCCTGATAATTTGGCTCTTCGTTACTCTTGAGGCTTCTTCCCCATTTGAGAAAAGACCGACTTTCTTTGAGGGAGGAATTGAGGATTTGAAAAAGTCCCCAGTCCAGTGGATTGGGGCTGTTCCTGCTGTTCTTGCTCAACTCCTCGAATCCTACTTGTTGATTCTGAGGGGTGGGTTAAAAGAGTCCCCAGTATGGAAAGAAGGGGTGGCTCTTGACATGCTTTGTCTGAGACCTTCTTAAAATCTCTCCTAATCTTGCGGACCTTAGTCCGGAAATTAGCTGGATGCATCAATCGACATCCACTTTTATCACCCAGTTCAAAAGACCGTTGGATGATTTCTGACACTTCTATCACTTGATGATGTGCTTGCTCCATACGAGTGGCCTAATCAATATTCTCGTTTTCTTGATGCAGGAGTAATTCAAAAACTTGTTCTCAATATTTTTTATTTTGAGAAGAACTAGTTGAGGCCTGTTCTTGGGAAAGCTTTTGATTACAAACAAAACCCACTGACTATGGCTGACCACGGACAATAACATTACATGAGACCATTTTCGGCGGGCTTTTCTGATAGGAGAGTATAGTGAAATGTAGTGCTCCATGAACACCCCATCTCCTGATATGAATACCGGATGGGGCATTGGCAATTAACTGGCACAATCTTCTTAGTGCGCCAAGACATGAACGCAGAAGAGATCTTTGCTACTTTTTAGCCTTCGGATATCGAGAGACTGATAGAGATGACAAGTCAATCTGATGTTGTAAACCTTCTATTATCTTAACATGATTTTCATATTCATCATAAGATAATACTTTCTTTTTCAACTGACAAAGAGTTTTCCACATGTTGAGACGAATGTCATGAATTCCATCTTCCGTGAACATCTCTGGAATGTCATACTGAGAGTCACCCAAAGGACAAAACATGACTGGAACTTCACCTTTCTCCAGTTGTTTTCTCATGTTCAGAATTTCCTATTTATCATTCAATGAAGATTATTCTACCAGATTTGTCCAGAGATGGTGCTTCCTTGTTGTTTCATAGGATTCAATAAGATTGGTAGAGAAATCACTGATTATACTAGAAGATGCATGACATAGGGGTTGTTCGGAGAATGACCTACACCCTGGTCCATCTTCTGATTGAGAAAGTATTTCACCTGCTAGCGATGAAGAATCAGACATGACTAGTATCTCTTTTTCAAGTGCGTCAAGAAAAGAGGGATTTCTCGGCACTACATTGTCCATTGGAGTATTTTACGGGAAATGTGCATCACTACTGCAGAGAGGACTTTCTTAGTGAAATTCATCATCATGGGGAGGACATCCATGGTGGGTTACAACAAAAGATGAGTTCTCTTACTCCTTGATCTTCTGACCACACAGAGGGTTCCTATGGCTCTCATCTGAAGATGAAACTTTGAGATCGATCGAACAGTCATGAAGCAAGAATTCATGAGGAAGAGTCTGTTGAAGACCTTCGGAATTAATGTTCCCACTATTGGGAAATGAGGGTGTAGAATCTTGGATTCCAACAGATAACTGTCTGAGGGCTTCAAGAACTCTAGCATCAAGCAAGGATTTTTTACAGATTGTCTCTTGATATCTTGACTGTGCTGGGTGGGTCTTCTTCTTAGACGCCTTCTTACTCGCCTTGGAAACCACTTGTTCATGAAAGTGGCTACTCTGAGCAGGTGTATGTGCCTGATCAGGAGAGATGGAAAGGTTAGGCTGACGATATCCACTCAAATCAGGTGTATGTTCTTGACTTGGTTGTCCGTATGATATGGGGGAGTATTTCCCACAAAACTCTTGGACTGGAATAGAGGTATGTATCTGTTCTGGAGTGATCTATTGATGAGTCACTCCACTGGTAGGGAAAGATTTATGTGTCTTTCCCTGATATTCTACTGAAGCTGTTATACTATCCTGGAAAGAATCCAGAATATGAGCAGGGATTTGCTTCTGCTCTTTCACCATTGATAGAATATTCTTGGTGACTTCAACTGCCAGAACGGTAATATACGTCCATTACGTGTTTGGAGTAGGTGTGTGTTCCTGTTCCTGTCCTCCTTTTCCTGTCAGTGAATCTTGACAGTACTCAAGTGTGGGGGCAGAGAGTTGAGTCTGCCTCCTATTTTTCATCGGAGATTTCCGACTGACTTTTCTGAGTGCTACCAAGCGAGACTTTTGGTAGGCTTGATCAATACTAGCAGGTGTATGTGCCTACTGATTTCACTTTGCCGAACATGGTTGACGAGCTCCATCATATGTAGTCAGACGAGCCTGCTGACTAGATGATGATGTATAAACAAGTGTATGTTCCTGCCAATAGTACTCTGCCGGAATTTCCTGGCGGGATTGGCGTGATGATGCCAGACGAGTCTCCTGGACATTGGAATTAAAACGGATGGGTGTGTGTGCCCGCTCATTTCTTGACACCAAGTTAGGTTGGTGGACTTCTCCAGAGATGGAAGAGATGAGAACCTGCTCACTGTTAACCGGATTTCGCCTCTGGCGATTTTTCTTGCCTGCTCGGGTACAAGGAACCTAAGCCGAACGCCTGGAGTTGATACCCTCATCATGTTGAGGGCGCACTGCCGCACGAGTCTAGTGGCTGTTGTTGGTTGGAGCCCTCTTGAAGGACTCCTTCTTCCTTTAATTAAAGCCCGGAGGGGCCTACTCGTTCACCTCCTCAGAATATGGGAGTGAATGGTGATTGCGTTCTGGGGATAATGACCCGAAACTGTTGGAGACGGTGGTTAACACCGCATGCTTCTTGATCGCTGGTCGTCACTGTCCAGATGACCATGGTGAATTATTGACTTGGAGGGCTTTTCGAGCAGCCTCCAGAGTTGGAATGGTACCCCGTTGATGGTACTCTTTAACCAGTGCATTTGATACCCATCGTTGAAGACGCTGAGTAGGTGATGTCATCCTCAGAGTGGACGACGATCCAGCAAGAGTAGCAGTAGTGGCATTCACAGTAGAGGTTTTCACAGTAGAGGTATTCACAGATGTGAACTTAAGAGAAGCCATTCTGGAAATGTAAAAGATCTTGGAGAGGAGTACCTATTTGATATGACAGACATAATCAAGATAAGTCCGGCCACTACATCTTTCAAATGAGCAAATATGTTATTGATTGCTTTGTTGGCCCTCTCATTGAGTTTAAATAGGGACCTAACAAATAATAAAAGAATCATTTTAACTTGTTTAAGGATTCACGTCGGGTTCACCATTTTTTTTCCTCTAGAATTGGGGATGATCTCATTGATTTAAGATTCAAACATTCCAAGCAGTTTCTAACGGGTTTGTTCGTAGAATCGGAAACATCCAACGATTCCATATCCATTTGGACTTACTTTTCAACGGTAGGCGCTCATTATTTGTGGACTGATGAGGCTTAGGAATTTTCATTGGTCGATAGGATGGGAGTTCGGACTCATCACACCTTTTTAAGGGGAACTATTGTCTACTCCGAGAATTTCTTTATAGATTTAAGTTATGTTCATGAATCCTTATTACATTACCAAGTATAAAATGATCTTTCCTTTAGATCTGACAATCAATGATTAAATATGAAGGAAATTTATAGAATCTTTTATATGTATTAGAGGTTCTTCATCGACAGATAATCATTTGTATTTGTTAGAGATTCTAAGTCGATGGTATCCTTAAATACATAGAAGTATCTTGGTAATTATGATGACCATATTGGTTTTAAAGCCACTCAGTTGGGCACATGAAGTTTATTGTCATTCAAAAGGACATGGATTATTTCAGTGTTGGGATCGTACCCACATATGGGCTACCTACGTATCCTTTGTTTAGAAAAGGAATCAGAACCCACGTAGTTAAAATAAGGGAGTATTATGTTTATGATTGATGGCTCAAAGAAAGATGTCCTAATTACTTTTACACTCTAAGAACACGTGAGTCATGCTCGGTGTGAGAAACAAGAGGTATTAGTAAAACAAGACAATTGTTCCATGAAAGATGCAATCATAAGAAATGATGTGGGGATTATGTATGTATGACTGCCCAAATAGATGAAGGTTAATATTTACATCTGGGAAGAAATCCATGAACATAGTCTATAAAGGTATATGTGCTTTATGGAGATTTAAATACTGTAATCTTGGGGATTACTCCTAAAGAAAATTCCCAAGTTAGTAGGGGACTTATGATTGGGTTTTACTCCTGAGAAGGATGCCCAAATAAAAAATTTAATTATGACTGGTCAAGAGAAATTAAGACTGGGGATTATTCTTGAGAAGGAGGCCCAGGTTAAAGGGATTTGAAAATTAAAGGACTTGGGGATTACTCCTAAAGAGGATGCCCATATTTGAGACTAGGGCTTACTCTTGAAAGGGAGGCCCAGGTTTAAGAGAATTATGGTTAGCGCTTACTCCTGAGGAGGATCCCCATATTTGGGAACTTTAAGACTGGGGCTTACTGCTAAGGAAGATGCCCAGATTAGGGGACTTGGGGCTTACTCCTAAGGAGGATGCCCAAATTAATGAAAATTTGGACTGGGGATTACTTCTGAAAAGAAGGATTCCCATGTTAAGGATTCTCTCATCTTAAAGTATGAGGTTGAATGAATTAACTCTCTAACTTTAGTGGAATAAAGATGTGTAAATCACTAGGTTTTGAGAGATGTTCCATGGAATTCCTTTCAGATAAGGATGTCAATCAAGAAAACATGCCATAAATGGCTTTAAAGAGTTTCTTTAAGATTGAATCGTGAATAAGAGAGGTGTAATGACATAAGAGGGGTTAAATGGGCAGGAAGGGCACCCAAAAAATAGAAGGGCGCACAAGTCTTGGCAGGCGCGCATGTAATGTGTGGGCGTGCAAGTCCTGGGCGCACAAGAATACCTGCGCGGCACATGGGTACTTGCACGATTGTTAACCAATAGGGTAATACTTGGGTGATCCTTGATCAAGGCCTTTAGAATTATCCTGAGGTACTTCCAGAAGAGTGGCGCGCAAGTTTCAATGAGTAGGTAAGGAGGCGCGCAAGTGTGTCCATTTCCCTTAAGGGTAAAACACTTAGGCACAAAAGTGTTAGTGAATTCTAACACTTAGGCCTTATTAATCTTGTTTAAACCTTCCATTCTAGGTAAAGAATTACCTTATAAGTGTTTGGAAGACTTGAAGAAGAGACTTGGGCGTCTAGAGCTCTGTATCTGAATTCTGGAAAAATCCCCCCGAAATGGGGGGCCCACTGGGGGTATTTATATGCTGGAGAAGACCCTGGTCAGTTTTTAAAGAGGGCTCGCAAGTCACTTGCATGACCATTATGCGGCGCGCAAGTGTACTTATGTGACAATGAGGGAACTTATGTGACCCAAAGGTATTTGACTCCTTGGTCATGCCTTTGTCGATTTTTGATGTTTTCTTCAAAGGATGAATCAATTTGTGCTAAGTCATTTTGCCTTTTCATTCTTTAAGACAATGTGACGAAAAGGAGCATCAACAGACACTTTATTAGTTATTTTTATGTACTGATAAAGGGTAATGTGAATATTTTATTTTATGCGTACATATTTAAATATGATTTTATATAACAATAATTATATATAGATAATATATATTTAAATATTAATATATAATTATTTATAATTATATACATAATTATAATTATATATATTATAAAATATAATAATATAAACTATAAAATGAATGTATAAATACATCAAATACAATTCATATTTATATTTATAAAATATTTTCCTATAAAATAATTTAAAATATACATATATATTTATAATCATATATTTGTGTGTTTATATATAATTATATATGACTCTACGTGTGTTTATATATTTTTAAATATGAAATATATAAGAATAAATATATTTATTTATAAATATAAAATATATATATATATATATATTCATTTATAGTTATTTATAATTATCATCATAATTAAAATTACACACATATATATGTTATGAAATATAGTAATATGAACTATGTAAATAAATATATAAATGTATTAAATATATCTTATATTTAATTTTCTTAAATTTATTTTCATATTATATATTTTTTAATATAAATGTATATTTATAATTATATATGTGTGCGTTTATAATGTACATATATATTTATAAAGAAGGAAGAGGAGATCACGCTGCCTCTGGTCTCGCGATGGAGCGCTAGACGATGAACAAGGCTGATTTTACCCCACTTCCTAGAGGCGGAAGGGGGGAGGATGATATGATCACGCCACCTCCGGTATCGTGAAAGCCGTTCATTCCTTTTTCAAACCCTAGTTTTCTTTCAGAGTTTCCGGTGATCATGGTTAGCCCAAAGTCCCCTGGTCTTCACCTTGGTGATCCCCAGTTATCGATCTCGTTGTCGGAGTTATATGAAGCATCGAGCCATCTCGATTTGACACTAGTGGCTCGTTTCAGTCACAAACGGCCCTCAGTTGATGATTTAGACTATTTTTTCTTTAGAAAATGGGACTTGCAAGACCGCGCGGTCGTCGATATTCTTGATAAGTGTCACTTTATGGTCCGATTTACATCAGAAGAGGATTTGATCCGAGCTTGGTCCAGTGCACCTCGTCGTGGCAGTGGCTGTAAGTTTTCCCTCCTTCAATGGTATTTTGACTTATGTATGAATCATGATCCTTCCACCATTGCGGCATGGGTGAGTTTTCCTCAAATTTTTCTACCATTTAAATATCCAGTGATTGTCCACATGATTGGTAACATGGTGGGCCGCTATCTATGTTCTAATGTTCGAACCTCCATTGTAAGTCATCCGATTAATCCCTGAATCTGTGTTGAGGTGGATGTTGCGAAGCCTGCGGTGAAATGGATTTGGATTACTGTGGGTGAGGAATTTCGATGGAAGCAGGCCATTGTTTTTGAGTCTTGGGTAGATTACTGCGCTAACTGCTGTCAATTGGGCCACATAGTTTCTAAATGTCAAGGTGAAGCAGCGATTGGGAGGATGACTGGTCCGAAGGATAAGATAGGTAGGTTTCTTGGTCAGCGACCAAAAATGGATCCTGTAAATGGAATGGCGAACCAGATTGCAGTGAGTGAGGGGAAAGCGCTCCCTAATCCGTTGGTTGCTTCGGTATTTAGTCGACTTAGGAGTGATCTACCTTCAGGGGTTGGGTAGAAGCAGTCTTTTGGTGGTCATGGGACTGGTGACATGGGGGAGCCATCAGGTGTAAGTGTGACCAATGCCTCATAGAAAGAGGTTTGTTTATTGGTGGATACCAGTGGGAAGGATTCAGGTGATTTCAAGGAGACAAAACCCGTGCTTGTTGTTAATTTTGGCGCTGCAAGTTGTGAGAGTTGTGCCATAGAGGTGTTGGCAGTTGCTGATATGTCTCAAAGACAGGATGTGAGTGATGCTACTATGATGATTGAAATTGATACTGAAAATCAGTTCCATTGATTGGAACATGAGAACTTGAAGAAGGATATTCAAATGGATGAAGGTGGCAATGTGAAGCCAGTGATCACTTCTCCAAAGGATGAAATTGGGAAGGAATTCATGTGACGGGGGACTCTGGACAGTCATGAATTAATGGAGTAGCCTAAGTGTGTGGCCTAGATTGACCCTTATTGTCAATCTCAGGAAGGATGGGGAGGAGAAGATGGATTCCATGAGGTTCATATTTCTAGAAAATGTGGGGATTACTCTGATAGTGGAAAGGAGAATGATAGAGGCTTGACCAGGCCTTCGTATAGTGAGATTGTTCAGGGCGGGGGGCTGAAGATGATCAGAAATCAGGGAAGCATGAATTCTCAATCACGATGAAGGCTGAGGAAGGATTACTCCAACTTACCAAAGCCGATTTCCACCATGTCATCGGTTGGGAACACAAAGCTGCTATCCTTGGAACGAATGAACCTGTGGAGGAAGTATGAAAAGGTTCTCAAACATTATGAAAGTTCGGAATGGTAATCAGATTCTGCAGAGGAGGATTTTTATAAGGGATGTGATGACAGGTATGGTTTTTTTGATATGTAATCTTCTATTTCATCTTGTGGTACTTTTTTACTATCCTTTTTTTTATTTAATAAACGATCAGGGGGTTATCCTCTGACAACATTTCTAGTATATATTTAGAAATATATATAGTTATATACATATGGTATGGATGAGTTCATGTTATAATTGTTTTCCAATATATATATATATATATAGACATTTTGCATAAAATATACATTAACACACACACACAAACATAAAAGGTTTACTTGCATGTATATTTTATATATACATTTTTATATATTCATGAATATGATTCATATAAAAATAAATAAATATATATTTATATAAATAATATATATACATTTATATGTATGTATATATATATATATTAAACATTTATACTTTAACACCGCAAGAATCTACAATATGCCTCTTTTTAAATAAATTTAATCTCTTCAAAGAGATTGTGTTGCATGAAACTCTGAGTTTAAATTGACCAAAAACTACTATTATGTAATTGTTATAACATATACGTTAATTTGGGGGGAATAAATAGGACTAAATATTTCATTTAAAATATGGGTTATAAAATAAAAATCATTGGTTATCAATTGATTATAAAAAAAATAATAATAAAAGAACTATTTTTCTGATAAATTATTTTAAAATTAACATGACTCCAGAATATAAAATTCAAATTTACTCTAAATTTTTTAAAATATATTAACACAAGCCATTATAAACTCCACACCAAAACTCTTATCATCCCTAAGAAGCCAAAATGTTCATTAAACCGTAAGAAACATCCTATTCTAGTCACCAATTCAATATTAACTCCTCATGTTCCATCCCAAATTGTCATAGGAGACTCCATGGTACAACTCAAAACATGAGTTTCACTATGAATTAAAAACTAAACCACTTATAACCACTCTAATATAATCACTAATATTGTGATCAATGGAACCTGTGAATCTTGAGAAACCAAGGTTTTATCAATCAATTCATCTTCTAGATTAGGGATTTCCACACCATAAGTCTCTACTCATAAGGGACAATTATGATCCATGATCCCCCCATCATTAGAAATTATTACCGAAAACATATTATAAAAAAATAACCCATTTTGTAATTTTTCCATCCAACATTTCCCAACATCTTATAAACATACTGATTGGTTATCCTCTAGTTGATCATTTTTATAAATTATCAGTTGCACCCACTAACACATCACCTAATCACCTGATTTTATTGAAATAACTACTGAAGGAACTTGAGATCCTCCAAATATTCACATAAAGGTTAGTACCTAAATATTAGTGTATTAACACGAGGGGATCCTTGACCAACCAAATCCACTATCATACTCCACTATGATTATTGATGAATCTCTTATCAAAGCCACTGTCAGATCACATCGAAACCACTCCTAGCATGATGCCAATATAGAAACTCCATCTTTAACCATATTTGAATACTAAATCTAGAATTTCCCATGGAACTAGATGAAACCCAACTCATAAACACACTAGTATCTAAATTCCACCATGACCATCCAATGAATGGTCTCATCACATACAAGACCCTAGCCAGACAAGGGCCATGCCCCCATGACTGATGAGATGATCCCCACCATTGGGGTGTACTTTTCATTGCTAAACTAAAACAAAATATTGATATACATACACAATGATCCATCCATTACTATATGAAATAACTATATGTGGCCATCCTACTCATACCTGAGTGATAACATGACTCATTAATCTCTACTCACTCACATCTCACTAGGAACTTAATCCTCAACATGGATTGAAATTCATCCATAAAAGGACCTCACCCTCTACAAGGATAGGTACACTCCACAAAATTTAGAATTCCATTATATTATTCCATGATTACAATCTCAATAGTTTCAAAAAATTAACATGACTGATAATAAATTTTATGGATCACACTCCCATGAAACCCTGATCCATCAATGATGTAATCTCCCACTACTGACAGAAATTTACCATCTCTTAAAATCTGTTGAGAGACCATTCCCAAACAAATCTCATCAAATCCATCAGTCTTTAGCTCGAAAATAGTTTCTCATCAGTCCATAAATAATGGGCACTACACATAACCAATGTGTTCCACCTTTATCTACACTATACCTAATAGGTATACAATATAGTAGAACCTATTACCACAACCGTACTCACAATTAAATGAGTTATACATCATTGAACCTAGGATCATAGAAATATATTAAAGACCATGAACATATTCATGTCAGTCTCATCATTCCAAAATCTCCTCAGTGGTTACTTTTTATAGATCTTAGAATCTCACACTTTCTAAGGGAAAACACATGATCACCCTTCGATTTGGGTGTCATCTCATAATCAAAAGAATTTAATCATGATTTATCCACCCCAATAATTGACTTGTTGTGAGAGGTACCATGCACAATAACCAAGGAGACATTATACACAATAAAAAACTTCTATGAGATCATGTGAGGGTAGGGATTCATGTTTCTCATTAGTTGGGCATCAAGCTATCTTCTCCCCTTGATGATATTGTTGTTCAAATAGTCTAAAATTTCATTAAAAATTTCATAGTATGTACATTTAATCTTATAAATATACATAATGATAATGATGTATGTCCTTTACAAATAATTTTATTTGAATTTGTTTAATAATTATTTTAAAAACGTTATGAAATATTATAGAAAAATAAAAAGAAGGTGAAACAAAACATCCAGCTGATACAATCTAGAAGATCATCAATAGATCGAAGTGACCTTCTAAGAGTACCTTTACCCCACCAATTCCATTTTCAAATTTATTAACTTTAACAGTCCATATAGATACTATTGAGGATTAGGCCATGAATTTCAATCCCTAAAAGATAATTTTTCTAGTAATATAGCACATCAAAAATCCAACAATCACAAGTTTCTTACTTAGATCAAGAATTACACAATGAATTTAAAATACACTAGTGGAAAAGTGATATATCACCACAGACCTATACCAATGGGTTTCAATACCCATTGGTTTAGGTGTCCCTATTCCAATAGTTCAACATAACTGCTGGTACAAGCTTTTAATCTAAAGTCTATACCAATGGTTTCAAAAAACATTGGGATAAATATGTCCATACCAATGGTTTGAAAAAAATATTGGTATAGTGGAGGCTATACCAATGGTTTTAAAAAACCACTGGCATAATATTACATAATCTACCCAGTGAATGGTCTCCTATCCTCTAATCTCATTCACATATAGAATCAAATCTAGTAGCGTTCCACATTTATTTTCTTTCTCACCCACAAAAACTTTTCATGAGTTAATGTTTCAGTTCCATAATTCATGAATATTAAATTAAAAACATCAAATCATTCATATATTCTATCAACCATCAATTTAATTTTTCTCTATGTTTAAAACACCACCTTATAATATGTTTATCAACATTTAATTTCTTTTTATATGTATATTCTTATAGTGTTCTTTTTTAAACAAGGGATTTCCATACTTATATTTAAGGATAATTTGTTAATTTTATGTTTTTTAAATAACTTTATTTATCTTGTTTTCTATATGGACTACTGTGATCCATTTTATTTTATATTTTTAGTGGATTATTTTCTTATCTCAATCCATCTAGAATACTTTTTTAGTGATGGGTTGCTCACTTTAATTACAAGTATTATATTTTTGATATGGGAAACCTAATTTGACTCACTTGGGTTGTTTTTTCACTCATCATTTTTTTTTATTTTTAGTTTTTCAATGTCATGTGAAGCGTGAGAAAATAAATATTTCAAAAAATCTAAATGTTTTTTTGACAAAAAAGTTGAAAAGTTGACCAACATTGAACTAGTGAGTCGAACTATAATAATTTCATGTGAATATATAGAATTGTGTTAGCCTTTTCAAATAAATTAAATTCTTATTACTAGTTGGTACGGGTTTTTGGAAAAGGGAATGACTAGTCAGTGATTAGTTGATTACTCTTGATGGAGATAAGTAACACATTATAAGAGGCTCAGTTATCATATAATAAAAACCTATGGTTGGAAAAACATTTCAAGCAACCCAACTCAAATATATCCCCATTAGAATAATTTCATTGATTTCAATCATATGTTCATTAATTATTTCACTTTATCACTATTTTATATCAGACACCCAATGTTAAAACTTTTCTAATGCTTCCCACGCTTTGATTTACACATAATTGTTATTTATTTTTTCCACTGTTTTTTTTCTTTTCATCTATTTTATTACCTCCATCATACTTTCACTCATCATCACAGACACTTCCAGTAATATTTTTTGTTACCATACATATCCTGAATCACACTTAAAAATGAATATTTTCAACGTATGTTATAAAAAGGCATGTGATACTACATAGTAAAACATCATAGTCAAATCTAAGTATATTCAAACTAAGAATTATAAAGCCTAAAAATTACATACTATAATGAAGAAAGCATATTAAATGTGAATATTCAAAAAAATATTTGTTTTATTTAAATTTAACAAAATAGTATGTATGAAATTTCATTTTGATCATAAATTTGTTGTTAAAAACACCATAGAACCACTGTAAAGCATGTAAAAGGAAAATTAATTCAATAAAAATGGGGTGTATATCAAATTCTATGTAGATAGAATTGCAGTCATGGGGTATGATTAGAAAATATCAAAAAGAGTCACTTTAATATCCTCAATATGAGAGGCCAGTAATTATTGCTTCATCTAACCTAACGTCATAATTTATGTATTCTATAGAAGATTCTTACCTAGAAATAATAAAATTCGATACGTGAATGTATAGAATAATAATAACATATGTTCAAAAGAAAATAGAATAAGTTAAAAAAATAAAACCAACAATTATAAACATATTTTGTATAGTATTATCTATAGTTATTACTCTTTGATATAATGGAATTCAATATCATGGTTATATATATATATAATATTCTTCTATATATTTGTATAACTTTTTTATAATATTATTATTCTTTATAGACTAGTTTTTTAAGTTAAGGTTTTATATAAATAGAAAAATTAATGTTTCCTTAAATATATTTTGGACTTAAATTAAATATTATTTCATTAATTTTATGACATGAAAAATAATTTTTTTACAAAATAGATAAAATTTAGATGTATGAAACTGATTGATACTGAAACAGTTATCAAAAAACATTGGATATAATTTTAGATTTTTCATTTAATAATTCTTTTGATAGAGGTCCTATACATTTACCATGTTATAGTTGTGTTGGAATACCGTGGTTAATTCATGAAAAAGTTAGCTACTATATTACCAAATATGGTTTTCAAAAAAAAATACTATGTCATGTATCACAATGGGGATAAAAGGAAATCTCAAAATTATTATGATCTGAACTAGAGGGATGGATTGGAGATTTTATTAGATGAACATTTTCAATTTATGTATAATCTTGAGAAATAAAGGATTATAATTCAAGAATAAAATGATATGAGTGCACATGATTCATGTAATTAAAATGATGATGTTGAAATGGTTGATAAATTAAATGATGCTACTATGACTCCAATATATCATAAATGTGGTAAAATGAATACATAGATTTTTTAATATGGATGTTTTATGAGAAAACCATGAATATTATTTACAATACTTCCATCGATTACATTATAAACATTTTTATGGACTTAATTTCATATGATGAAAATATTCCTTTCAACCATTATATTACATGGAAGTTAGTTCATGATCATGTATTTTATAAAAAAACCATTCTTTTTTGAAAGATAGTAGCTTATTTTGGGAGGATTCCATTGAATAAAATAATTGTATAAAATGTGGCATGTATCAATGGAAGCCAAATGTTGTTGGAACACCATATCTTATTCTATAGAATGTAATATGGCTCCTTCCATTAATTCTCAGAATCCAAAATATTTTCATGTATGATAAAATATCAATAAACATGTGATGGAATGATACTAAGAGAATGAAATATGATTTTCCCTTCATCCTAAAGATAGATTAGCTTGGAATAAACATGATGCTCAATATCCTGATTTTTTATCTGACATTCATAATGTAACGTTGGGTATATCTTCTGAAGTTTTTAATCTGTTTGGTTAGAGTCTTAATTAACACAACACATGTATAGTTTTGATACACATTTATAATCTTCCTCCATTCATTCTTATGAAATAACCTTTCACTTTCATGAGTATACTCATATCTGGACCTTCGGATCTAGGAAATGATATTGATTTAAACATGAAACCATTAATAAAATATTTTTATATTATTTGGAATGTGGGTGTTCACCCATACAATTTATGTCATAAATACATATTTAAAATTATTTTTCTGATTATGGGGACGATAAATGATTGTCCCGCTTATGTAATGATGTTTGGATGAAGTATGAAGGAAAAAATTTCCTATCCTATTTATATGAAAAAAGCATGATATAGAAGACTAAAATATTGTTTTTTTTAGTTTTTTGGGTCCCAGATTCTTCTTTCCAATGGATAATCTATATAGTAATGACCTTCAAAAGATAAACAATATTAGGGAGACTAAAATCTACCTCAGAGTTTTCCTGGAATTCATGTTTCCAATGAATTTAAAGATGACAGTTTTTTAACTTGGAAGGTTCAAATGAAATATAGAAAAAGAAAAAAGGTTTCCACCAAATTCAGTTTCAATTATAATAATAAAACTATATTCATTTAGTTTCCTTATTGGTAAACCAAATTTATACATAATTTCTAATATTTAATGAAAATTGAAAAAAATATTTGTGAAATGTAACATTCAATTTTCTAAAATTTAGGATAATGACCAAAGATGATTTATGATCTCATTATGACTTGGTGGATTAGGGTATTAGACCATAATTTCATCATATTTAAATTAGTGAAAGTAAATGGAAAGCGTAATGTTATTTTTATGTGATGAAACCTATAGGGAAAAAATAAATTTTTGGAAGTACTAGAGACTATCATGGTTCCTGAAGTCTATTCAAGACACATATAAAAATAGGACAAAAAAGGATATTAAAAGAAGAAATATTTGAGGACTCCTAATTATCATATCCTTTTGCATGATTTTATTCCAATAGAAATGTTTCATCTACTATCAAATAACATAGGGGTTGAAATTATTCAGCCTTTTCATTTTATAGAGATATTTTTTCTAAAAAATTGTCTAAGTATTTCATGAAAAAACTATGTAAAAATATCCATTAATGTATTATGAGTTATAAAAAATGTTTCCTCTATTATTTCCACAATCATGATGAATTTATCATCCCATATTCTAACCAAAATACTTTTTAAAGGACATGTTTATTATAATTGGATATATCTAACAAAAATAAATATGAAAACATTGATGTCTAATGTATGAAAAAGAAATAAACTTGAATGTTTTATCATAAATGGTTACTTGGATCATGAATGTATAGATTAATATTCTATATATCAATTTTATGTGACCAGTAGACTGAAAAGAAAAATTATAAATGAAGAATAGTAGTATGAGAAAATTGAACCCAGTTTTCATCAATTCCCAAAATATAGGGAATTCATGGATCATATACATAGACTATATCAATACTTGAAGAGTGGGATATTACACATTACACAATTTTGTTTAACTATATTTTTTTTTTATTATATAATTTATGTAAATTGAAAATTTATATGTTATACCATCCCATATAATTTTACAAATATGTTAAACTATTTATATTTTTTTTCTATAAAGAACACAATCAAACTGTAAATTGAAATAATTGTTCATTATCTTTGATGGGGAGGGAGACTTTTCATCGAAAATAGTTTTTTATTTAGTTGAAATTGAGTAAACAATTATTACTTACATAAAATAATGAAAGTAATAGTTTATTAATTTTAATATTAATTATTTTCCAGGAATTGATTTTTCTTGTTAACTATATCTCCAAGGAAATAATATTTTTTGGATTTTGGTTCAAATCCTATGGTTCTTGAATGAAAATACATTATGGTCAATAGGTAAAAATTTATAGTCACCAAATGAGAAATGATCATGAGAACACAACATGATGGTGTTATGGTTTCTTCCACAACAGACTATTATGCTAGTGAATTTGATATTTGAAATCAATTTAAAATTTTTTCTTATTATAGAGTCATTGAGAAAATAATAATATTGGATTATTAATCTCATGGTCAAGTAAATTTGATGATATAAATGTGATTTTATTTTATTATGAGACATGGAACATTTATTAATGATTGTATATTTTGAGTGATTAACACGACTTTCACTATTTCTACTGATGATCCATATATATCATAATGGGTTCTCAGGAAAACTGTGAGAGAGAGGTGGTACATGAGCTACTCAGACCACTCTTCCTACCCAATAAAATCAAGTCCCTTCATCATATATAACATCTAGGACACTTTGTTGTCACATAGTGTCGTTAGAGGTACTCAGGTAATTTATGACACCTATACTTTCACAACTATTTACATATGATCCTCTATGTCTTTCTATCCCTTATCTGATGGTGGATCCTACTCTGCATCCATGTCATACTATTATATAGACATTTATGCCTACTCATTTTAATTCTAATTAACTATCCTAAAACTTCTATGTTCATTATCCTTTTACTTATACTTAGAAACATTCCTAGATTCACAAGAAGACATTAGACCCCAATGCTACTATAAATGTCAATGATCCTTCATAGCCTAGATATCCAACAAAACCAACAGATCAGTCATGCTCATGTATATTTAGTGAACCCTAGTAAATATTTTTACCGTAATTTATTTTCATTATAAGATGTATTAATATATTATTTTATTTTCTTTCACATATGTATCTAGCACTTAGTGGTGTGGGAATACACTCATGCGTGAGGTGTTGAACCATCACATACAGTTTATGGTTGAGTATAATGAGGATAATAAAATGATTTGTAAATCAGGGTGATAATGTAGGATTTTTATGATGAATCATTCCAAATACTCTGGCATAATTTCAATTTGCCCACTCTCCTATAGACACCTTCAAAATTAAGTAAAGTATAATGCTTAAGAATAAATATTTGCAAGAAAATTCAATATATTTAATTTTATATAATTATTGTATTTATAGAAATTAATATTTTGATTCCATATTTGTTAAAATTTTCTCGATGGTGTGGCGTCAAGGACATAATAACTCAGGGAATTAGGTGAGCTATAGAGAGACTATAAGCATGAGTTTTAGAGTTGCTTGGTTTCTAGAGTTGGAATGGATTTAGGGGCTATACGTATTATGGATGAGTGTATGTTATCAAATTATTGAGAAATTGTTTCTTAATGGAAGAGTAAAAAGTTTATGGTATTAATCAAATTTTATTGTTTTGAATGAAAATTATAATGATATAAATTTATAAAATATTTTTTCTTATTGAATATTGGTTTTTAGGAAGCATCGAAATGAATTAAAAAAGAAAATGACACTATAAATACGTCCACACATTGGGGTGGAATACAATGTCAAAACGTGAGAGTAAGAAAATTTTTTTATCTGACACTAATTTATATATTTTATATTTAAATAAATTATAGAAATTTTTTTATTAAATGGTAAATTATACAGATTCATTATAATTTTTCATATCTACTATATTGATGTACATGTAAATTTATGACCAGTACAATATATTGATGTGAAAAAATAGATTAATGATTTTTTTTGATTGCTTGAATTAGGAATTTGGATTAATATCAAATTCAATTATTTCATATGGGACTTGGATTATTTCAGCTTAATAGCTTAAATTGGATGATTTTTTGATTTATGGAATTGTTGTGCTTTTCTAAACTATACAGTTTCCTGAGCCTCTCACCCTATCAATAACCAATTGGTTTTTATAAATCTATTCTTCATAATTCGATACCCATACTCATGTATTTCATTCTATTAGGACATAATTGGAAACTTGTATCCATTTATCTATGGAATTAATCATATATTACTTAATTTCATGATAATTTTTCATGGTTATTTAGGATTACAATGTTAGTTTTCATACAAAAATTATTATCACCACACATGAGACTTAATGGTTGTATCTTGAAACCAAAACCTCAATTTTATTGTCACATTATTCCTGATCTCATTCACAGTTTGAAAATTCTTTGATACCTTCCGAAATTTAATGTATTTATTCAAAAAAGTCATTGAAAAAAATGAAAAACCACAATTCAAACACAACTACAATATAGGGTATATCATCACACTCATGAATGAAAATATATAGAAAGAGTTACCTTAATTATAATAAAAATGCTTGAAATATCCAATGAAACACTAGTGTCAATATTTATGCACACACAAGTAGAGAATATCCCCATACTCATGATATGCATCTCTAAACTATTTGTGTGTGCATATTATACTACATAAAATTATAAGTGATTTGGTTGTTATACAATAAGAGAGATTGAAATTGTTCTAGAATTCCATTCAAGTTATTGTAGTGTTGATTCTTCCTAATATTCA
The DNA here is from genome assembly GCA_963277665.1 of Viscum album. Taxonomy (NCBI): domain Eukaryota; kingdom Viridiplantae; phylum Streptophyta; class Magnoliopsida; order Santalales; family Viscaceae; genus Viscum; species Viscum album. The sequence goes on from OY728148.1 coordinate 1,457,424,448, forward strand.
TCCTGTACAGTTATAAGTTACTTAATATCATCATGTGATCCATATAGAAACTTCTTTTTGTTTAACTAAAAAATATTATCGATAAATTATATAAAGAGTAACCATTGTTTTTTATTTATTTATCACAAATCACTCCAGCAACATGCATTCAGGAATCACAATATATATCATACACTACCAATAGAAAATACAATTTTAGATTGATATTGAAATAAAAATTCCAATAAAATAACATTTTTTAGTTATTTATAAAATTAATAATCTTATTCATACTTATTATTATTTTTTTCAAACTATATTCCACATACATTACAGTGTATAAAAAGTTTCTACATCATGACCGAGTAATTAAATTGTAACTACTCCTACATCAATCAAAGTGACTCTTTCTTCAAACTGTGAAGCTTCTACTTCCTTTTCATCTATTTAAAATATCATTTTGTGATGTTTTATCCTTGATTGAATAGATTTAGAATCATCCTATCAATTTTTATTTTCCATAAATAATTATAGAAACTTGAGTAATCAATCTATAGAATAATAATATTTTCTCTAAGTGTTGAATCATATGCATGTCTGGATAACTAATAAACAAAACTATAATCACTCTTACAAGAGTAAATTGAAACAAACATAGAGGAAAATTAATCATATGCTATGTAAAATGACTCTTATACTGTTCCAAATGTGTTGTATGAAGGTCAAATGACTCATATAAAACTCATAATGACTCTTATATAGGTCAAATGACTCCTACACAACTCAAAATAACTCATACACAAGAATAGAATGACTTATAAGGTTTTATTTGTTAATTCATACACACTTATAGATATAGAGATATTTTTAACTTGGATCAAAATTATCGATTATTATAAAATACATCTATATTTCCTCCAAACTCATCAAAAATAATTCTAATCATTTTCAAATACTCCATAAATGTTTGAATAAATATCCTCTAAAATGGATCCCCAAATATCACTTCTATTCTATCATGATTTTTCTATTGACAAAAAACGAAAATACAAGAATCAAATCTATGTCAAACTTGTATAAAACATATTCTCTAGATAATTTCAATTTTATAAAATTACCTTCATGTTACAAAAATATTATTAAAAATCTAACACCTTTAAAAAGTATCTTAGGCTCAATGATCTCATTATGAATTCAATAAAATCCAAAAATCTCATTAAGAATGAAAGTAATTCTGAATATCCCTTAAATAAATTACAAGAAACATATGATTAATAATAATAAAAAAGACAATATATATCTATAGGTACCTCATAGAGCCACTATATTAGGACTAGTTTTATTAATTTGATCATAGAAATCTTCCCATTGGGCATTTCTTTAACAAATATTCTCACACAATAATCCATTACAAAACCATTGAAATTTACCAAAAAGGATAAAATTATGACTATTTTTAGTATCTGATCAACAAAAAGGCCTCTTAGACCCTGACATACAACATCGATGTCATTCCAAAGACTTCCTCATAAAAAATTACAAAAATTATAAATTGGATTGAATCATTATACCATAAAAGATATGATCATACATGGCCCTTACCCATTTCCTACAACACCCATTAGAGTATGGTAAATGATTATAACTTCAAGAATTCATGCCTTAATTAGCTATGTACTTACATCCCATTTGAGAAGATGATAAACTTAGTAATACCTATAAAAAAATTAAAAAAAACAATAAAATATATTTTAAAATTATAATTATTTAAAGAATATTGGAATCTTATTTGAATGGAATCCTTCAATAAAACCATATACCATGTTAATAAAAAATAAAAGTCATGTAAATTATACAACCATATATTAATTAAAGGAAAACCAAAGGACATAATATTTAACTCAAGGGAGATTTATTTTCTCTTAATTCTATTTTCGATTTTACAAATCCGAAAATAGACACATTATACATTTGAAATTGGTTTTTAATCTATATAAAAATCACCTAATTGATGATGAAAATTGAATGTGCGGGGAGGGATTTTATAATCTATTTTACACTATTACGTGATATGTACTTAATTTATTTAATCATTCATTCATTGGTATCTATTTGTTATTATTCTATTATATACTTAAAATATTGAAAAAATACACTATGTTGATGTATTTAATAAATTGAAAATATTATTTTTTTGAAATAAATATTTACTACTTAGTTAATTGGCGTTTTGAGTTACTATTATAAGAATTTTCTATGATCTATTTTATAAAAAAAAATCAATTTCATTGGTTATGTATATTTTTCACTCTGATACTCATGCCCCAATAATTTTTGAGTAATGGTTTTCTACATTAAATTTCATTATACAGGGATATTGAATATTTAAGTACATGATTCTCAACAAAACATTTATTTGATAGAGAAAAAAGAAGAAATATGGATGAGTAGTAAAAAAAATACGCAAAATAATATTTTAAATTTTACGTTGTTGAATTAAAATATTAATATCTATTTTGTAACGAAATAGTTCATTTATATTTTCAATAGTGTTCTTTAGAGGCCCTTGATGAGAAATAAGATGAAAATGTTGGTCCAAATTCTCATTTTCATTAGGTATTAAGAGATGAGAACCATGGGTTAGTATTCTTTTGACTAGGAAGGAGTATTATCCCCACTAGATATTGGACCACATTACGTGCAAATTATGGTAGCATCAAGTTGGAAACAGATCATAAATAGGAATCATAGGTTCGTACCAAAGTATAAAAAGACAAAAATGGTTCTGAAGGAGCATGAACTGAATCAAAAGGCCATCAATGAATTTTTGAAGTTAATGCCCGCCTTCTGTCCATAACTTTCCCTAGATACCAATGTGTCATGTAATAAATATATATCAATGGTGTATTATTTATATGGTGTACTAGGCAATGGTCCTAGTTGTGGTTGGGATGATTATATTCTGGGTGATGGTGATGATGATGGGGATACTAAGGATGGTGGTAAGGATGATGATGCAGATGATGATGATGGTGATGAAGGGGATGATATTATTTGTAACGAGGGGGAGATTTAACCATTACATTTTTTATTTATATTTATGAAACATGATGTTTTATTATTGGGTGTTGTTTCCTCGACGGATTTCGGGGATGACCTCCTTGACGGGAGATTCAAACGTTCCGATCGGTTTCTAGCGGGTTTGTTCGTAGAACCGGAAACATCCAATGATTCCACATCTGTTTGGACCTACTTTCCAAAGGTAGGCGCTCATTAACTTGTGGACTGATGAGGCTTAGGAATTTGCATTGATCGAGAGGATGGGAGGTCGGACTCATCACACCTTTTTGAGGGGAATTATTGTCTACTCCGGGACTCTCTTTATAGATTTAAGTTATGTTCGTGAATCCTTATTACATTACCAAGTATAAAATGTGCTTTCCTTTAGTTTTAACAATCAATGATTAACTATGCAAGAAATTTAGAGAATCTTTTATATGTATTCGAGGTTCTTCATCAATAGAGAATCATCTATATCTGTTTAGAGATTCTTGGTCAATGGTATCCTTCAAAACATTTATATAAAAGTCTCTTGGTCATTATGATCACCGGGCTGGTTTTAAATCCACTCAGTGGGGCACTTGAAGTTTATCGTCATTCAGAAGGACATGGATTATTTCAAAGTTGGGATCGAACCCATAAATGGGCTACCTACGTATCCTTTGTTTTGGAAAAGGAATCAGAACCCACGTAGTTCGAGTAATGGAGTATGATGTTTATGATTGATGGATCAAAGAAGAATGTCATAATTACTTTTACACTCTAAGCTCACGTGAGTCATGCTCGATGTGAGAAACAAGAGGTATTGGTAAAAATTAGACAATTGTGCCATGAAAGATGCAATCATAAGAAATTGTTTGGGGCTTAGGTATGTATGACTGCCCAGATAGATGAAGGTTTAGGATTCACTTTTAGGGAGAAAATCCAGGAACAGGGTCCATAAAGGTATATGTGCTTTATGGAGATTTGAATACTCTAATCTTGGGGCTTACTCCTAAGGAGGATTCCCAAGTTAGGAGGGGACTTATGATTGGGTTTTACTCCTGAAAAGGAAACCCAAATCAAGGGTAAATTAGGACTGGTTAAGAGAAATTTAAGGGGGCTTGGGGTTTACACCTGAAAAGGAAACCCAAGATTATGACTGGGACTTACTCCTAAAAAAGGAGGCCCATGTTATGAATGAGTCTTATTCCTAAAAAGGGAGACCCAGGTTAGGGGACTTGGGGATTACTCTTAAGAAGGAAGCCCAAGATTATGACTGAGTCTTATTCCTGAAAAGGAGACCCAGGATAGGGATTAAGGTTTGGGGCTTACTCCTGAGGAGGATGCCCAAGTTTGGGAACTTTAAGAATTTGGGGCTTACTCCTAAAGAAGGATGCCCAGATTTGAAATTGGGGCTTACTCCTGAGGAGGATGCCCAAGTTAAAGGATTCTCTCATCTTAAAGGATGAGTTTGAATGAATGAACTCTCTATATTTAGTGACATAAGGATATTTAAATCACTAGGTTTTGAGAGATATTCCACAGAATTCCTTTCAGATAAGGAAGTCAAATCAAGAAATCATGCCATAAATGGCTTTGAAGAATGTCTTGAAGACTGAATCTTGAAGAGGAAAGTTGTAATGGCTTAAGAGGGGTAAAAATGGGAAAAATGGGAACCCAAAAAGGTAGGGGCGCGCAAGTCTTGGAAGGCGAGCAAGTCTTCCGTGGGCGCGAAAGTATTTGTCGCGCAGGTATACCTGCGCGACACATGGTGTACTTGCGCGATTTTCAACCAGCATTGAAAATATTAGAGCGACTCTTTTTAAACCCTTTAGAATCCTCTTGAGGTTCTTCCAGAAAAGGGACGCGCAAGTTATATTGAAGGAAATAAGTCGGCGCGCAAGTGTTGATAAGTTTCAACACTTAGGCCTTCCTTCTTCTGTTTAGATCTTCCGTTCTAGGTAAGAAATTACCTTAGAAGTATTCTGGAAGCTTTGAGAAGAGACTTGGGCGTCGGGAGCTTCAATCCGAGTTTCTGGAGAAAGATCCTCTCGAATGGGGGGCCTACAGGGTCTATTTATAGGCAGGAGAAGACCCCGGGCGGTTACCACTTTAGGTCGTGCAAGTCACTTGCACGACCATAAGGCGTCGCGCAAGTAGACTTGCACGACCACTAGGTGGCGCGCAAGTGTACTTGCGCGACCATGAGGGAACTTGCGCGACCTATGGGAAATGTTCTCCTTGCTCATCCCTTTTTCGATTTTTGATGTTTTCTTCAAAGGATGAATCACATTGGACTCAGATATTCCCCTTTTCTGATTTTTAGATTCTGTGACGAAAGGAGTGTCAACAAAAGTCCCCCCTCAGAGTTGGATCCAGAGAGAAATGAGGATTTGACTCTGAGGAAATTGAATCCATCCAAAAGAAAAGGGGGCGTGCAAGACTTTAGGGCACAGAGGGCAGTGCGCAAGTGTGCTGGAACTTGACTTTTATTCAGAGTTCCTTTGTCTTTTGTGGGCAGTTTAAAGTCATGCATTCCGGACATAAAGGGGCTAATGTTTAAGGTCGAAATAGCTTTGATCCAAATGGATTAAAATTGATTCAATTCCTTGAAAATTTATCTGAAAACATATTACCATACTCAAGTATGAGAGAAAATATGTAAACTATGGATAAAGAATATTTGAATCTGAGGAATGATATGAAAAAGAGATAAAAGGAATTAGAAGAAGTAGTTTCCAAGAATGAAGTTACTATTATTTGACAAAAACCCGTTAGGGGGTTGAAATATGCAGGGCCACCTATGGGCATTGACTGCATGGTCAAATAAATAGTATCTTTCAGCTGACAAGTCTGTTATGTGGACTGTTTATGCAAGGCCACCTATGGGCACGTGCTGCATAGTTAGGCAAAAGAACTCCCGGAAATTTACTTTCCTAGTGGAGAAAAGCCAGTGAAAGTTTATGGAGATTCAAATTTTCTAAAGTATAGAGTTTGTTGTATGGAAAGAGTTACTTGAATATGGAGAAGATATTTCCAAACAATAATATCGAAGAACTGGATGAATATCACTCCTACGAAGGTCTGACCCAAACGTAGGGAAGAAGAATAAACCATAGACTTGAATACTTTCAGATCATGAAAAAGGATATGGGACAAATATGTTAAGGATGACTATTTTTTGCGGATCCCTACATACTGTCGTTTAAGACAAATAAGGAAAAAAGAGGCATTCTTCCCAAGAATGAAGTTACTATTATTTAACAAAACCCGTTAGGGGGTTGAAATATGCAGGGCCACCTAAGGGCATTTGCTGCATGGTCAAATAAATAGCATCTTTTAGCTGACAATTCTGTTATGTGGACTGTTTATGCAAGGCCACCTATGGGCACGTGCTGCATAGTCAGGCAAAAGAATTCCCAGAAGTTTGACATTTTTGTGATTAGAAGTCATGAAAAGGGTTATGAAGATCTGAAAATATTTAAGGTTAGGATTATAACACATAAAGATGGGTATTTTCCAATGTATATAGAGATACATAGGTCAATGAAAACCATAATCATGTTGTGGCTGGGTCCGGAATTGAAATTTTGGACTTCACTATGTATCTCATAAGAATGAGAATCAAGCCATACGTAGTTCTTGAAATGTAGTTTAACGTCGTGCAGGACGAAAGAATGAGTGATCTTAGTTTAGGGTCATAGAATTCGGACCATAATAATGAATACACAGTGTGTGTTTTCATGAGGACTTTTCAGCCAAGGGACTGAAAGTGAAATTTGGGGTTAGGCCCAAAAGACTTGGGACTGGATTCGAGGGACACTCGAATGTTCCTACATATCCCATAAGGATGGTAATCAAGTCCACATAGTTCTATAACTACCCTTTGTACAAATTTGGTTCGTACATGTGAAGGGTGAAAGGGGACTTTAGTGAAATGATGGTTTAACCTAAGATAAAAAGTTTAGGCATTACCATGTATGCATGTAGTCTTTTCAAAATGAAAACCATGATTGAAAAATCAATGTCAATAATAGTTCTCTCTCAAATGAGGAAATCAAAGAATATTGTAGTTTATTGTCGTACCAGACAAAAGTGTTGTATAGTTTAACGTCATATAACAAGGATGGAAGTGAATCAATGTAAAGATATTGATTCCAGGGGCGGTTTCACAAATCAACATCATATGAGATGGTGGTGAACCGATGTGAAAAGATTGTTTTTGGGCTTGAACCCTGGGAGGTTGCCTACATACCCAGCCTGGAGGGAAAGGATCAAAGTCCGTGTAGTTCAATTAAAGAATGAATTAATGATCAAGTTGTTCTTGTGGACAATGATCTAAATAAAAAATGTTGTTGGGACTTATACATGGTTAGTGGCCCAAAGGGAGTGTTATGGTTGTTGTTCGCTCTAAGATCACGTGATTCATACTTGGTGTGAGAAACAAGAGGTAATAGCAGCCTTAACGATGCATAGTTTAATGTCATGTAGGACATAAAAAAGGGACTATGCAGTTTAAAGTCTTACAGTTAGGACTATTGGTGCTGCACAATTTAGTGTCATGTAGTAGGGACAAAATAACAATTTAATGTCATGTAGGACATATCAAGGACTTTCTGTACAGTTTAGCGTCATGTAGTTAGGACGATGGGGACAAAATAGTTTAACGTCATATTGGACGAAAGGGGGACTGTGCAGTTTAATGTCATGCAGTAAGGACAAAAGAGTGTACCATTTTAACGTCATGTCGGACGAAACTGCGAATAGTTTAAGGTCATATGCATGGACTGTGAATGGTGCAGTTTAATGTCATACTGGACTTTTGAGATTATATAGTTTAACGTCTTTCCGGACGTGAGGGACTTTTATACAGTTTAGCGTCATGTAGTTAGGACGTCACAGTTTAACGTCTTGCTAGACATAAAGGATTTGCAAATAGTTTATGGTCATATACATGGACCAGGGATGATGCAGTTTAAGGTCATGCTGGACGGTTTAGGGAAATTTTTCACAGTTTAATGTCGTGTGGGACGAAGTTGCAGTTTAAAGTCATACTAGACCATTGCTGTACAGTTTAAAGTCATGTAGCTAGGACTATGGTGAACCAATATGAGAATATCAGTTCTGGGGACTTTTTACAGTTTATCGTCATGTTGGACGATGAAAAGTTCCACACAATTTAATGTCATGTTGCTAGGACACAATATAGTTTAATGTCATTTCGGACAAAATATAGTTTAATGTCATCTCAGACAAAATATGGAACTTCTGTACAGTTTAATGTCATGTAGATAGGACATAATACAGTTTAGTGTCATGTAGGACATAATATAGGGACTATGCAGTTTAAAGTCTTGCAGTTAGGACTATTGGTGCTGCACAGTTTAGTGTCATGTAGCAGGGACAATACCATGAACCAATGTGATTGTTTTGGATCTGGGAACAATATTTTTTGTTTATACAAAATACTTCTTTAGAAATCTGGCATTAGTTGGAGTCGTAATGTGTTCTCCATCCATTGAGATTAGAGAATATGCTCCATTGGAGTAGACCTTATGTATTGAATAAGGTCCTTCCCATTTTGGTTCAAGCTTGGGAGGCTTCTTTCCTGGTATCATTGGTGCTCTGAGAACCAATACCAATTCTCCCTGAATGAATGAACGAAGACGAACTTTTTTGTTAAAAGCTCGTGCTATTCGATTCTGATAGATTTCCAAGTGGTGCAAAGTGCACAATCTTTTCTCATCTAACTGTTCCAATTCATTCAACCGCTTTTGGGATTGCTCATCTATAGATAACTGATCACAAATGGCTATTCTGAGTGAGGTCAATTGAACTTCAATTGGCAAGACTGCTTCTATTCCATATACCAATGAATATGGAGTTGACCGCGTTGCATTGCGAGTGGTAGTCCGATAAGCCCATAAAGCATGAAAGAGTTTATCAGGCCATGAACTCTTATCTTTATCCACCATATTTTGCAGTATATTTGAAAGAGTCTTGTTGAAGGCCTCTATCTGGCCATTAGCCGCTGCATGATATCGAGATGAATGGTTGGACTTAATGTTGTATTCTTGATACAATTTCTTTACCTTAGAAGAACAGAAGTTGGTGCCGTTGTCCGTCAATATGGTATGAGGGACACCAAATCTAGTAATGATGTTAGACTTGATGAAGTTAACAATGCATTTAGAACTGACTTCTTTGAGAGGTACTGCCTCTAACCATTTGGAAAAGAAATCAGTAGCAGTAAGAATGTACTTAAACTGCTTGGCCGTAGCTGAAGGGTAAGGTCCCACCACATCCATTCCCCATGTGGAAAATGGCCATGAGTATTTAGCTGTATGAAGCAACTCTGGAGGTTTATGAATGAAGTTGGCATATACTTGGCATGAACGACACTTCTTTGTGAAATAAACACAATCTTGTATCATTGAAGGCCAAAAGTATCCAAGCCTTCGAATTTGATCAGACAGTCTATGTCCAGACTGGTGGGCACCACAGACTCCTGCATGCACTTCTTTTATGACAGCCATTGTCTCTTCACCATCAATACATCTGAAGAGAACTCCATCAAAACCACGTTTGTAAAGAATTTTCTCGAGGTGCTTTGGGCTATCATAAAGAGTAAAATTGACCACACGTCGCCAAATTTGTTCTTTCTCGGCTCTATAAGGTGGAAGTGTTCCATTTTGAAGGTATTCCCTGACAGGTGACATCCATCCTGTAGTATGACCATACGGTTCAAGAATGGGACTAATTTCATTAATTTCCTCTGTTCTGACTTGAACATAAGGTGAAATTGCACGACGGTGGGAAATACAGATGGTTGTCTCGTCCCAATTTGGATCTGCTAAAGCTGTGGCTATATTAGCCAGTGCATCAGCTTGAGCATTTTGTGATCTTGGGACATAAGAAAATGTCGATTCTGAAGGGAATTCCGACATTAACTCTCTGACGTAATCATACAAAGGGATTAATTCTTCTTTTCTGATGTCATAATCCCCATTGACTTGTTTGATTACCAGGTCTGAATCACCTTTCACCTTTAAGTGATTCACTTGTGCTTGAAGCGCTAACTCCAAGCTTGTAATGAGAGCTTGGTATTCAACTTCATTATTGGTACCACCTTCCCACAACAAAAAAGAATAAGGTAACACTGCCTTATCTGGAGAAATGAGCACAATTCCTAAACCAACTTTGTTGAATTTAGGATTTTCCATTTTCTTCCCTGTTGGACTTCTAGAAGCACCATCAAAATACATTTCCCATGTTTGAGGACTCTCTTGAATAGAGAATACTTCCTCATCAGGGAGTTCGATATCTGAATACGTGTCTTCCACTGAAGGATGTTCAGCCAGGAAATCAGGCAGAGCTTGGCCCTTAATTGCCTTTTGAGACACATACTGAATGTCGAACTGCTGTAGAATAACCGCCCACCTTGCCAGACGTCCTGTAAGTATTGGACGACTAAGGATGAATTTGAGCGGATTATTACGAGATACCAATTGGACCTCATGATGTTGCAGGTAGTGTCTCAGTTTCTGAACTGCAAAGATTAATGCTAGGCAGCACTTTTCAATACTTGAATACCGGGTTTCTGCTTCAAGCATAGTTCTACTGAGATAGTAGAGACTATTTTCATTCCCAGTATCATTCTTTTGAGCGAGAAAGGCACCCAATGATCGCTCTAAAGCTGTCACATAGAGGATAAGAGGTCTACCCTCAACAGGTGGCATGAGTACTGGTGGACTCAAGAGGTATTTCTTGGAACATCAAATGCTTCTTGACATTCTTCAGTCCACTGGTAAGTGACTCCTTTCTTCAATAATTTGGTAAAGGGTAAACTTTTGCCTGCCAAATTGGCGATGAAACGCCGAATATAGGCTAAGTTTCCTTGAAGTCCTCTTAATTCTTTCAAATTATGAGGAGGTGGCATACCAAGGATTGATTTGGTCTTCTCAGGATCGACTTCAATACCATGATGGCGTACAACAAAGCCGAGGAATTTTCCTGAGGTTACCCCAAAAGCACATTTTAAGGGGTTCATCTTCAAATTATGTTGTCGAAGATTGTGGAATATGACTTCCAAATCAGCCAAGTGATTAGAACGTTGTTTGGATTTAACCACCAAATCATCTACATAGCATTCAACAAACTTCCCTAAAGAGATTTGAAGATACGATGCATGGTGCGTTGATATGTCGCACCTGCATTCTTTAAACCAAAGGGCATCACCCGGTAACAAAACACACCTTGAGGAGCTCTGAAGGCTGTATATTTCTCATCTTCTAGGGCCATTCGGATATGATTATATCTAGAATATCCATCCATGAACGAAAGTACTTCATAGCCAGTCGTCGCATCAATTAAGAGTTCTGTAATCGGAACTGGGAAATCATCTTTAGGACAATACCGATTAAGATCTCTGAAATCGATGTAAACCCTAATTTGTCCGTTCTTCTTCTTTACAGGGACAATATTATCCAACCACTTGGGATATTGAACTTCTTTGACGAAGTTAGCTTTGATCAGCTTATCCACTTCATCTTCAATTTTGGAAGCATAGGTTGGGTGTGTTCTTCTCACGGCTTGCTTGAATCCTCGATGTTATTTTGGAAAACCCAAATGATGGGTGCCAACATCAGGATCAAGGCCAGGCATCTCTGTATAATTCCAAGCAAAAATATATTTATTTTGCTTTAGAAAAGAAATATACATCTCTTTCTCTTCAAGGGTCATGGCCGCACTAATTAAAGTGGGGCGTGGATCTTTCTCTGTACCCAGATTTACTTCTCTGAGTTCATCCACAATGGTAGAGATACCCTCTTCAAATGCTGGAGGAGCATCTATAAGATCTTCCTCTTCCTCTTCATCATGTGTTATTTCTTCCATTTCTACTTGCAAAGTAGATGAAAAAATGAAATTCTCATGATCATAAGAGATGTCAAAATTTTCACATTTTGAAGAAGAAGCTTCCATTTCTGACCCTATTGATGATAACGGGTCTTCTTTGGGAAATAAAGAGGGGATGATGGATTGAGAATCAAAATCATTATTCACCTCTGGTGTTGCTATAACTTCTTCTGGCCTGATTAGCGAAGTATAGACTTGTTGGATTTCAGCAGACGAAATGAAAACGTCACCACTTATGCTTTCATCACTGCTTGGTAAGTTACCAATTTCTCCTATGTTTCTGGCTCGATTGCCGTAATTGACATTATGGATCTTTCCATAAGAGTATTTTGATTTGGGCCTATTTTGTCAATTTGACTGATAGGTAACACATAATCTGTACTCACATGTGAAAATGGATTTATTGGAATTTTCTCCAAACCATATGGAGCATTAACTTTGGTAATTTCCTTCATTGTAGATTTTTCTCTTCCCTTCATGTGATAAAATTCCGCCTCAATGTATTGAGACTCACATGTCTTGAATGGGGCCTTATCATCATACAATGTTCCAACTTGACCATCAAAACAGTATTTGAGACATTGATGGTATGATGAAGGAATAGCTGCATGCTGATGTAGCCAGGGTCTTCCAAGCAAGATATTGAAATCTGAGTCTTGATCAACAATCATGAAATCCGAATTAGAAATAAGATCTCCAAACTGAGTTCTGAGTGTAACTTCTCCCAGCGGTTCTTGTTCATTTTTATCATATCCTTGCAACATCATGGTAGAAGGAGATAAATCAGATTCCGTGTGGCCCAATCGACGAAGTGTACGAATGGGCGTGAGGTTGACTCCTGAACCATTTTCAATGAAAGCTCTTCGAATATCTACACCATTGACTTTTCCAGATAAGTACAAAGGTTTTATGTGCCCATGCACAACATCATCTTCATCTTTATCAGTAAAAGATATCACTGCATGCCATTTTGCAGGATTATTCTCTATGTGATAGATTTCAGCTGCAGCAATTTCAGCTTCAAAATCATGAGGACTTGACAAAGCTTCGATGAGTGCTTCCCGAAGATCTTTTGACAGATTCAAAGCATCCAAAATTGATAACTTGGCTGGTACTTGGGCCAAGTGTTTCAATATATCATACTTTTGATCTAGAGGTCTGTGTTTCCCAATAGGAATATGCGGTTTAGCAGGTACCTTGGAAGCAGATGCTTTGGAAGCTGATGCATCTTGTATTGAAGTTGGAAACATCCTTGGTTTTGGAAGATTAGACCGATTAGATCCATTTACTTGCTGAGATAAAGAAGATGGAACCATTAATCGGTCTTCCAAAATAACTGTGCCAAAACTGAGTTGGCCATTGGCAGAAGAACTTCCTTGTTCTTTTTGAGCTCGCTGAAGGGCTCTACCACGAGTTTCTGCTGCATATACAGTGCTAGCAGGGGTAAAATTAGAGTAGTGGCTTTGGAAAGATCCACTTCTTCCCCTATATCCTGAACCTCTAGAACCTCTTCGGATTCCCTTGTTTGATACAGGGAATTCGGGCTCATCAAAAATGGAATATGAATCTGTTAAATTGAATCATATTAACAGAACCAAAGATTAAATCTTCGTCTGATAAAGACTCTGCCTGGTTAGCCTGTTTAGGCTGTGCCGTTTGATGGGGCGGTGCCCGTGGCTTTGAAGTAGATGGCATGAAATCTGCCAGAGTCAAAGACAATTTAGGCTTTGATACATACTCATCTTCTCTTGATTCCTCTTTCTTCTTTGAATTGCACTGCCCTTTTGAGGATTTGTCTTTTGATGGAGGCTTTACTGCAGTTTTTGTAGGAGACACAATTGGCTTCTTCAATTGTGTTCGCAAAATGGAATGGGTCCGATTGATTGTCTTTCTGACCATCCAATCAGCATATTTTTTCGCAGTTTTGCTTTTGACTTCCTGCCACTCGCCTCCTTCCTCTGGATCTGTAGCGGTAATACACGCTACATGAGCTGAAGAACCCTTCAATTTGACTTGTCCCAAGTCGACCATATTTTGCAGGAGTTCTTTAAAGACAAAACACTCCTGGATGGGATGCCTCAACATTTGATGAAAGGAACAATAATTGGGACGGTCTTCATCTCCTTCCTTGTTTGGCCTCTTCGGCACTGGTAATTGAACCAAATTATTTTCCAGAGCTGAAATGAAGTAACCAGGAACTTGCTCACTTCGGAAAGAGTATGTTTTACTCTTCATATCCTCAAATTGTTTTCGTCGTTGATCTCTTTGATCATTTGGACGAAACGGCCTTTGTTGTTGGCGTTCAGGAGGTGGAGTCCTTCGAGAAGATGAAGGTTTTGAAGTAGATATAGGTACAGGTGCTTGTTTAAGCATAACTGTAGCAGTTTCTGCTTTACTCATTCTTCTTCCTGGAGCTGATGGAATTATACGAGATTTAACCTTAGCCTATATAAGGGAATCTTTAATCTGCTGAGCGATTGAAGTAAGGTCTCGAAACCCTCCTGTGTATTTCACAGGGATCAATGGCGTGCGTAATTCGTCACACAAATTTGCCACACAGATTGGCAACAATTCCTCCTGAGGGAGTGCTAAACTCAGGGAATACGTTAATCCCTTCCAACGAGCAATGAAATCAGAGACTCTTTCATTCTCCCTTTGCTTGAAGTTTGTAAGATCGAAAACTATCGTTTTTGGCAAAGTTGAGCTAAACTGAAGAAGGAATTTTTGACGAAGATCCTCCCATCCGATGACTGACCGGGATTGCAAGCTTGTATACCAGACAAAAGCTGGTCCTTGCAAGGTTCGCACGAAGCATCTGAGTTTCACTGCTTCTTGCTGCTCTGGAGTTCCCATCATAGGATCACAACAAGACACGTAATGCGTCAAATGTTGTTCAGGGTCGCCTGATCCATTGAAAGTAGGGAAAACAGGGTTTCCAAAACTGGATGGAGGAGAAATTGAATCTACCCATTCAGGGTAAACTTTCTTTTCAGGTTGAACTTGCGCCCGTTTTCCTTCCATAGTTTCTAACCGAGCTATTAATGACTCAATAGTAGTTATTAACTTTTGAGAAACATCAGGTTGAACTTGGTTTTGAGTAGGTGCAATAAATGGAGCTTGGACAGACGTGGTGGTTGGTGCTGCAACTGATGGTAGTGCTGCCAACCGTTGTTGCGTTTGACCCGTAGGATTATACCTCTGAGGGTGTACTGATAAAGGAGGATATTCCTGATCCATCTCAATAGTTACAACAAATTCCTTCGGCTGTCGGACTTCAGCATTCTTAAGAAGAAGACTACTTTGAAGTAGTTCTGCATTCAACCTTCTTAATTCTTTCATTTCTTCCTCCTGTTGTGAAAACCTTTGCTCTAATGAGAGCGATTGACCTCCTTCAGAGGAAGGGTGAGAAGTAACCTGATTCTTTCCTTTCCCCTTATTGGATCCTTTTCGGAGAGGGGGAAGTGGGTTACTTGAAGGAATACCCAGATTTTGGGTAAGCCTTTGATTACGTGTGCGCACACCTTCTTCATTTAAGTCTGTGTGCGCAAATTCTTGAGCAGGAACCTCTTCGTCTGATTCCTCTGATTGAGCCTCATTTGGTGAATCAGCAGCAACGGCATTAGTGACATTAATGGATGCATATTGCATGGACTCCTTTCTATCAGCATTTCTGTGATATTGTCTTCTTCTATGTCCATGATGAAACATGGCATTTCGTTGACTTGATCCCTCAGGAACTTCTTGGAGAACCGTCACTTGGAGAGAATCTCCTGATAGCTTGGCTCTTCGTTCCTCTTGAGGCTTATTTCCTAATCGAGTGAATACTGAATTTCTCTGAGGGAGGGATTGAGGATTTAAAAAAGTCCCCAGTCCGGTGGATTGGGGATGTTCCTGCTGCTTCCGCTCAACTCCACGAATCCCATTTGTTGACTCTGAGGGTTGGGTTAGAGAAGTCCCCAGTCTGGAAAGCTGGGGTGTCTCTTGACATGCTATGTCTGAGATCCTCTTAAAATATCTCTTGATCTTGCGAATCTTAGTTCGGAAATTAGCTGGATGCATTAACCTGTATCCACTTTTATCACCTGGTTCAACAGATCATTGGATGATTTCCGAAACTTCTGTCATTTGATGACGTGTTTGCTCCAGACGAGAGGCTTGTGCAATATTCTCGCCTGCTCGATGTAGGAGCAATTCAACAACTTGTTCTCTATATACTTGATTTTGAGAGGAACTAGTTGAAGCCTATTCTTGAGCAAGCTTTTGATTATGAACAAAGCCCATTGACTGTGGCCGGCCATGGGCAATAACATTTCATGAGACCATTTTCGGCGGGCTTTGCTGACCGGAAAGCACTGTGAAATGTAGTGCTCCGTGAACACCCCATCCTCTGATATGAACATCAGATGGAGCATTGGCAATTAACTGACGCAATTTTCTTAGTGCGCCAAGGCATGAACGTTGAAGGGTTCTTTGTTGCTTTTCAGCCTTCGGATACCGAGAGACTGATAGAGATGCCAAATCAATCTGGCGTTGTAACCCTTCTATTATCTTAATATGATTTTCATAATCACCGTAAGATAATATTTTCTTCTTCAATTGACAAAGAGTCTTCCATATGTTGAGACGAATATCATGGGTTCCATCATCCGTCAACATCTTTGGAATGTCGTACTGGGAGTCAGCCAAAGGCCAAAACATGACTGGTACTTCACCTTTTTCCAGTTTTTTCCTCATGTTCAGCATTTCCTCTTTATCATTAAATGAAGATTCTTCTACCTGTTTGGACCAGAGTTGGTTTTTCCTTGTTGCTTCATCGGATTCAACAAGATTAGTAGAGATATCACTATTCATGTTGGAAGATGAATGACCCAGGGATGGTTCGGAGAATAACCTGAACCCCAGGCTATCTTCTGATGGAGAAAGAGTTTCACCTGCCGATAGTAAAGCATCAGACATGACTGGTTTTACGTTTGCAAGTGCCTCGAGATAGGAGGGCTTTCTCGTCACTACATTGCCTTCTGAAGAATTTTCGAGACAACGTGGATCACTACTGTGGAGAGGACTTTCGCAGCGAAGTTCATCACCATGAGGAGGACCGTCATGATGGGTTACAACAAAAGATGAAATCTCTTGCTCCTTGGTCTTCTGACCACACAGAGGGTTCTTGTGGCTCTCATCTGAAGAAGAAACTTCAAGATTGACCGAACTTTCATGAAGCAAGCCTTCATGAGGAAGTGTCTGTTGAAGACCTTCAAAATTAATGTTCTCGTTATTGAGAACTGAGGGAGTAGAATCTTGAATTCCGACAGATAAATGTCTGAGGGCTTCAAGAACTCCAGCATCGAGCAAGGCCTTGTTGCAGATTGGCCTTTGATCTCCTGACTGTGCTGGGTGGATCTTTTTCTTAGATGCCTTCTTACTCACTTTAGAAACCACTTGTTGACGAAAGTGGTTACTCTGAGCAGGTGTATGTGCCTGATCAGGTAAGATGGTCAGGTTAGGCTGACGATCTCCACTCAAATCAGGTGTATGTGCCTGACTTGGTTGTCCGTTTGATATAAGGGAGTATGCCCCATAACCCTCTTGGACTGGAACAGATGTGTGTGTCTGTTCCGGAGTGAATCGTTGATGTGTCACTCCACTACTAGGGATAGATTTATGTGTCTATCCCTGTGATGATGCTGAAGCTGTTATGATATCCTGGCAAGCATCCAGAATATGAGCAGGAATTTGCTTCTGCTCTTTCACCATTGACAAAATATGTTTGGTGACTTCAGCCGTCGGAACGGGGATATACGTCCATTCCGGTCTTGGAGTAGGTGTATGTGCCTGCTCCTGTCCTCCTTTTCCTGTCAGTGAATCCTGACAGTACTCAAGTGTGGAGGCAGAGAGTTGAGTCTGCCTCCTGTTTGTCGTCGGGACTTTCCGACTGACTTTTCCGTGCGCTACCAAGCGAGACTGTTGGTAGGATTGATTAGTATTAGTAGGTGTATGTGCCTGCTGATTACACTTCGCCAAACGCGGTTGATGAGATCCATCATATGTAGTCAGACGAGCCTGCTGACTAACTGGTGATGTATAAGAAGGTGTATGTTCCTGCCTATAGTACTCCGCCGGAATTGCCTGGCGGGATTGGCTTGATGCTGCCAGACGAGTCTGCTGGACATCAGAATTAAAACGGGCAGGTGTGTGTGCCTGCTCGTTGTTTTCCACCAAGTTAGGTTGGTGGACTTCTCCGGAGATGGCAGGGATGACAACCTTCCCATTGTTCACCAGATTCCGTCTCTGGCGGTTCATCTTGCCTGCTCGGGTTCGGGGAACCTGAGCTGAATGCCTGGAGTCGGTACCCTCATCATGTTGAGGGCGCACTACCGCACGAGTCTGGCGGCGATTGTTGATGGGAGCCCTTGAGAAGGAATCCTGTCTTTTTGAATTAAGGTCCTGCGGGACCTGCTCATTCACTTCCTCAGAGTAAGGGAGTGAATGGAAATTGCGTTCTGGGGATAACGACCCGAAACGGTTAGAGACGGTAGTCAGCACTGCCTGCTTCTTGATCGCTGGCCGCCGTTGTTCGGACGACCAGGTAGAGTTGTTAACTTGGAGGGCTTGACGAGCGGCCTCCAGAGTTGGGATAGTACCGTTGAGACAGTACTCCTTAACCAGTGCATTAGAAACCCAACGTTGAAGATGCTGAGTTGGTGATGTCATCCTAAGAGCGGATGACGTTCCAGCAGGAGTAGCAGCATTGGTTTTCACAGCAGCAGATCTCACAGTAGAGGTGTTCACAGCAGCAGTATTCACAGGGGTGAATTTAAGGAAATCCATTTTGCAGAAGATCTTGAGAAAAGAGTGCCTGTTCCATATAACAGACATAATCAAGATGAATTCGGCCACTGCATCTTTTGGATGATCACATGTCAATGATTGCTTTGTTGGCCCAAGGGGCCTAACAAATAAGAAGAACATCACTTTAACATGGTTAAGGATTCACGTTGGGTTCACTATTTTTGTTTCCTCGACGGATTTCGGGGATGACCTCCTTGACAGGAGATTCAAACGTTCCGATCGGTTTCTAGCGGGTTTGTTCGTAGAACCGGAAACATCCAATGATTCCACATCTGTTTGGACCTACTTTCCAAAGGTAGGCGCTCATTAACTTGTGGACTGATGAGGCTTAGGAATTTGCATTGGTCGAGAGGATGGGAGGTCGGACTCATCACACCTTTTTGAGGGGAATTATTGTCTACTCCGGGACTCTCTTTATAGATTTAAGTTATGTTCGTGAATCCTTATTACATTACCAAGTATAAAATGTGCTTTCCTTTAGTTTTAACAATCAATGATTAAATATGCAAGAAATTTAGAGAATCTTTTATATGTATTCGAGGTTCTTCATCAATAGAGAATCATCTATATCTGTTTAGAGATTCTTGGTCAATGGTATCCTTCAAAACATTTATATAAAAGTCTCTTGGTCATTATGATGACCAGGCTGGTTTTAAAGCCACTCAGTGGGGCACTTGAAGTTTATCGTCATTCAGAAGGACAAGGATTATTTCAATGTTGGGATCGAACCCATACATGGGCTACCTACGTATCCTTTGTTTTGGAAAAGGAATCAGAACCCACGTAGTTCGAGTAATGGAGTATGATGTTTATGATTGATGGCTCAAAGAAGAATGTCATAATTACTTTTACAATCTAAGCTCACGTGAGTCATTCTCGGTGTGAGAAACAAGAGGTATTGGTAAAAATTAGACAATTGTGCCATGAAAGATGCAATCATAAGAAATTGTTTGGGGCTTAGGTATGTATGACTGCCCAGATAGATGAAGGTTTAGGATTCACTTTTAGGGAGAAAATCCAGGAATAGGGTCCATAAAGGTATATGTGCTTTATGGAGATTTGAATACTCTAATCTTGGGGCTTACTCCTAAGGAGGATGACCAAGTTAGGAGGGGACTTATGATTGGGTTTTACTCCTGAAAAGGAAACCCAAATCAAGGGTAAATTAGGACTGGTTAAGAGAAATTTAAGGGGGCTTGGGGTTTACTCCTGAAAAGGAAACCCAAGATTATGACTGGGACTTACTCCTAAGAAAGGAGGACCAGGTTATGACTGAGTCTTATTCCTAAAAAGGGAGACCCAGGTTAGGGGACTTGGGGCTTACTCCTAAGAAGGAAGCCCAAGATTATGACTGAGTCTTATCCCTGAAAAGGAGACCCAGGTTAGGGATTAAGGTTTGGGGCTTACTCCTGAGGTGGATGCCCAAGTTTGGGAACTTTAAGAATTTGGGGCTTACTCCTAAAGAAGGATGCCCAGATTTGAAATTGGGGCTTACTCCTGAGGAGGATGCCCAAGTTAAAGGATTCTCTCATCTTAAAGGATGAGGTTGAATGAATTAACTCTCTATATTTAGTGACATAAGGATATTTAAATCACTAGGTTTTGAGAGATATTCCACAGAATTCCTTTCAGATAAGGAAGCCAAATCAAGAAATCATGCCATAAATGGCTTTGAAGAGTGTCTTGAAGACTGAATCTTGAAGAGGAAAGGTGTAATGGATTAAGAGGGGTAAAAATGGGCAAAATGGGCACCCAAAAAGGTAGGGGCGTGCAAGTCTTGGAAGGCGCGCAAGTCTTCCGTGGGTGCGCAAGTATTTGTCGCGCAGGTATACCAGCGCGACACATGGTGTACTTGCGCGATTTTCAACCAGCATTGAAAATATTTGAGCGACTCTTTTTAAACCCTTTAGAATCCTCTTGAGGTTCTTCCAGAAAAGGGATGCGCAAGTTATATTGAAGGAAATAAGTCGGCGCGCAAGTGTTGATAAGTTTCAACACTTAGGCGTTCCTTCTTCTCTTTAGATCTTCCGTTCTAGGTAAGAAATTACCTTAGAAGTATTCTGGAAGCTTTGAGAAGAGACTTGGGCATCGGGAGCTTCAATCCGAGTTTCTGGAGAAATATCCTCTCGAATGGGGGGCCCACAGGGTCTATTTATAGGCATGAGAAGACCCCGGGCGGTTACCGGGTGGTTACCACTTTAGGTCGTGCAAGTCACTTGCACGACCATAAGGCGTCGCGCAAGTAGACTTGCACGACCACTAGGTGGCGTGCAAGTGAACTTGCGCGACCATGAGGGAACTTGCGCGACCTATGGGCAATGTTCTCCTTGCTCATCCCTTTGTCGATTTTTGATGTTTTCTTCAAAGGATGAATCACATTGGACTCAGATATTCCCCTTTTCCAATTTTTAGATTCTGTGAAGAAAGGAGTGTCAATAGGTGTGAATTAACATATGCGATTTTTTTAAATTGTGTTATCACTAGTTGAATGAATTAATTAGTTCTTGGAATTTTTTATATTGGCTAGAAGTGGTTTGTGATTTAGTGTTTTTAGGTGAAGGTGTTCAATGACGTATGATGGAATTTTTTCATTGTGGGATGCTTAAAGTGTTTTATTGAATCATGTATAATGTATTATAGTGTTTTTATAGTTTATGTTTTAGTTTTATTAATTTTGTGTATAATATTGTATTGTCTTCGTAGGTGCTACTGGTTTGGGCCAAGGTGGTGGGGTGGGGGGGGGGGGGCTGCTTTACGGGAAGCTAGGAGGACACTATACCAATTGTTTTCAAACCATCAGTATATTTTAAATATTTTTACCTATATAAATGTATTCAAATCCATTTTTATAGGTCTATAAAAAATATTTTAGAAACACTTTTGTAAGCGTTTAATTTATTATGGATGATACAAACAGTTTATTGAAAAATATTGGTATAGGTCTATACCCATGACCAAACTCCCAACAGTTTGGAGGGACATTGTTATAAAATATATGAATGGTTATCCAACCTATACCAATGGTTTAAAACCAATTTTATAGACTCTCTTTCCAACAGTGATCTAGAAATTAGAATACTAATAACCTCAACCACTATATCGAGTCTCTCTCCAACCATGGTTCTGGTAACCTCAAGATCTTCCTTCCAAACAATGCACATGTGAAAAACAACACTATAAGAACATGCATGAAAGAACAAAACAAACATAGTGTAAACATGGATAAAGTTGTTTATATAATATTTTCTACATATATTTTTTAAAAAATACAAATATTCCATTCATCAAAAAAAGAGTAAAACTGTGTTAAAAGGACAATCAAATTATAACAATCCTAGTCAGACTAAAAGAAGAAGTCTCCCTAATTCCATGTTCTTGTAATTTCATTATCCAATTTTTCTACTTTTTGTCTCCATACTTTGGTCATTAAACATCTTCCTTAAGTACGTTTTTCCTTTGGAACATAGATACACCTAGGGGAACTCCTTCTAAAGCCTTTGAAGCATTGTGTTAGGCCCTATTAGTTATCTTTTAGCGATCATTCAATTTACATGGAACATACAGCCCAACCCCCATTATATTTTAGGACCATCTAGTCATATAGTCCAAACCACCATCCAACATCCATACATAACCTTCAATTTTCATTTGAAACCTATGTTTCACCACACTATTCATTTATTTGACTTTTTTTCTCTCAATGAAAAATGCACATATTCTCCACTCCACTTTAATGACTGATGAATATCCATTTTTTAAATCCTCTAGAAAATACATCCATGACCCATCATCAGATATCATGGTACTCACAAGCTTCCATAATTACATCACCAAATCTACAATTTTGTTCAACATATAAAATATATCCCTTTTTTGATTAACTCCTCCCTAAAAAACTTGAATTTATGCTCAAGTACATGAATTATGGAAATTTTCCTAGAATTATTTCACTTGAATATTTCAGTGATCCATATACTAAACTCATCCATCCAAATACTTCCCCTATACTCACCTTTAGTTGATATCAATGTCCAGTATTCTTCCATTTATATGACACTATAAGGATCATACTTAACTTCTATTCAATTGATTATTTCTACTTCTAGTGATCTTACATCCATTTCCTAAAACTATATATCCCATTATTCGCATTACACTCCTTTCACAAAATCCACGTGATTATCCCTTTTTCACTTTCAATCATCTTGGATCCCACTGGAATAATTATTCATTATATCACCATAAACATGATCATTTGTTTCATTAAAATCATGAATCTTAAATGAATTTTTCTATGGATTCTTTATACGTAAGTAGGAACCAATTTTCTATAGTAAAACATTATTAAATTACAATAAAGAAGTTTTTTTGTGAAATATGTATATGGACATACTCTTTTGGGAATCTAATTTTGATAATATATTATCTAAGATTATGTAAATTGAGATTTTTCAGGTACAATTAACTCCATCAATATCATCGAAACTACCTCCATATAGGACTTTCCAAAATCATAATGTCATCCACATGATGAAATATTATTTAAATTCTACTCAATTATACCAAATAAAATTTGATATTTCAATCCCAATACATCATTCTTTAGTTCAAACCATTTGAGAGTCCCTCCTTCATTCCAAAGGTCCTTTTTATACTTTGCTGATCATCCAATGCTCGCTGCCAGAATTCTTGAAACACATGAAAATAAAAATATTCCATGAAATTGGGGTTTATTTCCTCAAACTTCAACACAATTAAGTTGACACAGTCCATAGACATTGTTGATGATAGAGAAATACCATAATGGATCCAAACCTTTTGTAGTACCTCTGGACGATACCTATCATAAATGACAATGAAATAACCATTTGGATGTAATATCTAAACCCAAACATCTTATAACATCATTTTCATAACCTTCCAACTAACTATATCATTATTAATATTTTTGGTATAAAATATCACATGGATCAAACACATGATTCTGAAAAAATGACTTCCATTTTTTAATATACTTGTTTTGGTGGTCAAGAGCAGTCCTCTCTAAATTATGAAAACACATCCAAAATTATTCTAGAAATCCCCATTGTACTAATATCTCAGTTTTTAGAACAATATAAATTCCACCAATATCATGGTTGTTATTCATTCATTAAATTTACTTTTATGTAAAATTTATTTCTATGAGAGAAACATCTGAAAATTTATCTGGTTTTTATTCTCATGCTTGATTCCTTTTGAAGAATAAACCCTAGTAAATGGCTCCAAGGAGTGAAGTCAATACCCATGAGTTTCAATAATTGTATACATGAATCATTATTATTATACTTCTTTCACTTTCAACCCATGCACCTATGAGAAATATACCTTAGACTCCATCTTCTTGTCATGTGATCCATGAAATGATAAAACACTTTCTAAATATATAATCTTGGATATGAAAACATTTATACATGTTGCATACCCATGAATCCCCCAACATGAATTTTATAATCCCTTCATAATCACCCCTTCATTATAGTTGAATATCTTCTAGTAAAATAGGACCATAATTCCCCCCTTACAATAATATTTCTAGATAGAACCATTACATCTGAGAAATTATACAAAACATAACACCTTCTCCCACTCTAGAAATGATGACCGATAAATCATTAAAGTCATTTCAACTGAAAAACATATGATAGAAAAAACATAGAATACATTTTAATGACTCCTTATTACCTTAAAATTTTTGGAACCTTCATAATTTTTTTCTAGGAATACACCTTCTAATATGTATCAATAAAAATCAACTTAAATTTGTGACTAAATACTTCATCACTGAAAACACTTTATAAAAACATCTATCATTTTTTTCCTAAATAAAAATTATATAATAATCTTTGTTATTATACCATGACCTTACATTACAATATCCTTTATTCTGGATGGATTATATATCAAATAAAACTATAACTACTTTATAAGTAGATGAATCATTATCTTCTAAGATCTGGAACTTCCACCATTAGATAATTTGGCCATAAAAAACCCTTTCAATACTATCCTCTATAAATGTGAGATTCCAATATATAGGTAAATAATAATTTATCATTATATTTATTCATGATTTCCAATAGTATTATACCATGTTATGAATGCCCACATAATGAATATAATACATCACACAACTCATTCCAGTCAATTGTTTTTTCAGTATTCATAGAAACACCACTAGTACCACTATATATTCCTATGAAATTGTTCTGATGACATGATTCAACAAATAATCATGAGAACCTAATAGTATTCCATCAATTTCTAAATATCAACAATGATTGGAAGAACCCTTATAAGCCTTCAAACTAAGAAGGATTTTGATATTTTTCAATCCTTCTAGAATTACTATTTTTATTCCAGTAATAACCTTCCGAGTCACTGATGAACTACTCCAACAAAAACTCTTTACAAATGAACTACTATAAAAAATTAAAACCATGCTATAATACAAATTTTTGGTATCATAAATCAAAATGAGAACCTTATTTTATAATAATTGTTTGGGACAATGACATATATTCCAATAACTAAAAGTTATTTATTATGGTAATCATGTACAACATAACTATAACTGAAAAAAGACACTTACTTTGATCAGACAAAACCCAATGAATTTAATGTTTTAAATTTAGAATACTAATCACCCATCTACTATATCGATTAATCCTCAACCTTCGTGTTTGTTCAACTCATGATATTCCTTCTAAACCACACATAAGAGAAGTAGCTCATAACAAAGACAAACGTAAGTCTGAATACAAACACAGTGCATATATGAATTACATTGATCCAAAATTGTGTCCTAAATGCATGGGATACAAACAACATTTATTTAATTATTTAAAAATATAGCTAATCTATGTGAAAAGGATAATAAAAATATGATAACCTTACTCATAAAATTTAAAAATTTCAATAATTTCATATTATGATAATTTTAAACTCAATTTCTACTCATTCTGGTATTTGGCCTTTTGGTATTTGACCTCTACCTTTGGAAAATCAATATTCAACACCTGTATATTCCTAGGTGTGATCTCTTAGAAGACAACTTAGCCTTGTTTCATGAAATGCAATTTCAGTTGGGATTTAGTTCACTTTGCACCTTTGGACCAATCCTACTTATATACTTAGACCAACTAGTTATCGAGTCAACACAAGATTCCAAAATTCATGGATAAGATTTTATTTTAAATTGAAAACTCTATTTTCATATAATAATAACTTATTTAACCCCAAAATCTGGGATAATAAATCTTGTCAACTTCCATTCACAATAATGATTATTAAAGATACACCTTTACTGAATTTGGAAGTAAAACCATCCATATAATGTCATCAAAGTGCATGGAAATCAGAAGATTATTTGCTTGCATCACCAACTTTTGAATTTCATATAGCATATTAAAGTCACCACCCATGTATGATTCTCCACTTCTTATAAAAAATATCTAACTCTTAATTTAAATACATCATATGATCATCCTTATCACTACTACACTCAGAATCAATGGTGATATATTTTTTATGCACATCCATCCATCTAATTATAATTGGCTCACCATCCTAGGATCTCAATTTCTAGCATTCTTCCACTGATATAAAACATTTAGGTGCCTATACATATTCCATTCAGTGGATTATTTCTACTTTCAATGAAATTATTTCCATATCCTAATCTGAACATCCAATAGTGATAATGTACTACCTATATATTATTTCCACCAAGTTTAACATTTTATGATTTAAATTGTAGAGCTTCCAAAAGATAAGCTAGAAAATATTTCACAGAATAAACCAAAAGGAAACTGTGTTTAAATATAAAATTATTTCCTACATTGAATTTGAAGAGTAAATGTATTAATAGGATAATATTTACATGATTGGTCTTGAGAATATGAATGAAAATTTTAAGCCTAAATGGATAGGATCATTGGTTTTAAAAGTATACATAAGGTACATTTTCATAATATTTTTTCTAAATAATTGATCAATTATGTTAATTAAATCTTAATGATACTAATATTTTATACATGTTTATATATCACTATAAAATTAAGGTAAAACCATGAAAAGGAAAATTTTGTTCATTTTTTCTTATGTCACATATACACAAAAAAATCAATAACTAAAGATGAGATTTTATTAATTGACCGCAAAATAGTTGTAACATTTAAAAATAATATAATAGATGATATAATATTATTAATACTTATAGTATCAGGGTAACACATTACAATATAATCATATAAAATATTTTTATATTTTTATATTTTTCATTACCTATTCATTTTTAATTTTTTAGAAATCAATAGATTCTTATTGTTATCAATTTGGATACTCGAAAGATATATTATTAAGATTCAAAGATAAAATATCCTATAAATCAACTATGCATGACATTCCTCACAAATTTTTAATACACCATATTTAATATTTTATAACTAAACATCAAATTATATGTTTTATATTATGTTTTGATAAGTATTTTTTATGATAGAGTGATGTTTATTTATAATTAAAATTATGATATGAGGATAAAGATTACGCATAGAAATACTATAGACTTCTTCAAATAGATATTTGTTAGGGAATATATAAAAATATTTCACTATAAACAAAAATATAAAAACAAATTACTTATTTTTTCAATGTTTTTATAGTGTTTGAAGAAAATGATAATGATTATTGTTATTATATTTGTAGATTTATGAAATATATAATTTTCTATCCCCACACTAGCATATACAATGATGTATTTACAAATATAATTAAAATTTAATTTTAAAATATTTATTAACTATTTTAAATATATATTTTTATAGTAGCATCATAACTGTCGATCATTCACATATTCAAAGGAAGAAGTAGATTTTTTATGAATGAGTGGGAAGATTACATGGTTTTAGAATATTTGTAGACATTAATAAGAAGGAATTTATGATCTTGTATATATTATTCTATTTTCATAGAGTTCATGAATAATTGTTTTATCTACTTATTATTTAGATAATTTTATTATCATTTTCTATTGGAATCATGGATAAAAAAATCTTAATCGAAAGGTTTTAAATATAGTATAAATAAAATAGAATATATCGAATGTATTTTTAGTAAATTATAGTATATTTTTGTTATGAATGTTATATTGGGATACCAAGTTATTTCAAAATTTCATCATTTTCAATATTTAGGCTCATTTAATTAACTTAATGGATAAGAATTAATGTATTCATTTTAAAGTGAAATTTTCGATGAAAACACATGCCACATACTGAAAAAAATATAACACAATTAGAATGTCTTAATACATTATAACAATGTTACATTATTTACTTATTATGTGTAGAAATAAATCTCACCTCAATATGACTCAGGGGGTGTTTGGTATGACTAAAAGTTATTGTTTTCAATTTAAAAGTGATATTTTAGTTCAAAATGCACATCAAATACCCCAAAAGGAGAAAATGTGATCATATTGTCTTAATATTATAGGATAAGTGTTGATAATTAGTTTGATACATATGGGAATAAACTACAAATTAATCTAAAACACAGTGTAGATGATATGACTGAAAATTTATATTTTCAATTAAAAGTGACATTTTAGGTCAAATAAAGTGGATCATATTTAAAATCAAGAAAACATGCTAAAATTTTCATTATTCGCTTGGATAATGATTGTTTACTAATTTATGATATATAAGAATTAGTCTCAATTAAATTTTTCATATGATGAGATCCTTAATGATTAAAAGTGTGTGTTTTTATTTAAAATTTACATTTTAGTTAAAAATAAATATCACATACACAAAATCTAGAGAACAAAATCATATTTTATTGATATTTTAAGAAAAATATAAATAATTAATGTTTCGTATTTCAAAATTAAATACATGTTAATCTGACACATAGAGTTTCCAGTGTGACTAGAAGTATATATTTCCTTCATAAAGACAAATTTTATTTCCAAACATGGGTCACATACTCAGAACTATAAAATACCCACATATTTTTATGATACGTTAGAGAAATATCCAATTATTCATTTGTGACTTGTAGAAAATAAACTCAAAAAAATTCAACACAAGGAGTGTTCAGTAGGATTAAAAGTGTTTGTTTTTATTTAAAAGATACATTTTAGTTAAAAACACATATCATAAACACACATCCAAGAAAATTAAATCATATTTTCTTGATAACTTAAGAAAAAGTGAGATAATTCATTTTTTATGTTTAGGAATTAACTGTACATAATTCTTAGTCATGTTGTGGATAGTTTGATTGAATGTGTTTTTTCCATTTATATTAATATTTTAGTTAAAAATGATTTCATGACATGAACCGAAACACTGGAACCCATATTGAGTGGCAGTAATCCAATTGTTACACCCCATGCCTACATCAAATATACTAGAGGGTTGGTTAATAACATAAAACCATAATATCACACATGATGGGACTTTTTAACACAATTCACTTGTAACCAACTCACACCTCGACAAAGTGTAAAATAAAATCATAAAAATAAATAGAACTACTATGTATAAAATGCATGTGATAAATTATAGGATCTTAAAAAGAGAAGCTACTACATAACTCATAATTTTAAGGGAGAAAAATATATACTGAATAAATAAAAAGGGAAACCAACATAAATAATTGGGATGAATAGATCCTCATATAAATCCTCCTCCAAACCCAAACATCACCCACTACTGTCACCTCAGGATATCACTAAGCGCCATCAACAAAATGTACCCTATGGTCACTATAATACATAATCTTTATACAATACACCCAAGCTTTATGTCCACCAATAAAATATCTAAACCCTACATAAACTGAAAAAACCCAACATGAATGGGAAAAAATCATTGTAGGTGTGAGTATAAACATACTCCTTATATCTCCCCCAAACCATAATGAAAAATCAAATGAACAATTCAGTTAAAAACTATGGTTTATAAAAGTATCCAGAAGAAAGTAAAGGAAAAAATACATATATTATCTATAAATAGGCTTCTTGGAAATATATAGAAGTCTTAGTCAACTCAATCTAACCCATGAAGGTCTATACTACAAGAGAATCCAAGTATGATCAGAGTACTAGGGAGTTCATAAAGTATGAGGTTGATATCCTAGTTATATGTCATTAATTAAAGGAATCCAAATGGTTCCCCCATGGTCACAAGTCTTTAAGTATCTTTCCATCTTTGCATAGAGGATGAATCGATAGCTACTAAAGTATACACATCAACTTAGGAGGTTCTATACTTTGTTATCTTTAACCACCAATACGACCTCACTGTTCAATGATCCCATAGTGTCCCCTCATAGTAACCAATAATGCATCTTAGAAATGGGGTAAACGAACCCTACTATCAAAAACACCAAAGAATTATTTAATGGCGAGAAAACTGAAACATTAAGAATGGTTCCTCAGTTCATATCTTAGATATATAATAATTAGCACACAATCTAGAGAGTTCAAACTACCCAACTATAAGTCATGTCACTTCACTATATTCGTATAGATTAACAAATGACTCACTAGATATCACACAATAGACAAGGGAGGAACATACAAAATAGAGTGTAACACATGATAGATGTGTATAAAAAAACACATGACAAGAACATAACATATAGAAGAGAGGAACTTGTCCCTTGAATACTCTGATCAATGTGCCTAAACCTTTCCACCAATCATACACATATAATTCAAAAGTATACTTATTTGACCTCATGAATGGACTCAAAAGAATGATTATACCGTGAAATAGTGATTTAAGTTAAAAAATACACATAAAATGTTATTTAATTACAAGAAATAAACACCCAATAAAGGATTCATGAGGAAGGAACAAAGGAGAGACCCCAATACTTGTAGTTTTCCTGAGGTATGCCCTGTGGCATGCTTCAATGTACCATGTGTGGATTATTTTTTCACCCTAGAATAGGTGTGTGTAACCATGTTTTAGGAAAGGTAAAATTGATCAAGACCAACCCATGCTCCTCACTCGACTATAAGTTGTGCTATATCATCAGGTCTCATGGCTATGATATGGGCATACATGGTATAGTCATCTACAATAGCCTAGGCAGCCAAACAAGAGAAACTACCCAACTCAGAGATTATAATGACTTTCCCCATATCGGTGGGACTCAGGTCCCCCTATGGACTATGACACCAAAAAGGAGTTATGTTGTCCCATGAATGTGGAATCCCACATGGGTGAATTGTGTATCCACTAACCGTAGTGGGTCAAGCGGGTCTGCTGCCTCCCTAGTGACTTTGGTGGGATGATAAGTTGTGTTTCTCATGTGCACTGCCAACCGGGATGAAACTAAACCTTCCACATGATTAATTTCATAGATGATAATGACCACAAATTGGATTTTACCCCATCATGCACTGATGGTTGTGACACATATGACTCTCTATCTTGTGAACTATGAGCCATGATGGCTCCTTCCCCTATACACAAGGACCACTAGCCATGATGGTGGCTTATCCCCCTTGTTTAAACTACACTGAACAAGATGAAAGTCTGTCCTCCACATCACATGGACTAAGTATCATCACATTATACTCATTACCAAGACATTGATTTTTTTTACTTTGACCAATTTTATGGGTGGAATTCAATGTCCTCATCTAAGAAGAATCAAGAGAGAGTGTGATGAGGGTGATAATTAGAGGTAAATAGATAGAGATAATAATCCAGATGTACCTCTATCATTCAACACCACCATAAAGAAAAATATTTAATTAATTATTAAAATTGAATGATCACCAATAACATATAATGAATGAGGTCTAATGATATTAACAAAATAATGAGAAGAACGTGAAGACCAAATTACCCTCATATAAATTGAACATAATCCTAAAAGGGGAAGTAATTTGATCCCTATAATTATTTCCAATGGGTAATTACAAATAATATAACATAAGGAAATTGATAAATCCCCACCTTGATAGATAATTGTTTGTGTTAGATGATAAAATAATATTCATTTATTTGGGTAGCTTCTTCCATCAAAAATAATGTGAAGAGTATATTATTCATTTCATGTTGGTTAAATATTTCCTACACGGGGTTATCTCAAAAAAAAAGATTGGAGAGAAGTATGAAATTAATATATTAAACATTCCAGTGATCACAATTACTTTAGGGAAGAGGAAGGATTATATATTCCCCTAACCCCCACCATAACTCACAACATTAATTTAAAATAACTGAACCCTAAATTAATGATTTTATAATTGGGAAATAAACTCACTGAGCTTGATACCCTCCACCAAAATATCTAACATTCTATGTCATTACAATTTGGACCATCACTTCCCATGTCACCATGACATTTCACTATGTTTTTTACGTGCTACAGATGATGAAAACAAAAAATTATTTTAATTTTAAATTAATCCATACAATTATTGATCTTATGGTTTAAGGACTTCTCATAAAAAACATATGTCTTTTTGGGAAATATTCATATTCTATACGAAACCACGATGTCAAAATTTTCATCAAATGATCTAGTTAAGATGGAAACCATTATTCCATAGAATGTGCATGTGTGAGCTAAAATAATATTTTAACTCTCAATATATTTTTATAAAAACACATACATTTCCAAAATTCTGCATCTACTTTGTTCGGGGAAACTGCCACATCTTGGAATCAATGGATTTATCAGATAATTTTTATGATAATTTTTTCAAGAGTAAATTTACCATTTCCCTTGGAGAGGTCCAGAGATAGTGAAACTCAAAACCAAGTAAACTCTTGAATGAAAATAATTTGTGTCCCTATATCCCCTAAACCTTAAGTAATTTTTTATCATCTAAATGAAAAAAACTGGTCCTCCTTAACAATGATGTTTACAAAAAAATGATGTTTTGTAAAAAACCACCATCACATGAACTTTCTCCACCCATAGTTGTCTGAGCTCTAGGAGAACTCATTATTTAACCCTCCATGATGGAAACATAATTTTGATAAAAAAACTAGATCCAAGATATATGGAAGCAATATGTAAGTGGAAACAAACCTCCTCTTTAAGTATTTATTTCCATGCCTAATAACTGAAAACCCATCACCATTTAAAGATTACCCACCACATGGGATGATGATAAACAATGAAGCACTAGAATCTATAACAAAATGATTTATCACTAATATTACCTCTAGTGGGAGTGCTCCACTCCCCACCATGAATTATATTTTTAGATGGTTTTTATAGAAGAACAAATGACCTACTTCATACTCTAAATTTTTGAACTTCTCAACGTTTTCTCCCTAACACAAAGAGATTTACACAAAAGCATGATCCCACAGTTCTATATTAATTTATCCATCACTAATGAATCTACCTCCTAATTCAAAGATGAAATGTACCTTCTTTATCAATCTCAACATCTATGGGAATCGTCCATCAATATCCCAATTAACAATAGGTTTCACATAAACTATTAAAGATAGATGGACAATGTTTTCATAACTCTCTTAAAAAATATATCAATGAGTACACAAGGTTATAGAACTATCCTTCTAAAATTTATCCTCTTCATATATCTACCCATCAGGTTGTGAATTCCATTAAAATCTAGAGAGGAATGTCTTGACCATTTAGATTACATTGCTATATCATTATCGAATAATGGGATACACCTGACTAAGTGAATAAACTCTACAATATCTTGAGAATACCCCATCCTAAATAAAATAATACGAGTTTTAATGTGATTAATACACCCATGAATGGATTTATGGACATACCACCCTAGGGGTACCTTTATTTTAGAGTGATCTCTACATAGGATGTCCATCCTATTATCTACTATAGAAACCAAGAGGATACCAGTATCCCTATATGAAATTGGATGAAATTATCCCACCTTTTGTAAAAAGCCTTTAGCCCTATGACATGAGAATTTATGTTAACACAGAAACACTAAGTAGAAATTACCTCAATCAGTATATCTCTTATAAGTAATTTATAGGGATACCACCATCAATCAATGGTGAGAAAATTCTCTCTATTTCTCTCTCTTGAAAAAAGAGTCAACTACTTAGAAGATATCTTATGACGATCCTTCTCAACTATCCAGAAATAGATACCTATACTAGAATCATGAACCACCAATCCTTTTTTATTCTACATAAATCATATAAATTATAACGGAATTAACATCCCAAAGACATATTACTCCCCATGAATGAATATCTGACACAATAAGAGTTTACTATGTAGTTTCATTCTCATGGTAAGAGAACTAAAAATTACTCAAACACCTAATAATATTTTGTATGAACCATTACATGAGAGATATATATAAAACTCCCTAATTCCAAATTTGTGCTCAATATTACACTCAAAAATATTTGGATACCATCTCTCAAAATTCAGGGTGATGAATACTTTGGACTCCCACTAATGGAATATCATGGTCCACCCATTAAAAGCATTCATGTATTTGTCCATATTAAATGGAAGTGATTATGACCTCTACACATAGTGTGCAAATTCATTTTTATCTTATAATGGGAGACTAAAATCATCTTCAAGATGGTTGGATACAGTTTCCACACCCATAAATAGGGAATTACCATTATAGAATTTAGTGACCACTTATTTTAAAAGAACATATACAAATCAATGATTTAATGATGTTCAACATTTAAAAATTTATGTAACTATGACTCACTGACCCCATCATTGAATTCTATGATCTTACATCACTGGAAATATTGAGAGAAAATAGTCTCCATCAATGAAAAAATATAGATCAAAAGATTCTATCTAAGGTTTCCTTTATAATTACAACCATAAAACCTCTGATGGAAGAAAAAAAACTCACACCTACACCATCTAGTATGGGTGTCCATAAAGGAGGACATGAATCATACTCTGATTGCATCTTATGATGCTTATAACCATCCATCATGTGAAAGTTCCTTAAACTTTGACTATCAACACTATATTCTTGATTGAAACTTACCCAATGCAATGATTATGGGAGATGATTTTAATTTTTCTATCTATATTTGACCTATATCACACATTCCCCCTTAAAAACTCCTTGATAGTCACTTAGCCCCATAACATGGAGGTGCCTATTCCCATTACCATATCCATCATAGAGGAATATTAATGACACAATTGGATATATTTATTTGAAAATATATTTTTTTCCTATAGAGATGGTGCATCATCACTAATATTTAATAGAAAATTATTTCTTGGATGTCTTTGACATATGAGGTGTTTCATTTAAACAAAATTGTATCTCGATAAATTTTTCTCTAGATTCTCTACATGAACCACTGATTTTTAAAAATATCAAGAAAAAAATATATTTTTGAACACTCTATGAGGTATAGTGGCTTTAAACTTATTCAAATACTATTTATCCACCGTATGGATGATTAAACACCCTTAGAGAAAACTTCATCCTAGAAAAGATCATAAAATACTATAATGGTAATGAAATTCCATTTTGATTTTAATAAAATTTTATCCACTAATGGATCACAATTTCATGTAGGTAACTAAATATAAGAATCATACCTTGGATTATTAAAGATCAAATTTAAATGAAATCATAGTCTTAGACACCGGGGAATTATTTAACACCCAATAATTAGGCTATCATCACAAAAAAATGTTGTTTGTAACATTATAACACATTAACCATACTCAACCAATGATTAGTCTCATCCAATTTAGACTAAACTATCACTCAAGCTATAAGAAAGATATGAACTATTTGAAAAGTATAGAAAAACTACCTCAGTTTTATGTATAAGGATAACTCCCAACTAAATCTTTGAAACAATTCCTCATATACTACTAGTATGTAGTAAGAGGATAAATGACAAGAATGTGATCATCATGAACCTACCTCTTTACAGAAGTTATTTATATATGATTAACAAAAAATACTATATAAATTGAACACATGTATTAATGAAAATACTCTTAAGATAAAATGAGAAGGACATAATCCGCCATAACTAATCACTATATGATGAATGTACCATTATTATTTCCCCCAACTCCTTCCTAATTGTACTAAGTTGGAAAGATACTCATTGGAGTCTTTGTGATTGGATGAATTGGTTTCCACACCATCACTAAGTTCCTTGTAATGATATATAAAATTTATATAACTTAGCACTATTGGTATAAATCCCAAACCAAATCCACATTGAAATTTTTCTCTAGTCTTCATCCCTAGGAAAAACCAGTCTAGATACAACTCTCACATGACATGACCTACCAACATCCCTCCTGGGAGTTGTCAAGCACTGTGTACCACCCCAATCCCATATAAAATTGTCCATGATCTTTTGACAATAACTGAGTAGGTGTATCAATCAGAATGGGAGGTATTAGTCTATTTCATCTTTATACAACAAACACCTCCACATAAGGTATAATAAAAGCGTAAATATAAATAACACTAAATGCAATGTACAAAATGAATGTGAAAAATGATAGTATCTATAAAGAGAAGCAATACATAACTAATAATAAATAATAGGAAATATATATGTATAAGAGAAATAAAATAAGAAAACATATACAATTGGGATAAAGAGGCACTAACAAGAATCTAACTCGAAAACGTAACATGAATCAACTTTCAATACTTTTGAGATCCTCCAAAAACACATCCATCATAATCACTATGTGGTGTTATCTCCAAAAAATCTACACCAAATCCACTTCCAACAAGAAAAAATATGAACCTTACTTGTAATTATCATATAGAAAATATATGTGCATAAATCCTATACATGTGTGAGTATAAACATACTTAGTTGGATGCCCCCAAACCAAAAAGGGAAATTAAATCAAAAAGTCCTCCAAAAATATTGGTATATAAAATTAACTTCGAGGAAGTAAAGGAAATAAAATCTATATATTCACTATAAATATACTAATTATATACATAAATAAGTATCTGTTAACCCATCTCTAACCCATAAACGGGCTATATCGCATGAGAAACTAAGGATGCTCAGAGTACCATAGAGTTTACAATGTCTAAGGTCGATAGCTCATCTGTAACTAATTCCTTGAAATAAAACCTTGGGAACCCCTAGGGTCACATGAATCAAATTTTTTTGTCCTTTTAATATTAAAGGATAACTGGATCCATACTAAAGTATACTTATTTGATGATGAGGTACCACACAATACGATTTTTATCAACCAGTACAGTGTCACAATTTGAGGAACTCATAGAAGATCCTTTTCATTAACAAATTATTGATCTTTTACAATTGGATACTAACCCCTATTAATATAACAACCTATTAATTAATTAAAGTTGATAAATACGAATATATAAGAAAATTTCTCACACTTTTAAGACAAATAATTAAGAATCTACACACAACACTGAGAGATAGAACTATCAAACTTCCTACCCCATCGACCATCTAGAGTTATATGGAAGAACTCATGACTCATCATATCGAATAAAAAACATGATATATGAACATAAAAAAATGTGTATTACATATCATTAGAGTTTAACACAATATATTAGTGTTACACAATACATATGGGAGTGGTTTAAGTCCTATTAATGTTCTGATCGTCACACCCAAACCCCACCATATGTTTGATAGTTATAACTCCAAATTATACCCATTACACCTCATCCACTACTTTTAATAGATGAATAGACCACACATGAGTGATTTATGTTGAAAAATAATAATAATGGTCTATTTACATTCTTAAAAAACACAAATGGTGACGAAATTATGAATATTCCATGTAGACATGAACCCGAGCTACATGGTGGCCCCCAAGGTAGACCATGTGGAATAATAACATGATTTTTATGTTACTCACATACACTTCTATTCATGGGTCGGTGTGCTTAGGCACCATATGATGGGTTGGGTTTGGTCAGGTAGGACCCACCCAAGAGCCATGTCCAATCATTGGCTAGACCTAGCCTCAAGGTCCTATAATAGGGTTATGGATTGGGATCACTAGTATGGAATATTTGAAAATCCTAGGGGATACCCTAGGGGTACCTCCTAGAATGGATTCATCTTAAGGGACCCGATCCCACTCCCTGGCCATGGTAGTCCACACATGCATGTTGTGCCCCCACCGACCCCAAAATGACAAGAGAGCATGCCACTTCCCCACTGAATGTAGTAAGACAAGTGGGTGCGTAGTGTCACCACTAAATGTGGTGAGAAAAGTGGGTGTTATTCACATGAGATATGTTGTTCATGATCTTTCCATCCCTTCAACAAGCATGAAAAATGCGATGAAACTATCTTTCTTGTGTGTGTCATAGATTATAAAGTGGTTTTACTTCTATCTTATGCACCATAATCCACAATGGATAATTTCACTAATCACATGGTTTAATAGATGAAATAGTATATGGTACCCCCATTCCTTATTACCTTCATTTGTAAAGGTGGATGATCACCCTTGTTACCTAGGATTTCTATCATCATATCATTTAAGTTAGACCATGTCATTCCATGTCGATAACTTTCTCACTAATCCATAAACTTACCTCATCACTAAATAATGTTAGGTTTGATGAATGCCTTTATCATGAAAGAGAAATGATGAGATAGATTTAAGTGGAGGACAATAATTGAGATATATAAGAATCTAATGACATCATCATTGTTTACCACTACCACAAAGAACTAAGAAATAACAATTATTCGAAATAGAAGTTCACTAAGAACACATGGAGAACAAGGTCCAATAATATTATTGATATAATTACTAGACCATGATGAATAAAGAACTCATATATAAATTACACATGATCTATGAGGGTGAATCAACTCAGTTCCTCTAAATGATTTCACTGTGAAATCAAGAAGAAAATTCTTAAATAAAATCATGACGCCCAACATTGATTGTGACTTCACAATTATAGATGACCACATTATATTACTCAACTATATTTGACAATTCCGCAAAGAAGAACACATAGTGAATATTCTTCATTACGTATGGGAAGAATATTCACTCTTTGTAGTTATCTTTCCAGTATAGTGGAGAGAAGGATGAAATTACTCTCTTTATCATTCTAATGATCCCAATTAGATTTGTGAGGTTGAATTATTATATATTCCCTTAATTCCTACCATAAATAACCAATATAAATTTCCCTCCATAAAATGTGAATTAATTCGTTCATATTTGGAAATTAACCTCCCTAAAATTGAAATCCTCTTACAAAATATATAAATTTCCATGTTATAACCAGGTTATTTATCTCTTCCCATGTTACCATGACATCTCAATTCCTTGTTGCTGTGTAAAATGTAATAAAAATAATAATTTATTTTTATTTTTATTTAAAACTTCAAATATTTAATCATGGTGTTTAAATATTATATATGAAAATCATATCTCCTTTAAAAAAATATCACTATTTGAGACAGAACTAGTTTGTTAAAATTTACATATGACAATAAATTTAAGATAAAAATAATAATTTATGAGAACACATTTACGAGGGATAAAAAATGTTTTTTATTCTAAATATATTTTTATCAGGGTCATGTCATGCATGTAATTCCACACAGGCTTAAATTGAGGGAAAACCACACCATAAAGTAAACTAAGAGATTATAAAATTTTTAAAGGTTTTATTCTCAAGTAAATTTACCATTTCACCCCTAAGGATGTTTCGATACTCTTAAAATAAAAAATGAGTGAATTCTCGACCACAAATATTTCGAGTCATTTCGAATCATACACTTAAAACCAATCAAACACCCTTTTGTTTTCAATTTATACATTCGAAAAAATATTTATAATCTATTTGTGTGGTGTAAGAATTAACCACATTTCAATCCAATACACTACATGGATTTTATGAATAAAAGGTACTCATTTTATTTAAATGTGACAATTTATTACACAATATAAAACAAAAAGCCAAAACCGAAAAAACATTCTTAGATTTTCATGATGATTTAGGAAATGGTAGAAAATAGTTTTATCACATATAAGAATTGTCTTTAATTAAATGCATCACACAGTGTGGAAAATTTGACTGGAAGTGTTTCTTTTCAATAAAAAGTGATATTTTAGTTCAAAACTTGTGTCATATAACACCCCGACCACATGTTCCGTTTATTTGTATTCATTTAAAAATGTTAGATCTTTTTGTTGAGGTTGGGATTGAGTTTTTAACAACAGTCTTTGAATGCTGGTGTTTTTTTTTGTGCTTGAAGCCTGATTCATGGTTATTTTGAAAAGTATTGAGAGAAAGGGGCATGGTGGGGAGTTTGTGGCACCCAAAGTGTCACTAAAATATTCTTAAATATTTTAAGGATCATCAGGTGGATTCTCCTAGTGTTTGGGGTTTTATTTGATGGGGTTTGGCCAATTTTTCTGTTCACATGGTTTGAGCATAGTTTTCCCAAACCGTGAAACCTAAACCAGCATGTTAGAGAAGTTTTATAATACCATTCTCCCGATTTGCGCATGGTTTACAAAACCTTGTATCAAAACCACACAACCCATTTTGAATTAAATAACCTTTATTTTAAAAACCTGGTTTATGTGATTTCTCTCTCCATCTAATGTCCTAACAATTGGGTATCGACTATAGGGCACCCCATTCACTCTCCTTCATATTGGGATACTTTTGGGTGATTTCTTACCAAATGTTAGTAGTTATTCATGGTTTATTCATCAAATCATTCAATTTCCTATTCTCCTATCTTCCATACCTATATTTCATGGATACTCTTGGTGGGGTTTCTCCTTGGTCGGAAACTAGAATCTACGTTTGATGTGTGGGTCATTTTATTGGTTTTTGGGCCATTGGAATTGAATCTTAGTGTATATTCTTCCCCCATTTGAAGTGTCATTGCATTGAAACTCCATTGAGGTAGGTATTTTTCATCTATTTCTTTTCCGATGCATTCCATTTAATGCTTGGTAATTTTATGAAATAAAATAAAAATGTGTTTCTCATTATTGTGGAATGTTATAGTTACTTGGTATGATGTTTTTATGTTAGAAACAATTAGTGGAAGTGGTTTTTAAAAGGGTTATCTAACTTTTGTTCCTGGTATTTATATTATGTGTTTGTTAAAATGTCAATTGTTTCATTAAAATGGAATTTTGAATTTTTAGTGTTACTAAACCTCGATTATATTGTAATAAATATTTTGCATTTTGAATTTGACATTGTGTGGGTGAATTACTTATTTTTAGGGAAGAATCATATATTTGTTTTGTTGTACTGGTTGGAAAATATGTGGTGTTTCTTTAAAAATGGGTTTTGGAACTTCATGGATTATTTTGGTGAACCATTGGATGGGGGAACATCCATGTGTGCTCGAGATGCACATATGGATGGGTACACAAATGATAGTGTCCTTTCTTAACATAATGACCTGGATTTCAAAACACTAATCCCTCCTCATTCTTGACATCTTTCAACACTTGATATTTAACTAAATACCTCTTTATCTCAAGTGTCTCTAATGTGTTTCTAAATACTATTTTCAAAATTATGACTTGTTTCTCACTTTAGAACATAAGGTTGGTTTCTAAATTGAGTTAAATCCTGTTTTACATCTTTAGTTATATTTTGTTATTTCACCATGGTTTTGAATGAAATTGATCTTGGAAGGTGAAGGCCCTTTTGGAATTTCATATTCGAAAATAGTTTTTGATATCATTTAAGAAATGGTTTTGATATACCTTGGAAGTATATTTCAAAAATACTCAACATAAGGTAAAATTGTAACCTCATGATTTTTTGGAAATAAGTTTTGGTTTTTCATGAATAAATTTTTAATTTGTATTTTTGATCATTTTATGAAATGATTTTAATGATCACGTGTTGTGACATACCTTTTGAAACTTCTGATGATGTGATATATATATATATATATATAGTGGTAACTCCTATTGGGGATTTACCTAAATGGGTTATCATATAGGTGGTGTCCTTGTTTGGGGTAGGGAAGTTCAGTGACAGAAGGTAATGGGATTTATATGTGTGAGGTCCTCCCACTCACATAGTACACCTTTAGTATGATTTTTATGAGAGTCTTTTAGTGGGCCGAGTGATAGTTGCTGATAAAAATTTATTAGATAGTTTGGTACCCCTGGATTTACTAAGAGGCAAGGTGTTATGTGCCACTGGATTGGTCATTTGAGGGAGGCCTGTTTGTTATAGACAATGTAGCTTCACCATACGTCAGTAGGTGGTTCTGAACCGAGTACATCAAGGGATCACTCTAGGTATGTTTAGGAAATTCCCATGGTTACTGTCTATAATTATTTGTTTGTATTTTTCTACTCTTGGTTTTCTACTTATATTGATTATTCCTTTTCATCATAATTATAGTATTGTATGGCTTGTTTTTTTAAATGGAAATATATTTTGAAAATGGAAATATGGTGTGTATTGTTTTGAAAAATGGAAAAATATTTTTTTATTTATTTAAATGAAAAAAATTATTTTTATAAAATTATTTCAAAAAAGTTTTTATGGATTTTTTTGAGGAAAGGAAACACATGGATTCTTTGATGATTTCCTACTGAGCTGTGAAGATCACACCCTACTTGTACAATTCCACGTTGGTAAACCTAATCAGTTTTACAGGTCATCCTTATTGTTCATGTTCTTGGCTTGTGTGATCATTATTGGAAGATGTTGGTTAGTGGATGGTGGTGACCATTAAGTCACATGGAGATCATGGTAGTGTCATTCAGTTTTAGTCTTGTTCCCAGTTTGGTATTTAGTTTCTGTCTTGTTTATCTATAGTAACTAAATATGGTTTATTTCATTATTTAATATTCAGTTTTTAGTTCTTACAATGTGTTTAGTCTATGTATATGATCCTGGTTCATTGGTAAAAATCATTCCCAAAATTATTACTTTGATGCTCGTCACTAGTTTCTAGCCCATGGGGATCAAGAACACCCTTGATACCAGTTTTTCAAAAACCAATCCTGGATTCCATCTAACTCGGACACCCAACCCGGTCCCCATTCAAGCCATGAATACAAGAAAATAATATCACATAGATTTTTACATAGATAAAAGGTAAATTTTGGGGCTTGTAAGTAGGTGGTGCACGATTAGCACACACTTAGGGTAAAAAATGAAGCTTCGAAAAACATTTGGCAAGCATGAGGTATGGTTTTGGAATCAGGTAGTGGTGTATCAAAAAATTGGTGTATGGTTTTTCAAATCATGCATCCAAACCATGGGGCTTACCCAAATCATTAAAATGAAAAATTCCAAGTTTTCCCCTCTAATTGTTAACCCTAATCTGGGTTTCCCCTTATTCTAGAGGTTCTTGGTTTGTGTTAGGATTTTCAGTGTTGGTCTATTCTGATGTAGTTCCATGGTGTTAGTTAGGTTATTATGGTGGGGAGAACCCTATCGTGTTCCCCCATTTTTCATCATGCTCTGGATTATCTTAGAGTGGGCCGAGTGTGACCTCTGAAGTGAAAGGTCACCCAGAGGTTCATGGTTTTATTTGAATTAATATGAGTTCAGAATAAAGTTCTTTTTCAATTATATTAGGTAAATTTTAGGGGGAATAAAGTGATTGTGGTGGGGAAAATTTTCACACCCCAACCAAGAGATCCTTTTATTTTGATTAATTTATAAATGTTGGATCTTTTGGTTGAGGTTCATCTCGAGTGTCCGACAACAATATTTTACTTTTGGTGGTTTCATTGTGCTTCTTTCCCAGTGGATGGTTATTGTGAAATGGATTTAGATAAAGTGGCATGGTAGAGAGTGTTTAACACCAAAATGTACCTAAATTGTGTTTAAATATTTCAAGGATCATTGGGTGGAATCTCATAGTGTTTGGGGTGTCATTTATGGGATTTGGTCAATTTTTCAGGTCAATGTGTTTAGGCCTAGTTTTCCTAGATA
This sequence comes from Viscum album, assembly GCA_963277665.1. NCBI lineage: Eukaryota > Viridiplantae > Streptophyta > Magnoliopsida > Santalales > Viscaceae > Viscum > Viscum album. Next base: position 1,457,468,216 of record OY728148.1, read on the forward strand.
GTGAAACATAAACCAACATGTTGGAGAACTTTTCTAGTATCATTTTCACAGTTTTATAAAGGTTTAAAAAACCATGCAGCAAGACCATACAACCCATTCCGACCTAAATAAATTTTAATTTGAGAACACTATTTAAGAGATCCCACCCCCCATTTGAAGCCTTAACTATTGAGTATTAACGAGAGGGAGACCTCCCCATTGTTATCCTTCATCTTATGACACTTTTTGGGGAATTTATAAGCAAAGGTTAGTGATTATTCATGATTTCTTCATCAAATTATTCCTTTTCCTCTTCTCCCCTCTTTGCACTATTTATTTCTAGGGATCTCTTGGTGGGGTTTCTCCTTTTGAAACCCTAGATTCTAGGCTTGATGTGTGGGTATTTTTCATGGTTTTTAGGGTGTGGATATGGGATCTTGGTGAGTATTCTTCCTCCTTCCTAAGTCTCATTGCATTCACACACCATTGAGGTAGTTTTTTCTCTCCATTTACTTTCTGATGAATTCTATTTTATTCTTGTTATTTTTTTAAATAATTTAACAATGTGATTGACATGATTTTTTCATGTTATCATTTCATGGTATGATGTGTTTTGGTTGGAATTTTTTTGGAAGTGGGTTTTAAAAGTGTTTTCTAACTTTAATTCATGGTATGCAAACTAAGTGTTTGTTGAAATTTCAATTATCTCTTTAAAATGGAATTGTGCATTTTTAGTGGTCTTAAAACATGATTATATTATAATAACATTTTTGGATTATGAATTTTATATTGTGTGGGTGAATTTGTTTTTTTTATGGAATGAATCATATATGTGGATTGTTGTACTTCTTGAAAAAAGATGTGGCATTTGTATAAAAATGGTTTTGGGAACTTCATAGATTCTTGTGGTGAACCATTGGATGTAGGGGCATCCATGTGAACTTTGTATGCACTAATAGATGGGAAAATAAATGATAATGACCTTTCTTAACTAAAATACCCAGATTTCAAAACACTTATCCCTCCTCATTCTCTCCATATTTCAACACTTGGCCTTTAACTAAATACCACTTTGTCTCAAGTGACTCTAATATGGTTTTAAATAATATATTCAAATTTATCGCCCATTTGGAAATCTAGAAAGTAAGGTTGGTTTCTAAATAGATTTAAAGACCATTTGACATCTTTAAGTATATTTTTTTCTTTCACCACGGTTTATAATAAAAATGGTATCATAAGGTGAAGACCCTTTAGGAATTTCATATTTGAAAATGGTGTTTTATATAATTTTGGAAATGGTTCAATGATAAACTGGTAGCTTTTTTGAGAAAGAATTTATATAAGGCTCAGTTAGAACCTCATGATATTTTGAAAATAAGTTTTTTTTGTTGCAAGCATAAATAACTGATTCCAAACTTTGAAAATTTTAAGAAATGATTTGAATGATCATGTGATGTAATGGACTGGTTGGAACTTTTTATGTTGTGATATAAGTAAATATATAGTGGGAAATCTTACTGGTGATTTCCCTATATAAGTTATTAAATAGGTGGTGTCTGTATTTTGGAGTAGCCAAATGCGGTGATGGTAGATAAGGTGATTCATGCATGCGGGGGACTCCTACTTACATAGTATACCTTTACCATCAATTTACTGGGAATCTTTTAGAGGGTTGAGTGATGGGTTCTGATCAACCACAATTAAACATGTTGGTACCCCTGGATTTTCTAAGAGGCCATGTGGGTTGTTCCACTAGATTGGTCAGTTGAGTCTGTCCAATTTAATATAGACTAGGGAGCCTCACCATACGTCGGAAGCTGGTTCCAAACTAAGTAAATACATGGATCACTATAGGGAAGTATAATAAATTACCATGGTTACCATCTATAATTGTTTTTTTTGTATTTTTCATCACTAGGTTTTCTACTTATACAAACTATTCCTTTTCAGCAAAACACTATTATTGTATGGCATGGGTTTTGATTTTAAAATGGAAATCTATTTTGAAAACCAAAATATGGTGTGTATTTTTTTGAAAAATGGAAAAATATGTGTTTCTTTATTAAAATGAGAAAAGAAATATTTTTATAAATGTATTTCAAACAAGGGTTAATGGATTGTTTTTAGGAAAAGGAACTCATGGATTTAGTGGTGATTTTCTACTGACCTGTGAATCTCACACCCTAATTGGAACATTCAGTGTCGATAGACCCGAGCTATTTTGTAGGTCCTCTTTCTTGATCTAGTTCTCGGTTTATGTTCTTGTTGTTGGTGTAGATTTTTTGTGGATGATGGTAACCTTGTGGTCACCAGGAGATCATGGTATTATCGTTCAGTTTAATCTTTCTCTTTGTTTGGTATTTAGTATCTGTCTTTTTTCAGCTATTATAACTGAATCAGTTTTATATATTTATTTAATATATAGTGGTTAGTTCTTTTAGTGTTTTTAGTTTTGGTATTTTATCCTAGTTCATTGGAAAAAATCATTCCTACAAAGATTACTTTGATGAATGACACTGGTTTCCAGCCCGTGGGGACCAGGAATGCCCTTCGGGCCACACTGCAGACTGGGTCTGGTGTCCAGGTTGGACAAAATCCTTGTCTGGTTCGTGACATGTTAGATAATCAAAACCAAGCAAACACAGTTGGAGTTTGGTGATACTTTATACATAACATATTATATCTTGGTGTCTTTTATAATCTAACCACATATCATTCTAACATAAATATATCATAGAGTTTATAAAATTAAAATTAAAATTTTTTTTACTATTAATAAAATAAGAGTTTTTAATATAAAAACATGATTATTTTTTATGTAGTTATATTTATAGTTGGAGAATTATTTCTATAAGTGTTTTTTCCTTGGTTTTAATTATTTTGTTAAAATAATTTTACATAAATGTAGTTGTATTGTATTAAAATTATTTAATGTATGTTTTTTATTTATATAATAAAGAAATGAAAATATATTATACATTATATTAAAGTATTAAATTAATTAAATTTAAATAGATTTTTTATCAGATACTATAGAGTTCTATTTATATAATTATTATCACTCAACATTAGCTTCTAGTATAATTTATTATCACTAGGAGTATCACTGAGAAAACAGATCTATATCATCTCTACACATAACACTGATAAATTAAGCCATCATTAATGTGACAAAATATTCTAATAGGCCCCCCTATATCATCACTACATAATACTGTAGTGAAGAAACCCTTTATCATTTATTTTTTAGCACTAATAAAATATGTCTTCATCTATGTTGATATCAATCCTAGATTTTATATTTGCTAAAAAAATCAATTTCTTTTTTAGAGATGATAAAAAAGATTTCTAGTGATTTTAATGGCCTATACATAGTAGTTATATAGACACTTCATAATACTAAAGGATGAATTCTAGGTAATGATGAAATGAAATTATAAATAATTTTATATTTAAACTATTAATTTTGAGATCCAGATTATATATTTAACGAATTAATGTACCCTGTTTAAAATATATTTCTACTCCTTTAATCACATTATAGACATTTTTTAGGGAGCTAGGATTATGGAAAATAAAACCCTCCATAAAATGATAAAATAATGGTAATCAACAACAATATCATTTCCTGTTAATAAAGCATTGAAATACATAACAAATGATGTCTTCAAACCACCTAAAAATCCCATTAGTGTGTGATTTTATCGAGGAAAAATCTCATTCCAATAAAATTAATGAAATTGGACTATATGATAAGAAAATTAATTTCACATGGATTGTAATTAGATATTATAATTCTCATCACTATTCATTGAGACCACAAAGGCCTATAAATCCTTATTAGAACCATCCCAAACCATTTATAGAAAATTAAATTATCCCATTCTCAGCTATAAAGAAAACCTTAATTACATTATCACAATCATCATTGAAATACTTATAATAATTTTTAAATAAAAAAACTTTTTAGATTGACTAAGAAAAAAAAACTTTAGAGCCCAAACTACTTTTAAAAACTTACAAAAAATAAGAAAACAAATCCCACATTGCAAGATTAAAATTTCAAACCTGTTTCCATTGAATCCACTAAGGTAGAATGAATCATATGTTCCATCCTCCTGACCAGTGTCACACTTGAATGATAAGATTCCACGTAACATGAATCTATGTATGTAAGAATGTATTTTTTAAGATGAATTGGGTCGGTATGAACATTACATATAATTTCATAATTCACTATCACTATTTGGGTTGGGTTGGTCTAATATACAGAATTTCATAGGTTTGCTAAGGCACGACCCTAAGCGGTGCAGGTTGATTTTATTTATTTATTGAAAAACTAAAATAACATTTTTTAGTAAATAAATATATAGTTTTAGATGTTATGTAACTATAATATGCACAACGCATGGGCCAAGTCACGATGTATCCTAGGAAACTAAAGGTACGGGGTTTGAGTCTCCCTTTACATGGGTGGTTTCCATAATGTTTTTATTATTGTGTTTGGTTGGGATTTTAGGACCATCCTAGGCTGAAATATTTCTGCTAGAGCTCAACTTGACAGCCCATTGACCCAGACCAAGTCAGGATTATCTATGCCCGGTCATATAATATTTCAGGACATATTTGTACCCATACATGAATCCCTCACTCATCACCACCTTCATTCATCATCAACAACACCAACCCATAGTAAACCACACATAAACAGAAATTCATCACAAACACAATAACTATATAAAACCATAAACAATAAATTATAATCATTGAAGAATATTAATAACTGAAAAAATAAGTCAAAACACAAATAACTGATGGATTCATGAGAGATAAAATAACCAACACCAAGTTCCAAAATATTTATGATAAGAACCACTGGTCTTACATGTGAACAAAACCTCATCCCTGCCAAATAACCTAGATAGATAATGCATAAATGATGTTGAGAAAACCAAATCATCACTAGATTAAACTTTTCCAACACAATGAACAATTTCCACCAAGAGATCTGAGAAGTCTATTGGTAGGAACCCTTGATTTGGACCTAAAAAGCAACAACACTAAAATTTGATTAGAGAGATAAAATCAATGAGAAACACAAAGTTACGAGAGATTTAGGATATAATCACTACTACAAGACTAAATGAAATCGGTAGACATATGATATCTGAAAAAATGGAGTAAGAATATAAAATGAGAGAAATTAAACCAAAGAACTAGAAAAATATTAAAAGGATAATTTTTATTGTATTCCATCATCAAAACCTAAACCACCTAGAGAATTGATTAGATAGACTAAGCATGGATTTTGGTGTACTAGAAATGGATGAAGGAAATCGATTGTGTGAAAGATGGTAATTAAGAAGACACAAAAAACAACTAAACCCACTAAAATGAAAATTTATAAGAATCCTAAAATCAAACCCAATAACACAAATTCAAATGGATGTGGAATCCCATTGTGATAATCGGGATGGGTTCAAGAATACTGAATTAGGTTGAAAGAGAGGAATATGAATCTAACTACTTCATTGATGATAACCACTGAATCAATAAGGGAAATAATAAAAGGTATAGAAGGGGAACAACTAATAACAATGACACATAAGAGAAGGGGGTGATTAGAAGCATTAGAGATACCTGAAGAGATGATGGCCTGTCATGTTGGAGAAGAGGTGGAGGAAAAATGAAATGCTAAATTTGGGAAGAAAACAAAGAAAAAATTATACAAAAAACCTGAGGGTTAAGGATATATCCCTCTATTATAACCACTATCACAATATTCATTGTGATAAAGAATATGAATATCTTCCTTATTTCCATGAATACAATTATCTCCAACCTAAAACCTCATAATTGATCACGGTTACTCTAAAATGGATCATCTATATTGAAACTATATCCAACCCTATTACACATCAATTATTCTATATCATATTTCATTAATGCATTATTAAAACTTATTTTATTACACCATTACTAACCATCTCCAACAAAAAAATCCAAAATAGTGTAAGGTTACATCAAAATGATGTAGTTACCGAAAAAACCTATATAACCCATTACTCAATTTTTAACCCTAAAAATAATATTTGTTGAATATTACTGTTATTTTGAATTAAATAAAATATAGTAAAATAAAAATAATATTAAAAATCAAAACAAGTAAATAGGTTTGGCATAGTTACAGTGAAACACTTTGTTTAGTGTTATCCTATATCCCTCCATCCAAAATAGTAAGGGATATAACATCAATTGGATGGAGATTTTAATTCCAAGATGGTATTATAACACCATTTTAGTGTTTGGTTGGAGATTCCATAAGACTCCAATATATGAGGATCTAGGTGATAAAGAAACTACGACTTAACATTAGAGATGATGAAATAATGAAAAGAATCTAACCTATTCCCATTAAAGATCTGTTAATAAAATACTCCACTACATATCTAATACACATTAATGATCCTCATAAACCAATAAATAAATAACTAACTTCACTAAAACATTTACAAATAAATAGAAGTTAAAATCCCCCAGAAGTTTCCAATTAATAATAAATTTAATATGCTAATTGTTTCAAACATCTCCAAAATAACAATTAATGAATACATATTATAGGTTTGGGAAATATATACAAAATACTACCTTCATATCATGTCATCGAGATCATAGAATCAATACTTGGAGAATCATCAATCAAAAAAAAATTGTTCGATCAATCAAACAATATTTCTAGAAATTTGAGGTTGATTCTAGTCAAGATGCCCTAAGTAACAATCAACATCACCCAAGAAGTAGTTTATTTACACCATAAATGTTGATCATAATTGAAATAAGTTAGTGATGGAATGTAATAATCTACCCAAACTAATTTATGATAGCCCTTATTGATAAAAAATTAAGGGTGTTGGTGAAGAACTACTCATTTTCACCAAAACCCGCACTAAATATAAGACCACTCCTATTGTAATTTCATTGAAAAACCCTAAGAAAAATAAACACCCCTCAAAAATTGCACCCATAAAAAATTAGGACTTCTTTAGATATTTTACCCTTATTTAGAAATTGTATTGAGTCAAAAATTATTCCATCCTACCTTTTCTTTGTTTTCAATAAATGTGATTACAGTAATTACATTGGAATTAAAATAATCAAAAATTGAAATTATTGAAATTTTTGGGGTGACACATGGTTTGTGAATGATTTATGAAAATAAACATGGTAACCATGTAGTGTAAAAAACTTTGAGATAATGAGTTTTTCATTGTTAATTCATGGATTGAAAAACTATACATGATAAACATGCATCTTTAAAAATTGACTGAAAATTATTTTTTTTATGTGATGACTTCCCGAGATTATTAAGAATTGATTTATGAAATATTATAACGCTTTTATTGAATATTTTTCATGTTTATATATATTATGGAATGTGTTCTTAGTATTTAGTTTATATTTTTATAAAATATATATACGTGTAACAGGTTATTTACTTTTTTTAATTATTTTTATATATTATTGTTATGTTACATTTTTTATTGATATAAATTGATGGTGGTATTATGATCCATGATTAAGAGTTATGGTATTGTTTTTACTATTATTATTCTCTTGTTTCATGTTCCAAAGTGGAATATATATTTTTGTTTCTAGAATGAAATATATTTATTATTATGAAAAATATGTATTATTATAGATGATAATTTTCTATTAAAATAAATGATTTGTGATAAAATTATTATTGATATTTAATTATATATATTAGATACTATTTTTATTAAAAGTTTATTATAAAAGGATTGAGATATTAATATTATCATCATCATAATATTATTATCAGTAATATTTTTTTGACACAAAATAAAGGGAGTTTTATTTTTCCATTTTTTATGTGGATGATTCATGAAAAGGGGAATATACTTCTCCCTAGGGTTTATTCCTCATTTTATTTTAACTATTTTATAAGTGGAATTCAATTTAAAATTTATTAGTTATTCTACTTTATCTTACACTATATATTCATTATATTCCATTGTGTGAGGTCTATAAAGGGTTGGGATTTTTAATTTCAAGTAAAAAACCTTTAATTTTATGGGGATTTTTATTCCATGAGGTTGTTAATACAATCTAAATCCCTTTTTAGCTCTTAGTTCATTATGGAGTTATGGTTGCATCACTTCTAAGTATGCGATTTTATCCTTTTCACATTATTTGGAAACAATATAAAGCCTAGAGTGTTACATAATGATTTTATATCAATAAAATGATTATATATTTCTTATATATTAGATTATAATTGTTATTCATGGTCTATTTATCAATTTGATGTTATATAAATGTATTTTTCATGGAAACTACATGATAAATTCTAAAGATATATTTTTATGCACAAATAATATTTTTTAAAGGAAAACTATATTTTGTTCAGTTGTAATGGAATTTATATTAACTATTTTAAATGGAGTTGATCAAAAAAATATAAATACCTGGATTTATAGTATTTTTTTTGATTTTCAAAAGGGCTTCATATTTGTTACAACTATTTTTTAGTTTTATAAATTTTTCATGCCAAGTATTTATAAAAATATTAAGTGTGGTTTTAAATATAAAACATATAAATTATTTTCAGGATGTGTTTTGGTATAATCCAAGAATGCATAGTTTGTTTTTATGATGGTTTATAAAAATAATAGTGATATTTTTATTGGTTTAATTGTTCTTAGTAAAGGATTTAATCCATCCCTATAGTTTCCTAATTTTATAATGATATATATTAATATGAAATTTTTTTATTGATGAATGTTGAATGATTATAGAATTTTTTTTCATGAAGGTTGTTTGGATACGGGTGTTTTATTATTTAAACACACTTTTCTTGAATTATTAGTTTATTTTATTTTGGTAAAATTTCGGGGGAATACCTTAGGTACATAGGTGGGTGTATAGTGGAAATTTTAAATTATATGCGAGATAATGAATTTCCGATATTTACATGTTGTTTAGATTATTAACCTTCTTGGATGGTCTAGTTTATAATCATGATCAGGCTAGTTCCATTTGGGAAAATCTAATGGGTTTTTACTGTGTATTGACTTTTTAATTCACCACTAGTTTAGGATTATGCACTAGGTAGTTCCCTTTGTGTAGATAATTTTAAGAATGAATATGAAGATCCTAAACATCATATTCCTTAGGGTCATAGGTAATTCCACATTATTTATTATTATAATATTTATTGAAAAACTATTCTTTAATTATGAATTTGATTATGCGTAGGTATATGTTTTTTCACATATGGATAACTTTTTTACTATTAAAATGATAGAATAATTTTTTATTCCAAATTTCTTAATTTTAATAAAATATAAAATAGTATTTTTTTCTTATTTAAAAATAGAAATTATAGGTTTTAAATATGAAATATAATTGATAAAATATTTGTGGAATTGTAGATACCATGATCAAATCACATGAAAAACACAGTACCAGACTTCTACATCACCATAGAAGAACTGTAGAATCTGTAAGGGGTGGTGACTAGTACCGTGGGCCTCTGACTGTAGTTGAGGAGAAATTTAGATCCCTAGGATTAATAAACCATAAATAAATTAAAATAGTATTATATGAATGAAATTTACATCATTCAATATAAATGAACCTCCCATTTAAAAGGAAATAAAAAATATTAATTTACAAGTGGCTACTTTCCAATCTAGATCTCTAATATATATTTTCAATATTGAGTGGAACACAATCTATGATGACATTGACCTTTTGTAAAAAATCATATCACCTAAACCGAAACTATTTCCCATATGTATCTGCAATAGAAACCATGGAATTTAATGTCTACTTAAATGAACATGACAGGTGTTAACATATATTTTTCAGTAAGAAACCACACCAGGGTTCCAACATGCATATAATACTATAAATTTCATGATTTATTTAAATACACCCATTTTAAAAAATACATAAAATTATATTTACAATGACTGATGATCAAAATACATTAATAAAAGACAAAAAATAACATCAAAATGACCTAGTTTGGGAAATTATGACACCCCTCCCTTTAAACTATGTATTTTGGAAGGGTTTACACCTAACATACTTTCAACAGCACTGTATCTAAAGATCTGAAATGAACTAGTTTGGGAAATTATGACACCCCTCCCTTTAAACTATGATCATGGAAATACTTCTAATTGATAGGTTGTAGGAAATATGATATCGTATAAATATAAGGTTATATAAAATAATTAAGGGAACCACAAGCTAATCTCTTAAAAAACAGGGGAAGTGGTATTTTAAAGTCAAGGGATTATGATCCAATCTTATTTAATATTTTATATAAAAAGCATACCCTAATGTAATTTAAACAATAAATAAATATCATTATAATACACACATTATCTATTAAATGGAAGCTATTCTCATGGATAAAAATAATTTTTATAGAAATTATTAGGCTCAGTGTAACAAAGTGAAAACATACTAAACAGATCAAAGTAGGTGTCATTATTAAGTAATAATTCCATCACAATGAATCTAATTCTCTAAAAAGTGATAAACATGTTTTCATTGGCTAGATTTTCTATCATATATAAAAAACATAATTCAATGATAATTATGGTCTCAAAATAAACATTTTTAACTCAATAATATTAAATTATTGAATCAGAATAGGTTCAAAAATATAAATCCAAACCCATATATATTATGTGACTATATTTTCTTTACGCTACTCTAGATGAAAGTTATACTAACTCTAAATTATGAAGTGAAGAGAAATTCATTGTTCAATAAAATATATCCAACTAAGGTTCCAACTCCTACATGTGTTATAACTAGTGTACACTAGTAAAATATTGGATAATATATCTAGTATGGTATTGGTAATAACCAATCCATACCCATGGGAATCCAATTTAAGAATAAAAAGTGGTGCATCTGTTGAATTTAAAAAATAACTAATAAAGTCAATTCCTTTACAAAACTGTTTTTATATTTAAAATATATTTTCAAAACACTAATTTTTTACATAATTGAATATTTATAAAACTTTTAACTTAAAATATATACGATGTAAAAAAGAATTTAAATATTTTTTAGAAAAGAAATAATTTTGTAAATCAAAGTTACATTTTTAATTTTTTGTATAGAACTAATATTAAATTTACTACTTTTTGAAAAAAGTAAATTTGGGTTTCTTGGTGATATGTTTCATTTGGAGAAAAATCTAGTAAATTTAACTAAACATGTTTATTAATCACAAAAGTTCATTCCACCCAATTAATAAGTCCTTACTGGAAAAACTGTGTAACATCTTAACCAAAGATATGTTTGGATAATTGGGATATAACTAATGAAAGAAAAAATTGAAATGTAATGATATAAATAATAAAAGCAGTAAATGTAAAAAGATAATGTGATTCTAAGTTTACACTAATCAAATTAATTAACTCCCATATCATTTCTATGTTCACAAAAGTCCTAGATGGTATCTCCATAGTTGAATTATTAAATCCAACCCCCTCACAATGTTTCATCCATAATATAAATAAATTAATTTAACTTCACTTTTATAATTAAATCTGACAATTTAATAATGAAAATATAATTTGTTAAATTTTCAAATTATCTTAAAATACATTTTGATCCTTGGTAAAAGAAAACAAATTTACTTCTTTCATTGAAGAAAAAGAACACTCTTTATTATTCATTAATAATTGAAAAAACTATAACAATGTTATTTACTCTACCCTATATGTTTTATCAGAATAAAATAATGCATGAATTTTAGTAAACAAGAATATTCAATGAGTATAAACATATTAATGATGATACTAACATTAGTAAGTACCAAATAATTCTTAATCCAGTTGTAAGAATTAATCAATTTTTCAAAAACCATTTAAAAAATATTTTAAAATCAAAAGTGGAAAATTTTATTAATTGTTCCAAACATAAAATTCTGTTTTTATAGTAAAGTTATTTAATTATATTTTCAAGGTTTTTGTAGAGAACGCTTAGTTAAATTTTTTAGAAAATAAGAAAAAGTCAATATATTATGCTAAATAAATCTTTGGAAAAATATAAAATGAAATTCCTATACAATTACATATGAATCATTACCACCTATCATTATTATATTCATTATAATACTTCTCTCATACTCTAACAAAAAACAATACCCCTAAAATCACATCTAAATTTGTTTAAATTCAACTACTCAAGAATACCAAACTTCTATATAAATATGTAAATTGAAACCTAGCCCAAACCAAGTAATAATCCTATAATAATTATTCTAATAATCAATATATAATAATTCCTAATTTAAGAAGTTAAAAATAACCCTAAATATACATTTAAATTTATAAAACCCCTACAGAAATCAATTCACAACAAAATCAACAAAACTGTGAACAAAAACCTAGGATTTACACACATAGGTTTCCCTTTACCCAAACGATATGAAGCTAAAGAAAACAAATAGTATTCATAGTGATTTTGTTTAAATACCAAATTATAAACCATCATTTTTTATGGGAATAGAGATAGGAGAAAAAAATTGAGGAGAGTGAGAGGATAAGAAGATGAGAAAAACCACCTCAAACTGATGAAATAATATCCATTGAAGCACCCTTGATCAATTGGAAAAATAATAACAATAATATGAACACTGATGGGTCATCTAAGAGCATGGTTTTAGAGGGAGAAATTACATCTTGTGGTCCCCTTTGAGGAGTTTTAAGGAATTTACATTAAAATAAACAATTTTTTATATATATTTTTTAAAATAAATTACCTTTATCCCACCAAAACATGAATGGGACCCATTATAACTCCATTTAAATGAAAATAATCCATTTGGGGACCACCTAAAAACTTGATAAAACTTATATAAACTCTAGTGGACTTATGTTTCCACAGATTTATAGGGTTTACTCTTCAAAACACACCCAAATACAACTTAGAGATTATAAACCTCTTACAAAACATCAATGTATCCCAAAAATAAAATATAACCTATCCCCAATCATTAAAAAAATCCTAACTTGAGAAAATGACCAGTCACCCAAAAATAAAAATTGGCAATGGTCCCTTACCTAGACCGTCCAATTGTCCCACCTATGACCTTATGAAATTATTGATGGGACATGGATCATTATAAATTTCCCAATACATAACATCTCATCCCTGAGAAGTACGAGCGGGACACTTCCCCAAAAATTAGCACCACTAAGTCTCTAAGACATATATTCTGGAATCCCCTAAACTCATGATACATAAATACAAAGTTGAAGAAACATAAGTAACCCATAACCACTTAATTTTTATATGACCAAACCACAATGTTTATATACTAATTTGACTCCAAGATCCCAAATTTGATGTAACCCGGAAAATATCACAAAACTCCAATATCAAAAACTTCCACACTAATAGAATACAAAATATTCTATCATGATTCTAATACATGACTCATAAAACCCAAATCATGCAACAAACCACTATCAGATATCAATATCTCAGAAGTATTATCACCCATTTTATCATTTAAATACTACCAATTATTCAGAATAAAAAACAATGTACTCTCAACCATATGCCTTAGGTTTTCTTATCTTTATCTAACAATAATATCATTGAATTATAAATTTTTATTTATTGAAATATGTTTCAAGTTCCATTCCAAAATACCATCAAAAAATTTATTTTACAAAAACACCAAGTAGAAAAAAAGAACACCTTATAAAAATCCACTAATGAAAATTACATTCATTTATATTGAAACTTACACTTCATATTTCATGTAAAAACAATATTTAGAAAAAAGTTCCCCTTATTTTTTTTAAAATATCATGTTTTTTATATAATCATCCCAGCTGAAAACCATCCCTTTTTGTCGGGAAGTGATTAAAATTCACATAAATTGAATTATAACTTTATATTGGAACATGATTAGACCAAAAATATCACCCTGTATTAATATAACATATCATAATGATATAACTTCATTATATAACCAATATTAACCACTAAAATGGTAGTAACATATAAAAAAATAAATAAAATCATGCTCTACAACCATTAATGCAAGCATAATAATAGAGTAACAGGGTAAAGTCTTTATATATAATTTATTTAGAAATGATATGAAGTAATAGTAGTTTTATTATCAATAAGATATTAAAATTCAACCATATAATTACCTCAATTAATTATTATATTTATAAGGGACTATGAATGTTATATTTTTTTCAATAAACTATTAATGTTGATAAAGAGTGTTAAATATGGTAAATTCAATATATGTAATTATAGAACACCATAGAGGTTGATGCTCGATATTCATTCTAGATTAAGACTCAACTGTGATAGTTATTTTTCAATATATCATACTAAATAAACACATTCTATTAGGAGTAGTGAAATGTTTTATATTTCATTGATAATATTAATCAATTGTTTGTTAGAAAATATAATTGAAACCTGAAACTACTTCTTGAAATTACTATGTAGATAATAAAGCTAGTTGGCAGATTGAGATATTCATCCTCATGTTCTTAGCATGAAAAAATATGCATGAAATATAGGTGTCACTTGGATGATAATATTTAATGAGGAATATTTTGAATGAAACCATGTTCTATATTTATTGATTATTAATTAATGAACAATATTTATAATTCATTTGATGAGTTTGATGGAAAATTGGATTAATTAAGATAGTTTTATATTTCTTAATGTATTTATTGTTCATTTGATTTTAATGATGTAAAATATTTATTTATTATTGTGAGATATTTGGGATAATTCTTAAATGTTTGAAGATTATTTTGGTTAATAATATTCCGAATAAAATTTTATTCTATTTTAGAATTTCATAAATAATAATGAATTACCAATTCATTTGAGAAGACTGATATATTTATAAATATTTTTATAAAGTTCTTTATGGTGTCCTGAGTCGAATTAAAGTTGTTAAGATAATTTAGAAATAAAATTTTAAAGGATGGTATTGAATTATAGATATTTTTGTGTTTTATATTTCTAAAAAATTTGTAATATATTATATTCATTAGAATAATTTGTTCCTACATATGAATAATTGTTATATTTTTAAAGCCCTATAAGTGTAAATCCCTAAAAACTAGAATAAATAAAAATAATATTAAGTAGTGTAAGAGTAACACAGTGGGAAATAATATTGAATGAGACTAGATATTTACTATGTTAGAATAAAATTATTTTTCTGGCAGTGTAACCTAGAACTACATAAGAGTAATGCAGGATTTCTAAAAAGCAAGTCAGATTAACTCAAAGTTTCATAATATTTAATAGAAGAATTTATTTTCTATATCATAGTAATATGAAGCTATGTAAGAGTAATAGAAGGAAATGTAATATTATTTGAGTGTTTCTAGAGGCTATATAAGAGTATATTATGATCATGTTTTAATAACTCGTAAACTAATGATGTTTAACCTAAATATATATAGTACTATGAAAATATTAAAGATTTATTATAGGGTGAATAGTAAGACCTTAAATTAGATGATTAATTTATTATTCTTCAAGTATTTAAGCATCATGATATTTTTAAGTGATTATCATTCAATCAGAGGTCTATTCAAGTTATGAAATATAGATATAGTTCCAAAAATTATGAATCTATAATGTTATGGAGTTATAATTGAGATTATGTTTGAATTATGGGATATAGTCCTTCTATAATGTTGTTTTTATGAAAATTTTATAGGTTATTAGATTGATATGGGTGATTTACTCACACCATAATGGAATAATTTTTCTAAAATTGTCTGTGCATATGAGCATACATATGTGGATTTGAAAATGATTATTTGTTTGAAATAAATTTAATTTCATAATTATATGAAATTAAATTAGTAATTAAATGAGGAAAAACTATTGATATTTAAATGAGGTTCTTTGTGGTGATAATTATATAAATTTTAAAAGGAATTATTGATTCCATTTATAAATATTGTAGCTAGAATTTTATAATATATTATTTTGACCAATTTAGAAAAATATTAAGATCATGCTTGGAATATTCATATAAATTTACATATTTGAATTATGGAATACTATCCACATGGTGTTTTTTGATTTTATAAAGGAACTCTTAGATGATAATTAAAGAAATAAATATTGACCAATTTATTTGCATGATCCTTAGTTTAAAATAGCGAGAGATCTAGTATTGCTGTAATCAAATATAATGTGAATTAAAGAAGAAGAATATCTAGAGAAGAGATTCCAATTTTTTTTCTTTTATATATCTTGTGAATTTATGAATATTTAAAAGAGTGAATAAAAAATACCCACATCATATCACTATTTTTTATTATCATCTATATCTTGGGGTATTGATTTTTTATTGATTATTAGATGGATATTTGCTGTTAAGGAAAAAGAAAACTATGGGGTTACTTTCATATCTATGTTTTGATCATTCTGAATATTTAATGGAAGGAAGAAATGTGTGTTGTGGTTTTTGATAATCAAAACATAATATAATTCACTAGTTAAGGGAGAATATATTATTTAAGTGTGTGTTTTGGAGTACAATTGCAAATTGGAGGGATCTTGTATAAATAAACTATCTAGCTATAATAATTTTTTTAGGGGATAAATTCAAGGTTAAAGATAATATATTCCCTAGATTTATTTACTTAATGATATTAGATAATCACTTATATCTCATATTTGATATAAACATAGTAATGAAGTAGTCTCGCACATCTTAGGGGAAACCTAAAAAAATATCTTATGTTTTGCTTTGTTTACTTTCTATATTTCATTTTGTGTGAATGTGTTGATTTCTATGTACATGATATATTAATTATAACAAGTGTAGAGATTAAAATTACTTAAATGAACAAATTTTGAAGAAAATTATGCCACACTAATTCACCCCGATCTCAGTGTGTCTATGTGATACAATGGGCATAACAATCACATTTTCCCTAATAAAGAATAGAATAAAATATAGTATACATGATTATTTTTTTATAATTAATGATTTTTTCACATGGATACAATTATCTCATAAATATATATATTACAATTCACATTAATAGATGATTTTTAAAAATATATTAGATTTGGATCACATTCAATCTCTAAGAAATATAATAGTTCTTATATACCAACAACTAAGGAAATCAAAATAATACCTCATCTTCATATGTTGTCCCTACCTAAATACATGGAAATCCCTTAAAAATTGATCTTCCACCATAAACTGGTTCTCAATAAATTTTATTGGTTACTCGATAAATATAGATATTTTTAGGCTCTATATACATTCAACCCCAACCGTCTTGACACCTCTATGTGATAAATAATATAATTTTCCTACACTGATACAATTTTATAGAATTTATGACATAAAAACTTGAAAAATAATGGACCAGACTACCAGACAACCCCATGTGATCTCCCTAATTCCCATAGGTTGGTGACTAGTCCCACAGATCTCAAATTATAGTTTATGGTGAATTTACTCAGTATAGATCAGTAATAAAAAAATTAAACCAAATCTATATGAAATAAATGAACGTCATTTTGAAGAAATGGACATCCAAAGAAAAAATAAATAACACAGTATAAGAATCTAATACATGTTGATAGTTTTTATTCATGATCACCAATATTAATTCAAAAAAATAACTAGAATATGACCTATACTGATGTAAACCATTTATAGTAAATCATATCTCATAGACATCAACTAGTACATATATGAAAACCTAAGAAATTTCATGTCCATTAGTAAGAACATATGTGATGTAGTTTTCTAATATTCATTAGGTTACTACTAAAGTTCCAACATACATAAAATAATCTCAGATGTGTGATTTCGATAAATGTACCCAATTATATTAATATATAAAAACAAATTTGCAATGTTTATTTAATAAAACACACCAACAATTGATAAATTATCACTTCACAAGTAAAAATCAACTATGAATGATAATTATCTATAATAGGTGTGTTTATACCTAAAATACCTTCTTCAATCATAGTGATTGAGATTTGAGATTACCAGTTCAGGAAAAAAATGATCCACATCCCATCAAACTAAATTGAAGGTAATACTTCCCATGGATGAGTAAGAAGAAAACCCCATCCCATGGAAATGGGAAGATGTATACATGAGTTAGGGTACCAGTGAACTATCGCTTCAAGGATAGGTGAATCGGTATAGTAGAGTTATTACATTGAAATAACATCACATTCATCATTCTCCATGTAATCCATAAGTATTTACAATTTACACAATAGATTAATACTTGTTATAGCATAATAATTATCTATAAATTAGTAACCATTATCAGGGAACCATTTCTATTTATACAAATTAATATTCTTGGTAAAAAAATTTAACAACACACTAATCATATCAAAGTAGTATTTATTATTATGAAATGATTAAATCATAATAATTAAATTCTCACCATAAAAAACTATAGAAATTTTATTATAGAATATGTTATCTATAATATCATAAAAACCTAATTCCATGTCACACATGATCACAACATAAATTTTAGCAACACTTCGATATTACATTATGGAATCCAAATAGGTATACATTTATCAATCCAAATAGACACATGTTATGAGACTATGTTCTCTGAATTCTATTATATAGGATAATCATATTAAATAATAATTATTGAGTGACTACCAATTCATTGATCAATAAAATATATCGAAATGAGGTTACAACTCATTTATGGGTTGTAACTAGTAAAAAATATTAAAATACTAGTCAATAGATTGGGTATGATATTTTCCATAACTAAAAAATACTGATGATAACATAGTTTAGGAATAAAATAAAGAATATATGATGAAATTAAATTAATAAACTTAAAGCAGATATAGATAATTATGAGAGACCTGGAGATTTGGAAAAGAATAACGGCTCTTTAAGAGAGATGGATTGGAGAAAGTAAGAGAATGGATAAAGATTATACATTGAAGCATTCAAATTCGTGTAATGATTTGAGATGATATCCAATCCATACAATGACACAATCTAAAATCTTTAAAAGAGATGTAGATGTCTTGGGTTGATCCAAATATTAAAGGGATGAGCGAGACCTTTTTCTGACACTATATTGTATCCTAAAATTTTCTATCATGATTCCATTAAAAATTTAGTAGCCTCTCATAGATAGTAGGTGGAATACCTAGAGGATTCTGCTAACACCATACACCCATCAATGTACTCCTAGAGTAAGAGGTCTCTGCTATTCATGGCACTAGCTAGTAGGTTCTACCTACTTTATCCTCATACAAAAGGCGATACCTCCACTTTCATCAATCCATTTAATGTACATTGATGACTCCTTCCAAGGCAGCATCACATGAAAAGAGACTTTAAGAATATATTTAATGAAACTCAAATCCACTAACGTGATCATGGAAATTTACCTAGATTTAATTACTTTACATTTAGTATTAACACTGGAACTATCTTCTAAATAAACCTTTGTAAATATAACTTAGTGTTTTTTATTATTAAAACACTATGAGGGAGAGATAGAGTGGTACAAAAGATTCAGTTAAGGCTCAATAAATCATTCTTACCATCACCATATCATGGTGAAATTATTTTATAAATCCCATAAGGACTCTCATTTAGGGATCATTCATTTATTCATGAAATATAATTCATGACTAAATGATTTTAAAACAGTTCATGCATTCATCATATGAATACAATAACTCCTATAAATTTCATCTTATGTGAATACTCTTAATTTTATTCTAAGTAAATGTGTTTTGGTCAAAGAAAAAAACCCTAAATTTATTAAAGAAAATTATCACTAGAGTTTTAAAGACATGATTTATTTACTATCCCTATCATAAAGATAAAATAAATAAAAATGGACTTCGTTAAACCATATAAATTCATGGTTGACTCCCATATTAGCAAGACCATCTGCGACCATGTTCACTTCATGAAATGTATGAGTGACAATATATCTGGTATCTATATGTGAAATAGAGTCATAATGGTAGACCAAAAGGAAGTTTTTAAAACACACAATATTGTAATCAACTCGTAATTACATATTTATAACAGGGGTGTCAATTTTTTACATTTACATGATATTTTAGGTTGTAATTTTTAGTGAATTAAGAAGACCACTACATAACAAAGTTGAAATTTCTTAACAATGTAATTTTTTTTTAAAAATATGATCTTATGTTTACACTTAAGTTTCATTCATAAAACATTCACTTATTTAAAGATGTGTTACCATTTACCTTTCTATAATCTTACACTTCTTTAGGTCCAATGAAAAAACCTCTACAAATATTGGATGAGAAAAAAAATCTTAGTTTAGGATATAAAATGAATGAAAACCCATTAATAATATTTTGAAAGACATGAAATTACATAAATAAGTTTTCCATTTTAAAAAATAAATATTGATATGAAATATTCATTTAAATATTCATGGAAACAAATTTATTTCAAATATATTTTCATAAATAATTTTGTAGCATACATTACAGTAAAATAATAATTCATGAGGGTTTCTTTAAAAACATGAAAACCATTCTTTGAAAACCAACCTTTTACATTTATTAGATTATGAACATTTATTTAAATCACAAGATCATCTCATTACACTATGAAAGAAATATATTTCCATAAAAAAATAAACCATATAAAAACCATTTGGGGATATTTTAGAATAATTCATTTATACAATGATAGAATTTAAGGCAATACCCATGGTTCAGAAATGTTGGTATAGGCTGGAGAACCATTGGCGTAGCCAATATTAATGGTTCTGAAAACCACTAGCGATAGTGTTGTTGTGAAAGGCCAATACTAATAGATCGTAGTGAACCATTGGTATATTCCAATCAAAAATACATTTTATCCAACAATTCACAGAAAACCATTGGTATAGGTCTCTACCAATAGTTTAGTATGAACCACTAGTTTAAGGCTATACCAATAGTTATTAGACCATTTTTATAGACCCCCCTCAATTCCCATGCCAAAAGAAACCCCACCCTGCCCACACAACCTCAATAAATTGATAACTAAGAAGAAATTCCTACAATGCAACCAAAAAGAAATCAAAGAGACCCAAACAAATGAAAATATATCCTCCCAACAAATAGAACCTAAAATGAAACCAACATAACATAATGAACAAAAGGAACCTAACAAAAATGAAAAAAGAGCCTAAAAAATAGAACCTACAATGAAACTAATAGAGAATTTCAAAAGAGATACAAACCAATACATAATTAATGATAACATATAAAATAAATTGATGCACATAAATAGTGATAAAAAACATAAAAAACATCATGTATATTCATTAATAAAGAATCATCAACAAATAAAATCTCATAAATATCAGTAAAAAAATATTAAGGATTAATTGTTTCATCTTCACCATAACTATCATCACTGTATTCCTTAGACTCATCCTCATCCTCATCCTTATATTCGTTCTCTCCCTCTTCCTCTCCACCATCATCTCCATATTCCTAACCTTCATCCTTTCCATCTCTTTTTCCATCACCAGGAACACCATCATCCCGACCACCCAAAAGACTACTGCCCGGTTCACTATATAACATATGCATAGTTGATATATATTCATCACAAGATATAGAGGTATCCGGTGGATGTGAGAGAAATAAAAGTTCCATAAATTTCATAAAATTAGTGCACAACCTTTGATTTATTTAATTATCCTATTTCAATATTCTTCCACACTTTCTACATGGGCCACAACCTATTCTACCAATGAATTAGATTTTTCCAACTTAGTGCTACCAGAACTAGCACCTAAATTGGGACAATACCTCATCAGAAAAAAAATATTCCCCGGTGGACACCATAATCTGCCATGGTTCTCATCTCAGATAGAAATATATATGTGATCATTTAGACCAATTATTTTCAGGTTCCTAGGAATATGGGGCCACCAAATCACACTGTTGAAAAAAAAATATACTATTAAGTTAAAAAATAGATATTAAAATTTGAATTAAATAAACTAAAACAAACAATAGACTGCTTTTTCAGTTCATTTACTGTGCATACATTTTTTATACTCGATAAAATAAATCTTTTTGAGGCACACATCATCCAATATTCAAAATCTACCTATATAATGAAATTGAAAGTAGAAAACCACAATTTAAAATAGGTTATTAATAATGAATTTCATAAATAAAATCAAACAGATATTAATTCTAAATGAATATGGAATTAAAAACATATGATAGATGAACTATAACTGAGTATCAATGAATTATTTATCAATAGATATAAAATATATACAACTGAACATGTCATCATAGTAAACATTAATAAAATGGATTTATGATAACCATAATTAATGACAATATGAATATGTATTACTATAACATAATGTAAAATGTATGAATGGGATATAAACACTATAATTATGACAATAATATAAAAAATTGATGTTTTTATATGTTTTAATAATACACATTTCATTCCCTAAATAATGATTTTGAGATTTTAAATTTATTAGATGTGTTTTTTTGATATAATGATACAAGTAATTTTTTTCTCAATATAATGTGGTACTAGTGTACTTTGGAACCCCTCATTCTTTCAATTTTATCGAAATCATGACTAAAAGAATCATTTTTCAAGGGTTTTTTATAATTGTGTCATTTTAAGGATATAAAAGAGAGTTAAGATCATGTCTATCCTTAGACAATGAATTATAACAATCAAAATATGTACTTCAAAATATTGATATTAATAAGAGATTCATAATGTTTTCAATGGGTAGGCTATATATAAAATATTGATTTACATTGTAACATATTTCAATGATTACAAGTCTGTGTTTTGAGTGGTCCTCTACCATGGGTATTGTTTATCTAGGATTATTACAATGGGATGTTATTTGAGGATATGTTGGAATTATATCTATCAAATATATAGTGTTTTATATACATTTTGTTTAAAATGATCATATATTATAACATTTTAATAATTATATATTCTAATTGGTATACACTATAAAGATCATGGTTTCAATGTCATGAAATAACATGGTGTGATTGGAACTGGTTAATATTGATAAATATTTTAGTCCTAAATCTTATTTTGATTAATTTTTTTATGTCTATTAGTTATAATATTTCTCATTAATAAAATGGGTTTTGCAAAAAGAATGAGATTGATTTATTATATCAATATTTATGTTATTCACTTTTCATTAGTAATTCTATTTCTCTTCACTAATTTAATTTTTATACATTAATATTTATAGAAATGTCAGTATAATTCAATTAATTTTGTTTCATACCCTATGATATAAATCATTTAATCCCTATATATTTTAAGGGAAAGTGTCCCCAGTATTGCATTTCTATTTCCTATTAAAATACTGGAGATTTAATAAAATGGACATTGGTTTTATTGGTTCATGACATTCTCACAAACATAAAAATAATAATCCTTAAATTTTAGTACTCACAATATACTTTCAATAATTAACTAAAGAATACATCATCATTTATCTAGACTAATTATAAATGGAATTAAATATAGAGAGAACAAAACAATGGGGAATTCCTAACGAAAAATTATGAATGAGTGTCCTAACATCTTATGAAATATAAATACATAGGGGAATTATTTGAAAGTGATATAATTGAGTGAATAAATTTATGAGGCATAAAGGAACTTTATATTGGGACCCCAGTGACTCCCCCCCCCCAATTTAGTCTAATTCAGGTTACTTTCAATTTATTTTTATTTGTTTTGGTTAATAGAGATTAATTGGTTTCATTTAAATTCTATTTTAGTTGTGTTAGGTTTGGTATGTTTTTATTGATTTGTTCTAGTTTCATTTGGTTCATGTTGTGTATCTTTGTTTCAAGTGCATATGGTTTTGTTAAATTTCATTTGTTTCAGTTTGGAATAGTTTGATTGAAATTGGGTTAGTTTGGTTCAAATGGGTTCTATTTAATTTGGTTCATATCAATTATGTTAGGTTTGGTTTGGTTTGGTTTGATATGATTCAGTTCAACTTGGTGTAGCTTGGTTTCATTTAATTTTTTTAGTTCTTCTAATTTACGATTTTTGAAAATGTGGTAGATATTTATACTTGAAGTACAATGATGTTTAATGTCTCATTTTTATTGAGTGTAATAGATACATGATGGTTTAGAGGAGATAACCTAGGATAACAAGTGATTCACATCTATCACATCTACCATATGGTTAGGTTATCATTCAAAAATTGATTCAACTATATATCTTCAAAATATCATCACTCTAATCTATATTTGTCATTCAATCAACAATGATCTCATTAATAATGTTGAGATAAGTAATTCAATAAAAACTATATTTAAATGACCTGAAGATAAATCATATATCATGTCACCTTTATATAATTCACAAGGTGATTCCATTATGTAATATCCTCAGAAAATTTATTTGGAAATGGATTTTGGTAATCGTGGTAAAGAAAGATCACAACATGTTGAAAAAATAAATATCACTCCACGATGGATTTTATATAAGAATAACATTTTGGAGATAGAGTATTCATATCAATATATATCTTGTTGTTACTCTACATTATCTTATGAATAAGAATAATCAAATATTATATGATAATAATCGCATTCCATATAAATTAATTATAGAGATACCACATCATAAGAGTATATTCCTCATAGTAACCTATTCAATTTAATAATAATTTGGTTTTCATGATGATTTGATACACCATTAAGACAGATAAAATGTAATTATCTATATTTTATAAGAGTATAAAAATTCTATGTAAGAGTTAAGCTCACCAGAATATTTTATTGTTAACAATAAACTCAATTTATATACAGGTAATTGATTTATTATCACACCACAATGATTTATATTTCACTATGAATGGTAGTAAAGATCCTGGGATAAATTTTTGTGGTTTTAAAATGTGATGGTGTATTGGATCACGCCACATTAATAATGCAACAAACATGTTACGTGAGACATTGAGAAGAGTAAAAAATGGTCACATTGTGAAATTCTAGTTAGGTTATTGGGATAAAAAATTTGTAAGAATCAATTTAAAATATGAATTTGACCACGATAATTAATAAACTTGGCCATTTAATAAGACAAAAAATCCAAATAATGAAACAAATTCAATTCCTAATTAAATAAAAAATGGTATGTTTGATAGGATCCACCATTCAAAAAAAATGTATTCCAGTTATCCCACACACAACCAATATCTAATCACATAATATCATTATCAAAACAAATATTAAAATATAATAATATAAAGCCTTAGTATGTAATTTGGAGTAAGAACCTTTCATAAGAAATCTTGGAAAAATATTCTGTTGTCACTAGTCTATACATAGAGAGCTACTTTTTTATAGAAATCACCCACTAATATAGTAAAATTGTAGAAGAGTAATACTAAGTTATGGATCTATAAATAACATATTTGATACCAAAGAAAAATTGGATGCCTAGAGAAGCTTTAGGATAGTTTTCCATGGCTAGGGGAAAGGACTGAAGCACTCTTTGGACTCACTGTTGGGAGAAATTAGAATGATAAATCACAATACATTTACAACTAGTAAAAAATTAAATAAATTGTAATAAATTTTTTATGATTTAACAATTCAAGGGGATTTTCCATACCTAATAATGTTATAGCTATATGAATTTAAAATATAAATATAGATATATGACTAAAATAACTTGAACCAAAATGAATAATAACAAATAATAGTGAACATGTCCAAAACTCAACAAAATAAACCCAAACCAAACCAAACTAGTCTAAACTAACACAAAAATATCTGAACCTAATATAAAAAACCCTAAATCAAACCACGAGATCAAATTAAATTGAATTCCCACAAAAATAAAAATCTACGGTGGTGTTTTTGGCCAAAAATAAAAAAATGGATGGTTGATATAACACCTTAATGATTTGGAACGCACTAATTTAATATGGAAGAAGAATGAAATGAAATAAAGAAGATAAATCATCTCTTGGAAAGATTGGATGATAGTGGAATTCCAATTATGCTTGGTCTCGTGATTAGTTGTAGATTGGATAAGGGGAGCGGTGTATGCCACTGTGAGCTTGGGAATATATCTGAATGGGAGTGTTTCTAGGGCTTGTGATTTGAGTTCTTCTAGGTCATATAAATAGATAATGGGATTGGTGAGGATTTGATATGGATAGAAGGAGGGGAGGGGAGGTCTTGCTACAATTTTTGGGAAGACCTATGCTTATAGTTTTCTGCTAGGCTAGGATTCTGGGGAATACCCTACACCAATAGTTTAAAAAAATTGTAGTCATATGTATGTTATCCCAATGGGTTTTTAAAAACCACTGGGATAACCTTCACTAAAATACCCTATCCTATTTTTTAGTCTGTAGCATTGGGATATGTCCAGGTGTATGGTCCATATTTCTAGTAGTGATCATAGAAACCCACAATAGGTTAATTTTAATATTCTCCCTGGATAACTTATATTAGTTAACTCTGTCAGTTTGTATGAGTAATCGGTCACATGTTAACCACGTCCACTTTATTGGATGAACTTTTCAAAAGTTAACTTTATACAGTTAATAGGAGTAACATATCACAAGATAACTTATTACACTTCATAAGAGTAACTTATTTGTTAACTCATTCCATATTACCCAATATATTAAAGTTATTGAACAAACTTCTCCCTCACATAATGGAAAAATTCCTCAACGAATTTTCGTTCACCCCCCAATCCATAATTCCATAAATATATCCCAAATATATTGTTCTGAAAATAATACATTTATTGTATTCCACTATTCATCATGAAATCTATAAATAAATCATTTGAAATAAAAATAAAAAGTACCTTTGTTAATTTCATAAACATAAAAAATACCCTTTCCTTTTGAAAACATTATATGCTAAAAAATTCTAGAACTAAAAAATATGATTTTCTTTGAAAAAAATATTATCTTATAGATAAATTTTTATTATTATCAAGGACTGGGATGGCCTTAAAATGTGGTCATGTAATAAATGTTAAAATAAATAAAAAAATAATTTTTCACTATCTAAAATAAAGTAAAAAATAAACCATATGAAAAAATTTAAAGGATCTATTTTTAAAACTTTTTAAAGAATGAAAAAATTAACTAAAATAAATATTAAAACAATTTTATCTATAAAGATGAACTTTTTTAAAACATGTAAAAGAACATCGATATGGAAGGGAATGTGTTTGAAAATTTTAAAACAATGTTTTAAATAAAAACCACTTATGAATTTTGTAAATTTTGAATCAAAATATCATTGATGGTGGGAACATGAAAATAATTTATAAACCACCTAAAATTTATTAAATTAATCATAAAATAAATCAATATGGTGGTTTATAAATCAAAAAAGGGGTTAAATGGGAATACATATCAATGAATGGAAATTGACACGTAAAACCCTCACCATGAATCCTAACATGCCTCATATGTTTTTTTACCTTCCAAAAAAATAAACTTATAATAATTATTTAGTTTTTTAATTTTTTAATTTTTATTACAATATCATTTTTACTTTTATTTAATTTATTATGATGTTATATTTAGTTAAATTTTCTGTTAAGTTTACCATAGATGTTTTGTGGTTGTTTTGTATTTAACCTTAAAAAACCTTTAAGTAGGACAAAAAAAATAAATTGGGACATGGTTCTATCATCAATATAATCTTAAGAATGATTTAATTATTATTTTTATACATTCAATATAGTTTAATAACCACCCATGAATGATGGTACTGAAAAATGAAATTCATCTATTCATGGAGGCAGTAGTCCACTCATACACGTGAGTAACATTCTTATTTTTCTAATGGATAAAAATTTAAAAATACCATGTGAATGAAAATATAATTACATGAATTAAATAAAATATTTCATTATAATATTGTTTCATGATCTTTTAGTTTTATAGTTTTAGATAATTATGGGAAAAAATTTACAAAAGAACCCATTTATTTTTCAACTTATAGAATGTTTTTATACTATATAAACAACAACTTAATCCATAACAATTCTTCATCATTTCCCAAAAATTATCCATTGAATATAATATTCTAGTCACATCATATGTATTAAATTTCATCTTAACTTAGGGGAATGAAAATATTAGAAAGGGGTGAGATTAAATTCATAGTAAGGGTAAACATAATTGATAAACACGAATGATTACAAGTGAACATAAGATAATAAAATGAATGTAATAAAATGGCATAATGAAATTAAACCCCATAAATAATAGATAAATAATATTGAGTTATATAATAAAGAAAAAAATTTATAATACAAGATTAAAATGGGTGTGAAAACATATATCAACATATACAATCCATGAGAGCATAACATATGAAAAATAGTTAGTATAAAAGTTTTTCATAACATGAAAATATTATATAAAGTTATTCTTAGAAATATGGAAAAATTATAAACTAAGAAATCATTATGGGAAAACTCATTAGAACGACACCTATGTGAAAAAACTCATTATTTATATTCCTTTAAATTCAGGAAATCTAATTATTCCCACACCTGTGTGAGAAAACTAATTATATATTCATTTAACTATCTTATAAGATATTAACATAGACAAATTAATTTTATGGAGATACATGACCCACCCATCATCATCTATATATATGTGTGCAATATAAAATCAATCCTGGTGATATAATAATGAATCTATGAAAAGATAAAGGGTTTTATATCACTTTTAAATGGTATCATATATAGAGAATATTCATAATTCCATTAAAAAACAAGATAAAACTGTGGAATATAAAGGGTATACAATAATATTCTAGGTAAACTTTATAACATGCAGAATATTATGTTAACACCATATAGTTAAATGGTATGTGGTTAAGTCAATAATTTCTACAATCAATTAATGTATGAAATCTTTTTGAAAACAATTTAATAAATTAAATATAAAATAGGGTATTGAAAAAGAAAATTCATTTGAATAATAATTAGGTGTATAAATCTAATTTTACGATGAAAGACAAAGGAAGAGATGAATGTTTTCTATAATAGAAAATTGAGTTTTATAAATCATATATATAATGAAGTTAGATGGAATAATTTTAAGACATTAATTGATCAATAATAATATATTTCAAAGGGTAATAGCAAAGATGAATTTTATAAATTTTTTAAAAATCAATTTATAAATAAGAAATTTATTTAATATTTTAAAACAATTTTAAAAGAAAAATTTAAAAAAAGAGGAGAAAAATTATATCTTTTTTAAATCATGAAAATATATGAATAAACATTCATAGAAAATGATGATGATTGTGAAAATAGGTGTTCACACTATAAAATGTTAAAAATATATTTAAGAATACATTAATATAAAGATGACATTACAAGTCACATTCAAATGTTTTTTTGAAAAGGAAAAGTAAAAACATTTTAAAATAATTAATTTTGAAAAATTAAATTCAATAATAGATCCTTGATGATACATAATATTTATAAATATAAATATGGGGTGAAAGATAAAACATATTATTTGAAATGATTAAAACATTTTTTTATTTTGAAGTATATTTATTTAAAATCCACATAAAAATAGTAACTGAACTCTCTTTTTAAAAGATGAGAAGGAAAATATTGAGTTCAAATAAGATAAAACATAATTTGGTTTCTAATTATAATGAATAACCCTGGTGAGAATGGAAAATATATATAATGATGAGAATTCATCACTAAAGAGGATTTGAATTATTCTAAACAATTTTATACTTTTTGGGGAATAAATATTCTTCAATGTAAAAGATTTGAATTAAAATTTGATCTTGTATAAGAAAGGAAGTTAAATTACCCTGAAATAAACTCTTAAGGTGGAATGAACTGATATTTTAATAAATAAGTTCAAGAATAAGCATTATAACTCAACAAAGGGAGTTTAGTTAATAAAAACCACTACAATTTTGGTATCCTTTGAATCAAAATCCAATTAAAGAGGGAAAATTATATAGATCCTCAAATGATGTTAATTACAGGAATTTGGTGAAATAAATTCACTAGGATGTAGATACACTATTCCAATGAAACATGGTGTACAATAAGAAATATGGCTAAAGTGGTTAAAATTTTAAATAAGAAAACCTTACCTTATTTCCATATTTTAGATTAACACTCTCTAAGATCTGGTATATAAACATAAATATTAAAATAATATATTTTAGATACATTTTTATGTATATATAATTTTATAAACATCATTTAAAATTATTCTCTACAAGGAAATTGGTTAATTATTATCTATTTTCAATAGTGGGTATTATTAATCTTGATTATTTTGAACTAGTTTCATATTAGTGATGTTTTTCTTCATTAGTCTCTCAAATTTCATCATTCCCATATCATATAAGGTACTAGAAATAATGTTATATAATTATTTATAACGTTATAATTTAATTTAATTATAGTTTTGGTTACGATCATGAAAGATGAAATTAGTGATGAGCATGTTTCAATTTTATTTAATGAAAGAATGTTAGTATCTTAATTGATTGGTTTAATTTTAATATTATTTTTTAATATATTATCATTAATTAAGTTTTCATATTCATCCATGATATTATTTTATAGCATTGTTCTAATATGTGGTTAGATCGACCCAATCATGAGCATACCATAATTAATTGATGAATATGATTATGAAATTATTTGCATTTTTAAGAAAAAAATTATTATAAAATAACATTGATATTATATATATAATATTATGTTTTTGAGCCATATTTTAATTGAGTTTTATAAATAATAAAGAAACTAGATGAATAGTGAGATAAGTTACCTCAATAAGGCGGTAGTCCACACTTCAGATGGTTAAAAGATTAATTTTTCAAATATTGGGCTGGGGAGGAGAACTATAAGTTTACTATTAATAAACATAATTACATTATATATGTCACATTTATTATTCAATTTAACCCTTATAACTAGTGAAAATATGTTTTGGTGAAAAATTGAAGCCATTGCTATATGGAGACAGAAGTCCACAAAATGTATGAATGGCCGCTTTTTTTGTTAAAAGAAAAGGGGAAAGTTGGTTAGTTGTTATCACCATAGAATGATAACAATAATTATAAAGAAATAAAGATTTCATTATATAGGAATTAGAAAATTAGAATTGGTAAAGTAGTAAAAAAGTAAAAAAGATCGAGGAAGAGTAATTTCTCATTCAAGATTGTAGTATCACTAAGAGGGGGAGAGGGTAAATAAGTTATATCTTTTCCTTTTAAGTTTCCTTAATAATGAAAAAACATTCAACTCATTTTAAACATTTAATTCCCTATTGAAAAAAAATTTAAAACATACATCTAAAGGAACACAATAGTTTATAAGGTTTACTATTCACAAAAATAGTTATCTCCTTGGTATGGTTTGGAAATGATTCAATAACACAAAATCCAAAACAAAAAATACATTCCTGTGGAATAAAATGAGTGGGATGTAGCCTTAAACTCATGTATCTCTATGATAAATACAATATAGAATCTTCTTCAAGTAGCATACAGATTTAATACAATGTTTTTGTAATAAACATGTTACGGTTATTTTTGACCAACCTTCAAAGATACGATATTTTAAAACAATTACATACATTCTTACACATAGAATGGTAAGAACTTTTATGGAATTTTTAATATAAAAAATATGATTTCCTAGTCTCATTATCCCAATACAATTTCTTAATATAAAAAATATAACTCTGTCAGAATACTGTTGAGAAAATTCTAAACACTTTATTCTTCACAGTGGAAATCAAAATATGATTTTCAAGTAATATAATTCATCTCAATATGATGACTTGATAAATATTATAATTATATTGGATACGATGATCAGATGAATACATTTAAATCTTGACTCTTATCCTATAGCTTCTATCTGGCATGAAATCTTCAATAAAGACTATCCAGAAACATCCTATCTCTAGAAACTTCATCAGTTACCTGCCTTCTGTCTACCTTTCAGGAACGATACTTCTATTAGGAAGTATAAAGTATTTTCTATTTTATACTCAACCCATAAATGGTTTGGGCATGATTCCACAAAATATTTCATGCTCAATCTAGTTTTTTTGAATTTACACATTCCTTTGAATTTTGGGTGCATATTTAATTCATCAAATATTCTCAATAATTCTAGAACCTTATTTAATATTCCGAAAATTTCCACTATATTTTATCCTTTATTTAAAAACATTATTCTGATTCAGATTCACTATTCTGACTGTCATAATGATCTAGCTCATTATAATGAAAACAAATGTAATGTAATATATTATTTTTATCCTATTCTCTTGACCCATGTAAACAAAAAAAAGCAATTCAACCTATTTTAAATTGTTTACTACCACACAAACCCTTTATATATTTATCAATTAAAAGAAAAAAATATTCTAAAAATATATTCCACATCACAATGGTTTGTAATAGTGAATACCAAGAGCATATTCCCAAACAAATTTTACCCCCTCATGATAGAAGGACCTGAGGCTAGTAAAATAAGAGATGAACTCATTTTGAATCACCTTAGATGCCAAAAAGTCTGCAACTACATTGCCTTCATGACATATATGAAGAATGTTTGAGTGATTTTTAAAAAAACCATTGCATCTTCTGATTGAGTACTATATGCACCACAGGGTGGATCATTTTCCAAGAAGCACGTTATAGAGAATCAGGGAGTCTGTCTAAATTGAACAAAGATTTAAATTCCTCTTCTTACATAACCTTAGGCATGTGATCATGGCCTAAGATTCATATTAGAGAGATTCACCTCCT
The DNA here is from genome assembly GCA_963277665.1 of Viscum album. Taxonomy (NCBI): domain Eukaryota; kingdom Viridiplantae; phylum Streptophyta; class Magnoliopsida; order Santalales; family Viscaceae; genus Viscum; species Viscum album. The sequence goes on from OY728148.1 coordinate 1,457,501,138, forward strand.
CCCAAGTAATTAGAAAATGCCATAACAACTGATCCCCACTTTTCATTGACTACCCCTTTACCATACATAATACCCATGATACCTGATACATTATTGTTTATATCAGGGCCCTGGTGAGGAGGAAGAGACCAAACCAACCAACCGTGAACTAAACTATTTTCTATGTGGGTGGGGGGGGGAGGAATTGAAGCTGGGAGAGGTCTAAGAGAGGGATATTTCTCCCAATAATTACAAAACTGAGCTATGTCCGGTATGAGATTCTGTGTTTTGAAGATGATACCTATACTAGTCCCAATTGTATACTTGTGGAACACCTCATTACTTAAAGACAATATTCTCCAAAAACATATAGGAAGAATAATTTCTCTAACCTTATTTTCATATCCTGAATTTCTACAACCCTAAAACCATCACTGAAGGAATATCTTGAGTGTCATTTCCAGTCCAGTCCACCCTACAAAAAACATAAAAGAAGACGACACCACCAACGCCCAATTTCTTTATAAAAATAGGTTCCCAGTAGATTCATTCTTTGACTCCCTACAACCTTGAAACCTAAAGGGAAAGCTAACTCTCATGCATTTAATGTTCTCATCGGTTGAAAGCACATTGTTCATGACTTTATACAACAACAAATTAAGAATCATTGGAATCAATTTACAGAACACTGTCTCCCCTAAGTATACCGTTCGATCGAATTATCCTGTATTCTATGAAAATATCTTGAGGAGAGAACACTAGATGAAGAACCCATGAAAACACATTTGTCCATATCACTGTTTAACTTGATACAATCAAAAATGGCCTGCTTATCTTCATCAAGGGTATCCGGAATGAAGTTGGGTGGTCGATCGCCTCTCTGAAAGAGATGTCTAGAATGGGATAATATGGAAATACATGTATCTTCTTTACTCAATTCCACTTCTAGTACCTTATATCACTCTTTCCTACCATCCAACAAGTATAATACTGAATAGAAACAATATATAGCTAAACCATTGTTCAAATGGGAGAGGTTATTACTCTATGCATAATATTTCTCCCATACTTTAGTTTTACATATTGACTACATTTTTTTACTAATCTTTGAAATTATTCTTCATATTGGTCACTACATAATTTTCTTTTATTTTTATTCAACAGTTCTAAACAATTCTTCCTCCAATGATTATGATGGAATATGGAGTCCGATGGACCAATATATGTAGCTTTGTCTTATACATATTTATTATCTTTTTGAATATGACACCGATGGATTTTAATAGAAAAAAATTTATTCATTTGATTAATATGAGGACACAATGAATTCAATGGATCAATATCAGTGGATTTTTTACTTTCTAAATATGATGTTTATAAACTTATTTCTTAGAGGATTGATGTCTTTGGGCTTTTTCTGACATAAAACCTGAACCTTCATTATAATCATCATCTCCAGCATTTCAAAAAATATGTATTCAAAAAATTATTACGATGATATTGAGAATGTAAACCTTCAACTTCTATAATATTAAACTTCTTAAAACATTATTCAAGTACCATGACATCCATGGAGAATTTTAATATGTTGAAGATTAGATTCATCATCATCTACCTTTCAAAGGAAATTATTGTATCTTCCTAATAAAAATATATCATTCCTTATTATCCAAAATATGATTGGAATAATTAAAATCATACGGAATACAATTGGTAGAATCCTTTTCTCCCCCATTATCTCAGCAAGCATGCATCACATGTTTTACAACATACATATGATTTATGATAACTGCAAGATCAAAAAAGCAGCATCAAATTTATATTAAAATCATGAAGACTCAGATGCAACACCTCATTATGATCTTCTCTTCCATTTAGAGTCTGAGTTAAGTCTGATGAACCTTATAATTTACAAAAAAAATTCCCAATATGATAGAATTTGTTACCCATTATGATTTTGATTAACATGAATATGATGTCTAGTATTTTTTTCACAAAATAAAAAGTCAGTCGATTTCTTTTATTCTTAAAAATCCTTGAAAACAAAAGATACTTCAGAATACGATTATCAAACTTATCATCATGGTCCTAACAATATCCCCCATTGTATTTTGTTTTCAAAAATGGTCCATTAATCACTAAACTTTATAACCTAAATATATGGATTACTTATAAAAAATTATAAGACTTTGTCAGCTAACTCATTATGGGAAATAAGAATTATTGACAGTAATACCATGATTTCCAAAATTAGTGATTATGAAAACATACTCAGATTTCTTCCTCAACTTCCTTACTCATATTTTCTTTCTCATCTTGTCAAATTATATGGAATAAATTTTTTTGGTTTCATATAGACAGTCCAACAAACAGTTCGAATATTTCACACACATAAAATGTTGAATTCACAAATTAACCACAAATCCCCCATTAAGGATATAATTATGAAAAAATTTTCTCCCTTGACAACACTATGCAAATGTAAGATAATATAGGGGAAGAAATCACATACCTAATCCTTGATGAGAATGAGTTTAGATGCCCATATTCAACCTCAATTTTGAATAAGGGTCTTTTGGTAATGGTTTTGTGAAAATATCAGAATTTTTTTTGATGTTGGAACATATTTCTGCTCTAATTAATTATTCTCCACATGATATTTGATGAAATGATATTTGATATCAATGTGTTTTGAACAATAATGTTATACCTGATTCATGGTGATTTTGATTGCACTTTGATTATCACAACCCAAGAGAAAGGGTAACTTCACTTCAATAAGTAAATCTTATAACTCAATGTTCATCCAACTAAGTTGGGTAGTGGATTGAGTTGAAGAAATATACTCAATAACATCTAGAATGAGGTTTTTAAATTCTATTTATTTGGATGAAAACTAAGACAAATTTTCATAGATAGAAAAATCAACCTGATGCAGATCTTATATCATCCATATTCCCTACCCAATCAATATGTGAATAACCAGAAAAATAAATACTTTCTCAGCTACCATACATGATTTAGATGTTTTTTGTGTCTTTTTTGTATCTGAGAATTATTTTTCTAGAAGGTAAAGGTTATTCTTTAGGATCACTTTGAAAATTTTCACATAGGTGATAACATAAAAAATGTCAGGTCTTACGACAATCAAATATAACAATCATCCAACCAGATTTCAAAACTCTTTCTGACCAACATACTAACATTATCCATTTTTAGAAAACATTTTCCCCTAAAATCAGTGTGGAAATAGGTTTTGAATTTTCCATACAAAACTTTTTTAACATGTTCCTTAGCGAACTTTTCATGAGAAAGAAAAATGTGTTTCTTCTATTATAAAATTTGTATCCCATGAATGTTATTAATTTCATCTATCATGAAAACATCAAAAAAAAATTCATTTATTCCATAAATATTTCACAAGATCTTTAATTATTCCCATAAAATATAATGTCAAAATAATAAACAATTACGATGAGGGAAGACATTTGAATTTATTTGATGTAAATATTGCTATGAACTCTTCCTTTCTTGAAACCCATCTTCCATAAGAAAGTATCTAATTTGGAAGACCATGTACATAGATCTTGTTTTATCCCATACAATGCTTTATTCAATATGAAAAAACAAATTTCATATTTCCCAACAAAAAATCCATAGGGTTGTTCAATTTAAACTCCTCATCAATAATTCCATTCAAAAATGCAGAATTTACATCTAGTTGAATGATTTTGTAACTTCATTGTCTGAAAATAGAAAGAAAAATTATCATTGATTTTAATCTTTCCGCTAGATAAATTTTTTGATAAAAATAAACAACTTCAATTTGTATGTAACCTTTTTTAAACTAATCTTTCTTTGTTTATTATCACTTCACATTATCCATTCATCTTGTTCTAGAAAACCTACGTTGTTCCAATAATTGTTTTATCTAGATTAGGTATGAGTCCCCATGTACCATTCTTTTCTATCTAATATAGCTCTTCATTCCTGGTCTAAACCCATTTTGAATACTGAAAAGATTCTTTAACTTCATTGGTTCAACTTTTGAATACAAAGAAGTATGTGTAATAGCATTTGATGTTCATAGTCTTTTAACTTTCTGATGTTGATCACCAATAATGTTCTGAGATTTCAATTTCTTCTTCATCCTAAGATTAGAGTTTTGAGTATCTTCATCATCACTGGAAAAAGATGAGACCGATTCTTCTTCTTGAGAAGGATTCCAATTATCTGTATCCTCATCAGAATTATTAGGAAATGTTTCCCTATATTTCACAAATTTCTTATCTTCATGAGTCTATTTATCTTTCTTAGTATTTTTAATAACTTTCAAATCACAACAATAAAAAATTATCCTTATTTATTTGTTGAAAAATATGTATCATCTTTCTTCTAGAGCATAGACAAGAAGAATTACATCTTCCCTTATCTCCTCAAACATTAAAATATTTACACCATTTATATTTATGATGTCTCGATTCCCAAAAACTATAAAGTGTTTGAAACATCATGTTTTTCCTTAAACATTTTTTATAGAGTAATATCTGAACATTTCCTGTAGAGACATCGATTTTTGATATATATATATATATAACTGTACTCAAGGATTTCATCCAATTGTATTGAGAAAGACCATTCTCAAGTAACATAGTTCTCCCCACTTGCACGAAACATATATTCTTCATTTTAGAAACCCCATTTTATTGAGGAGTGTATGGGGAATTATAAACATGCATAATTCTATACTTCTCAAGAAAAACATTTAAATTATTCATTCTTATACTCAACACCAATATCAGTTCTAAACTTATTCCTAGGATACTCACATTATTTCTTATATTTCCTCCTGAAACATTCAAACTTTTTCTGAGCATTTGATTTTTGTTTCATATACATAACACATGTAATACGATTAAGGTCATCAATGATAGTGATTAAGTAATTATATATTTTTTTATTGTTTTCTCATTTTCTCAGGTATATCAGAATGAATAAGTCCTTGTGGTTATTTTGAACAAATATCAACTTTCTTATGCACAAATTTTGTAAATTTTACCTTCTGGAAAACATTGTAATGTCAATATATTTTTATTGGGAAATCAATAATATCTAGGAAATTATATCAGATTTATAACTATCTCATGTTTCTTTGAAAAATATATCCCTACCTTATATTCCACAATTTATTCTCTTTAACCACACCAAAGTTACTAGAGTTTTGAATTTCACCAACCTGAAATAGATTGCCTTTTGTATATTTTACTCCTATAACTATCTTTCAATATTTTTCAGTTTTGACAAGAATTCCATATTTTCTTACGTTGACATTTTTAATTCATCAAAACATTATGAAACACTTGGAGTGTTTTGTTTCATCCTATATGAATATTTCTTGGATTGAAATTTTTTTCCCAATTATTGTTGATCCAACACCTTTGATTTATAAAAACTCATCATTGAAAAATGTGGTTGTTAATTATTTAAAGTCATCCAAATTGTTCAATAAATTTAGATACCCTATCATATGAGAAGATCATCCACTTTTAATAATCCAATCTCTCTCTCCTTTTGTATCTTTTAGAGCGGTTTCAATAATAAGAGTTTTTTCTTTATTCATCCCTTGATTCTGTGAATTGTTAGAGAAAATTTGTTGTGTCAGTAAAAAAACATGACATCCTTTCTCAATACTTCTATATATTTTAAAAATTTCACAAATATTTTCTAGGGGTTAAAACCTATTTTCAAATTTTACTCCAACCTTATGAGGTTTCTTCAACACAAGATTCTACAAATTTTTTATTTATGGAGATTGAATCCCCATAAAACAATGGATTCTGTAATTTGTGGAGTAATGGTACTATTTTTGGTTGAACTAAGACTTATTTTTCGTGTGTCAAAATCTACCACAATACCAACAATATCCATAGAAAGAATATTTAACTCTAAAACTTCTATACAGATCGAGGTTGTGAACATGTTTTTTAGCGATGTTCTTAGCTTTCTTACCAAGATTTCTATTATCAATCAGAATCTTAATTTCTAGCTTAGTTTTATTTTCATCCATATTAGAACCATAAGTAATAGAACAATTTTTTATTCATAACCATTAGAAACATTTTCAGACTCAAGGGTTCTAAAACCTTTTGAATTATCCACTCTGTTAATCTTGGCCACATACATAACTGTCCCAACTTTCTTCTTTTTAGAAACATATATAACTTTATTATCAACCATAAAAATTAATTTTTTTTGATATTTCTTAGTTTTATTCTTGCAAAAAATTTCACCAATTTCAGATATAGATATTTTGAAACTATTACATTTATTTTAATCTTCAGAATGGTTTATTTGAACATGTTCTAACTCTTCTTCTTTTTCCATCATCTTTACTTAAAACTTTTTATTATGATTTTTTTCTTCTTAAAGATATTTTTTTAAATCATCAATATCTACTATAAAAATTACTTTTCCATTAGGAAAACATTTTTTTTGGTTTTTTGAAAATATTTTTATTTTTCAACTTCATGATTTCATTCTCTTCCATTCTAATCTTTGTCTTGAATTATTTCAATTATTTCTTAGATCATATTATAATCATGTTTTTTTATCAAAACTAGTACATCTAAACTTTTAACTATTCACTATTTCAGTAAAGGTATTCTCACTAATATACTCAGAAGTGTTTTGCATTCACCATCACCCTCTTATTATTCTTCATCTTTATATTTGGAATTTATTATTTTAGATTTAAAGAGTTTTTTATCTTTATCTTTAGTAAAAAGGTTATCTTTATCACACTTTATGTTATACAATCTTCTTTTCCTTAATTATTTTTCATCACTAACTTCATATTTATTTATTCAAGCAAAATGAGCCAAAAAGTTACCAATAACTCTGCATTCAAATCATTTCAAAGTAATTTTCCCTTTGTATTTACCTGTGCCTCTTCTGAAATTTTTAGAAAAAAAGGATAAAATATCATCAAGATTTTTACATACCTAATTTTAAGAACCAAAATAAATAGCTTCATCATCAATAATAATATTATTTGACTTTTATTTCCTAGAATAGTTTAATTAAATTTCCCTATAAATAGTTTTTTTTTTATTTTCAAAGATTTCTCCATTTTCATTTCATTAGTGTTGAGAGTGCTATGCAAATCATCTGGAGATAGTGTTTCAGGATATCTATCTTCTAATGAAGTAAATTTAGAATCAAATTAGATGGTAAGAATTTTTAAGATATTTTAAATAACTATATAATCCTGAAACGTTTTACCAAGACATCAGATAGTGATGAAAATGTCATTTACCTTCGTAAGGAAGTCCCAAACAGATTAATACTCACCAATTTTTAAATCCTTATACTTTAGCCTCCAGCTTTTAAAATTTTCCTTCTTAACCTTTTTTATCATCTACATATATGTTTTTAAAATTATCCCACACACTTTTGACTGTTGAAAGTCTATTTAACATAGAAATTAAATTTCAAAAACTAATGATAGCAACAAATTCTTATCCCTTCAATTACTCTCAGGATTGTACTTATTAAGAGATATAATAGAAACTTTATGATCAATAGGGGAAACCCATATAATTCATCTTCAGTAACATCATATCCAATATAAATGAGATAAGGTAGTATTGAATCATAATAGATATGATTGTTCTTACCATAAAAAACTAGGATACCTTTAGTGATGACACAATTAGAATTCTCCATCCACTTTTCTTTAAAACTTCATCCAAGAATAAATGAAGAGAACACTGGATCTCATGCCAAATTTAATTTCCTAGTTGAGAGACATATTTTTATTTTATGTTTAGTTATTAATGAAATAATCTTCTCCCCCTATTAAATATTTAATTCCCTATTGAAAATAATTAAACCACACATCCATAGGAACAAAGTAATTTATAAGGATTACTATTAATAAAGACTAGCTACATCGGTTGTATGTTTTAGAAAGGACCCAATACCACACAATCCAGTAGAATAAAATCCTTTTGTGTGGAATACAATGAGTAGGATGTAACCTTACACTCATGTAGATTTGTTATTATTATAATAAAGGATGTAATTCAAGTAGCCCAAAGATATAATACAATGTTTTTGTAGCAACATGTTATGGTGATTCTTGAAAAACTATCACAAATATGATCTTCAAAAAAAATTCTTCAATTTCTTACCAAAAATCTAGTATGAACTTTTCTAGACATTGTAATAACACTTATTCTGATTTCCAAGTCTAATTATCCAAATTCAATTCCTCAATATGGAAAATATAACTCTTTAAAAATATTATTAAGAAAATTTTGAACAAAAGCTTCTTCATTTTGAATATCTAAATATGATTTTACAATTTTGATAATTTATCTCTATATGATAAATAGAAAAATACGATAATCATCTCGAATACAATGATCATCTCAATATGTTGCATTATTTTCTCTTCTAATTTCTCTCCTATCCGGCACAACTTATTTTAGATCTAAAATATGGAATCTTCTACTCTTTAGAAAAGTTTTCAGAACTTTGCCTTCACTCCACCTTTCATGAATAGTAAGTCTATCATAACGTACAAGGTACTTTCCCCTTTATACACACCCAAAAAATTGTTTGGATGAGATTCCTAAAGAATTTCCCACTGAATTATGTTTTTCAAATATACATGTCCCTTTCAATTTAAAGTGCAACTTGACTTAGTAAAATCATCTCAACACTTTTAGAACCTTCATGAGTTTTCAAAAGCATCAAATATGTTTCATAATTTCTTTAAAAAAATCATTCTGATTCTGATTTTCATTATGATCTTCCTCATTATGATTAAAAAAAATAAAAAATAATATATTCTTCATCTCATTTTATCTTAACACGTTTAAATGAAAAAGAATGAAATTCAACCCATTTTAAATGGCTGACTACATTATTTATTATACTCTAAAATTAATCTTTGTATCAGTCACCACAAAATTTAATTTTTTTTATTAACTGGTCCTAAACAATTATTCCTCCAATGATTATGATGAAATATATAGTCTGATGGACTGGTATCTGCAACTTCATCTCCAAAAATTTCTTTATATTTAGAATATGATGCCAATGAATTTTCATAAAAAAATTCTGCCTTTGATATATATGGTGACACACTAAATCTGATGGATCAATATCAGTGTATTATTTCTATTATAAATATGATTCTTATCAAATTATTTCTTTGAGGATTAAAATCTTTGGTCATTTTTTCTGACTGAAATCTATAACATTCGTTAATATCATCATACTAATCCTTTAAACTAATATTAATTCAGAAAGATCATTATGAGGATCTTGAGACCAAAAAGCTTCAGCTTCACCAACTTTTATCTTATTCAAACATTCTGTAAGTATCATGACATCCTTTAGACTTCAAATACCTTTAAAGTCAATTTCAACATAATCTTACATTAAGAGGAATGTATTGTATCTTTCCTAACAACATCTTCATTTTATTTCTCAGCTTGAATACAATTTTCATGATTATGATCCAACTGAATATGATTGGAAGAATATTTTTCTCCCCCATTATTTTATCAAGTTTTCACCACAAGTTTTACAAATTACGATTGATTTATGGTAAATCAAAGATCATAATAGAATCATCACATTTATATTGGAGTATGGTAGACTTCAATGTATCACCTCATTATGATAATTTGTGTATGGCATCAAAAGTCTCAATTTACATTTATTTTGATATTTATAATATCAATTAATTTAATATTTCATTAATAATGTAATTACAACATCATCATTATGTCATAAATACATTTAATTATTTAATTTATAAAAATTATAAATAAAGAACCTGGATGTATTAAATAGTTTTAGCTTTCTAATGAATAGTGATAGACGAATTTATCTTATATAAAACTCAATATAAAAATTGGTTTAGTTAATAAAATTTTAATTTGAAACTTTTAACACATCTTTAAATAAAATATAATAAATATCCTAAACTAATACAAGTGGATCAAAAAGGATATTATTTTTGTCCTAAGGTTGAATTTGGTCGAAATACACTTATCCAATAGAATTAGGACATGCGTTAGGGTAATTATAATATAATTTTTACCTTTAATTACCCTATTTACTTTTAACCTTGGTAAATAAAATAAAAAAGTTATTATTCACCAAAAATTATTTTAATCCTATTGAAAAAAATTTACTTAGTGATGTCAGCTATATCTGTCATATTTTTTAAATTTAATTCACAGAAGTGGTAAAATTACTTTTTATGAAAATTTGCAAATGTGCCAGAAAGGTGGGTAAAAGATGTTAAAAAAGTTCAATAAAATTTTATATGCCTAATATTATTATAAAATGACACTAATAAATAACATTGGAATAATATATTTATTATGTATCCATTATTTATTTAAGAAAAGTTTTTAATTAAAATAAATATTTAAATGAAAAAGTTGGTTTTTATCTACAACGTAGTGTTTTTCTCTATTCGTCAAGAAATTGAATGTTTTCAGAAAATACCAAAAATTCACCCAAAGATAGTTTTGATATTAAAAATTCAAAAATGATGTCTATTTTACCAAATTCAAAATATAAAAGTTTCATTTATTAATTTATAATTAATCCCTGCTATCAAAACTAGAAAGCAAGTTTTTAAGAAGTAAAAACTACCAAAATATTGTCATGTGTTTATGTCTAATGAAAAAGTGAAATTACATTAAATGACAAAGATTTGATTAAATGGTAAAAATATTATCTAATTATACTTTAAAACCACTCAAATATATAATTTAACACTATAAATTATTTTGATTAATAAAGTTGTTTTCAATTAAAATTTATTATTTTTTCACTCTTCATCAAAATATGAATGTTATCATAAAATACCAAAAAATTGTCAAAACTAAATTTTTATGTCCCAATATTAATGTGAAATTTAATTTCATCAAATTGAATATATAAAAGTGTCAAATATTGGATTTTTAAAAGGGTTCTCCATTAAAAGGTGAAAACATTATTTTTTGAAAAATACTTCTTCTATCTGAAAAATTAAAATTTTCTCTATGATATGTCTATGAAATGTTGTACCCCTCTCTCTTGGATTTTAATGATCCAAATTACTCTTATTTTGTTCTAACTTTGTTTCAAGTGTTTTTGTTGATAGGAAAAAGGTTGCCAAGGAGTTGGGCCAAGAAGGACTGAAAGTAGACTCTCTGAGTCTACCGGCCAACCGGTGGATTACCACCGGCCAGCCGGTGGTCTCTGGAAGTAGCAATGGTTTCTGTCCAGAGCCACCGGTCATCCGGTGTGAGATCCCCGGCCAGCCGGTATTGTCACCAGCCAGCCAGTGGCTGACCACCGGCCAGCCGGTGGACCACCGGCCAGTCGGTGTGCCCAGTCAAACTAGCCGTTGGGCTTTGACCAGACTTGTACTTTTGACTCCCAACGGCTCCGAAGGCCTCTCCAATGGCTCCGAAGACCCCCAATGGCCATTTGGGTGTTCCTCTCCTATAAATAGAGGACTAGGAAGCCCCGAAAAAATATATTAGCCCACGGGAACATTTTTCGATCATTTGGCGAACCTCCGGCGCATTCCTTCAAGGATTCCCACCTGCTCCAACCCACTTCCACAACCAAAGAGCACCACCATAGAATCTTGGGAGCGCTCTTCATCATCACCAATAAATCCATTGGCGCCCAAGACTTCTCCTCTTTAAGGTTTTTATTGTTTTATCATTTAGAGCATTATTTTGAGTTTGTGCATACAAACCCTTCTTTCTCTCATCCTACCTTTGTTTGGGTTTTCACACCACCTTCAAGGTGTGAAGAGGTTAGTCAAGCCTTCCCCGTAAAAGGCTTGAGTCATAGGTGAGCTAGCCTTCAACTGTAAGAAGGCTAGTGGGTTTCTTGCTACAACCAATAAAAAGAAAGTTGTAATAGGTTTCTAGGCTGCCTTAAAGTCTAGTGGGTTTCTTTCTACAACCATTAAAAAGCATGTTGTCGTATAAATCTCTCAACGGTTGAGTTGGGAGCGGAGACGTAGGCTTGGGATTTAGGCCGAACTCCATTATCAATTTTGTGTCTTGCCTCTTTTATTTCCGCTGCGCTTTAACTTTTTCTTAAATTGTTAAACTTTTTTAAAAGGCAATTCACCCCCCCCTCTTGCCATCACTCTTCGTCCCAACAATTGGTATCAAAGGAAGTGTTTGTGTAATACCTTAACCGGTTTCAAATTCAAGATCCATTGTGATGGCTTCATCTTCTTTCGCCCCCGAAGGTTATTCATTGGGTCATGCTCCTTTTTTTGATGGAACCGACTATACCAATTGGAAAACCCACATGTCTACTTTTCTTAGAAGTATAGGTTATCCTATTTATAGAATTGTCATGCATGGTTACTCTCTCTCTTCTCCCGATGAATCCAAATGGACTCAAGCCGATATTAAAAATTTCGAGCTTGATGGCAAAGCCATGAACGCTCTTCATTGCGGCCTTGATCGTAATGAATTCAATCGAGTTTCTACATGCACTTCATCTCATGAAATCTGGAAACTTTTGGAGGTTACCCATGAGGGGACCAACAAAGTTAAGGATACTCGATTGGATATGTATCGTCAAGATTTTGAGTCTTTTACCTTGCATCCATCTGAAAATATTACTGATATGTTTACTCACTTTACTGATGTTTGTAATGGGAGAAAGTCTCTTGGAGATGATGTTTCTGTAGAGATGATGGTCAAGAAGATCCTTTGGATCTTACCAAGTTCATGGGCACCGAAAGTCATGACAATTCAAGAAACGAAGAATTTAAAAGAAATGCCGGTCGAAGAGCTCATCGGATCCCTCATGAGCTACCAGATCACCATGAGGAGGCAAGCCGAAAAGGAAGGCAATCTCATCAAAACTCCAAAGAACATCGCCTTCAAAGTTCAAAAAGAAGAAAGCTCCTCCTCCTCATCTTCTTCCTCTTCAAGCGGCGATTCATAAATCGAGAAAATTGCCCGCAAGATGCACAAATTCATGAAGAAGAACAAAAAGAAGAAATCTCGCAAGGCTCGAAAGGAAGAACTCGACGAAAAATCCGAGCCCAAGGTAATATGCTATGGGTGCGGCAAGAAAGGCCATTATAAGCCCGATTGCCCACTCCACAAGACAAGGGCCAACCAAAAGGAAAAGAAAAAGGCATTCAAGGCCACTTGGAGTGATAGCTCCTCATCCTCATCCTCCTCAAAAGTCAACGGTAAAAAATGTCTAATGGAATTTCATGAGGTAACTTCTTCCGACTCCTATTCCTCTTATTCTTCCAATTCATTAAATGATTTATCTTACGAGGATCTCCAACATGCGAGAGATCAATTGGAGGAAGGTTTTCACGAACTTTCTTCCAAATTTATTGCTTTAAAAAAGAAATTCAAAATTCTTTCTTCTGAAAAGGATCAACTTCTCAAAGAGAAGGAAGACTTGTCCCTCAAGATCCAAAACCTTCCCGATGTTGATTCTATGGAATCAACAATCAAGGATTTAAGGAAATCCCTAGCTAAGTTCACCTAAGGTGAACATAACCTTTCGAAGCTCCTTGGTTCCAAATGCATATCTAGAACCACCCAAGGTCTTGGCTATTCCAAGCAAGCTTCCTCTTCCCATGCTCCTACTATTTTTGTAATGGGGAGCTCCCAATATAAATTTTGCAACTATTGCAAAAAGATCGGGCACTTAATTTACGAGTGCGACTGCAAAAATGCCCAGTATGGAAGGCCCAAAAACATTGCCTTTAACGATGAATTTCATAGGAGAAGACCCACCACAAGACAAGTTTGGATTGAAAAATCCCTTTTAGCGAGTCTCTCCAGACCAAAATTTGTCTCGGTTCTAAAATCCTCTCCCCGGTGATTTGTTGTTTTTATTTAGGGGGAGTTAGGATCGTTTAAGCCTTTTTGCGTTTTTCTTTCAAAACTTTCAATTCAAAACTTTCAATTTAAAACTTTCAATTCAAATTTCAAAAATTTCAATTGGTTTAAAATCTCTATCTTGTTTTTCAATCCTTTCCTTCAATCAAATTTTATGCCCCGTGCTATTTTGATAATCACAAAGGGGGAGATTTCCTTGGTTAATTGGGGGAGAAATATTTCTCTCATGCTTTGCTTTACTTTTCAATTTATCCTTTAAAGCATGCCTTTCATTTCAGTATTTTTCATTGCATGTTTTGGTGATTGTGATCATCAAAATAGGGGGAGATTGTTGTACCCCTCTCTCTTGGATTTTATTGATCACAATCACTTTTATTTTGTTCTAACTTTTTTTCAAGTGTTTTTGTTGATAGGCAAAAGGTTTCCAAGGAGTTGGGCCAAGAAGGACTGAAAGTAGACTCTCTGAGTCTACCGGCCAACCGGTGGATTACCACCGGCCAGCCGGTGGTCTCTGGCAGTAGCAATGGTTTCTGTCCAGAGCCACCGGTCAGCCGCTGTGAGCTCCCCGGCCAGCCGGTATTGTCACCAGCCAGCCGGTGGCTGACCACCGGCCAGCTGGTAGAACCTGGGCAGAGAGCTTGCTCTCTGTCTGGAGCACCGGCCAGCCGGTGGCTCAGGACCGGCCAGCCGGTGGACCCCCGGCCAGCTGGTGAGACACCACCAGCCAGCCAGTGTGCCCAGTCAAACTAGTCGTTGGGCTTTGACCAGACTTGTACTTTTGACTCCCAACGGCTCCGAAGGCCTCTCCAACGGCTCCGAAGACCCCCAACGGCCATTTGGGTGTTCCTCTCTTATAAATAGAGGACTAGGAAGCCCCGGAAAAATATAGTAGCCCACGGGAACATTTTTCGATCATTTGGAGAACCTACGGCGCATTCCTTCAAGGATCCCCACCTGCTCCAACTCACTTCCACAACCAAGGAGCACCACCATAGAAGCTTGGGAGCGCTCTTCATCATCACCAATCAATCCATTGGCGCCCAAGACTTCTCCTCTTTACGGTTTTTATTGTTTTATCATTTTGAGCATTATTTTGAGTTTGTGCATACAAACCCTTCTTTCTCTCATCCTCCCTTTGTTTGGGTTTTCACACCACCTTCAAGGTGTGAAGAGGTTAGTCAAGCCTTCCCCGTAAAAGGCTTGAGTCATAGGTGAGCTAGCCTTCACCTGTAAGAAGGCTAGTGGGTTTCTTGCTACAACTAATAAAAAGCAAGCTGTAATAGGTTTCTAGGCTGCCTTAAAGTCTAGTGGGTTTCTTTCTACAACCATTAAAAAGCAAGCTATCGTATAAATCTCTCAATGGTTGAGTTGGGAGCGGAGACGTAGGCTTGGGATTTAGGCCGAACTCCGTTATCAATTTTGTGTCTTGCCTCTTTTATTTCCGCTGCGCTTTAACTTTTTCTTAAATTGTTAAACATTTTTAAAAGGCAATTCACCCCCCCTCTTGCCATCACTCTCCGTCCCAACAAGAAACACATAGTATGAATGTTAAAATAATATGGAGTATATAAAATTCAGAATGCAGTTAATACTATTCATAAACACTTTTTTAATGGCTAGTTTGTTAAGTCGTGGTGTGCTCGAAATCGGTGTTGCGTGTGGCGCAAGCTATTGCCTTACTTTAAAGAGATAACATACTATGAAATCATGGGGTGTTACATTCTCCCCTCCTTCAATAAATTTATTTCTTGAAATTTTTAGTTGTTCTTTGAAAATAAAAGGTTGAAAATAGAAAATACCATTGTGGAAGATTTACATCGGAAACAACATTACTAAAATTTAGTCGTAATAAGAGGGAAAGGGAAATGAAATAGTAACCACAAAATTAGAGTTTCGAATAAAATAAAATTGATAGAAATTTTAGACACCTAATTGGAGGAAAATATTAATATTTATATGAAGTTATTGAGGTCATCAATCACAAATAAGTGAACAGTAAATGTAAAATTGAGGGCCTCAAAGGCAACAATCTATGATTATTTAAAGTATCATTGGTTCGAAAAAACATAATGTATTTGGATAACTATTTTTTTAGATAATTTTTTTGAAGAGGAAGGATTAATTTACTATCAATATAAGAACTCAAGAAAACATACTTTATTTCATTACCCGTCATAATCATATTCTCATCATTTGGTTGTTCTTCTATCTATTTTCACTTCACCCCATACACTAGGAAATGGATGTTCAAAAAGGATTTTTTACGCATAAAGCACATTTGATAAATAATAAGGTCCACAATTATTCCCTTATGCCTATAATTGATTACTGAAAACCAAAAGGATAGGTCAAAGTATTCAATAAATCATAATTTAACCTCAAACAAAATATCAAGTGTTCAACTTACTCAATTCCAACTTTTAGACTTATCCAAAATACTTGTGTCCAAACACACAGTCCAAAAATTTATAAGGAAGGTCAACATAACATATTTAAGATATCTTTTTTCATATAATAACATGTGAATACCTTCATCATGTATTCTATGAAAACATGATAACAACCCAAATTACCATAAAACTTTATTTGAATAGGTATGTACTAATTTATTCCTTCTGTAAAACATAGAATACTGGATATACTCCTTAAATCCAAAAATACTGTAAAATCCAATAATGATGGAATAAAAAACCATTAATTAGTTCCAAGGTAGTCTATAATATCAATATAATTTATCCAACTCAATTATATCTTATTCCAAAATCACTACCTTTGTATCAGTACCATATTAAGGTTTATCTTTCCCTCAACCATATATTTTACAAAAAGTTTAACCAACTATTGATTCACTTTTCTTGGTACCACACAATCTCAAATACTTAATGAAAAAGTACTGCAGTACAATCCTTATATACTCTATAATTATTATAACTTGTATATCATTAATAAAATACTATAAGGACACAATTCTTTAATAACATTTTAATAACACTAATCATTCTCTTCATCTGTGGTAGTATCATAAATTGATTATTATCCAATAACATCATTTGGGGTATACTCTGATGATTGGTACATTGAATCTTGTAGTGTCCCAACTCTTTGAAGATGAAGCATTGTACATTTGTATCATTTTTTACCATTGTAATCATGAACATGGTGTCCTTTTTCTCTACACCTATAACAAAATCCCATTCCATTCAAGCATTTACCAAGGTGATTCTTTCCATGGTTATCACATGTGGGATAATACTTCTTTTCCTTCTTCCCTTTATCCATTTTTCCATTACATCCTCTAATTATCTTGCTTATCTTCAAAGACATGGGACTTAAAGAATTCATTACTTATCTTATTTACACATGATACTATTTCTTCATATGATGATAATATGTGGGATACTATTTAACATATAAATGTTGGCTTATGACCATGAGAGATATGATCCTTCTGACTCTTTGGATCATGCGTATTACTAGAGTTCTCATTCCTTCTTCTGGGAACCATTTTTAAATGATTATCTACACTTGGTCTGGTCATATCATAATGTATGATAAAAAAACTAGAAACAATTTCAACATTAATTGAATATTTTCACACATCCAGACTCATAATCATAAAAATGATTTATTTGATGAAGTATTTACTCATAAATCTTTCATAATGGTCTGTAAAGAAAATGTGAATTATCATAAGAATATCCCCCAAGAGTATCAAACCAAGTGCGTAGTAAAGCCCTTTGTCGTATACCAGGATACCTCAAGTCAAGCCCAAAAAACTTTTTCGGGGTGTTCACTACTAGGTACATCTCTTCTTGAACCATGTCCCCTTTAGTATCTGGACTTGGATATATTTCTTGGTAAAACCATATAACATCTACATTAACATATTTTTTGGATGTTATTCTATATCAATCCTCAAAGTATGTCTTAGGGTAATGTTTTCTAATTAGATATTGTATAAATATTTTTCCAAGGTTGTTGCTAACATTCCTATGATACCAACTGTAATGCCCCAACTCTTGATGCTCGGAGCCGATGCATTATTTTAATAAATTGGCATGATTACAAGGAATCAAGTTCTGAAGGACCGATGCATTTTGCAGTCTTGGAAAATAGATTACAAACATGAACGTTACATTATACAGTCAAACATGAAACAAAATATAAATAATCCTTTGAGAATTCCATTATTTCCTTAGATTTATACTACATATCAATTATAATACACTTCATGGAATCCTGAAAATAAAACATAATAAAGGGGTGAGTTCAAAAGCTCATTAAGGGTAAATAATTTAGCGGAAGCTATAAGCATTTAAGGCCAGATGTGTAATAAAAACAACATCCTTTTAAAAATAAACTTGAACATAATATGGAAAAAATAAATCAATCATTACAACATAAACATGCATATGTATATTATACTAGTTGAAAAATCACATTTAATAACTAATTTCTTAACCAGGGAATGCATAATGTCGGACATCACAACCACATAACCATGACCTCATTCCAAGACTAAAAATAAAAATTTTGTCAAGGCCTTGTTCCAAGACACTAATTTGTCTCATGAGACCAACAGATGCATCGAGTGGCTATAATATGCCCCGAACAACCCTTACTATGTCCAATGCATTCCTCATATGAAAAGGGTGTAAAATAACATAAACATTCGTACTAAAACAAGCTTATGAAATATAAATACATCAAGAATAAATGATGAATGGTATAAAAATAACATATACACAGTGAAACATATCATAACTCAATCAATAAAATATAGAAGATTTTATTATAGTAAATCAACCTCAATCAAGAATAATATCCAATAAAGGATGCAGACATTGTTTAAAATAATCAATAAATCTCTTTGAGAGAAATACCCCTTTTCAAGAAATCATTTAAAAGTTGAACAATTTATAAAGGAAGTCCTTTAAAAGATATTTTTTTTAATAAAAGTGTCCCACAACCCTTTCAAACTTTGGAAAGAAATTAAAACTTTAAAATTATCATTTCCACATAAATAAATCCTTCACATCATTTTGAAAACATGGACTTTAATTAAAAAGATTATAAAAAATAAATATTTAAAAACATTTAAAAGGATTATCTAGTTAAAGAGTCCCTTTCATAAAACTACAAAGGTTTACTTTTTAAAATATTTTAATGAAACATGTACATATATTATAAATAAGTTCCAGTAGATACTTACAGATAAATAATCTCAGATAATAATCAGATTGAGGAAATAACCATTACCTTGTACCTTCCTTTGGTCGAGGGTAAATTTAACCTCATATATAATGACCATAGTATGTTATTAAATTATAATTTAACCATATTAATTTTTGTGATATCATAGTAGACTCGTTTATGTCTTTATATAACCCATTTAATAATAAAATCTATGTTAAAATAACATTTCAGGTAATAATCACTTACATTATTGTACGTGTTTTAACTTGTTATTATTGATCATATCACTTATATCAAGATTGAATTGCATCCATAATAAAAACTATTATTTATGTTTCATAAATATTTATAATATAAATATGTTTAATAAATAGGTATATGAAATAGAAAACACCATTTATGGAGACGGCAGGCCGTACGTATGCATAAACGCCGTTTCCATTTTCATATTGTATTGAAGGAAAGTAGGTGAATGAGATATATGTATATATATACTTACAGTGGAATTATTATTTCATAAATTACATAATTATTAATAATATATATTTTTATAATCATCGTTGAATGGTGAACATGGAAATTAATCTCATCGAGTCGTGGAGACAGTAAGCCATACGTAAGCACGAGTGAAGATATCATTCTATTGATGGTGAAATTTTATGTAATTGGATGGTATATTATATATAAATAATAATTAAAATTATTTATTTATTATTTACATCAATTGTACTCGTTATTATACCCATCTAAATAATGAATTGTTGAATAACAAACTACACCATGACGTAGAGACGGTAATCCATACATACACACATATGGTAAATTTTTTATTCATAGGATGTATAGAATAATTAATATGGTTGTACCATATTTACAATAACATCTCAATATTTTAAAGGTAATAGTGTTATTCTTTTGGTATAGAAACAGAAAAGAAAGAGGATGTGGGATACAAAAAAACAACTTTGAATGAGGTGATGAAATAATTACATGTTCTTCATGTTATTCCTTTTGATTTGAACTAAAGGGATCCTTAGGTTGTCTTTATGATCAATTTAAGGCCTCTAGGATGAAGTAAGGGTATTTGGGAGGAGTGTTGAGTAGGTTTTGGATGAGAAAAATGGATTTGGAGGTGTGAAATTAAGTGATGGGTAAGTACCCTTTTATAAGAGAGGTGAGGGGAACATTATGAAAAGCATGAAATACTATTTAACTATAAAATCCTTTTCGGTTTTTAATGGCTCAAAATGGATTTATTTTGAGGCTAAGGTGGTAATGGGTTGAAATCATCTCAACCAATAGGTTTTAGACAAGTTTAGATCACCATATTAGCCTTATATTTTAGATTTAACCCTTAGTTAAATAATTTGACTCTTACCATGTCTTCTTGTATTCTTACACTATATGTTTAATAAACTTACTATAAAATGCCAAGTTATCCTCAAGTAGTTAATTAATGACATATCTATTATTATATAATTTCTTTTTCCGAACCTTATATTTCCATAACTATTATATAATTTAATAAAATAATATTTGATTTAAGAACTCATTTATGTCCATTTTAACACTATTTGGTATTTGGTTTTTGTGAAAGTGAAAAAAAGTATACTACTTCAAAAAAAAATCAATAAATCAACAATAAAATTTCATATTCACCCATAAAATTCATGGGTGGCATCAAAAGCCTCAATTTACATTTTTTTATATTTATAATATCAATTATTGAAATCTTTCATTAATTATGTAACTACTCCATCATCATTGTGTCATTAATAAATTTAATTATTTAATCTCTAAAAAAGATAAATATAATACCAAGATGTAGTATATCATTTTATATTTACAGTGAAAATTGATAGTCAAATTTTACTTATGTAAAACACTATATTAAAAATGGGTTTGTTAATTTTTGTTAAATTTTACACTTTAAACACATCTTTAAATAAAATATAATACATGTCATAATCTAATCCATCTGGATCAAAAAAGTATCTTATTTTTTTTCATAAGATTGAATTTCTATAAAAAAAAACTTATCCAATAGAATTATAACCTGTTTTAGGGTAATTATAATATCATTTTTCCTTTAATTACCCTATTTACTTTTAACCGTGGTAAATAAAATTCAAAAGTTACTATTCGCAAAAATTATTTTCTTCTTATTAAACTAAATTTTACTTACCGATTTCAACCATGTCTCTCAGATTTTTTAAATTCAATTCACATAATCAGTAAAATCACATTTTATGCAAATTTGCAAATGAGCCTAGAAGGTGGGTAAAAGGTGTTAAAAAAGTTCAATAAAATTTTATATGTCTAATATTATTATAAAATGACTCCGATGAATTACATTTGACTAATATCTGTATTACGTATTTATTTTAACGTTATGATAATTTTTTAATTAAAAATAACTATTTAAATGAAAAAGGTGGTTTTTACTACAACGCAATGGTTTTCACTATTCATCAAAAATTGAATGTTTTCAGAAAAACCACAAAACATTACCCAAGGATAATTTTGATATTATAAATTCAAATATGATGTGTGTTTTACCAAATTCAAAACATAGAAGTTTCATTAATTAATTTGAAATTAATTCTCGTTGTTAAAACCAGAAAGTAGGTTTTTAAGAAGTAAAAACTAACAAATTAATGACATGTGTTTATATCTATTTAAAAAGTGAAATTACATCTAATGATTAATAATTGGTTAAAAAGTAAAAATATAATCTAATTATAATTTAAAAACACTCAAATTTATAATTTAATAGTATAACTTATTTCGATTAAAAAAGTCATTTTCAATTTAAATTTAGTATTTTTGCACTATTCATCAAAATCTTAAAGTTATCAGAAATGTACCAAAAATTTATCCAAATTAAATTTTTATATTCCAATTATAAATAAAATTTAATTTAATAAAATTGAGTGTATGAAAGTGTCATATGTTGTATTTTTTAAAGGGTTCTTCTTTAAAAGGCGGAAAACTGCATTTTTTGAAAAATACTTCTTTTATCTGAAAATTGATTTTTTCAGTATCATGTGTCTAAGAAACTCATAATATGGATGTTAAAATTATCTGGATTTATAAAATTTAAAATTTAGTTAATACTAATCATAACCACTTTTTGAATCGGTAGATTGGTAAGTCGTGGTGTGGTCGAACTCAGTGTTGCGTATGGTGCAAGCTATTGACTTACTTTAAAGAGATAACCCACTATGAAATATTGGGGTGTTACATTAGTTCAATTTTGAATGTGGAACATATTTTTGAATATTTTTTTAGTTTAAAGGATCCAAAATCATGGTTCATTTCAATTTACCTTCATTAAATAATTAGTCATTATTGAATATAGGAAAGGGTATTATTAACATATTCATCATTCCTGATATAAATTTTAATATGAAATGTACCTTAATATATTGGGATATATTAAGTTACATGTCTTTATTAAAACAATTTTAAGCCTTCATATAATAATGTATCCAAATTTGTATATATCATAGTCATATTTTCTTCATAAAAAACATTTCACAAAACAATTAGAATCCCTATGATATTAAACCACAATAAATAATATATTCCTATAAAAATTTACTATTATAATTAACCACTAGTTCATAAATTCACACACTAGTCAATATATATCATAATAAAAAATAGATAAAATTCTTTAAAAATATAAATGATCTTCTTTTCTCTATTATCAATAATCAATTCCAAATTCGTCAATACTATCTAACTTAATTTCATTAAAATAAATCAAGAATTTATTTCCTCAACATCAATCACATATTATTCTTAGTAGCTTTACATAAGTCAATATTTTTTTCTACAAAGGTTATCCCACAAAATAAAACCTTTTCATAAAATCCCATTTCATGGTAAATTATACAATTTGATATATATTTCAAAATTTTGAATAAAACCTAATAAAGTACAATTTTGAGATGTTTCAAATAATAATTTTAAAATTTTAGAATATAAAATAATAACATATACAAATATCACCAACTAATTAAAATAGATAAAAGTATCAAAATTTAATTTCTACTAAGATAATAGACTCACTACCTTAAATAAAAAAAGAAAACTCACCTTTTCCATCATAATAGGAATTTCATAAGATTATATTCCATTTAATTATATTCCATTATTTGGTTATAATGCATAATTAATTCTATATACATAGTTTTACCTACTTATTTAAATGATCCCGTTCCAAACAAATACTAAAACCCAAAATGGGTTTTAATAAAATTAGAGTAAATAATCATATGAATTTGAAATCTCAATCCCAAAATATATTCTCTAATTATACCTAAATTTCATACTTTGGTACATTTAGTTCAAACTAGTTTCATTAAGTTATATTATTTTTTACATTTGAGACTAATCCCAAAAATAACTATTCAAAAATTATTATGAACTTTATTACAATATTATGAACCAAAAAATAATTGAAATATATTCTCTTAATGTTTGACTTACCCTTTATCCATAAAATAAAATATCAATTAATAGGTACCTTAAATAATGAATATCTTTATTTTGTATATATTATCTATAGTCATTCTATATTATCTATTCTAACATATATATTTTCAAATCCTTCAAAATAGTTTATAAATAGAATGTGAATAAACTAAAGCATATCCCAAAAGACTATTCAATCGGGTGGGCAGCGTTAGGCCCACTCATCATGCACCTGAGTAATGATTGAGTTAATACTCAACCAACCCTTTTTAATGTGATTACCCATAGGTGAATCTTCACCACAAACACATCCACTTTCCAGTATCTATACATGGTTTAAATTTCTAGGGGAACCACACAGTACATAAATTAAAAAAACATTAGGATGTTATATCATTATTATAATTATATATTAGAATTATTCCTTGGAGTTATCACTAGGATTTTTAATATATAAATCTTATCCAAATATGTAAAAGACATAAAATATTAAATATTACCTCTACTAATATAAAGGGTTATCTATACCACTAAAATTATGATTAACCTTAACTTAACAAACACAGTGACATTTATAACACCCAATTTATACTCAATAGATAACATCCAAATCTCTAGAGCAATTTGAACCTATATCTGATATAAACTATAATATTCGATAGATTTGACCATCAAATTACCTGAATTAAAGAAAATATTTCATTATAATACATTCCCTCTTATATTTTAGGTTTATAAATTTAGAGAGTTATGAAAAAACATCAACAAAAAACCCATTTATTTTTTAACTAACAAACATTTTCTCCCCTATATAAGAAATTTCTTAATCCATAACAATTCTTAAACATATATAAAAAATCTTCAATAGAATATACAATTTTAGAAACATCATATATATTATATTCTATTATATCACAAGAAATGAAAATACAACAAAAGGTTGATATCAAATGATCAGTAAGGGAAAATATAAATATTAAAAATCAACGATGACAAGTGATCATAATATGATAAATTGGTTATAATCAAGGTATATAAGTAAATCATACCAAAAACATAATATATCAATATTTATAAGTCATGGAATAAGTCTATACACATTATAATAAATGAATAAAAATTTTGTGAAAACATATTACAATAATCAGAATCCATGAGAGATTTTGTTAAACATAAAAAATATGCCTAAAAGTTTGGAATAACATTTAATTATTTCTAAAATATATTCGTAGAAATATGACACAATCATAGAATAGAAAAACCATGTGAGAAGACTCATTATGCCCATGATTATGGGGGAAACTAATTATGTCCATGCCAGAAAATTTGATCAAACACATTATACCCATGCCTAGGTAAATATACTCATTATGTATATTCATGAATATATTGTGATATATAAACATAATAAAATTAATTGGCAGGTGATAAAGGACCGCACCCACCTTTATCTAGACATACGTGTCATTATAAAATCAATCATATTTATACCGTCATTAACCTATAAATAGAAAATGGGTTTCATATTCTATTCAAATGGAATCATATATGTAAAAAATCATTAATTCCATAAATAAACATGTTAAACCCATCAAATGTAAAGGTGTCTCCAATAAAATTCTAAGTGGATACAATTTAATGAAGTATATGTTATTTACACTCTATGAATAAAGGGTATAAGTTTTGGTAAAAAAATTACCAATCAATCGATGTAAATTATCTTATTGGATATACTTTAATTAATGAAATATATAACATGGTATTAAAACAATAATTTCATTAGATGAATAATTAGGTTTATAGTCCTAATTTTATTAGACAAGATAAAAGTAGGGATGAATCATTCACAAGATAGAAAATAAAATTTCTTATTATATCAAGGGAAAAATATGTATGGTATCATTTAAAAAGCTTCCTTCATCATATATAATATATATTAAAGTATAGTATATTAGATAAAATACATTTTTTAGTGTTTTAGAAATATCACTTTTGAAATATAAAATAGTCCTCACATTTTGAACATATTTTAAAATAAATATTATAAAACAAAAAGAAAAAAATAAATTTCATTTATAAAAATTTAAAACAAAAAGATAATGTTTCTTATATCACTAAAAAGTTGGAATAAATATGTTTTTACATGGAAGAAATTTAAAATGGTATCTTAAAAGATGTTTGTAAAAGGTTGAGGTTTTGAGTAACTTTTAAAACATATTTTTAAAAATCTGAATTCTGAAATATAGAAAATATTTACTTTTAATAAATAGAAATCAATAATATATCCATGAAAATATATATAATATATCAATAGAAATTTTGGGTGTATGATACAAAAATTTGGTTCGAAATGATGGTGAATAATTTGGATGCTTTGAAATATCTTTATTGGAAACCACATCATAAAAAGAGTAACAAAAACCCATTTTTATAATAGATAAATGAAAACATAGAGTTCAAATGAGATAAAACATAATTAGACTTCCAATTATAAATAAGACCACTTATGGGAAAATAAATTTGAACATGGATAGAGAATCATCATTAATATGGATGCGAATTATTCTAAAAAATGATACACTTTTTGGGAATAAAATTTCTAACAAGTAAAATATTAAAATTAAAACAAAATTTTAATAAAAATATGATGTTAAAGTACCATTAAATAAACTCTTGATGTGGATGAAACTAATTTTGGAAGAAATAAGTTCATTAAGAATTATTATAATTAATTAACGAATTTGAGTTAACTAAAACCCTTACAAAATTAGTATCTTTTGAATAAAAATCTATTTAAAGAGTGAAATTAATATTTATCTTCAATACCAATAAATTTAATGAATATGGTAAAATATATTCATCAATAATTAGACTCAAGATTACAAATAAAAAATGATTTATAATAGAAAATGTGACTAAAGTGGTAAAAATTGGAGATAAGAAACCGTTTCCTTATTTCACCACTTTAGTCGAATACACTCTAAGATACTAGATAAAAATCATAAGTATATTATAATATATTTTAATAACTTTTTTATATACATAATCCTTTATGAAATTCATTTATTAGTATTCTATACATGTATATTAGTTAGTTATTATCAATTTTCAATATTCACTACGAGCAATTTTGTTCATTTTAAACTAATTTCATATTAGAGACGTTTTTATTCATTTTTATCAAAAATTTCATCATTACTAGATCTTAAATTCTAATTTAATTTATTTTTATAAATTTTTATTAAAATTTTATAATTTTAAAATTTCATTTTGTTTCAATTTGGGTTACAATCCTTAAATAGAAAAATAATGTTGATCATATTTCAATGATTTTTAATGAACATAGATTGATATCTCAATTAATGAGTTAAATATTAATGTTACTATTATAGTACCAAAATAAAAAAATTATTTAATTATTTATAGATTATCTTATCTGTAATTAATATCTTAGATTCATCCATGATTTTATTTTATAGTATTTTCCAAGTAGGTGGTTAGACTAAACCAAATAAGAATATTCCATAATTAATAGATTATAATTATATTTAAATTGGTTTATTTTTTATTAACCCTATAATTAAATAATAATAATGATATTATATAGATAATTTCATGGTTTGGAATCAAATTTTAATATATTTTAATTAATAAAAATGAAACTAGATAAAAAATGAGATACATTACTTCATGAAGGCCATTGTCCACACAATGCATGATTAATATCTTCATTTCTTAATAAACAAGGGTTAAATAAGAATGATTATAATTTTAATCTTAATACTAATATTAATAATATTATTAATATATATTTCACATTTAGTTTTTAATTTTGACCTTTAACCAATGAATATAAGGGTGAAAAATGGAATTCATTGCTTTGTGAAGATGATAGTCTGCACAACTCGCGAATGGCCATTTTGTTTTTATTAAAAAAGGGAAATGTGTTTAATAGTTATTTCCATATAATAATTAAATTCATTAAAAAATATATAAATAAGTCAATGATATTGGAATTATAATGTCATATTTTGGAAAATAAGAAAGAAGAAAAAAGATATCATAGAAAAATACCCATAGTGGGGAGTTGGGATTTCCCGTTGAGGAATCCTTGAAGATGGTAGTCTTAAGACAATATCTTATGAATTTATGTTTAAGGAAAAGGAATTAGAATATAGTATATAGAAAAATTTTATATTCTCATGATGAAACTAAATTATATGCATAGTCTCGAAGAGGTGGTGAGATTCCCATTTTATAAGTGGTGTGAATGAAAATTTTCAAAATATGTCAACTGAATATCAAGGGAGAATTTTTTTCACATGTTTAAAATAATATGAAGTAGATGTAGTGGTGGATGTGATAAGGTTGATAATATTTAAGAAATTCATTTTCACATTAGTTTAAAACATATTTTTAGTCATTTAAACATAGTATATTTACTTTTTCCCATTTTTTACCCTAGAAAATAAATTTTATATAAGTAACATAAAATTAATATCTAAAAATAAAATGAAACTTGTTACATAATTTTAACCTACTAACTCCAAATACAAATTTATTTTTATTATATAAAATTTATATGATTAATAAAACTCAATTTTTACATTAGCACATGTAATGTGTAAAACCCTAATTTTAGTAAAAGCAATTTTTTAAGATTTTTTTTAATATTTTGTAAAATTGTAAATGTATTTTAGTTTTAATTATATAGATTTGTTTAATATTGAAAAAATAAAATTTACTTCAAATTTAAATAGATAAAAAGTCCAAATTTTAATAAAATAATAATCAATTAAAAGAAAAGATCTAAAATATTTTTCATTGGAAAATATTACACAAATACATTAAATGATAATCACAGGTCCCCCAAATTTAACATAGTATATTTAATGGCCAATGAACCTGTAACCTAGTGGTATAGGCTCCTGCTTTTAATCCAAATGACATAGGATCAAATCCGGGTAGGGGAAAATTTTTGGGGACACTATAGCAGTAATGTAGCGGGGCACTGTAGGAGTAATATAGCAGAGGTGAAACTATTGCAGCGGTGGCACTGTAGTGGCAGAGGGACTATATAAGGCACTTTAGTGATGGATGTAATGTAGTAGTGTGGGTACTGTAGCAGTACTGTTCATCGAGGGGTCCTTTGGGCCAAAAAATGGGCTTTCAAGCCTTGTATTCAGGCCACTTGTCCCTGGGCATTTAGGCTATGTTATGGGTCTCCCTCTACCCATTCTGAAGAGGTCCTGGCATTAAATAATAAATTGAGGCTTTGGCCCCAACCTTTTAAAAACATAGTATTTTTAAATTAATAATATTACTTATAAAAATATATTTTTGGAATAACAATTATGGTTTTTAGTTTTAAATTAATACTTAATTCTTGATGGACATACAACCATAATAGTATTTGTAAAAATTTTGTTTTTTACTATTCACAAAAATTAATGATTATTAAAAAAAAATTATCCTAGGATAAAAATGAAATAATTAATCCAAAAATTATGTTAATTTTACGAAATTTAAATTCTGAAAATTAAAAATTTATATTTTAAATAAAAATAAAAAATATAATAGAAAACTTATTTTGAAGTAGATAAAAATTAACCTTTACAAAATCATAATAATAGTTTAATCATAATAAATATCTATTAAATCCAACATATTACATACCTTTTTAAAACGTAATGAAAAAAATGTATCTTTCGTTGAGGTGGTAGTCCACACATATGCCTGAGCGACATTTCCATTTTCCAAAGAATGGGAGGGTAATAATGTAGATAATATATTATCATTATAGTATCATAATTATTTCATATATTATATATATAGTCATTATTTACATCTTTATGACCATTAATTGGATGTAGTAAAGAAAATTAAAAAACACTGGTTCATGGAGACGACCGTCCATACGTATGCATGAGCAGCGTTTTCATTTCCCATTAGATGGAAAAAGGTATAATTTTAAAAAAAACATTTTAGTATATTAAATATACATATTAACTTATATTAATTAGTTTAAAATATATTTAAGGAGTAATAATTAAAAAAAATTGAAATAATTTAGTTAAGACTTATACCTCCTCCTTCTATATCTTCCTTTAGCTTATATCTTGATCTTTCTAAGATTGATCCTTTAGTGAGACTAGGATTAACTGGATGTTGGAAGGTGTTTTGGTGAGGGATTTGGGAAATTTTATTTCATATATAGTGTACAATGTGTGTTGATAAGTTAGGATAGTAGGTCCCATTTTATAAGTGATAGGAGTGACACACTTGTAAATATTATGAACTTTTAAATATATTAATTGTTTTTATCATTTAAAGTAGCTCAAAGTTAGTCCAATTTAAACTATTGGTTATGGTTTTTAAATAAATAAAATCAAATAATCAATTCTAAACATGTTCTATTGGTATTTGTCGCCTTTTAAATTAGTTTTACTCTTTTATTAAACCTTTTATCCCTTACCGTGGTGTGTAACGTTTTACTATGATAGCTTAATTTAGGAATAAAAATAAAATGAAAAATATTACATATTATTATTATTATTATTCAAAATATGAATTATTTTTTAAAAAATTAAATTTTTTTATGTGGAATATGTTACTTGTAATATGAGTTCACAAAATTCAAAGAAAACAAATTTCTAGAAAATTTCATTTTTGAGCATAAAAATGGGTTCATACAAATATCATGTATAATATTGATAAAAGGTAATTTTTTTGGTTATTATAAAATAAATTATTTAAATTTTAAATTTAAATAATAAAAAAATCAAATAGAACCTTCTAATAATCCAAATAAATGAATATTACTGAATATTTTTTTATTAGATTAAAATTTGACTTATGATTTTAAAAAATAAGAATGAGCTTCCAAATTCAACATAACAATTTTAATTCCACTATATTACCCCTTAGAACATATTTAATTTATAAAAAAAATTATTAATTTTTAATTCATGATTATATCATAATGATGTCAAAAATTTTATGGTGTTTGAAAAATAGTTTTTTTATGTAATTTCTTAAAATTAAAAATCTTCTACAAAATAAAAAAAAGTAACCATAATAAAACATTGATATACTGAATTCATAAACAAATTTCATTTCATTAAATTTAAATTCTCCAAAAAAATTGTCTTTTAAATGAAAATAAAAAATATAAATAAAACATTATTTTATAGACTAATGAATCTTTTAAAATTTATGGGTTTTAACCTTATTTCATAAAATTTACCAAGAGTTTTAATTTTTTTAAATTATATAATTGTAATTTATTGATGATTACCTATAATTCTAATAATCTATTATACACTTTAGTTTTTTTATATCAAAATATATTCAGCAAGAAATTTATTTAAATTATTACAAACTAAAATCCTAATGTGTTATATCCACTCCTTAAATAAATTGAATCATATTTTTTTGTCTTAACAAAAAGATTTAATCATCAGAATGTAATAAAATTAGATGTATATTTTATCACAATAAGAAATTTCTATTCAAGTACTAGGAAAAATATTATTTCTTAATTAAATAGTTTTAAACCCATGTGCATACCATTATAAAACTCAATCTTATAAAGGAATACATACATTTATAAGTGAGTGAAAAGACTCAAAAGATTTATCTACCTTTTCCTTTATAAGATCATCTAGATATGGAGTATGTGTAGACATGCATAATTGTCTTATTTCAATTTTATATGATTAATTTCATCCCTTTGTAGTGTTATCTGGTTCATTTTTTATCATTGATTCATCTTAAATGATAAATGAACAAGTTGAATATTTTATTCTTGAAGCATGAAAATCAACATCTAGTGGACAATGAGATCCAAAAAATAAGGATAAGTTATTCATCCTTTTATTATCAATTATAAAAAATAGTTATCACAAGATAGTATAATATCCAATAAAAACAAAATTTCATATAAGGAAACAATACATTAATATCTAAATACCCAAAAAAGAAAATGCACAGTTTAACTTAAATAATTCCAAAACTAATTGACCCAAAAAAGCCTTAAATCACGATCAAACATCTTTGAAACCAATATATTAGAATTATTTGAACACATATTCTTCTAAAATGAACATAAAATTTATTTCTAAAGAATAATAATCACTCATAAAGCCACACATAAAAAATGTTTATGACTCAATAACATATCTATAATATATGATAATCATTTCCATAAATAACCTAAATCACCATATAAGACATTAATATCGTACATCCTTCCAAGTGATAATTTATCCCTTATTACTCAATTATTATTAACCCATTTAACATGAAATCCTATACTTTCAAAAAGTTTCCCATTCACCATAATCCTATAATGTTCCCAAAATGTATACAAATTCTTCAAAAATAACGTTAATCACCTAGTCATAAAATTACTTTTTAATCCCCAAGTCTGTTTATACAATAAAAAATATATACCCAAAGATATAATATCTATTTATCCTCATTATCAATAATTAACTCAACATAAAAAACATATTAACCGAAAAGGTTATGTTTACCTTATATATTCTATCCCTTATATAATAACAAGCCTCCAAAATAAAATTCATTGTAAAAAACATGTCAACCCAAAGAGTTATACATACCTCAATAATTGATTAAAACCCGTTAAATGTATCTAATATATATATAATTAATTTTAAATCCCATCACACAAAATCTCAAAAGGGTATATATTCCCATAAACATATTACCAAAAACAGG
The DNA here is from genome assembly GCA_963277665.1 of Viscum album. Taxonomy (NCBI): domain Eukaryota; kingdom Viridiplantae; phylum Streptophyta; class Magnoliopsida; order Santalales; family Viscaceae; genus Viscum; species Viscum album. The sequence continues at coordinate 1,457,533,453 of OY728148.1, forward strand.
CTTATTAACCCATGGTTGTATCTGAAAATCTTAAAATATCCTCACCTAATAAACTCCTTAAATATAATTTTTTCTAAAACATTATCCTAATATGATCTATAGCATCACATATCATAATGAACCCAAAATTACATTATTTATAATAAGGGTTTAAATTAATTACATTTCTAAGATCTTTGAGGTTTAGATTTCTACAGAATTATGAAAACTGTAACATAACATAGTGGAAACTTCTATGTAGTGTACATTTTCTCACTAAAATAGTTTTTTATAATACCACTCATGTTTTAATCCTGAAAATATTTTTCCATTAAAGGTGTTTCACAATTTTCCTTTTTATATTTCCCACACATCATTAGACCATGAAAAAATAAATGAAAATGTTGGAAAGGAAAAAAAGATCAGTAAGGGGTATAAAAGGAAATTAAAACTGTTATATCAATGTTGAAAAAAATAATAAAACTTAAGGAAGATTTAATTTTTACAAAAAATTATTTGAGCAAAAATTTTCATTTAATAACTCATGAAATCAACTTTATTTTCCAATTTTTTGAAAATTCATTTTTTAAAAGCATCAAAAATCATAATTCATGAGAGTTTCTTGAAAAAATAGGAATAATTTTCCATAAAAAAATTTCATTTTTGGAATATCGTAAACATTATTTTAATACAAAAGATAAATTTTTTATCATATGAAAATAAAATATTTACATAAAAACCCATTTACATGCATTAAAAATCCATGAAGGTGTCACAAAGCCTCGTACATTCATCATGGAATCTCACAAATGGGTTTTTGGAACCAGAAAAGAACATTAAATAATGGACCAATTGCTCAGGAATATAGCCAAAAAATGTATCTCATTCTACATGATTAAATTTTACTAGTTTTAGATACTAAAAATAGTTACAGATTAAAAGGTTTTGGTCGTTTCAAGTCAAGCTACTGAAAGTTGTTCACGTAGCTCCCGTTCGCGGAGCTGTTGTTGCAGAGGTCTCATTCGTGGAGATTCAGTTCAAATATGTCCGATCGTGGGGGTTCCATTCATAGGTTTCCATGTATGGAGGTCCCATTTGTGGAGGTATAGTTTTCATAGGATTGATAGTGAACTCCATGCAGCGTAAGTCTGGCTTCATGGAGTTCCTTTCGTGAACACATGGAGGAATAACAGTAACATCCAAACAACATAATTTGGTTTCATGGAGCCCCATCCGTTCATGAATATCATAAATCTTCACAAATATTACCATCCTTATCAAATTATGTATCTTATAAATACCCCTCTCTCATGGATACATTGGGGTGAAGGAGATGCTAGGCTGTAGTATTGCACTCTTAGCTCGTGAAGCCCTAGATCTTCATGAGACACTACTACATGAGGCCCCTCAGCTTCGTGAAAATAAAATCCTATGATCAAGTTTTGAAAATATCAAAATAATCTATAATATTTTTTTATTTTGAACCCCATCTCTCATAAATATATCCATCTCAGTGAGACCTGGAATTCCATGAAGCCCTATCATTCATGAAAACCTAAGCTGCGTAGTTCCATATACTTCACAATAGATAGTTCTTTATAAATATCTATCCTTCATGAGACCATAAGCTTCATGTATCTATATCCATCACGATACTTGGATCTCTGTGAAGCCCTATCCTTTGTGAAACCACTATCCTTAATGAATATCCTACCTCCAGGCCCGTTGGTCCATACAATGGGGGTTGCACCCCCACACCCCAACTCTGGATCAATGTCAAGTTTTGGTTATGGACATCTGGCCCGATATTCATATGAACATCAATTACTTCCATGAAAAATTTAGTTTTTTAATGCGAAATTTTTTCTTCCTGGAGATGCCATTTTGGTTTGTGCCTTAGATGGACCCAACGTCTACCCCATATAATTTTTTGAGTCAAGATACTCCACTACACTCTGTAAGATATCTTGAATTAACTTACAACTCTTGGTACCTTTCTCATGTTAGGAGTCAATATTCTTATCCTAGATTCCCTAAGTACCTTGAGTCGATACACTCCTCAAAAAATTCAAAATAACCAAATGCTGGACTCCATTATCAAGTCAAACCAGAAAGGGCCGATATTGCATAAGTCCCAAGCTGGCCGTTTCTAAGCATCTTCCTCCTGGAAATCACCATGACATTAAATCCTACTATAGGACACCCTATAAAAAACATAGAATTTATCATGTGATAATCAAAATATTCCTTATGCATCAATCATAATATGCCTCATCATGAGACAATCCCCATTAGTTCACACTACATGAAATTAAATTTTAGTATACCCTATATGAAAATCATAGGATGCGTCCTATGACACACATGAGATGACTTATGTGATAAAATTAAGATGCCTCATGTCATTTGTTAGTTCTGGGCACAACAGAAGTTTTGAAATGGAGGGATATATATTAAAATTTCATTTAATATTTGTATCCTGAAACCACGAGTGATGATCATTCATGTGAAAATTATAATTAATTAATTTAATATCAGATGAAATTAATACCTCTGGTTAGGAAATTTATTCATTGATGATTATTTATTTTCTAAAAAGAACCTTTTGGATTTCCTTCAGTATTCTTGTGAGGATCGAAGTGTATAATCCCTCTAGCGGTTAAACACGCGTGATTTAATAGTCTCTGAGAAATGCCACTCGTTCTCCGGGTGCTATTGCAGATAATTGTATATCTTGGGTTGTTCATTCTTGATCACTCATTATTTGGTCTTTAAGAAATTATATCATGTGTTTCTCATTCTTGAGTGAGAGAGAGGGATAGGATTCGAGATAGATTTCGTTTTGCACAAAAATTCTTCATTCCCAAAAATCGAATTGGTTTTGAATGAATTTAACAATAAGAATAACTGTCTATTAACAGAGCTGGAATTTTAGTAAAAAAATTAGATTCCATAACATCTGTTATATATAATTATAAAGATTAATGATATCATGTTCCACATAATAAGAATAATATTATTCTTTGGTTCACTAATAAGTGAAAATTGGATAAATAATATTTACCACCTCCTAAATAATTATTTTATCATCAAAAACAGTTTTGGTCTGTTCGAACTCCTGTTGCATTTATTTAACACCGGAATAAATATTTTATTCTCATTAATAAATAATTTATTCAAAATCTTTTAAATAAATATTTTTTAAATATTTATTAAAATAAATAAATATATTTTATTCACAATCCGATCAATAAATATTTATTTAATTTTTGAGATCAATATAACTTGAATAAAATCCTTCCTCAGTATTGAGAGAAATATTTATTCCATTAATTAAATTGAAATAAAAATTAATTGAGACCAAAATAAACATTTAGTGTGAGATCGTCTTGTATTTTCTCTCATTTTCATTAGGTGGGGTTGCTTAATGTTTAATATTAATATCTAGAAACGAGTCAAAGAAGCCCAGAGAAATAACTTATATTTTCAATGATGACAACCAAATTAAAATTAATAGTGTGTAATTTAATCCCTTTATCACACCATCTTATCATGCATGTTTTATAATGGTGTCAAGAATGTATACGGTCGATAAATCATTCTTTGAAAGTCTTAAGTAAACTCATTGTTTAAATATGGACATGGAATTTATGGTGTGATTATATTTCAATCAAAGGGTTGAGATATCAAATTCCTTAAAGATGATCAAGAAAAATACTTCCTTTACTTGTCCATTAATAACATGTCATTTGTGATGAATCTAATGCATCTTACTTCCCGCCAAGATATGGTATGATAGTTTTTATCAAAAAATCTATGTGAGTGTGCAATGACATGCATTAATGACAATCTTAAGTCTAAGGACCATTACACATGATCGTAGATAAGAATATTTGATGAAACCAAAACTTACAGAAATCATACTGGTGGGTTTGTTCTCATAATTTCCCATCATGGAGATTACTAAATGCAAACATAATGAGAATAAGTCTCATCTGTTTACGATTACTCGAACCAGGAGGTCTATATACCACGTGTCCCATCATAGTATGTTATCAAACCGTAGAACTTTATTAAAAATATTTTCATAGAACTTCAACATTATCATCATAATAGGGAACTACTATGACCCTACAAATGTGACAAAAAATTAAGGACATTATTACATTAAAGTCATGAGGAACAATGGGAAATATATAATAAGATAATTAATTTAATATTTAATAAATTATATAATCATATAATCGATGTAAAAAAGTTTTTCTAGGAAACCAAACCTAACACCATGATCATAAGAAGACCACCAATCACCCACCATGTGCCTCCTCAGGATGTTTAATCCTCAATAATGTCCATTGAACCATCAGTAGGCCGAGATGACCTCATGGTCTAATGTGAGGATGTTGAATGAAAAACTTTCATGAATAATCTCTTCACAATACTTCATTTCACATGACATTAAACTAAAATCTTACCCCATGAAATGGACAGGTGATTCCATCCTCACCTGACACGAGGAATACATAATGGACAACATAACACATAAAACCTACACACCGCATCCTTCCACATGACATTATACTGTAATATTACTCTCTGAAATGGACATGGGATAACCTCATGACCGAACATAAGGATAAAATAATGGGAATCTTAACAGAAAATCCTAATCAACTACATCCTTCCATATTATTTTAAACCACAATCTTACTCCATGCAATGGATATGGGATTCCCTCATGACCTAAAATGAGGAATACATAATGGTAAGCTTCAATGGGTAATCCCCACACCATTACACCAAGAGAGATCCTCTTGAATTACACATCTTCTACATATAAGACCCAAACCATATATCATATACTCTCTTTTCATGACACATGAATCCATAACAACTGATGTTAAAATGCAAAGATCAATTATTTCCAATGACCATAAATTTTGGAATCAAACTATGTGGGTATCAATCCCTATCTCTTAAATAGGGTTCATAAGACACCTCTATAAGGTTCAATCCCTTCATTGTTAAACTCAGGTGTTCCCTAATAGGGATGAACCATATAGATACACCTAAAAAGGTAGTTTTGTGCCATTTTAAAACTATCCATATGTTTCCTCATAGAGATACACATCCTGAATCTTCCTCCATAGGAAATTTTGATCCATTAGTAAATAGTCTAGGTGTTCCATTATAGGGTTACACCTCTCTGATTTCCCACCATAGATTTTTATGATCCATTAGTAAAATATCTATGTGTCACCTATTAGGGACACACCTCTTGGATCCACCTCTATACGGTGTTCTAATCTATCGATAAACTATCCAGGTGTTTTCTTATAGGGATGTAGCCCCAGGATCCCCCTTTATAGTGCATTCTGATCCATCAATAAAATATATAGGTGTTTCATCCTAGAGACACACCTTTTAGATCTTCCTCTATATGGAATTTAGAACTGTAGATAATCAATCAAGGTGTTCTCCCCTAAGGACTCACCTCATTGATCCTCATCTATAGGAAATTCTGATCCATCAAAACACTTTCTATGTCTTCCCTCATTATGACACGCATCCCAAATTTTCCTCAATGGGGCGTTCTTATCCATTGGTAATATATAGTGTGACACCTTTCATCCTTGGGATATACCTCCTTTATCAACCTTAGTAGGGAATTTTGACCAACCTTCCAATATACACAAGATATCAAATTCATGCCTCAATCCATCTCAACAGAATGTTTTTATTGTTTCCCACATGATATAGAAGTTGTGACATTGTATATAATTCCTAGCCTTTCATAAGTTTGGGGTGACTGAGGTGAAAATACTTGGAATATTAATTCCCATATCATCATTTACCTTATGGATGAAACATGGTGCCATAGGTTTCTGTGGCTAAGATGTATCGTTTAAGATTACCCCAACCTAAAAAGAGGAAACCACCCCTGGTGTCAACTAACTAACTACCATCATGGGATACCATAGGGTTCATTCTTAAGATGAGTCATATGAGATGCTTCCACCTCCAAAAGGACAAGGCTGACTCTGGCATCAAATACCTAATGACCAAAATGAGATGCTTTAGGTTCCACTATTAATATGCCTCATAAGATATGCATCCAGCTTTAAAAGGAGATGACCACCCTTGGTGTAAAATACCTCATGGATGATATGGTAGGACTTAATTTTCATTCCTATGATGCCTCACATGAGATAAATTTGACTTCAAATGGAAAATAAATTAAAGGTTCCCAAAACTCCCAATCTTCAGTGATGCCTAGACATGGAATATGTTACCATATACTCTCACAAAAGGTTTCTTCCCTTTTGAGATAAAAGAAAGGTAACTAATTAGTTCCCACAAAGAGGGGCACTCGGGATGATTCCCATGAACATGAAAAAAATCTATGAGGGAGACCCGGGCTAGGCGATGATCTCTGAGGAGGAATCCAAAGAATGATGAACTGACATCCATTTATCCAATTATTATCAAGGAACTGGAAACCAAAAAAATGATGGTTGAGGATGACCTCCTTTATAAACTGATAATTTGGTGAAAAAATTTACATTTCTAGGATGATGCGCATCCCTAGTGAAAAACCATCGAAAAACTGGACAATTCTAACATTCTATTAGGAGTAACATATATTTTTTAACTCTATAAGTCCATATGAATAAATTATCTTAAGTCAACATTGTGGACTTCATAGGAGTAACTTTCCATAGGTTAAATCCATTCACTTCACATGATTAACTTTTGAAAGGTTAAATATGACTTCAATAGAGTAACATAATAGTTAAATTAATTCACATTTCCCAATGTGTTGTGGGGATTTTACAAAACCACCCATCACCTAATAGACAATGTCACCTCAGGGTTTTGGTTTACTCCACAGTTTGTACTTCAATAAATAATTCCCATGTATTATGTCATAAATTCAAAAACATTTATTATCATGCACTTTTCCTCATAAAAAACATAAAAAACGAATTTAACCCTATAAGAATAATCACATTTAGTTATCTAATAAAAATGAGAAGAAATATCCATTTATTTTGATATTTTTTAAAATAAAAATACTATAAAATACAATAAAAAATAAAATATGATTTTAAAAACTATTTAATATTATAAATTATTATTTCTAAAAAATAATATCTATGAAAATAGAAAATAAAATCATGCGGTAAATGTTAAAATAAACATTATTTTTGAACTTTTGAAAAGAATTTCAAAAATTAATGCATATAGAAAACATTGAAATGATTCCTTTTTAGATCCTTAAAAAGAAACTAAAAAGTATTTAAATTACCTTTAATAAAATGTGAAGTATAAAAAAAATCTTCTAATATTTTAAATAACATGTATATGGAAGAAAAATACATCAAAACATTAAATACATGGACTCAACGTAAATCCCATTAAAACATTAGTAATTTTAACTATAAAGAAACTTTATCATGAAAACATTAAAATGATTTTTAAACTACTTAAAATTTAGTAAATTAAGGGTAAAATATATACATATGTCATTTTATATAGAAAATAAAATGAAAAATGTGTTTAAAATGTCATAAGTTTAAATGAATAGAAATTGAGATGAGAAATCCCTTACACAACATACTGAATCACCACATAGGTCTTCTAGATTTTGAAACGATAAAATATTAACAATTATTTAATTTTTGGGGAAATTTGTTCAGATTTATTTCATTATAATTTTGGATTTTATTTTATTTATTTTTATATTTCATTTAGTTACAATGTCAGTTAAGATATTTTCAGTCATTTTTAGATCGTTTGATCATTATAATTTAATAAAAATAAGTATGGTGACCAAACACATTGGGGTAATGGTTAAATCTTCTCAAGAATCTTAAAAATGTAATAATTATCAATTTTATACATAAATATGACTTTATAACTATCCACATAATGAAATCATGAAAAATAAAATTCCACATTTCATGGTGGCGATAGTACGCACATACAAATGAGAGAAATTTCCATTTTTGTAATAGATAGAAAGAAAAACAATTAAATAAAGATTACAATTTTAAAAAGTAATATTAATATTATAAAAACTATATTTATTCATTAAATTTAACTTTATTACCATTAAAGTGAGATAGTAATGAAAAATGGAATGTGTTATCCCTGGAAGCGGTAATCAGCATGCAGTATGCTTGTGCGTCGTTTCCACTTTATAATGGATGTGACGGTAAGAAGGTAAAAAATAAATTATATAAAACTAATATTTATGTAATAAATATAATATATATTAATTAACTACATAATTATAACCATCCATGATATATTGTGATGAAAAATAAAATTCATCTATTCATGATGATGGAAGCTCGTACGTACGTACCAGTGATGTTTTTATTTACTATTAGATGAAAAAAGGATGAAAATAGTTATTAAATTAAAATAATAATTTTTTTATGAATGATAATAATTAAATTTTATTACGATGGTTAGAATATATTTTAAGGAGGTAGATAAAGAAACTAAATTTAAATAATTCAGTTAAGTCTTATACCTCATGCTTAGATATATTCCCTTAGATTACACCTTAAGCCTTATTGGATTGCCTTTTGGGGAGACCAGGGAATATAAAAAATAAGGATTAGAGTTAAAGAGAGAAAATGGTATATATTGGTTAATATAGAATACTAAAAGTGTTTAGATGAATGAGGATATGCAGTTCCCTTTTATAGGTTAGAGGAGTGGCACCCTTATTAATATTAAAAACGTTTAAATATATTAAAATTATTTATTATATAAAATGGTTTCAATTTATTCCAATTTATAATATGGTATAAATTAAAGTATAAATACGATAATAAAATCAAATATAGATATGTTTTATATGTATTTATGGTCGTATCTCTTAGTTTAACCAACGCTAAACGTTTTAACCTTTACCGCTATGAATAACTTTTTACTATGGTAACAATATTTTTGGAGGTAAAATAAAATAAAACTTGTTATTGTGATTTAAAATATAGAATTTATACTATAAGATAATATTTATATAAAATAATAAGTTAATTTTAATATAATTTCATAAAATGAACTGAAACATATTTCTTAAAAAATTCCCTTTTAAGTTGAAAAATTACGTTATAACAAAATATAGTATAATGCCTCTCGCTGGGTGAGTTGGTTCAAGGCGGTGGCGACCCGTCGCTGAGGTTCCGAGTTCGAGTCCTCACAAAGGCAACGCACACCATTTGTCAGCGAACCTCTCGTCCCCTCGACTCCGTGGGAACTGGCCCAAGCCCAAGGGTTGTCCACCTTGGGCCTAGCTGGGAGCGTGCGGCGCGCAGATGGGCAGGCCAGCCCTATACCTCGTTACCCATACAACACGTTTGCCCACGGGGGCTTGGTGAGTTGGTTCAAGGCAGTGGCGACCCGTCGCTGAGGTTCCAGGTTCGAGTCCTCACAAAGGCAACGCACACCATTTGTCAGCGAACCTCTCATCCCCTTGACTCCGTGGGAACTGGACCAAGCCCAAGGGTTGGCCACCTTGGGCCTAGCTGGGGGCGTGCGGCGCGCAGGTGGGCAGGCCAGCCCTATACCTCGTTACCCATAGAACACGTTTGCCCGCGGGGGCTTGGTGAGTTGGTTCAAGGTGGTGGCGACCCGTCGCTGAGGTTCCGGGTTCGAGTCCTCACAAAGGCAACGCGCACCATTTTTCAGCGAACCTCTCGTCCCCTCGACTCCGTGGGAACTGGCCCAAGCCCATGGGTTGGCCACCTTGGGCCTAGCTGGGGGCGTGCGGCGCGCAGGTGGGCAGGCCAGCCCTATACCTCGTTACCCATACAACACGTTTTCACCCACGGGGGCTGGGTGAGTTGGTTCAAGGCGGTGGCAACCCGTCGCTGAGGTTCCGGGTTCGAGTCCTCACAAAGGCAATGCACACCATTTGTCAGCGAACCTCTCGTCCCCTCGACTCCGTGGGAACTGGCCCAAGCCCAAGGGTTGGCCACCTTGGGCCTAGCTGGGGGCATGCGGCGCGCAGGTGGGCAGGCCAGCCCTATACCTCATTACCCATACAACACGTTTGCCCGCGGGGGCTGGGTGAGTTGGTTCAAGGCGGTGGCGACCCGTCGTTGAGGTTCCGGGTTCGAGTCCTCACAAAGGCAACGCGCACCATTTTTCAGCAAACCTCTCGTCCCCTCGACTCCGTGGGAACTGGCCCAAGCCCAAGGGTTGGCCACCTTGGGCCTAGCTGGGGGCGTGCGGCGCGCAGGTGGGCAGGCCATCCCTATACCTCGTTACCCATACAACACGTTTCGGCGGTGAAGGATGGTTCTAAGTTGGTTTCTAGAGTAAAGGAGCCTCCAAAGGCAGACCCTGCCTCATTTGCTGAGGCTGTCCAGTTTGGTTTGGGTAAGCAGTCTGTTGGCCAGCCGGCTGCTGATGATGACCGATCAGCGGATAAGGCATTGGAACCATCTGTTGTTGGAATTACCAGGGGTGATGCTTGCAGGTCATGGGCTGATATTGCTGAAGAGGAGGAAGGGTGTCATCTAGTGCATACAAATGCTGCTACAATGGTTACTGAAGTTCAGAAGGAGGCTGCGGTTGATGCCCAGCAGGGTGAACATATGCTTGTTGAGGAAGAGTACGGGGTCCAATCGGAACATGAGGTTGCTGTTCAGGATGATGTCAATGCTGAGTTTGATCGTGCTGCAGTGGCTTTGGCTTGTATGAAGGGTAAGATGAAGATCTTTGATAAAGATGTGTTTCAATTGGTGACGTCGAAGAAGTTGAGGGCTGATCCATCCCAGGTAACTACTGTGGGAGCACAGCTGGATGGTGCTGTGATGGTGGATAGTGGTACTGTAGGAGAGGATGTGGTCCAGCAGTTAACCATTATGATTTATTATTGAAGGGTGATGCTGATATTGGGCATGTTGCTGATATGGAGGCTGCTCCAAAGGATACTTTGAGTGCGGAGCCGAAATCTCCAAAGCCAGTACTTAATTTCTTTTCTATGTTGGAGTCGATTAATACTCCGGAGTTTGATATGATTAATCTGGAGGGGCTTAAGAAGGTAGGATGTAGCAATAATCGAGATATCACTTTGATACCTGATGCAGATAAGGGGATGGAGATCCCAGTGGTAGTGGAATCCACTGCTTATAATACTGCTTGCTCTTCTTCTGAGATGCAGGTGGTCCAGGATACACGGGAGGTTCGGCCGGTGTATGAAGAGTATCATGCTGCTGTAGATCACAAGGAAGACACTTGCACTGATGTTGGCCTGCATGGGGAAGCTTCCCCTATGGAAAATACTGAGGAACTGACTATGGCAATGGAAGCTGGATAGCAGAGTGGGCGTGGTCGCCTCCCGGCCAGTCCGGGGGATCTAGGGGTCGAGGTCGTCCTCGAAAAAGGTGATATTTTGTTTGCTCTGTTTGTTCTTGTTGGCATGGTCTGTTGGACTTTAGCTTTTCCCCCTGTTTGTTTGCTGCAACTTTTATTTTTCTTTGAATAAATTTTGGGGTCATGGGTTTAATGCCCATGATCGAGCCTTCTTGGTATAATGCCTCTCTTAGAGAATTTTTTGGTTTATTATTAAATAAAATAATATTATTGGACCCTTAAATAAATTAAAAACAAATTATAAATTCAACCACTAAATTAACTGAAAATAAACAAAAATAGTTTTTTATTAGATTATGATATAAATTTGGTTCCAAAAAGATAATCATGGTTTTCCAAATTCAACATAGAAAATTTAAATGACTTATTTATATACTTAAATACATGTTTTTCTAAAAAAACATTAAATTTTTTAGTTTCATTATTGTTTCATAATTATTTCATAATGTTATTGTATTTTTAAAATTGGTATTTTTCAATATACACCCAAAAACCACCTTTTTAGAAATATCCCAAAAAATAACACTAATGGACATCTGATATGATGATTTCAAAACTGAAGTTAATTTAATAAAATTAAAATTTATTAATTAAAAAATTCATCATTTAAATGAAAATTAAAAATATAATCGAAAATATCTTTTATAGACAAATGACCCATTTAAACATTATAGATTTTTAATATTATTTCATATCATTTTCCAAAGAGTATAAATTTATTTATTTGAACATTGTATACTTATAAGGAATTTATGTATAACCTAATTTTTAATAGAATATTTTACAATTTTGTTTGGTGTTATGTATATTAGTCACTTTTTGAATGATGTTTACTTAATGTATTACATACAAAATTCTAAGGGTGTTACGATTATTCTGAATGACAATGATTATCATTCAATGCCATAATTGTAGTATGTCTGTACATATCAAACTATATTAATACACTACCATAAAACAATACTAATAGTATGTTATAATTATCTAGTGGTACAAACATGTTTTAAAATATCCATTGTCATTGAATACAATGTCACATATTTCATCACAGGAAAAAGTGGATTTAGGGAATATTTTATTCACAAAAATCCCCCCTCATCCAATTCACGTCCTTAGATCCACCACCTATATTATGTCTTAACAATTTAATAGTTATATCTATTAAACCATTTACATTAGTTTCATACTAATTAAAACAAAAATGTGAAAAAAATCACAGACCATGAGAACAGAAGGAAATAATTATTATATAATTAATCATAATGTTTGACTATACTAAAATAATAATAGGTATTTACATTTCCTTATGAAGTTTCACCCTAGTTATATGACTCACCCCTACTTCGGGAATATTTCACTTATAGTTCTAAATGATAAAATTTAAGAAATATACCATGAAATACAATATGTACATAACATATTCAGACAAAACATGCCTTAACAAGCCATGCTCTATTTAAATAAAGAAAACAATTTCAACTTAAATAAAAAATAAAGTTCGATAAATTAATTTTTCATTAATTTATAATATTTACCAAGAAAATATTAATAAAACTCATACTTACCCAAATAGAAAATAACATATCAATGGAATCACTATAGAGAAATTAAAGAACTCTAATATAAACAACTATAATAACTATAAAACACATCAAAGTAGTTTTTCAAACCATAAAACAAAAACATACATAAGTAAAATATTATTAATAAAACTAAAAATTTGTTAAACTGCCAAGGTCAACATATTAAAAATATATAACTCAATATGATGCTATATAAATGATTTTTTTTAGAAATCGATCATTCAAAAAATAAAATATTTAATACAGAAATTAAAATTTCTTCATATAATAATTAATAAATTTACATAGAAACATTTCAATAAAAATAATTTTACATTGTATCATAAGAATATATTGACAATATATTCATATTTAAAATTCATTAAAAACATTTATAATTTCAAAAACAACCCAAAAAATAATCCAAAAAATTGTAAACGTTTTCCATTGATCAAACCAACCCCATAGAGAAGATTTTCTTATAATAAAAAATAAATATTATTTTATTAAATACTAAATAATGTCATATTAAAACATAAATTCAATTAAATAATGCATAAATAAACCCTAAATTAAATGGATAAAATAATTGATAAAACATATTACATAATTAAAAAGGATAACATAATATATAAATAAAACATATTAAAAATTAATACATGAATTCAAGAGAATTTACTTGGTTTTGATTATATGATGTGTTTTCTAAAAAATGCCACCTTTAAAATAAAAACATGCACTTCTAGTCACACAATACAAACTGTATGTCAAAATGACACATGATTAATTCCATCACATAAAAACTCAATAATCTATTGTTTTCCTAATATATAATGAATATCTAATCATGATTTCTTTAGTTTGAGTAAGTGATGAATGCTCTAAACTAAAAATTATGATTTAAATTGATAACAAACACTTCTTGTCATGTCACCTGCACCACATATTATATGAACATGATGTTAATTAATTTATATATAAAATAAATCATCATCAATTTACCTAATGTCGCATGAAAGTTTGAGAATGTTTTATTGATTTTGACTATCTAACAAACGTTTGAACTACAATATATATATATATATATATATATATATATATAACAGAAATCAGGCACTTTCATTCATATCTAAGCCACCACATATTTGATTAACAAGAGGTAAATTTAAACATGTCCTAAATGAATCATCAATTATTTTCCAAAACAATCATGGAAACTCAAGTATGTTTAATTAGTTTTGACTACATGACAAGAATTTTGATATAAAATGTCTCTTTAAACATGAAAACGTGTAGTTATTGTCACAACGGACACACTTTGTGTCTGATTGACATGCTGTTAATTTCTATATATCAAAAATTAATAACTATTCTTTTTCATAAATAAGCTTGAAAATTTGAGCAGGATGAAATTATTTTGACTCTGTGATAGATATTTTTCACTAAAATTGGTATCATTTTTAAATTGAAAACACACACTTTAAATAAACAAATATACACTATGTGTGGTTAGTTATTACACGATAAAAATGAATAAATGAAAATTTATCTAAAGTATCATGATAATGTGAGTCCAACTGTCTAGTTTTTTATATCTTACACATTTTGAGCTAAAAAATAACTCTTTTTTAAATTGAATACATGATTTGTTTTCATACCTACCACACCATGTGTTAGATTAATGTATGATTACTTCTAACATGCAACAATTGAATAACTGATCATTATCTTAAAGTATCAGAATAATACAATCGATTTTACATGGTTTTGACAATGTGTTACATGTTTGAACTAAAATAACAGTTTTTAATTGAGAATATGAATTTTGAATGCATTGTAAAAAAATTAAGAATGGACATTAATATATTTACATGAATAATGATAGAGAATTACCAATAAAAATAATAGTATCATCTTCTCCAGTGGAAGTATAATTTTAGTATAAAAAATTGAAAAAAATAAATCCTTGATATTTTAATGGTATTAATTCATCCATAATTACAAATAAATATTTTGTTAACATACTAAATATAAAATTCTATAGTGGATTTTCAAAACCAACTGTGATGGTATGGTATTTTTAAAAACCAAATACTTTTTTTTATTAACTATAACTACCACACCAAGAATCTCTAGTTTATTTATACATAAAAATACCTATTTTCCAAAGTAATTATCAATGAAAATGATGATTAATATGATAATGTGAAATTTTCATACAAAAGGGATTCATGTTTATTGGTGTAGTCATAACAATTGACAAAAAATATAATCTAGTGAATGACTATATGATATCAACACGATTAGTGTAACCTTTTTATGTAAAAAATATTCTTTTAATTTTGACATTCACTAGATACCATATGTCATATAATAATATTGGAATTTAATAAAACTAAAACAATTATCTCCAACAATGATATTAAGTGATAAAAAAACTAAATAACCAGTAGATAAACAAACTTTCTGATTTCAATAATGCTTTATAAATTTTATAGGAAAACCACTTTATGATGTCTAAAAAAAATTCTTACACCATTTCACATACTCACTCATTCATAAAAAATATATTCCCACATTTGAATGGAAATTATTTGTTAGATAAACATCAAATAAAAATGGTAAATTATTTGTAATGAATATTACATAAAAATATTAATATAATTTTTTAAAACGTTTCAATAAAAATTTATGTTTATTTAAATGTCTCAATGTATGTATTCTATTTAGTATTTGGAAATCTTAAAATTCCCTTGATAAATAATCTGGTTTTGACCAATTAGAGAATTTAGTGTACTATTCATATAACATTATTTTGTAGTATTTGAGTTGAGATTATATCTTCAATAATACTTATTTTGAAAATAAATTCAATTAACGAAATATAAATTTTAAAAATCACACCCCGAATAATAGTAAATATAAAAAATTTCTCAGTTATATGAGCTTCACCCTACTAAAATTGTGTGATGCTTTGTTAATAACAAAGGAAATTTTTATTTTAATTAAACACTATATTGGCTTATTATTATATAAAAAATATATTTAATAAAGCTAATAAAAATAATTTATTAATTAATACATTTCTATTTTAATAGAAAATAAATAAATAAAATAATATTTTACACTATAGAACAAACAATGAACATAATAATAGATTACAAATTTATCATTAAATAAATCATACAATAAGGGTAATCATGTTTAATTATTTATTTTTACACTTGGAATATTATAAAGTAAACCATTCATGTATTAAACAATTGAATAAACATTGATCATCCTTTTCACTTTTCTGTTAATAGTCATTAGTTTATTTTTATTATCATAGAATAAACCTTAATTAAGTTCTGTTATAGTTTGGATTAACTATATTTTGATTAATTACATATTAAATACAGTATTAAATAATATTTAATTAATTTTAGTTAACGATAGATCAAAATTTACCTAAAAAATATACCAAATCATGTAATCACATATTATATATTCAATAAAACAATCAATTATTTGGTAGTAAAAGAAGTATTTATATAAAACACAATTCGATATGCAATTAATTCAAATATCATTATAAAATAATTTTTAATTTTATGATAAATATCCCAAACCATATACTTTATTTAACAAAGTTTAAAAAAATGTATATACTCATAACATGGAATCATGTTAAACAACTAATGATATCCTACCTTTAAGAAAACATATTCAATTTATCTTCATACCTGTTTCCTATCAATATAACACACCACCAACACATAATAAAAATATACATAGTTTGTCTTTAATATCACACTAATAAATATATTCACATTATAAAACACTATAATAGAATCATTTAATTATATAATCTCAATAATAATCTTTCAAATAGGGAAGCCCAATAGTAAAATAAATACATACATGTTTTAACCCACACAAATTTATTCATCTGTGTAAAAATATTTATTATGACACATGTAATAAAATTAAATCCACAAATCATCCTTTCATATCCATTGAAAATGATGTAAAATAATTTTTTTTATTTAAGTTAATTTTCTTGATAGATATTTTGTAAATTTATAGTAAAAATTAAGGTTTCAAATAATAGGGGAGATGGGGTCATTATCGGGTGAAGGGGAGTGAGAGGCCACCATTTTCAGGTGGTTTATTAGTAGATGGACAATGAATGATTTCAAGTGTAAATGTGAGGAGGGGGAGACCATATGGAAATGAGTGATAGTTTGATTCAAGGGGTAATGAGTGGAGGGGAGTGGGATGTTTTCTAGTGTCAACATCAGTAGAGGGCTCATATGGAGGTGAGTGGTCGAGATATATCATAGGAACTAAGGTGTCATAAGGAGATAATGTATGGTAGTTGGAGAATTATCAGAGAAGAAACATTGTAAGAAAATGGTTGTTTTTTAAAATAAAAATATACTTTTGGTTTTATAGGAATTTTTTTCAACTTTTAGTATTTTTAATTTAAAAATATATTGGTGGTTTTATATAACTTTAAATATTTGGTTTGAGAAAAAAATTTGTAACAGTTTTATAAACAAATACAAATAATCCACAATAATTTAATCATATATTTGAATTTTCTTATCTTTATAAGTTTTTATTTGTGGATAATAGATTTTCTATTAGTCTAGTGATGGAGTAATAGAGGTGGTTGAATATGATGGTGTTTATATACCACATGGATTTTGTGGTGGATATCAATTAATTTATTTTGATTGATTTTTATTTTATATTATCAATATTAAATCTATATCAGTATTGTGATATGAATATATTACTTTGTATGAATGATTGTATGATATTTAGTTGATTTTTTTTTTCTCTCACTTAATCTTTATAGTTTACAAATTCTAAATCATTACTATTTTCATGTATGATACCCATTGAACTTTTGGAAGTCTATGGTTCTCACTAATTTTTCTTTTTATAGTGTTATTATTGTAATACCACAAAAATTTAATTGATAACCATGTTTAATAACATACATGACATGCAACACCAAGCATCAATGGTCACAAAAAACTATATTTTAAATTTGAATATTATAAATAAATAGCTAAATTGGTGGATATGAATAGCAGTGACTGAATTATAAAATGCCAATGAAAAGGTCATACTGAATAATTATTTATTGATAAATTATTATTAAATAAGAATTCACTTTTTAGTAGTCATTTTTGTTTCAATAATACGTTTTCTTCAAAAATGGGTTTGTATTATTTTCTTTGAGGAAATATTAAAATTATTTTCCAAATTTTTTTGAAATTTTACTTTATAAAAAAATATTTTTTTAACTTATAATATAAAAATTATCTGAGGGTGAATTTTTCATATTTTTCAAAAAATATTAATTTTTTAGTGAATTGTGAAATTATTATGAATTTATGGACAACTATATTTTCCATTCAATTATTTTAAAAGGTTATATTTATTGTGAACTAATTTTAAAATTTAATTTGTTATTTTTCATATAATATTATCCAATTAATGTTATTAGAATCAACATTTTTATTAATTTTGTTATAAAAACATCTTTATACATAAAAATACATTTTTCTGGAAAATGGTTTTTCATCTCGGTTTATGAGTTTATTTTAAATGTAACTTCCACAAATTTTAGGAACTGAATTTGATAAAATGGATTAATTATTTGTAATTATAATTTTAATACTTTATAAAAATTTCATGAATATTTTTTCTCCTTATGAATAGTATATTTGGTAAATATTTCTCACATTAGTAGGGGCAAATCGATTGGTTAAGGTTAAAAAATGTGATAAGGCTATAAAATATATATAACACCTTACTTATTTAAATTGGATGATTTTGGATCAACCATAACCATCCAATATTCTATAATGTTTCATGTTGGTGTAATTTTACATTGATAAAGACTTAAATTATTTGAAGCAAAGAATAAATACAAAATGTTTCTTTCTTTATTTTAATAACTATAAAATTTTCTCATTGTGATAAAAGGAGGAAATTTTTTGTTCTGATTGTTTATTTGATATATTAATTAATATTTGTATAATGAAGATTATTTTTTTAAAGTTTAGTGATTAAATAATTACCTTAAATTCTTATCAAATACTGACAGAATTATTGATCAAGGAGTAAAAAATTCATGTAGATGATTTTAAAAACTAACAAAGTAAGATCTTTTTGAGATAGTTATGGCGTTTCATGATTTTTTAGATAACCATATTTTATTAGTGACGTTCTAAAAGTTTATATTTGAACTACATTAATACCTTTATGTTTTTATAGTAAAATTATATAAATATTCCTCAAATGGATTTAATGGTATTTTATGTAAAATTATATTTTATTAAAAGATTTAAATTTTATTAAAATATTATCTTTACCCATGTGAATGTGATATAGTCTATAATATCTACCATTTTCTATTTATTAGTCATTTTTTCATAATAGTAACTTTGTTGACCCCAAAACATGACTACATTTTATTGGTTGAGATGATTTTAGACTGTTCTATATCTTATATATGAAATATAACAATTTAGATCCTCATGAAAATAAATATTAAGCAATATTAATTTAATACTTAAATTTATTATATGATTACTCCACTCCTCTCTTATAAAATATAACCACATATCCTATCTTATACACACTTCAAGAGCCTGTTATCACAGAAAATACCTACCCAAATCCTATCTTGACATTCCTCCCCACTTCATAAGGGAATTGGTCTCACTAAAAGAACTACCTAAGAGTCTTAAGTTAGAAGTCAAATGTGGTATTCTATAGAGGTGGTAATCATCTTAATCGAGCAACTTCATTTTATTTCCTATTTGACCACATTCAAATATTCTTAAAAAATGATGTTATAATAATATAAATTTATTATGTATAATTAAATATTATTATTACAGTGGTTATACCATTTTAATCTACTTTTACATCCTATAGGTAACTAATACATTGTTCATGAATACGTGTGGACTAACACCTTTAAAAAGAGATGTGTTAATTTTCTATCACCACTATTAATGGATTTGATAGAGATGAATTTAGTGTATATATATGATATTCATGACATAATTATCGTTCTTTAAAAATAATATATCATCTTTTCCCTAAACCATCCATCCATAGGAATACGATAACATCATTTGTGTGTGCGTGTGGATTACCACCTCTATGAAATGATGTGATTAATTTTTCATATACACATTTCATGGTAGAATATAAAAATAATTTAAGCTATAAAAATTATATTTATGTAAATATTAATAGTTTTATGAGGATGGAACAATAACCCATTTTACTATGATCAAACAACCAAAGTAATTTTTCAATTATGAATTGAACATCATCAAAACATACAATGTGGAAATTGTTGATTAAGTAATTAAAATTTTCATTGAAATAAATGTAATAAATGGTTTAAGGATAATTTAATAAAAATATAAAAGGTTCTTAAATAAGTATATAATTAAGATAATTTTATTATATAGGAATTAAAATACAAACTTCATAATATAGGCTTGATTTAAGGGGGTTTTTAACTCAATTTCCATTCTTTGGGTTATACATCTACTTCATTGACTAGGTCATGACCGTATTAATTTTAAAATGAAATATTATTTCATAATGTTATATTTCTTATTTTTTTGGTTTAATTTTTTTACACATTATCAATTTATTTATTAACACTAACTTCAATGATATGATCTGAATAAGAGTTGTTCTCCTCAATATTCTCTCTTTGAGACATATCATGTTTTAGTAACATACTTCCTTTTATATAGTTTATATGATTACATTTGTGAAATTATATCTTGAATAAATCTTATAACATATTTTTAAAGTTTATATGATGTTCTCTCTTTCATGAGAAATTTATTTTAAAATTATGAAAAGTTTCGATTTGTTTCTTGGTCTCAATTTCATTTCTTTGTGACATAATTAGTGTTATACACCATTATTTATTTTTTATGGTGTAAATACATAACCATGAATTTTTTTAACATATTATTTACTAAAATATGTTGGTTTCACAAAATCATGTTATATTCCTTCATTCAATGGATTCGTGATTCAATCGTTACCCATTTTGTAATAGATTCTCATCTCAAACTTACTTATTTGAGACATGTTTTGATTGATGCACATATATTACTTTATATGGTGTATAAAATTTCTCTTTATATATAATATCATACCTATTTATATTTCTAGGGTATTCTTTTCCTTTATATTTTCTTTATTTCAAATGGTTTTTGTTTAAAAGGGCCATAAATGTGGTTTTCATAAAAAACATTATTTGAATTATTTTGAATATGTTAAATAAAAATATTCCTCTTAGTTCATTAAAATATTTCATTAATGTTATTTTTAAAACAAAAATGATTTACTAAAGTTATTTTCCTTGATCATTGATCTTATTTAAGAAGTTTTAAATAGAAAATTCTTAATTTGTTTTTATAGGTCACTTTTAACTCTCTTTACAAATTTTTAAAATTACATTAAATTTTTTAATGTTTACAAAATGAATGAATTTACACATCATAATTGACATTATTTTATTTGAGTTTTAATTTATATTTTTCAATATTTATTTTAAAATAATTTAATTTTCATAATGTTATTTGATTTTTTATAAAATATTATAAAAGGAAAAGGTTAATTTCTCTTATTTTGAAATGAAATGTTTTAAATATTATTTTAAATGTATTTTCATATATTTAAATTTCCTTTAATGATTTACATTTTTCATTGGGAACATGATATTAGGATACTATCCATATTATTTATGCGCATGGATTTTAATGATTGTTTTAAAGAGGTTATCGTGGAACTCTTTTCTTTTTTACATGAGTAAATCAAGCTATAAAGGAATGATAATTGTTATAAAAATTTTGATAAAGAAAATTAATTATTAATTTTATTTAATTTATCTATGTTAAATTTAAATTTTTTATTATTATGGGTAAACTAGATATATATTGTGATAACAGGTGATCCCGATATAGCTTATATGACAGGTGAGCCCGATATAGATCTCCAATGCAGCTGGAAATGTTCCCTGTCATTAAAGGCGAGAAAGAGAGAGTTATCTGGTGGGTTTCTCCTAAGTATTTACCTAGGATATGGTTATGTAAAACCTCATGATTTTATGTTATGTATAACATTAAATAAAATTATTTTCTTTGATATCTTACATTGGACACAACAATGAGCATAAAGTAACCACAATTTACTAATAATATTATTATCTAAAATGAAATTTATAACCTAGTCATTAAATTGGAGAGAATGAATATTTTAAAACATATTATGAAATTTTTATGTTGAATATAATTTTTTAAATTCACATTATGTGTTTTCTAGACATGATATAAAAAGAAATCTACTTTTTGTTTAAAAGCTATATTTTCTAAAGGTGGTTTTGCCTCCATTTAATGGGGCACTTATTTTAAAACTAATGTATAAAAAAGTTATAAATTATATTTGAAAAAATAAACTTCATTTTTGAAATAATAATATAAAAATTTAACCAGGTTTAATTTCTTGTATTTTTGTATATGCTTTATTTTTTGATGAATAGTAAAAAAAAATACAGCATTTTAATTTAAAACTGAATTTTTATCTAAAACATTTATAATGTAAAATTATATTTTATGTTTTTTTTGAATTTAAAATTAGATTAATAATACAAAAATTAATTAAATTTATTATATTTTAATATAATTTATATTTAAATTGAATATAAAAACATGTCAAACTTTTGCACGTTTTCAATTTAAGAACACGTTTTCTCACCCCCTGTATGGGATAAATTTCCAGTTAATATTATCCAATAATGAGGTGTTAATTTTAAAAAATGGAATAAACATTTGTATTCAAAAGGTAAAACATTATTTACTTATCCCCTTTTTTTCCAATATTTATAGTAACTTTAGTAATTTTAATTACCATGATTATGGGTAAATTGTAAAGACACAGATATTTAAAGGAAGTTTTTTTCATAATTTCTGTGGAATTTTACGAGCTCGTAGTTTCTGACGGCGCCTGATTCCGAGGCTCGGTGTGCCCGGAATCCTTTTCTAAAGTTTTGTTCGGGTACGTTCAGTAAACGTACGTGCATGTTTTTCTATCTTTTAAACCGATGCTCAGAATTGAAATCTGAGGGCTCCGATGAACTCACAACACCAGTATTCTCTTAAGGGGATATTTACCGTAGTTGCATTTCGTTGAGAGAAGAAGTTTTAATTTGGGGATTCGTAGCAAATTAAAATAAAATTGTGGTGTTACTTTAAGTGTACATAATTTTATTTATTTAGTGGGGGTTATTTCCTAAATGGGGAAGTTATAGGTGAGGCCCACACCCACATAACCTCAAATGCCAGGATAATGTGTGGTGGGGCCCACATGAGATCCTAACCCCTCAACTCCCCTTAAACTCCCATGAAACCCCCCTTATTAACGCTTAAAACTGTCCAACTCCTCTCTTTGAATTTTAAACTTCTCACCTCCCATCACTCTTAATTATGCCAACCCATCTAATTAATATCTTCATTAATTAATTGTCACCTCTTATTTGAATCAATTTTAATTGCATGCCAATTTTATTAAAATTGGGGAGACTTATTATAACATATGCCTTCGAAAATATTTCGGTGGGGAAAACTATGGAGAATTAGAAGAAAGGTGTTCCTCTCTTGAATAAGAACACCGTTATTCAATGAAGAAAATCCCTGACGAAGAATGCGAAAAACTTCTTCCAACGACGCTTCCTCCTCAGACACACCCCGACGTCATGGAATCTACGTCATCTTCGGATTCACTTCTCGTGTCACGACAATGACTATTCCTCCAACGTTGAAGGGACAACACCATTCTCCGCGACAACGTCTTCCATGACACCTAATTACCATGACGCTCATCTTCTGCGGCTCGTCGATGTGCGATGTCAATTACGAGGTAGGGGGTTTGTATAATTTAAATTGAATAAATTATACCTTCATTCTTGTTGAATGCGAGTGATCATCTATGGCCATTTGTTACCGCCTAACGTGGAGGGCGCGGGCCGAACGAACACGGCATGCCGACCCTCCATGATCCATGTTTTTATTCACGATGGAGGTAGTGATGTAAAAGGTGGTGACGACCGAGGGAGGCAACGGCAATGGCGGCCGCGCGCCACCCCATTAGAGGACCGCAACACCGGGTGCCGTGCGGGCGGAGGAGACCGCGACCCACATTCGCGAGTCGCTCGACAGAGAAAGAATAGGCCGCTTCTTTGACCTGCCGGGCTGGAAGAACCGGTCAGCTAAAGCCAGACGGCTGGAGAACCGCATCACCTCATGGTGCTGCGCTATGGAGAACCGTGGCACGTGCCTACGCGGGATGCTTCAGCTGGCGAACTAGCCAACAGGTGGCCGGCTGGTTTGAAGAAGGGCGCAACACCCGAAGGTGCCGCGTGGGATATCTGCGGCCCACCCATGCAGGCTGCTCACACTAGAAAAGACCGGCCGACTTCAGCCGGCCGGATAGGAGGGGCGGCACCGCTCGTTGCCGCTGTTTCGGAAAACTGGGAGTCGCGCCCCCTCGATTAGCTCGGCCAGCTTGCTGGGCCACGCCTAGCCGGGCCGGGCCGCGCCCCACCGGGCTGGGCCGCGCCCCACTGGGCCGGGCCGTGCCCCACCGGGCCAGGCCACGCCCCACCGGGGTGGGCTGCACCCCATCGGGCTGGGCTCACCCCTTAGACGGGTCAGACCCACCGAGCTAGGACGGGCCGACCCGCGAGCCCATCGGGCCTGACGGGCCGGACCCTTTTCACGTAAATGTGAATAACTTCTCGAATGTGTGTCCAATCAACGCACCGTCTGCAGCACTGGGACCCTTAGGACGAGGCGTTCCTTTTGAGATACTCTACATGAGTTTTGGAAAACTTTGGAAAATGGCCGGGTTTGGATCGAGCGTAATTCCAACCGGGCTCCTGGAACGGAAAAGTCAGTAACTCCCAGACTGGGCGTCCGATTGACGCGCCGTCTATTGCGTTGGTTTTCTTTTGATGAGGCAGAACTTTGTGATACATAAACTTTGGACTTCGTGACCATTTATGTATCAACCCCCTTTGCTCGAGGATCAGACCCTCCCAGAATCGAGCGTGCTGTGTGCGGAAACACTAGAGCTCGCTGCGATTGCATCGACTACTGTACTGGAATCCTCTGTGGGTTCCACAGCGACGACTACTATAATGGGATCTTCCATGGTTTTGACGGTGATGACTACTATTCATGTATCATGTGTGGGTCCGGCAGTATTGACCTCTGTACTTGTATCCTGTGTGGGTCCGATAGAGTAGCTAGTCTTCTATCCTGTGTGGGTCCGACAACTTAGATGAATCTATGCGATGAATACTATTATTTTATACTATGTGGGTATGACAGTTTTGACCTCTATACTTGTATCCTGTGTGGGTCCTACATAGTAGCTGGTCTTGTATCCTCTGTGGGTCCGACAACTTAGCTAGTCTTGTATCCTGTGTGGGTCCGACAACTTAGATGAATTAGTGACTACATCTGATCATCTCTATTGCTATACAAAAGATGTGTACCTATGTCAGCTGAGTCTTCACTTTCAATCATTATAATTGATGTGATTGACTTACTTCTTGTGTGGGCTGGGTTGTGCCTGGGCTTGAGAGTTGGATCCGAATGGAGATTGATAACTTAGGTATATGTATGGGCATATACCTAAGTATGGTAGCTTGATACATTGTGATTGTATATATCATTCTGTTGTTTATCCTTCATGGATTCTGGGAGACCTTTAGGGGTCTTGGGGTCCCTACTGAGTATCGTTATACTCACCCCTACACGGGCTATTCCCACACCTCGTTGTATTGGATGCAGATTACAGACAGCGTTGACGGAGGCCGAGAGCGAGCTAGGACGGGATGATACCTAAAGGTGGACCAGACGGCGAGACAGTACACGGAGTAGACCGATAGACGTGGAGTGCTGAGATGGACATCTGTTACTACCCTTCAGGTAGGATACTCGGCATATGTTCCAGGGGATTCCCTTTTTAACTATTGTCCCTTTTCAGTTGTACTTACTTTCTGTTGTACCTATACTTTACTGTTGGGATTGTATTTACAACCCCTTTACTTTTAGCACTACGTTTTGTATACAATATTCACTTATTTTTTACTTCCTATTACGTATGCTTTTGTGTTTGTTTACTTTCATAAAGGCAATTCCTTCCCAACTTAGGGATTTTGGCCTTTGGTGAAAGTCATCATCCCCTGGCCTATGGAAAGCGGGCTTGGGGTAGTCCCGACACGGGCCCCGAGGATGGGTCGTGTCAAATTGGTATTAGAGAAGTCAGTTCTACCGTAAAACATATGACTCTGATCTTTCTTTTTTGTGAAGCAATAATTTTAAGAGTATTGAGTGTGGTTTTCAATCCAGGTAGTCCAGTGTTGGTGCAGTGGCCGATGTATCCACACACTAGGACCCTGACCTCTGATTTCTGAATTATTGCATGGAAACATTGATTGCATGTGTGTTTCAAGAGTTTCCTTTTTTTTCTCTTTGAGTCAGCTCACTATGTATAACATATTGACCGTGGCACACCTATTCCTTATCAGGATTCCACTGCGAAGACATCCAGCTAGGGTTCCTGAGAGAGAGTACACAATGACGGCCCACCGAGCAAAGTGGCTTTGGTGCATGGACCTCTTACTATGTTGGAACCTTTTGGTGGTGTACCAGCAACACCACCACACATTGGGCAGCAGATTCCACCATCCGAAATAGAGGATGGTTCACGCTAACTGAGCATGTTGCATGAGTTCCAGTGGCAGAGGTCTCCGAGGTTTCAAGGCGAGATAGATTCCCAGGCAGCAGAGGACTGGATAAAGGAGATTACTGAAGTTTCCCGCCTAGTTGAGACACTAGTAGAGCCGATTTTGATCTTACCTACTAATCTTTTTCAGCGAGTGACCATGAGGATGGTCTGCATAATGATGAAGTTTTGGTACTTGGAACGTTTTCTGATATGGTACCTCCAGGCAGTGTTCCAACTATATCAGTGCCCGTTGGTCAGCAGACACTACTGGCAGTACCGGTAGAGGACACTTGTAGGCTTAGTGCCTTAAATGAGTTTCGGCACCAGATATCCCTCATGTTTTGAGGTGAGCCGAATCCACAGGTGGCTGAGGACTATCTTGAGGAGGTGGATGAGAGTTTTATAGAGTTTATACAGCTTCGGTAGGATGATGTGTCGGTAGCTGAGTATTCATCGAGACATACCTATCTTTCCTGGTACTCGATGAATATGATTCGATCAGTTCTTTAGAGATCAGACCTCTGATTGAGGTGTTTTTAAGGATATCTGAGACATCACCTTTTCCTATATGCCTTCCTACTTATGTTAGGGTGCTAGAGAGAACCTTTTGGGTTGAATGTTCATTGGCTGAGCGGATACAGCCAATGAATATTAGCAGTAGGAAAACATGAAACTGGCATCGGTATTGGAGACTTGAGCGTGTGAAATGTTTCAAGAAGAGGAAGCGTTAAGGATAGATGAATCTGCAGGGCAGCGGATGTGGAAGCAGAGCTAGGAGAGAAACATGAGGTGGTGAACATTTAGACATGTTACAACCACCAACCTTTGTAGTCCCCGCTAGGCTCATGGAGCTGGATGGTAGGGGAAGAGAGTAGTTGCATGCATTAAAGGAGTGTGACCCAAGGGCTCTAAGAATGATTTGAGGTATGTTCTGTGTCTACTACTAGCTGCTGTATCAATAGACATAGGCACCAATCATTCCTTCATTCCATGAATATTGTCCCAGACCTAGATTTTTCGATTAAGCCGTTAACTTGACCCTCACATCTAGAGTTACTTTTGGGAGGAGACTCAATAATCACACTTACACCGACTTTGTGATCTGACCCTTGAGGCTAGAGTTTCGGTTGGAACCTCTTGGTGGCAGCGTCGAGGCCTTAAAATGTTAATTTGGGTATGGACTGGGCAACCACAGTTCATACACAGATTGACTGTATTAATAAAAAAGGTTGTGTCTTATCTACAATGTTGGGATGAGGTTTTCCTTGGTCGGCAAAAAGGAAAACCCAACCAACACAGGATGGAATCATGAATAAGAGGTTGCAATCAATCACTCAGGAGTCATCCAGACTTACCTATGTACCAGAATTATCTAGAGTTGCATCACAACTATCAGCTTTGACGAAGAAGGGGGAAACCCTTCATGCGGTCAGATAGATGCTAGCAGAGCTTTCAAGAGATGAGGCAGAGATAGACCAGTGCGCCCATCTTGAGGCTACTAGAGGAGGGCATAGGGTACATAGTTTACTATGAGACATCAGGGACCAGACTCGAGTGTGTCCGGATTCAGGAGCAAGTAGTAATCACCTATAGTTCATGGCAGTTGAGACATCACGAGCAGAAATATGCTACCCATGACCTGGAGTTAGCAGTAGTGGTATTCACCTTGAAGATGTGGCAGCACTATCTTATGAGAGAGCATTTTATAGTCTACTCTGACCAATAGAGTCTCAGGTACATCTTCTCATAGAAGGATCTGAACCTGAGACAGTGGCGATGGCTCAAGTTCCTCCAGGACTATGTCTTCGAGATAGTCTATACTATTGGAAAGGGGAACGTTTTTGCAGATGATCTCACCAGGAGTGGCGAATATGTATTAGGACCTCAGACGACAACATTGGTGGCCCGGTATGAAGAAACCAATAGCAGAGTTTGTCTTTTGATGCCTCACTTTTCTGCAAGTGAAGACGGAGCACCAGGTTCCAACAGGCTTGGTTCATCCCTTAGAGGTCCCAGAGTAGAAGTGGGATGGGATATCCATGGATTTCATGATGGAGATTCCATGTACATCCAGAGGGAACGACTCTATTTGGGTGATCGTAGACCGACTCACCAAGTCGGCCCACTTCCTACCGATCAGAGAGTAGGGCTCAGTAGAGTACTTGGGAAACCTCTAAATTCAAGAGATCGTATGACTTCATGGTGTTCCATTGACTATCATCTCCGATAGAGATGCTTGTTTCACTTCCTGGCTATGGAAGGGGTCATAAGAGGCTTTTGGGACACAGCTTCGTTTGCGCACCACCTTCCATCCTCAGACGGATGGTCAGACTCAAAGGACCATTCAGACTCTTGAGGGAATGATCCGTGTATGTGTCCTCGAATTTGGTCGTAGTTGGGATGATCACTTACCCTTGGTGGAGTTTGCGTACAACAACAGCTACCACTCCACTATCAGGATGACACTATACGAGGCACTGTATGGCCGACCCTGCAGATCACCTCTATGCCGGACTAACCCAGGGAAGTAAGCACTTGTATGACTAGATATAGTTCAGGATACAATGGAGAAGGTGCAGATCATCAAGGATAAGAAGAAGACAACATAGTATAGAAAGAAGTCCTTTGCCGATTGGATACGGAGACCACTGGAGTTCTAGGATGGCGACCACGTCTTCCTACGGGTCTCACCTCGACGGGGTCTATGGGGATTTGGCCGAGGAAGCAAGGTACCTCCAAATTTTACCAGACCTTTCGAGGTCCTTAGTAGACTAGGTGAGGTGGATTACCTCCTGGACCTTCTACCTCAGTTTCACTGGGAGCATGATGTCTTCCACGTATCTTAGCAGAGGAGATACGTGCATGTCTCGTCTCACATCATCGACCACGGGGAGCTAGACTTCAATGATGGGGTGACATTCACCGAGGTCCCATTGGAGATTGATAAAACACTATTTTGTTGAATATTTTACTGATAATAAATGATATAATTTCCTCACATTGTGTTAAATATGTTTATTTATAAAATATTTGGGATTTGATCATTCATTTAAAAATTTGGCGAAAATTCTAGTTTTACCCTTTATAGTGCACTGTAGCATTTCAAAGATAAATATTTTTATATTTATTATTTGAATTTGAAAATTTTTAACAGTGTTCCTAAGTAAATTTTCTAAAACTTTTATTCAGGACAATAGAGATAAAGAGTGCATTTATTTGTATAAAATGGGCCATGATTTCAAAGTTGGGATGGACTTAGCAGAATGGACATGGGTTCTGTAATTGGGCCATATCTTCTCCATCTGGGCTTGGATTGAGACTAACTTTTGAGGAACGGTCGAGGACATGATTTTGAACAAATCAACCATCTAGAAGGCAGGCCAATTCAAGCTTTTTGGAGGTCCAATGGGTGGTTAAATTTTCATTAAAATATTTGGCCGAGATTTCCCATTCACACTTGAAACCACTTTAATCCGAACCTCCCCTCCACTCTATAAATTAGTGTTTTTCTCATTTTGATGGGTTGGGAGGTGAATTAAGATATTGGATGCTGAAGAAAATTTGTTTCACCCTAGTTCTCCAACCATTGTAAGAGGGGTAGCTCTTAAAGCAAGGATCCCCTCATCGAAGCCTCCTTCTCTTCTTCATTTTTTAATGTTTTCAATTGTGTAATAAATTTTTTTCATCTTCTTTTATTCCTCATATTTTCTTCTGTTTTATTTAAATTTATTCTTCTCTTAATCTTCCTAAATGGGTTGGAATTCTTGAGTAGAAGCGTTATTGGGTTATACCCATTATAAACTTTTTCACATGAAAAACGCTTCTACGATGATTATGCCACCCATGGAAGAGTAGTCTTTTAGTAATGGATCTATCTTCTAACCTCTTCATTTAATTATTTTGAATCACTGAGCTACTGTAATTCACTTAATATGATCAATGAATTGTATTTTTGAATTGTAAGAAACTAAGCAATCAATTGAACAATTAACACAAAAACACGTGAGGTCGGGATTTTGTGTAAATTGTGAGAGCGCGATCTTAATCGGTAATACAGGACCATAAGAGACAAATTTGTAGAGTCCAAATATAATACCTATACACAATTCATCCTCATTTCCAAAATGGATAGATTAATTAATTTACTACTGACAATAAGCTATCCTTAGAACATTAATCAATGTAGGGTGTTGCGATTTCATGTTACGAAGATAACCTAGGGTTTAATTAACTTCATCTTTGGGGTAAGGTTAATTCTCGTAGGGTTCGGGGGTTAACAAGTTAAGGGTTCATAATTAAGTGGATGTTAATTTAAATTATAATGATAAATAATTTATTTAAGAGGTAGATTTAGATTGATTACGCCTTTTAAAATATTTTCGAAAACAAACAACTTCTTGTTGTGTCTTTTTAATCAAACTTCATTTCAAAATTAAAAACAAAAAAAAAATGAAGTCTTCTTCCAGAAAACTTCTTCAAGTTTTATAAACTATAAACAAAAACCCCCATCCTTTCATGTAGTGTTTTTATTTCCTTTTATTTTATTTCTAGAATACCTCTGAAAATTTGTTTTAATTCACTTCTTCCTTTGAGAGATAACCTTGGTCAGCCCCTCTGCTGCACCTAAGTACCCCAAAATAACACTAATCATTTGAGGGTTCCCACGACAACACACATTAAAATTGGTGCCGTTTTCGGGGAGGCAAGTAATTATTTCAACCAATTATAGGGATTTATTTTATTTTACATTTTATTCTCTTCCTCTCTTCTTTCTTCCTTCTTTACCCAATCTGATTTCTTTTTTCTTCTTCTTCTTTTATTTTCTTATACTTATTTTTGGACCATAAACTCAATATTCTACTTTTTATTTTAATATGGTCCACTTTCCTTATTTTCATCATTCATTGATTTATGACATGAACTAATCTCGAGGGTCTCCTAGATCTTGACCCTGAGATTGAACATAGCCTTCGGGCACGAATCAGACATTCTCAGTCTACGAGAAGTTTCAACATTCAACCAGTTAGAGAATTAATCTAATATAAGAACATTGAAATTTGAAGCAATTCAAATTCAACCATAAAACAAGAACCAATGGCTGATAATAATGGAAATGAACTTAATTGAACCATTCGAGAATTGGCGGCACCTAATATTAACTATCAACCAAATTGTATTGCATACCCAAATATCGAATCAGACATTGAACTAAAATCTGGGTTAATTCACTTACTTCAAAAGTTTCAGGGACTCTCTGGTGAGGATCCCAATAAACATTTGATAGAATTTAATGTGGTTTTCACAACCCTAAAACCATGAAATGTATCTTACGACCAAATCAAATTAAGAGCATTCCCATCTTAACTTGATGGAGCTGCAAAGGATTGAATGTACTATTTACAACCTGAAGATGTAACATGTTGGAACGATTTGAAACGTGTTTTCTTGAAGAGATTTTTTCCAGCATCAAAGACCACTTCCATTTGTAAGGAGATATCTGTGATCAAGCAAGCACAAGGGGAGTCAATGTATGAGTATTGGGAGTGATTCAAGAAGTTGTGTGCAAGCTGCCCACATCACTAAATCAGTGAGCAATTACTCATCCAGTACTTCTATGAAGGACTCACACCTACGAAGAGAAGCATGGTGGATGCTACGGCTAGAGGATCATTGGTGTACAAGACACCAGTAGCTGTACGTGCATTGATCGACAAGATGGCCCTAATCTACCAATAATTTGGTGATAGAGGTACACCACATGTTAGGGGAGTACATCAGGTAAGTACTTCTTCTCTTGAAAGTCATTTGATTGATACCAAGTTGGATTAATTGAAAACTATGGTGAGACAGATTGCTTTGGCTCAAAGGGCATCCCAACCCCCTCTTTCAAGGCCTTGTGGTATATTCACTGAGACAAGCCACCCAATTGACTGTTTCCCCCAACTACAAGAAATAGAAGATTGTGCAGCAGTATTGCCTGGGAGACCATATCAACAACAACAACCACATCCCCAAAAGAAGTATGACTCCTTTGCACCAACATTCAACCAAGGGTGGAAGGATCAATCAGACCTGAGGTATGGCTCTGGGAAACAAAAAGGCCCCCTTTTCAACCAAACTTCCAGCAGCCTCCACCTTACCAACAGGGTTTCCAACAACCCCAAAAGAGATTCGAAGCTCAAACATCAACAAGTCAGCAACAAGGGAATCTTCGACACAAGGTACACTCTAACACTGATGATATTTTGAAACAAATTGTTCTTAATCAATAGAATGAGATGAAGAGTCAAGGTTCGGAGTTGAGGGAGTTGAAGACTCAAATGAGCCAGATTTCCACCGCCCTCCATGAACTTGTGAGTAAGAATTCAGGAAATCTACCTTACCAACCCATTCCAAATCCAAAGGGGAATGTCAGTGCCATCACATTGAGAAGCGAGAAGAAAATGAACGATACATCTGTACCTACCATTCCACTAATATTCACCTCAACTCCAGAGAATCCGTATTCCATACCAACTGATGAGAAATCCAAGGATAAAGATAAAGGTAAGAAAAACATTGATGATGTTCCTCCTAAACCCTTTCCTTTTCAAAACAGGGTTGTTCAAACCAAGAAGATGGCTGAATAAGCAATGAAAAATGAGGTTTTGGACACATTCAAGTGTGTGGAGATCAACATTCCTCTACTTGAAGCCATTAGGAAAATCCCAAGGTATGCGAAATTCATAAAAGAACTTTGTAACAATCTAAGAGGGATCAAGGGAAATGAGAGGATCAACCTCGGAAGAAATTTCTCAGCACACATTACACTAACTCTATCACTGAAAACAAAGTGCAAGGATCCCGGGACATTCACCATACCATGTACCATAGGGGAGTTTCACTTCTCTGATGCACTTTGTGATTTAGGAGCTTAAAAAAATGTGATGCCTAACTCTGTATTCTCTTCTTTACAGGTTGGTGAGTTGAAGCCGACGAGAGTAGTGGTGTAGTTGGCGAATAGAGCTATGGCATATCCAGCGGGCGTTCTTGAGGATTTACTTGTCCAGGTAAGAGACATGATATTTCCAGTGGATTTCTACATGCCTAACAGGGAGGATGATTAGGTAAGTTCTCATGCCCCCATTATTTTAGGTAGGACCTTCCTTAAAACTGCAAAAACTATCATAAATGTCAATGAGGGTATACTTTCCATGGAATTTGGGGATAAAGTTGTGATATTTAATGTTATGGATTCCATGATGTACCCCTTAGAGGATCATTCTGCATTTTTTATCTCCCATTTCGAACCACCAAGTAAAAACCACATGGAACATTATTGTCATATTCTTAGAGGGATTATGAGTATTGGTTCTGATTTAATGTCTAAGAGAACTTCCACAATTGTTTCTAAGGAAGAAGACTATCTAAGATTTGATTTTGAAATGGAATCATATTCTGATTTTGATCATGTGAACTCTAATTATAACATGGCTGTTGAGTTTGCTGATGGATTTGATGCATTATTTTCTGATTTTGATGATGTATATTCTGATACTGATGCTCTTTTTGCATAGATTTCAGTTCCTTCTATGAACCCATCCACACACCACCCCCCTACACTTGAACTCAAGCCATTTCCACCAAATCTCAAATACACATACTTGTTAAGTGGTGACAAATTACCTGTTATCATTGCTAACAATCTCCCTTTTGAACATGATAAAAAACTTTTGAATCTTTTGAGGGAGAACATCGGGGAAATCAGGTGGACCTTGGCTAACATATCAGGTATTATCCCCTCTATTTGCATGCACAGGATTCTTTTGGAGGATGTGGCTAAACCGGTGAGGCAACCAAAAAGGAGACTCAATCCAATCCTTTTGGTGGTTATTAAAAAAGAGGTTGAAAAATTGCTCAAGGAAGGTATAATCTATCCCATTTCAGAGTCTCAGTGGGTAAGTCCTATTCAGTTTGTGCCTAAGAAAAGTGGTGTTACTGTTGTTAAAAATGAGAATGATGAGTTAGTTCCAATGAGGGTACAAAATAGTTGGCGTGTGTATTGATTATAGGAAAATAAATCATTCAACTCGCAAAGACCATTTCCCCCTTCAATTTATTGATCAGATGCTTGAGAGACTAGCTAGGAATATAGACTATTGTTTCTTGGATGGGTTTTATGGATATTTTCAGGTTCCCATTGCAATAGAGGACTGGGAGAAGATGACATTCACCTACCCATTCGGTACCTTTGCTTACCGAAGGATTCCATTTGGACTTTGTAATGCCCCAGGTACCTTCCAGAGATTCATGGTGAGTATTTTCTCATATTTCATTGAGACCTGCATGGAGGTATTTATGGATGATTTTACAGTTTATGGATCCTCATTTGATGAATGTATCTCTAGTTTGGGGGATGTGTTGCATCGTTGTATTGATAAGAATCTGGTCTTAAATTTTTAAACATGTCATTTCATGGTCGAAAAGAGAATTTTGTCTTAGGTCATATAGTCTCACAACATGGAATTGAAGTTGATAAATATAAGGTAGACATTATTTCATCCCTCCCATATCCTACATGTGTGCGCGATGTTCGATCATTCCTTGGACATGCTGGATTTTATCGACGCTTCATCAGAGATTTTGGTAAGATCGCTCTACCCTTATCTTGATTGCTTCAAAAAGATATTGACTTCAATTTTGATGATTCTTGCAGGACTTCCTTTGATGATCTAATGAAGTTTATGACCACTTCACCTGTCATACAGCCCCCACGGTGGGAGATTCCTTTTGAGTTTATGTGTGATGCCTCAAACTTCGCGGTTGGAGCTATCTTATCTCAGAGGGTGGAGGGATGTTCACATGTGATCGCCTATGCATAGAGGAATCTGGATTCACCCCAATCAAACTACAAAACCATGGAAAAGGAGATTGTTTCTGTCATATTTGCTTTAGATAAATTCTGTTCGTATTTATTGGGCTCTAAAGTAGTTTTTTTTTCTTACCATGCAGCTCTGAGGTACCTCTTGAAGAAGCCAGATGCAAATCCCAGGCTGATCCGATGGATACTCCTTGTTCAGGAATTTGATATTGAGATAAAGGAAAAAAAGGGGTCATAAAACTTGGTGGCGGACCACATGAGTAGGATTACTCACACACTAGAGGATGACACCTTGGACCAGGTACCTATTCGAGACACTTTCCCCGATGAGCATCTTTATTCCATCTCAAGTATGCATCCTTGGTATGCAGATTTAGTTAATTACTTTGTTTCCTATGAAATCCCTCCAAATTTAAAGAAACATCAAGTCCAAAAATTAAAAAGTGAGTCTAGGTTTTATGTGTGGGATGATCCTTACCTCTGGCGCATGTGTAGTGACCAAGTCATTAAGAGGTGTGTTCTCAATCATGAGTTTTGAGTTTGTTTTGCATTTCTGTCATACACTTTCTTGTGGTGGACACTTTGGACCCCAACGTACTACTAGAAAAGTCTTAGACTCTAGATTATATTGGCCTAGATTATTCCATGATTTCCATGTGTTTTGTAAATCATGCTCTCGTTGCCAACACAGTGGAAACATTTCAAGAAGACACGAGATGCCCCAACTACCCATTTTATTCGGTGAGATTTTTGACGTTTGGGGAATTGATTTTATGGGACCTTTTCCTAGTTAATTTGGTTTGTTGTATATCCTTGTTGCTGTCGATTATGTGAGTAAATGGGTGGAGGCCAAGTCCACTAGGACCGACGATTCTCATGTTGTAGTGGATTTTGTCAAGGATCAAATTTTCTGCAGGTTTGGAGTACCAAAGGCCATCATCGGTGACCAAGGGACAAACTTATGCAGTCAGAATTTTTCATCACCCCTTTTAAAGTATGGGGTGACACACAAAACATCAACACCATACCACCCCCAAACAAATATCCAGACTGAGGTTTCAAATCGTGAGTTGAAACAAATTTTGGAGAAAACCGTGTAGCCAAATAGGAAGGACTGGAGAAATCACTTGGATGATGAATTGTGGGCTTATATGATAGCATAAATGACACCCATTGATATGTCCCCAGTTCGGATTGTTTTTGGGAAAGCATGTCATCTCCCAGTGGAAGTCGAGCATCGGGCATATTGGGATATAAAGAAATGCAACATGGATTTGTCCCAAGATGTAATTCAAAGGAATTTGCAAATTCAGGAGCTTGAGGAGATTCGACTATCATCATATGAGAACTCAAGGATCTACAAGGAAAGATCAAAATCATCTCATGACAAAATGATCCTACAAAGGGAGTTTCATGTTGGAGAGAATGTCCTTATCTATAGTTCACGACTAAAGCTAATGCCTGGTAAGTTGTGTTCCATATGGTCTAGTCCTTATGTTGTGACTAATGTTTTTCCTTATGGTATAATGGAGATCACACAAGAGGGCACAAGAAGGAGATTTACAGTCAGTGGGAAATGTTTGAAGAGATACATTGATGGACTTCCTACTAATGCTGTGGATTTTATCACACTACATGACCCCATCATCACTTGAGCACATTAGGCTGTTCCTAACCCTTTCACTTTTATATTATTTGTCATATTTAAAAATTCTACATTTCATGTGAATATATCATCTTATGGGTTCACATTGCGTACAATTCAATATTTTAAGTGTGGGGGAGGGGACCTTTTAGTTTATTAATTTCAATTGTTTTCCTGTTTAAAAACAACAAAAAAAATCGTGTGTTTTTTGAAATTTTGTGTCTTTATTTTTAAATTTTCTTTTTGTTTTTCAAATTTTTGAGCTGAAATGAATCTCATCATAATTTTGAAATGCATATGAATGAGTGAAACAATTTATCCCATGAAACTGAGCTTAAATGAATGTTGAAAATGACCTTTCTTCAAGTTCAAATATTTAGTAATTTCATGAAAAGTACACTGAATTTTGAATCCTATGCAACATCTCACTTTCATTATATTGGAAATCACATTCCTGTGAGGCTTCTGAACCATTATTTTCATAGTCTCTAGATTCACCTCACTTTTTGAGAGAACCAAACCATGCTTTATTTAACCAGAATTTGATCTATTCCTGTCAAAACTTGAGGGTTTAAGGTAATTATGTTTAAATGATTGAGGCATTTGTTTGGTATTAAAGCCCATATTTCAAAGAATATTTTTTATAATGGCCTAACTTGAACATTTAATCCTTGTATCCCTTAGAATCCATGCACAACCTGTTAGTTTAGCCACATTACAAGCCAATTTTCCCTATCCAACCAACTCTTGAAGTGAAATTTCATAATCTAGTTGAGCTTACGTGTGGGGGAATCTATCTTGTATTGTGCTACCACATTCTGTGATACTTTGGGTGGAAAATTAAAATTTTAAGATATGTATTTGCGGTTGATGAAAATCATTATATTGAAAGTTGTTCCTTTTCAGGAGCTTTCATGACAAGTGAAACTGTGCCTTTTCTGGAGCTTCTAATTGAGGTGGAATGTTGTGCCCATCTAGAGCTTTCAAGAAAATCATGTTTGAGAAGATTGAAATTTTTGATGCTGAAATGATGATTGGTGTAAAATTTCTTTGACCTTTCATGATGATGGATCTAAATTGATACTATGAGGGTTGGGGAGAAGACCATATTTAAGTGAAAATTAGATTAATGCAATTTTGCTTCAAAAAGAGTCAAACCCTCCTCATTCAGCCTCAGAGTTTTTCACATCTTAATCCTTCCAACCGAAAGCCACAGAACAACCCTGAAAAGTTTTCATGATAAAAATATGTCCCTGACTCACATCGGGCAGCGATATAAGAATTTATCAAGCCTATTGTGACCCTTGTATGAGTTTGGATGAGAAAGACATTGCAAATAATGTTTGACATTTGTGTGATAAGAGAAAAGTCAAGCGAGGTAAGTGTTTTGTGTATGGGAGGATAAATAAAGTGGAAATATATTGAATGATATAAATTAAGAACTTGAATTAATGGTTTTTATGAGGCATTATATCTTTTTTTTCTCGGTGTGTAATTTTTTTGATCTCAAGGATATGTGTTTTAAAATTGGTTTTGATTTGATATTGATGTTTACTTGACATGAGGTTTTTCCCAGGAGTGCAATATGGTAAGTGTGGGGGAGTTGATTAAATAATATTTTGTTGAATATTTTATTGATAATAAATGATATAATTTCCTCACATTGTGTTAAATATGTTTATTTATAAAATATTTGGGATTTAGTCATTCATTTGAAAATTTGGTGAAAATTCGAGTTTTTCCCTTTTATAGGGTACTGTAGTATATATGAGATAAATATACTTATATTTATTATATTAATTTGAAATTTTCTAACAGTGTTCCTAACTTAATTGTATACAACTCGTATTCAGGACACTAGAGCTAAAGAGTGCATTAATTTTTGAAAATGGGCCATGAAGTCAAAGTTGGGCTGGACTTGGCAGAATGGACATGAGTTCTGTATTTGGGCCATATCTTCTATATCCGAGCTTGGATTGAGCCCAAATTTTGAGGAAATCTCAGGAACATGATTTTTCACAAATCATCCTTCTCAAAGACCGGCCAATTCACGCGTTTTGGAGGAAAAAGGGGTTGTTAAAGTTGCATTAAAATATTTGGCCGAGATTTCCCATTAACACTTGAAACCTCTTTAAACCTAGCCTCCACTCCACTCTATAAATTAGTGTTTTTCTCATTTGGAGGGGTTGGGATGTAAATTAGGAGACTGTAGGCAGAAGAAAATTTGTTTTACCCAAATTCTACATCCATTGTAAGAGAGTAATCTCTTGAAGTAAGGATCCCTTCATCGAAGCCTCCTTCTCTTCTTCATTTTGTAATATTTTCATTTGTGTAATAAATTTCATTGATATTATTTTATTCCTCATATTTTATTCTCATTTGTTTAAATTTATTCCTCTCTTAATCTTCCTAATTGGTTTTGATTTCTTTAGTAGAAGCGTTATTGGGTTATACCCATTATAAGCCTTTGCACATGAAAACCACTTCTACGATGATTACGCCACCCATGGAAGAATAGTCTTTTAGTAATCAATCAATCTTCTACCCTTTTCATTTAATTATTTAAAATCATTGATCAAATTTAATTCACTTAATATGATCCATGAATTGTGATTTTGAATTGTATGAAACTAAGAAATCAATTGAACAATTAACACAAAAACAAGAGAGGTCGGGATTTTGTGTAAATTGTGAAAGAGTGATCTTAATCAGTAATACAAGATCATACGAGATAAATTTGTAGATTTAAAATATAATCCATAAACAAAATTCATCCTCATTTATAGAATGTATATGTTCCTTAATTTACCACTGACCATAATCTATCCTTATAACATCAATCAAAGTAGGGTGCTGCCAATACATGTTCCGAAGATAACCTAGGATTTAATTAACCT
The DNA here is from genome assembly GCA_963277665.1 of Viscum album. Taxonomy (NCBI): domain Eukaryota; kingdom Viridiplantae; phylum Streptophyta; class Magnoliopsida; order Santalales; family Viscaceae; genus Viscum; species Viscum album. The sequence goes on from OY728148.1 coordinate 1,457,573,629, forward strand.
TATCTTTGTGGTAAGGTTAATTCTAAAAGGGTTCGGGGGTCAACAAGTTAAGGGGTCATAAATAAGTGGATGATAATTTAAATTATAATGATAAATAATTTATTGAAGAGTTAGATTTAGATTGATTACTCCTTTTAAAATATTTTCGAAAAAATAAATCTTCTTGTTGTGTCTTTTTAATCAAACTTCATTTCGAAATTAAAAACAAAAAAATGAAATCTTCTTCTTGCAAACTTTTTCAAGTTTAATAAACTATAAACAACCACCCACATCCTTTAAATTAGTATTTTTATTCTCTTTTATTTTATTTCATGAATACTTCTGAAAAGTTTTTTTAATTCATTTCCTCATTTGAGAGACGTCCTTGGTCAGCCACTCTGGTGCACCTAAGTACCCCGAAATCACACTAATCATTTTAGGGAGTCCATGACAGATCACTTTCATAGATTGAGGATCGAAAGGAGCAGGCTCTATGTGGACGGTCGATTCCTCTACTGCACGTTCTCTTGCAGCACAAGATCCTCTAGAAGAGCACATGGGAGAGGGAGGCTCAGATGCGTGCTCAGTACCCACATTTGTTTCCGTAGTGTGTGTTGTAGCTTTATGGGGACATAAATCCCTGAGATGGGGGTAATGTAAAGACCTAAAAATTTCAAGGAAATTTTTTTCCTAATTTCGTTGTAATTTTATGATTCCACAGTTTCTGATGACGCCTGATTCCGTGGCCTGGTGCACCCAAAATCATTTTCTGAGGTTTTGTTCGGGTACGTTCAGTAAATGTATGTGCGGGATTTTCTATATTTTAAACCGATGCTTGGAATTTAAATCTAAGGGCATCGATGAACTCGCAGTGCTGATATTTGCTTAAGAGTACCTTTACAACATTTGCGTTTGGTCGAGAGTAGAAGTTTTAAGTCGTGTATTCGTAACAAATTAAAATAAAATTGTGGCGTTACTTTATGTGTACATAATTTTCTTTATTTAGTGGTGGTTATTTTATACAAGGGGAAGTTTGAGGTGGGTCACACACCAACATAACCTCCCATGTGAGGATAATGTGTGGTGGGGACCACACGAGAGCCTAACCCCTCAACTCCCCCTTAAACTCTCGTGAAACCCACCTTATTAACTCTTAAAACTCTCCACCTCCTCTTTTTAAATTTTAAAATTTTCACCTCCCTACTCTCTTAATTATGCCAACCCATCTAATTAATATCTTCATTAATTAATTGGAACCTCTTATTTGAATCAATTTGAATTTCATGGAAATTCTATTAAAATTGGAGAGCCTTATTATAATATTGGACTTGGAAAATATTCGGTGGGGAAAACTCTAGAGAATTAGAAGAAAGGTATTCCTCTCTTGACAAAGAACACCATTCTTCAATGAAGAACATCCCTGAAGAAGAACGTGAAGAACTTCTTGCAACGACACTTCCTCCTTGGATTCACCCCGATGTCAAGGAATCTACATTGTCTTAGGATTCTCTTCCCGCATAATGACAACGAATATTCCTCCAATATTGACGGGACAACACCGTTCTCCGCAACGCCATCTTCCGTGACACCCAATTACTGAGATGCCCGTCTTCCATGGCTCATCGACGTGCGGTGTTGATTAATAGGTAGGGGATTTGTATTATTTAAATTGAATAAATTATACCTTCGTTCTTATTGAATGAATGTGATCATCTATGGCCATTTGTTACCACCTAACGCGGAGGGCGCGGGCCGAACGAACACGGCCCAACAACCCTCCATTGATCCTGGTTTTTATATATGATGGAGTTGGGGATGTAAAAGGTGGTGAAGACCAAGGGAGGCGGTGGAAACGGCGGTCGAGCGCTGTCCCGTTAGAGGACCGTGGCACCGTGTGTCGTATGGGTGGAGGAGACAACGACCCCCATCCGCGGGCCGCTCGGTTGAGGAAGAATCGGCCGGTCCTATGACCGAATGGGCTGGAAGAACCAACCGGCTAAAGCTGGCCAGCTGGAGAACCATGGCGCCTCATGGCGCCGCGCTGCGGAGGACAATGGCCCATGCTTCCGCAGGCCGCATTGGCATGCGAACCGGCCGGTAGGCGGACAACCTGTTTGAAGAAGGCCGCAACACCTGAAGGTGCCGCGTGTGAGATCAGCAGCCCACCAATGCAGGATGATCATGCTGGAGAAGACCGGCAAGCTCCAGCTGGCCGGACAAGAGGGGTGGCGCCGCTCCGCGCCGCCGTTTCAGAAAACCGGGGGCTGCACCCCCCCAATCCGCTCGGCCAGCTGGGCGGGCCGCGCCCAGCCGGGCCAGGCCGCACCCCACTGGGCTGGTTCACGCCCCACCAGGCCGGTCCGTGCTCCATCGAGCCAGGCCATGCCCCATCGGCACGGGATGACCCCTTACCCGGATCAGACCCACCGAGCCAGGACGGACCGACCCGCCAGCCCACCGGGCTTGACGGGCCGGGCCGTTTCGCTTAAATGCGAATAACATCTCGACCGTGCGTCCAATCGACGTGCTGTCTGTGAAACTAGGACCCTTACGATGGGGTGGTCCTTTTTCAATACTCTAAGTGAGTTTTGGAAAAAATTGGAAAATGGTCAGGTTTGGATCGAGCATAATTCCAACCGGGCCCCTGGAACGGAAAAGCCAATAACTCTCAGACTGAGTGTCTGATTAACGCGTCGTCTGTTGCGTTGGGTTCCTTTTGATGAGATAGAACTTCGGGATACATCAAATCTAGACTTCATGACATTTTTTGTATCAAAACTCATTTCTCTAGGAGGAGACCCTCCTAGAATCGAGCGTGTTGTGTTCAGAAACCCTAGAGCTGGCTACGATTGAGTCGACTACTGTACTGGAATCCTCCGCGGGTTTGACAGCGACGACTACCGTTTTGGGATCCTACATGGCTTCAACGGAGATGACTAATATTCTTGTATCCTGTGTGGGCCAGTAAATATTTACCTCTGTACTTGTATCCTGTGTGGGTCCGACAGAGTAGCTGGTCTTGTATCCTATGTGGGTCTGATAGCTTAGACGAATCAGTGTGATGACTACTAATCTTGTATCCTATATGGGTCCGGCAGTTTTGACCTATGTACTTGTATCCTGTGTGGGTCTGAAAGAGTATATGGTCTTGAATCCTTTGTGGGTCTGGCAACTTAGCTGGTCTTGGATCCTGTGTCGGTTCGACGACTTAGATGAATCAGTGACTACATCTGATCATCTCTATTGCTATACGAAAGATGCATACCTGCGTTAGATGAGTCTTGAATTTCAATCATTATCATTGATGTGATTGACTTACTTTATTTGTGTACTAGGTTTTTCTTGGGCTTAAGAGTTGGAGACAAACTGATATTGATAACTCAGGTATATGTATGGGCATATACCTAAGTAGGGTTACTTGATACATTGTGATTGTATCTTTCCTTCTGTGGTTTATCCTTCATGGATTCTAGGATACCTTAAGGGGTATCAGGTACCCTAGTGAGTATTTTTATACTCACCCCTACATGGGCTATGCCCGCACCTCATTGTGTTGGATGCATACGACAGACATCGTTGATTGAGCCTGAGAGCGAGCCAGGACCGGGCGGTACCTGGAGGTGGACCACACGGCGAGATGGTACACAAAGCGGACTGATAGACGTGGAGTGATGAGGTGGACATCTGTACCTACCCTGCAGGTAGGATACACGGTGGATGTTCTAGGAGCTTACCTTTTTAGCAGTTGTCCCTTTTTAGTTTTACTTGCTTTCCGTTGTACCTGTACTTTACTTTTGGGCTTGTATTTCCAGCCCCTTTACTTTAGCACTACTTTTTGTATACAGTATACACTTAGTGTTTACTTCCGGTTGTGTACTCTATTGTGTTTCATTACTTTAATAAAGGAAATGCCTTCCCAGCTTAACTATTTACTCCTTTGGTGCTAGTCACCACCCCTGGCCTATGGAAGGCGAGTTTGGGGTAGTCATGACACGGGCCCCGAGGACGGGTCTTGACATAAATCGGGTAATTCAGGGTGAGAATAATATTATAATTTTTTTTAATATTACCCTAACCCTTTTAAAAATTTTATTATATGAGTGATTATTGACTAAAATGATACTTGGTCATATTTTATGAGCTATTGGATCTACTTTCATGACATTGATCTTTTTATAGTACTTTATTTTAATGAAAAGTCAAAGTTATCATGATTTTTTTTTACACGTTAAATATTTTAATATGTGGTTACCTATCAGATATATTCATCTATGAATGGTGTTAATAATGTAAATTTTTTATTTTAATCAGGGTAATATATTTTTAATTTTTCTACAATAAGTAATTATCTTAATGGCCAGCATAATGATAACACAATAATTGTTTAATTAATAGAAATATATAATAAATAATATTAAAAATGATAAAATAAATATAATTCGATATAACTATTGAAATAGATGAAATCTATAGATCAATTATACATATTATTGATGATTTTAAAAAGTGTTTTATAATATAGAATGCTTTTATTATATTTTTTTTAAAAGTAAACTAAAGAGTAGTGTCAAAGTTGACTTTAATGATATTTTATAATAAATAATATTTTATTGAATTATATAAAATTATTAATAGTCTAAAATCCATCCAAAATATTAGGATTATGTTTAATATGTAACCCATGATTCATTTATGGTCCGTCTGTTATTTTATAGTAACTATATTAACCCTTAAAGAGTAAAATTCCAAGTTGTCACAGTAAGAATTAAAGGGTTTAAATAAGTGTTAAAATCAAAAGGTAAGGTATGAATATGAGATAAAAAAAATTGGAAAATTATTTGATGATAGAATTTATAAAAAAATTATCTTATCATAAAAATACCTCAATTTTTATCCATTTTCAATTTTTAATTAATTTATATTAATTTAATATTTTGAGAGTTTCTAAAAGTGCCCCTCACTTGAATTATAAAAGGGAACATCCTACCTCACTTCACCACACCAAATTAATCCTTATATATTGACAAAAAACAATTATATTTATATTTAAAACAACTTTACTCAATTTATTGAGATTTGTTTCTTCCAAAAAGGTCAACCCTAGATCTCTTAATAAGAGATCTAAAGGAAGTCTGCTGAAGAAGAGGTAATTGTTTTCACCAAATCATCCAACTTATTATATTTGTATGCTTCATATTCATGTGTTTTTTCAATTATAAAGTAATTAATACTGTATGATATATATTGTGAGATTTTATTATGAATATAGGATAACCATTTTACTCTTTTTATCCATCATATGAAAAATAAAAGCCCCATGTGTGCATATGTACAACTTACCGTCTCTACGTCTGGGTGTAATTTGTTTTTAATCACCAATATATTTGTAAGGGTATAATTATGGATATAATAGATATATAAAATAAAAATGACATTATATTGATTCTATAAGAACTAATATATCACACCCTTCCTTACCATTTCACCATTAAGGGAATGATATCGTCGTTCGTGTGTATGTACGACCTACCATCTCCACCACATGATGCGATTCATTTTCCATGTTTAAAATTCAAGTATGATTATGAAAATGTATATAACGAATAAATATAAAAAATATGAAGTTAATTTAATTCATTAAATGAAGGAACTATATCCCATGAACAATAATTGAGTCTACCATGATAGAACATGCATAAGAAAATAAAGTAGTTTACACTCCAATCAAGGGTAATAACCAAATATTTTTGACAAACATGTAATAAAATAATACAAGAGGATAATGTATGATATCATTAATACAAATATTGTAATAGTATAAATGAATTACATGATTTAAACCATTACACAGGCGGTTCAGTTATTCAGAAAGGAAATCCACCTTCAGGTAAGGGTTATTTAACAATCTCATTGTTACTTGGGATTGTTTAAGTTTAAGTCTCCATCGAGGATTATTTTTCTTCAATGTAGATGCTTTATAAAATTTGTTGATTTTTTTTAATATTATCCTTGAAATTTTTACTTTATTTTTACCCATGTTTACATTTTTATAAAATTGATTGAATGGAATCTTTTGATATTTTCAAAACGAGGTACTTTATAACTTTTTCGACAAAAAAATTGAAGGAATGATTTCTAAACTTTTTTATCATGAGAAATTTTTTCCAACTTCATAATTCATTAAGGTATTTAATATTCCTTTACATTTTTATAAGTTTATTTTAAATTAAAAATTTTCTTCTAAAATTGGGAGGCCTTTTAAATAAATGATTTCAATGTAAAAAAGTGGTATTTATCTCAAGAATTTTAAAGGATTTTATTAAAGTATTTTCATCAATGTCAACATCCTTTGATGAATTATATGCTTAATTTAGGTTGATATATTTTGATATCATATAACATATTTTATTATATTGTTTTTGGTAAGGTTGACTATAGATGTGATATTTTGATAACATTCACCATATTACTCAGAATGGTTTGTGATTATATTTACTCATTGGGGAAAGTTATTAACATTTTTTATGTATATGTTTTTTATGTTTCACCCCATGCATATGAAGAATGAACTGGAATTTGTAATTGATGGGATATGTCACCTTTATCCCCTCGATGCATCGATAGGTCTGAGGATACAAACCTGACTGGGATTTGGCTAATGCCTCACCCATTAATTTTTAAGTGTCTTGGTTAAGGCATCTACAGTATATTTATGTTATCTAAAATTATGCATTGAAACATTATATGATTATTTAATTATTTACATATGATTATTCAGTTAGTATAATTTACCTGTATATGTTTTCTAGCTTATGGGATTGTTTATATGGTATTATTTGATCATCATTCATACCATCCATATTATGTTAATGTTATTAATTAAATGGATTGTGTTTCAGTTATTTACCAAGAAATAATTGTTATTGATTAAAATTCTATGTATATATACCATTATTAATAATACAAGATCAATAATTTCTTATTTTTTTCCCAGGAATCCATGATTTATATTATGTTTGATAAGTGGGGATAAGATAAGAGAATAATAGTGTTCTTAATGGAATCATTATGTTGTATTTTATAGTTTCAATTTTAATGTATGTTTCAAGTATGTATATATTTTTCCAATACTTCTAAAATTCTTCGTCCTTTGATATGTGATTCCTTTTATAGTATTCCAATGTAATAAAGTAAAAACAAACATTGGGAAACTAGGGTCGAGTTCTTTATAGTTGATATTAAAGGAAGATTAGTATAAACCATGGGAACTAGATTTATAAAAGCATGGATTAGAAAAAATAACCATATAAATGACTTTGAGGATATGTATAGGTATCATATAACATTTTATAGTTTTGTTAATGATACTCGATAACCAAGGTTAAACCTATGGACTTATTTATTGAGAACAATTTTTAATGATTTAGACACCATTTAAATGTTTCTCCATGATGATAACACTATTATTAGTGTTGATAAAATTGTTATTTTAAATTTGTTAAATTATTACAATATGAAAGGTTATAAAAGTAATGGTTATGATACTTATGATGATTAAACAACACAAGAAAAATGAAAATAAGGAGGTATTAAGGAATAAGATGATGAAGCATATATAATGGTTTAAGAATGATGTAAAGAGATTAATGTTGTTGTATATTTTGAGTCATGAAATAATAAATCAATGGTGATATTTTTATAAGAATCTAGAGATATATAATGATTGTACAATATTACCACTTATTTAAGGATTTGGAAGTCTGAGCACTTTATTTACAATTCTATGGTTATCAAATATTTGGTATGTGATAATAAGAGAAAATTATGCTATTTGGGGAAACTACTGTTTAGTAAATTTTGAAATATTAGTTAGATTCCTTCTAAATTTTTGGGCTTTGAAACTGTACATAAGAATTTTGAATGAGTCTTGAGGTAATTAATTATGAAATGGATTATGATTAACTTGGGGTATTTTTGTTTAAGGTTAAAGTATGGTTTATTATATTGGATAACATGTTCTAACAATTTTGGTTTTGATAAATATTTATGGGAGGAATGTATGACATGAGGAATGTATGATTCATTAAAAGTGATTAAGGTCTGAAACATTCATCATGGACATTCATTTACTGGTGTAAGAGATAAAGTGAAAATATATTGAAGCACTACTAAAGGATGTGGATTTTCTTATGACGTGGAAAGAAATTATGTAATTCTATTTTATCAAGTGATTATCTAGAAAGTAAAATAATCCCTATATTATAGAAAAAGTATTTTGGAAATTTTTTTTTACTTATTTAATTTTCTTACTAAGAAATCAATGGTCTTTTAACTGATCACATGATTTATAGTTTTATGATGGTTAACATTCTAATGATTGTGTTCTATATCACTCTCCATCAGAAATTGATGGTTAGATTTCTATTCAATTTCAATGTTTTCCCTTTCCAATAATGTTTTACTAATTTAAATCATAATTTTTTTGGTGACCTTCACATTATCCTTTCCCTTTTATTATGAGGATATATTATTAACCCTATTTACGATGTAGGTTTCCCACAAAAGAATTTTCAAGTATCAGTCTTTTATTTTCAATGTAAATTTTTAAATTGGGAAGACAAAATTTATTGAATGAGGGGATAATGTAACACAACAAGATTTTATGGTATGTATATATGTATATAAATACAGTTTATTTGATAGATTAGGTTGCACACAACAATAATATTATATGAGGCATGATATACTATTAATAATAATATTATTTAATATTGAAATTACATCGTAGCCGTTAAATTAGAGAATTTGAATATTATTATCCATATTATAATATATACATGTTAAATATAAATTTTAACGTTCATATTATATTTTTTATAGAAATTATATAAAAACAAATCCACTTTTACTTATAAAATCTATATATTTCTAATGGCAGTTTTACCAATTTTTAATGGTGTACTTGTTTTAAAATTGTATTTTGACACTTTAATATATTGTATTTGAAAAAATATAATTCATTATTGAAATATGAATATAAGAAGTAACTTTCATTTAATTTTTGGTTTTCTTCTCATATGTTTTATTTTTTGATATGTTGTAAAAAGTACTACATTTTAATTTAAAATAGACTTTTCATCTAAAAGATTTATAATGTAAAATTATATTTTAAATAGATTTAAATTTAAAATTAGATTAATAATAAATCTATAAATTTAATTAACGTATTTTTAATATTTTTCATACTGAATGTGGATATAAAAATATTTCAATCTTTCTCACGTTTTGACTTTAAAACACGTATTCTCACCCTATCTACGATTTTAATTTTTAATTAATTTTAGAAAATTATGTGTTATGAATTTTGAAAAATAGATCCCATATTTTAAATCTAAATGTTCACATTTATTAAATTGATCCCTTTTTTTGGGTAATATTAATAGTAACATTAGTCATTTTAATTACCAGGATTACGGGTAAATCGAACAAATAATTGTAAAAAAAATAAAATAAATATCATAAAATTACCCTAAATGTTTTAATAATTTTATTTTCTGAGTTATTTTCGTTTAAAACCTTTATTGGAAAACTTTTATGAGCTCTTTTTTCTACATGGATGACTTTAAACGATTTATAGTATTTTATTTTAAATAAAAGTCGAAGATGTCATTCTTTTGTTTTCAACAAGTTAAATAATTTAATATGGGCTTAATTAGGGAATATATTAGACTATTAATAATATTTGGAAAGAAAATTTTTTTATATTAATCATGGTAATTTATTTTTAATTTTTAGGAAATAAATAATTAACTTAACAGTTGGAATAATGATGATGAAATAATTGTTTAAGTAATATAAATATTAAATGAATTATTTAATTCTTTTTAAAAAAAATTATTTTGACATAATTAATGTCATACAAGAATTTTATATATTTAATTGTAATTTTATTGATGATATAAATGATTTGGTGGGAATAAGTCATGTTTTTATGATATTTTTAAAGAGTAAAGTAATGAATACTGTCAAAATTGACATTAATGATATTTTAAAATAAATATTGTATTATTAATTGATATAATAATTATAAAAATCTAAAATTGGAAGAAAAAAACAATTTGTATGAGGTCCCAAATGCCACCCATGATTAATTTACAGTAAATTTGGCATTTTATTGTAACAATATTAACCCTTAAAGAGTAAAAAAGCCAAGTTTTCACATTAAGAATTAAAAGGTTTAAATAAGGGTCAAAAACAAAATATAATGGTAAGAGTGTGACCTAAAATTGCCTAAAAATTATTGTTTAGAGGATTTAGACCGGTAATCAACCTATCTTATAAATAACTCACTCTGGAACTATTTATAATTTAAAATTAATTTATATTAAATTAGTATTTTGAGTATTTTCAAAAGTTCCTATTACTTAAATTATAAAAGTGAACCTCCTCTATAACTTCATCCCATAACTATGTGACATCTATCTCTACCAAAACCTGAAAATTTATCTTACCAACAAACTTAGACATGTTAGGTAGATCCTGGTTGTAACGACCTGACCCTAGTTACCCAGAGTCGGTGCATTATTACATAACATTGGCATGATCACTAAAGATCATGTCTCGAAATACCGATTAGTTTAGTATCCTTGGAATCACTAGATACATTCACAAAGTTCACATTACATCATAAAGTGAAAACTACAACAACATCTTGTCTCCACACTCATATCCCCTTATACTATCCCTGCAGGTCATTCATAAAATACTTCTTCACATCCTAGGAAAAAATAAAACATAGAAAGGGGTGAGATGAAATGCTCAGTAAGGATAAAATTATAGAAGAAGCTTTCATAAATAAGCATAAACATTTGATGCAATGTATAACTAAAAAAAAGCCTTTAAAACTTGAAATTCAAAATAATATGGCAAAGATAAAATGAAAAAATTCCATTTACATATTCACAAGGATATTATACTAGTTGAATAATCACATGAAATATCAATAACCACTTTCATAATGATGGAATGCATAATGCCAGACTATCATAACCACGTAGCCAAGGCCTTGTGCCAAGACTACAAATAAGATTTTTCCAAGGCCTCGTGCCAAGACACAAGTTTGTCTCATGAGACCTATTGATTCATCAAGGAGCTATAGCAGGCTCCACCCATCACTTATTATGTCCAATGAATTCCTCATATGAACAGGTTTAAACAAAACATAAACATTCGTATTAAAACTAGCATACAAAATGTCAATACTTTCTCCATAAACCATGAATGCTATAGAAATAACACATCTATAGTCAAACATATCACAAAACCTTCAATACAATATGGAAGTTCTGTATCATAATAAATCAACTTCAAATAAGCTTAAAATCTATCAAAATATGTTTACATAGAAGAAATCAAAACTATTTGAGAGAAATATCTCTTTTTTGAAATTATTTAAAAGTCACACATTTATAAAAGAAGTAATTTAGAAAAGATTTTCGAATCAAAGTGTCCCATACCAATTTGAAAATATTGAAAATAAATATCATTTCAAAATATTCATGTCCATATAAATAAATTCTTAAAATCAATTTGAAAACATGGACATTAATTAAAAGGATTTAGAAAGAGAAATCTTTAAAACATTTAAAATTATGATCGTGATAAAGGGTACCTTTCAAAAATTCTTAAAATATTCATTTTGAAATCATTTAAAAGTCACATAATTATAAAATAAAACATTTACTTTAAAAATATTCTTATAATCTTGTAAGGTAAGCTTTGACGATTTTATAACGGTGCAAAATATCCGCACCTGCCGTATAAGTTAAAAAAACATTCTCAATTTAATTCTGTCAAAAAGGATAAAAAGGACCTTATTTGGAAAACAACGGAACGATTCCTTTACAAACTTCTTATAAAAAGTCAAAAAAGGGTATAAATGACTTTAAATCATATTCTGTATAACAGTAAGAATTTTTTGAATTTTTTTAAGAAACATGGATGTGGATGATAAAGAGGTTCCAGTAGATAATTACGTATAAACAACCTCAGATAATGAAGAGATTGTGAAATAAACCCTTACCTTGTACTTTTCCTTAGTAAATGGTATTCTAACCTCCTATATAATAGTTAAAACATTGTTATTAAATTATACAAGAACCATATACATAATTATGATATCATATATGATCTTCTAATAATGCATTGTTAATAATATTTTAGTATTATCATCTTTTCGGGTGTTAACTTACTTCTTTTCTTTTATATGTTTTGTTATATAAGCCGTGTTTGTTATGGATAGGTTGTATATTATTAATATACATAATGATATCAAGTCCTTAAATATTATTTGTAATCATAAAATGAGAATTAGTCATGAATGGATACGATGGGGAATGAATCTCATCGCGTTCGTGGAGACGGTAGTCCGTACGTATGCATGAGCGACAATATCATTATTTTGATATTAAAATAATATATATTTGGATGGTAAATTATATATAAATAATAATTATCATGTTATATTTATTATTTACATGAATTAAGCATCATTATTATACCCATGAAAATAATAATGTATTGAATAACAATTACACCACGACGTGGAGACGGTAGGCCGTACATACGCACATATGGTGACATGTAATTCAAAAGATGGATAGAATATTGAATATGGTTGTATAATAGTTATAATAACATCACAGTATATAGAATATACTTTAGTAATTATTTTATAATGGAAATAACAAAATAAAGAAGAAGTTGAAGAAGAATGGAACTTGAAAGAGGGTGGTGAAAACATTACCTCTTCTTCGGGTTCTTCCTTTTGATTTGATCAAAAGGGCTCCTTAGGTTGGATTTAATATCAAAATAAGGCCTCTAGGTTGAATTTAGGGAAGTTGAGAGAATAATTGGGAAGGGGTTGTCCGAACCAAAAGGCTTTGAAGGTGTGAATAATTGGTTAGAATTGGTGTCCTTTTATAAGGGGGTGGAGGGGCTCTTTGGGAAAAACTTAAAGTAATATTTTATAATAAATTTATATTCGGTTTCTAATGTCTCCAAAGTGAATTATTCAAAGTATAAGGTGAGATGGGTCGAAATCCTTTCAACCAATATATTTTAGACAGGTTTGGGTCATTATACTAACCTTATCTTTTAGTTTTAACTCCTAGTTAATTAGTTTGACATTTACCATGTCTCTTTGTATTTTTATATTATATAGTTATTAAACATACTATATACATCTTAGATACCCCCAATTGGTACATTAATGATACACCTATCATGATATAAGTACTTTGTACAAACCTTATATTTTTAGGAAAAGAATATCAATTAATAATATAATATTTGTTTTAAAAACTCTTTTATGTCAATTTTGACACTATTTGGTATTTGATTTTTGTGAAAATCATAACAACATGATTACTTCAAAGAAACATAATTAAATCAATAATAACACGTCATATTAACCCATAAAATGAGTGTAATTCATAATAAGTATCAAATTAAATTTATTTGGATATTTATAATATCAATTATTTTAATATTTCATTAATTAGGTAATTACTGCATCACCATTGTGTCATAAATAAATTAAATTATTTAATGTCTAAAAATTATAAATAAAATACCATTATGTATTAAATTTTTTTATATTTATAATTAATATTTAAAATAGAATTTATCTTTTGTATAACCCTATATTAAAAATGTTTTTGTAATTAAACATTGATTTTAACTCTTTTAACTCTTCTTTGAATTAAATAATAATTAATATCCTAATCTAATACAAGTGGACCTAAATGATAATAATTTTTTCCGAAGGTTGTTTTTGGTTGAGATACCCTTGTCCAATAGAACTAGGACATGTGTTAGGATAATATTAATATCATTTTACCCTTATTTACCCTATTTACTTTTAACCGTGGCAAATAAAAGTAAAAAAGTTACTATTCACCAAAAATTATTTTCATCTCATTGAACAAAATTTTACTCCTTTATATTAACCATTTCTCTCGGATTTTCGAAATTCAACTCATAGAAGCGGTGAAACTACGTTTTATGTGAATTTCCAAATTCTCCTAGGAGGTGGGTAAAAGACGGTGAAAAGTTCAATAAAATTTTTATATGACTAAAATTATTATAAACTGACTCCAATGAATTACATTTAACTTATATAGGTATTATGTATCTATTTTTTACATAAAAAAAATTTAAATAAAATAAATAATTATTTAAATAAAAATTCATTTTTAACCAATAACTTAGTGTTTTTCACTATTCATAAAAAATTGAAGGATTTCAGAAACATAAAAAAAATTCACCCTAAGATAATTTTGATATTTCTAATTCAATAATGAAGTATATTTTATCAAATTAAAAACATAGAAGCTGCATTTATTAATTTAAAATTAATTTCTGTTGTCAAAACCAAACGGGGAATTTTAAGAAATAATAACTATCAAAAGTTTGACACTAGTTTATGTCCAAATTCAAAGTTAAATTACTTAAAATGACCATAATTGGATTAAATATTAAAAATATAATCTATTTATACTTCCAAAGAATTAAAATGTATAATTTAACAATATAAATTATTTTGATTAGAAAAGTTGTTTTCAGTTAAAATATAGTATTTTTTACTATTCACCCAAATATGAAAGTTATCAAAAAAACAGCAAAACGTTATTGAAAATAATTTATTATATCTCGATTATAAATAAAAGTTTATTTTGTCAAATTGAATATATAAAAGTTTCAAATATTGGATTTAAAAAGGATTCTCCATTAAAATATGTTAAGATCTCATTTTTTTGAGAAATAATTATTTTATATGAAACAAATGTATTTGTTCTTAAATTATGTCTTAAAAAGTCATAATATGGATTCTAAAATTATAAGGATAATATAAAATTTAAAATTCCGTTGATACTATTCATAAACGCTTCTGAATGGCTAGTTTGGTAAGTCGTGGTGCGCTTGAACTCAGTGTTGCGTACAACACATGATATTGTATTATTCAAAGAGAAGCGTATCATGGAAGCATGGGGTGTTACACTGGTCTTCTAAAAATAGCAACTCTAATCCCTTAAAAAGAGATATAAAGGAAGACCGCTAAAAAATATTTAATTGTTTTTAAAAATTCATTCAAGTTAATTTCTTCTTCTAATTCATCTTCATGAGGTGTTTTAACTATAAAGTAATAAATAATATGTCAACTATATTATGATATGTTATTATGATTTTCTGATGACCATATTCTTCTTTTTATCCATCATATGAAAAATGAAAGCATCGCGTGTGTGTATGAACAACATACCTTCTCCAAGTCGTGGTGTAATTTATTTTTCATCACCACTTCAGTTGATGAGTATAATGATTGATATAATGGATGTACATAATAAATATGACATGATATTGATTATTTTAAAATTAGTATACCATACACTTTCTTACCCTTTAATTATTAAGAGAATGATACTATCGCACATGCGTACATATGGCCAACCGTCTCCACAACACGATGTGATCCATTTTACATGTTCAAAAATTTAGAATGATTTAAAAAATGTATATAATAAATAAATATGATATCAATTACCTTAATAAAATTCTATATATGGATTAATTATATTCTATGTTCATGAATCATAACTTACATAAATAAAAGTTCACAGGAAAATAAATCAGTTAACACTTGAAACAAGGGTAATAACGAAATATTATTAACAAATGGGTGATAATATATTATAATATGATCATATATGATCAGTTAAATATGAATATGGTTCCAATATAAATTAGTAAAATTATTTTATCCTTTTTACAAGAGGTTAAAATATGTAAAAAGTAAATGAGACCTAAGGTAAGGGTTATTTAGCAATCTCATTATTATTTTTGGATTGATTAAGTTTATGTTTCCACTAGGGATCATTTTTCTCCCATGTCCATGTTTTCCAAAATGTTTTAAAAAATGATATTACTAATATCTTAAAAATTTTGAAATTAAATTTCCCTTATTAGAATTTTTATAAAATGTTTTTAAAGAAATTTTTTTAACCACAAAATGAAGAACTTTAAGATTTTTTTGATAAAAATAAAGAAGTAATGTTTTTTAACTTATGAATCCTAAGAATATTATTCCACCACCATGAAACCTTAATTTATTTAATATTTTACTATATTTTTACAAGGTTATTTTAAATGAAAATGTTTTCTTTTAAAATATAATAACCTTTTAAATAAGTAGTTTAATATTAAAAAAATGTGTATTTCTCTAAAAAAATTCAAAAACATTATTAGTTTATTTTCATTAATGGAAACCAAATTTTCTTAATTTTATGTTTTATTTAAATTTACCTATTATTAAATCATCTAATATATTTTTTTAAAATTTTTATGATCAGTTTTAATATGGATGTTCTATTTTGATAACATTCCATATATTATTGAAAAGGGTTGTGATTGTGCTTTCGGATTGGTGAATGTTATTTAAATTTCATATGTATATGTTGTTTATGTTTCACAACATTCATATGAGTAATGAATTAAACTTAGTATGTTATGTGAGAGGCCCTATAAATCCCCTCGATGCATCCTTAGGTCTCATGATACAGACTAGATTGAGATTAGGCCGAGGCATTACCCATTTATTTTCCAATGTCTTGGTTGAGACCCGATGTTATATTTCAGATATCCTACATTATGCATTCCATTATTATGAGGTTAGTTATTCTTTTCCATGTGATTATTTTGTTATTATAATTTCCATAGATAAGTTTTCTAGATTATGTGATTGATTATATGAAATAATGTTATAATATTTTATACAATAAATATTATACACAAGTTATTGATTAAATTTAATGAATTTATGTTATTTACCTTGAAATAATTGTTATTTAATAGCTTGTGTTATATATATATACCCTTACTAAGCATATTATCTCACCCATTTCATATGTTTTATTTTTTTCTATGATGCCATGATATATATTTTGTCTGACATATAGGGATAATCTAAGAGAATAATAGTGTTATTAAAGGAATCATTATCTTTTATTTTATTATTTTAGTTGTAAAGTATGTTTAATGTATGTATCTAGTTTTCATAACTATGATATCATTCAGTCCTTAGGAATTCAATTCCATACTTAATATGCTATTGTAATAAATTAACTACTAACTCTGGGATACTGGGGTCATAGTCATTACAAGTTATTTTTTTTAAATGACTGAACACAGGTGATGGAGATAATGTTACAAGATAATAGAATGTTTTCTATGCACTTTCTATGTGTTTAAACGAGCCATTTTTAGGTATTATTTTTATGTGGATCTTTATTATTTTCTTATATTGATCATATAATATGTTAATGTTTTATTCCATATCTCTGGATTTATGATCGTTGTTTTTATGGGTATTAATTCTCTTATGTTGTGATCACGAACATTTATTATTCAATAAAACCATTATGAAAATTTATGCACTATAATGACAATCAATTGTTAATTCATATATTTATCCTTCATGATTGTTTTATATTTCCATTATTATGGTTTACATTTCCCAAGGCTGTGAAGAATTATATTAAACAAATTATATATAGTAAGTTTCACGTGTGAAGATTTTTATGGGAGGTGTTTAAGAATTACTGTGGAATAATAATGGATTGGTATAGTTGGAAGAATGATCACATGAAGACATGGGTAATGTTATGTAAGAGTTTCTGCAAATTCACTACTAAATCAAACATAAAAGTTTTCATTTTTAGAAAGTGATAAAATCCTTCCATTTGATGTCATATGTTTTGGATGGATAATGTTGGGCTAAGTTTATCAATTGAATTTCCAGAAATGTTATGATTAGGTTTTTAGAACTAGATTATGGGGGGTGTGATTTTGAATCTATTATCAGTGGTATTAGAAAATATTCTAGACAAAATTAGAGATTGTTATATTTTTAGGTGTGTTTAACATGAGACTTACATATACAATCATATATTTATATGTTTGATATTAATCATATGTTCAATGGAATAAAAAACCCTTTTGAGGTTTACAATTATGAAATTTTAAGGCAATTAATAATACTTTGGGAGATGTTTTATTATGTTGAGGAATATGAAAAATTTAGATTTATCATAAAGGATTATATCAGAATAATTATATTAATTTTTTTGGGATATAATACGAAAGGTATAAGATATAATTTTAGGAATAAAAATTATTTAATATTGAAGTTATTGAGGATAATTGGGATATAAGGTTATTAATTCATGGAATGATCTAACTTAAACCTTTTGTGCTGTTGTTGAAATTTTTGGATTGGTGTATTATTTGTTCAATTGATGGTTTATTCATTTTGGGTGTTATTTTTCATTTTTCTAACGAAATTAACTTTTTAATGTCTAAAAAGAAGAATAATAACTTCTTATCATGTTGTCGATCATTTGATATGTACGACATATATTTTAGAGATATAGGAATGAAAAAATCATCTTGAATATTATTTTCATGAATTAAGAGATGAAATAGAAACGGAAATTGATACCAGTAGAACAAAAAGATGATATTTTTTCTTATTAAAGATATTAATTTCAAGTAAATATATTTTATTATGTTCTCATTCAATATGGTAAAGGAATTCCTGAACAATAGGAAAATGATCCAGAAATGAAAATGTAATCATATTACATTTATTTTTCAATAATTAATTCTCATATTAAAATATTATTGATTTATGGTATTGTGTACATTGAATTTATATTGACCATTCACCTATAAAAGAATTTATGTATAAATCCCTATAATTATTTGGTGATAATTATCTCCAATATTCCAATATTTTTAATTGCCAGTAACTATTTTTTTATTTTGAAGCCATGTTTTGTTCTTTTCTATATAGACATAGTATCTACTGTTTTCCTATTTTGAAATGGATTTATTATTTACCATTTTTCAGATATGGGTTTTTGAAATTCCAATGGACCATAGAACCTCTTAGTGTGTGTGTGGGGGGGGGATTATCAGTGGATTAATTTTTATAATTTCAAATTCACTAAAATGAAACCTTGTAGAATTTTATGTTTTTATCCTTATAAAATTTATAAAATAATATCACAAGAATGAAATTTTAGGAACGTGAACATGAAATACAGGATTTAAATGGTTTGGCATCGTTATGAAAACCTACATCCTTTCCAAGGTTACTCCCATAATTCCATGGATATTAAAAATTAATAAATAAGTTTATAAAACCTTAAGCCAAATACCCTATAATATTTCAATCTCTTGATAGGAATGATTATAATGACTCACTTTATTTTACAAAGGTTTTCTAAAAAAACTATACCAACAAAAAAATATGCGAAACTTTGTAAATTCTACTTCGAAAAGAATCTTAGGAAATCCCTATCCTTTTTATTGATTCATTAATTTCTATGGGATGTGATATTCTTCCAACTAGTGATACCCAATCTAGCACACCTCACTGAAACTATGACACTTTTCTAAGCCAGATTCAGTTTGATTTAAAAAACCACTAAGCCTAAAAATCAACTCAAAACTCTATCTTTTACTCTTTGTCTGGTTTCTATGAATGGATTATTTATCTGTTTCCTATGAAATTAAATTCTATCTAGTAATATTCTTACACTCGAATGTAATATTAGTTAGAAACTTTGACTGACACAAAAAGATTGTGTGTTAGAATATAATAATATAGGAAAATATTAAGCACATGAATAATTTTCTCTTTTTTATAAGGTTCCATAAATGTACTAAAGGTTGGAAACCAATTTTACTTTCCCACCCACTAAAATTTTATAACTGAATATTTTTCTTCATTAAAATTCCTTAGACAGTTCTGAATAATTATAGTGTCATTTATAATCTTTTTGATGTTTTACAAAGACTCATAAAATCAAGAACTCCTCAAATATTCTTAACATCACATGTTATGGAACTCATTAAAATTCCACATATCAAATTTATAACAAACGAATTCAAAAACAACACATCATTATCCAAATTAAAAATTAAATTTCTAATGATTTTTGTAAATCTACAAATTATTTGTTTGGAATTTTTTAATCTAATGTATTATTTACAAACATTCTATTTAGTTTTTTCTATCCAGAATTCTTCAACCAATGTAATTTTCAGATGACTCCATACAATCATTCTACACCATCTCTAGAACTATTAAAAAATATCTCAAAATTTCCCTTCAAATGAATGTTATTCATGTAGATCATTGTTTGATGAACATGATTTGATGGACCTTATTCAATAGGCGACTTCATGAATTTTCAAATTTAAACATCACTCATCTTTTAATAATTTATTTTTCCATGTGAACATTATAAAAACTATCTATCTGAAAACTTCATCGGAAAATTTTTGTTAAACATGATCTCTTTGAATAAGGTTGAATTCATTTTAGAAACAACTAATGAATACTATTACAGGAAACTTTGATATCCGTTATATTGATTTTATTTAATCTATTAGTTTATATAAACATCAAATATTATAATATTCTTTGAATTTTCACAAATACAAAATTGAATTGTGACTTCTATATTTTTTTCATTTTGACTAGATTTATAATATTTGAATATTTTTATATTTTTTTAAATACCCATAAAAGAACCATAAAATAATTTTCTTGAAACCAATTTTCCAAAATATCAGTTCAGTGGTCTTTGTTCATTATTTTGAAATCAAATAATAGTTTATTCTCATTGAATACAGATATTTTTTACAAACATCAGCATCAATAATTTTATGTAAATATCCATCCAATTTTTTTTGTACATTTATCCCTATTGAATTCATATAAAATATATCTTCATACACTATGATAAGTTCAATGCTCTGTGTTTAGTGATATCTATCTGGTAAGGTGAATCAAGTAAAACTCATACTACTATCTCTTTAGAAACTCTTATTCAAATATTGTTCATTATGAAAAAACATTTCCCAAACTATGTTTCAAGAAATATAAATCTTCACCTTTAAAAAAAAAATATTTGATCATGAATTTTTTCCAAGATTATATGATGTTTTGGAAGATCCTTGCATCATTATATTTTTTAACAATTTTTCATAATAATTTAAAGGTAACATAATAACCTTATCTATTACACTAATAAAAAAATTTAATTAATTAACTTCGATCAACTTTTTTTTCACCTTGTTAAAAAAATATAATATTATAAAATAAAATAAATTTTTAAGAAAAAATTACAAAGGTTCTTCGATCAACTACATGTATTATTCCATGTGTTTTAGAAACATTCATTAACAACTTTTATAGGCCCCACATTTATTTTCACAACTCACTATTTTAAATAATTTTTTATCAAGTATTACTCAATATTTTCTAATAAAAACCTTTATTAATGATAATTTCATAAAAACACACTACTTTTTAAAGTAATGTTTTTAATGTAATTTAATCCCCTAGTGAAAAGATTTTTTTTCGTTTTGTTAAGATAAAATACCCCTCATTTTGTTTCTTCTCTTATTTTTTATCCCCCAGTTAATGATAACCACAACTTCAGATTCACATTTTAAAGAGTTTTACTTGTTCTTAAAATATTATACACCCCCTCTAATAACAAAATAATACATGGAATTCTGGGGAATCATCATTAATATTTTTAGGAATTCACTGGTGGAGGCTAAACATGTAGTTGTATCTTCAATTCCACCCACCATTCCCTTGGAATATCATTGGTTGAAACAACCAAAATTTTATGTCTTATAGAAATGTACAAAACAATAACAAATCCACTACGAAATTTATATTTTATAAAATGATACTTAATATTAGTGTATTTTGGTATTGAATGTTGTAAATGTTTTTTTGAAATATCAATAGATCTTTAGTTATTAAAAATTATCATTAATGGTTTAAAAAATGAATACCTTCAAATATTCTATCTAAAATTTTCCACAAATCATTTTTTTAAAAGAATTTATTGAAGAAAATTATTATACATAAACTATTATTAATTTCAAAAAACTCTATGTCATACTATACCTTCTCACATAATATTATCTGAAGAAAACATTTCATCACGATGTTGATTTTTTATCGTTGTAATCTTCAACACAATTATAATTAGTAATTCCAAAAATCTTAAAATAAAAAAAACATTTATACAATAACCCATAAGAAGATATTCCTTCGATATATTTCATAATTCTATTTTCACCAAACATATATGTTTTCTTTATATTAGTATAAGATATTATACAAAATTAGAATCATAAAAACATCATATTAATGACATTGTATGATAGAAAAAACATTTTATAATATTTTGAAAATATTTCTTATTCACATTAATTACTATCTTCTTCTTTACTCATATTTATTATAAATAAATTGGTAAAAAGCTTATTTGGAATTCTCCATGCCATTATTTCTAAAAAACTCCATGGAATAATTTTCTCAAAGTAAAAATATATATCTCTACATATTTTGAACATATATGCCTAGAAAAAAAAGATTTTTTTCTGACAATTGTCATTTCAAATTTTTTCATTATTTATTTAGTAAAATATGTACAATATTTATACTTATCCCTTTCAAAAATTATGTCATAAAAAATATTAATAAGGGAACCAGAGGTCATATCCTTTACATATAAGATGTTATCATCTTCCCTTTTATAAAAATTCTAATTTTTATTAATAAACTATAATGTTTTGATTACAAGGGACAAACATATTTTTTCAACCCAGGAAAAGATTTATTCATCTTCCCAACCTGGGATTCATATTTGTCAAGTACAAATTCATAAGGTTTTTCAATGTAAACATTTTCTACCATTTATATATTTAAGATATTTTACTTAACATCCATATGAGAAACATTGTAACAATGATGTTTATCCACTTATTAGAATAATTTTATAGTTTCTAATATGAAAACAAGGGAAAATGTTTATTCAAAATTCAAAACATACACTTATGAAGAAATATTTCAAATGTTTCATTCTTTCTTTCTTAAAACTAATCCACTTTAATTCAGTTTTTTTATAAACACATATTTTTTTAAATAATGTTTTTCATGCTAGTTATGGAACAAGTTATATGGTGTCATTTTTTCAATATAATATAATAATTCATTTATATAATATACCAATTATATATGTTCAACTATAATATCTTAGTTCTTTATAAGATAATAGAAACCCTATTTTTGATAATTTATATGCGTTTTTATGAGAAATGATATTTTTTCTTAAAATGAACTTAATATTTTTTGTAAATATTTTTTATAAGGTTACAATACTAGTTAGCACCGTGGAATATTCTATCAAATATTTTTGGATTCTAGAATATAGTAAGTGTGATATTTTGAGGCCCTTAGATCCTCTACATAGATTGAATATAAATATTAAGTATATTAAATTATGTGCACGTGGTTTCTCAAAAATAATAAAATACATCTAAAATGGTGTGTCTACTAAGAAATATAAGACCATCATTAGGTTTGGAATGTTGGGTTTACCCTAGGTGGGGTATAACATTTATGCACATCGTATGTCTGGTCAGGTCGCTTGTGAAGATAGTTTATTTAATACTTTTAGTATATTATATATAAAAAATAATTGAATATCTCTAAAACGGTGTGTCATATGGGAAATATTGAACAACATTTATCTTTTGAATGTGGTGTTTACACAAGGCGGGGTATTACTTTTATGCACACTTGGAGTTTTTCAACATCACACATGCTAAAATATTTTTTATTTTAGTTATATTATTAATCCATTTTTTAAAGAATAAATAAATAATACCTCTCAAATAGTGTATTGTATGAGAAATTCAAGACCAACGATAGTTCTATTACATGGGGTTTACCCAAGGTGAGACATAACATTTATGCACATCAGGTTTTTGGTCAGGTCATTGGTAAAATTATGTTATTTTATACATATATTAAATTATTATTATTATTAATTTAATTAATAAAGGGGTATTGTTCACTCTCGTCACCGTAAATGTTCCTAATTTCATTATTAAAATCAAAATGTTTTTCAAACCATCATTTCATCATAGTTTTGACCGCATATAAATTATAATCACCATAATAAGTTCAAATCCATGACTTTGAATTGATTTTTAGGTTGTTTAATGGATTAAAAATTAGGTATTAAATTTGATGGAAGAACATGTTGGTGGTTGAAATAACCCATCAATCTGGCCATTTTGGGGTCAATACCCTCATGTTCAGGGGAACACTAACAACTATGCTTTTTTTGGATTATATCATTGATTTTTTGGGAGATTTATTGATATGGAGAACCACCGCATCCCTCTCCCATTTGTGTCAGGTGTTTTGTATCTTCTTATTTTATTTTATTTATTTTTAGTTCAATTATTTCACCCTTATTAATGTATAAAAAAAAATAAAAATAAATGATTATAAATTTTTTAAAATTAAATAACAAACCTGAAGTTATCAAATTATAATTCTTAAATAGATTTATATTATCATATTTTTGAAAATTATCAGATGAAAGGTAAAGAATTATCCAAATATAACTATATAATACTATCAAAAGATAAATGTGTGAAATTATCAAATATAAATGCTAGTAATAATCATGAGATAATTGAAGGACCATCAAATGATAAATTGTTAAAAGAAATTATAAAAAATTATTTTGTGAAATTGTTGAATAATAATTATGAATAATTATAAAAAAAGTCTTAAAATTATGAAAGGATAATTTATAAAAGATTTTCAAATGATAATTGTGTGGAATTATCAAATAAAATTATAAATAATTATCAACTTTTGTTCACATTGTTTTTTCAATGTATAGTTTCATAGGATTATCAAAGATAATATTATACAATCATCAAAGGATAATTTATACATATTATCATAAGATAATTATCAGTAAATAATTTCATTGAAGTTTCAATTGGTAATTATAAATATTTAGAAAAATATAATAAGGCAAAACTATCATTGGAAATCTATAAGAAAATATCAAATGATAATTTTTTCAAAATTAATAAAGAATAATTATAAATAATTATTATGATATATTGACAACGGATTATCCAGGGATAATTGTTCTTGATTGTCAAAGATAATTATAAATGTGATTACTTAAAAATTATCAAAAGATAATTATAAAAGAAAAATTTAACAGAAATTGTCGAAATATAATTATAAAAATATATTTTATGTTAAATTGTCAAAATATAATTATAAAAATTATAATTTATAAATTATAGAAATATAATTGTTAAAGGATAATTTAAGAGAAATTATCAGTTTAAAATTCTAAAAGAATTATTTAGGATAAATTATTAAAATATAATTATAAAAGGATATTTTTTAGGAGATTATATAAAGATAATTATAAAATTATAATTCATAAGGAATTATCAAAATATAATTATAAATGGATAATTTAAGATAAATTATCAGAAATATAATTATAATAGGACAATTGAAGAGAAATTATCAAAATATAATTATAAAAGGATAATTTAAGAGAAGTTATTAAAATAAAATTATACAAGGATGATTTAATATAAAGTATAAAAATATAATTATAAATGGCTATTTTATAAGGAATTAAAAAAATATAATTATAAAAAATAACTGTAAAATTATCTTGGTGAGAGAACGTATCATCACATCTGATATTTTATTTCTATTTGAAATAAAATAGTTGGTTTTTGTTTTAGTGATCCTTGGTGAACCTTGAGTGTTGTTGTTTTAGTAAAAAGGCTGCGAAGAGGTTCTCATTACTAGTTTATCCCTTCCTTTTTACATCGACAACTTCCAAGGTAAGACGTTTCTTACCTTTTTGGGATTATTTACACATGTTTCCTTAATATGATTATGTGTATACATATTTTTATGATAGTTCTATATTATGACCGCATGTGGGTGTGTGTGTAGCACAGGGAACCCTATGTTACACTTATTTTTGTGAGTACGTTGTAACCTATTATTCTTGTTCAATGTTGATTCATGTATTTTATGCCCTACCTTACTTATAATGATATTCCATTCTTTCTCTTTTATCCTACTATGCTATGTATGATATTCTGTTATTTTTCATGGATCCCAAGATAGGTGGACCATCTGAAAAAGTTATAACTTAGAGGGGGAGTGTGCATGACTTGCGAAAATGATGATGAGGGACCAATGAATATGATATAGATTTGATGATGCCTCGAGGATTCCATATGATGCACTCGATGACTAGAAGATTCCAAGGGGTATGTTACTCGATGACTAGGGGATTCCTGGCAGCTCTTGAGGCCCATAGGATACTATGAACATGATCTTCTTCATGCGTAGTGATGTTGAGTTGCACGATCAAATCATTCAGTGTGGCATGATTCATCAACCTTAGGGCTAATCCTCAATTATTCTAACACATTGAATACATGAACTTGATGACTATGAGATTCTAAGGGGTATGTTACTTGATGACTAGGAGATGACAAGTATCTCTAAATGATTAGAGGACACTGATAAGATTACCTTATTTATGAACAATTTTTCTAAGTAGCATGATTCCTTAGCATAATGGATAAACATTGATTATTCTGAAACCTTTACTATCTATATGGCCAAGATCCAAAGTAGGTATTACCAAGGGTTTATGGCTTCTTGGTTAAGACATGATGACTCTATTTTTTATATTATGTTACTATGTTTGTTACATAGTTATTATTATTATAGAATACACCTATATACTTGATCCAATTAGGATAAGGTTTAATTGGTGGTGTCCAATTGAATGTTGTAATCACACACTACCAAGGAATTTTAGAGCGCTTGTTGATTTCATGAAAGATATAGAATAGGGAAAGGGACCTCTAGTGGATTACTGAGATTAGGCACTTAGAGCTAGTGGTGGGATATGATGGACACTGGAGATACATACATTATATCTTTTGTTTACATATCTACTGTATTTGCTGTGGGACGAATTTCTACTTTTGGGAGCTACTTATTTTACTAGTCATGTATACCATATTTAAATTTCCTTATGATCACTAAAATTGTTTATTTTTTAGTTTATTGTTTATTATATGTCTTCTGAAATGATATTTGGGGTACAATACCCCCAATGATGGATTCATACCCTCATTTCTAGTCAGAAGCCTCTTGGATAAGGGGAGGCTCACATGTCGTAATGTAGAATCTTGCTCGGAATCAGTGGTTTGAGCTGGGATGTTTCAACAGCTACCTATGAAACTGATTCTTGTTCTATATGTGAAATAAGTTATTTTTTAATTCACTAAACTCAAAATTATTTAGGTATAAATTGTAGATTTTTTATTTCTAATGATTATGTCAGATTCACTCTATTTCTCTAGGGTAAGAAATTTTAGATATTTTATTCACGTTTTACTCTCTTCATCACATGATTCTTTAGAGTTTTAATGTACTTAATTTGTACAAAATTTATCATCTATTTTTTATTTTCATTATAATTCTCTAATTTTTTTCCACACAGTTTTAAAAAGCTTTTGTTAAGGAATTTATCATTTGAGAAACCTTTCAGATCCTAGGAATCTATCGTCTTCTATAAACATTTATTCCAACATTTATAACTTTTTCCATTGGAATGATATCCCATGAAAATTCATCCCTTATATTTTTCACCAAACATTCCCTAATATGTTTTTGATCATTATAACGAAATTTCCCCCCAAAAATGTAAAATATTATACTAAGGAGTTCTTATTATATAGCATTCTACAAGAAGTCATATTGGATTCCAACCTTAAAAAATTTAATTTTTGTACATGTGTAGTAGTAATAACTTCTTCTCTCTAGAAACATTTATATTGTTTTTACTCAACCAACAAACTTCTTCAAATTTTCAATAAGCATTTATTTTTCCATTTTTCCATGCAATTTTATTGAGGGTTGTATGGAGAACTGTATTAATGATTTATTGCATTTTTATTTATATAAAATAAACAATGATTTAATGAGAATAAATTTCCATTGTTTGTTCTTAGAATCGATATATAAACACCCATCACTCATTCATCTTACCTTATTTAAAATAATAACATTCTTTAAGCCATTGATTTTGTGCCTAGTAAACATAATGTTGGTCATGCAAGTTTAATAAATAATGAAAGTGATAATGTAAAAAACCACATTTTGGTCTTATGTCCCTTTGGCCCACAAATATCAAAGTGTATAAGCTCATGATGTAATGTAGATTAAATTTTATCTTTCTTAAGGCTTCAACCAATCATATTCCTTTTATGGATGGTTGTAAAAATAATATTGTATATTATTACTATTGTTGTACGCTTCATAGAAAATTTTATTTAAAAAGCATGTCCATACTCTTCTATCCAATATAACCTAGTATTTTATGACAAAAACTATTTTAATCCTCATAAATCAAGTAACATGAGTCATAAAGACATCAAATACAAAAAATATTTATATGGTTTATTTCTCCCTTAGTCACAATTTTTCAATATTATAACCTTATAATGATATAATAATATTTCCTAAAGATAATAGCCCTAACATTAAAACAATGTCATATAACACTTAGTATACTATGTTTGAACCCATCAGTATATAAAACATCCTTTGATTTTAGTTTCTAATCTTTACCCTCAGTTTTTGGAATTCCTATTATTTTTATGGAACTATCACTCCTAAAAGTATCTACCCAATATTTTTTGAACATTTTTCAATTTTTCATATCACCAAACTTGTGTGAGTATAAAACACTATAAAAAACACATGGTTTATAGCCTTTTCAGGTTTTAAGAGTTATATAAACAATAAATGTTATATAAAAAAATTCTTCTTTCTGCACTCTTTTTATTTAATATTATAACAAATTTTTATTGAAATATTTTTTTATAAATTATATAAAAAAGGAACCCATTTTATCACATGTTAAACAAATTTTACCAAGGAAATTGAATTGATTTCCATTGGAAACATTCTATTATATTATGACTTTTCTATTCATTCTTATTATTGCATAGGAAAATTATTTCTTCTCATAAATTTTTTATTCACATAATTTCATTCCAATTTATAGGAATAGAAGTGTTAGGAAAATAGTTATAAGTTTTTTTTCAAATAAATTCCCCAGAACCGACAAAAAAATTGAATCTTAATCTTCTATAGATGCTATATCTTTTTCTATAGAAATTATTTCGTGGCTCGTGACATATTTCTATTTTTCCAGCTAGCTTGGAGGAACATTCATATGAATTTTATTTTAAAATTTTCTTAATGTGATTGGTTTTTTCATATTTATTTTCAACCCATGATTTCCTATCAATTTTTTATAACACATTTAGGGTTAGTAAAATCAGATGAACTTTTATATTTAGCAAGTATTATTTTCACCTGATTATTGGAATAATCTATCTCATCAACTTGAGATGATTCAACTTTTACACTATAGATTTATGGAAATTGTGTTAATATTTCATAAAGTTATTTCAACCTCAAGTGATTTTATTTTACTTTTAAAAACACTATAAACCATATGATTATATTTCTTACAAAAATATTGTACTATGTTTCCTTGTTCAAAATCATTATGTTTGAGGTCTATGATCTCATGGATATACTCATATTCTTATTTTTAAGTATGAATTTTTTTACTTAATTATTCTTTCCACATTCATTTGTCATCATTGTGATATATTTATTATTTTTTATGTTGTGATCTAGTCATGAAATTAGTTTTGATCTCAGCCGATACTCCCTATATTTTTCTTTACATTCTTCTTATTCTTCAATATTGGAAGCATATTCATTATTCTCCACATTAGAAAATAAATTTGTAAAATTATTAATTGTTTAAAAATTAGATGAACTATTATCTATATTTTCATAATACACTTTATTATTTGGTATACATCTTATGTTTCCTATAAACATTTTATTACCACCTGTGGATTTATTAAATTCCCCAGAATATTTTCTACTTATTCTAATCGAGGTTTTCTTTAGAATCAAAATCATATACTCCAAAAATATTTATAGGATAATTCATTTGAAAATTCCTGGTTCCTCCAAAATGGAAAATTTTAAGTGGGAGCTTTACTTTGAACCTTCCTATACATTTCTAGTAATTTTTAGAGATAATACACAAGATTATTTCATTTTCTTCTACATCAACTTAATTATCATATGATTCAATAAATTTCACCAACTAAAGACCAATAGTTTTTATTCTAGGCTTCCTCATATCCTAAAAATTAATTTTATCATTGATATTTTTTTATATTTTTGATATTTACACTTCTTATATGAAATAATAAAGTTATTAAATTCATTAAAAGATTAATCATATTTATCTTTTAAACATAGATTTTATAATCAAACATATCAGGGAAGTTTGACATGTGTTTCCTAACAACGATATAGTATTTCAAGATATCCAAAAATATTAGGATATTTAAAACAACTTCATTAAATCAGTTTATGAATTTATCAATAGTTTCTTCATATACCATTTTGATATCTTTTAACATGGTACACCAGATTTATAACTTTACTTCCTTTGCATTGGTGCTTCCCTCAAAGATACATTCTATTTTTCCAATGAATCGTAAACTATTTTAAAACCCATCAATTTCATGAAAACCTTTTCTAATAAATTCATAAGAATAAAATTTAAAACATTCACATCAACCTCATGGTTTATTTTTTTTATGAAAAATTAATTGGATCTTTTTTCTTAATTGGTAGAAACACAATTGTTTCTCTACTAACAACATCTAGGACATGTGATAAAAGATATGTTATAATTATTTTCATCTAATCATGATATTTTTTCCATTTAGGTTAGGAATACAACTATTATTCACTAAGTTGATATTTTCCATGATAAGGATACATTAATTTATTTTTAGCACTAATAGAAACTGATTTTACAAAAGATATTTGAACCAATGATAGGGGTTAAATTAGTGGTTGTGTTTTTTAAATTTCAAATGATATGAAATTAAGAACTCTAAATTTAAGAGTTGTATCCTTTTCAACACTATTAAAAAATATCACAAGTGTGAAATTATATGAAATTAAAAAAGATACATAATATTTATAATGTTTTAACTCATTGTGAGAACCAATATCCTCTCCATGGTGACACCCATTGGTCTATTAAAATTCACTATTAATAAAGATTTAAACATAACATTGAGTTAAATTATGTTATACTCCTTTTATCTCCTAATAGGATTGATTATATTGAAACAAAATAGTTTTCAAAAACAAATTTCAGACAAAACTAAACCAACACAAAAGATGTGAAATTTATAAATTCAACTCACATTAGTTTTTTCTAAAAATACCCATCTTTTTTCTGTATTTGATAATATTTTTGAGGTTAAATCTTCCACCATCAAGTGAAACTCATTCTTTTACCAAATTTAAAATTCATCATTGAAATATTTTGAACCATTCTATTTTTGAAAATATATATTTGGTTAATATATATTTATATGTCTTCATTAACCAAAAAATAACACAAAAATGTAACACAAGATAGAAGGAAATGAGAAGAACATTGTGTTTGTATAATATTTAGTCCCTTATGGTAAAAAAACTCCTTGTTGTTATCATGTTTCACTAATTCACAAATTCTACACTACAATAGTAAAACAGAATTTAAGTGGGTTTGAAGGTAACATGATACTCAAATAGTTTATGGAATCCTTCTTGTAAATGATTTATATGGACTCCCACAAGTTCATAAAAACATCCAATCATCTGAGGTAGATCATTATAAAAACAAGATGTCATTGTACCAAAATAATATTATATCCATATTCTCAATAGAGTCTTCAAATGAATTGTAATATTCTAAATAACTTAATGAAACTTGATCTCTAAAACTAAAACTACAAGGATCTCAATAGCCAAAAAAAATTCTATAACATTTCTTACATATCAGCCTAGATCTAAAACATATCATTATTTAATATCACTACTTCTATGATTGATTATATCATAGAAGTTTCTCTTCATAGTAGTTTATTATTCTTATATTCTTCATATTCTTCTTTGAATGGATTCGACTAGGAAAAGAAGGTCAAATATTTCTTCTTCATCAATACTAGATTATGTTCTTCCTTATATACTATCTCATCTTCCTCCAACATTATTTCCCTAATAATACAATAATGGATCTCAAGGAGGGAACTTGTATATTTTTATAAATAAATCTTTTGAAACCTAATCTATAAAAGTACCATCATTTTATTTTATTTCCTTTCTCAATTTATATAAATATAAATATTGTAGAAGTTACAAGGCATTCCAAAAAAAACATATACACCTGTGATCTAAGAATAAATTCTCTCAAATATGATATCTAGTAAATATATTAGAGTATCCAGTTTTTTATTTATATATTCTATTCTCTCATAAATAGAAATCCATTATCCTCAATACTAGATCGAGTCATTTTTTAATTCTAAAAAATATCTTTATAGGAATCCACAATTATAAATTCATCACAACTATATAAAGACCTATAATCATTGATTTTCATCCAGAAACCAATCATTTCTAATAATATAGCTTTGAAAAGACTAGTACAAACTCAATCTTGATTATATACACTTAATCTTGTAAATTAGTTCATATTATTCATCGTTAGGTAGAATCATAATTAATTTGATATATTTTATCCATTTAATAATAAAATAATAATCAATAATTTTCTTTCAAGATTGATTTAGGCTTGAACCTTATAAATTTAATATTCATTATTTTCATAAAAGTTTAAATTTCTATAGTATTATTTTTCACCAACATCCATCTTATATCACAACTAATTTTGTGATATTTTAAATAGTGTTGATCAGTTATAACATCAACTATTTTGAGTTCCATGAATTCATTTAATTTTTATGAAAAAGGAAGATTTTCAAATATCCTCATCTAAAAATCATGATATAAATAGAACATTGATATAATTATTCTTCATATTAATTCTTATTCTACATTTCATGATTAAATCACGGATTAATATATAATGATGAATTTTTGAACATGAAAAAACAATTCAACATCATCTCATTTATTTTTTTATCAAAATTTTAAATTCTATAAAACACATATACATAGTCTATAGAATTCTTAAATTTTCACCCAGAATATGTAATTGTTGAATTTTAACCTAGTTTTGGTCTTATATGGAAATCCTAATCACTCACATGCTGTATAAAATGGTTCATAAACAATATCAGAATACTCATATATAGAATTAGATTACTCGTATATAGATTGACATGAATTTTAAAAATGTTTCAATGGCACATAAGTAGAGTGAAATGGCATATACATTGCTTGAATGAATCACATGTTGAGTCAAATTACTCAAAAAAACTCATACATGACTCATATATTGGTCCACTTGACACATATATTCCTTATAATGAATCTCATAAAATATAGACTTAGCCAAATTTCATTCGGTAATATTATTTTATGAGTGAATGAATTATACAACTTCTAATGAAATGAATCATACACAAATTTCCTTCACCCAAAGTTACTCACATAGAGATTAGTGGCATAAGTAATTTACAACCTCAACCTCCAATTACAAAATTCATAAATTAATCTCATCATCAGTTTAGGCCATCTCAGGCATTCTTAATCAATTCAAATTATAATAGAGAAACATAGAATAATTTAATGAATTATCAGAATAACTCCAAGCTACATAATATTTTATACAAGGTAATTTCTAGTATTTGAGTACTCAATTTAGAGAATTTAAATATACTACACTAACATATAATTATGAACTTTAGATTATTCTTCAAAAAAATACATGAACATTATTATCATCACTGAATTCATTATAGTTAATGGTAAGTAATTAATGGATAGTATCTTAATAACTCTTTCTATATTCCATCAAAAAAATTAAACCGTTTTAGTATTTTTAAGAAAACAATACAATTGTTTTCATGAATTATAACTTAGAAATCTACAATATCATATTCTATACTAATTTTAAACTATTTTAAACAATGTTTATCTACATTTAACTATTGTTTTTATCATGAGGACCAACTCAACAATCATCTAATGTAAGGGTTACTCAGTTAAACATGTCCATCCAGGTATTCGAGGGAAGTATTTCTTCATCATTCCTTACCCAAATACATGGGTTTCACATTCATATTTTTTGCGTGGAATATAAATCTATCATAAAACTTCAACACACATTGAATTTCCTCCAAAAATGATACTCACAACAATGAAATAAAATAATATAATGGGTGTTCACCCCTTGGCCTTATCTATTGGAAATTCCAACATCATGTTTGGAGTTGACATATTTCCTCTCCCCCTTATTTTAATTAAATGTAAAGGTCAATGCAGGGTATTTTTCCCCTGATTGAGATGCCACAAATATAAGGGAATGTATTTATAGTAAAAAATTATTCTACCCCATATTCATGTAAATTTAATGAAAACAAATTCACAATAATTATTTATTATCCTAATTATTGAGTGATTCAATCACATTCGATGAGGGAAGGGGGACACCACATTTCTCTTATAA
Organism: Viscum album; assembly: GCA_963277665.1. Taxonomy (NCBI): domain Eukaryota; kingdom Viridiplantae; phylum Streptophyta; class Magnoliopsida; order Santalales; family Viscaceae; genus Viscum; species Viscum album. The sequence goes on from OY728148.1 coordinate 1,457,608,206, forward strand.
ATATTCCATAAAATAATCATCTCAAAGTCTACCTAGGATTATATGGTTTATAAATAGATGATTGATTAATTTTGAAAATAAACATATCCACATAAGAATCACAATTTGATATCAAATCTCAGATTCAATTATTAGGGGTCGATCAAACATGTTTTTATGATGTATTATGAACCTACACTCAACTAGAAAATACCATAAAAAATATTCAATTTAAAGTTAATTTTTATCCTATATTTTTTTATATAATCACCCCCTTAATAAAATTATTTAATATAATCCAAATAAAAAATTATGATATTTAAAATCATACGTCATATTTATATTCAGAAAGGGCTATCCAAATTTTAAATATTATAAAAAAATGTTAAACTATAGATGTTTAAACTTCTAAACCCCTCCTTCATGGTATAATTATAATAATAATCATCATAGATTTTCATTATTCAAGAAATAAGATATTTGAATTTTGATACCAGTTTATATGTCTCATACTATTTCAGATTTGATTAGTAATTTGTTTCAAGGAAACGCCAAGATATCAATTGAAATTTTTTTAATAATGGATACATTCTTTATCTATATTAAAACCATATATTTTATTTGTTCTTTTATTTAATATTTAAATTCAATTCCATCTTCAAATGATAATGAATAAAAATATATGAGAATTAGGTTATCTTCCATCATATATCTATTGTGAGAAACATGAATAAGGTTTGAACCTTGACTTAGAACCCCATTTTTTAATAGCTCTTATATGTTTGGAATTTTTTTATTAATTCACATTTGTGATTATAAATCATTAAATCATTTGGAATAACTATTTTATTCCCCTATTAACCTTTTTTCTTAGATATAATGGGATATTAACTTTAGAATGTACTGCACATTCCCTCATTTGAGCATAATTAATTTTATTAGCCAATTATAATCAGACTATCCATATTTTCATGCATTAAATTGTAATATGGTATGTCCTATTTTTATAAATTGAATCTTTTTTCATAGAAATATTCTTTTTTCCATGGATATAAAAATTCTTTCCCATTATATTTATAATTTTTTCTTTTAATATAATCTATGTAATAAACATTTTATAAATGTTTCTTACCTTATTTCACCTTCTAGACACCAATGAAGATACATGCAAGTTACATTTCTTTGTAAAGATCTTGTAAAATTCATGTTATTCATCATGGATTTCAATAACCATAGAAATATTTGTATCCAATTATTTGAATGACTCTTTATTATATTATATATTTCTCTCATTTTATTTTATGTTCATGGAAATCCTAAAATGTTCTATAGTGTGATATATATTACCATAGTAGAAGCATTTGTACTAATGGTTTGACACCAACTTCATTTTTCTTCTATATCATCTTGGTTTCATCTAGTTCAACTATCTTCTTTTACTGACTCATTAAGGAAGATTTATCTTCATTATTAACATGTTTTTATTATAACATTCTATTTTATTTGGTATATGTTCTATTATTGTATTGAACAAACCAATATTATTGTTTATTTAGTCAACCTTTATTACAATAAACATTGTGGTTTTATAAGTATTCAAATTTTATTTTTTGTGGAATATTTTTCTTCTTATATAAAATCTAATTTTTTTGATCTAGTTTACTTTTGACTTTAGATATTCTCCCCTTGTTCCTAGAATTATTTGTCTTCCATATCGAACATGATATACTTGAAGTCAATGGGCTTTTGTCCAAACCTATAGTAACCCCAAATGTTTCATATAGACCTTATCATTTATAATTTAATTGATGTATAGATAAAATGTATAGATTTATATATTTTGGTAGAGAAGATAATTTTTTTGGATATATTTGGTCAACTTATTTTATTGTACATTCTAACCAATTCCCTTGATAATGTGGTTGGGTTTTTAGGATTTTTCTGCATCCACATTAGTCAATATTGTTAACATTCTTGAATTTTTGGAATATATAATTAATCCTAAAAAATTTATTATGATTTTAGGTTAACTTCATCCAAGATGTTATTTGGGTTTGATCAAAAAATTATTTTAAGAACTTCTTAACACCAATATGAGTCTTTATAAATGAAATATTCCTTTGAGAAATATATCATGAAAAATATCTTCTATTAGAAGATTTTGACGATTCAACATGGGTTTTTCCAGATTATTCTCCTTCACATTAAAATATTGACACTTCATATTGAGAATATATTTTTTAGACTTCATGTTTTTTTAAAATTTTCTTCATAATATGTGTTTAAATTATTTAACTGATCCTCAATATTTTGATTTCTTCTAGTAAATATTTTCAAATGATTTTATTTCCTTTGAGTTATCTTATAGTTGAGTATAATAGAGATTCATGGATATTATTTTTAATTTCATCAATGAATGGATGACTTATATTGAAAACTTCGCAAACAATTTTTTCTCATAAGAAACTATTTTTAGTTATTCACAAATAAAATAATCTTTTTCGTTGAAAAGTGAATCAAATTCATCCTTTTCTCACATAAATATCTCAAGGGTGTCACAATATCTAACCTTTGTATCCAATTTACATTCCATTATATCATGGGTTTTCACTTACCATGAGTTTAAATATTAAACTCACTTTATGTACTAAAAAATATATTTGAAAAGTTCTATTGGTAATTTCATCATGTAATCATCGATTCAAGAAAAAAAATCAAAATATTTATTCATTGAACATGTCTTCATCATAGCTTGTAAAATCATAATATGATGAATCACAATAAGATTTACAAATACATTAAATATAAATAAATTCACATATTATATGGTTATATTTTTCTTTTTTAGTCTTTCTATGATTTTCACCTCACTCATTTTCTTATTTCTCAATGTCATGAGAGATACATCAAAATTTGATGGTATATGATTAAAAAATATTTCTTCTATCTATATAACTTCTAAAAATACTTCAAATATTAACATCATAAATTATGATAATAAAAATCTAGATATAAATACATCATTCAATTAGAGTGAATATTTTTTATGATACCAATTGAAAATTACCCTAAGGATATATTGTAGAAATATAAGAGGGGAGTGAATCAAGTGTAAAAAAATATTTTACCAACTTCAAAATTTTTCTTTAAACTATTCTACTCCCTTTTATATTTTAACCTCTACCCCATGTTAAGATATATGGATCTATTTTATTTATCCAATAAGTAACAAAATCATACAATAGAATATATAATTTAAAGAGTAGTAGGCAATTTTTTTACAAGGTCTATACCCAGATAGGAAAACTACCATTTACATTTATTGGGTTTCACTAAGGTATAGATTATCCACTATAATCATATCACCAAATTACTATGTGTAGGTTGTTAACATGCTCTACCTATAGTTTAAAAACTCTTTATAGTATATTTTTTATATGAAATACTTCTATTTATCAACACACCTAAAACAATTTTAAGTATACCATCAACTGACATAGGATTTCATTTCATAAAAAAATCATATTTTCTGGATGTCAATCATTTCATTGTATTACTTCAAATATTTTCAAAAACTTCTTGTATGTTATTATAAAAAATCCACAGAACATTAAGTGAATGTTTAGAATTTATTTTCTAGGCTCTGTAAAACTCAAAACCCAAGGCTCATGATAGTAAAAAAGTATTATATAGTAATCCCTACACATATTCATTTCTTTCAAAATTCTCATTTTTTCTTTATAACTACTTATTCAATGGTAGGTATCATCTACACACAATTTTATTCTCATTATCTATTTACACATTAATTGGATCTAATTAGCTGTATCAAATTAATTAATTACTTTTTATTTCATACCATATTATATTCTTTCTTTTGTATTATATTATCATCTTCTACCATTATCTTTTATATCATATAAAATAATATCTCCATTAAGTATCTTCTTATAATTTTTCAAAAGTTTATAAAATAGTTTCTATATAAATAGCCTCATTTTAATTTTTGTTCTTTCTTAATTTTAATAAATAGAAATATTTAAGGTGATATCATGAAAGACAAAAACATATCCTAAAACCCTGATCTCTCTATAATTTTTATCTGTTAATTTCTATAGTAATATTACATTAGTACCCATTTTTTTATTTTTTATTAATAGTTGAATAGTTCTCCATTTTTTTGTATATTAATATTGGTCATTTTTTCTTCTAAAAAATATGTCCACAATAATTCAAAAATATAAATTCATCATAAATTTATAAATATATATAAGCACAAATTTATAGTGTAGAACCTATCACTTTTGATGTGAGAGCTTCAAATATACTAACATAGACTCAATATTGTGTATGTATAGTCTAGCATGAAAATGTGGCTCATATTCTTTCCATTCAAATTTTAATTGCATAATTTTTCTGATATTCCACCATTAAAGATCAACAATATAGTAATCACATTGATTTCAATAATTATTGAATCGATAATCTTATAATTTCTAGATTATTTGTTTTCTCATAAATTCATCCTACAATAATCTCTTTTACCCCAACCAACCATCATGAATCAAAATTAATTTTATGATATTTTAGAAACTAAATATCATCACTAACGTCAACAATATCTAGTTCCAATAAATCAATTTTTATCATGATAATTGGTATTATAATATTATCATTTTAAAATCAAAATATAAAAAGAATAATGATCTATTCTATATTCATCTCAATTAAAATTATTCATTTCAAGATTCAATCATGGATTAACCATGAATCGTGATGTTTTGAACATTAGAGAAAAACCATAGAATATTGTAATTTCTTTTTCTTCAAAATATTAAATTCTAGAAAAATTATTATTCCATTTTGTATAATTTAAAAGTTTTTACCAAATGTTGAACTCAATTGAAAATCTTGATCAATCATATATAATGACTAGTATAATTTATATAGCATCATATGACTTATAGACTATGTCTTATGACTTTTAAATAGATTCGGATAACTCATACACAGTTTTCAATGAAGCATACATAGAGCCAGATGACTCTTACATTTCTTTAATGAATCATATATTTAGTCCAATGACTCATACAGTCTTCCAATTGTTGATACACAGTCCCGTATGACTCATTCATGGGTCCAATTGACTCATTCAAAATTTAAAATGACTCATATATTATATACATATGTGTATTTCTGTCAACAATACTATCATATGAGTTAATTAATAATAAAAACCATTGTTAAATGAATCATATAAAGCATTCCTTCACCTATATATAAATCATACATAGATCATGGACTTATCCAATTTTCAATCATAACCTCCAATTACAATATTATATAATTATGTTTAGGGTCACTTCATATAATATAAATACTTATTAATCAATTAAAATAACAATATAACAACTTTAAATGGTCCCATGTGTAGTTCCTAGGATTTTTGGTACCACTGAAAGGAGGGAATGGGAGGGTGAATCAGTGGGACACTATAATAATTATATCTTTTCGAATTAACGAATATAACCTTTTAAACTCTTGGTCCTATAACCATTCACCACTAAATAAAACCCCATATGAAATAAAATAAAATAAAATACAAAAAACAATTATTTAAATGGTTCATACTTAAAATCACACTCTTTTCGTGATTGGTTAGTCACCACAATCATAAATTCTTCACTATATAAACAAGTGGTTATACAAAAGACCTTCCAGATTCAATTCATTGAGTCAAACTATAATTATTCTATAGATAATTTATAGAGATAATATTTTACTCATTTTTATATTTATTTAAATGATTTTAACCCACCAAATTTATCAATTTGAGCTTATTTTCATCAAATTTGGATTTATACTCCTTTTCAGTCAAAAATGTTAAAATTACTTCAATATGGATTTTAGAGCTTTTAATCAGTTTGGTATTATTGGAATGACTTTTAAAATATTATTACAATTTTAGTGATTATTTTTTTTGGATTCGTTAATTTATTGGATAAAACTTTTTATTTTGGATCAAGAGCTCATTCGAACATATACAGGCCTAAAAACAATAATCATGTAAAAAACCATTTTGGGAGGATAATGTAGAATACACATCCGCAAATGAGATATATCATGGGATAAACACCAAAAAATTAGGCTATTATAGCTTGGAATGAAATAGGACTCATAGTAGCATTTCAAAAATAAATCTAATGAAGCTATTTAGTCATTAAGGGATCCATTGAACACTTAACATTTAAAGCATATTTATAAATCATTAACCTAGAATAAAATCTAAATGTAAATTGAAGATAAATATTACCAAACATAGAATATAGAGATGATATTTTTGGGTCTAATGAGGAATAAAATTTGAAACCACATTTCATAAGACTACATTTTTAAATTTGGAAATTAATGGGGTATACCACGTGAAAAATCTTAGAGGAAGAATTCTAGAGCATAAAATATCACCCCTTTTACTTGTAAAAATATATCCCTTATCCTTCTCAAAACATTGGATGTTATATGTTATATTTTTTTATATTTTTATAGTTTATTTTTTTAATATTATTTTAAATTGTTAATATATTTTTGACATATTCTTATTCTCATTATTTTATATGTTTCTTTCATGTTTCTAGTATAATCTTTTTCACTTCGATCTCTTATAATGATGGTCAGGAGTAATTAACCCAAGGAAGTTCACAGGGGATCAATCCAGTGCTTAAATGAATTCATTACAAATTCCTGTTTATTATTTAATATTCCCTTAGAGTTATTTAAAATGGGGCGTTAGTGGTTAAAGAGCCTTTTTGTCACCACATTCCACCTTGAGATGTACTTTTACTTCTGTAATATTTTCCCTCAATTGAGGAGGTGGATGTGTGATATCTCAGTGATCATTGAGGGAAATATATATTCACAACCATAGGTAGAAGAGGATATTCAGATATAAACTATATCATGTTCATTATGCAAATTTTAAATTAATAAAGAGGTGATAAAATTTCTATCATGGTGCTCTCCTAGGAAGATCTCATTTCTCTCTAACATCTTTTTGTTTGCATCTATTAAATTTTCATTATACACATAGATAGATATATATATACAAACACACATATATATATAATTATTATATATTTCAAACCCACATACTTAGATTATTTAGTTTTACATTAATTATAATATAAATTCTGACAATATAAATACAATTTTGTGTGAGATACCTCCTTGAGGGAGACCCTGAGTGTTTAATATATTGCATGATTAGGTAAATAAAGAGTTGAAAAAGGACTCAAAAATCACTCATGAATAAATTTGGCACAATTTCTAGGGATTCAAAAAACTTTCACACACTTTTTTTCATTTAAAATATTAACTTCCAAAAATTCATAAAAAAACTATTTCCATGATGTTATCCAATGATTATTTATTTATTTCATGTAATTGTTACGCACAGGTGATAGAACCAATTAAAATATAACCTTTGTCAATCAAGGATTCCAGTTTAATTATTTTTATATATTTCATTATATATGTGAAATTATATAATGGAGAGGATCCATTTTTAGAATCTATAGTTATCATGAAGGAGGGGGTGAATAATTTTTTTTGAAGTGATGGACCGTGTGCTAACTCAGATATCCCATTACACTCCTGAATTTTATAAAGTGTCAGTGGCCCAAGATTATCCCCCATGGTCTTCTTTAATATTTCTTAGGAGATACATGAAACGGAGTATCATGACTACCTAGCTCCATATGCTATGTATCTTTTTCAAGTGGCACTTATCAAAGAAGAATAGATTTAACTAGAACCAACTCTGGGAGATGAATTGTTCTTGAAATATATATTTTCATATTTTATTAAATCCATTTTTCATACGAATCCTTATGATTTTTAAATTTCATATAAGATCAATATTTTTTCCATAGAAGATTTAGAAACTGGACCTGCACCTTTTGAAGAATATATGGAGCTCTAGAGACATGTTGAATATTTATTGAAGGAAGTTCATGAGGAAATCCAGATGTATTTTCCAAAAGAATCCAAAGCCTAAAGATTATTACATTTATGGGGGATAATTTAAAATTAACACTTAGGGTTTTAATTTTGTGCAAATAGAATTACACTATGACTTTCCCTTTGACTATTCTTTTGATGCATAATACCTTAAGACACCATTTTACATAGAAAAATATGTTTCCCAAGTATAATCCAAAGTGGATGAGGTTTCATACTTTATCCTACCCCCACCACGCAATATGTACCATATTGCGATGTGGAAGATCTGATTTAATCTATACATTGAATTCTCCTGAACATGAACATATAAATGAAATGTGGTAAATTCTACATGTGGTGGTTCAAGTCGAAGAAGATCCACCCACCATCATAATATAGATAATAGATGGTACTGCCCACTAGAGGCAGTAGAAATATTTAACCCAATTTGGTGATCATATAAAGATTTATCTTTAAATTGTTTTTAGGAATTTAGATTTCAAATTTAGTATTAATAATTAGTCCAACATACATCCCACTTCCTCATATATTTTATTATTCTTTAATTAAATGATTATTATTCTTAATTTTTAAAATTTATTTTTTAGTTTCATGATGGAACAAGGAATCCTAAAATATACATGGTGGAAATATGGCTATTCTTCAAGGGAAAGGGAGTTTATTTTTTAAGTTTATCTTTTAAAAACCGTATATTTTGGTCTGAAAAAATGTTTTTTATCCGTAACTAAAACAAACTTTTTTATTATATTTATTATAAGTTAAAAAAAACATGTAAAGAAGAGAATAGGTAAACGAATGAGGAAAGAGGAAAGAGAAAGTCCAAAAGTCATGGGGGTAAAAAAAATAAAGGCCAATGGCATCATCTTGCACCAGGATCACTGTCTCTTGTGGAGGAGAACCAATACATGAGAAGCATTCTACTTGAACACATTGGGTTGCATAGGAATCCAAAATGTCTATAAACAATTTCTTTCAGGTCATGTGTGAGAGATATCCATGTGATAGTTCACTGACTCCTTGAATCTCTAAATAGTATACTCAACAGACCATGGTGTTGACCTATGTCGAAAAAGTTCATTAAAATGGTCATCGAGCCACTTTCAACTACTTCTAGATAAATATTATTCTAGGTAAAAAGGAAAAAGCCAATGGTAATGGATTGAGCCTTCGAATGAAGAGAATTTTCACCTCTAAAGATAATATAGTGTTCCTGGACCACATATCCTCTTGTATCTCTAATCACCCTCACCCCTAATCTATATCGAGTTTTGTGATCCCTCATAGTTAATTTTAAACCCATCTTGATGGGGATACCACCGTGCCAACCTTCTTTGTCTGGTGATGCAAGAGTTGGGAACTGAAGTACATGTGATTAGGTAATTAATGGAAGTATTAGTTTCACATTTACTACATAGCTAGGTTAGATCAGTCAGTATGCTTCTGGTTTTTATTATAATACACTTTCTAGTACCTTCATAGCCCCGATTCCAAACCAATTTATGCTATATCCAAATACACCAACATCCAACTATAGAAATGAGGTCCCACACCATTCTCTCTGGCCCATTTCTCACTACTCCTTGTAACCATCAGCTGATGAAATCATAACCCAAGTATCCCTACGTAAATAATCTCATGAAACAGCCAAACACCCACCATACAATTTTTTTCCAGTATTTATTGATTAAGAGGTGCTATGTGTCTTCTATTCTTATCTCCTTGAAATATTTACCATTCAAAACATGGTTCACTCTCAACCGCATAATATTCCCATCTTCTAGAAACACATTATATTTCACTTTAGAAACTAAGAAGACAATTTTTGAAAGGATATGTTTGATCCATAGTACATCACTCCATTCCACCCTAATTTGAAATTCCATTTTCATATCGAGGTATGATTTGGTTGAGAAGATGCTCGAAAGAGATCCTATGAAACCACATTTATCAGGATTAGAGTTCATGATAATGGTATCAAAGAATGTATGGGGTTGTCTTTCCAAAATAACTTGAATGATGTTGGGGTGGTCCTTATTCTACCTGAAAGTGATATCCATCATTGTAAACCAAGAAATTCCAAATTCCATTCCAAATTAATTTCACTACCTTATATTTATGTCTCCTCTTCCCACAATCCAATGTGAGTGTTGCTGCAAATCAACAAAATGAGGTCTAACCATGTTATTAAAGACTGAAGATCTCCCCCTCTAGTTCCCCAGCTCACCCCTATATTTTTTCTACATAATATTTCCCTAGAGGGTCTTCCCTTAAACCACCTCATTATAAGGCTTTTCACGAAGACCCTTTATTTTCCCAGAAAATATTTTTATCCTTAAACTGAAATTGCATTCCCATATTTGATTTTTTCTTTATATGACTTATCTAGGATACACAAGTTTCATAAGAATCTTGCCATTCTAGGTTTTATATTTCAAATTCAATAAAATCAAATGAGTAAAATATAGAATTGGAAAAATAAGATGATGGTTTAATATTAAAATCAGGACTCATGATTTTAATGATTCATGTAAATTAAATTTCATTAGCATTTTTCATGATTTGAATTGATGAAATTTAGGTGAATTGATTTTTTATTATTAATCATGCCTTGAGTGATTATACAATATCATGATAATGATTCCAAAGAGGATATCTTGAACAATAACTTATTATTAATTATTGATCATATTTCTTGAGTGATCTTGGTAAATTCAACAAGCTAGAACTTGTATATGAACATATCAAAGCTATGATTGTGAAAAAAACATTTAAAATGGCTGAGTAATCTTTAAAAAAAGATTTATCCTTAAAATACTAACCATTAATCAATCCTTATTTAATCGATAGAAACCATGAATGACCTTGTTTGGGATGATCCATGTTTCAAGAATTTTTTTATCAATTCTTACCCTCATATTAGTATTTTAAAGATATTTTAATGTTAAATTGTGGGGGTAAGGAGAATCATGGTGAAATGGATTATTTAAATTGTTAGTAAAAAGTGTGGGGGATATTATTATGAGAATAAATTATGATTTTTCATTGATTCATGATGCCTTATTATTTTCCCCTATTGAATTAAAAAAAACAAAAAATGAAAAATAAATAGAAATATAAAAATGTGGTTTGATTTGAGGAAAACAAAAAATTCCCATTACTAGACCTATGATTTTTATCATACGTGGTTAGGTATTATATGTTAGGATTATTCTATTCATAATTTTTGAAAAAAAGGTTCTTTGAAAAATAAAAAAAATTATAAAAGTAAAATATACATATTCAATAGGATGAACCAATTAATTATTATGATTTATTTGATCATAACCTTTACATTATATCTTAGAAAAATTGGTGTTTCTAATTTGAAGGGGAGAATTTCATCACACTTTAATTTTACGTATCGTGCATTGTAAATAAGAGAGAAACCTCCTCCTTGAGCCTTAATGTTTAAACCTTAGTTCATACAAACTATAAGCCTCAGAGTCATTTTAACCATTAATGCAAGTCCTCATGATTTTATGTGTCTTTTGTTTTTACAAAGTACAGAGAAGTTCTTCCTTTTCAAACATATGGATAAGGAGCATGTTCTCATGATATGAGTATAACTATACTTTAATTATACCATGAGTGATTGGTGAAAATATTCAAAAGAGTGGTAGATCATGATTTGGCATATTTAGTTGAATAACATAAATGAATGAAATGAGATGTTCCATTATTCTCCAAAGGGAAAAATTAAAATTTAAAAATTAATCATTTAATTAAAAAATTTAATATTAAATTTTTATTTTATGTCAAATTTGGAAAATTTTAGTTGAGATTGATTTTTTTAAAAAAACTTTCTTCGAAATTTGAATATTTGTAATATTGGTGCCCTCATATTTCTAATGTAATGATTTTATGCTTGAGGGATAGAATGGTTTATATGTGGTGGAATTGGTAGAGCTAATATTTCTCATGTTTTTATATTTATTTAAATTATGTAAACCCTAAAAATTTATCAATTTGAGATAATATGAATCAATTTTAGATTCAAACTGTTTTTTGTGCTAAAATGTGAAAATTACAAAATTTTGGAATTTTTGATGATTTTATTCACTTTGGTATTTTTACTATAACCATTAAAATATTATTATGATTTGCGTGATTAGTTTTTTAGTATTATGTGATATATTTTCTCAAAATTTTTATTGTAGACCATTAGTCGATTAAAGGATAGAGTGGCCCAAAAAATCAATAAATTTAAAAACCCTTTTGGGTGGATAGAGTGGAACCCACCTCAGGAAATGAGGCATAACATAGGTTACATACCCCACATTAAAGTGATTATAGATATATATGACGATAAATACTAACTTTGTTTCACCATTAAATTTAATGGATATATTTTTTTAACTATGGAGGCCATTAATTTCTCAAAATCAAAGTAAAATTTATGAATCATTTTTCCAGAATAAAATATTTGAGTAAATTGATAATAACCATTAATATGCATAGAGGATGGAGTGGATAGATTGGGGTAAAATTTAAAATATAATTTTTGAAAACTCTATATAAAACTAAATTTTCAAATTTGGTAATTAGTAGGGTCTACCATTTACAACCTTATAAAGGATGAATTATAGATCCAAAAATCTCCCAACTATTTCCTATATAAATGCATCCACTATCCTTCTCTAAAAGCTGGAAATTATATGTGGAAATTTTCTATATTTTTGTTATTTGTTTGAATTTTAATATTTTTTTGAATTTTAATATATTATATCTTCTTCTTTTTCTCATTATATTAATTTATCTTTTGTGTTTCAATCCCAATATGTTTCACTGAGATCTCTTATACTCGTGGTCATGAGTAACTAACCCAAGGAAGATACCTAGGGATGAATCCAATGTTGACCACAAGTCATTAAAAATTCATGTTTATTGATTCATATCCTATTAGATCTTGGTAAATAGGGTCTTAATGGGTAAGTCACCTTTATGTATCCACTTTCCACATGAGTCTAAATATTCTATTCTGCAATATTTTTTCTCGATCGAGGAGGTAGATGTGTGGTCTCTAAGCGATCACTGAGTGAAATATATATTCGCAGCCATAGTTAGAAGAGTATATTAACATATACAATGGATACTATTAATTATTTATATTTAAAACTAATAAATGGATAATGAAAGTAAAATTTTGGTGCTATCCTAGGAAAATATCTTTTCTATTTAACATCAATATTTCTAAATCCATTCAGTTTGCATCACACACACACACACACACACAGAGAGATATATATATATATAGATTAATTTTTATTACATATTTAATACCCTAATAATTATAGTTTTTTGTTTTATATTATTTATAATAAAAATATTGACAATATAAATTCAGTATTATGTGAGTTGCCTCCTTGAGATCGACCCTAGGTGTGTACTGTATTATAAACTTATGTGAATATAGTATTGAATAAGTATTCATGAAAAATAATCAAAAATCAAGACTAATTGAAGAATTTATTTTAATAATACATTCTCTAAAAATATTATCTAATACATGAAATGTATTTATCTACTCTAGTTACCTTCAACACTTCTTGATGAGGATGTCCGTCTATGAAAAAATTTGATCTACTCGTCTTCTTGAAAATCTTCAAGAACCATGATAGAAAATGAAAATGAAACTGTTTAATAATAATTCATACAATTCTTAAGATATTAAATGGTATAAGTTTCTTATTATCCTATAATACTCAACCACATGTGCCTCCTCGCTTTTAATAATCTAATATATTCAATCTTTTTCTTCCCTCGTTGATATTGTTGGGAATAATGTTTTCTCAGATTCTAAATTTTTTTACACCATAAAATTCATATTTTTTTAAATCATATATATTCATAGTTTAATGGTAAAAATTAGACTCCGTAATATAATTTTTTCAGCTGATTTTTTTTGGTAGCATCATAGTCGACTTTTTAATTTATCCATCATAAATATTGATTTTACTATTTCATTGAAAATATTAGGAATTTCTAATCAGTATTTACTTTTGAATCTAATAAAAACTCCATATTATTTTAATATTAAAAACCTTATAGAATCCACAGTAATAAAATTTAATTGTTATTTAATCCACATGTGTTTGAAACCATGCAAAATTTCCACATGGGTCTTCTCCTTGTGGTGTGGAAATCCTGTCACCACGACCTAAGGGATTCTTCCATTGATCTTGGATTAAATCAGAATTTATCTGACTAATTGTTAAAATTAATTCATTAGAGATCAAAATAAAAATATTATTCTGACTTAATTTCCTTTTCTTCAGAAAATAGGAATTTTGAAAGAATAAAATTTCTGTATTTAGTAAGCTCGATATTTTTCATTAAGGAATAGATCATATGGAGTATCCCAAATGACTCATACAATGTCTAGAATGACTCATACCCATATATAGTAATGAAATAGGAACAATGTAACATTGTTCATTCACAACTTAGATCACCCATACAGAGATATGAGTATCTATCAAATGAAGCTATATATGACTTGTATACATATGTTAAATCCACTCATACACAGTTTCATCTGCTCACAGGACTTGTATAAAGTCTATAATGACTTATACATTGAATCTATTACTCATATTAAATGTCAATTAAAACTTATAAATCCCATTAAAGCATTCATATTAAGAGTTCAGATAACTCTTACACTTTTATTCCTTTGTCATTAACCCATTAATCCCACTTTAAATAACACTTACATAGCTATTTAATGACCCATAAACAGATCCTTTTTTGAATTTCCATCCCCCTTATGTATATTATTGACTTCACTTAAAAACCATTCTATATCGTCTAATATTTTTAGGATTTTTAATACACCATAAATCAACTCAAAACACAATACATATAATTTCTTCAATCTTGCGAACATATGGATTCATTCAAAACTTATTTTAGCCTGTTGTAGATAGTGTTACTTCATTAGCACTAATATTAGACTTTACGAAAAAGAATAATCATTTCATTTAAGGTATTATCCATGAAACTACCTCTAATGTGCCTTGTTTTTGAACTAGTTAAAATACATTTTTAAATTTGAATTATATGTTTGGTGGATGGGAAAACATTAAAGTAGACATTAGAGAGTAATTTTGAGAATTATTATGAATTTATACATTTTTTTAGGTGGGGTTTATGTCCTAATGAGTGAATAGGGGTTTAGATGTGTTTTGAGAGAATTAGGCCCCCAAAACACATTTTTTTCAAAAGGTGATTGCATATGCACACAATTTTTTTAAACAATGCGGTACATAAAGAGAAACTATGTGGCATAGATTCGAACTAGAGATTGGTTAGGTAATCCATGTGATGTGGGGAGCATGTCAATGAAAAATTAATTATGTATTTAATAGATGGTGTTCATGAGCTGTGTATATATTGAAAAACCTCACATCTTATCCACACACTTAGTGCCTCTTATGCAGTGACTATGTACGATTGACACACAGTTTGGTAAAACTGTACATCCAAACCATATGAAAGGTTTTACAGGGGGTTCCATTTTGATAGTGGATACACACAATTAGTGAATGTTTATAAAAATCGTGTGGTCTAACAATGAAATTCAATATATATGTTGAAATTACCATTATACCCCTCCCTCCTTATTTCCATCTACCCCCTTTCTCCTCCCTCTAATGAAAAAAATAGTGGAGAGATCACTATTTCTTCTCCAACACATTTTTGCATTATCTCTTTCAACCAAAATAAAAATTGAGTGATGTCAGGTGCATTGGAAGCCTAGTGGTAAGTCCATTACTCCTCACACTTCTATTCATTTTTTATCTCGATGGTTAGAATGATATTTCCATCTATTCTCATTTTTCATATTTTCAGGGTCTTTGTATAATAACCTAATTTCTCATGTTTTAGGCCATCTATGAGGCCGATATTCAACATGTAAGTTCCTATAAGCATATGGTATGTATTGATTAGTTTTATCCACTTTATACATGTGATATGTGATTCATTCCAAAATACACATGTGTGGGTTATCTAGGTTAAACCCTTAATAAAATAATTATTGTATTAAATAATAATTAATTACTTTTATGGGATGTTGATAGGAATTCTATAGTGTTTTAAAATATTATATTCTAGTTAAGAGGCTTATGGTTGGGTGGGATGTTGTTAATTTTTTAATTGCTTAAAGTAATTAAATTGTGATACAACTGAAATAGGTTCATGATAAACCGACCAGCATGGCCCAAGGTATTGATGTGCAGTTGATAACTAGTAATGAGATGATAATATTAATCAGGATAAGGGAGTGGACCGAAATGTGGGGGATGGTGTTGATCATCATAATTGAGGCTATGTGACTATCAGGTAGAGGTGGATGGTGAGGAACATATCTAATATGGGTGATGAGGCTTGAATATGGAAATGAGGTTGTTGGTTTGTGTGTATTAGGTATGGTTTGTGATTTAGGCTAACTGTGATATGAAAATAGTGTTATTGGAGTCATGTCTATACAGATGAGGACTCAATTGAAGTGGTGATGACAACTAATTGTGGCTGGAGGCCTCCATAATTTTGTGGCATATGGGATGACATTAACCACATGTATTTGGGGAGGTGATCCCTATAGATATCCACATATTATGGTGAGTGAGACCATCATATGGTAGATGCGGCTCACCATGGAATTAACTATCGATGAGCTTGGTTGATGGTGTGTGAGACCATTAGTTTGGGGATAAGGCTCACTATATATATTTGGGCGAATGGTACACAATCATGGAAAGAAAAATATCACTGTGCCTCAATATTTTGGGCTATTGAGCTATTAGTGGGTTATTATTAATTGAATGATAGATCTTGTAATGCCTTGGTATGTCAGGATATTTATCTGTTAATGATTCTATGAATGATGTTCCTTGGGGATTGTGAAATATTTTTTTGGGAATGAAGTTTGGATTATAGTTTTACTTGATGCAAGAATGCATATGGTATTTCTTGGAGGAAAGGTTCTAGGTGAAATGTATATAGATGAGAAATTGAGGTTCTTTTAGCATGACTAATTATGTATATATCGTTGCACTCTGTCAGTAGCTGAATTATGTAAATTATTGTTCAAGGATGTTGAGAATATGGAAATTTGGATATGTAATTTATGCATGAGTGCATTTTCTATTTATTAAAATATGCATTCACCTGAATAAATATGGATGTAATATTGGAACATATTGGTGGTGGACTACGAAGTTCATACTCACACCCTTTATGGGCCCCTTAGGATAAATGTAGACTTTACAGTTTTGATATTAGTTAAGGTTCTATGATCGTGCTCTGAACCATATATATTAGGGATGCAAAGGTACATGGGAATGATGGAAGATGGATTACATAAGACCTTTTCTTCGAGATGGACTTATTATTGGGGATTTTGAGTACGTACTTATATGATCCTCCATGGGTGATCTTGAATATCTATTTTTTATTAAATTATAACATGTGTACATTATCTAGAATGTATCTAGATCTATACTTTTAGTTTTTCATTTCCACTATTTCATTTATTTTTTACTCTTGGTTTTTTCACTTCTTAAAGAATGCTAGTTTTATATGAACTTTATTATTATCAATACTAGATTGTATATTCTCCCCAATATCACCAAATTAGACCCTTACTTCTTGTCGGAAGCCTTTTTCATAAGGGGGAGGTGCACCTAAGGACCAGTTTCCCTCTAGTACCGAGTACAAGTTAAGTGGATATCATGTAAGGGTTCATACTGACTTGAAAAATGATTCATGTATCAATGGATGAAAATTCCCATTACACATTGGATATTTCATATATTATATAGAAAATAAATTTACTTTCATATTTCTAAATCCATTTAGTCACTTAAATCTTCCCCTTTGTTTTTTTTTTCGATATACATCTTCTTTGATATTCAATGATTCATCCCCGTATTGTCTATAAATTAATATAAATATGGTGATAGACATGCCACATTTTCTTATGATTTATCATAATTAATTCTTCCCACACCTTTTTCAAAATCATAAATTTTATCCACATATTAATTGTGGGATGTATTAACTTTATTTCATAGAAATTTACATTTATTTAGTGAAGCCTAACTTTACATAGCATAATTTGATATTGAAAAAAATACAATATAAACAAGATGATCAAGGCTATCCATTAACATTAAAAAGTGTTACACCATATCAACATTACTTAAATTAAGGATACTCATCTAATTTTAACAAGAAATTATGATATGTACTCTTATTCAAAACATATATTTTATCATATCATGTGAATGAAAAATAACTCCTTCATTTTCTTATCCTTTCATTAATAAAAAATTCCTCCTAAAAATTATTTTTTATGAAATCCTAAAAAAGGATGTGATTGTTATTTATAAACCACAATTTTTAATTTTATAATGGTTTATAAAAATTCTAGATTTATTATGGGATTATAATGAGATATTTTATTTAAATTTTCTCCAATAAATTGATTCACTCATTGTATCACCATGAGATTTTTTATTTATTTACTTTGAAATAAACATGAATTATTTGATTACTTTCAGTACATGAAAAATTTAGTCTAAAAGAACAATGATATAGTAATCCATCATAACCTAGCTATTAAATTAGAAGGCATGAATAGTATTAACCACATTATGAAAAAACAGGTATGAAGTTTTAAATAATTCAAATAGATTGAATATTGCATAATAAATAAACTCAATTTTTTGTAAAGACATTTTATTCTTCAAAAAATGCATTCTTTATAAATGGTTGCAATTTCATTTTGTGTGAAGAAATTATATATAGTTTATACTTATATAAAAAATTAATTGAGCTAATGAATATAATATTTTTAATTAATCATGTCAATATTACCTTAGGGTGATTTTAGAGTATTTTTATAAAATATTTTTTAATTAATAGGGATAATTAATCATATTTTGTAAAATTTTTATGACTTGTCTATTGATAAAATAATTTTAAATTACCATTATTTTTTAAATTTTATCATAAAGTTACATAAATATTATTTTATTTTAAATAACATAATTAATTACATAGGAAAGAATTGTATAATTGATTTTGGAATGAGTTCATTTTTGGGGTAAAAATATATTTTTCTAATTTTTTTTTGTGAATGCAACCATTTCCCACCTCTTCTCCATTAATTGGGATGTGAATGTATCACTTGTGTATGTATATAGACTATTGCCTCAATGTAATGATATGATTCATTTTTATCACTATATTTCATTGTTGGTTTTTATTATGGATTTAATTTAAATTAATGATGTTGATGATATAATAATGATTTTATAAAGGTTAATTATTATTTTCCTTTGTTTCATTCGATCCATAAAAATGTGGAAATCATCACACCAAAGTATGTATAGACTACCGTCTCTAAGAAATAATGTAATTAATATCTCATCACTATTTTATATAAATGGTTATAAAAGTGTCTATAATTATTTAATATCATACATATTAAATTATTATGATTATTGAGATTATGGGACCATGATTAAAGTCAAGGTCCACAACTTTTAAACTGAAACTTTGAGGAAAAATGAAATAGTTAACACTTAGAAATGACAATTTTAATGAATAATTTTTAATATATGGGGTTTTAAATTTTATAAGTGGATCATATATAGTATTA
Source organism: Viscum album (assembly GCA_963277665.1). Taxonomy (NCBI): domain Eukaryota; kingdom Viridiplantae; phylum Streptophyta; class Magnoliopsida; order Santalales; family Viscaceae; genus Viscum; species Viscum album. The sequence continues at coordinate 1,457,627,911 of OY728148.1, forward strand.
TAAATATGAATATTTTTTATATTAGTATAATATATTATATTTTATTATATGGGAGGATATCGTGCTTACAATGAATGTCATGATTGAAGTTATGATTTTATGTGACGATCTCACATTTTATCGGGATTTGTTACAGTTAAAAATTAAATTGTAATATTTTATGATATATATCTCAAAAATATTATTAATTTTTTCATCCTATGGTTATTTAAGGAAAATAAATGTTTTCATTTCATTTTAATCACTTTAATTACTGAAGATACAAAAAGAATGTTTTTTTAAATTAAATTTATTTATCTCTGTAGAAAAAAACTTTTTCTTTCATACCCGTTATTTTTATATTTTTTCAAAAATGTTTTTAATATTATAAAAAGAATGATTAAAGTAATTTTACACATTTTTTATTTTTTAATTTTTTTAAAAGTATCTTCTTTTGTTTTTATGAATTGTGTACTCTTTTCTGAAGGTGTTATGGAAACCATTGTTTTCGTTATAACATCATAAACACAATTTCCCACCACCAAGACCAATTAATTCCTTATAGCTTCATTTTCAAGAATCGATGTTTATTTTTAATGAAATTGTTTCCTTAATATTTACAATTTTTTCATATTTTAAATAATTTATCTCGAAATGAAAAGTTTAATTTCTTCAGGAAACAATACAATGATATTTTAAAGGTATTTTCATCTATAACAGCATAATTTAATGTTTCTAATGATTTAATAGGGATATTATAAAATTTACTATAATTACACATTATATTTATAGTTTATGATTATGATTAATGCTAATGAAACATGTTTTTTTCTCCATGGTTTAGTCTATAATGAAATGGAAATTTTTTCAATATATTATCGAATGAATATGAATGGGTTATGATTTTCTGATGGGTTGGTCCATTATATACCTACAATGAATTAAGTAAATATTAATATTTTTATGAGCTCAAAGGTTACATGGGATGTTATCCCAGGACTAAAAGAGTTTACATAGGAGGATTATAATGAGGCCCAAAGAAGGTACATAGGTGGTTAGCCAATGCCTAACATGTGATGAATATCCTGGTAGATTATTTTCACAAATTTATTATTATTATTATGATTATTTGACCATTTAAGATAATTTTTTATGAGATGATATTATGCCAATGTTAGGATTTCATGGGTTATGTTTTTTAATTAATTTATGATTCAAGTATTATAAACATTCCGGTTTAACTCCATGACTCATTATTATGATATATGAATTTTTATGTATGAATTTAAAATTTGAGGCTCATTTTTCACATCCTTATAATCATGGTATGTTTATAACTGATCATTTATTGATATATCCATTGTTTAACCATATTGAGAATCAAATTTCACCCTTCTTTTAGTTTCATTTTCCCCATGATATGAAGAAACATTTTTAAGCATGATATGTCTAAGAAGTGTTACATATATGATGAAATAAGCAAGATATTATTAAAATATTTTATATACAAGTTTTGTTTTATCCATATTTCCAATGACACTAATACTTTATGGTTATGGCATCGATTGTCACCTTTTCACAATGAGTGGACTTTAGACTACATACCTAGATAGAAACTATCATGGGATACACATTGGTTTTTTTTATGAACAATAATTATTTATTTTAATAGATATTGACAATGGTGGTCCGAGGTTAATCCTAAGATGTCATAGATATAAAATGAGGTGTCAAGATTTAGAAATAAAATAAATTATTTTCATATATATAATATTTCCAACTACAATTATTGTTTATCACACTATTCTTTTAGGTTTTAGTAAAATAATGGAATTATAAAGAACCATGTTAAAACTAAATGTTATGTAAATTCAATGATATTATTATTGAGAAATTGAATGTTATGGGAGAGAGAATAAGAAAATATTATTATTATGATTTCAAATATTTCTAATTCCATGAATCTTGATGGGAGTTCAAGTTAATAATCGAGGGAGAAATATAATATTGAGTTCATTATAAGGCAGTATATACCTTCTTTTAGATGATCAGATAATCCACAAATTCCTATAAAATAGATATGTACCAGTGAAATATATTTTTTATGCTATAGGGCTTAGAGAATGATAAATTTATATTTTTTTAAAGAGAATTATATAAATTGAATAATTTTATTAATAATATGATACAATAGGATGAAATTAAATCTATAGAGTGAGATACGTTTAGGATGTTATTTTTCAACATGTACTTTCCCTGTATTCATCACATGAAAATGGAGATGGAATTAATTGAGATAAATTAAAAGGATGAAGAGTCCATTGGTATATATGAGTAATAGTATACAACTACTTCATTTTATTCTTCAATTATTATCATTGAACTATAATATAATATAGATCCAGTATTTAGTATATTAAAACACGTCTCAAGAGGGTATTTTCCAAAAAAGATTAGTTGCTATGAAGAAATCATTTTATTTGATATCAAGGTAGAAATATCGATTTGATTAACTCATCGATCTCATGGTTTTGATAAAAAAAGAAAAATGGAATTAAATGAAAATTATAATAAAAAAAGGAGGCATGAATATATGTTTTTTAACTCTAAGTGTAGAAAGAAGCTTGGATGAAATTGTCTTAAGAGGATTAATAAATTCCTTAAGTGTGGAATGGAAGGAAATTAGAAAATAATTAGTAAATAAATGAAAAAAAGTTAGATAATGATAAAAATAGAGGTAAAACTCCATATAATGCACCATCAGCATAGTGATGTTTGATAATTATGGAGAATGTTCATTATGATAATTTGTTCATGAATATGAGGGTTAATGACAATAATCAACATTGATAACCACATTAGCCTAGATATAAAGGGAAATATAATGTGATCACTATTACTAATATGGGGAGAAATAAATAAGTTGTGAAAGGAATAAATATAATCCTATTTATAAATAATAATGCCTTATATGATTTTGGATCTACCAAATCATTTATATCTAATGAATTTTCGATGGTTATCACATTACCACCAAAATAATTAGATGTTTAAATTGAAGTAAAAATTATAATTGTATGATGATTCAATATCATATCTATGATTCTTCTCTAATTTATGTTTTTGGAAATGTTCTTCCTAGAAATCCTATTATTCTCTGTATATTATAATTTTATGTGATTTTGGGCATGGATTAAGTTTCCTTATATAAACACCATAACAATTTTTATGGAAGAGAAGTAACATTTGATACTCCAAACCCAGAAATGAGTATATAATGATTTGAGTATAAAGATGAACATCAAATGGGAATTACAACCAATTCACAAGTTTTCATTCCTACTCAAAGGGGGTATTTTTCTCAGATGGTTGGAGATAAACCAAATATCAAAGATATAACTATTTTATGGGAGTTTTTTTTTATTTTTTTAGGGAATGTTTTCTTAGTGTTCCTCAGAATTAGGATGTCAGGTGTTCAATAGAACTCATACATGGTGCTACACATATTTCAAAGTATCCATATAGAATTTCCCCAATTTAGTTGCAAGAATTGAAGAAGAAACTCCAGGATAATCTAGATAAGAGATTTATTTGGAAAAGTGTTCCATCATGGTGTGAGCATGTATTTTTATAATAAATATAGTTCAATGCGGAACATAATTTATTATTTGTAAATTTACAATATCAAAATAAATAATAAGTATCTTCTATCTCATATTGATTATTTTTTATTCAATTACGAGGAGCTCAATATTTTCCTAAGATTGATCTTCGATCTAGATACTGTCAATTAAGGGTCAGAATTGAAGGCATACACATGAAAAGATTTCCAACAAGGTATGAAAAGGATGAATTTATAGTGATTTCATTTTTTATTAATAATTCCTTTGATATCATCATGGATTTAATAAATTAAATCATTAGAGATTACCATGATCAGTTTTCTAAATTATTTATATATGATATTTTAATATATTCTAAGAGAGAGATAGAGAATATAGATCAATTTAGGATTGTACTAAATACCCTAAAGAATAATATTTGGTTTTTAAAATTTACCTATTATGAATTTGGGATATATAATATTTCTTTTTTGGGTCATATAATCTCAAGATAGGGTATACCGATGGATCCCTAAAAAATGGAAGGTATTGAACATTTGATCGTACCATCTATGATGATTGATATATATAGTTTCCCAAGATTTGATAGATATTATTGATTATTTGTGAAGAATTCATTAGGGTTAACTTATCTAATAACCATGTTAACTAGATAAAAAGTAATTTTATTTTCGGTAAATAAATCTGAAGAAACATTTATGGAAATAGAGAGTAGTTCGGTTAGTGAAACATTGCTCACACAACCCTAGAGTGGTTAAGGGTATGTGATTGTCAATGATTTTTTCAAAGAATAGGTTGGTATGTGTTCCTACATTGAATGATATTGTGATATTGTATTCCTCACACCGATTTATGGTTCATGTAAAAAAATAACCAACTGACGACTTTTATTTAGAAGTTGTAATTTTTTAATTAAAGATATTGAGATATTATCATTATAGAAAAACGTGTGAAAAATATACTTATCATAAAATTTGAATGTATATATTAACCCAAGAATATTTGAATATTTTTATAGGGGATGGTTTTAATTGATTGAAGATTATGACTGTTCAATACATTACTACCTTGGGAATGTGAACAATGTGGACGAAGCTACGAGTCTGAAAGATCATGCTACATTATCTAGGATGAGGATCAAAAATGATACAATATTTATGGATTAAAAAAGGAAATACCTTAAAATATTTATGTAAGGTGAGAAATATTATCTTTATCAAATGAGTTTTTGACCATCTATCCATGTGATGATTAAAGAGTCACAATGTAGAGCTTGATAATATGGTTTGGGAGAATCTATCCATGTGATGATTAAAGAGGAACAATCATTATATTGATAGTGTGATAATGTTTTGGAAAGTATGATGTGTGGAATAAATATTTTACATTAAAAAATATATTATAATAATCTCTTAGCTCATTATTTAATATTCATACTAGAATTATGAATATGTATGGAGACCTAAAAGAGTATTTTAGGTGGGGAAATATAAAGAGAGATATTATAGAGTATGTAACTCAGTTCCTATATTGTTAGAAATTAAGGGTTAAGAGACAATGTTATAAAGGGATGTTTCAAATCTTAACTAATCCAGAATTTAAATAAGAATCCATCACCATTGATTTCAGCATTAGAATCTAGAAAATTTCTAAAGGACACAATGCTATTTGGGTTATAGTCGATCACCTTATAAAATCAACACATTTTATTTCTATTAGAGAATATATCAATCTTAATCATATTACCAGGATATATATTATGTAAGTGATAAGTTTGTATTGAGTACCACATTATATTATATATGATTAAGATCCACGGTGTACCGTGAAGTTATGTTGAAGTCAATAGTAATCTCTAGATACATTATTTTGTTTCAATACTCTCTATCATCCATAGAAATATGGTAAATCAAAAGGAAAAATTAAAATCCAATTTTATTTGTTTATATCATTATATCTAGATTTTAGTAGTGTTAGGATCAATATATTTCTTTTTTTGGATTATATCATAACCATTTATTTTACTTAAGAATTCAGATTGATCATTATGAATCCCTCTATGGAAGGAAGTGAATAACTCCTATATTTTGAGATAAAGTTCGAGAAATAAACTTATTAAGACCAAAGAGTGATGATTAAATGGTAGGTAATGTTAGATATATTAAAAATAACATGTTAGCTCAATCTTGATAGAATATTTACGTTGAAAATCACTAGAGAGATATGAAATTTGATGTTTGTGAGGATTTATTCCAATATTTTTATCCATATACAAATTTTATAAGATTCAAAAATAATTGGAAGATGAAACCTAGGTATATTAGTCCCCACGGTATTATTGATCATATAGAGACTATATATTATTGCTATGGTGCTTCCACCGGTTATCTATTTAGTTCTTATTATGTTATGTGTATCTCTTCTGAGGAAGTACATTACTAATACATCATGTGTACTAAACATAGAGGTTTTAGTTTTGGAATATGATATTAATTATAAAAAATAACTAGTAAAAAATAAGGATCACAAATATAATTTTCTACAGAACACGACTACACACCTGGTTAATGTTATTTAGAGAAATCAAAAAATTTGAGGAAGCTACATGGGAACCTAAAGATGTGATGAAGTAGAGATATCTATATATTTTCTTTTATAAAGGTGATCAAATCTTCAGGGAGAAATTATTTTAATTAGTGTAGAATGTATCACCCCAATATTTTATATGTATTTTATTCAAAAAAAACTTGAATTATTCAATGTCAAACTTTGTACGTAACCCTGAGTTTAAATAAAACATGATATAGAAATCCTTTAAAACCTAGTTATTAAATTGTATGGTATAAATAGTAATAGCCACAATATGAAAAAAATAAGAAAAAATATTTTATATAAGGTAGATTTCTTGACTAATTCCTACCTAATAAGTATTCAATTTTCAGCATTAATTTTATTTATCAAAAATTTGTTTTCCTAAATAATGTTATTTGATGCATTTTATGTGGGGACATTTTAGGAACTTTAATCCTTTTTGTAAATTCTGTTTCATTTAATTAATATTTTTTTAAATAATCTTGTTAGTATTATATTTGGCTGAAATTTTAGGATATTTCTAATAGATTTATTTTTTAGTGAATAGTAAAAATAAAATTTTATTTTAAAAAAATAATTTATTTTCATTAAATCATATAATTTAACGTACAATTATGTCTTTAATTTTGTCACAAAGTAACATAATCCTCCATTAATTTAAAGTAATTTAAAAGTAAAATTTTGTTTTGAATTTGTTTTTATGATCAAAACATGTTTTTATCTCAATAAATTATATAATTTTTTAGGGATTTGTTAATGTAATAAAATTTATTGATTATAAAGTATAAAAATACAGTAACATTTATTTTATGGTTTTTACAGGGCATATTATGAATGATTATTTAGTTTTATGTTTAAAAATTCATTATTTCTAAAATGGGGTTTTATTGTGTTCTGTGTGCTTATTTAAAATATAATTCTTCCGATTATAGAAATTGATTCTAGTAAATTTCATTCCATAATTGGAATCGTAATTATTAATATAATTTAATATGTTCAACATAATTTTTTATCATAAAAAATAGAAAAAAATTTAAATTTTGTTACGACAGTTACAGTTAAAATGGGTTTACTGATAGGGTTAAAATAAGAGATAGAGGTAGGTATGCTACCTAAAAATACTTAATTATTTTTATTTTAAGATATTCATTAATTATCTTATAATAAATTTTATGTATCAGTCATTTAGATCCATATTTACATGAATGTGACCATATATTTCTGAAATGTTTTATGAAATTCAATGTGTGTCCCTCCCCTCACTTGTAAATGCACACAAATTATACTCTATTATTCACATAAGTTGAGACTTATTGATAAAAAATACCTAATAAAAACCAATAAGTGATTATTTTCCTTCATAATTGATGCCTTTTCACCCTAAAAACCATTTTCAAGGATCAAGATGTTAGCCAATGAATGGCACTCAAGGAAGAATTATAAGTCATAATCAAGATATTTCAATTTCATTTTTTCTTCCACATTCTATAAAAATATTTTATCCATAAAAAATGAGAAATTTGGTATAATAAATATATTTACATTTTATTATGTTGATGGAACAACCATTTCCCACATCTTCTCCATTAGATGGGACGTAAATGTATCACTCGTGTGTTTTTATAGACTACTACCTCCACATAGCGATATGACTTATTTTCCAGCACCATATATTATGGTTGTTTATTATAATGACTTTATAATACATATATATATATATATACATAATGATTTTTATTTTCCCAACATTATTTTTATAAATTATTCGGGAGACTTCCGAGACTAGGTGCAAAGACTATGTGCAATTCTAAGGCCTTGTGAACCTAGAACAATTCAATGAAAAATGTTATGTTTTTAATAGTGTGCATAAGTGGTTTTCCTGAAAAAGTGGAATAAAATCTAAATGGGTACCCAGATCAAAAACCAGAGGGCGTCATTGTGGTTATAGTGTCAGATTTACCCTAGGAATGACTTAATTTTAGCCGACGCTGGTCTTCATTAAGAACACCCGAAAAGGGTGTAATTATAAATAAAATAATTAAATGAAATTATTTTATATTTAAATCCTAGTAAATCACGAATGGTGGCTTGGTTTGGAAATCTGATACCACTATTGAGTTCATAATGTGGGATGTTACATAGGTAGGGCATAATATCGATCAATGTGGGTTGACTATGAAAGATATGTTTTGGATGTTTTAAAGGATAATAAAATAAACTAAAAAAGTTTATTTTATTTAATTTGGATGTTTCACAGGGACGTTGTGATGTCATGATGGGGTGGCCCATTTTTATTCACAATTGAAACAACATTACGATGATGAAATTCATTTTTTCCAATTAATAGATTGATATGGATAATAGATTATATTCACAATCCTTGAGAGATTACCTAATAGCTCTGGAAAAGAAAATTATTGGAGGAACATCTCATTAGAGAAAGACAAAAGAAAATGAGATTATAGATCAAGATATCTCATTCAAGAATTTATGACGATGACATACTTTATTAATCGATCGATCCAAACACTAGCTAGGGGGTGTATTTCATCAGGAATTTATTTTCCTTATTCTTGAATCCAAAGATGATCACATACCAACCCCTGAATAGGTTGATCTTTCTTTCTTTGTTTTTTGGGATAGTTAATTTTCAGGATTTAATGTATTAATGATTAATGATTTATCCTTGTTGTTTCCACCCTTTTTTCTAATGGTACGAATGAAGGTTAAAACAAACAAGGATGATGTTCACTCTAAGGGTGTTCTGAGCCCTATTATTTTATTCCTATTCATTTTTCATCGCTGACAGACCCCCCAAGGTTTTTTTGTTATTTTCTAAAAGGATAAAAATGTATCTGGACCCCTGGAGTGATGGAAATATGATTTTGAGGGCACGAAAATGATGGTGGTGACCCAAGGATTACAAAGGAATTATCAGATCAAAAAATGGCCCACTACGATAATGATGGAGGCCCGAAGAAGAGGATATTCCACCACATGTGCATGGAGGCCTGACAACCTTGCAGTAAGAGTATTCTAGATCAATGGCCAGAAGTAGAGGGTCCTATGGTAGAGTGGCCACAAGTGGTGACTGGGAGCCGCTGCCAGGGAGGGCTGCAGCCGTGCAGACCGACGATGTAGTGGGGAACCACGTTGGCCGAATGGCATTTGGTCATGCAGACTATGTGTTAGAGGAGCAGCCGACCTGTGACTGACTACATTGATTAGGAGACATGGTCACTTGACCATGACTTCGAGGTTGGAGGGGAGTGGTCCGCGTGCCACACCTGACTAGACAAACTAGACTACACATGCGCGCCAGGATGGAGGAAAAATGGGCTGCTAAGCTGGACTGCAGGGCCTAGGGGCTGTTGTGATGGACTGCGTGTCCTAGTGTTCCGAGATCCAATGACCCAATGATCCTAGAATTTGGTCCATGATGGTTCAGGCTGGACTTGATATGACCAGGTTGGGTCGGGTCGGCTGAATGGGGGCTGGTTTGGTTAGCCCTAGTCCAAACTAATCCCTTTTTCATAAAATGGCCATAACTCACAAACTCATGCATTATTTTGATGAGAATTTATTAGAGTTGGGGCCCTCACGATGAGGCGGTCCTTTTGAGATACTTTGTGATAGTTTTCATTGAGTTAGGCATACAAACATTTGGCCCGAGGAGTAGGTGCTCTTGTAATGAGCATGCTATCATCGAAATCCTATTGCTGATACCTATGTAGATTAAGTCTTCTTTGAACTATGATTGATTTTTTTTTATTATTTTATTATCAAATCACTTTTAAGGATAATGTGAGAAATCACAAGATCCAAAAAAACATCCAAAATAAATTGTATAGAAAAACCCAATCAAATTACTGGTTTCACATCTCCCCATAAGTTATATCATGTTAAGGCCACCCACCAAAGCATGATCACTCGACAAACAGTCTCTTGAAATGATGCACGAGCATTGAACTAATGGCCCATCCAAACCCTCTCAGTTTTCCACTCCAAGTGCCATGTTGAAGTGATGACCTCATGCTGTAAACCCCATCGGAAGTGGAACCAGGAAACAAGCTGAAAATGAAACACCCAAATTATCCTCAAAACACATAAACTGATAATAAAATACACCATTTCATATGATTTAAGAAAAGGTGAGAAACCAAGCATTAACCAAAAATGTCTAAAGCAGAATCATTGAAGAAAAGATTAATTCTACCAGAAACTGTTTCTCTAAACAACTTCCAGGATATACCAGTTACCTGGATGTGATTCTCTCCCTTTAACAGGTCTTCAAATACAGAAGACAGTGTATCCCAAACCTGTATACACTCTTATATGCTGATCAAACCCTTGTTAGAACCCAAAACCAGAACCGTATCCTATTAGTCAAACCAAGAAATTATTCCTCATTTAGATTTACATCAATGACTCAACCCATCATCTTAGCCATGTCCTATTTAGAGGCATTGAGAAACAACACCTGCTGTGTCACATCATCATCCAAACTCAGAATCAAATCCAAAAAAAATCATGCTAGCCAGATGGTTTCAGTTGACACATGGGCTCAATGCCCAACCTCTCCTCGATTTTCTTCAATATAGACCGATTCATTAATGTGGGTGGAAAGGAGGAGTAGAATTTCCTTCCTATACACCTCCTGGAACACTTTTTAGTACTCGAGATGATTTCTACTATAGATTTATTCTTACTGGTTTCAATTGATTCCTCCTCCTGGTCCCCCAGTTGTCTTTTAATTTTTTTGATGATCGTGTCTCCATAGGGAGCAGCAAGAATGAGTAGTCCATCCCACCCCTACTCCTCCTGTGAACTATGACATAAGTGAAGTGATTCTATAGTGAATATGTAGTGTAGGTATCCTATGAAGACATGGAGTTGGTATTAAGAGGCAGAGTAGGTCTCCTGCGAAGATGTAGAGTAGGTCTCTTTCGAAGACATGGAGTAGGTCTCCTATAAAGATGCAGAGTAAATCTCCTAGAGAGAATGTATGTATCATCATATATGAATATGCCTATAATTTCATAGGTATATTCATGATATAGACATGTACCTATGGTGAGGTAACTCAATTGACTCTCTTGAATATACTTCCAAGAGGTTAAACATAATGTAACTCTTTGGTAGTCCGCATTGTGTATTTCATTGTGGTATACCTTTGTGGTTTGCGGTCCCCAATGAGTATTGTTTTAGAAACCCTTGAAAATTCTTTTCAAGCATATTTCATCTTTTTTTTAGATGAATGAAAGCATTATGAGATCCTTGGTGGGAGGGACATCAGTGGTACTTAAATATAGGCCTAATAGTCGAGGTGCACTTTAAAGATTTCTAATAGTACCTACCCTTTAGGTCGGGTTTTTTTTGTAGACATATTCCAGGAGAAAGTAATTTTCATTTTTTGGGCTTGTATACTAGCCCCTTTACTTTCAGTTTTTACTATTTACTTTTTGTGGGTTTTCTTAGTTGTATACATGCATGAATTTTCAGAATTTTTGGTATCATCGCTTTTTTCGGGAGACGGGTGCATGTGTAAAAGTACTTGGGAAAATTCCTCCATCTTCTGGGTTATTCCTACTCAATTCTAGTCTCCCGCCCCTAGAATATGGGAGGGGGGATTGGGGTTGTCACGAAACTGGCCCGGTGGGATGGGTCGTAATAGATTGGTATCAGATGGGTAGGTTTGTTCTATCTTAAGGACCAAGGGTCTCTACTTTGGTTTTGGGGAAAAAGTGTTAACTTTTTCAAGTTGAATTTTTAGGCAAGGGATTCCAGTGATGGTGTGATGACCGATGTATCTATACACTAGGACCCTAAATTCTAGTTTTTGACTTCGTAAACGAAAACACTAGTTACATTCATCATATAGGAATTGAGTGTGTCCCCATGTCCTTCACGAGTCAGAGTTTTCTCACTAGGTATACTCTATTGATTTTGGTACATCATGGATTATATCAAGATGCTTCACATAGAAATCCATCCATGATTCCACCACGTGATCATAAGGATGGTCCTTAGGGTTACGAGATATAAGTACATATATTTTTACTAGAGAAACCAGCTCCAAGTGGTGTACCAGATATACCACCACCTGTAGAGTAGCTCATGGTACCAGTAGTACAAGTAGATAAGATACATAGGATGAGCACACTTCATTAGTATCAATGATAGAGACCCCTCAGGTTTTTAGGTGAGCCTTAAAATCTGGTGGATGAGAACTAGCTTGAGGTGGTGACCGAGTTTTCCGTCTAATCAGGGCACCAATAGATCCGATGGTAGTCCTGGCGGCGAACCTTCTACATATCTCGGCAAGGCGATGGTGGGGTTTTGATTACCCAATCATACAATAAGGTGACTCTTACATGGAAAGAGTTTGTAAACCTCATTCAGATAAAGATTTTTCACCTTAGAAGCTATGGGATATGAATTCCCAAGAGATTATATAGCTCAAGAGGGATGCTATATCAGTATTTTTGTATTCATCAAGGCATACCAATCCTTCCAGATACATTATGTATATGATACAAAACCATTAATTAGGTATTGGACCATAGATAAAGATGTGTTTAGGGAAATGTGAGATAGTTTTATTTTATTGTGCATTCCTACGTATTCTAGAGTGATAGACCAAAACCTTATTGTTGAAAGTCACTTGGATGAGAGAATTCAACTAGGGAATATCAATAGTGGGAATATTGGGAATTAGTGGATGGGCCATCTATTTAGAGATAGTGATATGAATAGATGGATCTATAGCATTGAAGATGTGGCATGTGAGCTATGAGTGAAGCAGTATGCAGTGTACATTTCAACCTATTACCGCCACCACCACCCCCAAGTGGTCCACACCTGGCTTAGGGAGCTCGAGGAAAAGGGTGGAGATTATTACCCATGGTCAAGGCATATGACCCATGGCCTCCAAGAATTAATTGAGGCATGGTATGTGTATATTATTATTTTCTATATTGATATACACTTGTACTAATTATTCATTCCTTGTCACAAATCATGTTTGAGACATAGAGTTTTTGGTTAAGTCATTGACATGACCCTTACGTCTAAAGATACCTAAGACAGGAGACACAATAATCAAACTAGTGATGAAGTGTGATATGAACCTTGAGGAAATACATTCAGTTGGAACGTCTTGGTGATGGCTATGAAGCCTTATGACATCATTCATGGTATGAATTGATTATCGACATTCCAATCATGGAATGACTGTTGTAGGAAAAGGGTCTGGTATGTCCGTAGTAATGGAACATGGTTTTACTTTTCCGGTGAAAAATGAAACCCAGACAACACATGATAGATTCATGAATACTAGGGTGTAGCCGATCACTCATGAGTTAGCTAGAAATATCCTCAGACAAGTATATTTAATGAGTTTTCAAGTTTCCATTAGTAGTGGCAACGTACGGGGACGTCTTCCATGAAAATGTTCCAGGATTACTTCCTCACTGAGAGATAGATTTCTATGTTTTTTTACACCCTATTATGGAATTTATATTAGCATAATAATATTGGATGGATTTTTCAGATCTACCTGAGCATATTGGTACTAGAAATATCTACATCACTTGAGTTAGAGTTTGATGAGCACCCCGATCTAGAGATCTCCAAAGGTCGGTGTCGATTATATAGTGTGTTGTGATACATCAGGAAACAGGCTTGGTTGTGTCCGAATGAAGAGGTAGGTGGAGACTTCCTATTTTTCATGATAGTTGATACCACGTGAACATAAATATGTGACTCAGGATCTGGAGTTGGTATTGGTAGTCTTCACATTGAAGATGTGGCAACACTACCTTATGGGAAAGTGATTTATCATCTACTCAGACCATAAGTTTCTCAAGTATATCTTATCTCACAATGATTTGAACTTGAGATAGAGGTTTTCGATAGATTTTCTCTTGGACTATGACTTTGAGAAAGTCTATAATATTGGGAAGCGGAATGTGGTGGAAGATTCTCTCAGTCGGAGATCGAGTTCACATATACTAAACGAGGTATCGAAGAAGTTGGCCCTACTAAAGATATCCTTTATGAATGAAGATGGTGCGACTCATCATTAGTAGATGGTGGTTACCCCTACACTCCTACATCTAGTTAGGGAGGCACAACTTGGATATACTAACTGTGAGGTTAATCATGCTCAGATGTCCACCAAGTATGCTTGTGATGGATTTTTCAAAGGGAGGGGAGCATGTCGTTCTCCTCAGATGACACATAGTGGTGCCAGTGACAATGAAGGATGAGGTAATTAGGGAGTCCCATTCATCCCCTTGGCAGTACATCTAGGAGTGAAAATGATGTATCAGGACCTCGGAAGTCAATTCTGGTGGCTGGGGATGATGAAGGATGTAGGAGAGTTTGTTTCTCAATGCCTCACTTATTAGCAAGTGAAGGCTGAGCACTAGGTTCTAGTGGGTTTGGCTCAACCCCTTGTGGTTATAGAGTGGAAGAGGGATGGTATATCTATGGAATTAACTATGGGTTTACCATGCACATATATAGGACAAGATACCATCTGGGTGATCATTGACTGACTCACCAAGTCCGCCAACTTCATACCGATCTGTGAGTAGAGCTTAGTAGAGAGCATGGGACGTCACTTCATGCAGGAGGTATTTCGACTCCATTGAGATCCATTTATAATAATCTCAGATCATTATGCTCTCTTAACATCTTGACTATGGAAGGGATTATAGGAGGCATTTGGGACTCAGTTGTGCTTTATCACTTCATTGAATCCCCTGACGGATGGCTAGATGGAGATGACTATCTAGGTTCTAGAGGATATACTATTTGATTTTATCCTAAACATTGGTTGTAGTTGGGAGGATCACCTACCTCAGGTGGAGTATTATTATGACAACAGATATCACTCCACCATTGGTATGACACAATTCGAGGACTTTTATGAATGACCTTGCAGGTCACCGCTGTGCTGGACAGACACAGGAGAGTTAGCACTCATGGGTCTAGAGTTGGTACGGGCTATCACCAAGAAGGTACAAATCATCCATGAGGTTACGAGGACTTCACAGAGCTAGAATATGTTGTATTCAGACAAGTGGTAGAGTCCCTTGGAGTTCATTGAGGGAACCATGTGTTACATTGGGTCTCACCTTAATATGGATTGAAAAGATTTGGATGGGGTGACAAGTTATCACTTAGATACATCATCCCATTTCAGATTCTGAGTAGAGTTAGTGAGGTGGAGTACCACATAGATCTACCCCTATAGTTGGACTGGGTACATGATTTCTTCCACATGTCGTAGTTGGGGAAGTACGTTCATGACCCCTTACACATCATCGACAAGGATGAGCCGAACATTGATGACATGGAGACTTTTGTAGAGTATCCGATGCAGATCATGGATCAACAAGAGAAGATCATTTTAGGGAAGTTGATTTCTCTAGTGTACGTTCGGTGGATTCATGGGAGTCTTTAGGAGAGATATTTGAAGGAGGAGACTCAGATTCGTGCTTAGTACCATCACCTTTTTGATTAGTATACCTTGTTTTCGATTTTGAGGACATAATTCCCCAAGGGAGGTAGAATGAAATGAATTATATTTTATCTATTTTACTGTTATAAATTATTTTGGAAAATTACAAGACTAGGGGCAGAGAAGACATTCAATTCTGGGGACCGATATTCCTAGCAAGAATAAAAGAACTGTTATGTTTTTAATAACATGCATAAGTAGTTTTCCGGAAAAATTTGAATAAAATATAAATGGGTACACATATCATAAATATGATGGCACTATTGTGTTCATAATGATGGTTTTACCCTAGCCAGGACTTAACATTTTTCAGTGGGGGGTTGTTAGTTAGAAAACCCAAAAAAGGCATAACCATAGAGAAAATAATTAAATAAAATTATTTAATTAAAAAACCCTAATAACTCACAAACGGTGACTCAAATTGGAAATATAACACCACTGTTGAGTTTATAATGTGTTATTTTACTTAGGTGGGGCATAATATCAACTAGCGTGGGTCGACTATGAAAGATAAGTTTTTTTACATTTTAAAGGAGAATAAAATAAACTGAGAAATGTTTATTTTATTAATTTTTGACATTTCGCTGTGTCGCAAAGCTGCTGTGACACCAAGACGGGACAACCCAGCTTCATTCATAATGGAAACAACACAACGATGCAGAAACACATTTTATTAATTTAATATCTTGATAGTAACACAAATTAGATTCATAATCTAGGAGAAATTATCTAGAAGCACTAGATAAGAAAAAAGGTGGTTAAACCTCTCATTGGGGAATGATGAATGATGAAGAGACAACGGATTGAGATCACTCGTGGATAGATTTCTGATAATGATGAAAATTATTCACCAATCGATCCAAACTCGTTGTAGGGGTTTATTTCATCATGACATTATTTCCTCATTCTTGAATACAATGATGGACGTGGCCCAACCCATGAATAGGTGGATCCACAGTTCTGTCATTCTTGCGAGATGGTTAATTTGGGGGATTTAAGGGAGTAATGCTTCGTGATGTATCCTTTCCCCCTTTTTCTAACAGGATGAATGAAGACTGGAATGAGCAGGGTTGAACTTCTATCTAAGAGTGTTCTTGTGCCTATTCATTTATCCCTGATCTTTTCTCTTCGTTGACAGACCCCCATGGCCACATTGGGCTTTGTCGGGAGGTTCCAAACATGGCCAAACCTCCATAGTGAAGGCAAGATGAATTGGAGCTCCTTACATTGATGGTGGAGACCTAAGGATCACAAAGACTTTATTGGTACAAAAAATAGACCACCATGGAAATGGTGGATACATGCAGAAGAGGAGCCTCAAGAAGTACATGGGAAAGTGTCCAACCAAAAATAGGCATCCACCAGCTCGATGACCAGGGACAGAGGGGCCCATGATGGCGTGATTGTGGGAGGCGACAGAAAGGTGTGACTTGGGTGGGTGGTAGAGATGCAGACTGACGATGACGAGGGGAGCGACCTTTGTCGATCATCTTGTGGTCCCATGGACCACATTCTAGAGGAGCGGTCATTTATGTTGATCAAGCAACATAGTCCCTAGACTGCATCTACCCAGTGGGAGGGGCGCGACCCATATGCCTTACCCAGATGGACGAAATTACCCTCACAGGTAGACCAGGTTGGACCACATACCCCATAGGGCCTGTAATTTCATCCCATCTGGTTCGAGATAGACTGAACCCAACAGAGTCAGCTGAATGAGGTCGGATTGGGTCAACCAGACCGGATCGGGTCGGACCCAGACCCAACTCACCCCTTTTTACTAAACTTTTCATAACTCTTATACCAGGAATTTGTTTGATATGCACTTTGCGATGATGGGACCATCATTATGAGTTTGTAATTTTGAGATACACTATGTGAGTTTTCATGGAGGTTAGATTATGACCATTTAGATCGAGGTGTAGTTTCTCTTGGAATGATCATGCTGGGAGCATATTCTTGTGGATGAGACCTACACAGAGTTTGTCTCTAATAAAATTTGAGATAAACAGAGTAGGTCTGTAGTGAATATATAGAGTAATTTTCCTATGAATACATGGAGTAGGTATCCTATGTATAGGTGGAGTAGGTCTCTTACAAAGATGCAGAGTAGGTCTCCTGTGAAGACACAGAGTATGTATCTTACAAAGACGTGGAGTCAGCCTTCTATAGAGATTGTATGTCTCATCAGATTTGAATATTCATGTAATTTATTTAGTATATTCATGATATAGACTTGTAGATGGTGTGATCTTACTCTAGTGACTCTTTTGACTATACTTTTTAGAGGATACACTTCATGTACCTCTTTGGTAGTCTTCTCTATGTATTTCATTATGGTATACATTTGTGGTTTTTGGTCCTTATTGAGTACTGTTTTGCTCACACCTTCACGGGCTTTGCCCTCATGTGTCATGTTTTCTATAGAAGTCTGATAGCTTGATGGGAGACTTAGTGGGATAGTAACAGGTGGTACTTATAGAGTTCCCCGATATTCAAGCTGCAGTTTAGCGATTTACGATATCTACTGTACCTACCCTTCAGGTAGGGATTTCGACAGATGGATTCTCGGAGCATGTATTTTTCTTCTTTTGGGATTATATACTGGCCCCCTTTACATTCAATTTGTTATTTTCTCTATGTGTTGGTTTTATTAGTAGTATATATCATTTATGCTCAATTTTTTTTGGTTTCATAACTTTTTCCTACACACTGGTGTGTGTGTACAGGTACATGGGAAAATGTCTCCCACTTGTTGTCTATGCCTACCTAGTGCTTGTTGGTAGCCCCTGGCCTATGAGAGGCAGGCTTGGGCTAGTCCTGGAACGGGCCCTAAGGGACAGGTCATAAAAATATATATGAAACTTATGATATGAAAATGATTATTAAAGTATATTTATTATTTACCTTTCATTCTTTCCATCCATTGAAAAGAGGAAAACACCACTAGGGAATACGTACAACCTACTGTCTCCATGAAGTGATGTAATTCAATTTTCATCACCGCATTATCTGAAAGGTTATAAAAGTATATAAAATGATTACATATAATAATTATGACATGATTAATATTCTATATATGGTTAAATAATTATCTAAATTCTAGTACCATAACATCAAAATAGAAACATTCACAAAAAACAAAATAGTTAATTCTTTGAAACAATGATTTTAATGAAGAATTATTTATAAAATGGTGTTTAAATAATATAAGTGAACTATATATAGCATTATAAATGTGAATAAATATAACTTATAGATGTATAATAAATTTTAATTTATTATATA
The DNA here is from genome assembly GCA_963277665.1 of Viscum album. NCBI lineage: Eukaryota > Viridiplantae > Streptophyta > Magnoliopsida > Santalales > Viscaceae > Viscum > Viscum album. The sequence goes on from OY728148.1 coordinate 1,457,646,922, forward strand.
GGAGGATAGATAACTTACAAAGAACTTCAAACTTAGGGTAAGTGTTTAACATAACAATATCACTTTTTACCGATATTTCATATGGGTAAATTTATATTGATGAAATTATAAGATATATATCCCCTTAAATATATTTAATTTATTGAAATTAAATGTTTTACATTCAATGTTCTATCCATATGTACAGAAGACAACGAAATAATTTTTATGAAATATATACTTTATTTATCTCTTTATCCAGGAATATTTTTATTCTATGCCCATATTTTATATAAAATGTTTTAAAAAAATTCATTAATATTATGCAATGATTTAATAAATTCATTTTTATCCATGTTATACATTCTAATAAAGGTTAAAAAAGAATTTGTTTTCATTTGGACAAGGTACTTTTTACAAAAGGTGTGAAGAAATCATTGTTTTCACTATTATGATGTTGTTTTTTTATTCCATTATGTCCACTAAATCATTTAAATATTCCATGAATGTTATGTATCAATCATTTCAAAGAAAGTTTTTTCATTAATATTTTATAATTATATTTATTTTTAATTGGTTATTTGAAAATGAAAAGTATATTTTCCCAAGAAATATTTCAGTGATATTTTAAAAGTATTTTAAACTATAACAACATCCTTTTATGTTTCTCATGATTTACATGGTATATATGAAATGCTACCATATTTATCACTTCTTTTCATGGTTTATTATGATGATGATGAAACGTTGATGAAACTCATTTTCTTATCTATAAGATAAGATATTATGAAATGAAAATGTTTTCATGTTTTGTGGAATAAATTTGAATAGAAAATTATTATGTGATGAGTGAGTATGCTATTTAATTCCAATTCACTGGGTAATGATAGATGTTTTATGATCTCAAAGGATACATAAAAGATTTTCCATTGCCCGAAATAGGGTATACAAGAGTATTATCGCAAGCTAGAGGTTGGTAAAGAAGTGTTAATACCTTTATTAACCTAGGATGAATATCTTAGTAGGGATCCCTAACAAAATATTTCCATGATTTTTATTACACCACAATTTATTCCACTCTTTTATGGCATGATACTATACTAATTTTATTCTCTCATAGATTATGGTCTTTTATTTATTTTTTGATTCATGTATTATGAACTTTTAATATTTAGGATATGACTCGTTATTATGGTCTATGAATTGTTTGTTATTAATTTCAAATGTTAGGATCATGATATCACATTATTATGCTCATGGTATTCTCACATGTTTTCATTTATTGATGTATCATTTGTTAATATTTACTAAGAATCTAAGATCACCCTTTATTATGTTTCCTTTTCCCTTTGTTAGGAATAATTTATTTATGTATGATATTTCTATGAAGGGTGATAGTTATAAAGAAGGATACGAGAGATGATATAGATATTTTATATACCAACTATTTCTGTATCCATTTTTCAAAGACACTAAACATGTATCGTTCCGACATGGACCATAATGATCTATTTTTAATATCCATCTAATAAGTGGTAATATAATTATATATATAATGTTTGGGTCACTATAATCATATCCTCTTCCTCATTGAAGTTTCTAATACTCTATTAATATCTATAAGTTTTGTTTTCCACCAATCTAATTATTCTCCTATAATTCCATGCATGTTGGTACAAAGTAAACATGAAACAGAGGAAGAAAAATTTATCTCTTAATTTCTTAGATGGAACAAAAAATCTATGAGTTACCTCTTAATAAAGGATTATCATTCCTTCCAATATTAGCATGAGATGATTTTTTAATATCCATTTTATTATTATAAACTGTAATATGACTCACGATCATTTTTCTTTATTGAATTACATTGTTATGTAGGGGAGTTTTATTCACCTCATTAATCTAGTAATATTATATTTCTAATGATTGTATAATTTTTTTGAAAAAACTTTTTGTGATATTAAAATTATCATGAAATATTTCACTATATTCCCATCCTAATCACATCTTCAACATAAATTTTATTGAATTTGGAAGTCAAAAAAATAGAAATATTCTAAAACACTCCAATATTCTCATGTGAAATTTCTTTCTTTAAATTATAAGTTCATATATTTTATTCATTCTCTATTTTTTTAACACCAACTAATCATATGAAATTGTTATGAATTATTTCTTGACATGTTCATATTTTTTGGGGTGTTCACAAGATTTCCTATAATCCATCACACAGTATAGATTTCCTTCATTTTTATTTGGGTATTTATCCCCTTTCACACCAAAGGTAACTTATCATAGAATAATATCCATGTATTATTATTGGACCCTGTGAAAATATTTTTCAGTTTTGATATATATTTATTTTAAACACTCAAGTCTATTTTGAGATTCCATATTTGATGTATTTATTTAACTTGTTTTTTTATTGGAGAATTTATCCGAAATTGATCACAATAGCCCACATGGTTCATACCGTCTTTCTATAAATGACATATTATACTAATAATAATTTGATTTGTATCTATACCTAACATGAAACTTGGAAAAACCCTTGAATTTTGATAATAGTTCATGATAATAAATCTGACCATAAATATTTTCTTTCAATACCTCGTCATATCGAGACACCTTTTTTATATAGGCAGTGGTATTTTTGAAATATTTAATCGTTATTTTATTTATAAGAGTGTCTCACACTTGTTTTATTATTCTATGTATAATCATATTTGTTTTGTAACCTTCATTTTTATAAATAATAAATTTATTTGTAAAATAATAAGGTGTATATTAAAATTTCATGTTGGTACCCTTAATGTCATCATCTTAAACAAATTTACCCTTAACTGAAAATACCTTATTCATGTAATATTTGATCTTATTCAACTAATCTTGAGATTTTATACACATATATTGTGTCTCAATAAAACATCTTTCTTCCCCACCTAGTTTTTGTTCAATATCTCTGAGAATCTTCTCTTGATGAACAACCAATAATTTTTGTTTGTTAATCTCATCAATATATTCCACCCGTTTATTTATAAAATCATAATTTTTAGAATCTATTTTATTAATTTTTTTTAAATTTCATTTTTCATTGTTGATCATTTTATTATACACAATATAGGATTCCAAATTAGCTTTTATACTGCACTCATGTTCTATTTTTGGTTTTCCATCATCACTAACTGAGGTATAAAATCCTCTCTCAAAATGATCTATAAACTTTTATTCATCTTCTGACTAGATACTTTAATACAATTCATCATGTTACTTATTTTTAATCAAACCCCATCTCTTAATACTTGAATATCTCTTCTTTCATTCCCCCATTTGTATTTTTAAGGTTTCTTATTTTTTTATGATGCTTCGAATTTTTTATCTATATTATTTAGGAACCTATTTATAAAACATATATGTCTAATACAGTTATAACACCAAAATGGATTCTTTATTATTATTTTCCTCTTTCCCTATATAAATATTTTTGATATAAGAGATTAAACATTTTTGAAATCTTTATTATCTCCCTCATCATCAGAATCACTTCATTCTATTTCTTATTCATTTTTATCTTTACCCTTATTATTTCCTCAAAATTAATATATTATTTTGATTTATTCTTGAGATATGGAGTTTTACTTATTTCTTAATCAATTGAATGACCATAACGTTCATCTAAAGAATTATTATCTCTATCCTCCAAATCTAACATATAGGGGTTAACCCTATATATAATGTTTGTCATAATATTTTTAACAATAATAGAATCATCTTGAGCCTCAAAAAATCCTAAAATACATCTAAAAATTCTTTATACTCCAATTATGTATACACTAATGTTTTCAACATCTTCCATTTTACTATCACAAAATCTACATATTCAATATTTTAATATTTCATCGTCATCTCTAACATGACCGTCATAACTTATTTTAAATTTATCCCAAATCATTTTGGTTGTTTGATATCGCAAGACCTTTGTGTGACCCTTTTTTTATAGAGAAGTAAATATTTAATTTTCACATTTCATAACTATTTCTATATTTCTATTATTAGAAAGGGTCATTGTAGAACCTTCATAAATGAGTGGAAAACCTAATATTTTTGTATTCCTCAATTCCATTCCATGTGATCTGAGTTAGGGTAGCATCATATTCCTTAAACTTTGATAGTCATTACCATAAAATGTGGGAACACCCCTCATGTTAGCTAAATTCATATTTACAATAATTAATACTTTTTCATATATTTTTAAGAAAAAAAGGATTAAATATAATATATCTCATGATTATTAGCTCAGTTGGTGTCAGGGGGTTGGTGGGTGAATTAGTGGTATAGTTTTCCAATTGTTTCTTATAGAATTAATCTATGTTTCCTGTTAATATATTTATCCTCATAACTTTAATAATATAATATCACATTGTATGGAATAGAATAAAATTTAACACATTATTAAGGATTTTCTATGTACGTCCATAATGATATAACATTTTTCATTATTGGTTAGTCACTCTAATTATATATTCTCCACTATACACCTAGGTGGTTACACTAAGGACCATATTGGTCTTTTGAGCATAGATTCCAATTATGATCCTAATACTATATCCTAGGGGATAAATTTTCATCCCACATCCTACTAATGTGATCGGATCCAAAATGGTAAATATCTCATTTTTATTCAGGTATCTTCAATATCTCAAAATATTGATCTCCCTCAACAAAAAATCTAGATAAACTGGACTGCTCATCCATCTTCCGGATCCTTGCATCAAATTATCATAAAATATTCGAAAAATATTTTTCACTATTATTCATATATTCAATGATCTAAATATTCTTAGTATTCTCATATACTCGTGAACATTGGCCTCATCTACCTTGAATGAATCCTGACTTCACTTCCCTTGTTCTCTCTTCAATTCAATTTTGTACAGGGTTCTCTCATCTTATTAATTTTCACAGACTACAATAATTATGTTTATTTTCCAAAAAAAATATATTAACAACATAATTATGAATATTAATTTAGAGAAATTAATTTTGTGAACTCTATTTTTTTGATGCATTAATATCATGTCTTTAAATTGATCACCAATAATCCCAATTTAATTCTTTCATTAAAAACATTTAAATTCCATTATCATGATTTCCATTCGAAAGGTATCATGATTATATACATCAATAAAACTCCATAGAATACATATTAAATAAATTAAATTTGAATGTAATTAACTTTTATATTAAACCATATTAATTTGGAACAAGTAAATTCTACTTGCTGTATGGAACACATATCCGAATTTCCCCATAGATTATTCATGTGATCTTGGATTGAATCAAAATTTATCTGAATAATTATGATATTTAATTATTTAATTATCATAAAAAACTATATTATTTAATACCCTTTTATTCATAAATTAATATTATAGAGAACTAATATTTAATTCGTTTGTAATGTTATATATTGACTAAGAGATGAATCCTAATATGTCTCTATATTGGGTTGTAGAGATTCTGGAATGAATTGTACGATGATGTGGAAATGAAACATATGTAGAGTAATATTACTCATTCATTGAATTGATCTCTAATATGTATATATTAAAATCAATTTTATGAATATACATATGAATCATGAATTAATGTGAAATCCACTCATATGTTGCCACCTCCACTCTAAATAGCTCATACAATTTTCTAATTGATATATATATTGTGTCCCTCACTCAGAGACAATGTCAATTCACACTTAAAAGGACTATGTAATCAATCCTATGAAGAGTATAAATAACTCTTACACTTTTCATCTTTATTTAAAAATTTAGTTATCCTTCTTTTAATAAATCTAACATTGGTTTTAAATGGATTATACATTAAGTTATTTTTGATTTTTTAGCACCAGTGTGTATATTATAGTGTTAACTAAAACAACCTCATCACCTCATACAACCTTCATAGAGAATTCCTAGACACCTTTTTTCAACTCAAAACAACACACAAAAAATTTACTCAATTTTATAATCATATATGTTCTTACAAAACATATTCTAAACTATTGTAGAAAATTATCCTTCATCAACACTTGTCTTAGACATTGAAAAAAATGCATCAATCGTCACATGTATGGGATGCTCCTTGAATATTTACATCTAGATTCTACATGTTGTAGTATATCTATTTATACATTTAAAATTGACTTCATTAATTATTATATTGAAAAAATGCAATTAAACCATCAAAAACATTTTTTTTGTTTCATAGAGAATTATCAAAATAATTAAAAAATATCTAAGTTCTCTTCCAAAGTACATTGTAGTATCTGAGTAATCAATTTAGAATATTTAAATATACTTCACAACCTTATAATATTACACATAAATTCATCATTCATAAAACTAAATCTAAGTGATATTTAATAATGATTACAAGAGAATTTCATTCAAGTAATTAATAGATGGTTTCTTCATAACTCTAGCTAGTTCCCATGAAAAATATTGAACCTATTTTAAGTATTTTAATGACTAAAATTCAATCCTTTTGATACTATTGTATTCAATAAAATCTATCTTTTATTCTCCAATGATTATAAAATAGGCTGAAAAATAAATGTCCATATTGATTTATTGTCTTTAATATGGGGAACAACTCAAAAATAATCTAATGTGAGAGGTACTCACCTGAAGATATCTAGAAAAATATTCATGGGTAGTGGATCATCATCCTTTTTTACCAAAAATACATGGGAAGCACATTCAGATAATATGGGGGAATCTCACTCCATCAACCAACATCAATACACATTAATTTTCCTCTAAAAAATATATTGAAAAAAATACTATAGTAATTTAATAAGTACATCATATTGTATTTTTGGACAAATTATTATTGAAATAATAGTGTCATTAATAATGGAATCAGAAAAAAATTATGTATAACATAATTTATTGTATTTGATTAATTAATTCATTGAATGTATAATTAAAAAAAATCATTGTCATCTAAAATTGTAATAAATGTAAAATAATAATAATTTTTTATTTATTTAAAATAATGAAGTCATAAATAAACTGAAAATATAATTTTATTTACAAACATTAATTAGGAAAAAAATTAATTGAAACATAATTAATTAATTTATATAAACCATGATTCATTAATAAATTTCAAAAACATTTTAAAAAAAGTTTTATAAAACCTATATAAAACGTGAAGAATAATTGAATATATTAATGATAATTAATTTTGTAGATTACATGAAAAATCCCAAAAAATAGACATGTTCAGTAATTAAAAAACTAAAATTATGTTAAATAATCATTTTCATATTTGATTCATATTATATTTCATAAAAAATGGTTCAATATAAATTCATTTTTTATTTGATGATTTTTTATTCAATTTATTAAAGAAGATAATATTTCGTGGAAAAATTGAACTAAAGAAAAATGATATAATAAATTGACAACATACTATAAAAATTAATTTCATAATTATTATCAAGTTATGAATTATATTTTTATTCCTGGTGTACAATCGAAGTTATCCATTCATATAAATATTTATGTAAAAAAATTATGTAAAAAACATTTCAGATTTAAAATAAAACAATATTTATTTTTTATATAAAAATAAATGAAAATATTCTTTTGAGAATGTAAAACATGATTTATTTTATACTTTAGAAACAAAATACCTTTTTAAAAGAAAGGTTTTTAAAATTGATTCAGATTGTGGTGGTTATTTTAATTATTATGTTATATAGAAGAAACTTTTAACACACACACACACACACATATACCTATCACTCAAATTATTGATTAAAATTATAGATGAGATGAACCAATTATAAAGTCCCATTCTTTTGAACCTGGTTAAAATAAGAATGTTTTTGAATTTTTTCATTTTTGGATTGATCGGTCTTAAAACCAAGATTCGGGTTAATGTTTCGTGAGTTTTGACCATTTAAACGTGTTGATAACAAGATGGGGTAAATGTTCAAGAAGTATTACGAGTGGATCAATGGGTTTCGGGAGCCCCAACTTGGCAGTGCCATTCGCACTGGCTGAGAATTGTTGGTCAAACCATATGGGTCAAATTGAGCATCTTGTTAATGTTGAGACAAGGATGCCTGAATAGTCTGGGCACGGCTAGGAAAACCCTATGGGACAAACCATGCGAAGTAGGCTACTTAGACAGAAGGTCTCCCATGGTTGGCACACAATTTTCCAGACCATGTGAGACAAATTGTGCGGCTCATCCAGTTTTGGTTTTCAGGTTAATTTATTTAATTAAATTCCTGGTTGTGAAGGATTTAATTAAATTATATAATATTGGGTTTTTAATTGATTGAATTCATAGTTAAAATGAAATTTCATTAATTGATGAATAACGATGTTACATTTAATTAAATTATTGTTGAGAAAATTTAATAAAATGATAACGAGTGGTGTTTTATTTAATTAGATCCAGGTTAATAGAATTTAATTAAATGAGTAATAAATGTGGAGTTGGGGTTTTACCTAATTGAATTCAAAGATAAGATGAATTTAATTATTTTATGAAAAGTGGGGGAAATGATTTAATTAAATTTGAGGATGGAAGAATTTAACAAAATAACAATGATTTGGTGTTGTATTAATTAAATTCATTGAAGGGAATATAATTAAATGTTTTAAGGAAGAGTTTTTGTTTAATTAAATTAATAGGATATGAATTTAATTAAATGGGGTGTAATGGGGGAGTTATGGGGTTTATCAAAGAATAATTTAAATTAAAATGATAATAATAATATGGTAATTATTATTATTATTATTTTATTAATTATTATAAAAACAATTGGGGTTATAAGAGAGAGGTGCATAACAGGGTGAGGTGCGACCCCCTCCCCTCATTCTCCCATGGTTAGCTGCACCACTCCCCAACTCGGATCCCACTTCATGCGCCAGATTGTGGTGGTTCCCTTATAGAAGTTGTCTGTCTCGTCGAGGTAAGTCCTTCTCCACATGTTTCTTTCTTTGCATCAGCCATTTTGGCCCCTCTCCACCTGGTCTCTATTAGGCCGAAAACCTAAGGCTCGGGGTTAATTCAGTTTATTCCCTTTTTATGATTCTAGGTTGTACGGATGATGTCTTGGGACCTATTAGTCCATATTTCAACAAACATTGCCGAATACATGGAAATTTGTCTCTATTTGGTTCACCACCATCATATTTGGGTGCAGTGATGAATTCCGAGTGAGCGAACACTTTTTCGGAAGTTCGTTTGTGTGAGTTATTGGCAGTCTATATTAGAAAGTGTTGGTTCGGCCATTTCATTGAGGTAGTGTCATCAACAATGATTTTATTTGTAAAAATTAAGTATTTGTCAATCTACATATTTTAATAAAGATGAATTCAATAGTGGAGAAAATTTATTATTGGTATAAAACTATTTTTAAGATTACAAAATTAAGTTTTATAATAAAACCCCTCCAAAGGAGGTGCCCTGCCTTCAGGGTAAAACATAATATTTAAAGTGACAAGTGTTTTTAGCTTGAATTTATGTGAATTACTATTTCTGCCCTTTTTTGATGATGCAATTTAGTTAAGTGGAATTTATGAGTATTAGGCAGGATAAGTGGAGATAAGTAATCAGTGAATTAATGATGATATTTTAATTGGATAAGTTAATATAATTAATTTTTGAATTAATAGTGAAACTATAGAATTTTAATTGAGATATTTAATTGGTTAATTGGGGGAAATTAATTATGAGATGATTTTTGTCATTGTATGACAATTAATGGTTAATTAATTATGTTCTATGATGTTGATTAAAGATAATTAATTGTGCCAATTAATTATGATATGATGATATTTTATTTGGATAATTAATTGCAATGAGTTAAATATGGAAAGAATAGAGTTATAATAGAATAATTAATTTTGAATTAATTATGTGCTTGACCTTGAAATATAGATTATTAATTAGGTGATTAATTATAAGATATTGAAATGGATAATTGAGATAATTAATCAGTGAATTAATTGTAATTTAATGCTTTGAATAAAATGAGATAATTAATGGTGTATTAATTATATGTTCTTGTATTAATGTTTCAGATAATTAATTATTATGAATTAATTATCGAATGAGTATTGTGTTGATTGATTGATTAATTAATTAATTATTTAATGGGTTATATGCTTATTTAATTGTTCAATTAACTAATGGCCTTTGAAATATCTAACTAATCATTGGATTAGTAAATGAATAATGTGGTAATTTTTTTAACTTAATGAATGATTAAATGGATGATATTTTGGGGTGATAGGTATGGAATCCTAGACCAATGTTGATATTGGGGTTTGGTCATGGAATTCCCACATAATAGTAATCAAATTATGTAAATGAATTAGAACGTGGTTCTAGGTATGGCATCCGAGACCAATGTAGACGTTGGGACTTGGACATGGAGTTCCTCCCCAATAGTATTCAAATGATGTAAATGAATGAGAATGTGGTGATAGGTATGACATCCTAGACCAATGTAGAAGTTTGAACTTGGACATGGCGTTCCTCCACAATAGTTACCTAAGCGCTTAGATGTGAGGGTGATAGACATGGTGATCTACACAGAATGAGAAATAGGTGTTAGAAATGGCTTTCTAATACTAATAGTATAAATATATGAATGGGGTTTTTAGGTGCTAGACATAGAATTCTACACCAATTGTATATTATATGAATGAATTATAAAATTAATGATAGATATGAATCATGCTCGAGTTGAATGTGATAAAATAAAGAAAGATTGAGAATGATTAGAGATCCGACATGAGTTGAAGTTAGTATAGAGGTACTGGATACCATGGAAACCATGGAGATAATAAATGATTAAATAGAGAATTAATGGTAAATTGTTAATCGTAATTTATGATTGATAAATATTATTTTATGATTCATGAGAAGGTTCTTATTTCGGCCACGGGCCGAAGTAGGTATCATCATTATGTGTCCCTTTGGAACTTGGACAAGTTGATGGTTATTTATGTAGTTATATTATTACCTTGTTATATCTACATATCATCTGTTATATTGCTTTTTCTAGATAGTTCTAGACTATAGGTGGTACCAACCTACTAAGATTTATACATCACCTCCAATTTGGGCCGCCATTGCACTGTGGTAGCTGAGTAGACTTTCTTGTTTGCAGGACTATGGTTGTTACATGTACTTAACAGTTAGGATAAAAGGACCCAGCGTGAGTTCAGGATGCTCATGGAGATCGCCCTTGTGGATTGAGTCCTTTATTTATTTCTATATTATAATGTACAAAATGCTTTTTAGTACTTTATTATATGTATCACCATGATATGCATGCATTCTATATACTGGTGTTGTCCATTTTTATTATCCAGATGAATATTGTTTTATATGATCCAGTTTTTTTGAGTTTATTATCTATTTTCACTGTGCACTTTGAATATGAGGGTATACTCTCCCCACTAACTATCCATAGACCCTCGCTACTAGTCGGTAGCCTCTAGAATACGGGGAGATGCACTTGATGTCATGTGGCGACCGGTCTGTCTACCGGTTCAAGGGTAATCTAGGTCGGGACATTAAAAATTGGTATCAAAGGTTTAGGTTTTGATTATTTTTATTTTTTTCTTTATGTTTTGGGATGGTATATAGAAGAATAGGAAAGTGACGACACTCAATTAATAGATTTTTTTGGGACTGATCACCCCATGTACTGGAAATGAACAAGTGGCTATGGATGGGAATTGATGTTTATACTGTTTGGGGATACCATTGATATGATTTCACGTTGACTGACTTGTGTATTTTCTGCAGGTTATTGTTTTTGAAATTTTCTAAAAAAATTACCTAGCTTGATATGGAAAGTAAATTTCATTACATACATCATCTTATGCACTTAGATATTTACATTCCATGCATGTTACATGTCATGTAGTTGCATTAGTAGGGTGCCAACTAATTTTGATTATGTCCCATGGGTAGAATTCCATGTTTTGATTTTCTTTAGAATTACGTATTAGATTACATGTTTTGGTGATAGATATACCATGATTGGATATTTATATTCCATGCTTCCTATGTTATTATCATGTTTTGATGTTGTTCCATGCTTTTATGTTATAACATGCTGTCATGTTATTGGTAATGATAACATGCTAGAGTAGTTTTGATGTGTAAATGGCTGCATGAGTATAAAAACATTTTGACTGATTACATCTTCAATGGGAACAAATTTTAGATATAAGGTTCATGGGCGACTTCTAACTGTTAAATGGGTAACCCGTGTATTCAAACAATTGAAAAAGTGGATACTAAAGTTAATAAAATGTTAAATGGGAGCCAAATTCTAGCGGTAAGGTGTATGGGTGCCTTATCGATTGGTATATGACCACCCATATAACTGATCCTAGTATAACCATTGTGTGTTTCAAAATGGTTATAAATGTAAAATTGTTGAGTTTCTATAAAAATGAACTGCTATAGTGTTTCTTTTTAGAACCTATATGTTTTGAATTAAATGGGACCCTTAGAGGTCACCTTCTGATTAAAAAGAATTTAAATGTTAAATTTCATTTTTAAAAATGAAATGACACTAAATGTTAAATTTTTAAGTAGAATTTTATCATTGCTTTCAAGTTTTAGACACATAGCATTATTTAATGACCATGTTCCTTATTGTGGAATAGTAGTGTTGGATTTGTTAAATTTCATTCAATGCTTATAGGTTGAATGTAATTCAATGAAATGACTAAAATTAAATGGGGCCTTTTGATCCTAGCTAGTGATTTATGTTTCATGTAACCAAGAGATTGGGGTGACGTGCGAGATTCGTAAAGGAATATCCCGTGATAGGTATCACCCTAAGATCTTGAGATGATTTGTTCTATAATAAGATTTTGATGTTGGTTCCATTATAGTTTTGTTTCCCTTACTATAACTTTTGGGAATCGGGTGTTTTAAAATGATGATAGGTTTAAGTTGTGGCTTTCATATGATATGTTGACGTAGTGATATTGGTTCATGGAACATCTCAATTGAGCTCAATGTGTTTCTAAAATAGTGCAACTGTGACTGATTAATCATTTATTCTAGGACATGAGAACTCTTAATTTGGGCAATATCGTATCAACAAGATTTTCAATGAATTTTTGCGGTAGTCTTTGAAGGAACAAGGGGGGCTTGGGGGATGCAGGCATCAAGGTTTGGATGATGACGCATTGGCAAGAGCATTCAAGCCTTTTTGTAAAGTGTTGGTTAGGGATAGTCTGACTGGTCATTTAGTGACCTTGGCCAATTCTTAGTTTTCTCTTTTGAATGATACTAACATTTCCCTTATCCTTGCATTGTACTAGTGGCACTGAGATAACTTCATTCATACGTCATTATAATGTTTTAAATGTTATTGGACATGATAAGTGGTTGTTAATTGGGTTGTTTTTGGGATGTGTGGTTCTTTGGGTCAAACTTTTATTCATTCTAGGAAAAAATAGTTTTAAGGAATCCTTGAGATGGCTTGACTTGGAAAGGTAACTGAAAGTCGAGTGATGAATTTGGTTACATGTGGTTGGTGATGGAATCTTTTTTAAAGGCATATCACTGAGTTAATAGTGACTATAGGTTTTTGGGTTGGAAATATCCATTGAGGTGATGATCAGTTACCATTTATCTACTAGTGTGGGATTGGTTATGTGACATTTTAATGTATTCGGTTGGATTCAGCGATTTAGATCAGGTTTGAAAGGTTTAAGTCTTTGGGATGGTGATTTGGTTAAAGTTTCATTTAGTGTTTAGAAACGTAGTGTAATTTTTATAATGAGACTTTATGACCATGTTGGGATGGTTAATGCTGTTTTAGTTCTTGTTAGCTTCTTGGGGATGATAAGATTTTAATGTGGGAAAATTGTAAAGTCCCATGTTATTAAACCGGGCTAAAATAGGATTTTTTTTATCTTTTTTCATTTTTGGATGCGCCGGTCTTAAAACCAATATTCAAGTTAAAGTTTCATGAGTTTGGTCCATTTAAAAGTGTTGATAACAGGATTGGGTAAAGGGTCACAATGTTTTATGGGTGGCTCACTGGGTTTCAGGAGCACTGAACCTAGAACTGGCATTCGCACAATCTAAGCACAATTGGTCAAATAGTGCAGGTCAAATCATGCAGCTTGCTAAAGGTGAGTTAGAGATTCTCACACAGTTCTCGCATGATTTGGAAAACCATGCAGGAAAAACCATGTGAAGTAGGTTCGTTAAACAGATGGTCCAGCATTGTTGGTGCACGGTTTTCCAGACCATGCAAGACAAACCATGTGGCTCCCCCAGTTTTGGGTTTAAGGTTAATTTATTTAATTAAATTATTACTGTGATGGATTTAATATAATTATGTAATATGGGGTTTTTAATTGATTAAATTCATGGTTAAAAGGAATTTAATTCGTTCGTAGGAAACAAGGTTTCATTTAATTAAATCAATGTTGAGAAAATTTAATTAAATGATAACGAGTGGAGTTTTATTTAATTAGATCTAGGTTAATGGAATTAAAAAAAATGAGGATTAAATGTGGAGTTGATGTTTCAACAAATTAAATTCAAGGATAATATGAAATTATTTATTTAATGAAAAGTGTGGGAAATAATTTAATTCAATTTTACGGTGGATGAATTTAATTAAATAATAATGAGTTAGAGATGTATTAATTAAATTTGATGTAGGGAATTTAAATAAAAGAGTTAAGGAGGTTATTTAATTTAATTAAATTCGTTTTAGTGAAATTAACTAAATGAGGTGTAATGGTGGAGTTATAGGGTTTATCAAAGAATCATTTAAATTAAAATTATAATAATAAAATGGTTATTATTATTATTACTATTTTATTAATTATTATAAAAAAATTGGGTTTATTAGAGGGAGGTGCATAGTAGGGTGAGGCATGACCCCCTCCATTCGTTCTCCCATGGTGAGGCACACCACTCCCCAACTAGGCTCCCCCTACGAGCACCAGATCATGGTAGTTCTTTTATAGAAGTTTTCTGTCTCGTTGAGGTAAGTCCTTCCCCGCATGTTTCATTTTTCTCATTTTACATTTCGGCTCTTCTTTTCCCGGTCGCTGTTAGGCAAAAAACCTAAGGCCTGGGGTTAATTCAATTTCTACCCTTCTTTGGATTCTAGGTGGTGCAGATGATGTATCAAGACCCGTTGGTCCATATTTCAACAACCATTGTTGAAGGCATGGCCGTTTTTCTCGATTTCGTTCACCACCATCATATTTGGGTGCAGTGGTGAATTCTAAGTGTGCACATGCTTTTGTGTATGTGCGTGTGCATGAGGAGTTTGCAGTTTATGTTAGAAAGTGCTGGTCAGGACAATTCCTTGAGGTAGGGTCCTCAACATTGATTTTATTTGTAAAAATGAAGTTATTTTTAATCTATTTCTTTTCATAATGTTGACTATAATAGCAGATAAAATTTCTTATTAGTATAAAACTATTTTTTGGATTACAAAATCATGTTTTTAATAAAACCCCTGCAATGGAGGTGTGCTTCCATCAAGATAAAAACATAATTTTTAAAGTGACATGTTCGATTAGTTTACAGTTAGGTGAATTGTTATTTATTCCCTTTTTCTGAAACACTTGGGTTAATTTAAATTTAGGAGTATCGGGCGGGATACATTGAGATAACTAATCAAAGAATTAATTTTTAAATTTTAATTGGATATGATAAGATAATTAATTTGTGAATTAATTATGAACCTATAGATTTGTAATTGAGATATTGAATTGGTTAATTGGGGTAAATTAATGATGAGGTGATGTTTGGATATGTAAGATTATTAATTGTGAATTAATTAGGTTCTATGATATAGATTAAAGACAATTAATTGTGAGAATTAATTATGATAAGTTGATATTTGATTTGGATAATTAACTGTGATGAATTAATTATAGAAAGATGAAAATTATAATGGAATAATTAATTTTGAATTAATAATGTTCTTGACCATGAAATATAGATAATTAATCAGGGGATTAATTATAAGATATAGAATCTGATAATTGAGATAATTAATCAGTGTATTAATTGTGATTTGATGGTTTGAATAAAATGATATAATTATAGGTGTATTAGTTATATTCTCTTGTATTAATGTTTCAGATAATTAATTATGAATAATTTATTATTGATTGAGAATTGTGTTTATTGATTAATTAATTTATGAATTAATTACAATGTTATATGAAAAGTTAATTATTGAATTAACTAATGGACTTTGAAATAATTACATAATAATTGGATTATTAAATAAATAATGTGGAAAATTCTTATGACCTAAATAATGATTAAATGGTTGAGATTGTGTGGCGCTATTTATGGAATCCTAGAAAAATATAGAAGTTGGGACTTGGACATGGAGTTCCTCCCCAATATTTATCAAATGATGTAAATGAATGAGAATGTGGTTCTAGGTATGGCATCCCAGACCAATGTAGAAGTTGGGACTTGGAAATGACATTCCTAACCAATAGTTATCAAATGATGTAAATGAATGAGACTGTGGTGCTAGGTATCCTAGACCAATGTAGAATTTGGTACAAGTACATGTCATCTCTCCCCAATAATCATCTAAGCACTTAGATGTAAAGGTGGTAGACATGGAGATCTACACCGAATGAGAAAAAGGTGTTAGACATGGAATTCTAACACCAATTGTATAAATAAATGTATTAGGTTTTTAGGTTCTAGACCTGGAATTATAAACCGATAGTATATTATATGAATGAATTATGAAATTATTGAGAGAAATGTACCATGCTCGATTTGAATGTGATTAAATAAAGAAATATTCATAATGATTAGAGTTCAGGAATGAATTGATGTTGGTATTGAGGTACGTGATAACATGGTAACCTTGGATATAATTAATTATTAAATAAATAATTAATGGTAATGTTTTGAAACGTATTTTTTTGATGAATATGATTTTATGATTCTTGATCATGCTTTTATTCAAGCCATGAGCCGAAGAAGGTATCACTTTCATGTGTCCCTTTGGAACCTGGATGGGTTTTGGGTTATTTATTCAGTTATTCTATAACCTTTTTATATCTGAACTTCATTTATTAGATTTTTTTGTCTAGATTGATCTAGAAAACTAGTGGTCCTAGCATAATAAGTTGTATATCTCACACCCTATTCAGGCCTCCATTTCACTGGGGTACCTGAGTAGACATTCTTGTTTGTAGGACTGTGGGTGTATCATTTAATTGGGAGTTAGGATAATAGGACCAAGCAAGAGTTTAGGATGCTCGTGGAGATTTCACTTGGGGATTGAGTCCTTCATTTTATGTATTTTAATGTAAATCATGATGTTTTGTTTACAATTTTTTGATATGTAACACCATGACATGAATTCATTTTATAAATTGGCATTGGACATTTTTATTGTCTAGTTGAATATTGTTTTAAATGCTTCTACTATTTTCTAAATTTATTATCTATTTTAGCTATTCACTCTTCATATGAGGGTCTAGTATCCCCATTGACTATTCATAGAATATGACAACCTTGCTTTTTATTACAACTTAAACATGATTCGTTACATAAAACTTCACTTGATAGAACAAAGAAGATCGATAGGTTTAGTGTCTTGGGGGCTTAGGATCATTACATAAAAACATAAAACATGAAATACAACATCATTATTGAAAACTTCCTTTACATGACCACTACATTCCTTCGTACTTAGCATTGCATGGGGTAACCCGAGGACATGCATAAGAAAAGGGTAATCTATAAAGCCTAGTAAGGGAGTAGACATGGAATAACATTAGGAGTACAATACATGTTAGACAAAAGGCACGTCAATAGAGCATAAAAGAAACATTAACATAAAGTCATGATAAATCATGATAATCATAACATGGAGATGTGGCAACAACACTTATCATTGAATTAGCATGAGACAAGGCTCATTGCACATAGAGCATGAGTAAACCCTCATTGCACATGAAGCACGAGTAAACCCTCGGTGCACTTGAATTAGCATGATTCAACACTCATTGCACATGATGTATCATAATACTATACTTTACCCAATGCATTGGAGCTCTATAAGGGCGCACCCTTCTTAAACATTTCATTTCATGTATAAGTGTGCCACATGGATCATAAAACATGGATTCAGAAAACATAATCATTTATTCCACGATAAATAAATGTGGAATTCATATATGAAACTTTATAATCAATAAGTATATGTGCATAAAGTTGAATACCCTTGATGGAGAAATTGGCATGGTATTCACTACACAATGATATTGGCTTAGAAAATCGGTGCGATTTCGGCAGCGTAACGGCGTGACGTAAGAATTCATAAAAAAGGTTGATGAGATAGAAAGGGGTTCCTCATCATAGTTACATGTAATGGACAGTAAGGAGGTCATATAGATACATGTCCCAACAATTGTAATGGAATTTAGATTCATGATACAAAATTATTGCTTGAATGTAAAAGAAGAGAGAGGAGTTCCTTTCGGAATTTCGGCATAGTAACGCATGTACATGGGAGGCATTTAATGAGATAGAAAGGTGTCTACCATCATTAAAACAATAAGAGTGAAGTATGGGGGAGGTTTGAAACCATACCCCGGCATTCATAATTGAAATTAAAAGGAAAAACAACTTAAAGAAAATTGGACTAAAATGAGAAAGGAAGAAAAAACCCTTACATGTAAGTGTGCTTCCAAAGGCTAGAGAGAGGCTTGTGAGAGGCTTATTGGGAGCTTGGAGACCTTTGGAGGATTCTGGAGAGAGTAGGGCAGAGTTTGGACGATCTCCAAGGGATTTTAGTGAGGAGCAAGTGGGTGCTTGGGTGGGTTTATATAGGAAAGGTGAAGGAATTCTTTATTATTTAGGTTTGGGTTCCCTTACATTAAATTAATCCAAACCAAAAACCATCCCATGGTTTTTTCCCATGGGTTTTGGAAAAGGGAATAGGAAAACAATATTTTATAAGTCCCAAGTCTGTACTTCTTAAAATATTAGGGTTGCTTATGTGGAGGTGAGTCACACTCCCATGGAAATAAATTTAAAAAGGCAAAATGTTGAATATGTCTTGAGGGGTCTATTAATGATTTGAAAAGTAAGTCAAAGAAACCCAAAATCACATTATTTTAATGATAAAACATATATTGGCCGAACATAAGGATTATTGAATTTTATTAAATCACCATTATGTCATTATGATGTCATAAAACACATTATATATTTAAACGGTATTTAATTTTTACCCAAATTTTTGACTGCCTCATAAAATTATGAAAAATTCACCGTTGGATAATTTCAATGTCCTGATTCCCGAAATAACATTTATTTTATCTAAATAATTTTCTAAATATGTTAGTTTTCACTTTTAAAATAAAAACCGACATTTTTCCAAAATTCACGGGTTTTGACAAAAATGGATTTCAAACCTTAATAAATATTTTAATTGCACTCATAAAATTATAAGCTCATTTATATTTAATAAAAATTAATTTAATTATAATAATATTATTTTATTAAAATATTATTTAATTCAAAAATCCTTTAATTTAATAAAATATATTTCTTAATTAAATAATAACTAAAAACACCATTTGTACTTTAAAAACTCTTTTTAAATGTATCAAAAATGACTGGAAATTATATTCATTATTATATACAAAAATAATGTACATGAACATAGTAATACTTATTTGTTACATGACCCCTTAAAATAGCCGCATAAGACCTAAGGGTAAGGTGTGCGATGGTGACAGACTCTTTGGGTGGCTCAGATAACATCGCTCGAGTGGTAATCTCTATCAACTTTCACTTTTCCCGTAGATGGTCCCGTTCGAGCTTGACATGGTGAAGCTCATCTTGGGATTGGTCAAGGGAGAATCCCAAGGATTCCACCTCTTTTCCGAGCTTCGACAAATGGGCTTCATATGTGGAAATTCTACTAGATGAGGCCATCACTTCTTTTGTCTGAGTAAATTGGATTTGTTAAGGTCCTATATTTATACTAATCATGTGATCACTGTTCAACGACTATATTAAAAATGGTAAAAATTCGTAACATAAAACCAAAGAATTTGACATCTTATAAAAACGTTTTTCATAAAGAGACATTTAACTAGATCAAGACGGATTTTCCATTAATGAAACTTTGGGTCGTTACAATATTCCCCCTTAAGAAATTTTGCCCTCGAAATTTTTCCTTTTCAACACTAAAACAGATGTGGGTAACTCAGCTTCATATTTTCCTCCAATTCCCAAGTTGCTTCTTCAAACATGTGGTTTCTCCACAAAACCGTGAAGAGGGGCATTGTCTTATTTCATAGAATGTTTTCTCTATGATCTAAGATCTTCACTGGTTTCTCCTCATAAGAAAGATAATCTTACAATTGTACCACCTCAGAAAAGAGTACATGTGAAGGGTCCGACATGTACTTCCTTAAGAGGGATACATGAAAGACATCATGTACTTTGGCCATAGTAGGTGGAAGTGCTAGTTGATAGGCCACATCCCTGACACGATCAAGAATCTCGAAGGGGCCGATGTACCTTGGACTTAAATTCCATTTCTTTCCAAACCTCATGACCTTCTTCCACGGAGATATGCGTAGAAAAACCATGTCTCCAACTTTAAACTCAAGGTCTCATCGACGATTATCTGCATAACTCTTCTGTAAACTCTGGGATGACTTGATATGCTGCTCAATGGTTTTCACCTTCTCCACCATTTCATCAACCATTTCTGGTCCAAGAAGCTTACGTTCACCGACCTCATCCCAACATGTCGGTGTTCTGCACCTTTCCCATACAGGGCTTCATATGGTGCCATTTGGATGCTCGAGTGGAAAATTTTATTATAAGAGAACTCAACAAGAGGAAGATGTTGATCCCATCCTCCTTTAAAGTCCATTGAGAAATCTCTCAACACATCCTCAAGTGTTTGGATAGTCCGCTCGGATTGGCCATCAGTTTGAGGATTATTGGCCATACTGAATTTCAGTTCAGTATTCAGAGCATGTTGAAGACTCTTCCAAAACATAGTGGTGAATCTTGGATCTCGGTCAGACACAATAGATAGTGGTACTCCATGAAACCTTACCACTTCCCTGATATATATCTGTGCCAGTTGATCCAATGAGAAATCCTCCCGAATAGAAATGAAGTGTGCAGTCTTTGTAAGACGATCCACAACAACCCAGATTGCATTGTTTCCTTTGGATGTCCTTGGAAGTCCGGTGACAATGTCCACAGTGATGTTCTCCCATTTCCATTCTGGTATGGGAAATGGTTGCATCATCCCCTTAGACTTCTGCCTCTCTGCCTTCACTTGCTGACACACCAGGAACTTTGATGTATTTTTAGCGATCTTCTTCTTCATATTATCCCACCCAAAGTTTTCTCGGAGATATCGATACATATTTGTGCTCCCTGGGTGAATAGGGAAATTTGAACTATGTGCATCATCCAAAAGTTCCTTCTTCAGCTCCAGAATTTATGGATCACATAGTCTTTTCCCAAACCACACAATTCCTTCTTCATTAACATTAAACTATGAGGATTTCCCCTTTTTGATAGCTTCCACTTTTTCCTGAATTCTCAGATCATCCTTTTGAGCATCCTTTAACCTTTCCAAAAGAGATGTTTGAGCAATCATTTGTGAAAGGACTGATGATGTTCCCTTCTCTATGATTCCCATGTCCATCTTCATCAAGTCTAATAATATTGGATCCTTCTCAATTCTCATCATTGATAGAATCACTGAATCCTTTCTACATAGGGCATATGCTACCTTGTTCACTTTCACAGGGTGGTAATGTATTGAACAGTCATAATCCTTGATGAGATCTATCCATCTTCTCTGGCGCATATTAATCTTTTTCTACGTGAATATATATTTAAGACTCTTGTGGTCAGTATATATCTCACATTTCTCTCCATAGAGATAATGCCGCCAGATTTTCAAGGCAAAGATCACAGCCGCCAACTCCAGATCATGCGTTGGATAGTTTCGCTCCTGGATTTTCAACCGCCTTGAGGCATAGGATATCACTTTATCATTCTGCATCAGCACACAGCCTAATACCTTCTTTGAAGCATCATTGAATACCACAAAAAGTTCCACACTTGTGGTTAATGTGAGCACGGGCATAGTGATAAACCTCCTTTTCTACTCCTTGAAGCTTTCTTCGCATTCATCACTGCAAGAAAACATTACTCACTTTCGAGTTATCTTGGTAAGAGGGTTGGAAAATCATGAGAAATTTCTCACAAATTGTCGATAATATCCATCCAACCCCAAGAAGTTACGAATATCCATTACCGATGTTGGCCTCAGCCATCCCTCAATTACATCTATTTTGGAGGGGTCCACAGATATCCCATTGCTTGTGATGATATAGCCCAAGAATGAGACCTCCTTCAACCAGAACTCACACTTGCTGCACTTTTCATAGATATTCTACTTGCGAAAAGTCTCTAGTACAATTTTTAAATGCTCCTCATCATCCTCCTTGGTTTTGGAGTATATTAGAATATCATCTATAAAGACTACCAAAAATTTATCAAGGTAATATCTAAAGACTATATTCATCAAGTCCATGAATATTGCTGGAGCATTGTTGAGTCCGAAAGGCATTACTATGAATTCATAGTGCCCGTACCTTGTACGAAAAGAATCCTTGGGGACATCTTCCTTCTTCACCCTTACTTGATAATATCCCGACCGCAGGTCCACCTTGGAGAAGTATTGTGCTCCACGCAGCTGATCAAACAAGTCATCAATTCTTGGGAGAGGATACTTGTTCTTTATCTTGATTTTGTTATGTTCATGACAATCGATGCAAAGCCGCATTGACCCATCCGTCTTCTTGACGAAGAGGACTGGTGCACCCCATGGTGACGCACTTGGGCGTATAAAACCTTTATCCAGATTATCCTGTAGTTGTTTCTTCATCTCTTCAAGATCAACAATAACCAATCTATATGGAGTCTTGGATATCGGTAGCTCCCCAGGTATAAGTTCAATTGAGAACTCAACATCTCTTCTTGGAGGAAGACCAGGAAGTTCCTCGGGAAACACTTCAACGAATTCCCTCACAATAGGCATTTCTTCAAGGATAGTTTCTTCCTTGGACTCAATCATCTGAGCCAGATATGCATGCTCATAAGGCAGTAATATCCATGCTTGAGATGATGGAGATAAAAGAGATTCATCTTCCTCCGGACACTTGTAAAGAATCGGGGGTCGATTCTCCATATGGAGTGTGATTTCGCTCTCCCGACAATTTATATTGGCTCTATATAAAGAAAGCCAATCCATGCCAAGAATTGCATCAAATTCTACCAGAGGGAGTATGATGAGGTTCGCTGGAAAATTCAATCCACAAATTATAACAGGGGAGGGCTTATATTCATGGGATGCAATGATTGTCCCATTTTCCGTACTCACCGACATCTTTACTTCAATGATTTGTGGTGGTGATGGGATTGTTCTACTAAACTTTTGAGATATAAAAGAATGTGTAGAAACTGAATCAAAAATTAAGTTCGCTATTCTTGAATGAATAACTAGCGTACCTGTCACCACTTCGTTGTCGGGGTTCACTTTTGAAGAAGTGATGGAAAAAGCTCTTCCAATCTATCTTAGAGGTTGTTGGTTGCCTCCGATAACCCTTGGATTAGGGCACTGATTTGCAAAATGACCCGATTCTGTGCATTTTTAGCATTGAAAAACACGCTGAGGTTCGAACGGAGCGTTCCCCTCCTCTTTCGTAGTTGCGGGTCCTTCTTGCCGACATTTAAGAGCTAGGTGACCTTCTCATCCACACCTGAAGCATTTTCTCGTCCCCTTAAGGAAATTTCCAGGGTGCTTCTTTCCGCACTTTTGGCAAGTGGGATGCTGGATCTTCTTAGCACCGTTGGATTTATCCATCGGACCACCAGAATTGAAGTCCACCTTACACTTCTTGTCCCCATGATACCCCTGTGATTCCCCGATCTCCATTTCGACCTTGAGGGAACATCAGACAATTTACTCGTAGCTGTCGAAGTCATGGATTGCTAATGATTTCCACAAGCTAGGCTTCAGCCCACCAAAGAAGCAGTCAACCTTACATTCGGAGGGTAAAGACAAAGCCGAAAGCGTATCGTGCAATCCTTGTGACGTTTTCCTCGTACGCTCCAACAGATTCTTCATCTTTTCTTCTTGAGGGAAAGGAAGTCCCATTCCATCTTAAGCCAGAGGGTGCGCGGAAAATATTTATCAAAACACATCTTCCGGAAACCCTTCCATTCCAACGCCTTGATCTCCTCCTCAGGCTTCATATTTTTGATCAACTTCCACCATTGATCAGCTTCACCCTTTATATAATAAGCCACCAGGAGAACCGTCTCTTTTTTAGAACATTGAAGGATGGAGAATATCTTTTCAATGGAGTTGATCCATTGTTTAGTGATCGTGGGATCAGATGATCCACTAAACGTATGAGGCCTTTGTCTCATGAAGCTCTCGATAGCGACTTGTTCTTTCTTGGGGCGGGGGGGGGGGGGTTGAATGTTCCTATTGACCCGTGTTTCTATTCAATGCTTGAGTTAGCTGAGAGAGAAGCATGAAAAAGTTCGCGATTCCCGCTCCCATTGGATTGGGCATCTCATTAGTACAGTCATCACACTGATCGTCAAATCGATTGTTAGCCCGAGTCCTCCAATTACCGGTCATTGGCTGGATTAAAAGGAATGTTAGGGGTAAAAAATAAAGAGTAATCCAAAGACAAAAGTTGATGACTTATAAATAAACTTTCATTCATTAACTCATGAGTCTATAGGATTAAATCTAGGCTTTTCATGATCTACTTTCTATCATATATTCTTAGGGGTATTTTTTTTAATTCGCTTAATAAGGGATCATACTAAGCTTGTTAATTTATCAAAACATATACCCCGGGAGTGTCGTAACCAAGATTGCAGCATGGCCTGTTGTCGTGCACCAGTTCCCATTCGAGTCTAGCTCAAAGCGGTGTTTTCGGGTTTTACCCCAAGGATACATCTGTGCCAGAGCCACCTCTACCTGCTTGTATCCAGACAAGGATGTATTTGTCTGATAAACCACTTACTCAGTACTTACCAAAACATAGGGATGTTTTTATTATTTTTATTCTTGTCTATAAGGCTTTACTAGGGTTTCCTAATCCCAAAAATAACTAAACCTATCCTCTGATACCAACTATGACAACCCTGCTTTTTATTACAACTTAAACATGATTCATTACATAAAACTTCACTTGATACAACAAAGAAGATCGAGAGGATTAGTGTCTTTGGGGCTTAGGATCATTACATAAAAACATAAAACATGAAATACAACATCTTTATTGAAATCTTCTTTTACATGACCACTACATTCCCTCGTACTTAGCATTGCATGAGGTAACTTGAGGACATGAATAAGAAAAGGGTGAGATATAAAGCCCAGTAAGGGAGTACACGTGGAATAACATGAGGATTACAATACATGTTAGAAAATAGTCACATCAATAGATCATAAAATAAACATGAACATAAAGGCATGATAAAGCATGATAATCATAACATGGAGATGTGGCAACAACACTTATCATGGAATTAGCATGAGCCAAGGCTCATTGCACATGCAGCATGAGTAAACCCTCATTGCACATGAAGCACGAGTAAACCCTCGTTGCACATGAATTTTCATGAGTCAACAATCATTTCAAATGACATATCATGATACTATACTTTACCCAATTCATTGGAGCTCTATAAGGGCACACCCTTCATAAACATTTCATTTCATGCATAAGTGTGCCACATGGATCATAAAACATGGATTCATAAAACATAATCATTTATTCAACGATAAAGAAATGTGGAATTTATACATGAAATTTTATAATCAATAATTAAATGTGCATAAAGGTGAATAAACATGATGGAGATATGGGCATGGTATTCACTACACAATGACATTGGCTTAGAAAATCGGTGCGATTTCGGCAGCATAACGGCGTGCCGTAAGAATTCATAAAAAAGGTTGATGAGAGAGAAATGGGATCCTCATCATATTTACATGTAATGGACATTAAGGAGTTCATATAGATACATTTCCCAACAATTTTAAAGGAATTTAGATTCATGATACAAAATTATTGATTGAATGTAAAAGAAGAGAGAGGAGTTCCTTTCGGAATTTCGACATAGTAACAGGTGTACATGGGAGGAATTTAATGAGAGTGAAAGGGGTCTCCAATCATTAAAACAATAAGAGGGGAGTATGGGGTAGGTGTGAAACCATACCTTGACATTCATAATTGAAATGAAAAGGCAAAACAACATAAAGAAAATTGGACAAAAATGAGAAAGGAAGAAAAAACCCTTACTTGGAAGTGTGCTTCTAAAGGCTAGAGAGAGGCTTGTGAGAGGCTTCTTGGGAGATTAGGTCACTTTGGGAGGATTCTAGAGAGAGCAGGACAGAGGTTGGACGAACTCCAAGGGATTTTAGTATGGAGGAAGTGGGAGCTTGGGTGGGTTTATATAGGAAAGCTGAGGGAATTATTTATTACTTAGGTTTCAGTCCCCTTACATTAAATTAATCCAAACCAAAAACCATCCCATGGGTTTTGCACAAAGTTTTTGGAAAAGGGAAGAAGAAATTTTTTTATAAGGCCCAAGTCCGAACTTCTTAAAATATTAGGGTTGCTTATGTGGACGTGAGTCACACTCCCATGGAAATTAATTTAAAAAGGCAAAGGGTTGAATATGTCTTGAGGGGCCCATTAATGCTTTGAAAAGTAAGTCAAACAAACCCAAAATCACATTATTTTAATGATAAAACATATATTGGCCGAAAATAAGGATTATGGTATTTTATTACATCACCATTGGGTCATAATGATGTCATAAAACAAATTATATATTTAAACGGTATTTAATTTTTACCCAAAAATTTGATTGTCTCAGAAAATTATGAAAAATTCACCGTTGGATAATTTCGACATTTTGATTCCAGAAATAACATTTATTTTATCTAAATAATTTTATAAATATGTTAGTTTTCAATTTTAAAATAAAAACCGATATTTATCGAAAATTCACGTGTTTTGACAGAAATGGATTTCAAACCTTAATAAAAATTTTAATTGCATTCATAAAATTATAAGCTCATTTATATTTAATAAAAATTAATTTAATAATAATAATATTATTTTATTAAAATATTATTTAATTCAAAAATCCCTTAATTTAATAAAATATATTTATTAATTAAATAATAACTAAAAACACCATTTGTACTTTAAAAACTATTTAAAATGTATCAAAAATGACTAGAAATTATATTCATTATTATATACAAAAATAATGTACATGAACATAGTAATACTTATTTGTTACATAACCCCTTAAAACATCCGCATAAGACCTAAGGGTAAGGTGTGCGATGGTGACCGACTCTTGGGGTGGCTAGGATAACATCGCTCGAGTGGCAATCTCTATCAACTTCCACTTTTCCCGTAGACGGTCCCGTTCGAGCTTAACATGGTGGATCTTAGCTTGGGCTTGGTCAAGGGAGAAGCCCAGGGATGCCACCTCTTTTCTGAGATCCAACAAATGGGCTTCGTATAGGGCAATTCTACAGGATGAGGCCATCAATTCTTTTGTCTGAGTAAATTGGATTTGTTAAGGTACAATATTTATACTAATCATGTGATCACTGTTCAACGACTATATTAACAACGGTCAAAATTCTTAACATAAAACCAAAGAAGTTGACATCTTATAAAAACATTTTTCATAAAGATACATTAAACTGGATCAAGAGGGATTTTCCATTAATGAAACTTTGGGTCGTTACATAGAACCTCACTGCTTGTTGGAAACCTCTAGTGTATGGGGAGATGTGCTTGAGGTCATGCGGTGACTGGTCTGGCTACCGATTTGAGGGTAAGAAGGGTCGAGACATTACACCAATGATGAAAATTCCTTCTTTAAAGAATTTTAATTTGAGGAGAGAATGTGAATGATATTTAAATACCTAAATGTTAATGATATTTGTAAGAGAACCCACATGAATTCACCTCATCAAAAACACTTGACTCATGATCCCCATCATCGAGATCTCAAAACCACCAGTGTACTCCACTTCTAATTCCAAACATGTTTCCCATCTATGAAATTCATAGTTGTTAAATCACTTCCAGTATCATGTGAACCAACCCCAAAATATTGATGTGTTTCCTATCTACGATCTCTTAAACCATTAAATACCGTCCACAATAGTAGAT
The DNA here is from genome assembly GCA_963277665.1 of Viscum album. Lineage (NCBI taxonomy): Eukaryota > Viridiplantae > Streptophyta > Magnoliopsida > Santalales > Viscaceae > Viscum > Viscum album. The sequence goes on from OY728148.1 coordinate 1,457,675,265, forward strand.
AATATTATTTTATCAATGCTAGAATTATCTTTTACCATTACTAAAAAATACTGAAGTGATGAGATCCCATATATGGAATATAGATTTTCTCATACTAAACAAGTACTGAAAAATGACTTCTTTATCAGTGATAAAAAATCACTAATAAAGTATAACATTATCAGTACTAATGTATGTTCGTACAAAATCCCTTCCTAACATTGGAATAATGGTTGATGTTATATTTTCATCAATTATTAGGGGTAGATAATAAACAAAAAAACATTTTAAATTGAATTAAAAATATTTAATTAAACCTAAAAAAATTTAAATTTACATTTCAACATCATTCCTATAATAATATTATATAAAGTATATTCAATGAAATATAATTACATTGACATAAAATTTATTTATATAATAATAATAAAAACCAATATACTAAGACCCCTTAGATAATACCTTCTATAATTATCAACCCAACCTCACATAAAATAAGTGAGTGTCAAAAATAAAAATAGTGTTTATTTTAGTAATATTATATAAAAAATACAATTGACATGTTATAAAAGATATTATAAATTTTAATTTTAGTATGTGAGGTTACTTATTATGAGTCACAAATAAAAAAAATAGATTTTATAAATTATTATGATAACTAGAGTTTTTTTTCTTTGTTTTGAGTACATGACATGCATTTTATACTAAAATATAAATTTTAAATGAAAAATTAACATTCAGTCATACTATTGACACCATTTTTTAGTTTTTAGTATAGTAATTTTCTACACATTAGAAATTAATTATTTATCTCTGTCCTAATATATAATTTAAAACTGATAGTGTTTGCTCATTTTTGAGTTGATGACACACATATTGAACTAAAAATTCATTTGAAATGAAAAAATATTTGATCATTCCATCCACTATAATTCTCTAACCCCATTTTACCAATGTCGGTTTATTTTTTTATTAAATTGTCATGAACACAAGAAATCATGTCTCGATGTAATGATCAATTTATTATCCTTTGAAAAATTAGATACAAACATAAGTTTTATATTACATATTAAAATTAAAAAAACATAGTACCTCCTTTAAATACATTAATATCCCTTAGATTACCCCTAAATATAATTCATAATATTCTTCTTCAAATCATGGGGAAAAACGAAATATATGAAAGGGGAGAGCTCATATGCTCAGTAAGGATAAAAAATATAGCGGAAGATATCATAAATTAGCATAAACGTATAAGGAAATGTATGAAACATAAACACTATCTTTTTAAACATAATATTCAGAATAATATGGATTGAATAAATCATATAATTCAATTTAAACATTCACATGGAAATTCAACTAGTCGAATAATGACATACAATACCAATAGATAATCTATTAATGAGGGAATTCATAATGTCATACACCATAATTCTAACATCAAATCTTTGTGCTAGGACCATATATAACCATATATTTAATGGATTATTCCAAGAAATTAGTTTGTCCCATTAGGCCTACCAATTCATCGAGGGGCTATAGCAGGCCCCACCCATCACTTATTAAGCCCAAAGTATCCCTCCTTAAAAGGGGTAAAATATAACTTAATCATTTATATTAAAACTAGATTACAAAATAGTAATAATTTTACCATAATAAATGTATGGTATAAAAATATCACATCCATATCCAAATATATCGTAAAAACTTAAATACAATATAAAATATTGTATCATAAAAAATGAACGTCAATTAAGCATAAAATCCAATAAAGGATGTTGAAATAGATGAAAATAATCTGTTTAAATTATTAAAAATTGTTGAGAGAAAAGGATACCTGGTAAAAAAATGGTAATGTGTCATAATGGAAGAAAATATCCACTCACACCAAATATGTTAAAGTACATTCTTTCCTTAATTTGTCAAAAAGGATATAAATTACCTCATTAGAAAAATGACAGAAAGACTCCTTTAAAAATGTCTTACAAAAAGTAAAACATGAATAAAAACGACATTAAACAATAATGATAATATTTTGAAATATTTTTTATGTAACATGGACATAGATGATAAAGATTTATCATTAGATACTAACGTATAAACAATCTCAGATAATAACAAGATTGTAAAATTGAACCTTAACATGTACATTCTATTAGTCGAGGGTGAGTTAACCTTATATATAATGGTTAAATCATGTTATTAAAATTTTCCAGGACCATATCCATATTTATGATATCATATATTATCCTATTATATGATTTTTCTAATAGTATTTCAATATTACTAATATTTCATGTATTAACTACTTCGTTTTCTAATTCCTGTTTTGTCATGTAAGTCATGCTTTTTATGAATATGATTTATTTTATTCATATATATAGTGATATAAGGATCATAATTATTATTTTTAATTATCATATAAATTTCATAATCATTTCTGAATGGTTGACATAGAGAATGAATCTCCCCGTATATTGGAGACGGTAGACATCATGTACACATGAGTGAGGATATCATTCCCACGATGGTTAAATAGTAATGAATTGGATGGTATATTAATTTTACAGAATCATTATCATGTTATATAAATTATTTATATCCATTATACTCACAATTATATCCATCCAAATAAAGTTCCATTGGATGGAAATTACACCACAACGTGTAGAAGATAAGCCGTATGTATGCACACATGGTGATATAATTATTCGTATGATAGATAAAATTAGGAATATGCTTTTAATATTATTATAAAAACATATAATTATATGGATTACTTTGTGTGTATTATTTTCTTTAAAAAATAACATTGAAATAATAAGTATATGAAGTTTATAAATTTGAACGAGTTGATAAAAAAATTACCTTGTTTTCAGGTATCTCATTTTTATTTTCCCAAAAGGACTCCTTAATATGGATTTACACCCAATGTATGGAATCTATGATGTAGGGAGGGAATATGGGAAAAGAAATTAGTATGATTTTAATGATGAAAATCGATTTATAGGTGTTGATTAAATAGAAGGAGAAGCGCATTTTTATAAGGGTGGTGAGGAGAACTTTTGGAAGGTCTTATAATATTAATTTAATGTAAATTTATTTTCAGTTTCAAGTATCTCCAATGATATCTATTTCAAGGATAATATTTTTATGGGTGTTAATAATATCATAAAATTATTTTTAGACATGTTTTGGTAAAAAAAATTGACATTATCATTGGATTTATCCCTTAGTTAAACAGTTTGACTATTGTCGTGTATTATTTAATATTTTCACTATAGGGTTAATATAGTTACAATAAAATTTCCAAAGAACCCCAATTGGATTATTTATGATATATATAACACTATAATAGCTACTTATATGAACCTAATATTTTTAAAAAAATTATTACGTTTAATAAAATATTATTTATTTTCAAGTATCATTTATGTCAATTATGATAGTATTCAATATATAAATTTTTAAAATTATGAAACCAAGATGATAACTTCGAAAAAATGCTAAAAATGTGATAATAAAATGTATATGTTATTTATAAAATTGTATTATTTCATTAATTAAATAATAGTATATTTATTCTAATATTTTTAAAATCATTTAATTGATATTTCTATTATTATAATAATTTTCTCATCCCGATTATTTCATGATTAATGTTAATTATTTAATCTCTAAAAAATATAAATAAATTTATATAATGTAGTTATTTATTATATCTATCTAGAGACTATTAATAATCAATTTTATCTACTATAGATATCTATATTAAAATTATTAATCTTATAAGAATTGGGGGTGTGACATTTTTTACCATTTATCTATTATAATAATATTCATGTCATATTCATGAAATATAGTCCATTAAATTATTCAATTCCTCAAAATATGTGATAAGGTTTCATAATGGCAGAAAATAGCCACTCACCCCATATAAGTTAAAAACATTATATCCTTAATTTTTCAAAAAGTTTATAAAGTACCTCATTTGGAAAATGACAGAAACATTCTTTTCAAAATGTATTATAAAAAATAAAACATGGATAAAAATAAATTTAAAATATAGTAATAAAATTTTGAAATATATTTAATGAAACATGGACATGGATGAAAAATATTTCCCACTATATACTAACATATAATCAATCTTAGATAATAATGAGATTGTAAAATTAACCCTTACCTTCTACTTTCCATTAGTCGTGGGTGAGTTAACCTCATGTATAATGGTTAAATCATTTTATTAAATAATACCAGGACCGTATCTATATTTATTATATCATATATGATCTTATTATATAATTATTTTAATATTATTTCAATATTCACATTATTTTAGGTATTAACTACTTCATTTCCCGATTCTTGTTTTGTCATGTAAGTCATGTTTTTTTAAGCATAGGATTTATTTTATTTATATTCAGAGTGATATAAGGTAAATAATTATTATTTTTACTCATCATATAAATTTTATAATCATTCTTGAATGGTTAACATGGATAATAAATCTCATCGTGTCTTGGATATGGTAGACAGTATGTACACATGAGCGACGATATCATTCCCATAATGGTTAAATAATAACGAATTAAATGGTATATTAATTATAAAAAATATTTATCATATTATATTAATTATATATATATCCATTATACTCATCATTATATCCATCTAAATAAAGTACATTGAATGAAAAGTTACACCACATCGTGGAGATGATAAGCAGTACGCACGCACGCATGGTGATACTGTTATTCACATGATCGATAAAATGAGGAATATGGTTTTACAATTATTATAATAACATATAATTATATTTATTATACTAGGTTTATTACTTTGGTATGGAAAAAACATAGAAATATGAAGTGTGGGATGAAGTGAAATTAGAAAGAGTTGATAAAAAATTACCTTATTTTCGGGTATCTCATTTTTATTTTCACAAAAGGACTCCTTAATATGGATTTATACCCAGTGTATGGAATATATGATGTAGTGAGGGAATATATGAGAGAAATTGGTATGGTTTGGGTGGGAAAAATTTCTTTATAGGTGTAAATTAAATAGAAGTAGAAGTTCCCTTTTATAAGAGAGGTGAAGGGAACTTTTTCAAGATCTTTAAATAATAATATATTATAAATTTATTTTTAGTTTTAAGTAGATCCAATGTGATTTATTTCATGGATAATATTATTATGGGTATAAATAATATCATAAAATTGATTTTAGACAAGTTTAGTTCACAAATTTAACCTCATCTCTATATTTTAACCCTTAGTCAAATAATTTTACTCTAGCCTTGTCTTCTTCAATATTTAAAGTATATGGTTAATATTGTTACAATAAAATTTCAAAAGAAAACAAATTGTGTCATTTATGATATATGTAAAATTATAATAGTTACATTGGTGAACCATAAATTTTTAAAAAATTTATTATATTTAATAAAATATTATTTATTTTAAAGTATTATTTATGTCAATTTTGATTCTATTCAATATTTTTATTTATATAAATATAAAACCAACATGATAACATTAACCCAATAAAATAAATTTGAAAATAAAATGTATATGTAATTTATAAAATTCTATTATTTCATTAATTAAGAAAAATTATATTTATTTTAATATTTTTAATAAAATTTTATTGATATTTCTATAAATAAAATAATTTCTTCATCAGAATTATTTCATCATTAATGGTAATTATTAAATATCTAAAAAATATAAATAGATTTCAATAATATAGGTATTTATTTTATCTGTCTAGATACTATTTATAATCAATTTTATCTTATTTATATATCTATATTAAAATTTTTATTCTTATAAGAAATGAGAGTGTGATATTTTGTCCGATTTGTCTATTATAATAGTATTCATGTAATATTCATTAAAAATGGTCCATTAAATTATTAAATTTATAAAAATAGGTGATAGGGGTCTAATTTAGTCATCCAATATGATTTTGACAGGTGATAGGGTAATTTAATAATATTAATTTTCCATTTAGTTACCTTATTTATCCGTAACCACTGTAATAAAAGAATAAAAAATGTTAGGATTGATAATATTCAAATAAAATTATAGTAACCCACTATACTAATTTTTACCCAAATATTCTAAATATTTAATAAATTTTTTAAAATTTAAAAAATAAAATTTTTATTAATTATTTTAAGATTAATTCCCGTATAAAAAATGAGAAAAAATATTTTTTCAAAAGTAATAAACATCAAAATATTGGCATGTGTTAATATCTAATTTTAAAATGAAAATAATCACAATGAATAAATTAAATTAAATTATAAAAAATAATATAATTACACTCTAAAACTAATTAAAATAATAATATAAAAATATAAATTAATTATATCAAAAAGCAGTTTTGAATTCTAATGCAGCATTTCCACTATTCATTTAAATATAAATGTTATTAAAAAAACACAAAAGAATTTTCAAACTAAATTTTTATATCCTGGTTATAAATAATAAAATTATTTTGTAAAATTTAATATATAATTTTCAAATATTTAGAATTTAAAAAATTTCTATTATAAAAGGTTGCACAATTATATTTTTCAAAATATACTTCTTTAATTCAAACAAATGAATTTGTTCCTATATCATGTGTATGAAACACATGAGATGAAAATTAAAATTATTTGGAATACATGAAATTTAATATGTGATTAATACTATTCATAACCTCTTTTTAAATGGCTACTCGTGATGTGCTTGAACTCAGTGTTGTATAGAGCGCAACCTATTGAATTATTTAAAAAAAGAAAACCATGAATACTTGGGGTGTTATAATCTTCCCTAATTAAAATAATTTAATCCTATAAATTAATAGAATATAAATTCATAAAATTATTTGAGTGGTTTATCATTATAATTTCTTCAAGTTCCCATATCACCTCTTCAAATTTATGGTTTCTCTAAAGAACTTTTACCAAACGAGTTTTCTGATTTCTCAACACTTCTTCTCTAGTATCAAGAATCTTTATAGGCTCTTCACAGTAAGATAGATCAGATTTCACTTATATTTCATCATAGGTTAGTACATTCATTGGGTCTGACATGTATTTACCTAAAAATGATACATTTAACAAATCATGAACTTTGGAGAGACTTGGCGGCATTTTCAAATGGAAAGCTACAACTCCAATTCGTTAAAGAATTTAAAAAGGTCAAATGTTCCTGGGACATAATTTACCCCTCTTATCGAATCATATAACACTCTTCCATGGAGATACTTTCAAGAAAATTTGTTCTCCTACTTGAAAATAAAAAACCTTCATTCGATTATCTGCATAGCTCTTTTGCCAAATTTGAGCTATTTCGATATGGGTCAAAATAGTCATTAACTTTTCCATTGTTTCCCCTACAAGTTCTAGGCCTATGATTTTCCATTCACCTATATCATACCAACATGTTGGTGTAATAAATTTCTTTCTATATAACGCTTCATATGGGGTCATCTGAACGCATGGATTAAAGCTATTATTATAGGAATATTATACAAGAGGTAAATACTAATCCCACATAACTTGAATGTCATGAGAGAATGATCTCAACATGTCTTATATATCGTGAATAGTCTAATTTTATTGTCCATTAGTTTGAGGGAGGTATGCAGTGCTCAAACGAAGCTCATTATCTTGGGAATTCAGAATACTTTTCTATAATTGTGACGTAAAATAGGGATCATGAAAAAAATAGATAGGGGTACACCATGAAATATTTAATCTTCATTTATATATATTCCTGCTAAATGTTTAAGTGGTAAATCTTCTATTATAGAAAGAAAATGTGATGATTTGGAAAGAAAATAAAAAATGACACATATCACATCATTTATTCTGGGACAATTTGTTAGCACCATAAAAATGTGGATTTTAATATCATCCCATTTCTAAAAAGTTATAGGAAGAGGTCTCATGACTCCTCTAGGATGTTGTATTCCATCATTCACCCATTGAAAAACAATCTTCATGGCACATAATAAGCAATCTCCCTTTTCATGATGTCCCACAAAAAATTTTCCTCCAAATATATATACCTTATAGTTCCACCAGGGTGTATAGAGAAATTAGATCCAGATAATCATAAAATAATTCTCTTTTTAGCTCAGGTATACCCAGAACAAAAATCCTCTTCCTAAATTTCAAAATACCTTCTTCAAATATGAATTCAATTAGTCTCCCATCATTCACAACTTTAATTTTCTTTTGAAACTCATCATCATTAGAATGAGAAACTTTTATCCTCTCTAGTAAAGATGTGTTGGAAACCATTTGGAAAATTATTGATGTTTCACCATCCATGATAATTCTTATATCCATCAATACAAGATCCATTAGCATATGATCCCTTTAAAATCTCATTTTGTTTAAACCTCTAGGCTTATTTTTACTCAAATAATTGACCACCTTATTTGCCTTACCTGGGTGGTGGTGTATTGTTGAATCATAATCCTTGAGTGTATCAAGCGATCTCCTTTTTCTATTGTTGAGTTCATTGTATGATAAAAAATATTTCAAACTCTTGTGATAAGTATATATATCACTTATTTAAATGTAGAGATAATTTATCCATATATTTATTGAAAATATTACTACTTATAACTCAAGATCATGAGTAGGGTAGTTTTGCTCATGAATTTTTAACTTTCTTGATATAAATGAAATAACCCTAACATTTTTCATAAGAACAACATGATGTACTTTCATTGATGCATCACTATAAATCAGAAACCCATCATTCTAATATGGTAACATTAGAATAAAATCATTGTATAATCTTATGTTAAATTCTTTAAAAAAATTCTGACACTCTTTTATCTGAACAAATTTAACCCCATTATCTATGAGCTTGGGCAATGGGTTTGGAAATCAAGGAAAATTCTGGTCGAAATTTCGATCATAACCTACTAAACGAATAAAACTGTATACCTTGGATATACTTGTCAGTGCATGTCATTATTGGATTTAATTTTTATTTTCAGGATCAGTCTAGCTTCTATCAATTAAGACAGTATGCCTATGAAATGTAATTTCTTGAAGACAAAATTCACACTTGATAAAATATACATATAGTTACTTTTTTATAAGAGTCTTCAGAAGAATCTGCAAGTGGTTCTCATGGTCTTCATATCTTCTAGTGTATAACAAGATATCATCAATAAATACTATGAAAAAATCATCAAGATATTATTTTATCACTATGTTCATTAGATCCATGAAAACATAGGGTGCATTAGTCAATAAAATTGAATTAATGCTAATTCAGAATGACTATACATCGTTCAGAATGATTTCATTAGAATATCTTCCTTTTTACACAAAATTAATGATATATAGAATGATGGTTAATAATCAAAAAAATATTGGGCTCTATGAAGTTTATAAAACAAATCATCAATGTGAGTTAGATGACACATGTTATTTATTGTAATAGTATTGGATTTTCTATAATCAATTCACAACCTCATTGATCTATATTTATTTTTAACATATTTAATAGGGGCTCCACATAGAGAAACACAAGGGTGAATAAATAACTTATTAATCAAATCCTCTAGTTTTTAATTATGCTATAATAACTCCAAAATGGCCATTATATATGGTGTTTTTGATATTATCCTTCCATCAAGGATTAAATATATAGTAAACTCAACTTCCCTCTCTGGAGGATGTCTAGGTAAATCCTCTGGAAATACATCAATATATTCTCATAAAAAATTTACATCCTCAATGTGGATATTTATTTCTTCCTCTGTAGATGCTATTTCCTTTTCCTCACCAATAATATCATTCATTAATGCTATTGGGGGTGGATTTTGATAAGAATAATACGATGGATATTTTTCTCTTAAGATAATCTATTCTACATATTCCTCACAAATCATAACATCCGTATTCTTTCAATAAATTTTTGAATTATATTTTGATAGCGAATACAACCCAATGATTATATAAATTTCGAACATATGTATGATGATAATCTCTGCAAATAATGAACATTTATATTCCATGATTGGAACTTCTGGATACATATTTGTTACAGTGAGGCTTCCCTTAAGGGTCTTGATTTGAAACTCCCTTATTAATGCGAATTATAAATATCTAATTTTTAAAACCAATTGGGAAAATACAAAGGAATGTGAGGATCCATAATGAAAAAAATATTTTGATAAATTTGAAGAAATTATTAAAGTATCTCGCACCACATGATTAAGAATTTCAACCTCAAGAGTTGTGATCACAAAATATTAGACTTACTATATTGTCCCTTTTTAGGTAAACTTTCTTTGACACTTAGGACAATCATTTTTATAATATACTGTCTCTTAAAAATTGTAGCATTGAGGATTTATAACTTCCTTATTCCCCTTGAAATCGTGAGATTGGTGTCATTTTCAACACAATTTCTAAAAAAATTCATCCCCTTTTGGAAATTTCTGAGGTGTTTAATCCCATAATTACTATAGGGTGGAATGTCAGCTTTTCCCTCCCCTGCATAGTTATTTTTTTAAAATTTTCAACCACCCTCTTCTTATCTTTCTTTACATTAGAGTCACAAGGCATAGAAAATTAATTTTCCATCTTGATAAAAAATGGGACTATATTTTCCTATGATGAAAAAATATTATAATACCAATTCCTATTGGAGGAATATTTTTAAAACATAAAAGACTTGATCAATCTTAATTCTTCAGTTACATTTGTAATCTGCATCATGCCTTGTTATCCTTGTGAAGTTACATTCATACTATTCAAAATTATTTTCCTCCGCCTTCTTAAAACATAGTAATTCCTTCTCTGTATCCGATCTTACATCATGAGGAAATTATTTTTCGAGGAAGTGTTTGTAAAAATACCTTTATTAAATATTTTCCACTTATTCATCCTCCTTCATGTTCATAATTAATGACCACAAATGACATGTATCTCTTGATAGATGATAGGTTTTCATAATTTTTTTTTCCTTTTTGTTACTCCCCAAAGAAAGAAATATTTGGTATAAGGAACTAATACACTTTTTTAGAAACATATGGATTTATAGTCCCATTGAATGTTGGGGGTTGTTTCCTCAAGAAGAGGTCTAACATCAATCCTTCATGTTGTGGATCGGGCTACCCCATACGGTTAAGGATATTATTCATAATTAGAGTTAGTTGTCCCAGTATTGTTATAAGATGTTTATCGACATTTGTATCATATGATCCAATATCATTATCATTCATAGGAGGGAAATACCTACATGGATTATGTGTAGTGATATGGTTTCCATTCCTTCCACCAGGTGAAATTTCTAAACAATGGAATACAATGGATTTTGTTAAGAATCATAATACATAATTCCAAACTAGTAAAATATTCAACATAATTTCAAAAACATTATTCATATCTAATCAAAAATTATAAAAGAGGTTTATTTGTTATGGTTTGTAATGTATATTTTAATAATCCTAAGAATATCTCTCGTGAGTGTAAAACTAGGTGCACAATAAGGCCTATTGTCGTGCACCATGTTACCCCGAGTCTAGCCCACATTACTATGTCATATTTTTTACTTTTAGGTATATCTGTGTCAGAACCACATCCAATTGTAGTATCCAGACATGGATTTATTTTCAAGGAATACCCACTTAATCTCTAAATTATCAAAATTATGTAATGTTCTTTTATACTTATGTTCAAAGTCTAACTTAGAGTAACGTTACTTAATCAAGGTTTTTATAAATCTAGTTTATAAGGGTTTATGAATCTTCATATGATACCAACTATAATTACCCAATTTTTTTACTAATGTCGGTGAATTATTTTATTACATTGTCATGATCACAATAAATCATGTCTCCATAGACTGATCAATTAAGTATCCTTGGAAACACTAGATACAAATATAAGTTTTACATTATAGGTTGAAATAAAAGTCAAAATATATTATCCTTTGAATATACTCATACACCTTATATTATTCCTATCGGACAATCCAGATATACTTATTTGAATCCAATGAAAAAATGAAACAAAATAAATTGGTGAGCTCATATTCTCAGTAAGGATAAACATTATAATAAAATCTATCATAAATAAGTATAATCTTTTTAGGAAAGGTATAAAAATGAATCACAAGGATTTTGGACATAATCTTTATCATAATATGTAAGGAATAAATAAAATAATTCATTTTAAACATTCTCATGGACATTTTAATAGTCTAATAAACACATGAAATATCAATAACAAATCATATAATTAGGGAATTTATAATGTTAGACATCCTAGCCAAAACACCATGGACTCGTGTGAAGACCATGCATAACCATACCATCAAGACCTTCTTCCAAGATAATAGATTCTCTCATTAAACCTACTAATGAATCGAGGGTCGATAAAAGGTCCCACACACCACTTACTATGTCCAATTCATTCCTATACTGAAAGTGGTAAGACATAATATAAACATTCGAATTAAAATTGGCATAAAAAATGTTAATACTTTAACTATAAACAATAAATGGTATCAAAATTGAACATCCATAGTCAAATATATCATAATCACTTCAATGAAATAAGGAATATTTTATCATAATAAATAAACCTCAAATAAGTAAAAAAACCCAATAAAGCGTGTTGGAGTAGAGGAAAATAATCTAATTAAATCATTAAAAATATTTTAGAGAAATATACATGTTTTACTTTGAGATCATTTAAAACCTATTTAATTATAAAGGAGAAATTTTATTTTCAAAATAACTTTGTATGTTTTCACGGGATGCTTCAAAATGTTAAGGCTTCATAGTGGAATAAAACAGCTTCTCACACCGTATAATTTAAAAAACATTATATCATTCTTTTGTTGAAATGGTCATAAAGTACCTCATTTGGAAAATGATAGAAATATTCCTTTAAAATTGTTTTATAAAAAGTAAAACATGGGTAATAATGAATTTAATAAGTAGTAATATTAATCTAAAAAGCATTTTTAAGAAACATGGACATGGATGATAAACATGTATGACATGATACTAATGTATAAACAACCTTAGATTATATTGAGATTGATAAATTAACCCCTACCATGTTCTTTCCTATACTATATAGTATAATATCCTCTAGTATGATGGTTAAATAATGTTATTGAATTATACCAACACCATTTCCGTATATATGATATCATATATGATTCTATTATATAAGTTTGTTTGTATTATTTCAATATTACCATTATCTTGTGTGTTAAATCCTTCAGTTTCCCATTACTATTTTGCCGTGAATGTATTGTTTGTTATGAAAAGTATATATTTTATTCACATAAAAAATAATATAAGGTTATTAATTATTAATTTTTGTCATCTTATAAATTTTATAATCATTCTTGAATGCTTAACAAGGATGATTAATCTCACCACATTGTGTGGATTGTAGGTCGTACGTTTGAACAAGCAGCGATATCATTCCCTTGATAGTTAAATAGTAAGGAATTGGAAGATATATTAATTATAAAGAGTCATTATAATTTTATATTAAATATTTATATCCATTATAATCATTATCATATCCATCCAAATAATGTAATCTTGAATAAAAAATCACACCATGACGTGGAAAGTGTGAGCCATATGCACTCACGCATGATGATATTGTTATTCTTTTGACGGATAAAATACGAAATATGGTTGTACCATGATTATAATAACATGTCAATATAGTTATGATACTAGAGTTATTACTTTGATATGGAAAAAACATATAAAGAGGAAGTAGAATAATAAAATTACTTTGAAAGAGGTGATAAAACAATTACCTATTTTTTGGGTATCTTCTTTTGATTTACACAAAAGAAATCATTAAGATGAATTTATGACCAATTTGGGACCTTTATGATATTGTGAGTAAATTTGGGATAGGAAATGGGCATGTTTTTTTCCAAGACAAAAGGCTTTATTGGTGGAAATTAATGAGATGGAGGAGTTCCCTTTTATAAGAGACGTGGGGGCACTTTTGGATGATCATAAAATATTAATTTATTATAAATTTATTTTAGGTTTGAAATAGATCCAAGGTGATTTAATTCTAGTATAGGATGATTATGGGTCTAAATTATATCATCCAATAAATTTTATACTAGTTTAGGTCAAAAAATTAACCTTGTCTTTTGGGTTTAACCCTTATTTAAACAATTTAACTCTTACCGTGGCTTCTTGTATTTTTACACAATAGGGTTAATATAGTGTCTATAAAATCCCAAAATAACACTAATTAGATAATTTATGAAATATTTAACAATAAAATAGTTAGTTTGATGAACCATAGTTTTTATAACTTTTATAACATTTAATAAAATATTATTTATTTTAATTCATCATTAAATTAAATTTTGATAAAAATCAATATTTTCCTTTTCAAAAATACCAAAAAAATGATAAATTCGAAAAAAGACATCCAATATATCAAACAAATTTCTATTTCATCTTTAAAATTCGTGCTTGTCATTAATTAAGTAAAATTATATTTATTTTAATATTTTTATTATCATATAATTAAGATTTCTATTAATAAAATAATCTGGGAATCAATATTATGTCATCATTAATGGTACTTATTTAATATTAAAATATTATCAATAAATTTATATAATGTATTTAATTCTTTTATCTTTCCATATACAATTTATAATCAATTTTATCCTTTTTATTTGATTATGATAAAATTATTATGCTTATAAGAAATGAGAGTGTAACATTTTGTCACATTCATTAATTATATTAATATTAAGGTCATAATCATGTAAAAGGGTCAATTAAATGATTAAATTTGAAAAATAGGTGATAATGGTCAAATTTAGTCTTCCAATAAAAATTTTACAGGTGTTAGGGTAACTTTATAATATTGTCGTTACCTTTAATTACCCGATTTAACCTTAAACATAGTAATAATTATTTTTACTAATGTTACTATTTATAATATCCAAAAATTAAAATTAAAATATTAACATAATTTGGAATCAGTAATTCAAAATATGGAATCCATTTTTTAAAATTTACAACAAAAAGCCTTTAGAATCTAATTTACAATTAAATCCCCTTGACCAAATGAGAAAATGGGTTTTTCAAAATTAAAAACCATCAAAGGACTGACATGTGTTTATATCTAATTTTAATGTAAAAATAATTTAAATGACCTAAATTATATTAACTGATAAAAATATATTATAATTATACCTTAAATCCAATTATAAGTATAATCTAACATAATAAATATATTAGATGAAAAACTAGTTTTGAATTAAAATAATGATTTTTCACTATTTATTAAAATATAAATGTTAAAAGAAAAACACAATTTTTTTACAAACTAAATATTTATGTACAACATATAAATAAAAAGTAAAATGGAACATGTAAAAGTTTCAAATATTGAATTTAGAAAATGTTCTCCATTAAAATGCAGTAAAAATACATTTTCCGAAAAATACATCTTTGATTCGAAAATTTGAATTTGTTCTTATATCATGTATAATAAACACATGATATGAATATTAAAATTATATGGAATATATAAAATTAAAAATTTGGTTAATAATATTAAAAAATTATTTTGAAATGGTTATTCGTGGTACGGTCGAACTCAATATTGCGTGTAGTGCATGCAATTGAATTATTTGAATAGATGCGTACTGTAGAAGTTTTGGGGAGTTACATCCACATAGTGTGTGGATATTTCCTATAAATTTGACATGATTCATACGTCATTGTACAGAATTATCAAAATAATACCGAATCATTTTTTTGGTTTTGAGTATATAATACTTATTTAAGACTAGAATGTCACTTTTATTGTTAAAAAATCCACTTGCAGTCAATCCATCCACACTATGTATCATATTTATTTTTAGTTGATTCCCATGTGTCAAAAATTAATAATGGATTTTCAATAAAGTATAAATACAATTAGATTATATTTAGTAGGTTTTGACTATGTGGCGCATGGTGTGATAAAAAATGATACTTTGATACTAAAAATGTTCTTTGTGTCATATCATCCACAGCGTGTGTTAGAATAATGTATGGTTGATTCATACACATAAAAAATAAATAATAGATGATATTGGTGAAGTATAAAATAAAATAAATTCTGTTTTCTTGGTTTTGAGTAGGTGGTGTGTGTTTTGAACTGAAATTTAACTTTTAAATGAAAACATTAACATTCAGTCATTTCTGAGTCACCACATGTCAGAAAGATGTGTGATTATTTCGTACAACATAAAAATTAATTAACGCTATTATTTTAAGAGTGTAAATATAATAAGAGTTAGTATTCTCAATTTTGAGTATGGGTTTCATGTTTTGATCCAAAATTTAAATTTTAAATGAAAACATTCACTTAAGTCATAATATCCATAGCGTGTGTGTTTTTAATATAAAGTTTCATCCCACATGAAAAAATTAATTATAAAAAATTATTATATAGTATCAATAAAATCTAAGTGTGTTGGATTATTTAGTAGTATGTGACACATGTTTTGATCCAAAATGTCACTTTTAAATGAAAATAAAAACATTAACTCAAACCAACCACAACATCTATCGGATTGATGTGTGGTTAATCCACATATATCAAAAATTAATTATCAGTATTTATAATAAAATATCAAGATAATATAAGTGAAACATTCTGATCAGAATTCCTTGGGATTAGTGCACCATGATAGTGTGACACATGACCTCAAGAAAGCATACCTGTATTCCAGAGGCCACCAACTAGTAGTGATTGTATATGAGGATACTATGGGAAGACTATACCCTCTAATTAGAGAATAAATATTTGAAAAATATCTGAATGATATAGTATTGGTCAATCAAACAATGTAGATTTGGCATGGAAATTACTAGCTAAATTAACCAAGAATCACAATACTGTGAAAAATGGAGTATTCCATATATGTATCAATAGATAACCTGTGGGTGGATTATGTAAAATAATAATAAAATTCAAAAAGATATATGTATTAATTTATAAAATCCAAACTGGTACCCTAATTCATACTCAGTCTAATCACCTATATTCCATTATAGCATGAAAATAAAAAACTCATGTAATGGTCCCTTAACCTAAACCTATAACATGTAAAATAATAAATATATATTCTTTGGTACGAATTTTCGATGGCTTCTTTAATATATTGTGAGTGTAACGAAGTAGGTTACCCCAAAAAACGTCCATAAAATTAATTTTCCATGTACTAATTGATGGTAGTGGTACTTAATATAAAAAATTATGAATACAATATTTTAATATGTATTTGTAAATAAAAAATAAAAATATAGAACTTTTCATCTATGACGACACTTGGAAATGAAACACACACACTTTATCCAATTCTATTGTTTATTTGGGAACATTATGATGATCATGCTAACCCATTTCCAACCGGGGGTAACATACCTATCCCCAACCCAGAAACTAACACATAGGGGTAATATAAACATATTTGAAGCACATCCAATCCACACAGGATCTAAATTAACCCTAGGTTTATCTAGTATAACCAAGTTGTGTTAGATTTTTTAATTCTATCTCTTCCATTCCTTTATTATTGGAAATCTAAAACTCTGTCTTAAAAAAAATTTAATTATTTTTATGTCTGAAGTATTTTAGTATGTTTTTTAGAAATCATTACCTTTTAGAATATATATAAAAGTTATAACATATTCTAAATATAAACATTACATTCTTCAATTCATTCAACAGATTGATCATGTGTCCGATTAATCATATTTACCTTTAATCAAACTAGGAGTTTGAATTTTGTCTTATATATCGTACTAAAAAAATTCAAAACTATCAGACTCATTCTGGAACTAGTACATTGAGCTGAAATTCATAAGGATTATCATATTGATAATCAATAAATAATTCCATTGGAATAAATAATATTTACAATATTAAGTACATGATAATTGTTTCTATTGTAAGGAATACATTTTTTATTTCAATAGTGCTAAAACAAAAGTATAATGGACATTTAGTTATGAAAGATAATTGTGTGTTGTCATAGAGACAGATTCCCTAGGCTATTGAAACTAATAAATAAATACAATCATTATATATTAGACTATAAATATCCAATCATTTTAAGAGCAGGGATATGATCAGACTAACAACTCAATCTACCTAAAGTTTTATTTGCATGAACTTATCATTCAACTGTCTTTTTAATAATTTAGTGAGTTGTAGTTCTAAGGAATTATTGTGAGCGTTTTTTCATAAGAAAATATTTTCTATTAAAATCACATGTCCCATCATTATTACTATTTATGGATATTGAAGATAGGAAGAAGGTGAATTGTCTCCATCATATCAAGGGTTTATAGGGCTTAGAATATAGACATAGATTAGTGTATCAGGGGATTATTATGAATGAAAGACATTTCTTATTCTAATCATCATATCTATGGCTTCCCTAGAAAGAAAATACACAATTTTTAGTAAGTATAAAATGGTGGATAAATTTATTCAATTTTATTAAGTACCATATTCAAATGGTTTATAGAGTAAAATATTTTAATATGGATTGTAATTAATTCTTAATTTTACTAGTTATTGGTTTAATTTTGCATAGGTCTATTCTGCGATGCATGTAATAGAATGCTACTCTTATTACATAAATTTTTATTCTACTAGATTTATCAGTGTAACTATGAATACAATAATAAAATAAATTTATTTTATTGAATCAAAATTGATTAAAATTCATTACTTTGATCACTAGGAAAATTTTTAGTATGATAAACTTACTTTAATTGGTATTCTATTTTTCTTAGTTTAGACATGTTCTACTAAAATTCAACCCTCTTGTATGTGTAGTCATCTAAGAAACTATTAAGATATATAGTTGGTATCAGGTTAGGTTTATACTACATATATACTTGAAAAGATTTTACTTTCTCTACTTATGATAAGTTGTCTATGTTTTGATATAAATTTTATGTTTATAAAACATTGTTATTGTAACAGTTATTTTTAGGAAAGAGTTTTTTTAAGATGGCAGATATGAGTATTAAAACTCTTTCTAATATGAATCCTTATCAATGAACTATATTTTATGTGGATGAATATAAATATTGGAGAGATTGAATGTATTTTTTTGATCAACATTTGTGTTGATAGCTTCTTAATGTTTACTGGAAAATAAAATGTTCTTGTTATGTAAGTTTCTTCTTTTAGAAATTCTGAGAATTTATAATATTACCTAAACTCATAGTCAAAAATACTTTATTCTGTTCTATTAATTGAATTATCCATAGCCAGATATCACCTTGTTATTCTGGGAATAGTAGTTAGATTATGTTATAGACACATTTTGGTACATCCAATGTTATCTAAAAAAGTTCTATTCTTAGAGATTATTTCCAAGCCTCTGATTTTCATCCCGGGGGTCCAGTGGCCAAGATGAACTAAGGGGTAATGAAAATAATTAATTATTTAATATATATTGGGGAAAAATTTCTTGATGATTAAATTTTGATTGAAAATATTATTAAAATAATTACAAATGAGATGGAATAAAAAAAGAACAGTTGTAACTGATACAAGATAGTCTATTAATATTAATCTTTATGATTTTATTTTTACTCTCATGTAGTTTGAAGGAAGACATAAAATAGATACCAAGAAATATAAAAATAAAAATTGTGGAATTAATTTTGATAAAACTTCTACTATACCAACTAATGTAAAATCAATAGAGAATGTTGTGAAATCTTCAAGAAAAAAGAATGTTGTGGTTCAATATGATTCTAGTACATCATTATATTCAAAAAAAGTGTCATCAAACCAGGATAGATGGATCAAAAAGATTTTTGGAAATAATGACTTATAATATAGATATAAACATTTTTGTTGGGATAAAGGTGAAAAAAGGATTCTAAGGGAACTTGTTGTGAATTTAAGAAAGCTATTCATATCTGACTTGATCTTCTGAAGATGAAGTGGATCGATAAAAAGGATATAAATTTAAGGAGAAATTATAAGAAATAATATAAGTCAAAATGAAATAATTTTTTTTAAATCTTATGGAACATTGTCTTACAATGGTGGAGATTATTTTGAAAATTATTTTAACAATGAACGTTTCAGACTGAGGAACATTGGACTTTTTACTAAAGTACCCATGGTAAATTAATTTAAAAAGGAAATAGTACATATAGTTGAATCTCTTACTAATATTAATTTAAATGTAAATTATTTGGATGACAAATTTTACATATTTTAATGAAGATTTTTCCTTTGAATAATTTAATACTTTACCAAGTTACGAAGATGTTTATTAAATTTGACCAACTATTAGAAAATGAAAATTATAAGATTAATAAATAACTTTATTATTCAAAATCTAAACTTCATAAGGCATAATCGAGAAGATATATTTCAAAAAATGAGATATAATATATTTTTAATGATTTTGTAAAAAATACTCTTGAAAAGGAATCCATTTAAATTGGTTTTGAAAAGATTATTTTTGGGAAAATTTGTTTATCAAATAATTTTGAGAAAAATATTACCAAAACTATTAAAAATGAGGATAATAATTTAGATGTTAAACAAAAATATGATGTTTCTAGAATAATAAATATTTTATGAATGTTTACCACATGTATGGAAAAAATTGATAAATTGTATAATAAAGTTCTTCCTTGGAGTGAAAACACTAGTATGGGTTATACAAATTAAAAGAATGATTTTAGTAAGGATTACTTTATTCTTAAAAGTTCACCTTTTGAACTAAGTGCTAATGTATTGGGATTTGGAAGAAAAAAATTTCTTTAAAATGAGTAAAATCCTTAGGATTACATTGGATTATATTTTTAAAAAAATGACATTTTTCAAAAATAAAAATGATGAAAAAATGTGGCTACCTAAAATTTTGTTTTATAACAATACTGTACCCAAGTTGGATTGGGTTCTAGAAGTATAATAATTTTTCAAGAAAATAAAAAATGTACCAAATAAACAAAAATTATTACAAGGAAAGTGGATATTCATGGAACATGAGTGGAATCAATGTTTTATTAATGATGATAATCAATGCAAAAGGTGAAAAAATATCTTTTTTAGATAATGATCAAAGAGATATTATCAAAATAGGTAACATTATTCTTCTCAGAATGACTCTTATTTGTAATGTTTTAGTTTTTCTAGGACATAAGAATAACCTTATAATAATAATTCAATTATATGATAATGGTTACCTTGTAGACTTTAGGAATTAAAAAGTTACTATTCATAGTTCCAAGGACAAATTTATTATTTCTACCAATCACCTTGAGAATGTTTGTACAGTAATCATAGATGACCTTAAGAGTTTAGAATGACATTGTATCAGTGTAATGGAGGATTAATCTTGGTTATGGAATAGATGTTTATGACACTATAACCTTAAATTTTTGTTTATTTTACCTAGAAAGGACTAGTTAAGGATCTAGCAGAACTGAGGTTTTATACTTAAAAATTCTAGGACCCTTGTCAATACTGTAAGAAACACACATGCTCACAGACTATGGAATTAGTTTTAAAACAACTCAAATACTTTGGGATAATACAAGTTTAATTTCATTATGTAAAAACCCTTCACATCACTCACATGTTGCGAACATAGATATAACACACCTTTTCCTTTAGGATCAAACACTTAAGGGAGATTTATTTTATAATTCATTAGAATTCAAGATCATCATGTATATAGTTTTTACTAAACTCCATAGTTCTATTTTATTTTAATACATTAAACAGAATCTATAAAATATCAATTGTAAGTGATCATTCATATCTACCACTTCTTTATCCATTTTGTTACATCAATATACTCATTTTCATGGGGAGGGGTTATATATATTATGTTTAATAAATATTTAAGTTCTTTTAAAAAAACATTTAGTTTTATAAATAGTTAGTTTTTTAAAAAAGTTTGTATTATAATGAGTTACCCAGAATATATATTTAATAAAATTTCTATAGTGAGATTTCATAAATTTATTTACAGACTCAGAAATGTTTATAAAATATCTACACTAAAAATTATTAAAAATTATCATATTCAGTTTTCTTTATAACACCCTCATAATACTTTTTTTAAATTGTCACAATCAGTTTATTTTAGAAAAAAATAAGAAGAATATGTTAATCAAACTCATGATACTTTCAACTCAAAAAGTTACTTTTCTATTCTTTATGTTCTTTTTCAATATTTCATTACTTTAGTTTAAAATTATTGTTGCTGATTATACTTTTTTTTTCTTAAAAAAATTATTTTCTTCTTAATTTTAAAAAAAAATTAATAAAAAAGTTTATCAATATGATATATGTTTTACAGCATTGTAAGATTTAGTTAATCATTAAAACTTATTTGATTAAATATTCTTCGTCAAATTAGATTGGATTTCAATCACGATAGTTTGTTTCATTATAAATGTTCAACCATCACCCCATGTTTATATATAAGGGTGGTTCACTCTATTATCCCATATCATTTCTTCATATATATTTTCTCCCGATTCACTGCACCCTATAAAGGCATCAGTCTGATATTTTTCCCTTATATTTGATCACCAGTTTCAGTTCCAATGGAAAACAAAGATTATTATTCACTATTTTTATGGTCAGGTAATGAATTGTTGAAATTTCATGGTTTTATAAGTTTGATTCATCACTCAAATAGATTATTTATTTTCATGGATGTAAATTTTTCCTCAAGTAATCCTGAAAAATATTTCCACATTTTTAATACTGATGTAGTGTTGGAGTTTTATGATTCTGTTCAATTGTCTAAAGACTATGGGAAGGAAAAATTTTCATTTAAATTGTTTTTTAAAAGATATAATTTTTTTATAAAAGAGTACTATAATTGGTTGGTGTACCATCTAATGAATAAGACTACATTCCATAATAGAAGTTACCAAAAAATCATGGAATGTTTGAGAAGAATAAGGTTGCGGGTTCATTATTTTATTATATTATAAAGTAAGAAAAGTATCAAATATAACACTAGAAAAAGTGATTTCATTGGATATATTATCCCTATGATAGGAAATAGGGATACTTTGAATGTTTCATATTTATTTTTTCTTGATTATGTTTTTATCATAAGGAAGATTGAATTGGTAAGGTTTATCTTCATTGTATAAGATAATATCAAAACATCCTGAATCAATTTGATAATTTTTATGTTCCTAGCTTTATCATGAATATGATAGTAAAATGTATTGAGTTTTTTAAGGTGTAGAATAAATCATATACATTTAGAGAAATTATTTCTTTTATAAGTGAAGATACAATGTGAATAATGAAGTTGGAATTTGATTCTAAATCAAATAATTTTTTATAAAAAGTTTATGGGGATACATCCGATGCCCAATTATCAATGAAAATTTAAGAATTTGAAAATAAAAAAACATAATGGCTTAAAAATCTCCTCTTACCAAGAACATAAAAGAAAAGAAAATTCTAGATGGTGTTTTAGTGAAGCATATGGATCATAATTTTCAAAATAAGGAAGGGGATCCAGAGTTTGGTATTGAAACTATGGAGTAAAAGTCTTTAAAGATTCTATCTACAGAATAACTAGAATAATAAAACAAAATAATAAAACAAAGAAAAAGTTTGAATGAATCCTATATAGGATAAATTTTATTAAATGGAGATGAAAAGTATTATAAGAATCCAATAATTATGACATCCCACACTGATCATGTTATATTGGAAGATGGATTTTTTTAAAGAAAATTCAGGAGTACCATCAGTGTCTGATGAGTTTAAGTGAAAATAAGATATTAAATAATAGGATCCAAATTAATTTAAAAATCAATAAAAACCATGTTAGCTAGAAAGGGATGTTTTGGAATGAAAAATTAGTTAGAATAAGAACATGATAAATATGTTGAAAAGTAATTTTAATAAGTAAATTAAGAAGAATACGATGAATTATAAAAATAAGAAGAAGTTGATGTAGAAGAAAAAGAAGTGGAATAAGAAGAAAAGGAAGAGAATGATTATCAACAAACCCAATCATATAAAGAATCATCAAAATCAACATCATCAAATTTTACATCTGTGTATGATTAGGATAAAAAATCAAAAATTCGATAGGAAGAAGAGTCATAGTTATAAAAGGAATAAAGGTATTTAAAGGATGAGGAACAAGGTAAACATTATCACATGGATGTTTCTTGAAAATCAGAAACTGAGAGGAATTAGTAAATTCTTGAAGTATAATATGTTAATAAATTCTTGAATAAAGATTAAAATAAAGGAAATGTAGAGGATATTGAAAAAAATAGACCAAAACTACCTTAGGATGAGCCAAATCGATCATATTCAGAAGATTCAATTACTCAAAAGCGTGTTCATTTTATTTTCCCTGCCACGAAAATACCGACTAATCTGATTCTATATTTACCCAATATTGAATCATGATGTATGTTTATTCATGAATGTATGAATGAGAAATATAACTCACTAATTTTTTTGAATGAAATAATAATCATAATAGAGACTGATTTGAATGTCTTCCAAAAAAATATTAAAGATAAAAAATCTTATTACAATCAGATGGTGAAATGGTCTAACCAAATAGATACTGATTTCTGTGAGCATGATGATAAATTTTTGGAATTAGAGAAACATTTTATAGAAATATTTGAATCATTCAACAATATATCTATAGATATAGATGACAATGTAATTTTTGTTGAAGAATTTAGAGATACAAGAGATGATTAGATCATCAATGTGAATGTTTTTAAAGAAAAGATGCACAATATGGGGTTATATATGAGTATGATAAGATCTTGTGAAGCCGAATTCATCAAAATAAAGGAACAGAACAATGATTTATATGAGGAAGCTAAAATATTCAACACTGAATTTCAAAATCAGGATTTTTAGGATGAAATAGAGGAAAATATAGTGAAGGATTTTCATGAGTTTAAGAAGAAGACAACCTTTGTGAAAAACTATACAAATAATGATTAATCATTTAATTCGGACTCTTGATTTATTTTGATAAAACTTTTGAATGGATTTTTATTATGAATTACTATTCATCAAATATATTTTTTCTGGAATTTTTTCCAATTCTGATTGGTTATATGTTCCACATTATATATGGATGATTAGTTAGCTCACATTTTTATGATATATTTTCTAACAATTCAGGAAACTTTGGATGCATTCCCATTGCTTTTTGAGAATCAAAAGTGGAGATAATGTTCTAGGAATGGGGAGATTTTTTTAGAAAATAAAAAATATTATTCTTAGGAGGAGAATTATTCATAAGGGGGAGATGTTTTCTTTAATGAATATTTATTTGAATACTATTCATCATATTCAAAAGAGTTACAAACTCTGGGAGAGTTAGGTTGTAAAAAATAACATTGTAGTTCTTAAAAGAAAAAAGTGTTGTATGTCAAAAAAGTTATTTATTAATTTATATTTTGTTGTATTTTATTTCTAAAAAGGGGGATATTTTTGAGTCAGAACTATTAATTATTACATTTCCATTCCTTTAGTTTTGGAAATCGCAAACACTCTCTAAAAAAAATTACTAACTTTTTTATTTTCGAATTATTTTAGCATTTTTTGTAGAAGAATTTAACTTTTATTGTCCATTGAAATGTTAAAATGTATTACGAATATACAATTTATATAGTTCAATATTATCATCTGATTGAGAATATGTCCAATTAATCATAATTAACATTAATTTGACTATGAGTTTTACTTTTATCCTTCCTATCATATTGAAAAAGTCATAACTATTAGACTAATTATAATAATGATACATCAAACTAACTCTCATAATGATTATAATATTGACAATAAATATGGAAGTCCATTTGAATGAAAAAATTATATTATCTTAGGTACATAAGATTTGTTTCTATTGTATGTAATACATTTAGAAACATAATGGTGTTAAAAAAATGATGTCAGACATTCAATTATGAGAGATAATTTTGAGATGTCAAAGATCCATATGTATGAGGTCATTGCCACAAACTTAGAAATACGACTGTTGTATTTTTGTCTAAAAATAGAAATTAATTTAATGAGTTGGGAGATGATCACATTCAAAACCCAATCTGTCTAATGTTTTTTTTGCATTAACATCTTGTTTCAAATTCATTTTAATACTTTAGAGAGTTGTAGTTTTAAAAAATACCTTAAAAAGTTTTTTTCATTATTAAATATTTTCATTTGTAATCACATGTATATTCATTATTATGATCAAGGGCTTATAGGGATAGGAATACAGTGAATCTAATCCATCAGATCGAGGGATTTTGGTGAAAAGAAGATAGACACTGATCATCATATTGAGGGATTTCCTATCAGGTAATGATAAAATTTATAGTAAGTATAAAACCATGTATATCTCTAGCCATGGTTATTAACTACCTTAATATTAGGATGAAATTAGTTAGATCTTTAAATATATATTTTAAGTAACTCTTAATTTTACTACATATTTATTTAGTTGTTTTTACAATGGAATTATCTTGTGTGTGTAATAGAAAGATAGTCTTCATATATATGTATCTATATTTTTTTTATCAGAGTACCCATAAATATGATAATAAAATACATTGATTTAATTTTATCAAATATTATTTTGATTCCTTATAATGATCATCAAAAATATTCTGAGTCTAATAAATTTATATTTCATTTTTTTTAAATTTGGTTTAGTTTAAGATTTTTAAACATGAATTCACCCCGTATTGTATATTTATCCATATAAGATACTCATATAATTCTAAAATCCAATCCACCATGTGGAATGATTATCCTCGAGTCCATCAAGCACAATAAATCCGTATTGGGACTAGATTCACCCGACTCCAGTCTATACCAACCAAGAGTAATTTTATTTAGTTTAAAAGAAGAATACTCACAAATTACAATTTCTATAAAATATTGTGAACAATAAAAATCTAAAATGTTTCATTTTAAATTTTGGTTACTTAAAACTTTTCTAACCTAAATAGATGTTTTTATCTCATAAAACCTATTAAAATACAAATACTTATTCATACCCAAATAATAAAAATAACTTCTATTCTAATAGAAATTCAAAAATAATTTTCTATGAACCATTTACAACCACTATAACATCTAAAATATAATTAAAAGAGTTGTCATAAAATTTTATAAAAATATATTTCTAACAATATAATGAACCCCACCTCAACAAATTCACCATTTAATTTCATAAAATTTTACCATGAGAAACCATTTCCCTTAAATAGAAAATGTTATTTCCAAAACCCAAAAAACTAATTTTGAATCCTTAATATCAATTCCCAATTTCAGAAAACAAAATAAATTTTTAAATATTCCATGACAAACTAAAAAACATCATCTTACCAACCAGATTACAATTTAAAATGTCCGGGTTCAAAAGTAAAATCAATTTAATATGAACTACCGAATATGAAATTACATTTCAAAATCACAAATATTTCATAAAAAATACACTTTTGAATAGTCATAACGTGTATTACCCTTTTATGCATGTTATGATATGAATAAAAATTATATATATTTGTGGAAACCTATCCAAAGGAAAACCCAAATTAAAATATTTAATTTAATACAACATCTTGTGCAACCACCACCAACATCAACCCAAAATATAAATAAGATACTGGGTTATTTTGAGGGACCACATACCTCAATCTTTTAGAATCAATATATTTAGTATAGACTATTAGTTCAGCTGAAATTTGAAGAAAATGAGAAACCAGTTAGACACCATGAAAATATGGAATAATGCGTAAATCAAGTGGGACACCATTTGAGAGTGTAAGAAAACATAAAATGAGGGAAGAGGAGTGGTAGAATAACCTTTGAATATCTAACTCAAGTAGATACACCAGATTTAGACACCGAATAATATATACTTATCTATGGGAGAAGAATATGATTATGAACGTATTTGGAGGATGTTACTGATATGAACATGGGTGAATTATTTTTTGGCTAAATCTTAATGAAAAATTGGGAAAATGGAATTTTTACACATTAAAAAATAGATTAGAAGCTAACATAAAAGTCTCTAGGATTCCAAAATTTGTCCAGGGATCTTAGTAATCCAACTCAGCTACCAGTTTTCTACTTGTTAGCTAATGGATCTATAGTTTCTCTTACCTTGAGGCCTTAGTTCACTACTGAGACTCCTCTTTCCACACTTTAAACTCAATTCCATGTTTAAAACACATCCTCTTGGGGGTTCAAAAAATCAATATTTTATTCCAACGCACAATTAATTTTTTTCCATCCACCAATTCAAACATCAAGTTCATTATTAGAATTTCAAATGACTATAGAAAAAAGTGAATTAAAAACTCCCCACTCTAACAGTTCTAATACATAAAAATTATTTTTGGAAATCCAGTGCATAACTTGATCTAAATCGATTTCCAATTTGATTCCAAATTTATTTCACTATTCCAAAACACCCAACGTTCATCCAAAACATAACTCCCAAAATCAATTATCCATCTCATAAAACCCAAGTTACTACCATCATTAAATTTTAGAACACCGAGATGACACTTACCCAAGCCCAACTAACTCAAGACATGATAGTTTCATCATGAAACTAATCAATGAGACTATGATTCACACACCCATAGGTCATAGCTTATTAAAGAAAACATTGATGCACAGTTCCTTCCACTAACTGAATTTCTTATCCAAACACCATTATCATGTTTTGAAAACCGAATCATACAATTTCTAATAAACCACACATGGTCGTAAACAATAATTCTTAAATTTCATTGTTTTGTATATTTATTTTTAGAATTTCAAAAAAACATATATGGATACAATATCCATAAAAAACATGAACACACTTACTATTACATGAAAATCCCAAAAAATAAAGATATTACAATCTAAAATAAAAAAGGACTTACCAAATGAGGTTTTTAAATCACCACATAAAAACTCAAGCAATAACAAAAATTAAACGATCTCTATTCGAGCTAACTCAATATCACTCATCATCCACAAATGATTTTCCTTTAAAAAAACTAGAGATTAATTACTTTCTCACCAGAGGATTACCAAGATCATTTAATCACACACTGAAGTCTAACAAAGCACCCAATGTGGTTTCACTTTTGATTCACCAACCACTAAATGTATTCATCACGCTCTCACCGAAGAAAATATTCCAAACCATGATTGGATCACTCCATTCATCCTATGCCCAAAGAGACTACTCTGTCTCCAACCAACCCACATTAAAAGTAACTGCAATAACTCCTTGAGGAATTTATATTACATCACAACAACATTCTTACCAGCAGCCAATGTCGTCACCACAATCTAGAGAATAGTCCCTCACAAAAATTTTAACATCCCATGTAATTATTGAATAATAATTTTTTTATATCTATTAATATTTATGAATAAGATATTAATTTTACTTTAAAGGGGACACGTTATCCCATAGCATACCTAACACACAACAATGGGTTTCTCCGAAATCTTCTAATGCAGACAAGACTAAGTTCTACTGATCAATAATACAAGATTATGATTATTATTTTAAATGGTAGTTAATGCCTAGCCATTATATTTGAGGGAACTAATATAACTAAGTATACAATGTTTACACATTTTGTTAAATGTTTTTACAATTATCCAATAAATTTTATAGTCTTAAAATGAGAATAAATCAAATTTTAAGCACAAAATATTCTAATATTTTTAAAAGGTAAGGTTAGAACCTTTTGATGGAGAATCCTTGTTAAATATAATTTTAAGCCCTTTCATATATTCTATTTTGAAAAATAAACTTATTTTTTTGGAAGCTGGACATCCAAATTTACTTTGGTGAAATTTTTGAATTTTTCTAAAAAAATTCATATCTTAATGAATCTTGATAAAATAAAACATTTTAATTAAAAACTTCCTTTTTGTCTAATTTATTTATATAGTCAGAATATAATTCGTATTAGTTTTGAAGTATATTTAGATTATTTTTTTTGTAATTTAATTCAATGTTGTGTAATTAGTTGTAAATTTCCCATTGAAATTTGATATAAACACATGTTAGTCATTTGATGGTTTTTACTTCTTAAAAACCTATTTTCTCATTCTACAGATGAGATTAATTTTACATTTAATTTTTACACTTATGTGAATTTAATTTTCAAAAACTAACATACATGTTTGTAATGAAAATAAAAAATTTGGTTTAATTGGATCAAAATTATTTATGGTGAACATTAACTTTAGTATTTTATTTATCACGTTTAAAGGGTAAATTAAGTAAATTAGGGTAAAAATAATATTCTAATAATATAAAACTACCCTATAACATGTCCTAATATTATTGGATATGTTATGACTGACCAATAAATCCCTTTGTAAAAAAATATTTCCTTTGGGGTACACTTAGGAGTGTTAATGACATGTATAACTTTTAGTTTAATGTGAAGGAAAACATATCATAAACATGACTCTTATTACTAAAAAAATTTAATATGGGGTTATATAAGTGATCTTCATGAGTATAAATACTCATTATAAATATAAAAATTTTACCTACATCATTGGTTTTTATTAATAATTTTTTGACATTAGATAATTGAATTTAATTATGACACAATAATGATGTAGTGATTGATTTATTAAAGAAGGAATCAAATAAATGATTTTAATAATGGTAAAATAAATATAATTTGAAAAATATTATTCTATAAAATAATTAAATGTATTAATATGAAATTTTAAGATTGAGTTAATTTATTTTTTTCATTGGAATCATGTTTTTTGAAAATACATTTAATGAATAGTGTCAAAATTTACATAATTTATATTTTAAAATTTAAAATATTTAATTAAATGTTATAAAAATTATAAAATCCATTATTTGACCATATAGTTGAGATAACTCTATAAATTTCATTAATTAATCATTCATTGGTCCTTTGTTATGATTCAATAATTATTTTAACTCTCGAAGTTTAGATTACTTGATAAAATGGTAAGAGTTAAAAGTGGTTAAACCAAAATGATAAGGATTAAAAAATATTCAAAAATTGTCTAATTCTTATTGGAT
Organism: Viscum album; assembly: GCA_963277665.1. Taxonomy (NCBI): domain Eukaryota; kingdom Viridiplantae; phylum Streptophyta; class Magnoliopsida; order Santalales; family Viscaceae; genus Viscum; species Viscum album. The sequence continues at coordinate 1,457,706,404 of OY728148.1, forward strand.
GATTATATTTATACTTATAATAATCTTATATTTGACCTAAATTAGTTTGGAACTATTTGGAATTGAAATTTAATTCACATTAATTTAATATTTTTTATAATTCCAAAGGTGCCCCTCCCCTCTCCTTTAAAAAGGAACCCATTTCTCTTTATGACCCACACTTTCTAAAACCTATGGGTTAAGCCATGATATGGCCAAATACCATATTATAATCCCTCCCCAAATTCTTATTCATTATTTTAGAAAAAACACAGTCATTAGATGTGTTAAGGTGTTCTTCAAAGGTGATCAACTGAAGAAGAGGTATCATTTTATTTAAGTATTTTTATTTTATTTATTCTTCAACTAATTTCAAATATACTCCAACCATGATGAAATAATAAACCTATAATAATAAACAAAATGAGATGTTATTATGTTAATATCATCACCAAATTCCATATCCAATTCCATTAAATGGTAACGTAATTAATCATTCGTGAAAACGTTAGAACTATCACCTCGATGAACTAATATAGTTCGTTTTCCGTAATCAGATCTCAAGAATTTTTATAATAAAGGAATTAATTTTTTTATGTTATATTCATGAAATATTAATTATTATAATTTATAATAAATCAATTATATTCATAGTTCCATGAGCATAAAAATGATAACGTCCTTTGTGCATACGTGGGAACTATCACCTCCACGAATCGATATGACTCATTTTTATTTTTTCAAATCATTGTTTTTCAATATAAAAGTTTATTTAAAAGATTAATATGATATTAATGATTTTATTATCATTATATAATGATAAAATAATAATTATATTCTTTTCATAATGATCAATGAAAAATGGAAACTGTTACTCATTCGTACGCACGACTTTCCATCTCCATGATTAGAACTATGTTCATGTTTCATAACCATACATCATGGTTCAATTTACAGGAATAATTTATTTAAAAACATGATAATAATTTCATTAATATTATTTTGTAGATTGTGGACTTATGACCACATGGACTTGTTACATAAAACCATGTTCATTTTCGACTCATGTACCGAATATCGATAGAACATTCAATTCAAACTTAAATAAGTATGTAATTTTTATAACATGGTAATAAGTGATATGAATGAAATAATATACATTATAAAGGTTCTAAAAAAATTAGAAATTAACATGTGTTTATTATTCATGAATAACAAGTAACATACGTGACAAATTGAACTTAAGGTAAGGGACTTCATCAAAATCTTTTTTCTTTGAGGCATATTTCTATAATAAACACCACATTCTTTCATACAGTGTATAATTATCCTATTTGAATTTTAATTTTATTCATGTTTTTTAAAATAAATAATTTTCTAAGAAGCATTTTACAAAATGAAAAAGGAATGTTTTTTAAAATATGCGGCGATAATGAATTCTTTTCCACCGTAACCGTTATTTGATATTTGGATTCCTATATAAGTCTTAATATTTTTAAAAGAAAAAATAAATCCCTTATTATCTTTTTGGGTATTTTGGACGTGATAATAGTTTTAATAATGGTTTAATTATATAAATATCTTTTAATTATTCATTTTGATTGAAAATTTTGTTAGTGAATTTTGATAATTTAAATCAGTTATGTGTTATGATTATATAATGGTACATAGAAATTTGAAGGGTGGATATGTGATAAACCAAATATGGGTGGTTATGTGATAATACAAAGATGGGTGGTTCCATGAAACACCATGGATGGATGGTTATATTATAACCTCCAATTCATTGGGTTTGGAAGTAGGCGGTATGGATATTTCATTTAGTGATATGTGTGGAAGTCAACCGTATGGTTATTGTAATTAAGTATGATTATATACAAAGTAACATTTATATTTTATATGTGGATTGTATCTATTTATAGTAATATTTTTATTACAAAAGAGTAAGAAAAGAGCTTATATTCATTAAAGAGTATTCACTACTTCATAAATGTGAAAAGAATTACTTTTTGATAATGTATTTGTGGTTTACATGTTTTGGAAAGGAAAGTTGTTTTATTTATTCGTTTATCCCTTAATGATATTTTAATGATCATCCAATGTTTGAAATGTTATTCATAGGATTAAAAAATGAATAGTGTCAAGGATGGGATTAAGGAAAAGTTATTATGATTAAACATGAAACAAAACCATGTTTCTTTTTAATAGTTTTTGTTTTATAAAATGGATAGTTATTAGAAGTGTTTACTTTTAAATATTTTATTTTTATGTAGTAGTTTTTGAATATATTTATAAAACTCTATACAGGAGAAGATCCTCTCTTTAAATGGAGGTATAATTATTTATTTAACTCATGTTTTAAGTAATATTCAAGGATAGGTCCTTATAGTTGGTATCATAGGTTGGTTTAAATAACATATCGAGTTAGAATATTCCTAATACAATATCCATAAATGTTTTTTAATTTATGGTCAAATTGAAGGGATACATAATTTGAATATTACCATGTTTCTTTGTCTATGTTACGTTTTTTCATAATGGTTTTCTGTAGACTAAATATTAAAACTATGATGGGAAGGTATACCGAGAAAAACTACCATCCAAATTAGCATCATTAAAAGGACAGAATTGGAACTGACTAGTTTTTTATAGTGATGGATTAGTTGAGACAGGCGATAAATGGTGGTGGTGTTCATACACGAGATCAACCAGATTAACTGTAAGAAGAATTTGCTGTTAGTGGAGAATTTTACAAGGCAATGTCCCCCATAATTTAGAAGATCATCTGACCCTGTACAATGTGAGGGGTGGATTAGAATAATTGATAATATTTTTGATGTAATGGGGTGTTCAGACAATCAGAACGTTAGTCATGCTATTTATTGTGTTGAAGGTGAAGATAATCAGTGGTGGTTAATGGTTAAAAATATCATTGGAGGTGAAGAGATTGATGATGTTGAATGTGATGAATTAAAAAAACATAGTTATTGAGAAATATTTTCCAAAGTCTAATCTACTTTTGAAGAAAAACAAATTATTGGAATTGAGACAAAAGGAGGAAGATTTTGTGGATGTATATGAATAAAATTTCACCCATATGTCAAGGGATGGTCCTAATTTTATCTGAGATATAAATAATAAGATAAATCAATTTTACTCTGGATTTAAGTATAAATATTGAAGGGAGTAACCTTATAAAGAGTTCAAAAGCTATGGGAAAAAATACGATGTGTTAAGAAGGTAGAAATGGAGTTTTTTGATGATCCTATGTTCTATGAGAGCATGTAAAATAAGTGATCCAGTTGGTAGGTAATGGAACAAAATTAATCCAAGAAGTCTAGAGGTAGGATAACTAAATTTCCAACTTGTGAGATGTGTTAAAAAAATCATTCTAGAGAATTTCTCTAATAGTTTGGGATGTTAATTTGAAGTGGTAATACTGGTCTTATTGTTTGTAACTACATGGAATATGGTCACACATGAAATAAAAAACAAACGGTATGATGTTTTAATTTCAATAAGATAGGGCATTATGCCAATGTATGTCAAAATATTATTAACGAGGGTAGAAAACAATAATATTGAAAGACGAAGGGAGTGGAAAAATATTTTAATACAACTAAGATTGATGTGGGACCATCAAATGAATTGGTAGTATGAAAGTTACATGTTTTTTCAATGTATTTCAAAACTCAATTTGACTCTTTATTATAAAATTCATTCATTTCAATAATATTTTCAAGTAAATTTCGAATAGAACTAAAAAATTATGTTATAGAACATTTGTTGGAAAACCCCGGTGGAAGTAATAAAGAAACTGAGATTTATATGAGTCATCCTATTATCAATAGTGGGATTGTTCTTCCAGAAAATAGTGTTTAAATTCCCATTGGGGAATTTGATATCATTTTATGTGTGGATTTTATTTCAGTTAATCGTTATAAAATAGAATAGAAAGACATGAAATTTTTATAAAATGATTTCTTACCTCTGATAACATAAAAATAAGCTATTATATCGATTAAATATTTAAGGGAAGGTTATCTAGCTTATGTTTTCGAAAAGAAAGAAACAATTTTGATTAGTGTCATTCTTGTAGTGAATGAAGTTACATATGCTTTTCTTGATGAATTTACTAGTAGTGTTCCAAATTGGGAGGTTGAATTTTACATTTATTTAGTGCCTATTTCTAATCCATTTCCAAACCCCCTTATCAAATGGATCAATTATAAAAGGTGGAATTAGAAAAATAGTTACAAGAATTGGTTGATAAAGGCTTCATTTTACCTAAAACGTCACCATGACGTGCCATAGTTTTCATTGTGAAAAAGAAAGTTAGTTATATCAGACACTATATTGATTAAGAATCCTTGAATAACATAACTATTAAGAATAAGTATCCTTGGCCTCATATCAATGATTTTTTTATTAGCTTGGGGGAGCTCATTATTTTTCAATGAATGATTTGAGTTCAGGGTACCATAAGATAAAGGTGATAGAGGGTTACATTATAAACAAAACATTTCAAATGAGATATGGGAATTATGGGTTTTTATTTATTCCCTTTGGTTTATCAAATTCACATTATATATTTATGAAGGTAATGGATAATGTCATTGATCAGTTTTTTGGATTAGTTTGTGGTTCTTTTTATGGATGATATTTTTACTATATTCTATAATCTAGAAGGAAACTTAATGTCACCTAAGGATTGCTTTAAAAACCATAAAATAATAAAATTTATATATGATGTTTATAAAGAGTTAATTTTGGCTACAAAAAATTTCATTCCGTGGCCATATTGTGTCTAATGATGGTATAACTATTGACCCTTCTAAAAAAGTTGTTTAAGAGTGTCAAATTCCTACTAATATCATTGAGATTCATAGTTTTCTAGGATTATTAGAATATTACAGAAGGTTTTATGAAACCATTTCAGGATTATATATCTCACTAACTATGTTAACACATAAGGGAGTTATGTTCATTTAGACAAAAGAATGTTATTATTAATTTCAAGAACTAAAAAGAAGATTGGAAAATGTTTTAGTTTTAACCCTTCCTTCTTAGAATGATGAATTTTTTATCTATAATGATTCTTAATTAAAAAGACTTGGTAGGGTTCTAATGTGGAATGATTCCCTAATTTCTTATGTTTCACATTACTTGAGACCTCATGAATTAAATTACCCTTCTCCTTATTTGGAATTTACTGCTATTTTTTTGCATCAAATATTTAGAGGCATCATTTTTTTCACATAAATTGTGAAATATATACGAATAAAAATATTAAAGTATAATTTGAATCATAAAAATTTGAACATGAGATAGAGGGGATGGATGGATTAATCAATGATTATGATTGCACGATTCATTACCATACAGGGAATGAAAATTATGTGGATAATGCTTTTAGTCAAAAGAGTAATGCTAAATTAACCATTTTATATTTGGAATGAGATACATTGGTTAATGATTTGATGAATTTTGGATTGGATGTTTTCAGTGCTAGAAATTTCTCTTTTTTGATTCAGGTTCTAGTGAAATCATCATTATCAGAAAGAATTAAGCAAGCATATATGAAAGATAGTGAGTTTTTGAAAAAGGAAAAATGTTTCAGAAGGGTATGTTATCTTAATTAAACATTGTTTTAGAATGTGTTTTGAGGTTTGGGAAGAGATTATGTGTTCCTTGTGATTCAAATTTGAAGAAATATTTGTTATGTGAAGTTCATATTTCACAATTTTCAGTTCATCAGGGTAATACAAAGTTGTATAGAGACTTTCATGTGTATTAATTATGGAATGGAATGAAAAGATATATTGATGACTTTACAATGAGATGTTTAATTTTTCCAATGGTTAAATAAGAATAATAGTCATCAAAAGGGATGATTCAACTATTTATAGTGCTCGATTTGGAATTGAAAAATATATCTATGGATTTTGTAGCAGGATAACCAAAGACTTCTCGAGGTAATAATGTAATCGGGGTAATTGATCATCAATTGAATAAATATTCTCCATTTATTCGTATTTGAGATTCTCTCTCTCTAGATCAAATTTCTCAATTGTATATCAAAATGACAGTCATGTTAAATGGAGTTACCCTCTCCATTGAATTTGATCGTTATCCCATGTTCACTTATAACTTTGTTAAAGGCCTTCATAAGTCATTGGGTATTGAATTAAATTTCAGTACATCTTTTCATACTCAATTAGAAAGGATTTCTGAACAAATAATTCAGACCATGTAGGATATGATATGTTCTTTTTCAATGAATTAGAATAGATGTTGGGTTCAACATATTAATTTGGTTAAGTTTTCTTATAAAAATTGTTTTAATTCCAACAAATTGATGGAACCAGTGGAGGCATTATATAGAAAACAGTGTTGATCTCTAGCTTTTTGGGATGATTATAGAGAAAAGAAGGTGATGGGAGCAGATTTGGTAGAAGATATTGTGGAATAATTTAGTTGATTCAAAAAAACAAGAGGAAATCTCAGAGTAGGCAAAAAAGTTGTCCGGATACCCAAAGGAACGATCTTCCTTTCGAGGTACGTGAACATTTATTTCTAAAAGTTTCACTATGGAAAATTTATATACGTTTTGGTAAGAAAGGGAAGCTGAGTCCAAAGATCATTGGACCCCATGAAATCATAGATAAAGTTGGATCAGTTTATTACTAGGTGGATTTCCTTAGTGGTTATCCTAGGTGCACAATGTGTTTCAGGTTTCAATGTTAGGAAATTATATACTATGTTCATCTCATGTTTTAATCCCATAAGTAGTTCAGTTGGAATATATTATTTCTTATATGGAATAGCCGGTATAGATTTCTGATCCGAGAGAGAAAGTGTTTCTAAATAAAGTTATTTTCTAGGTTAAGTTTTTTTTGAAATCCCATATGGTTGAAGAGGAAACATGGTAATCTGAAAATTCTATAAAGGAGAAATATCATCCCTTATTTGATACGTGATTAAAATTTTGGGGATGAAATTTACAAAAGGGGGGAAGGATGTCAAATCCTAAGTAATTATAGAATAATACATTTTCATATCTATTAATATTTATGAAAAAGATGTTATCTTTATATTAAAGAGGATTATTTATCTGATAGCATATTCGACATGTAACAACATGTTTTTTTTCAGACTCATATGTTCCACACAAGACTAAGTTACACTGAACAATAATATATTATTGATATTTTTATATTAAATGGTTGTTTACACCTAGATATTATATTTCTGGGAATGAACAGATTTAAATTTATTATGTTTACATATGTTTGTTAAATGTATTTACATTCATCCCAACAATTTTAGTGGCTTAAAATGAGAAAACATCCAATTTTTAGCATATAATACTCTAATATTTTTTAACGATAGTGTTACCACCTTTTAATGGAAATCCCTTTTTAAATATAATTTTTGTCACTTTTATAAGTTATATTGGAAAAAATAAACTTCTTTTTTGGAATTGGGACCTCAAAATTTACTTTGGTTGAAATTTTTTTACTTTTCTGATAAAATTCACATTTTAATGAATAGTGAAAATATGGAATTTTCATCCAAAAAATGATTTTTTTGAAATTTATTTATACTCTTAGATTATCCTTTAATATGAGTTTTAAAGTATATTTCAATTACTTTCTAATAATATAATCTGATTTTCATCATGTTAAGTAATTTCCCAATGAAATTTGATATTAAAACATGTCAATCTTTTAATGGTTTTACTTTTTAAAAATCCATATTCTCATTCTGAAGATGGGATTAAATTTAAATTTAATTTTACCACTTCTGTGAATTTCATTTTCAAAATCTAATATAAAAGGTTGTAATCATTATGAAAAATTTGGGTTAATAGTATAAAAATAATTTTGGGTGAATAGTAACATTAGTATTTTATTTACCACATTTAAAGGGTAAATCGGGTAATTAAGCATTAAAATAATATTATAATTATATAGAAATACCTTAACAATTTTAATAATCTTATTGGATAATTTATGGATGAGAATATAACCCATGGGATGAAAATATGGCCATTGAGAGCAACTTGGGTGTGGTAATGTCATTTAAAATATTCAATTTAAAGTAAAGGAAAATATATCATAAACATGCACCTTATTATTAAATAATTTTAATATGAGGTAATATAAGAGATCTCATAGACAATAAGTATTCATTATAAATATAAAAATATTACCCAGATCATGGTATTTTATTTAAAAAATTTATACATTAGATAATTAAATTTAATTATGAAATAATGACGATGTAGTGATTGATTTATTAAATTAATGGAACAAATAAATAATAATATTATTATTAAAATAAATATAATTGGAACTCTTTTATTCCATACACTATTTTGTTTGATTGACACTTACATTTTAGTATTGATTTAATTTAGTTTTCTCAATGTAATCAAGTTGTTATTAGTTTTTAATGAAATCATGAAATGAATAGAGTCAAAATTGACATAATTCATATTTTAAAATGAAAAATGTTTATTTAAATGATATAAAATATATGCAATCCAATAATAAATAAAAAAGTTTAGATAACTCTAAAATTTTCATTAATGAATCATTCATTGGTCTTTTGACCTGATCTTGTAATTTTTTAAATATTAAAGTGTAAATTACCTAATAAAATGATAAGAGTTTAAAGATTTTAAAACAAAAATATAATCATTAAAAAATCCAAAAATTGTATAATTATTATTTTATGATAATATTTAGACTTATACACATCCTATATTATATATAAATGAGTTTGGATCTATTGGAATTAAATTTAATTTTTATTAATTTAATACTTTTAATAATTCTAAGGGTGCCCCTCCCCTCTCCTATAAAAAGGAACCCATTTTTATATTATATACACTTCTAAAAACCTTTGTTTTAGTCAAATACATCAAAAAAACTTCTTATAATACCTACCCAAATCCTTGAGGCCTTATTTTAGGTATAACACCCTCTTAGAGGAGTTAATGTGTACTTTAAAGTTTAGTTACAGTAGAAGAGGTATCATTTTCTATAAGTATTTCTATTTAATTTATTCTACCAAATATTTACAATATCCTCCTACCATTATGAAATAATAAATATATTATACTCAATATAATGATATTTTATTATGTTAATTTAACCACCTAAATTCATCTCCACTTCTATTAAATGGAAAAAGGAATTAGTCGTTGTTACATTCTTGTGAACTATCACCTCTATGAACCGATCAAATTAGTTTTCCATAAACATCCCTCATGTTTGGATAAAATAATGGAATTAATGTTAATATGTGATATTAATGAAATATTAATTATTATAATATATACTACATAAATTATGTTTATACTTTCATGCACATAAAAATGAAAATGTCATTCGTGCGTATGTGTGAACAATCATCTCCACGAAGCGATGAGACTCATTTTTATTTTTTTAAATCACTTATATGATATAAATAGATAAGTGTCTTTAAATTATTAATATCACATTAATGATTTTATGATCATTATGGGAATCTAAAATAATACTTACTTTCTTTCCATAATGATCAATGGAAAATGGAAGATGTTATTCTTGTGTACGTACGAATTACCATCTTCATGATTATAACTTTGTTCATATTTCATAAACATACATCCTAGTTATATTTAAGGCTGTATTTTATGTATAAACATGAAAATAATGTCAATTATATTATTCTAGATATGATGGACTTATGACCACATGGACTAGTGACACAAAACCATGTTCATTTTCAACTCATGTATCAAATATCAACAACACGTCTAATATGAAATTAAACAATTGTATAATTTTTGTAACATGATTATAAGTGATATAAATGAAATAATAAAATTTATAAAGGTTACAATGAAAGTATAAATTAACCACTTTTTATTATTGGGGATGAAAGAAATAATATACCCGATGAATCGAACATAAGGCATGTGACTTCGTCTCAGTCTCCATTCATTGAGGAATATTTCTATAATATACAAAACCTTATTTTATATGATGTATAATTATCCTCCGTGAATTTTAATTTCATTGAATGGTTTTCAAAAGGAATCATTTTCTGGCAATCATATTTGTAAAAGTTCAAAAGGAATGTTTTTAATGTATAAAACAACAATGACTTCGCCACGGTAACTGTTATTTGATATTTGTCTTCCTCTATAAGACATAATTTTTTTTAACACGAAAAAAGAAAAACCATCTTCCATTTTTTGGTATTTTTGTATTAAAAATGGTTTAAATAATAGTTTGATTATATCAATATCTTATAATGATTCTTTCTGATTACAAATTTTCTGAGTGAAGTGTTGATAATTTTAATCTTTTTTGTGTTATGATTATAAAATGGTACTTGGAGATTTATTGTGTGGTAACGTGATAAACCAAAGATGGGTGGTTATGTGATAAACTAAATATGGGTTGTTCTATGATAAATCAAATATGGGTGGTCACATTATAACATCCAATTCATTTGTTATGGAAGTAAGCCGTATGGTTATTCCATTTAGTGATATGTGTGGAAGTCGACCAAATGGTTATTAGAATTAAGTATGATTATGTCCCAAGTTTCGTTTATATGTTATATGTGATTTCTATGTGGTTTATAGTAACATTTTGGTTACAAAAATAGTATGAAATTAGATTATATTCAGTGAATATTATTTACTACATTATTAAGGTGAAAAGTATTACCTTATGAAAAAGTATTCCGGTTATATATTTTTATGTAATGATAACAATGTTACTTCTTTGTGTATCACTTACTGATATTTTTATACTCATCCAATGTTTGAAAAGTTTCCACATAATTTATATTTTAATAGAGTCGAGGATGGGATCAAGGAAACGTTAAGAAGTTTAAACATGAAATTAAACCATGTTTCTTTTTAAATGTTTTTGTTTTTTGAATAAATAGAGAGTGAGTTAAATTATATAATTTTAATAATTAATTTTTTATGTAATTGTTATGGAATAATTCACTAAAACACTATACCTAAAAAGATCCTTGATGTGAATGAAAGTCAAATTATTGACATGACTCAAGTTTTAAGTAATGTTTAAGGATGGGGAATTATACAAATAATGTTTCTGGCTCAAGGGTTACATAACCATAACTAACATACTAATTCTTATCATAAGAGAATCCTTTTAATTAATGCATTGGGTTAAATCCATGTTCTCATTAGTTAATATCATGCATGTCCTTGACCACAATGGTTGAACGTGTCAAAATCACCTATATGTGAGTGAAAATCTCGGAGTCAAACATTTTTAATACCTAAATTGGGGAATTCCATCCAAGGAACATTCTAAAATACATCAATGTTAAGGTTCATGCCCTCCATGAACATATGGTGGAACCTCCACCATATATATTTCAATACACTTATCTTAAAGAATTGACTACAAGGAGTCTCACCAATAGCACAAATGTGCTACTCTTCTCAAGACATTCCCACTATCGTATCAATACCATACTAGGACCAATTTCATGGGATGATTGTGTCACTCTATACCAGTTCAAACAAATGATATCTATCTCAACTAACCGTTTTCTATCTTCCAAAAAAACTAGGTATGGTTTTCTTATAAAAAATCCTCAAGGTCAACGGCCCAGACTCATACACAACTAGTATTTGGTCTAATACATGATAGAAACCTAAATTTTTATCACATAATGAATTTATCCATCAATACAAAATGGGATCACACTCCCATTATAACTATTAAAGTAGCCAGACTCATTTCCCAATGAATCATTTTGCATCCAAATTAGGCTTGGAAACCTAAACCCACAAAATAAAGTCATGTTTTGGTGATCATTTATTAACTAAAAGTTCCCTCAATACTCCTCTTAAAACAATTCACTTCATTTGTGCTAATGTCAAACACATAACCACCCACTAATCAAAATCATTTCAACACAAAAATAATCTTACCCTAGTATCATCATCCTATTAAAAATGTACCCCAAAATTGATAATACAAGACATTCCATCGATACTACACCTAACATCCATCCTTGATACCTTGCACGGTTACCTTCGGTAATGTCAAGTTTAAATCCCTCCATGGAATTGCCTCACCTAATCAATACAAACATTCATACCTCACAAGAATAAATCTAAGCTCATTGCATCACTAATATTCCACCAAAATAATGGGTATTCTATCATATATGATGTAATCTCTTTGAAACATAGGGGTCACATAACTTATTTCAACGAACAAACAGAACCCAACAATTCACCCATTATTCAACAATAAACAATATTAAACTCTCACGCCTAGTCAAGAGACATACCATTATCCTGTTATGAAACATTAACTAGCCTGATACAAACTAGATGTAATCTTCTTACTCTTCGGACACCATGAATGAATTAAGGCTGAGAAAAGGACCACACATCCGACCATGAATCAATTAAATATTCTCATTCATTAAACTATGCTGCTACCACATAAAAAAATAAAATACAAAATGGCAGGGCCACACACCCAAATATTTAATCCCATTGAAACTATTTTAGACAAATGGAACTCTCACTTAGGGTCCTTAACAATACCCACATCATCACTAAGTATCACCAATCATACATTGATCCAATAATCTAAAGCATGTAACCAAGCATTACATATCAAAAGGAATTCCAGGGAATAGGTTAACACTATCATGGGTTACCCTCAACTATCTCTATGATGGGGCTCACTAAAAAATATGATCAATATTCTGAAGGTCACTAGGTCCTCCTACATAGTCCATCAACCATGTTGTCATTAAATCTAATCTCATGAGATGATACTCACTACCATCTGAAGGTCTGATAACATCTAACATACCAGGAAGCCACTCCATGGTCCTCACACATAAGCCTAAGGTCACTTAAACAACCCACTCCTTGGTCATACATAAACCTGAAGGCATGAAATACATCCACTGCACATCATTACCCAAAAAACCAAAAAGTCCATAGGCGAAGATGAAAAATCAATAGGAATATCATTCACTATGAAACACTCCATATATCAAGAAAGTGATCAAAAAACTGGGATCTTTCTCTCTAGATTCAACCAAGTCCTACCAAGGTGAACACCTTCCAAACAAAATGTCCACCCCAAATAGAATATCTCTATATTGATCAGAAGAAATCATAACTCAAGCATTGCCAATATCCCCAAAACCCTGATCACAAGTTTATGGAATTTATACAAGACTCTTAAAGACTATAATTATTGGGTTTAAATATTATCCTTTTTTAAGATATTTATTATCACCACAAAGCCTTAAAATTGAAATTGTAACCATATTTACATTAATTGTATTTCAAATACTCACATTTCAATACTTTAAAATTTCAAAAGGATTAAAGAAACAAAACATTATAAGGCTTGTATTTTGAACATCAACATTTCAGATAGAAAAAATTTGACATTCAAAAATCCAATATGACTCACAATTAAGCCTTTATCATTTCATAGGATTAATAATTGAAAACTTTTCATAAGTTATCATGATGAAAAATTCTATTAATCATGGTAAAATAAAATTCAATTACAAATTATATGGAAACTATAATTATATATTTCTTATAAGTGCCTTATTTAACTAATAACCTCATTTATCAATCCATTTATATATATCATTATAACAAGATATCATCTAGAAAAATGGCCAACTAAGTTTCCACAATATCCTTATATGGTAAAACAACATATATGATGTTGCTAATAATTTTAGTGACCAACCCCCATTTTTAAATAGACATTAATAACTAAAGGAAGATATAAATTTAATATATATATACATATATATGGAATAATATAAACTATAAGTAGTACATAGTTGACATATAAATATCATTTCTGTCGAATTATGCATATTATGTTAATCCCTATGGTGGTAAAATGATTCATTAATCCACCCAAAACATATTTCTATACTAGGAAAAGAGTGTAAATCCCATCAACATGTAACATAAAAACATCATTCCCATCTTATTGTGAAAATTAAATTCAACTTTATCAAGTGAAATCCATGAACAAAAAGTCTTATCCCTAGAAAGATGGATTTTTTCACACGTGTGGGTTAATAACGCAACTGAAAAAATATAATAAATAATATATGACACATAATTTCCTCCCATATACCAAGAAAAAATAGTAATAAAAAAATTAAAAATATCTCATAACACTGTTTAATTCTCCATCCAAGATTCCTCTGAACTGATTCCCCAGGCTGCTGCACCACATGAACTCAAGTGTGCCTCTCAATATTTCATTGGTTTCCATATAATGGATAGGTTCTATGAGAATATTTTTGAGATAATATGACCTCTAGTAAATTTAGAAATATTATCAACAATAATAAATGAATATAAACAATTCCATATACACACCGTAGATAAAACATGGAATGTCCAAGTTAAATAAACCTAACATGACAATGGTGTAAAATATGGAATATTCTATACATTAATTGAATGATCATCCCTCAGTGGATCATGTAAAATATTAATGAATGATTCAAAATAACAATGAACTAAAAATATATTCACAAAATGGTATAGAGTATTTCCCAGTATCATCACCAAAACCCAACTATTTCACACTAAGAAAATGTCATGGAATGGGTGCCTTCCCTAAACCTATAACTTGTTTCCAAATAGGAAAAACATTTTAGATTCCCAAAATCCATTATATCCTGAGTAGGGTTTCATTAAAACATTTCTGGTCACAACCAAGGACATCCAAAAAATAACTAGTCCCTATAATAAGTGCATGAAATAGTTCTTAAGCTATGAAACTTCAAATACAACAATTAAAAATTTAAATTTTAATGAACAACACCAAAGTCAAACCTGGGTACCATTATGAATCCAAGGAATAGTACACACATACTTCTCCCAATTATATGGTTTCATTAAGCATGTTGTAATGGTTCTGCTATCCCATTTTCCATCGGATGTAACATACCGATCCTTGACCAAACCACCAGAACCTAGGGATAATATTTCTATTTTTTGAGACCATCCAATCCAATGAATGACAAGATTCACCCTGAGTTCATCTTGAATGACCAATCCACCTAGGGTCTAAAATCACTTCGAGGTGATTGTGGATAACAAATTCCTTCAGTTCCAGATTCACCATAGGGACCTTAAGTATAACAAATAGAAGAATAGATTCCTTTAAAATAAAAATATTCACATGTTTTCATTTCAATAACACATGATAAAAAACCAAAAAAAAAAAGTTTTCATTTAAAATTTATGTTTCAAAAAAATTTCAAACAACCAATTGGTTTTTTCTTTTTTTTAAACATATTAAAATACAAAACCACATTTTTATTCCATAAGACACACAAATTATATTATAATATATAATAAAAAGTATATTTCATAAACCCATAGGCATAAAATTTAATTCCTAATAAACCATTATAATCAGTTCTATACATTTTTTTAAAATCATACTCTTCCAAGAATACAACCAACCCAAAAAAATCCACCATTCCATTTCATAAAAAGCTACCAAGAAAAAAATAATCTTTTCAAAAGATACCTGTTGATTTCCACAACACAAAAACCATTTTTTCCAAATTTAAAAATGTTTCAAAATATTGGAAAGAATGGTTTAATTTTAAATATTTCAAGACAATTGAAATGTTATTATTTTACAAACCAAGTTATCAATTAAAAATTAAAATCAATTTTCTATTCACTAGTGATTGTAAAATTACATTTCGATGTATAAATTTTTTAAAAACACACTTCAGTAAAATCATAACATGGATTACCCATTTTAATTATGTTTAGGTAACATGTAAAATTGTATAAATCCTGGGTATTATATCTGAATAAATCGATAAATTTTAACATTCAATTAAGTACAAGATAATCATATGGTAAACTAGATATACTACCCCACACATGTTACATAAATATAAATATTACTTTGGGATAAATTTTTGGACCACATTACATAATCCTAAATATTATTATGAATTTTGTATCAGTCATCAATTTGGATTGAATTGTAATAAAATGAGAAACTATACAATTTCATTAATAATAGGTTATATTATTTAAATCAATAGGAAGAAAACATGATAAGAAAATGATACTGAAAGAGAGGTAAGTGGAGTGATATAATCCCCTAAGTACCTCTAACAGAATTGACGATACTTGATTCAAACACCAGACGAAGACGATTCATCTACTAGATTAGAATAAGAGGATGATACAATGTGAGGCATAATACTGGATTGAATGGTGGTAAATATATAGTGGGAGATCTTAAGGGGAAAGGGGAAAAGACCATTTTCCCCTGTTAAAAAAACTATCCATCAACTTATTGTCTAGATTCCAGGATTCCACCAGTATGTCGGTGAGACATGTAGTCCAACCGGTCTACTGGTTTGTCCAGAGACTAACTATTGGACCAGTACTGACTAGATTGAGGATTGTGTTTATATGTTATAGTCCCAAATCTACCCTGAGACCCCAGTTTTATCCCATGATTCCTCATGACACCCTATAAGATTCATTCCATGATTAAAACACCTCTTTTAAATGATTTAAATTTCAAAATTTTATTCCAAATCATGGTTCAAAATCTGACCCCTCCACAAATTCAAATTTCATGTTCATTTAACAAATTCAAAATTTATGTATGGATAAGGGAATTACAATAAATGTGTTTTCTTAGTTTTGGGTATGTGATTTAGGTTTCGAACTAAAGTATAATTTTAAAATGAAAACACACACTTTCAATCATTCCATCCTCAACATGTGTTGGATTAATGTTTATTTTATTCCTATATACAAAAAATTAATTATGTATTTTTCTTATAATGTTTATTGAAATATGAATGAGTTTTATCAGTTTTGAGTATGTGACACATGTTTTGGACTATAATGTCATTATTAAATGATGTCATGAACATTAAATCATACCAAACAGATTGTGTGTTGAATTTATATGTGGTTAATTCATATGCGCAAAAAAAAATTTATATATTTTTCATTAAATATGAAGAAAATACAATCTTGTTTTCCCAATTTTGAGTATGTGATGTACGTTTTGAACTACAATGTCATTTATAAATGAAAAAACAAAATTTTGGTCATGCCATATGGACAGTGTGTCCAATTGATTTACATTTGATTCCCACATATTAAAAATGAAGGAAGGATCATTGTTATAATGTATAATGTCGATAAGAGATTGTTTTTTGAGTAATTGAAATAAGTATTGAGAAAAAATGGCACTTTAAAATGGAAACGCATCCATTCGATCATACCAGCCACAATATGTGTCATGTTGATGTGTGATCAGTTACTATAAATCAAAAATAAATTAGCGGTGTGTCTAATTAATGAAAAAACTATATAAAATATCTGTTCCAGTTTTGAATATGTGACACGTGTTTCTATCTAAAATAATATTTAAAAAAACATGAACATTCAATCATACCAGTCAATGTGTGTGTTATATTGAAATATGAAATATTCCTATATGTTACAAATGAATCATAAATCATTTTACTAATGTCTCAATAAAATCAAAATGAATTATCTTATTTTTGAGTATTTGATGGATATTTTAGACTAAAATTTAAGTTTAAAATGAAATACATGAACATTTAGTTAAATGTGGACAAACATTGTGTTATATTGATGTTTCATTAATTCATAAAGATAAAAAATGAATCAGGGATCATTTCCCAAATGTATGAAGAAAAAATAAAAAAAATTCTATGTTTTAACAATGTGACCCACATTGTTAATGCTTATTTTATACTAAAAAATTTTCTTTTAGTCATATAATTTATATCATATCCCAGATTTATGTGTAGTTGAATCTGATACATAAAAAATGAATCAATTATTTTTTTACTAATATATATAAAAAATATGATCAAAATTTTTTAGCTGTAACTATGTTATATTTTTTGTGAACTAAAATATTACTCTTGTATTGAAAAAATGTACATTGACTCAGACTTGACACAAAAGATGTCAAATTTATATGGAGTTGATTTCAACACATCACCAATGAATCATGATTAATTTTCAAAAAATATTAAATAAATATTATCAGGCTTTATTATTTTTGAGTATATTCAATATTATTAAAACTAATATATAAATATTAAATAAAAATAAAAAAATTTAGTCATACCAACCACACCATGTAGAATATTTAGATAATGATAGTTCCAAAATATAAAAAATGAATCATAAATAATTTTCCTAAAGTATCTAAAAAATTTACTCATATTTGATCAATCCTGAGTGTTTGACACAAATTGTGAAAAAATGATAATTTTAGGGTACTAGATAACCAAAAATATCATTGTAAAGACATGAATGTAGAAGGAACAATTTTATGGAATTACCCTGAAGGGATTAGAAAAAAATGTATATAAGTAATATTTTGATTCCAATGTAAGACACTGTAGTATATTCAATAAAAATATATTCATTCAGTAAAATGAAAAATTGTATCACCAACATTTTATAAAAAGTTATGCGACACAAAAAGGAATAAATTTCATCCATAATGAACACAAATAAATAAACTATAAAATAACAACTACATAGAGATAACATCAAATAGTACCTGAGTTTATTAAACTTTTTGAATCATTTATTGGGAATTGATTTTTCTCTAAGAATTTTATTCTTATAAAGAGAATAAAATGCCTCTATATTGAGTTCATGGTCATTCTTGAATAAAGAATTTCTCATTAAAAATCGCAATTCATGAGTTGACATGAAGTGGGAGTCTAAAGGAGAAATGATTTCTTCAAGATGGACCCCAAACTCTTTTTTAAGTATGATTATAAAGGGGGATGACTTTAGTCTTCAAACTATAATTTAGTTTAATGTGGGCTAATTTTTTATATTATATGAATAAATAAGTAGTCATAATCAGAAATATGTGGTATAAAAACCATATCTTAATGATGTCAAATAAATTAATAAAAAAGATAAGAAATCACCTCTTTATGATTTCTGTAATCATTCTGACACTATGGAATATATACACTCATTATATAACAAATATACATACTATTTTGAACATATGATCAATAAAAAATCCTATTATTACCGTTAAAACATAAATAAATAAGTAACAAATAAATATTTTAAATTAAATTATAATTATTATTGGACATATCTTTTTGGGGATTCTAGTTTACCAATGCAATATAATATCCATCCTAAATTTATAAATATAATGACCACATTCATAAATATTACATTATTTTATATAATATGAAAACACTAATAAATATAACTGATATATTCTGATATATGTTTTATTTGTGATATTTTATTATATATACCATAATACTTAACCATTTATTGAAATTAATAAGATTTCTAGGAAAAATTTCCATTATCATAAAATGATATTTATTATAATTAAACATTACCACATCATACAAAAATTCCAATTAAAAATTAAAAAAAATATATAATTTGATTTTTATATAAAAAATATTTAATATAGTGTATTAAAAATTGATTAAGGACATCATATGTGGTTTATTTTTTGTATGTTAATGCTTTGAATAAAATAATAATCTAAAGAGTATGAGAATTGAATGAAATGAGCATGCATTTATTTTTAATAAATATGAAATAAATAAATAATAAAAATTGAAAATATGTTCATTTGATTGGATTTTATATATCTATAACTCTATTTTAGGTATAAAGATGAGTTCATTATCGAGTATTCTCTTTTTAAATGTTTTGTCTACTTACTATGTATTTTTTTAAAAAAATCATCTTCTTCTGTTGAAAAATTCTTATGTTGAAGTAATATGAGGAAAAATGAGTCCAAATTTTTTTTCAATGGTTTTCCCTTCACAACGATTTTATATATATTCTTGTAAAAAATATGAATAATATTTTACTATAAGTAACATAATTGACAAGTTATTGGGAAAAAATATGAAGAAAATGCACCTCATGTATACGTTAATCACTGAGCCCCCAAGAAATCATTAAAGTATAAATTGATTTACATTCTCAATATAAATCATGTCTCAAATATATTCTCCCTAAATATTTTCAGAAAATACAATGTAGAAAATATTTTGATTTCTTAACTTTGTATCCACATGAACTATTAATATTGATGAATGAGGTAGTTAAATTAATTGGATAGATGTACTCTCAGAAATTGTTATCAATTTATTTCTTGATTCAAAAGATATATTTTTATTCCACCTTCCAATACCCAAGGTTTTACCCTGTTGGTAAAAATTTTCTTTTGTAATAATATATTTTCTTTAGTTAATAATGTGGTTGTATAAAAAAATAAATTTTAAAGGATATAACTCATTATCATAATGTTTTTTATAAGATTATATAACAATTCTATGTAAGTTCAAATGAAATATATTACAATGGTAATATCTATATCACAAAGGGGAATATGTATCTCATAACTCTATTTGTGAGCTATATAAATCCCTACTCTCAAATGATCTTTTTGAAAGTTTCATGTCCTTTAGAATATCTTCTGGGATATTAATCACAATACATATTACCAAAATAATATGGGTTGTTTTTGAAAAAAATAATCACAATAAAAATTTCCCTTAAAAGTTGTAATAAAAATGCTATCAATATTACTTGATTCACATTTAATATAATCTATTATAAAAAAATCAATAATATTGGATAAGGAAGGCCTTTTAGGGGAATGGATAACCTCATAGCTTGGGGTAGCTCTTCATGTAGTGGTTGATGGTGTTTTCCGGTGTCTCATTGAACAATTTTAATGAACTATTCCATCGAACCATATTTCCTTGTAACTATTTCACTTAGATCATCTATTTTATCCTACCTGTGTTATATTATATTATATCAACCACAATTCTTCTTTTATTTCTGAAAATATTCTCATGGTGAAAGTCTAAAACCTATACCTCTAACATGGTCATATTGTCTGGGTCTCTTTAAATCCACTAGAAGGAGTTAATTATAAATTATGTTGATGACAATTCTTATTTCTAAATCGGATAAAAATATTAGAAAATAAAAATTAATATTTATGTAATAATACTTTAAAGGAGAATGAATTTTTATCATTACATACTTACACATGATTCCTATTCATGTTTTGTGTTTTCATTTACTAATTTATCCCTTTTAATTTACATAATCTACCTTCTATTGTAGATGATGCGAGATATAAGTGGATTTATATTTTTATTAATCAGTATGTATATAATAAATGAAATATAAATATATATTTTTTTAAATAAAAAAATTTATTTACAATTTATTTAAAACCCAAATCATTTTTTTCTAGAGAATCATAACACATACTTGATTTTTGGTATGGATTTTTTTGGTGTTGATACATGTTTATTATTTTCACCACTCATTTTCTATTACAAAAATCAAAAATTATTAATCAATGTTATTAATAAAAATTATTTCAAATAAAATATTACCATTTATAATGTACTTGAAATGGATTATCCTCATTATGGCCCATGAATGTACTCTATATCTCCTGGTTTATCATGTGTCTATATATAGATAGTGGGTGGTGGTTCAATTTTCCCACTACGTCTCGAAGATGACACTTTGTAAGAAGTGTTAAGAATTTTTATTGATCCTTTACAGTAACTATTAATATAAATTTTATTATACAACCATTTAATATAAATGTACCCATGCAAGAGATAATAAATATTAAATTGATTATTATTTTTTTTATAAAATAGAGAAAATATATCATAAATTTGCCCTAAATTCTTCACAAATTATTTTTTAATACTTTTAAATATTGTGGGACATATATATATCAATCTAAACATGCATATGATTATTGAAGCCAATGTAACTACTAAAATGTTCTGGTTAGGGTCATCAGGTTGGCCAAGTAAAATCTATCCAACCTCAAATTTTATGTCTTGTCTTCTAACCATAATAATTTTTACTAAGACTATCACATTATGATTCTCAATTTTTTTTTCAACTATATTATGTTCACCCTCAAAAATTTCCTGAGAATCATAATTTTCTATATATTATTCCTTGGGATTAGTAGAATCATCTTGTAAAGAATCCATATCTATGGAAGTAGTTAAAAAATTAATTTATATTACATAAATGTTTATGTTGACACATTATATTAGGATGGAAAACATTTTATATAAAAAATAATTAAAATATTCATTGAAATCTCATTTTTTTGTTAAATATTCAATGTATATAACCCTTTTTTGCGTATTAAAATCTCCTCCTTATGGTCCCCTATGACATATAAGTCATCATATAAATTGGGACCACAATGAAATAATTTCAATGTAATAATGAAAGGGTCATCCACAATGGAATTATCATTTGACCAAGATATTGTTTTAGTTGACAATGGACCAATTAGCCAATTTATTTTTACAGAACTCAAGACATAAAATAATTTTACTAACAATAATTATATTATTAAGGGTCCATCCCTATTCCATTACCTTAAAAATTAAATTTTATAAATACCAATTCATCTACATTAACGTAAATCCTATTATCAACCAATTTTTATCGAAAAACCAGCACATGAAATATTTCATAATGCAACAACCATATTTATTTGATGATTCCAAATATGACATATTCATGTAAATTGGATTTTTCCTTGGTTATCAATACATGAATCCCTTTATCCATACGAGTAACTCAATTATTTTTCATCCAACTATGTTTATCTAATTCCATTTTATATAAGGTATAACCATTAATTACATAACCATGGTAAGATAGTATTTGTACATTTTGGTCAATATAAATCAATTTGTGATTTTTTAAAATTGAATTCAAATTTAATGATGAATCCTTAAAAATATGGTCTTAAAACTATCTTATATACTATTTATTATTCGTATTTAATTTCTAAATTCCACACCTTAGTGGATTCAAATTCGTATGATTTACTTTTTGGGTTTCAATGTATGGTGAAATCAATATAATGTTATGTAAATATTAATGTTTATCTTCTTCTCACTATATAATAGTAATTGGGATAACATCTCTTCTGGTAATTCTTCCACCCACATGGCTCTTGTTTGAATGATATTTATGGAGATAAATTATAAAACCCTAATTTTTTTCATTAAAATAATTAATTGTTTCCATTATTTTCCACCTTTATTTTGAGTTAGTCCATGTTTGGGTAAATCCCCATTTACTTTGAGAGACTTAAGGATTATAAAGTTTGATTCTAACTGAATTCATCCAAAATAAAATTTATCATGTCATAGAACAAAAAACCATGCCATAAAAGAGTCAGTTATTCTATGGTAGATATGGTTGAACCATAGTGGTATGGTGGATTAAAGGTTGAACTATAGATCCACAGGATTCACTGTGGTGTTGATGATGATACTGGTTTTACAATAAATCTACCTCTATGCAGGGGTGTCTAGGAAGGCTTCACCATGGTGTCTTAGACCACATTGTTGAAGACCATATATTTTAGTTATAGATATAAGATCATATTTGTGGTCATCAATAGTTAAATCCTTAAATAGGATATATTGATAAGAATTTATGGTTTCGTTAGAATTGAAATACAACCATCATTTTTGAATTGAGAAGGGAATTTGAGAGGTCACTGAAAATAGTTTTACACATAGGTTTATCCTTCTAAATTCATTGATATACATGTTAACATATCCTAGACCTAGAGATTGGAAGGTTTGAAGATAGAAATATATTCCACAGTGCCATCCATACTTCATAGTTGTTCTTGAATCAGCACTGTTCTACATCGTAGTTTTTCCTTTGGCATTATAGTGTTTTGTGGCCATGTGACAACCTTTCATCCAGCACAATACTTGTCATTTTAGTGTGCCTCAATGTTTTGGTGTTCCTCCTTGTGACATTTAGGCCTTATTATAAAAAACTATTATTCCTTTCTAATACCCTCTACATTATGGTATGGTTCTTTTTACACCTCCATCCCACAAAACCTACTTTATGTTGGGAGAACCCTAAATTTCTAGGAGTAGTGCTCCTTGAACAAGATGGGAGGAGTCCTTTTGATTAAAATTGAACTAGGGTAAGTTGTTATCCTACATTCTATTATTTCATTTTTTTACCTAGAACACATAACATGTTATATTGGATTCAGTTCTTGGATTCATTAATATGAGGTTTAATTTCAGTTATTTTTTTAATGTGGGTTGGAAAATAATGCATTTGTTGAAACATGGCATTGATGTTAGTGTCCACAAAATAGTAACTTCCTTTCTTGGAAATTTTTACTCATGTTTCCTTGTTATAATTTATGTGTTGGTGTGTTTGATATGCATTCTTTAGTATTAATATCATGT
Organism: Viscum album; assembly: GCA_963277665.1. Lineage (NCBI taxonomy): Eukaryota > Viridiplantae > Streptophyta > Magnoliopsida > Santalales > Viscaceae > Viscum > Viscum album. The sequence continues at coordinate 1,457,730,785 of OY728148.1, forward strand.
TGGAGGGTGTGTAACCTATAATACTATTATGAATTTGGGTCGAAGAGAATTGTGAAAATAGTTTGTTTCCATAGTTTATGTTTATTCTCATATTTATTATAAGATGGTTTAATATTTCTCAAGATTATTTTTATGATTTTTATGTTGTTATAATTTATTATGCACTATCTTTACATTGGAGGTTTGGTTCATGGTGTACATGAATGGTGGCCATCGTGTGGTGATTTCCCATAATTGTCCGGGTGTGTGCATGAGGTGTGATGATGACAATGGCGGAGCATGGTAAACATGTTTTCGAGATGTATCTCGATGCCTTGAGTATTATGAGGGTACACAATAACACTTAAAACCTTGTGGATTCTCGAGTAACCCATTAACTCAATTCCTTGTCAATTTTGAGTAGTAAATCCACTCGATGACTTGTGGATCCTAAATGGTAGGATAATAGCCTTGAGGATCATTATGAAACATTAGGAATCTTCAATATCATTATATCTTCGAGATAAAGTAGGTATGATCATGGGTTATTATCGGCCTGGTTATCGTACAACCACTCGTATTTGGGTTGTATATTATTATTCTTTTAACACATGTATTATACAAATGGAATACACTTGTTAGTTGGGAAAATCTGTTTAACGACATATTGGGGCTCTTCTATTGAGTTTTGTACTCACACCCTACTTGGAAATTTCAGTGTACTTGTTGATTTTATGATGGATACTATAAAGGGAATGAGACCTATGTGGATGACTATTAAGAGGATTATAGAGAAGTTGGAGGGTCAATATGGAATATAGTATTCACCCACTATTTATTTATTTACCCAAACAATATACTCTAGATATTCTTACCGCATTGGGAGCAATGATTATTTATATGAAAAGCATTTTATTTATAAGATTCCATATGTTTACTCTAATTACCCATTGTACTAATTTTTCATTATTATTTATTTTATGAAATGATACTAAGGGTATATTCTCCCTACTAATAGTCTTATAACCTCAGGAATAGTGAAAAACCTCTTGCATACGAGGAGGCATGCATGAGGTCACATTGTAATCAGGCTCAAACTCAGTTGTTCTGGTAGGAGTGTAATAAAATGGTATCAGAGGGCCAAGACTCAATGAACATTTTCTTCTTTATTTCTTCATTTATGATATGGTGGATATATGATATAACTATTTTAACTAAGGAAGGGGAACTATGTTAGTTCATGGAAAAGGTTTATAGTCAACCCCCAGGTTTCCATAATGTGGGGAATTATATTTTGTATTTACCATTACATAAAATAACCATGGGGTGATGTACATGATGGTGATTTGTTCATTAAGTGATTTTGGGTGTTTTTATGAATCATGAATGGTTATGAAGGATTTCATGCTATTTATATATATCTAATGTTGAGTTTCATATTAATTCATTATTTAAATTCCTTGTTTTTTTATCTCCGTTAAGGATAGTTTCTCTATTCTGGGATATATTTGTGTTTCCATACTCTTACGATATATCATTATTAGAATTAATTAGTTTATCTGAGCATGATTTTGTGTAAGTATATATAAGATGACCGTGACTAACATGTATGTACACAGACAAAGGTTAGTTCATTAACGGGTAGAACTTAGGTTGTGGGTAGAGTCATAGGAGAAACCTGTGTAATCACTTATAAATTATATGACTTTATATGTTCTTAATGTTTGTTTTGTAGAATATATTCAACCTTAGAGATGTATAAGGGGGACAAAAACTATTTGAGCCTAGGATTCTCCCCTTCTAGTAACCATAGTGAAGGGGGATGTTCCTCAGCCTGATACTCTACTGTCATAGGTTATTCAGGCTATTGAACCCATTCAGTTATAAATCATTCAAATAGTGTCTCTACAAGGTAATGGGTAACTAAGACTATAGGGGACTATTATCAATCCTTTTATATATAACAACCTTCCTCTTTATAGGGAACTAGAGGTCCATAGAATTTAGATGACTAGATTTACGTTTTCTTGAGTATATTGGACTTTGTAGAGACTTTAGATGATCAAATGGTGATGCTTTTAACCATTATGCATCAATGTGTTGCTGAATGTTGGTAGGATGTTATGATTCCATATAAGATACGAGAGGGACCAAAATGGGTGAATTTTTATGGCCATATCATTGAGGAGTTATTCCCAATTATGTTGAATATAGACCAAATGTATGAGTTCATGAAAATTCTATATAGAGTGGTGACAATGTCTAATTGAAAAAAGGCTTCATAGAGTATCTTATCTTTGCAAATATTTTTTCTACAGATGAGGAATAGGAGGATATGAATTTTGATATTGGGAGTTAAATATGGTTGAGCCATAAGGTTAATAATTTTTACCTAAAAAACTATATTAACCAGTTTCTCAAGGTCATGAAAATAGAAAAGGCCTCGAAGAGGATAAATAAGGTGGTTTAATTTCAACCTTTTTTATATAGAAAGGTTGATCCCCGAATTCTATGATTTTTTCTACCTCCATAAAAAATAAATAATTATGGATAAAAAAATATGCTAGTGTATTTTAGTATGAGGATATTATAGATTCATCAGCCCCTAAGCTCCACATTTCTTCAATTGTGGGAAGGTGGTAAAATATCATATGTTCAATACTTATCATCATTGTACATTTTTTTATGCATAAATCTAGGGAATATTCATCAAATTTTCATTAGGTATTGAACTTATAGGAACAATAGAGGTAGAGGAATATAAATATCTTCAACCTTGGGATCTGGTTGGGTTTCTTAGCAGCATACTCAGACTATTCATGCATTTCAAGAGTATGTTGATAAAGCTCAGATACATTTCATCAACTTAGTGGACTAGATTCTAGTGATGATGAAGAGGGTCCATATATTGTTCAAGGTATACCACTAATATCCTATACTCTTTCTACTACCTTACTCAACACTGGTTCTTCCCATTCCTTTATATGTACGAAATTATTTATTGGACATGAACTACCAGTTATGATATTCTTTATGCTAGTATCCCTTGATACAAAATTGGGTATGATAGTGGACCTTATCCAATGATGCCCTGAGTGTCCTATAATTTTACTAATTATTGAAATTTGTGGGTGTTTATGATATTAAAGATGATGCAATTTAATGTGGTCTACTACATGGATTAGAAGACCGTATTACAAGCTTAAATTAACTATAATCAAAATCATGTTTCAGTCACATAACCTAGAGGATATAATTTTGTGATGAATGAAGAGTGGGAACTATAACAAAGCAGAGTTAGAACTGAATTGACCCATATCAGGATGGTCCTAACATAGACGAAAGTCACGGATATTTCAGATATATTCGTGACATCCCCCTCATCTCTACCTCTAGTAGTGGATCTCTATTAATTTTTATTCCTAGAAAACATCATAGGAATACCTTTAGATAGAGAAGTTGGCTTTGAGTTTGATACCGTATTGGGCATACAATGTATTTCAACACCCCATTATCATATGGTGTTAACTATGTTGAATGAGTTCAAGGTTAAACTAGATAAATTGGAGTGTATGTATTTATCCCGATGATTAATTCACTGTATAGTTAACCTATATTTTTTCATATAGGATGGATGGTCATCTTTGACTATGCATTGTCTATTGAAATATTAATCAGCTGATGGTGATGTATCGATGTTGTTTTCTTAGGATTGATGAACTTTTCAATCAATTATATGGAGATCAATCATTCACTAATACCATTATTCAATCAAGATATAACCATTTCAGAGATACAAAGTAGTAAATTCTTAAGTCATTGTTTCATATAAGGTATGGAGTATTCGAGTACACGGTTTTGGAGTTCCAGCTAAAGAATGCAAAAGCAGTGTTCATGGACCTCATGAATAATATATTACACTCATAGTTATCATAATTTTTCATGGTTTTCTTTTAAGACATATTAATATTCTCACTGACACTAGAGAAACATGCTAATCATATAGAGATAGTTCTGAGTACACTTTGACCACATTATTTTTATGCCAATATTTTGATGTGTGAATTAAATATTTGAAAGGTGTAGTACCTAGGCCATCTGGTGTCTGGTATGGGTATATCTATAGAACTAGATAATTTTTGGGTTATAATTTCCTAAAAAAATACCTAATATGTGTTTGTGATCATTATATTTCAAGGTTTAGTATGATTTTCATAATAGTTTATCTTGGATTTCTCCTGAGTATAGGCACCTATGACAACACAAAAGAAGAAGGTAGTTTGATTCTAGTGGGTTTTCAAGTGTGAATATAATATCAATGAGCTAATGATAAGGTTAATGATAGATCCATCACTAGAACTCTTTGAGTCTGGGATTGGATATATAGTGTACTATGATGAAATAATGCATTGGTTTTAGAGTCATATAAATACAAATAGAGAGTTTATTATCCTATGAGCTGCGTTAGTTATGAACCCATGATCAGAACTACCCTATGCATGATATGGACCTATCATTTTTGGTACAATATATGGGGTATTTGTGAAACTATCCCTTTGGAAAGAGATTCCTTGTTTTCATAGAACACAAGATCCTTCACTATATATTCACATAGAGGGTCCTAAACCTGAGGAAATGGTGATGAGTTAAGTATCTGCAGATGATCAAATTTTAGTTGGTTTATGAAAAATAAGGGTTATATCATTATGGATTATCATATCCATAGAACACGGATTGGGAATGGGCCTGATTAGTTTCCTTAGTAGAACATGTCCTTGATGAGCCTATTAGATGATTAGGGGATAAATGATTACAAGGAGTAAGGATCTATGACCTGTTCCCCATTAGGGATCACATTCTAACATAGGGATCAGTTGAATGATGGTCAAGAGATAGACCAAGAGTTTCTTGGGATGCGATAAAATCTTGGTAGTAGTGACCCGATACCCAGATGGGGAATGAATGACAACAATATGATTTTGGTACATGAGAGTGTAGCAGTCCCTATTTATTCAAAGAGGAGAAGATGAGAGATTCAATTTCCACTATATGGGATGTATATCATTTTATGACCATGATGTACTACGACATCACACATTAGTATTGGTTTATAGGTATGAAGAGATAAATGTCTGTTTTAATTTCCCAATCCATTACTTACCATAGGGTGATGGATAATAATTGACAACATGGTTGGTTTTTCCATACACTTCTGATGGCCATGTGAATGTGGAAGGATTTCATGATGGGATTTATTAAATGTTTAACAGGATTTCAAGGATTCTTGAAATAGACTACTTTATTTTTTATTAGATAATAGATAATACTCATATCTTTCCAATCAGAGAGACTCACTCAGAGGAGGATCTAGGAAAGATCAATGTAAATAAGATAGTACACTAGTAAGGAGTTCCCTTAATAATTTTATCAAATAGAGATGAAAATTTTACATCATGGTTTTTGGATGGTCTAATAGAAATTCATTGGGAATCAACAGAGATTGATCATAACGTTTCATCCTTAGATAAATGAAAAATTCAATAAGACTATACACATATTGGAGGATAATCATTGATCTTAAATTATTAACAATATTGGATAATGTAATGATCACCAACCCTTGGTTCGATTTTCATATAACAAAAATTACAAGCCTTAAATTTATGTGGAACCATAGGAAGATCTTTATGAGATGACATGTTGTTCTATGATCTATTGGCATGAGGTGGGTGAGGAATCATTTATATGACCCAATTTTTTTCAGGTATCCTTTGAGATATTTTAGATGATTTAGAATATATTTTTCCCCACGTAGTGTAGAAAAAAAATCATATGTCGACCGTAGGAGGAAACCTCGGGATTTTACAGTATGTAATTTTTTTTGAGAGTGACTCCTCAGATAGGGAATAAATGTCTAAGGAAGAAGGGTAAGCTGGATCCACATTTTGTTGGACCCTTTAAGACCATTGAATGGGTTAGGATAGAGTTTTACCTACTATATATTCCTTATTATTACAAAGTTATACACAATGTGTTTCATGAGTCACAACTCTATAGGTAAATAATGATCATATGTATTTCATCGATTATGATGTTGTTGTTTTGGATCCTAATGCATCTTGTGAGGAGGATCTTGTGTAAATTATAGAATGGAGTATGAAATTACTTTGAAGGAAGACCATACTACTAGTCCATATTTGGTGTTAGAATAGATATATCCAGCAAGAATCTTATGAGTGAGAGGATGTCATTCAATCTCAGTGGCATAAGTTTTTTTAATAGGAACCCTAAATATGATTCTCGAGTATGAGGATTTTTTGAGAGGGATAATTGTAAAACCATGGGATTATTTCCTTAATGAAAATCCTCTTTTCCATTATTTTCCACCTTTATTTTGATCAGGGAAATGTTAGGGTAAATCCATGTGCGCCATGATCGTATGAAGGAGGATTTAGTGTGATTTCAGATAAATTATTTCTAAATTAGAGGTGCTACACAATAACACACATGACCATTCTATAAAAGAATCAGCTGTTCTATGGTAAAAAAGACTACACCATACTGGTATTAGTGATTAAATGTTTCACTGTATATCCAAAGGTTTCACCATGGTGTTTTTGATGATGCATTTTTTTCACAAAAACTTCCACTATAAAGGGTTGTTTTAGAAGGCTACGCCATGGTTTCTTATTCCACACTGTAGAAGCCTTTCTGTGTTTGTTATAGACAGAGGGTCACCACCATTTTCTTTGGGAGATAAATCATTTAATAAAATATTATAATTTTAATTCATAGTTATGTTTTAATTGAGTTACAAACATCATTTAAAATTTGTTGAGGGTATTCAGGAGGACTTTAATGATGGTTTTCCATATGGGTTTTATCCCTCTAAATTAAAATTATTATTATTTTAATCCCCTCGATGTAGTGATCCAAAGTAATATCGATAAAAATCCATGCTAATGTGGTTTGTGATGTAGTGTGGTTCTACACGAGAGTCTTATCTTTGGTTCTAAGGTTGTTCATCATCACATCAAATATTTTGTTCTTATTTTTTGGTGGTATTATTTGAGTCACCCCTATGCCACAGTCTTCCACCAAATTCCATGAATTTATTTTTCTAGAACAACCTTATTCCATTTAAATATGATCTACATATGTTTGGTATTCATATACACCACTATGCCACAATACCTTCCTTGATCCTTGGATCCCCCCCTCGAATTTCCAGAAGAACTCATCCTTCTTCGAGAAATATTATTGATGATTTATTTGGATGACAATAAACCCTTGGTACGTTGTTTCCATACCTTTGAATCATTCATATTTTTTATTTCTATAAAACCTATAACATGTCATATTGGATCTGGTTATAGGATCCCTTAGATTATAATTACTTTCTTGTTGGTGTGTAAATGGGGTTTGGGTGATGATGCCTTCAAAGAACCTTGACATTGACTTTGCCCACCATATAGTAAGTTGTTCCTTAAATCTAGGGGTTTTGTTACACTTGTTTCCTTATTTTAATTTATGTTTTGGAATAATTGATATTTTTTATTTAATATTGATCGCATTTGGGTGTGTGTATATTATGTATGACCTTTATGAATCTTTTTCTGTGATAATATCTAATATACCTAGTTTATATTATTGATTTTGATTCACTTTCTTTACTATATGAAGGTTCAATATATATAATGATGTGTGTAATGGTTTTTATCATGCTATTACATATTATTTATTGTCTCACATTGGGAGTTTGGATGCATGTTGAAGGTGATAGGTGATCATCGTGGTGTTATTTTCATTAGAGGAGTGGGAGGGGGTGCATGAGTTGTGATGTTGATGATGGTAGAGAATGATAGTCTTATGGTATGGATGTATCTAAATGGATTGAAAATTTAGAGGGAATGGTCCAATACTCGATTCCTTATAAATTCTTGAGTAACCCCAATAGACCATTTGGATTCTGAGTAGTAATCCCACTCTATGCCTTGTAGATCCTAAGTGGTAGGACAATTTCCCCGAGGCTTGTTGTGACTCGTCAAACCTCTTCATCATCATTCCAACTTGGAGCTAAAGCTGGTGCAACTAGCGGTTTATGGAAGACTGGATAGCTCACAACCACTCAGTTTGGAGTCGTATGTTATTATTCTTATTAAAAATTTATTAGACTCCTACAATATGTAGGATCGAAATAATGATGTAGATACTCAATATACAAGAGGGGGGGGGGGGGGTTAATTGTATACTTTAAAAATTTCCTTAAACAAAGGAAATATCTAAGTTTATCAAAGTTAAACTAAGAAAACTCACAACACCTCTAACACCAAATGAAAAATTGGAATAAGGAATGATGTTATCAACTTCATGTTCTATGTACTTGCTTAAAACTGGAAAGAGATTCCGAAAGTAGTTTCCGGAAATATGGATCCAGAAATTGAAACATAACTAAAGATCACAATATGAGATTCTACCTTAAAGCGTATAGAATCTAAATTTATCAAAGTACATGTAAATAAGTATAAGAAAGTTATACTTTTCTTACAATACAATATGCAGCGGAAACAAACAAGTAGTAAAACTACAAGTAACAAGAAATAAGTCTTTTAACCCAAAGAAAAGGGTATCCAACAACCTTGGATAAAGGTCCCTTGACTTATACTCTCAAGAAAGTCTATCTTACCCACACTAGGGTAATCCCTAGATATGAAGATTGGAATCTCTGTCTTGCTATCCCCACAAGCCCTAAACTTCAAGGTAGTTGGAACCTATGTCTTCCTCAGCAAGGAAGCCCTCGAACTTTAAGGTAGTCGGCACCTCTGTCTTCCAATCCCCAGAAGTCCTTGAATGTAATCACCAACATTCGGAGTCACATGAAGAATTGAGAGTTAATAAGAGCCTCTCTCTATAGAAATCACTTCAAGAATGTAATCACATGAGTCGAAGATCAGTTGTTATGAGCTCTTTCAAATGAGTTCCTATTTATAGGCTCGGTCGACCTTCTTTCCAATGGTCATATTTTCCTTAAAAATCGTATGGACCTGTACACGTGTCACTTAACCAAAAATTAGTTTATAACGGAATAGACGACATCATTTTGTAATAAAACAAGTGTAAGAGAAGGTACGACATCGTTTTAAGTCTAACTCAAGAGTTCGGAGTGAAGATTCAGAGTGTAAGAAAAATATTAAAGAGTAGAAAAATTATAAAAGTGTAAGAAAATGAAAGTTCGGAATCTAACCGAAAATAATATTTGGATTTTAGATAAATTCGGAGTGTATAAAGCAAATATGATCAGATTCTGTTTAATAGGTGAATTCGGAATGAGAATTTGGAATGACAATTCTTCATCGGAATTCGTAATGAGAATTCATAATCAGGATTTGTCATTAGATTTCAGTGTCGATCTTCATGAGAGTTCGTATCCAGAATTCGGAGTGGAACTTTATTAAAGACCGTATCTAGAATTCGGAGTGTAACTTCATTACAGTTCTCATCAAGAATTCAGAGCCTAAAATAGAATGCTTCATATAAAAGTTTTAGACGATTCTGAGAATATAGAAATTAAACCGATTCTAATACTTAAGAAATATATGGATATAGATAATGAAAATATGATAAGGATAATTTTCCTTATAAATGTAATTTACCTTATAAAAGTGAGTTTCCTTATAAAATCAATTTTCCATAAAGATAAGGTGTTTGTGATTTTCAAAACAAGAAGGAATGAAAAGGTTATAAGGAAAACCTTATTGACTCAACAATATCCACCTTTTTTGGAAAGCACAAACATCCTTACGAAAAAGAAAGACTAAGGAGAAAAAAACATTAAGGCTTATCTCCCTTTGCTTATGGATGTTGATGAATACGACTAACTCCCCCTTAGGGTTTGAAACTCTAAGGATCGTATTCTAGATTTCTGGAATGGATTTTCATTAAGAATAAGAATATATTCTTTAATGAAAAAATCCCCCTTAGATAAACTCTATTAGAGTTATTTTTCTTTCTCCCCCTTTGTTAGGGTTCTTTTTCCTTCTCCCCCTTTGTGATTTTCAAAAAGAATTCGAGGGAATGGAAAATATAAAAATTTACCTGAAAAATTAGTTACAACAACAAAAGAAACGAGCAAGAAAGATTTTCATTAAGTTTGAAAGTTCAAAAACAAGAAAGTTATGATTCAACAAAAGATCGGATTTGTTTATTTTGGATCTTTTTCCTTCGACATGAGACCTTTAAGAATAGTCTTTATCTTCTTCAAGTCTTTATGATCTTCCTCGGCTTGCTTCTCTAACACAACTATTCTTGAACTTTGAGCTTCAAGATTTTCTTCATGGGCTTCAAGCTCTTCTTTCTGAGCTTTCAAAACTTGTTCTTGCTTTAACAACTTCTCTTCAATATCATTCCGACAGTCCCTTTCATTCCTCCAGTTTTGAGCAACAGAATTCAGCTTCCCATTCAGATCTCTGACTTCTTGAATCCAGAAATTTTTTTCATCTGTTAACTTTTCTTCAAAGGAATGAAGTAAGATCATTTATCTTCCTGTCTTCTGTCTCAAAATCATCTTTAACATTATCTTGGAATTCATCCAAGAGCCTCATCTATTATACAGTTTTCCTCGACCAACTAATCTTTTTCTTACAAGACCTTTTGTGGGATTCATAGCAGACAAAAAAGGTTTTTAACTGAGCCTGGATCTCAACACATTTATCCATAACCATGGATACATAGTCTTTTTCTGATTCAATGTATGTTGGAGCATCTGGCATCTTGAATCAATACTTGAGAAGGTCGGAATAGGACCTACCAACTTCTTTAATGACTGAACAACAAATTCATGTCCCAACGAAGATGACTCCGAATCCGAGACTTTTCTTGGAGAATTTTCTTCTTCAAAATGCTCATCCTTATTCTTATAAGAATCACCAACTTCCCTTCTCTTTACAGCCACTAATCTCGGGGTATCGACAACAAGTTGCTTTCCCTTGTCACTTTTCGGAATGGATTGCTGTTCCGGAGTCTTCTGTTCACTATTAGACACTTGAAAAATATTGTCTTCATCATCAACATCTTTTTGAGCACCATCCTCTACATTCTCCATTTGAGAAATATCATGTAGAATATGTTCTTCCTCTGCATGATAATCTACTTCTTGTTCTCCTTTCTCTTCATCCTTCCCTGGAGAGACTAACTTAGAAGACTCAGCTTCTGAAGTTTGGATCGACAGATGTTTCGAAGGTTAACCCTTATAATCGTCTACTTGCTTCAATAGATCTCCGGTCTCACCACTACCTTCTGCAACTGCTTCTTCCTATTGCTCAAACTGCTCAACTTCCTCAACATGCTTAGCTTTTTCCTTCTCCGGAGTGACATAGTTTCTTCCTGGAGTCACGGGTATAGATTCCAAAGAAAAAGATCTCAGAACTGGAATGTTTCCAGAGGCCATCTCAGTATACTTTGACAAAGTCTGAACCGCCTCAGCTTCAGACGTCTTCTTCTTAAGCTTCTTTTATTTCTTTTCTTTTTCTAATTCATCCCCTATTTTTTCCTTCAAGGCCTTAGCCTATGTAGGATCCAAGCCAAACTGAGGATCCCCTTGCACTGTTTTCTCTTTGATTTCCCTCCACATAGCAACTAACTTATCAGGGTAAGCTTTCTTCTTCTTCGGTTTTGGGTTGCGGAATGAACTTCCTTAGATTTGGGATTCTCTACCTCAACTTCAACTTCTTTCAACTTTCTCTTCTTCACTGGCTTAGAAGATTCAGGTTCAGCAACTTTCAGAATAGCTTCTTCTTAAACTGGAAAATCAAAGAACTCACCAGTCTTCTTGTCCAAACCAACATTCATCTTTTTGAGGGTACCATCACTCACCAACATAATTTTGAAAACTCTTGGCTTAGACTTGGAAGCCTCCTTGAAAGACTCAAGGCATCGAACTATGAACTTCGAGATGATTTCTGGAGACATTATAATCTGAGCTCTCAGATTCCCTTTCATAACATTCTCAGTGGTAATAAGAATGTGTCTCATCAGATTAAACTTCCTTAGATTAATCAGAAAATCAAATATAAAGATATCACTCTTCTTCAAACTGTCTTTGTCACCTTTTCTCGGTACGATAAAGCCTTCTACCCATAATTCTAGAACTTGAAAATTTGTAGACAGACTAGAAATCTTCGGAGCCTTATCATCTGACAGTCTGAGAGTCTCCAAACCTATTTCCTTGTTGAAATTTCCCTTTGAATCCTTCAAAACACGAGTGATGAACTCAGCTTCTACTTCATTGTTCATCCCTACCAAGATTGGCTGCCTTGGCATAAGAATGCTTATATGTCTTTCCATAAGACTTAAATGACAATTTCTCCCTAACATCTTCCTTAAGGAAGGAAACTTTCTCATAGAATTCCAAAAGAAAATCCGAATATACTTCATCTTGATTTCCAAGCTTAGACACAGCAACATATTCCCATCCGTTAAGCTTAATGTTCTTGGATATAAGAGAATCATACTTGTTGAAGAAATCAGGATGAACTAACCATTCTCTATATACTAACCACTGAGAAATCGGCTTAGTGGTTGACATGTCTTGAGAAGCTACTTCCACAGACATTTGGATCTGAAGACTTCTGGGAAGTTTGGAACGGAGATAGCTGAAGATCGGAACGACCTTAAAATGGAGAGGAAGAGATTCGGGACACTGGAGCGTGAAAAACCGATGTGGGACGAGTCTTGTGGTCCCCATTATATAGGAAAAGAATTTGACCATTGGTCTTCCAAATTCATCTAACGGTTGAAAAAACTTTAATCTGATCTGACGATTGAGAACAATCCCACAAGAAAACTTGAATCCGATCTTTTGAGGTTTTTATTAAAACAAGGATATAAGGAAACTAGAATCCAAAACAAAATATAATAAAACAACAGCTGGTAATGTATTATTATGAAAACATGAGTAATGAAATCATACCTTTCAAATTTTCTTAGGAGGATTATTCGTAATGGGTAATATTTGTCTTGATGAAAAAAAATGACTACGAAAAATTTTTACTACGAAAAGACATAGTTCGCAAAACTCTCTATGAAAAACTCAACAAAGAAAACGAAAAATAATTACAAGATTTTCAGCATGAAAATTTCATTACAAAAGTTTGAATATGAAATGATTACTATGAAAGTCGTGGTATGAAAGTCTCGTTACGGAAACAACAGTACGAAATTTTCCATTCCGGAAGTTTTCAATACAAAAATTTCCATTCCAGAAGTTTTCTATACCAAAATATCCATTCTAGAAAATTTCATTTCCGGAAATTCCCATAGTAATTTTGAAGAAAAAATCCAGTGAGTCTATCACACCATGCTCGTGGGGCTTGTTTAAGACCATACAGAGCTTTGGTATGTCTAAAAACATGATCAGGATGTTTGGTATCTTCAGAGCTAGGAGGTTTTTCAACAAAAACTTCCTCTTGAACATAACCGTTAAGAAAAGCACATTTCACATCAATTTTATAAAAATTTTAAAATTAAATAATTCTTCAAAAAAAATTAGAATACAGATAGATTCATTTCTAGCTACTAGAGCATAGGTTTCTACATAGTCTATTCCTTCTTGCTGATTATACCCTTTAGAAACAAGTCTAGCTTTATTTCTTACTATGACTCCATTTTCATCAGATTTGTTTCTGAAAACCCATTTTACTCTGATAACAGAAGTTTCCTTAGGTCTTTTAACCAAGGTACAGACTTTATTCCTCGCAAATTCATTTAGTTCATCTTACATGGATTTGATCCGATCATCATCACCTAAAGCTTCATCAGTGCTTTTTGGTTCTAATTGGGAACGAAATGCTAGATATTCTATTTAATTTCATAAGGAAATTCTAGTCCTTAAAGGTTCATTTACATCACCAATGATAATATCACTAGGATGATTCTTAAGAAACACCTGATTTGGGTTTTGAAAAGCCTGTTCATCAACATTGGGTAGAAAATCTTCTGGGGTAAATGTTTCAAAAGTATCTTCTTGAACATTTTCTTTATCAGAAGGATCTTCTATCAAGGGTTGACAATCAGTTTTTGAAAACACATCCAAGGTTGTAGGTTGGGATAGTTTAAAAACAAAAGGATCAGACTCATCAAATATTACATGAAATATTTCTTCAACAGTACTTGTATTTTTAGTGAAAACTTTACATGCCTTAGAAGTTGTGGAATAACCTAAGAAAATTCCTTCATCAGATTTTGGTGAGATTTTATGTAAGTTATCTTTAGTATTCAAAATGAATACTTTGCAACCAAAAACCTTGAAGTAGGATAGTCTTGGTTTTCTACCATTCCATAACTCATAAATAGTTTTATTAAGAAAAGGTCTAATCAAAACTCGATTTATAGTATATCAAGTAGTACTTACAACTTCAGCCCAGAAATGTCTAGCTATGGAATATTCACTCAACATGGTTCTAGTTATCTCTTGAAGATTTCTATTTCTTCTCTCAACTACACCATTTTTTTGAGGAGTTCTAGGTGATGAAAAATTGTGAGTAATACCTTTCCTAGTTCAAAAAGTTTCAAAAACTGAATTTTGAAATTCTCCTCCATGATCACTATGAATAGTTTTCAATGGAAGGTTTTTCTCATTTTTACCTTGAGCTCTAAAACATTTGAAATAAGAAAAATCTTTAGACTTCCTTGCTAGAAAATAAAGCCAAGTAAATCTAGTGTAATCATCAACTAGAACAAACACATAGAATTTGCCTCCAATACTTCCAGTTTGTGTTGGACCAAAAAGTTACATGTGCACTAACTGTAATGCATCACTTGTTGAGACTTCATCGATTGATTTACAACTAGATTTATGTTGCTTTCCATATTGACAAGGATAAAAAACTTTAGTAGAATCAAATCTAAGCTCCGGTAGATCCTTAACTAGTTTCTTCTTAGAGAGTTTTCATAAGTTCCTAAGGTTACAGTGACCTAGTCTTCTATGTCAAAGCTAGGAATGATCTGCCATTGCACTTAGGAAAGGTAAATCTTGGCTCCTTAGGTCTTCTAAATTTAATGTGTAAAAATTATCTTGCCTATTGGCAGAGAGAATAAATTCTTCCTTGGAATTGTGTACCAAGAACTTATCATTCCTAAAATTCACAAGGTATCCTTCATCACATAACTGAATTATGATAATGAGGTTGTGCTTAAGACCCTTAACAAAAAGAACATTTTAAATGAAGGTTTTACCTAGAAGAACAATATTACCAATACCAACAATCACTCCCTTAGCATTATCTTTGAAAGTTACCTTTCCTCCTTTCGTTTTTATAATCTTTTCAAAATAGATTTTGTTACCAGTCATTTTTCGGGAACATCCCCTATCCATGTACCATGTGTTGCTGTTGGTACTCTCTTTATTTTCCTTAGCCATAAACAATGATTTTCAATAGGTATTCTAGCTACAAGACCAAGTTTCTTCTATCCTGAAGATTCATAATCAGAAGATTCATCTGAAGATTCACCACCACTGGCACTCCAGGTATCACTATCTTTCAGAACCTTTTCAGCTTCGGATTTATAATACTTCTTTCTGTTCTTGTCTGAATGCCTTTCTTTCCATTATTTTTGAGCAAAGGGAAATCTGGTCTAATATGTCCAGGTCTCTTGTATTCATAACACGTGACTTCTCCATCTCTCCTATCATTCCTTTCATTTTTCTTATACTTGGATTGGAAATTTCTTTGTCCAGCTATCTTGTTCATCCTTCAAGCAAGATTTGCTAATTCATTTTTAGAGATTTCACTCTCACTAGATTCTGATTGAACACCCATCTTCTTAGACTTGGATCTGGTTACTCTCTTAGGAGTCTTGGCATTCATATGATTTAACGTTGTTGAAAATGAAACAGTACCATTCCCATTCTTCTTTTTGATGTTTTATGCATCTCTCTTCATTCTTGTTTCATGTTGGAGAAAAGTTCCGAATAACTCATCAAGAGAAATTTTAGTGACCTTCCTATTCTAATCTATAGCAATTCTTTTGGATTCCCACTCATTGGGAATAATATCAATTATCTTATCCACAAGTGCTTTATCATCTAACCCTTTCTCTCCCATAGACTGTAAACTATTGACTATAGTCATAAATATCTGTTGAAATTTACAAATTGGTTCACCATAAGGAAAATTGAAGCCATGGTATTCAGTTCTAAGCACAACTCTCCTAGTTTCAATCACTTTAGAAGTTCCAATGTGTGTAACCTCTAACTTCTTCTAGATACAATTAGCTACTTCACAAGAAAAAATTTGGCTATATATATTTATAGTCATTGAACATAGTAAAGTATTGAGTACCTTATAGTTGAGTTGATACTCTTGCTTTTCCTGGTTAGTGAATGTTCTAACTTCTTTATTAGAAATTTTAAAATCTAGTGTAAGCATAACGAAGTTTTCCACTCCAGTATTGATCACAAAAGTCTTCATTCGATCTCTCCAGTACTCATAGTCATTACCATCAAAGATTGGTGGTTTTGTAGGATTTAGATTGTCAATGGAACCCACATTAACTCTTGCCATACTAAAAATAACCTTCGTCACACAAACTTGTTAGTAGAAAAATTTCGTAATCACAAAGTTTGTAATGAGAAAGTCCGGAATGATAATGTTTGGAATGATAAAGTGAGCAAGAAAAACATATATGTGAGTACAAATATTTCAGAGACCACCTCTGATAACAATTGTAGGATCGAAATAATGATGTAGATACTCAATATACGACAGGGGGGTAAATTATATACTTTAAAAATTTCCTTAAACAAAGGAAAGATCTAAGTTTATCAAAGTTAAACTAAGAAAACTCACAACACCTCTAACACCAAATGAAAAATTGGAATAAGGAATGAAGTTATCAACTTCAAGTTCTATGTAATTGCTTAAAACTGGAAAGAGATTCCAAAAGTAGATTCCGGAAATATGGATACAGAAATTGAAACTTAACTAAATATCACAATATGAGATTCTACCTTAAAGCGTATAGAATCTAAATTTATCAATGTAAATGTAATGAAGTATAAGAAAGTTATACTTTCCTTACAATACAATATGCAGCGGAAACAAACAAGTAGTAAAACTACAAGTAATAAGAAATAAGTCTTTTAACCCAAAGAGAAGGGTATCCAACAAATTTGGATAAAGGTCCGTTGATTTATACATTCAAGAAAGTCTGTCTTACCCATACTAGGGTAATCCCTTGATAGGAATATCAGAATCTCTGTCTTTCTATCCCCGCAAGCCCTCAACTTCAAGGTAGTTGGAACCTCTGTCTTCCTCAGCATGGAAGCCCTCGAACATTAAGGTAGTCGGCACCTCTGTCTTCATATCCCAAGAAGTCCTCAAATGTAATCACCAAAATTCGGAGTCGCATGAATCTTTGAGAGTTAATAAGATCCTCTATCTCTAGAAATCACTTCAATCATGTAATCACATGAGTCAAATATCAGTTGTTATGAGCTCTTTCAAATGAGCTCCTATTTATAGGATCGGTCGAACTCCTTTCCAACGGTCATATTTTCCTTAAAAATCGGAGGGACCTGTACACATGTCACTTAACCAACGGTTAGTTTATAACGGAATAGACGAAATCATTTTGTAACAAAACAAGTGTAAAAGAAGGTACGACATCGTTTTAAGTCTTACTCAAGAGTTCGGAGTGAAGATTCGGACTGTAAGAAAAATATTAAAGATTAGAAAAATTATAAATGTGTAAGAAAATGAAAGTATGAAATCTAAGAAAATAATATTCGGAGTCTAAATAAATTCAGAGTGTATAAAGAAAAGATGATCAGATTCTGTTTAATAGGTGAATTCAGAATGAGAATTCAGAATGACAATTCATCATCAAAATTCTTAATGAGAATTCGTAATCAGGATTTGTCATTAGATTTCAGTGTCGATCTTCATGAGAGTTCGTATCCAGAATTCGGAGTGGAACTTCATTACAGTTCTCATCCAGAATTCGGAGCCTAAAACAGAATGCTTCATATCAAATTTTTAGATGATTACGAGAATATAGAAATGAAACCGATTATTATACTTAAGAAATATATGGATATAGATAATGAAAATATGAGAAGGATAATTTTCCTTATAAAAGCAATTTACCTTATAAAAGAGATTTTCCTTATAAAAGCAATTTTCCTTAAAGATAAGGTGTTTCTGATTTTCAAAACAAGAAGGAATGAAAAAGTCATAAGGAAAACTTATTAACTCAACAGAATATACTTTTTTACATGAGAGCCACTAGTTAAGAAAGTATGGGTGGTCTACCATTGAGTCTTGTAGTAACACTAAACTCAGGAATTTCGATGCAAGTTTAGATTTCATGAGGTATCTGATGAAGGGTAATGGATGTGTGGTTGATGTATGATTAAAGGATCATGAAGCATATCGTGGGATGGGGTTCACTCTGGGGGACCCCCACTTCATATTTATTTATTTATTTACCTACATATTTATTATCTAGATAGGTGTTCATCTTTTATAGTATCATTTATTTTTAGGATATGTATTCCATTTATTAGGTTACACATGTTTTATCATATTTGATATTATTTATAATTGAACATTGACATGAAACTAAGGTTCTAGATTCCTCAATGATGGAATTAGACCCTCACTGCTAGCCAAAGACGTTATGCATATTGGGAGGTACAACTGAGGTCACGTGGTACTCTATCTCAGATGTTATGGTTCATGTATAGATATCACATCATTCTTATCTAGATTGAACATGTATTTAGAAAAAAAAAATGAAATATCTTCTAGAACAATATATCACATCACATTACAACCTTTTGGTCAACTTTGATTTTGGATGTAACATTTCAAAATTGCCATATACCTTTCAATGGGGTACTTCCATCTATAATGTGAAGCCCCACATAATCAGATCTCTCTAACCAACTGTATCATCATGTATAAAATTATTAGAAAGAGTAAAGGTTTGAAGAACACCTCATACTCACATAATCTAATTTTTTTTGTCTCTGTAGTTATAAAAATTTATTGTTCTATAATATTACTACATATAGCATTGAAAAAGAAGAAAATATTGGTTAATGTGTGTGATTTGTATTTGTAAAAAATGAAATATAAATCTATATACATTATGTATTTCATCAAAAAAGGTATTCACAAGATTTTGGACCCTTTAACTTAAAATTATTAATCAATGTGATATTATTAATATTTTTTGGATGACCCCACATGATATTTTACACCTTTTTTAAAGTTAAAAATTGATGTATCTCTTTCTTGAAAATAGTGTAATATTTTGAGAAAAGAAAATTCCACCATTCAACCTTCACTATCAAAGAGTATCCCTTTATCCTTATACTAAACATATAAAATCTAAACTTAATTACATGTTTTTTTAGGTTTATTTAGAAACATGAGAGGAAAACCTTCATATATATTGTTCTGTATGTGCATGAAATAAAAAAAAAGTTTGATATACAAAAAATTGTAGTATTTTAACTCAAGAAAAATTGATATATTTTTCTTATCATATTTCATGTGGTTTTTAAAAAAAGATTACCAAAATAGTTAAAATATCTGTTACATTCTATAAATTTTGATCACAAGTTTGTAGTGAAAATGTTGTATCTTCTTTTAAATTTCAATTGAATGACATTTTCTATGATCAGTATATATGTAATTGGGGATACAATTTTTTTTCCTAGAATCTTGATCATCATGGATTGAATCATCCTAATTGAGTATTTACCTTATTAAAAAAATGGGAAACCAGAGTATTACTTTAATGCTATATCCCAAAAAAATACCATAAGAAATAAATATCTATTTCTTACCATATAACAGAGATATGAACATTAAATACTCATTTAGATAATTATATTTTGACATAACACCAAAATTAAAAAATCTGTTAGATAATAAATCAATTTATTTTAAAAAAACATCAATGTCCTTACCCAATTGTTTTGGTCTTAACAGAAGTTTACAAAACATAATATATTTTTAGTACATACATAACCATGGAGGAATGTTATAATTGACAAACATAACCAGTCATACACTATGAGTGATAATTTATATACAAAAAGGATTTACTCTACCTCTAGATAGCATAAGATGAAGTTTTCTCACCTCATTTCAAAATTCATGATACTTATGATCATTTTTATTCCATAGTGGAGAGTGTTTTTGGTGATGATGTTTCCCATCATGGATTATTGTATCTACATTGAATTTAAATTTCCTTGTTGTATCCCCTCTTGCACATAGAATTATAAACCATATAACGATTAGAAATTACAATACAAATTTATATGGACATCATATTTCAATCTTTTTTCAAATTTCACCACACCTATACACTAATTTTCACATGCATATATTCTTTCAAAGATGATACACATTGAACATAGAATTAATTTTTCATAATATGTTAAACATGGATGCTCATTATCTTATTCTATCATAGAGTTCAGGATAAAAATTAGTTTTTTAAAACTACCATCTCTATATTAATTTAAGGATTCAAAATTTTATAACTTCATTATTAATGAAAATTTTATATATTTGGTAAAACCAATAAACAATGATATAACAACCCTACTCCTTATTTTACATTAAAAAAAGATTTATTACATTAAAGTACACATAAAATCCAAAAATACAAAGAAGTATAGTGAATTTGGGAATTGGGTACATGTCATATAATCTTGAAAATGGGATATAACAATATTATTGAAGAATTCCTTAACATGATTTAGAATTTCATGGATTTTAAAACATGAAGGGAAACCTAGAGAAAACATAACAAATGTATGAGATATAAATCCTAGTAAGGTAATAAAAATGTCATAAGGTGATACATATTATATAATTGTAATATCAATGGGGGAATATAAAGAGTAGGGATCATAAAAATTAATTATGAGTCATGATATAACATGATATACATAACACAACAAATGTAGAAACAACTTAAAACAATGGAGAATAAACATATGTCAAAGATAAACCATTAAGAAATCATGGTGAGAAAAGTCCCATAAATGGATCATGTTCACTCCCTATCCAAACTTGATGTATCATGAGTCTAAATATTAACCAATTCATTGAATCACTATATCATTCTGGGCACACCTGTCAGTTTCATTTCATTCTAATGCTTATGTGTGCCACATGGATCACAAAAAATGGATTCATTCATCATAGAAATTATTTCAATGATCACAAACTGTATAATAAATATATGTAAGTCACCAATAAAAAGTAATATATTAATAAATGTGAACACAATTAATAGGAAATTAGTATGTTATTCACTACATAATTTCATTCCATGGAAAACCACGGTGAAATTTTGGAAGCATAATGACATCGCTTAAATATACATAAATATCAGTTGATGAGAGAGAAGAGGGGTATAATCCCATATAAATAATATGGGAATTGATAAGAACAATGAAAAACATATCCCAACATTTTAAATTTTAAATTTAAGGCATGAGTTAAAGAAGAAACAAGAATAATGAAAATAATCCTAACTATGTTTCAGCATGGTAATAGTTGTACCTCAAAGATATTAGGAGGATGAATGAGAGTTAAAGGGTGATATAATCATTTATAAATCGAATGTATTTTATGGATAATATGTAATATCAAATTCAAACTTAATAAAATTGAGTTTAGGAGACATAACATAAATGATGTTCTTGAATAGGAATGAGAAGAGTGAAATCAATTACTAAATTTTGGTGTAGTAACCGGTGTACATAATGGTTAATTTGAAGGATTAGTGAGAGTGAATGGATCTTTAATAATGTATTAGTAAAAAAGGATATTATTTTTGATATGGAATAAAATATACCATCTTGAACAAATGGATCTTAAGAAGCATAATATAAAATAAGATCTTGAATAAAAAGGAGAGTTGAAGATCGCTTACTTGACTATCTAACATCAAATGCTTATAAGGGGATTCTTGAGAACTTGGGGGGTGCCATGGGATGACTATTGAGAGGATAGGTAAGATTATTGATGTTCTCCAAGGTGTTTTATTGAAGGTAAATGGGATCTTGGGTAGGTATATATAAGAAGGGTGATTTTTTATTATTAAAATTTTGGACTCACCATAATAAAATAACCAAAACTAAAAACCAAATCATGGGTTTTTACTATGGTTTCATCCAAATGTGAGTGGATATAAGTATATTATAAGGAAAAGGGACAAACATAAAAAATAATTTCCTTGTTAATTTGGAGGTGATTCATAATCTTAAAAAAATTATCTTAAAACATTAAAATATATGAATCATTTTGGAGGATTCATAAAAAATTTATACAATTAACAAAATTAATATAAAATCAAGTCAATTTAATGGGTAAACAAATATTTTGTCGTGGAATCCATTTAAATTATTTATATCTATCTTTTGGGTAATTATGATGTTATAAGACACATGGTATATTTATGTGGTATTTAATTTTTACCTAAAAATTTAACTATCCCTAAAAAATGACAACTTTACCATTGGATAATTTAAAAATTATGATTCCAAAAAAATATTCATTTTATATAAATTATTTTTGAAATATATGAATTTTTAATTTTAAATAAAATATATATTAATATGAAATTGTGGGTTTTTTAGAGTAATAGTTGTCAAATTCTTACAAAAATAACATTTTACTTAAAAAAACATATATTATCATTTACATTTAATAAAAATTATTTAATAATAATATTGATTTAAAAAAAATACATTTTCATAAAAATAAATTCCTTAATTGAATTTGAATATCAACCAATAATAAAATTTGGGTTTTATTGAATCAAAAAATATATAATAACTATAATAGGATGAAAATAAATTCATTATTCTATAAAGAAATAATATAAATAATAATATTTCTAAGATCTTGATACATATCACTTTAATACACCCATAAACACTATAACATCTCATAATTTCCATGTATTATTTTTTTATATTAAATAAAATTAGTACAAGACTAGGCATTGAGACAATGTGTGATTGTGAGGCCGAGTGGGCTCAGAAAAATTACAGGAAGAATATTTAAATATTAATTAGTGATTGAAATTAATTTTCCTAAAAAAGTGGAATAACATCTAAATGGGTTCCCAGATCAGAAGAACGAGGGAATCGTTGAATTCAGAGCTACGAATTTACCTTAGGGAGGGCCTAACATCTACTGATGTAGTTCGATGGTGAAAAGTAATTTTTGGGAATTTAATGAAATAAAATAAATGAAGTTTTATTTTATTTAATGTTACACATAAAAATAGAAATGGTTTTCCTTTTAAAAAACATTTTCATAGAATTCAAGGTTATCTTCATACACTTGTAAGTTTTATGAAAGGTGGATAAGGAAATCTCTCCAATGAACACTGGATGATTGAGAATCGACGATGACACGACCCCCGTTTTACATCAAAAAATTATCTGAACACCAAGTAGGGATGTTTTTTATTTTTGATTTCACTGTTCAAGATTTATATAATAAACATAAACTAATCAATGAATAGATTATCCCACGGATTGATTGTATGTTGTGGGAGAGATTGGCTGCGGGGTTGAGGGATTAAATTTAATCTTTTTTCTAACCCAAATCACACCAATATTGATCATTTTCCAAGAATGTAGAGACAATGATGTTAAACCTTTTATATATGCATCTCTCCATCCATTCATTGTGTTCTTCTCCATTAGAACCTTACAGTTCGTAGTTTGAGGTTTTCGGGTGGTTCTGATCATGATCAGACCATTAGATGTGGGGTGAACCAACAAAATAGGGTTTAGTAGGAAATATCAGGTGATAAGGAACCTAAAATTATGATCTCACAAATTTATGGGCATCTAAGGAGACCTGATGGTCCTTTAAAGGACCACTGATATTAGTCTAGTGAGGTAGGACAATGGCGTCGATGAGCTGAGGTGGCGGTGAGTGGAGCGGCGTTTGGCTATGCACAGAGGCAGATGATGGATCGTCATGCGATTGCTGGAGTGGTGGTGGCCAGAGGTGGTGGTGTGTAGTGATCATTAGTTGATGAGTGGGACACGACAGGCAGACCACATGGGATCTAATTGGCGTGATGTCTGGGGGATTCAATGAGGCTAGCGGGACGGAAGCGGAGCCGTGGTTTCCATGCCTGTAGTGTGTGGGAGACGAGGACCCAGAGGCGCTGACCATAATCCATTAGGGTCTAGAAGAAATTATTGGGATGTAGAGACGTTGTAGGCCAAAAGATAGAATGGTCTGGAGCAGTTGGCTGGGGCGGAGAGGGCTTGGCCGTCGAGGTGGGTGTGTCCCAGGTCGAGCGGGCTGTGTCGACCCTCCAGATTGGGTTAGAGCCCCAATTAGCAGTTTGGGACACAATCGATAGAGATGCCTTGGCATGGTCGACTGAAGGGGATTTCATACTAGGCAATCAACCAGCATGGTCGGTTGACCCGACATATGGTCTTTCTACAGGCCCAGTGGCCTCCCTCCTTCTGAAACCATCAAAGCCCATAACTTTCAAACAATGAGTCTGTTTGATGAACCGTTTGCAGTTCTAGGACACCTGCAATGAGATGGTACTTTTGAGATACCTTAAGTGAGTTTTTTTAAAGTGTGTATATGAACTAAAGTCTTGAGTAGTGAATTCTCCCAGAACAAGCATGCTTTGAGAAGAATACTGTAGCTGGTTGTCACCATGAGACTATATAACATTATGAGACTACATGAAATACTGAGACTATGTGTCTTATCAAGACTATGTGTCTTATCATGACTACATTTCTTATTGGGGTGGGGTTTCTCATCGAGGGTATGTGTATTATCGATACTATTTGTTTTATGGATTATGTCAGATAATCATGTTTTGCATACTATCGACCTATACCTTTGTGAGCTAACTATGTATCTCCATTGTGATATTCTTCATGGTATACATTGTTTAATAATTTGTGGTATTCTTCTTATATATCTTTTTGTTGTAATTCATGTATTTCCTAGTGGTATTCCATTGTGGTTTTGGGGTGTCCAACTGAGTGTTCTTTTACTCTCCCCTTCACGAGCTTTTTCCGTACGTGTTATGTCCTGTGTAGATGATTGATGCTTTTTCTGTGTCCTAGGTAGACCAAAACTATGTGGTTCTTTGATTGTCCAAAAAATTGAGGTGTGCTCCTAAGACTTCAAAATGTTTTCCAGTACCTTTCCCTTCATGTAGGGTGTTATACAGATGTGTTTTTGGAACTTGTGAATTCACATTTACAGACTCCTTTTTGGGTGGGCATGTATTCTAGACCTTTTAACATCCTATTTTCTATAATCATACTATTGTTGGTATCTTAGTTGTTTGTATGTTTGTTTACATAGTTTTTTACATTTCAACATTTGGTCTTGGAGATGTGTGTATGTACATGTACTTAGGAAAATTCATCCCTTTTGTGGGATATACCTACTCGGTGCTAGTCCATAGCCCTTGGCCTATTGGAGGAAATATTTGGGTTTTCACAACATGAACCCCTCTAGTATGGGTCTTGACAGAGCTGTATCATATGAGGTCAGATCTACCTAAAGGACCAAGATTTTGTGAGATTGTTTTGGGGAAATGGTGTTAAGTGTTTTGAATTCATCTTTTAGGCCAGTGAATCCATTGTTGGTATGGTGTCTGACATATCTATACAACAAGACTCTCAATTCTAATTTTTGACTCGGTACATGAAAACACTGGCTGCATGGAAAACAATGGTAAAAGTATAATATAGGATTTGGGTGTGTTCTCATGTCCTTTTTGAGTATTATCACCAGGTATACTCTATTTATAGTAGAACATCTTGTTATATTACAAGATGCCTCTATGTAGACATCTTGTTAGGATTCCATTATGTGATCACGAGGATGATCTACCTAGTGAGAAGGTGTCAGTACATGGTCTTGTACCAGATATATCACCTTTGGGTGGTTTACTCATGATTCCACAACCCATCGAGAAGTAGTGAATACTAGTTTCATCGATTGAGTGGGTATGTGGCCGATTTCATTGAAAAAATTCTAGAGGCAATGATATCTGAAGTTTCTGGGTGAAACAGACACCTAGGAAGATGAGGATTGGCTGGAGGCAGTTACATGTGTCTTCCACCATGTGAAGATTCATTCAGTGTAGATGGAATTCCTAGTTAAGAGTCTTAATCTAGGCCTAGTGGGTCGATGGTGGAGCTTTGTGACCCAAACACATAATAAGACAACTCTATCTTGGGAATACATTGAGTATCTCTTCATAGATGTGTTTTTTCTTCCTACATTACACTCAGTGCGTATACATGAGCTTCTGCATCTGTAGTAGGGAATTTAGGCATTGGTGGGGTATGTGATAAGATTTAATGATCTTTCTCGCAAGTCCATAGATATGGTATGAGACTCATTCTCCAGGGATTAGAACATCAAGAATTACATACACTAGGAGATCAAGGCATCCATGATATCCCTCACCATTTCTTCATATTCTAGGGTACTGAAGTGAGATCTTCTAGTGGAGATATTTTTAGTGGAGAAGACCTCGGCAGTGAGAGCTACCATTGGGAACTAGGTAGCTGGTTATTTGGTATAAGGTAGCCGGCATCAGCCGGAGGGACCCAAGAGGGTCATGAACGCTAGGGGATGACCCCATGAGATAGGATCAGTGTTGTGGGTATCCTATGGTGGAGAGAGTTAGATGAAGGACATACTGTGTTACTCATGCGACAGCTGGTGAAAGCTTGATCGAGATTACCCAAACGGTCATACGAATGAACAAGAGATGGTCAATAGACCACTGAGACAAAGGAAGAGGCAGGATCAGGGTGGTTTGTTGGGAGATGAATGTAGTAGAGAAGTGGACAGGGCAACAAGAGGTGGGTAGAGGTTTGACATATATCCACCACCACCCCAAGGTGGTTCACGATAATATTAGAGGGGGGGGTGCTAGATATGGATGATGATAACATCAGGATGTGGGGGATTATGAACCTAAGGCTTAAAGGATGATTAAATATACAATCTATGCCTTTTCCACCTATGTTTTAGTATTTATAGACATTGGTTCTAGTCATTATTTTAACACCAAGACCCCTGTTTGAGACTTGAAGATTCATATTGAACCATTAACTCGACACATACATTTAGAGACTCCTACTATAGGGGATTTGATGATAAAACACTGGGGTTGATAGTGTGAACATACACTTAGAGGCAATAGTTTATGTTGGCGTCTCTTTGTAGTGGCTTCGAGGCCATACGACTTCATTCACAGTAAGAACTTCTTATCCACAATCCATGCTCATATTCACAATTTTAGGTGAAAATCGATGTGTTTCCAAAGTGACGTGACCATGTTTTCCTTTTTGAGAGAAAAGAAAAACTAAGAAACACAGGATGGAATCACACATAGGTGGGTGAATCTGATCACACATCAATTGTCTAGCATGACCCTTAATTTAGTGGATGATATGAGTCCCCAGTTTCCTACAGTGGTGGAGGAATTTGAGGACATATTTATTATGGATTTTCAATGATTACCTCTTAATAGGGATGTAGAATTATTCATTTATCTATACTCCAGGACGACACTGATATCTACAACTTCATATCAGATGGCTCCCGTGAAGCATCGTGAATTGAGGGTACTGTTGGAGGACTTTTAGATAAAGGGCTTAATGAGACACATTGTTTCACCATGGTATGCCCCAATTGTGTTTTCCAAGAAGACAGAAGGGAGATTGAGGTTATGTTTAGACATACGGTTCCTGAACTAGGTGAATGTGAGGAACATGAATCCACTAATTAGGATCAATGACTTATCCGATCAGTTAAAAGGTGAATGGTGGTTCTTGAAAATTACCTCAAATATAGGTACCCCTACTTCAAGTATGGGATGAGTATACACCAAAGATAGATTTCTGATGTCGTTTCATCCACTATGAGTACATGGAGATAACATTTATAATTATGAATTCCCCAACAGTGTTCATACAACTAAAAATAGGTTCTTAAAGATTTACTTATACCGGTTCATGGTGGTCTTCATTTATGAAATCCTAGAGTACTTGATGTCAGAGAAGGAGCACACGATACACTTGAATATGGTATTGGACACACATTGGGAGAACTAGTTTATGAGAAGCACTTGAAGTTTCATTTATTGAATCAAGATGTCAAATTTGTAGGAAACATAATTTTAGATGATGGGGTTGCAGTGGATCCAACATTGATAGTGTCTTTTCATTCTTGGGAACCACCCAAGAGTGTTATATAGGTGTATAGTTTCCTTGGATTGGCTGGGTACTAATGAAGGATTGTACCCAACTTCTCTAGGGTAGTATCACCCTTGATATATTTTATATGAAAGGGGAATCATTTCTCGTGCGGAGATACATTCTAGGAGAGTTTTTAGTATTTGAGTCATAGATTTACAAGATCTCCCATCATCAAATTTCTAAAAGAGGGTGTTGAAAATTTGTGTTCTTCAATGAAATCAGATCTAAATTTGGTTGTGTCCTAATAAGAAGGAAATCCTTTATTGCCTATGTCTCATGAAATATGAGAGCACATGACATGAACTACGTGACCCATGATATTGAGTTTTCAGTGATAGTTCTATAATTTAATATGTGGTGACACTACTTGATGGGAGAGTGATTTATCATCTACTCGGACCCCAAGAGTCTCAAGTATATCTTCTCTCAAAATTATCTAAACATGAGATAAAGGCGATGGCTAAAGTTCATCCAGGACTATGACTTTGAAATTTTCTATATTCTAAGGAAGGTGAACATGGTCGAAGATTCTCTCAGTAGGAGGCCAAGTTCAAAGTTATTGAACGAGGTGATAGAGTAGTTATCCTTATTGTAGATATCATTTGTGGATGAATATGGAACAACGTAGCTCTAGTAGAAGGTTTTCACCACTATACTCTTATAGTGAGTTATAAGGAATATCGCGGAGATACCGAATGTGAGACTTTACATGCTAATATGTCCATATGGCATGCCCTTGATGGATATTCTAACGGTAGGGAGAACATCGTTCTCTTTAGAGGACACACAGTGGTACCAGTGTCATAACAGAAAGAGGTCTTCAGGGAGTTCCATATATCCCCATTGGAGGTACATCCTTGTGTGGAGAAGATGTGCTAGGACATCCAACATATATTTGGGTGGCTGGGGTGGAAGAAGGAAATGGTTAAGTTCATTTCTCGGTGCCTCACATGTCAACATGTGAAGGTTGAGAAATTAGTTCTAGTGGGTTTGAATCAACCCCATGAGGTTCCAAAAAATAATTTGGATGAGATATCAAAGGAAGTTGTGATTGGGTAAACACATACATCAATGGGGAATGATAAAATCTGGTGATCATTGATCAACTCACATATTTGGCCCACATCCGAGCAATTTGGGAGTATAATTATGTAGAGATATTGGGACGCCTCTACCTGTAGTAGATAGTTTATCTTAGTGGAGTTATAATGAAATTAGTATCATATCATGATTCTCACTTTACATCATGGGTGTGGAAGGCATTATAAGAGGCATTTTGGACTCAACTATGCTTCAGCACATTGTTTCTCGGATAGACAGATGTCCATACTTTGTAGACCATTCAAGATCTAGAGGTATTTCTACATACTTGCATCCTTAATTTTGGATGCAGTTGAGAGGATCACAAAACACTGATGAAGTTTTCATAAAAAAACAACTTACATTCCACCATCGACATAGAACCATTGAAGGCCTTATACGGGTGACCCAGTAGGTCTCCACTATGCTGGAAGGACCCAAGAGAGTCAACAATAATTGGAATAGAGTGGGTTCAGGTGACATCAAAGAAAGTGCAGGTCATCCAGAAGTAAATGAAGACTTCATAGATCTATCAAAAGTCTATTATGATTGGAGACAAAGGCCTTTGTAGTTCTAGGAGGGAGAACATGTGTTCCTCATTGTCTCTCCTTGATTGAGGATACAATTATTTGGCTGGGGAGACACATATATTTAATGTTTTTAGACCCTTATATATACTACGTAAATTTGGAGAGGTGGCGTACCGCTTATCTCTACTTCAATAGTTATATTAGGTGCACTATTTCTACCACATTTCATAGATGAAGAGATACATGCATTATCCATCACACGTCATTGACTGTGGATAGATGGAAATTGAAGATGAGGAGACTTTTTTTGAGTACCCATGGGAGATCAAGGATCGACAGGAGATGAGATTTCATGGGTGGTTGATTTGTCGAGTGTGTGTTCAGTGGCATCACATGGATCTCTATGAGATTACATGGGAGTGAGAGGATCAAATGTGTGCTTATCACCCTCTTTTGTTTTTATAGCCTTTTGTTATGGATTTCAGGGATGTGAATCACTATGGTGGGGAGAATGTAACAACTTGGATTTTACATGTATTATTTTTATACATTATTTGTAATTATTAGGTTATTAAGTGATGAGAATGAGTTTTATTCCAAGGCCTGGGGTGATGAGAACAATTGCTTGAAGAATATTAAAATATTAAATATCATGCACACACAATTTTCATGACAATGTGGAATAACTACTAAATGAGTGCCTAGACAAGAAATCTGAGGGTACTATTGTATTTAGAGAATAAAATTTACCTCAAGATGGGCCTAACATCGACTAGAGTGGGTCGACTATGAAAATTAATTTTTGGACATTTATAAAAATAAAATAAATGATGATTTATTTTATTTATCCTTACGCAGTGTAACAATAAAGGTTTTTATTGTAATAAACCGTGAAAGAGAGTTTAGGCTTATCACCATGAACCTAAAATTCCTTTTAATGGTGGAGAATGAGATCTGTCCAATGAATGAGGGAAGATCGAGGATCGATAATGACACGGCCTTCGTTCTTCATAAAAAACGCTCCAAACATCAGGTAGGGTGGTTTTTTATCTGTGATTTATCAATTCATTATTTCATTGATGAATGGAAACTAATCCAAAAATAGATTATCCAGTAGATTAATCATTTGTTATAGGAGGGATTTATTGCTGGAATGCAAGATTTGATTTAATCTTTTTTCTAAAACAAATTCCCCGGATCTTAATCGTTGGCCAAAAAATCTGTCCCAACGATGTTAAATTTTTTTTATTCATATATCCCTCTATTAATAGCATTCTTTCCCATTTTAATCCTATGGATTTTGAATTGATGTTTCTC
The DNA here is from genome assembly GCA_963277665.1 of Viscum album. NCBI lineage: Eukaryota > Viridiplantae > Streptophyta > Magnoliopsida > Santalales > Viscaceae > Viscum > Viscum album. Next base: position 1,457,762,006 of record OY728148.1, read on the forward strand.
GGTGGTTCTGAACCTGATCAGACCCACATATTTGAGGCAAACCAATAACATATGTAGCAATAGGAAAAATCAGGTCATAAGGAAACACGATATACGATCATGCAAAATTAAAATAATTGGAGGAGCTATGGTGGTCCATAGAATGGACCAATGGTTTAGTGGTCCTGTGACGTACGATAACAGGGTCGATGGCCAAAGGAAACGATGTGCAATGGTATGTGAAGGATAAGAGGTACGTGGCAGGATGAGTGCTTGGGAACCACATGCTGTATTGGTTGTGGGACATGTCGAGGCCAATATGGCTATATCAGAGCCACGGGTGGTGACCACAAAGCATGTGGGAGTCAAGGATGCGGAGGTGGTGACCACATGGGAGGCGCAACATATTGGGGTGTGGTGGAAATGGTTGGTATGTGTAGATGGAGTGGACAATGGGACAAGGTGGGACAATCCATAGTGGAATAGGTTAGACCGAACAGGCCCGTATGATGATGTGGGTGGGGCCTAGATGGAGTTTTTTGGGGCCAATTGTCTTGGTTGACCCATCAGATCGGGTTGGTTCCAAAGTGGTCGGATTGGACCATGATCGACTGTGGTGGTCGACTGTGAGCCATGGTTGACCGAGCTACCACAATGTGGTCGACCGTGAAATGCGATTGACCGAGCTGTCATCATACAATTTACTGTAGGGGAGGCCAGAACTGGTGTTCAACCATAATGGTTAGTCTATCGACTATACTGTCGGTCCATAAGTGTAGTGGCCTTCCCCCTTCTAAAATATTCAAATGCCCATAACATTTAACCCATGTATCTGTTTGATGAACCGTTTTTGGCATTAGGACCCTTAAGATGAGAAAATAAATTTGATATACTATAAGTTAGTTTTTGTGAAGTTGTGAATATGAACTAAAGGATTTAAGAATATGTTCTTCCAAAATGAGCATTCTTTGAGAAGAATTCTCTGGCTGGGTGTGACCTTGAGACTACAAGACTTTCCTAGACTACGTGATTTACTGATACTACGTTTATTACCATGACTATGCATATTATCTTGAACTTATGTCTTATCATGACGTAGTGTCTCATCAAAACAACGTGTCTTATCAATACTGGGTGTTTTTTGGATTACTTCAGATAATTCAATTTTGAAAACTATAGACCTATACCTGTGTGATCAGACTATGTATCTTCATTGTGGTATTCTTTAGGTATTTTTTCATGGTATACTTCACATATTTAGTAATGGAATACATTATATATTTATTTGTTGTATAATTAATGTATTTCATAGTGGTATTTCTTATGTGGTTTTGGGGTTTCCTACTATGTATTCTGTTACTCACCCCTGAATGGGCCTTGATTGCACTTGTTGTGTCTTATGAACATGATCAATGCTTTGTTGGAGTCCTAGGTAAAAATTTACTAGGTGGTTCTTACAGAGACCAGACAGTTGATGTGTGTTCACATGGCTTCAAGCAGCTATCCAATACCTTTAACTTCTGGTATAGCTTTCATTGGATGAGTTTCATGAACTTGTGCAATCACTTTTCAAGACTCATTTTTTTAGTGGGCTTGTATTCTAGACATTTTTGCTTCTATTTTTCTCATATCATCCTCTTTTGTTTATATATAAGTGGTTTTATGCTTGTTTACATAGTTTATTACATTTTATTATTTTGGGCATGGAGGTGTGTGTTTGTGTGTGTGTGTGTAGGTACTTATGAAATTTCCCCCAATTTGTGGGATATGCCAACTCGGTGCTAGTATCCAACCTCTGGCCTATCAGAGAAGGCTTGGGGTAGTGAAATCACATTCCCCTTTATGTCGTGTCATGAAAAATTCCATAATAGTAAGGTGTGTGATGGTGAGACTTTAATGGGGTGGTACAATGAACATGGTTTGGGTAGTGATATCGATGAGCTTGAACTTCTTCTGTAAATATTTTTTCTCAATCTTATGTTGTTGGATCTTGTTATGGTATTGGTCAAGGGAAAATACCCATGATAAAATATCCCTCATAAGCTCTGATAAATGGAATTCATAGGGTACAATCCAGCTACTTTAGGCCATTACATTATTTTTCTATGTCAATTGGATTTTTTAAAATCCATTATTTGTACTAAATATTTGGACAATGTTCAATGAATATATTATCAATGGTAAATATACTTCATGGAATTTTAAATAGAATTAGATATAATTGAAAAACTAATTGCCTGTGTTTTCTATAACAATATTAAATCATAATAAATTTAAATAAATGAATAGGGGAATTATATTTAAAACATTTTGGGTCATTACAATATTCACTCCGTAATAAATTTCTCACTCTATATTTCCATTTCCCACACTAAAATCGATTAGAGTAACTCTACATCATCACTTTATCCAGTTTCCACGTTGCTTCCTCAAAACATGTGGTCTTTTCATAACACTTTGTCAAGGTGTATTCTATTATTTTGTCGAACATTGTCTCTATTATCTGATATCTTTATCATTTTCTCCTCATAAGAGATAAAATTCATTGATGGTACATCCTCTAGATTGAGTACATTTTTTGGTTCTAATATGAAATTTCTCAAGATGGATACACAGAATACATCATGCACTTGATATTGGTTCAATGGGAGTGCCAGCCAATAGGCCACTGCTCTGATACAATCGTGGATCTCAAAGGGGACAATGTATCTTGGACTAAGATTTACCATCTTCCCTTGTATCATAACTTTCTTCCAAGGAGATATATGTATGAAAAGCATATCTCCAATATCAAAAACTTGGTGTCATCAATAATTCCCATCATAGATCATCTTTTGACTATGAGTAGCCTTGGTGTGATGTTGAATAGTCATAACCTTTTCCATCATTTCCTATACCATTTCAGGACCTAGTAGTTTTCATTCCCCAAAATCATCACAACATGAATGTGTTCCGAAAATATTACCATAAATGGCTCTATAGGGATCTATTTGGAAGCTTCAATGGAAAATATTATTGTAGGAGAGCTTGACCAGGGGGGGATATTGATCTCATCCTACTTTGAAGTCATTAAGAAGATGCTCAAAGCATTTCTTACATTTTTAAAATTTCCACTCATATTGGCCATCCATTTGAGAGTGATAATGCATATTGATGTTCAATTTAGTGTTTGGATCATGTTGGATACTTTTCCAGAACATTTCTTTGAATCTAGAATCTTTATCTAATGTAATAGATAGTGGAAATCCATGTCTCATTACCACTAATCTAATGTATATCCATTCATGTTGATCTAGTGATAAATCATCTTGAATTACAATAAAGTGAGTTTTATTCATAAAAGGATTCACAAAAAACAATATAGTAATATTTCCCTTCGATGTATTTGGATGTCCAGTGATAAATTTATCAGTGATGATTTCCCATTTCTATTTTTTATGGGTAATAGTTGCATCATACCCTTATAATTATACCTTTCATCCTTCACTTGTTGACATAACAAGAACTTGGATGCATATTCAGGGATAGATTTCTTCATATTTTCCCACCAATAGTGCTCTCCAAGATCTCGATACATCTTTGTGCTTCTAGGGTGGATAGAGAAGGATGGAAAATATGAATCATCAAATAATTCCTTCTTTAACTCAGGATTTTATGGAACATATAGACTTGACCCAAATATCCCAATTCTATACACATTAAAATTAAACCATGAGGATTTGAGATTTCTTATATTTCTCACTTTCTTTTTAATTGCCACATCATTCCTTTTTGAATACTTTTAATTTTCCAAAATAGATAGTGAGTAATAATTTGTGAAATGATTGATTACGTTACATTATTTATGATTCCCATGTATATCCTCTTCATGTCTAAAAAGATACGATCCTTCTCAATCCCCATCAATGATAAAATTGTTGTATCCTTTATACTTGTATCTTGTTCCACTTTATTCACTTTTATATGATGGTAGTGTATTTAGTATTCACATTCTATGACCATCTCTAACCATTTCAATGGTTCATATTTATCTTTTCCAGGTGAGTACATACTTACATATTTTGTGATACATATATATATTTCACACATCTCCCCCAAGAGAAAATTCCACAATATTTTCAAATATAATTTCAATACAACTAACTCTACATAAAGTATTAGGTAGTTCTAGTCATTAAATTTAATCTGCCCTAAATAATAGGGTATTACTTTGTCATTCTACATTAACAGAAAACCAAATTCCCTCTTCAAATCATCAAAGAGTACAACAAAAAGATCATTACTTGTGGGTATTATGATCATAAGGGACTGATAAGACTCAATTTAATATCCTTAATATTCTATTCACATTCATAATTCCAAGAAAACATGACTCTCTTATATGTTTTCTTGGTTAGAGTGTTTGTAAATCTTGAGAAATTTCTCAAAATTTATTTATAGTACCCAGCAAATCCAAAGAAACTTTGGATATTTTTCATAGATGTTGGGCTCACAAATCATCTCATTTTTAATGTTCTTTAACAGAGTGATAATATTCTCCTCATGTTCCTCCATGGGTTTGAAGTATATTATAATATCATCTATAAAGACTACAACAAACTTATCAAGGTAATATCTAAAGACTATATTCATCATGTCCATAATATTTATGGAGCATTAGTGAGTATGAATGAAATTACTGAAAATTCATAGTGTCAATACCATGTATGAAAAGAATTCATGGAAATATCCTCCTTCTTTAACCTAACAAGGTAAAATCCCAACTATATATCCACCTTTGTAAAGTATTATTCTCTGTATAACTAATTGAACAAGTTATCAATCTATGGAATATGATACTTGTTCTTTATCAAAATTTTGTTGATCTCATGATAATTCATTAAATGTTGCATAAACCCATCCTTCTTCTAGATTAAAATGACTAGTTCACCCAATGGTGAAGCAATTGGGTGTAAAAACCCTTTATCAAGGCTTCCCTAGAGTTATTTCCTCACCTCTTAAAGTTCCACAACATCCATTCTCTATAGAATCTTTTATAATGGAAATTCCCCAAGTATATGTTTGGTAGAATATTAAGCTTCATGGGTAGGTGGAATAAAAGGAAATTCCTTAGGAAATAAATCATCATATTCCCTCACAATTGACATTACGTATAGGATGTTTCATTCCTTAGAATCAATGATTTGAGTTAGATTTGCTTGTTCGTAGGGAAATAATATCTATGCCTGAGAAGATGGTGTTAAAGATGATTCATCTTACTCCTTTTACTTGTATATATTAGAAGAACTATTAAAAATATTGAGTTTAATTTCCTTCTCATAGAAGTTTATGATGGCTCTATATAGGGAAAGACAATCCATGGACATAATTACATCCAATTACACCAAATAAAATATAATAAGCTTCACAGGGAAGTTCAGCCCACAAATTTTGACCGTGGAGGAGTTATATATGTTGGATGAAATAATTTCTCCATTTTATGTTTTCAATGACTGTTCTGCTTCAATTATTTTTGGTGGTGTTCTAATAGTTGTAACAAACTTTAAAGATATGAAAGACTGTGTATAACTATGGATGATAACCTAAACATTCAATTTTTCATTCAGAATCTACTTATTTAAATTATTTGAATTTGAATTAGGGATTGTATTTTTTATAAACATTTAAAAACACAACCAATAATCCAATGACATTAAAGAGATAACATATAAATTACACAAATTTCTTTAACTCTTGAATTTCTAGGATTAAATCTATGTTATCCATGATCTATTTCCTAACACATAATCTTCGGGGAATTTTTTGATGCCTAAATAATGTTTCATAATTATATTATGAATTTACCAAATCATATCCCCTAGTAGTGTCACACTTAGTGCGTATTTAGGCCTATTATCATGTACTAGGTTACACCGAGTCATCCCCAACTCACCTTGTCGGAGTTGTTATCCCTAGGTACATCTATTCCAGAACTAAATCCATTTTTAGTATTCTGACAGGCATTTATTTTCTTGATATACCAATTACCCTATACTTACCAAAATTTAAAGACATTTTATTATACTTAGTTTTATCTCTAATATTTTCTATAGTGTTTTATAATCATAGTATAAAAAATAACTAAATTTTTCCTCTGATACGAACTATAAAATCCATGCTCTTTATTACACATTATCACATGATTTATTACATAAAAGTCCATATAATGATACTAGAAATATCTATAATTATAGTGTATTTGGGAATTGTGCACAAATAATAACATCATAAACATAGAATATAACCACATTATTGAAAACATCCTTAAAATGTATCAAATATTCCATGGCTTTTAAAACTATAAGGGATAACCTGGGGACAAAAATAAAAAAGGGGTGAGATAAAAATTACAGTAAGGTAATAAATATGGAATAATGTGATACAATTTAGATAATAAGAATATCAATGGGGAATAAAAAGAGTAGTAATAATGAATATTTATACTGAGACATGATATGGAATGATAATCATAACAAATGAAATGTGGAAACAAATTCAAATGTTGCATCATAAACATAGGTCAAGGAAAAACTACAAATACATCAAGGTGGAAATAGTCCCATAAAAGAATCAACTTCACTACATATCCCAAAATTATGTCTCATGAGACTAAACAATACCCAATTAATTAATGCACTATATAATTTCGAGCGCACCTATCTCTTTCATTTCAATTTCATGGTTAAGTGTGCCAGATAGATAATAAAAAAAGGGTTCATTTATCATAATAATTTATTCCACAATCATGTATTTTGAAATATATATATTTAAGTCCCTAATCATATTTTATATTTGGAAAAATTTTAACACCCTTGATATGAAATGTGTTTTTTATTCCCTGCACAATTATTTTTGAATAGAAAATCTCTGTGATATTTTGGCTGTATAACGATGTCACTTAATGATTCTTAAAAATGGGTTGATGAGGGGGATAGGATATATCATCACAGAGAAATCAAATTTTATGTAATAGGGAAATGGAAAAACATATCCCAACATTATAAATTAGAAATAGAATGCATTAGTTAATTAAGAAACTTGAATAATGAAAAGAATCCTAACTATGTTCCGGTATGGTAATGGGTGTATATAAAGGATCATGGGAGGATTAGTGATAGTTAAAGGTGGATGTCATAATTTATAAATTAAATGGGATGTGAGGGGAATATTTAAAACATATAACGACATAATCAAACTGAATTTAAGAGACATTTGATAAAATAAATGGTTGAATAGAAATGAGAAGAGATAAATCCATTACTAAATTTCTGCACAGTTACAGGTGTACACAACAGTTCACTAGAAGGTTTAATTAGTGTGTAAGGGTTTTATATTCATGCATACCTAAAAATATTAGTTTATGGGATATGTAATTATATATTCCAACAAGAAAAAATAGAATTTAATAAGAATATCATAAAAGAAGTTCTTGAATAAGAAAGAGAGTGGATGATCTCTTAATTGTGTGTGTGAATATAAATGCTTGAGAGGGGATTATTGAGTGATTTGGGGAAGATTGGGAGGACTATAGAGAGGGTAGGGAATATTTTGGAAGTTATAAAAGGAGTTTTAGTGAATATAAATGAGAGATTTTTTGGGTTTATATAGGATAATCGGGGAATTTCATTATTATTTTGGTTTTTTCTCTACATAATAAAATACCCAAAACCACAAACCATCCCATGGTTTGTGCCATTTTTTCTTGAAAATGGGAGTGATTCAATTTTTTTATAATGAATTTGTCCTATATTAATAATATTATTCACTTTCCTATGTGGAGGTGAGTCACACTCTTAAATAATCGATTTTATACGCATAATATATATTATTCGTTTTGGAAGATTCACAAAGGATTTATAATATTAACTAAATAAACCTAAATCCCATTATTTTAGAAGGAAAACATATATTTGGTTGGCGATACCCTTTATTAAACATATTATATAAATTTTGGGTCACTAAGATGTCATAATATATAACATATATTTATACAGTAGTTAATTTTTACACGAAGATTCAATTGTCTCATAAAATTATAAAATATTATCCACTATATAATTTTGATATTCTGATTCCAAAAATATTATTAATTATATCAAAATAATTTTCTAAATAATTGAATTTTCTCATTTTAAACAAAATCAATATTTTTTAAGAAATTTTCGGTTTTTGACAATAATAGTTTTCAAACACATATAAAAATTACATTTAACTTCATAAAAATTTTATGATCATTTATATTTAATAAATTTTTTAATAATAATATTTTATTAAAATAATATTTATTTAAAAAATCAATTAATTCATTAAAATAAATTCTTTAATTTATTTTAAATATTAATTAAAAATACTATTTGAGTTTTATGGAATCAAAGTAAACATTTTTTAAAAATAAAAATAATAAAATTATAATATATTTCGTATTCTACAAAAAATTATTTAAATACTCATATTTATAGGGTATTTATAAATATCCCTTCAATACATTAGAAAATGCCCAAAGAGTGGGGTGCGTGATGGTAGAATTTTATGGGGTGGTATGAAGAACATGGTTTAGGTCATGATATCGATGAGCTTGATCTTCTCCCATAAATGGTTCCCTCATACACATGTTATTGGATCTCAGTTCGAAATTGGTCATGGGAAAATTCATGTGATTCTATCTCCCTTAGAAGCTCCATAAAAAGGGCATCATAGGCTATGATCCAAATATTTGAGACCATTACTTCATTTATTTAAACATATTGGATTTGTTAAAACACTATATTTATACTAATTGGATGATCACTATTTAAAGGATATATTATCAATGGTAAATATATTTAACAGTATTTAAAATAAAATTGTATATGATGAAACAAAATAAGTGTATGTGTTTTCTACATCTATATTACATAATAAGAAATTTAATTAAATAAAAAGGGGAATTTTAGTTATAATTGTTTGGGTCATTACAAATATCAAGTATTCTTAGCTCTTTATCTTCTAAAAAATAATTGAAAAATTTAATGGTTCATCTTCAATTGGTATCTTCTTTCTCTCAATATGATCATTATCATCATTTACACTTACAAATATATAAGATGACCCATAACCCACAATGTTACATCAATCTTCATTTAACGATTGAATCATAACATATAATCTATAAATTGAAGTGTTAACCCTATATCTAGATATATTTATTTTCATTTTATGTTTAGTCTGACATATATATGTTTGTTTTATTTTTTTGAAGACCTAATATTTTTTTCAAATGCTCTAAAAAATTTATCTTAAATAAAAAAAATAAAAAATGGTAAATTTATTTGAAAAGAGTCATATGCTCACTATGTTACTAACTTGATAAAATCTTAAACCCCATCATCATACTCATTTTTATATGATTGGAATACATCCATTACCAGTTCATATTGATTCTATCTGGTTAAAAAATATTTAGATTTTACAATATATAAATTAATACATAAAAGGAATGCATATAATGTATCATTATTTAATTTCATAAATTATGTAATGTATAAATTAAAAGGAATATAAATACAATTACAATACATACATATATATAGTTTATAAATTAATAAATATAAATCTATTATTTTATATTACAATAAAATATATACTTATATAATATCGTATAAGGTTTGGGGTTTTCCTTTACATAAATATATAAATATAAATATTCAATTATAGTTTTATGTTAAATTAATATTTTTAATACATTATAATATTTTTATTTAAAAGGTACTTGTATGGAAAAAATTTTAATTAATTAAGTGAAATTCCTAAAATTTTATTCGAAAGGAAAATCCCTTATATTTACTCATTGATGACTTTTTTTTGTGTTTAAAAACATATTCATGAATATATTGTAGTTTAATCACATTTATTAATGATCAATATTTCACATAAAAAATCATATAGTTCACATTTCAACATCAATGAAGAATCATTTAATACATAATGATATAACTTAATATAATAATCTTCGATATAGATTAAAATTATGAGAATATTATAAGTCATTATAAAAATAAATTCATATTATTACATTACTGTCTTTCCCTATTATAAATTTTCATCCTTGATTTTAAATGTTAAACCATGAATGTTGTGGAAAATAATATAACATGCCAATGCATGTTGATTTTTTCAATTAAATATAAAATAAAAAATTAATTTCCTATCATAAAACACGGATACCTCTTCATAGGTTTTTTTACGATAATTTTATTTTAATATCTTAATATTTATGTGTTCTAGGAATTTTTATGTGTTAGTGATATGGGGTATATAAAGCATCAATATTTTATATCCCCTTTTGACATTCCCAACTACATTTTTTGAAATAATTTATAAATTATCATTGTATACCCATTCATTGTTAGATATCTAAAATATGCCAATGATTAATTATGTTCATGAGAAATATTGTCTCTTAATGGGTTGTAATAAATATATTATTCATATTTTAGTTATATATATTTTCATCCTCTTAGTGATGAATGTATTTTACATATAAGGTTATTATTATATTTCATTCAATTATGTAAATTTTACATAACTACCGACCTTGGTATATTTTTTTTGTAACATTATATAACTTGTATTCAGTATGATAGAATGTAATTCTGTATATTTGTGGAATAAAAATGTATTTCTCCTGTAAATAGAATAATTAATGATAAAGAAAGAAGTGAATATGTTTCCCAATGATTACAAAAGGAAGAAATTAAGTATTGGATACTTATTTAACTTGATATGTATGAAAGATATTTCATTATAGTGTATAATTTCAATCAATTAAAAACCACTCACATTTTATTATCTTGTACTAGTTTCCATTAGATGTTGTGTGTTTTTTTCTAAATAAGAAAAAACTCTAATTGGTTATGTTCTATACTTTGTGACTCATGAGACGACATTAAATCAATATTATAGAAGTATTTTTTATTATAGTAATGCCTATAAATTATAATAACATTATATTTTATTTCACACTTCTTATAATTTACAAATATAAAAGGGAAGAACTATAACTGATTTGTGGGAGGGATGGTAGGAAGTATCTATTATATGTCTACAAATAAAACTTATTTAATAAGTACTATAATTTTTAAGACAACTAAATTGATATTTTCAATTTATAACTGATGTGGTAAAATAATTTTCATTATTTAAAACAGTGAGATGAATGTGGGTATTATGTGTTAATATTTATATACAAAATAATTACAATAGAGAAAATCAAAATAATTTACAAGGTTAGGTTTTATTATCACTATACATTTATTTATCATATTATTAGATTGATATTAAATTATGAATAATTAATTTGTAGTTCGTAACTTTATAGTGATAGTTTTCCATATGATAGGAATGTTTTAAATCATCTACATGGAGTATAAGATGATTCTTTCGGAAATTTTATTTAATTTCAGTTCATCTATTTATATTTTTAATTTATATTTTATATTTTAACTATATCATTTTAAATTTTTGTAGTTTTAACCTTGGTGTGATACAAATTTTATTAAATAATATTACTTCATGTTTTATTATTTGGATTTTATAATCGGTTGTGATAGAGTTATTATATTATAGGATTTGGTATAATAATTTTAAATAAATTAATAATTTCAAAAATGTACTATATAAAACTTTTATGAAAATATCAAATGTGAAAGAATAACTTCTGAAACATTTATTATAAAACCAATGTTGAAGGTTTCAACAATTTTCATTTTTAGGTAGTTTTTAATCACTATTATAATAATAATAGGTGTGGAAGATAGTTTTATATTTTTGTTAAAATAAATGGTTTAAAAATGTATTTACAAGGTCACTTATATTGATTCCAATTTATATGTGATATCCAATATAAAGAGACAATGTTAAAAATACATTTCGACCCTAGTTAATAAATATACAATCATAGACAATGATATCCTCTTATCACTACCAGTGATATATTAAATCTTATATCATGTGTCAATGATATAGTGATATCATTTATTCCCTATCCTTATATCAATGATAGTGATATTTTCATATTTAATCCCATAATAAACACTATTATAACTATCACAATGTATTGACACCATTTCATTGGTCCCATTATGAATTCTAGAATAGTGATCTCCTTGGGTCGATCCCAGTGAAACATGATAACCAAGAATTATATACTATGTAAACATTAATGATATATATATCATTAATGTGATGAAATTTTTTGTATTAGAGTGTGATATCTGGCATTTCATGAGTAGAAACATGTCGTACAATTGGCTATGAACCCATGACTATGATCCTAGATTTTTTTCAGATCATGTCGTCTAAAAATAAAGGAAGTGATGAGATATACATATATGGAAGGGAGTAAACAAAAAAATAAATCATAAAATAAGATTCATGAGGTATAACATCATATCCTAATGATAGTGATTAAAATAATGAAAAACTTTCATAAGGAATGATATTATAAGATCCTGGAATCATAAATACGTGGAAACGTCAAAATAAAGACAACATATACACATTACAAGGATTACACCCTTTGATATATTCATCATATTATATATAATACTCAATGGGACGTCATTATATTCCATATAATACTCAATAATACATCATTATATTCCAATGATTACCATGTAGGCGATATATAGATTCTTATGTAACTCTAACATTACCCATTGTATTAGAAGGCTATAAAGGACCCTCAATCACAACTTAGGGTAAATGACACACACCTATCATAGTGCGTGAAAAAACAATTATTTTCTAAGTTAAAATGTAATAATGTTTTTGACCTAGGATGTCTCCCAAAGATGAGTGCACACAAAATAGTTTGTAACATTAAAATACGGGTAGAAATGTTGTGCTTTTGAAAGGAAATTTTAGATTCAAATGATCAAAAAACTATGATATTAAAAAGATGCTTAGTTCAGGGTTTGTTTCTCAATTGTAATGCTGTCCTTGTTCAATTTAATTCAATGATGTTCTTCTAAGTTGATTAATGTGTCTTTCCGCAATCGTTTCCTCTCACCTACTTGGTGAAATTATGATGGTGATAGAAAACCATAGAAAGATCTTAGTTTGGCCAAATATCCTTCCATGTGAAAACTATTTGTATTGAATATCCTCAATTGAAATTGGAAATACCCGATTGGGTATGTTTATCCCAAACAATCTTGAACATTCACTACCCCTTTAACATGCACTGACGATCGTCGAGTACTTCCCCACTAATCTATGGCATATTCCATCGTATATAAACAAGATATTAGTGGAGGGAGATAATTATTATTTTACCAAGGTAAAAATCAATAAAAGAATTAAAATTAAAGAATGATCAAACTTGATAATAAAATTTTCTATATGAAATTGAAAACAACTTCTAAGAAGAATGAAATTTTATTCAATTATGTCTAAGAACTCAAGAATTAAAAAATAGAAATCCAACCCTTCCCCAATCACTCAAATTGATTACCACACCATGGTAAGAATAACCAAGATTAATGGGGACGAGGAAGGTATTAAAAACAATGGAAAAGAATATAAATAAAAGATAAAGATGAAAATTTCTCCTCCTTGTCATCCAAAATGGAAGGGATGGAATGATAGATGCTTTGAGAGGGAGGAGCTCTCATCTTTTTATAGCCAAATTTTTTCCCCCGAATATTGATGTGTTGTAGTCCAATAAAATTAAATATTCACACGTTTTACCCTTCTTTAATGGTGTTCATAATTATCTTGGTCATTTCCCCTCAAAATATTAGCGAATTTGGACAAGTATTCCGAGAGCTATGCCTATTTTACTCTGACTATTTATTCGGTCCATTCAGACTCTCAAAATTGAAAAACTTCGGATTAGCATGTATTAATGAAAATTAAAATGGCTATTTAACATGGAAATTTTTTCAAGAAAGATGTTCTAATACTTCTTTCACGTCCACCCACAGAATTTCACAACAATTGGGACCACCATGAATGAGGTATGAACCCCACACCAAACATCAGTGGATCTATAAACAATTTTTATACGCCCATTTGTGAGCTTCATTTAACTTCCATATGACCGATTCACCTTTTGGTCCAACAATATAAAATGAATCCCTTGATGTGTAGACTCAGGAAATGAAATAATTTTTCAATTTGTATTAGTGTTGAAAATATTAAGGCCAAAATATAGAAATAATTTAAAATAGTTATCAATCTGAAATGGACCATTTTTACTATTAAGCTCAAAATAACACCAATATCATAAAAATTCAGCAATTCATCTTAAAGTAAAAATTTTATGGGATTTAAAACAACGATAATAAACGTAAATTAATTGAAAATATTTCTCCATAAATTCTCCCACACTTTTCACTTGGACTCTTAGACAAGTAAACATCCAAATCAAATCAAATCAAATCCAGTACACATACCAATGAGATCTACCAAATCCATACTAAGAAATAACAAGATAACATGCCTCATCAAAAAAAATTATTTCAAGTTCTCTATTTTATATTATTTAATATATTTCTACTTCATCTTTTATCCCATGAACACAAAACACCTACCTCATATGAATTGTTTCTCATCTCACAAATGTAAATGTTCAACAATGATTATCTCATCCAAACTCACACAAGAGTCACCATAGGCTAGATAAATTCCAACTTATCCACCTGATGTTATTCAAGGACATGTGTTTGTTATGAGGACTTTTCAGTGTTATTATGTGTTTTATAGTTAGTAGGATTTTGATGTTAAAAATTATGGGGCCGAAAAAGGAGGGCATTGCTCTTTTTGAAGAAAAAGTGCAAGATTCTAATTTTCAATCAAACATGGTCTCCTTCTCATCCCCTTTGTAGAAAATTGGAACCATCATCATGAGAACTCTAGGAATGTTCTATCACCTCGTAATTTCAGTTGAAAAAATTTCAATCTTCTCAAAAATGATTTTTCATGAATGCTCTAGATATACCCAACTTTTTTTTACATTGGAAGCTCTGGAAAGGCATAACTTATCTTATCATGAATGATCTAGAAAAGGCACATCTTTCAACAGAATAATTTTTCAGCCACACACACATCTCTAAAACAATTTATTTTCCACCCAAATATTCACCAAATGAGGTATCACAACACAAGACAGCTTCCCCCACACTTAAGTTCAATTAGATCATGTAATTTTCATTTCAAGAGAAAGTTGGATATGGAGAATTAGCTTGAAATGTGGCTAACCTAATATGTTGTTCATGTATTCTAAGGGATACAAGGATAAAATTTACAAGGTAGGCCATAAAAATGATTATCTTGAAAAGGGGATTTTAAACAAATAAATTCCACAATCATTTAAAACCCATGTACCTCAAACCCTCATGTTTTGAATGGAATAAATCAAATTATGGTTAGAGCAATAATGGTCTGGTTATCTAAAGAAATGAAGTGAATGAAAATAATATGACAAAAATGGTTCATAATCCTCACATGAAATTTATTTCAATGATACAGACAGTAAAATATGGCATGGGATTCAAAAATCGGTGTACTTCTCATGAAGTTCCAAAATATTTGAACTTGAAAAAAAGTCATTTCATAATTTATTTATGCTTAGTTTCATGGAATAGATCGGTTCACCCATAGAAATGGGTTTCAAAAAAGGTAATGATAATCATTTCAACTCAAAAGTTTAAAAAATACACAAAAAATTGAAAAATAAACACACAAAAATATGAAAAACACATTTTATTTAAAAAACAGACACAAAATGAAAATCCTAAATAACAAAGATTACCTCCCCCACACATAAATTATGAAATGTCCCCAATGCATTCAAGTGGATTTAACATGTATGAAAATTTAAAAATAAATCACAACAGCAAGAAAGTGTGAATAAGAGGTACCACCTGATGAATCTTATTGATAGAAAGGTTGGAGGAGCGTGATCTCCTCCAATGGATCTGATGGTAAGGTCCCAAGGAATTTCTTCAACCTATGCCCATTCACAGTGAATAGATCCTGCTCTCCATCCTTTATAATCTGCAGATCACTAAAAGGACTTACATGTGTAACTATAAATGGACCTTCCCATATGGAATGATGTTTACCTAGCATCAGCTTGAGTCTTGACTTGAAAACAACACTTTGTCTCCAGGACATAAGACTTTTGGTCAGATCAGCTTGTCATGGGCCACTCTTGTTATTTCCTTGTAAATCCTAGAATTCTCAAATGCTTCCCTTCTTATTTCCTCCAGCTCCTGCAACTTCAATCTTATTTCCTTCCCAGCACTTTCAAGGTCCAAATTCATTTTCCATACAGGCCAATATGCCGTATGCTCTAATTACACAGCAAGGTGGCCTCTTTTCCCATAAATCAGCTTATATGGTCTCATTAATATAGGTGTTTTTAGGCCTTCCTATAAGCACATAAGGTATCTTATAGCCTTTGGCTCCCATCCTTCGTGTTTGGATTAATAGTCTTTTCTAAAATTCCGTTGATTTCCCTATTTGAAACTCCATCTTTACCATCAGTCTGTTGATGAAAGGGAGTTGATGTTTTATGATGCACCCCATAATTATTTAGCAAAGTATTTATTCTCCAATTTCTGAATTTATTCCCCTGATAACTAATGATTTCATTGGGCACTCCAAACATACAAAATATGTTAGCCCTGACAAAATCACAAACAACATTAGCATCGTCAGTCCTGGTGGTATTTGCTTCCACATACTTGGAAACATAATCAAATAAAATCAAGATATAATAATTTACAAATGACATTGGAAAAGGTCTCATAAAATCTATCCACTAAATTTAAAAAATGTCACAAAAATTTAGTGGATTTGAGTCATTTCTTGTCTCTTTGAAATATATCCTGAAAATTGACATTTTTCACATATTTTGAAAAATTCATGAGAATCATTAAAAATGGTGGTCCAATAAATTCCATACACTAAAACCTTATGTGTTGTCCTTTGAGGACCAATGTGGACTCCACAAGATAATGCACCACAAAACTCAAATACAGACTTAACTTCACTTTTAGGAAATCATCTTCTTATTACATTATCATTGCAAATCTTCCAAAATAATGGATCATCCCATATGTAATACCTAGATTCAGATTTTAGCTTTTGAATTTTTTGAGAATAGAAATGAGATGAGATTTGATATGTTACCAGATAATTGACCGTGTCAGCATACCAGGGCACATCTCCTTCAATCCAGTACAACTGCTCTCCTATAATTTGATCGTTCAGTGGGTCTCTTTCTGGAATTTCAATTTTAGCGGTGTTTGGCAGTCTACTTAAGTGATTAGCCACTTGGTTCTTAGATCACTTATTGTCCATTATTTCTATATTGAAATCCTAAAATAGTATCATTCATCTCACTAACCTCAGTTTATCATCATCTTTATTCATCAAGTATCTCAGAGCTACATGATCAGAAAACACAATGATTTTTGTTCTAAGAAGATATGATATAAATATTTCTAAATAAAAAACAAATGCTAAGAACTCTTTTTCCGGGGTTGTGTAATTGAATTAGACCAGATCTAATATTCTCGAGGAATATTAAATGACTTGTGGTTAGCCCACAATTCGCTGAGAAAGGAAAAATCCAACTGCTTGGGTGGAGGCATCACAAAGTATCCCAAATGGTTCTTCCCAATTTGGCGGTTGCATCTTGGGTGGTGAAATCAATCTCTTCTTCAACTCATCAAAAGATTCCTTTAATGTACCACTGAAATCAAAATCAGCATCTTTTAAAAGTTATCTAGAGAGAGGGAGAGAAATATTACTGCAATCTTTGATAAACCTCTTGTAGAATCTGACATGTCCAATAAATGATCTAACATGTTTCACATAACTAGGGTAATAGAAATTAATTTATCACTTCAATTTTTGATTAATCCACTTTAATTCCATTTTGGAAAATGACATGACCAAGTAAAATTCCTCTTTTAACCATAAAATGACACGTTTCAAAATTTAAATCAAGATTTGTTTCAATGCAGGTTTTCAAAAAAACTTCTAGGTTTTTCAAATAATGATCAAAAGAATCTCTAAAAACTGTGAAATCATCTAATAAAAATCAAAGAAATTTTCAGTGTGATCAGAAAATATACATACCATGCACCTATGAAATGTTCCTAGAGAAATACATAATCTAAATGGATTCTTTTATATGAAAATTTTCTAAAGGGACATGTAAATGTCATGTTCTCTTGATCCTCGGGAGAAATGGGTACCTAGAAGTAACATGAAAATCCATCCAAAAAGATATAATGAGTTCTCCCTACAAATCTCTCTAAAATCTGGTCAATGAAGGGGATGGGGAAATGATCTCTCTAAGTGACCTGGTTTAATTTCCTAAAATCAATGCATACTCTCCATCGGTTTTGAATTAACATAGGCATTAAATCATTCATTTCATTCCTTAGAGTGGTCATGCCAGTTTTTTAGGAACAACGTGAATATGGATAATGCACTGTGAATCTGAAATAGGATATATGATTCCAGATTCCAACAGCTTCTCGATCTACTTCTTCACAACCTCCATCAAGGTGGGATTCATCCCCCTTTGGGGATGTCTAACTAGTTTGGAATCTACCTCAAGAAAAATTATATATGAGAATCTTTTTAGAGGTTATTTATAGGATATCACTTAAGCTCCACCCTATTTCCTGGATATTCTCTCCCAAAATCGCAATCAAAGATTTTTTTTTGGGTTTTAGACAGATTATTTTCAATTATCACTTATAATTTCTATCATATCATAAGGTACACATATTTCAAATCATGGGGTAGTGGTTTTAATACATGTTTAGGGGGATTCTCAAGGGATGAAATTAAGCTGACATTCACCAATTCCAAAGGGTGGACCTTCTGCACACAATATTTAATATAATATTCCTCATCAATCAATAAATCATCAATGAAATCATATTTTACCTCTTCTTCCCACATGAAATTTTAATCTTCAATGTTTTGGGAATTCACATGTCCATTAATGGAAAAAATATCTCATTAGTCTAAGAATTCATTGCACACACCTGATTTTTCAATGGGTCCAATACTAACTTCATGGGAGAGTGAAAAGAGGGAGTGTCCATCTGATGGGAACCTCATGGATTCAAAAATGTTGAGGTGGACAGTGTTATCCACAAATTCTATAGTGTAGGTACCTTTAGGAAAATTGATAATGGTTTTAGCTATCTTCAAAAAAGGTCTCCCCAAAATGACCGGTGAGTGTGACATGCACATATCTTCTTCGATATTTAGCGCATAGAAGTCAGATGGGAATAAGGGATCTTTGAATTTCAGGAGGACATCCTCTTGAACTCGATCTCGGAAAATTGTGGATCTATTTGCAAGATGTACCACCACTGTTGGGTGTTTTAAGTCTCCCATCTTCAAAGAAGTGTATACAGAGTGACGCAATACATTAATTGAAGTACCTATATCACCAAAAGAATTAGATATATTTCATGAACCAATGGTTCATGGAATAGAAAACATCACTGGATCTTGACATTTGGTTGGAATATGCGGTGTGATAAGGGCTGAGACACTTCTCCCCATGTTTATTCATTCATTCCTATTAGGTCTTCTCTTTTTGGTGCAAAGATCTTTCAAAAAATTTCATACCTTGGAATTTGTTCGATAACTTCAAGAAGAGGGATATTGATTTCATCTTTCTGAAAAGTGTCTAGAATTTCTTTTTGAAGAGTTTCTTCAGGAAATTTCGTTGATTAAATCATCCTTGTTGGAAATTGTGGGGGGTAAGTCCTACTTCTCCCTTTGTTTCTCTTTCATTGTATTTTCTTGTATCTTATTATGTGGAATATTCTTCCCCTCATCCACTTCCATTTCTCCTTCTTGGTGTATTTTCACAAGATTTTGTGAATTTTCAACATCATTCTCCTTTAGAATATGTGGTATTGTTTTAGGTTCATGGTTAGATGGATGTGGGATTTCATTTCAAATTCTTGTTATTATTTGATTGAAATTATCGTTAGGATTTGGAACTATTTGGGGTGGATTCTTTCCATGATTTTGGGTAAGATTTTCCAAAACAATTTATAACTGGTTGTATAAGTCTTTCACGTTTTCTTTAAGCCCCTCAACATCTGACTATAGTTGTTGGTTCTCACATGATGGTTGTGAACTAGTGGATATTTGCTCATATGTCATTCATTATAATGGTGGTGGCTGAATGGTTTGTTGTTTTTGAAGTGGTTGTTTATCAGACTGTTGGAATGGAGGTGGGTTCTGGTATTGCTGTTGAAAAGGAGGTCTATCATGGGTCAGTTGGAATCCATATCCGGGTTGGTTTTGGGGCTAATGTGGTGGATTTGGTTGGAATTTTCTTTGCTAATAGGTAGGAGAACAAAATTAATTTCCTTGCACTTATGGACATTGTTCAGTGTAATGAAAATTAGAAGAGCATAAACCACATACTGGATTCAGTTCTTATTGTTCCTTCTTTTATTTCACAGCCACCTATCACAATAACCTAGGGAGTTCGCCCATATCAATTCTAATTAATTCAGTTGAATTAGACGTTCTAACGTCATTTATTCTTCTGGTTCCCTACCCTCTTATTCCAAAGTTTTTTGAGTTTTGAGGAATCTTTCCAATTAGTACTCTGATATCTGCATGTGACTTGTTAATCAGGGATCACCCAGATGTGGCATCAGAGATATTTCGGTCATTATCCCAAAGTCCTCGGTAGAAGAACATAAGGAATTGGTGTTCCTATATTTATTGATGTGGACAACTAGAACATAGCTTCTTGAAATTCTCCCAGAACACATAGAGGGTTTCTCCAGTTGATTTCTGTATGATGTAAATCTTCTTCTTGATGGCAGGGCTCCTCAATGTGGGAAAGAAAATTTGCATGAAACTTATTTTTAGGTCTTCCCAATCAATGATATCCCCAAGATTTAGATTTTACAACCATTACTTATCCTCTCCTTCAAGTGATAAGGGGAATTCTCTCACTGAAATTGGGCTTCGGGTGTTCCTCATGGCCTGAAGCTTGAGAAAGTGTATCTGAATTCTTGCATGTGCCTATTTGGAACTTCTCCTGCAAGGTTATGAAACATTGGATGCACATGAATCAGGATGAAACATAATTCAAAATCATTTGGATTAGTGGGTGAAATGATTTGGTTATTTTGAATGGCAAATTGAGTTGCACATAGATCACATAGGGTTTGGTTGGGATTTCCAGTCATGATTTCAGGTTCAGAGTGAACACTAAGAGTTTCACTTGAATATGAGAGATCTATTTCTTCAAAGATTTATGGTAGGTTTCTTTTTACTTAGTTGGGTTAATGTTCTTCAAATTTCTATATCAAATTAAATTAATCGTTCTTTTGAGTTGTGGGTCCTTCAATTTTGAAATATTTTTTTGTTGCACTGCCTCCTCGGCAAGGACGCCCAAGTTGATGCATGCCAGTCCTAGGTCATGGGAAAATAATTATTTCCTAAGTTAAAATGTATTAATGTGTTTGATCTATGATTTTATCTAAGAGGATTGCACAAAAAATAGTTTTTCACTTTAAAACGAGGGTAAAAATGTTGTGTTTTTAAAAGAAATTTGAAAATAAAATGACTGAAAAACTATGACATTAAAAGGGTGATTAGGTTGGGGCCGATTTCCCAATTTTATTGCAATCCTTGTTCAAAAAGCTTCTTCATAGTTGATTAAAGTGAGCTTCCACAATCGTTTCCCCTCACTTCCATGGTGAAATTAAGATGGTGAGAGAAAACCTTACCAAGATCATAGATTGGTCAAATCTCCTTCCTTGTGAAAAATAGTGGTATCGAATTTGCTCAATTGATAAGGGAAATAATTGATTAGGTATTGTTTATCCCATACAATCAAGAACCTTCACTACCCATTTTACATGTACTGACGATCGTCGAGTACTTCACTACTAATCCTTGGTCTATTCTATTGTATATAAACCAAAAATTAGTAGAGGGAGATAATGGTTATTTTACCTAGGTAAAAAAAATAATGGAATTAAAAATAAAAAATGGTCACACTTTATAATAAAATCTTCTATATGAAATTAAAAACAACTTTTAAGAAGAAAAAATTCCATTCAATTACGTCCAAGAACTCAAGCATTAAAAAATAGAAAACCAACCCTTCCCCAATCACTCAAAATTTTTACCCCACCATTGTAATGGTAATCAAGATGAATGGGAAAGAAAAAAGCATTACAAGAATATGGAAAAGAAAATAAATAAAAGAGAAAGCTAAAAAGTTCTCCTTCTTGGTGTCCTAGAAGGAATGGGATGGAATGAGAGATACTTTGAGAGGGAGGAGCTCTCCCTCTTTCATAGTTAGAATTTGTCCCATGAATATTGACACATTGTAGCCCCATTAAATGACATCATCACACATTCCAATATTCTTGAGTGTTTTTCATAATTATCTTGGGCTCTTCCCCTCAAAATAGCAACGAATTTGTACAAGTATTCCAAGAGTTAATCCTATTTACTCTAACCATTTATTTTGTCCAGTCATGCTCATAAAATCCCAAACCTCCAAGTTAGTATGATTTAATGAAAATTAAAACGGCCAATTAACGTTCCCCTTCATTCATTAAAGATGTTAAAAAATTCCTTACACATCTACCCACCGAATTTCATAACAATTGGGCCCAACATGAATGAGGTATGGACCCCACAACAAACCTCGGCTGATCTGTAAAAAGTTTTTATACTCCTAATTGGGAGCTTCGTTTTACTTCAATATGACCAATTCACTATTTTGTCCAAAATGAAGAAATAAATCCCTTGATGTGTAGACTATAGAAAAGAAATAACTTGTTAATTTGGATAAGTGTATAAATTGTTATGGACAAAATACAGTTATATGTAAAAATAGTTAAAAATCCAAAATGGGCCATTTTTACCGTTCATCTCAAAATAACATCAATATCATAAAAATGAAGCAATTCATCTTAAAGTAACTCTTTTTTTGGGATTTAAAGCAATTATATTAAACGTAAATTAATTAAAAATATTATCTCTATCAGTAACCTCTAATATAATATGTTCAAGAACATGTGTTACAAAAAAAGAAATAGAAACCATACATTTATCATAAGAATGAAAAAACCCATGAGAATAAACTTGGTTTCATAACCTTGTCATAAGGAATAGCCAAAGGCTATGTCATAAGGATTTAATAGAGAATATGTAAATAAATAATTTTTAAAATTAATACTTTAAAAAAGGAACATGGATCGAGAAAATGGATTGTAAATTTAAAAAACGAATTTTAAAATATTCATTGATATGTGAAAAAAAATTAGGTGAATCTATCTGAATTGAATGAATTAAAATTTAAATAAGTAAAAGGAAAAAATGTTTTCTTTTATAATCAGAAATGAAATAATTTTTTTTTCATAAAACAAAAATGTTCTTTAGAAGAACATTAAATATTAAAAACCATTATTTGGGAGATACATTAAATGATTGCCTAAAAATGTGAGTTCCATTAAAAATAAAATTTTCATAAAAGATAAAACATTTAAAGGAACATGAAATTGTACTTTCTTGAATAAGGAATGGTAATGTATATTAGGTATATATGTAAAGAGAATATATATATATAATAAAAAAGATATAAAAAAGAATAAAATAAAAAAATGGGGAGAAATAAATGGTGCATGTAACTAAATGTTATCTATCATCTTTTACATCATTGATTGGTGGTAGTAGAAAACAAAATGTATCTCTATGTAGAGGTGATAGTACAAAATTACCCATGATGATGTTTTATTTTTTTTGAATGGATTTGGAGGAATAAATAAAAGTGATAAACTAGTAATTTAATAACACTACAATAGATCATTTATATTTATTTTATCATAAACATTTGAATATATGATAATAGAGGTGATATAAAAATAAATAATAAGAAAGAAAGATTAATAAAGTCATGATACCTTTATTGATACTTTGAAAATTCTCTTGAAATTATTGTATAAAATAGAAGAGATAGGAAATATTATGGTTTCTTTGGGATTTATTTATTTTAAAGGACTTATATGATAGGTAAATTTGGTAGATTTTCCATATGAATTCAAATGGGAGGTTTAGTATTAAAGGGGTGTAAGTTGAGTAATTTTATAAGTGATGTAAATGAAACATTGTAGGGAAGAAAATGTTATATAAGAGAAAATAATTGATGTTTATTAAAGATAGTGAGTTAGGTGTGGTATGGTTTTTGGGACATATTGGTAAGACATCCCAACCTAACAAAGGGGTTATAGAAGGTCTAAATTTCAATTAAACATAAGGAAAGTTAATCACTTTATATTCACCTTCATAAAACTAGTTAATTTAAAATAAATATTAATAATGGTAATTAATTTATTAATAAAAACATATTGAACTGTTAATCAAAAATTTAGAGGTTATGAATTCAAATTTAGGAACCAATTATAATAAATTCAAGTTTTAAATAGGAGGAATCTATCTTTTAAATCAAAACATATAATGTGTTGAAAACTATTTATTGAAAAACTTATTTTTAATAATTATGAATTTGTTTCATATTTAACATTTATTAACCAATAAATGACTGTTAATATAAATATATATTTTTGAAAAACATATTATTGTTTTTATTTATGATTGAATAATTTATTTCTAAAAATAATCAATATTTATGAAAGTATTATTCCAAGAGAATTAATTGTTTTACAATAGTGAATTTTATTTACTTAATGTGACATAATCCTTGTCCCTAAAAATAATGTGACACATATTATATAATTAGGACACACTAATTTTAAATAAAAAATATATTTCATGTGAATCAATTGATAAAAACTAATTTTAAAATACTATTGTATAATGTATTGTAAATAATTCTGAAATATATTTTTATTTATTTTATAAAATATAAAATATAAATTTTTGATTCAAAATTAATATTTTAAAATATAAAATTTGAATAGAAGGCATAAATTTGATCAAAAAATAGGTTTCCTAAGTTTTATGTTATGGTTGTATAAAATTGATGTATTAACAACCACAATATTTTCAAAAATTATATATTTTTTTTAATTAAAAAAAAACAATTATTTTAGAAATTTTTGAAAAAATCATCTTAAGTTCATATAACAATGAAAAATCTAAAAACATTTTTTATTTTTTTTCAAATAATTAACCATATTGTTATAAATTTATTATTAATTAATATTATAAAATATCATGGAAACATTCATTTAATAAGAATTAATTTTTTCATATATTAACTTCTCTTTTAAAATTATTGATACTCATGAACATACCAATATTGAACAATATCAATTTTGAAATATAATTTTTATAAATAAAAATTTATTTTATTAGATTCTTAGTTGTTCTAATTGAGTTTTATGTTTAAGATATTTTTTATTTTTTAACTCTTATATATATATATTTCATAATTCTATTACCACTATTTGTAACATCTAAATATACGACTGCCTTATCACTATCTATATTAGTCTTTTTTTTGATGTTTTGTGTAGATAAAACCATAGAACACAATATCTATTTAAGGAAAAAAATTATGTCATTAAATTCTTCCCCCATAAAAGTATTTCATCCCTACTATTTAATTTTCAATCACATAAAATAATAGATAAATGTGGATTTTTTTGGAATGAATCATGATATTATATATAATGTGATATATACATCAATATCAATGATAAAAATATAAAACATATAAAATATGTTTTTTATATTCTAGAAATTTATGTGGAGTCAATGTGAAAAAATCAATTCTATTTCTAAAATCAAGTCATATATGAAAAGAGAATATCATGTTTTGGAAAAAATTTATTTTGACAAACATAATAATCATACAAAAAAATGTTTTCCTTAAAATATAATCACTGATTGTGGAGACTTTATGTTCTTATAAAATACACTAGGTATAATAATGATAAAAAAATAAATACACAAAATTTGGTGGATGGTATGTAAAATCTATTTGTATCTATCCTCTCCATTGATTATAATTGCATAGGATCTTCTATTCTCATCTGGTCTAGGATGTTGTGGATTCCTACCATCCTAAAAAATCATTGGATTAGGTAATCAATGTCTACAATTCTAGAGCTCTTTTCAGATAAAATAATGAATTATTAATTTTTCCCTTTTAAGAGTTCTATATTATTTCATTGTATTAACTAGAATAATGATTTTACCTTGACTGTTTTATGATCTATGACAATAATAACTAAAATTAACACAAATTATAATCCCCTTAATAAAATTTCCATGGTGACTCCTAATACATTTTTTACAAAAAAGAAATTTATCATTATTTATTTCATCTCATTCTTTACTTTATCTTTTACGTGATTCCATATTTCACTATATTTTTGGTTTTGATACATTGACTTTTTTTTACATTCTTAATCATATTCCATGATCACTAATCAGGTATAATCACAAGTTTTCTCATTCTAGATCCAATTCAAATTGGTTTTTCATTGAGGTTATCTCTATATTATCCCTCACACTCATAGTTCCTTCTATATCCATCCATAACTAAAACTAAGAGGGATGAAGTGAGTGTTGAAAAATTTACAATATGGGATATGACCATAATCCTAAAAAGGAATTCAACCATAAAAATTACGGTCCTTTTATATTTTTACATCTCCCTATTATTCTATTTGTTCATCCTATATCAATAATAGTTCGAACATGGTTACATTTTTTTGACAAAGTAAGATGATATATTAGTCACGAAGGTCAACAGTTACAAAGTCATGCATCCTATAAGGAAAGTGATCAAGCCAGATATGATTCATGCCAGACATGTTAAAAGAAGAAAGGTGATGTGTTGCTTCATTTCCATTCCTTTTAATAAAGGAGAAGGAGCCTGTTGTGAAGCTTTAACTGAGTGACTGGATGTTCCTAATAATGGGGCCAAAAGAATAAAGGCCGCCATCATTAATCCTGATCACGTTGATGTTGGCGAGGTAATATGATTTAATGTGGATACCTTCCCATCCACGATCATTTACAAATGTCAGCCTAGCAAGGATAGCGAAGGCTTTAGTAATAACGGGCTCCCAGAGAGCGTGGTTTGATTCATGTTTAGAAGAAATTATTTGACCATGAAAATCCCATTCCAAAAGACCAATTCTGAAAATTCCATCCATGGAAAGAGAAGCATCAACGTTAATCATGAGGATCCCTTCTAGGGGAGGGTACCATCTTGAAGCAGCTATGTGAGTGCTAGAGAGCCCATGATGGTCAGAGTCCTGATTCCACCCCTCAATCCAGGAAGTATCCCATTCAATCACGAACCTGGGGGGATTTTTAGTGTGATTAAATATAAAGTCATTGCGTCACGCCCAGAAAATCCATGACATGATTCATAATGAATAAAAATTCTTCGCATTGAAATAAGACGACCACAACATCAGTAGTGTCAGAAGGTCTACCACTGTATCGAGCAAAAGCTCCACATCAGAGCCCCAAAATGTCCAGTTTTCTTCCACCCCCAGGCACTGGGTGATCGCATGAAGAGGATATTCTAGAAAACTCAATCAGATGAGACATTTCTTGTCATTCTTCACATGTCAGATGGCGAGGAAGTCTAGGGTGGGAGGAATAACTGTGCAAACCTGCCACCAGAAAAAACAGATTTTCAGGGGGACCATTAGATGCAAAATGGGTTTTTAGAGCCCTCCCCTTTCCTCAATTTGAGTATCGAGAGAAATACTATACCTTGACTTCACAGTATAAGATCCAGAGAAATCATTTATCCAAAAGGGACAATTTAGCCCCACATTCCACACACATGTGATGCCAAGAATGATCTTTATGTCCCTTACGTTGAACCATGAGTTTATTTTATCCATACACCACCCAGAACCATGATCGTCGAAAAAGAAGAAAATAGTGGAATTCTCATAGCCAGGTAAGGAAGGGGAGGTAGCTTTCATGCCTTCATTATCAATCAGCCAGGGATCAGCCCAAATATTAATTTTCATACCATCTTCAACCCCTTATCCCAACCCTTTATTAAGTAAAGTTTGCGATCCCCAAAGGCTTCTCCATAGAAAGCTGGGGCAGGGGACAAGAGAAGAATTATAGAAATCTTAGTGGGGAAAGTATTTTGAAAAAAGAATAGGTGCACAAATAGAAGATGGATGAATCATGAGGCACGCGCCTTGTTTAGCCAGAAGAGCGTCATTAAAGAGATAGAGGTCTTGAAATCCCATTATACCACCTGTTTTAGGGGTGCAAAGTGACATCAGAGAAATCCAGTGAGCATTATTTCTGTCATTATTATTTCCCCACTAGAAGTTAGCGATGCGGGAGTGGATACGGTCAACAAGCATGCTAGTAAGCTTGAACATGGACATAATAAATCTAGGGATGGACTGAAGAGCGTCTTTGATGAGTGTTTCCTTACCCTCTTTAGAGACACTTTTTGGGGTTAAACATTGGATATTTTTTCTCAATTCTATCCACCATAGATGAGAAGATTTATTTTTTGAGTGACCAGTAATAGTGGAAAGCCCACGGTATTTTTTGTGTTTTTCAACCATTTGAATGCATGTAGTAATACATAGCTATTCTCTCTTGGTCGGTGGAATTCCAGAGCTGAAAGAGATTTCCGACTTGGCTAGATTGATTGCTTGTCCAGATTCCCTCTCATAAAGGTGGATCACCTGTCAAATTGTGAGGAATTCATTATGGGTAACTCTGGAGAATAGAAGGCAGTCATCGACAAAGAATAGGTGAGAGACAGGTGGGCTCGCCCGAAAATCCTTTTCCCCATGTATCCCTTTTGAGGAAGCAGCCAAGGAAATGTGGTTAGAGAAGACATCAGCCACCAGGATGAAGAGAAAGGGGGAAGGGGATATCCCTGGAGGAGGCCATGGGTGGGTGAGAAGCCTTGGGTGAGTCCACTATTGATGATAATCCAAAAAGAGATGGATGAAACACATTACATGATCATATCTGTCCATTTAGGGAAGAAACTCATTTTTGTCATGATGGCCTGGAGAAAGTGCCATTACACTCGATCATAGGCCTTAGTCATATCCAGTTTCCAGGCCATAATGCCTCTTTTTGCAATAGATCATGTTTTCATAGAACGAAACACTTCATGGGCCACGATGGAATTATCTGTGATAAGCCTCTTTGCTACGAAAGCACATTGATTTTCAGAGATGATCGCAGGTAACCACATTCGCAGACAATTAGACTGGAAATTTGAGAAAATATTGTAGGAGACGTTACAGAGACTGATAGGCTTGAAGTCTGAGTCCTCATGGGGTTTCTTGATATTTGGGATGAGGGTGAGAATTGTCTCATTAATATAGAATAGGATAATTTCCCCAGCCCAAATTCCTTTCACTAGCGCGCATATGTCAGGGCCGAGAATGTGCCAGTATTTCTTAAAGAAGAGAGCATGGAAGCAATCACTACCTGGGGATTTTGTGGAGTTTATTTGTTTGAGAGCCTCAAGAATCTCATCATCTGTGAAGTCTTTTGTGAGATTGCAGTTCATATAATCAGTAATCTCATATTTGATGTAGGATTCAACCTCTGATGATAAGACGGAATATCCTGCAGTGTAGATTTTTGGAAAATAACATAAAATAATATCATGAATACCTTCAATGATGGACACAATTCCCCCATTAGGGTGGGTGAGGACAAAAATTTTGTTTTTTCGGTTCTTGGAAGATGACTTCTTTTGAAAGTATCGGGTGTTTGCATCCCCTTCTTTGATGTGGATTTCTCGTGCCCGCATAGCCCAGAATCTTTCTTTAATGCGGAGAGCTGCATCTAGTTCACTTTGCGGAGTATCAATTTTGGAGAGTGTATCATACTTTTGGGGTTGGTAAAGGAGTCCAGTGAGTTGTCATTCAAGAGAGTTACATATCTTTTCGAGTTGGAAAAAAAAATTATTGCTCCCGATAGTGTCAAATAGGTGTGTTGTAAGGGAACATTCACTATGCACAAGAATGATGCCCAACATATAATCTACCAATTTTTTTGGTAATAACCCTATATTCATTTAAAACAAAACCATGTTCTCACATAGTGTATATATGGAGGTATATTTCTATAAAAACCAAAAAACATCTATCTTAACAAAACATTTGGATATTATTATATGTTTCCGATTAACCTTATGGTTTTTAATAATTTCCACTAATAGTAATCTCTAAAAATAACTAGAGATTACTATGATACTAAATATAACAAACCATATGTCAAACATGTTTTATTTTATGATTATTAACAAGAATATTAAAAAATACACTCTAGGTATTGAGAGTTATAGTGTCTTTTAGTAATTAGATATATAAATACAACATCTTAAACATTAACTCAATGATCTTATTTAAAACTTTCAATGGTTCTCAAAATACCATAATTCCTCTAAATATGTTTGTGATATCCTTAAGAAACATTCTTGAACAAAAGTGCAACGTAAAATTGTCATTATGGAAATAATAATGGAAATAAAACATATTAGGAGAGTGAAATTGAATTACATGAAATCATTATGGGACTGATCATAAGCATGACCAAATCATATAAATATTGATTTCATAAGAGGATATAATCTTAAATATGTGGTGACACCATAATAAAGGAATCATAATCATATTCCAAGGGTTAATCCTGAGGAAATCATCATTGTATTCCCATGATTACACCCTAATACATCATAAAATTACAAGGATCACTCCACACACTTTAATTGTGAGATAATTATTACTCTATAGGCCATATATTGAGTCTCATTAGACATTAACATTACCTAAGAATTAGAGGATATAATGGACACGCCTATTTTAACATATTCTAAATATTGAAATAATATTTATAATCTTATGTGTATAAAAAATGAAATAAAAAACATACATAAATCATAAGCATGATAAAACCCATAAGAAGAAAGTGGGTCTGAAAATTTTTTCTTGAGGAATAAACAAAGCATTTTTTATATGGATACCAGTAAAATAAGGAAGTATATCATTTTTAACATTCAAAAATGGAAAATTAAACAAATTTCTTGAGCATGGATACTAATTTTAGAAAATAATTCTCAATTGTTTTTAATGAAGTAAGAATAAAAATAACCTCTTTGGTGTTCCTTTAAGAAATGAGTGAAGGAAATATTGAAGAAAAAATGGGGAAAATGTTTTCTATTAAAACTAGAATTGAACCAAAGGGTATTTTCATGAAAAAAATTAGGTTTTTTATAAAACCATTAATGATTTAAAAAATTTATATGGGCAATACATGGAATTATTTTAGGCAAATGGAATTTTCCTTAAAAATTTGGATTACTTAAAAGATTAAAAGTAAAATGGAACTTAAAATTATACATTCCCCGACAAAAAAAGAAAATATAAACTTGGTATAAAAATAAAGATAAAATATGTACCAAATATAGAAAATATAATTTGGAAGAAATTATATTAAAATAGCAAGAAAACAATAAAACCTGTAACGAAAATATAATAGGGGAATTTTTCATCCAAGATTAGTGGTAATGAAAAACTAAACACATTTATGCATGGAGGTGGTAATATTCACTTACCCATGATGAAGTTATTATTTTTAAAATGGGTTTTGAGGAAGGAATAAATGGAATATTTTATTAATATAATAACTTAAAAATATATCATTAATATTAATGATATCATAATCTTGTAGATATAATAGATTAGAGGTGAAAGAAGAAATAAAGATTAGGAAATAAAGGTTAAGAAAGACCTGATACCTTCATCAAGACATTGAACATTATCTTGATTTTTTTGTTCAAAATTTAGAAGATTGGATATATTATGGTCATAAGGTGATTTTAATAGTGTAATGTAATTATCATAGAGGTAATTATGGATTAGTTTCAAGATTTATTTCAATGGGAGGTTAAATATGGAAGGGTGGATGTGGTATCCTTTTATAATAGAATAAAAATGATCTTTGCTTGGAAAATAATGTTATCTAAGTAGTTGGAAAATAATTTCTTGAATTATAGGTGATATGGGTGTGGTATGGTAGGTTATAAATGTTGTTAAGAATTTAAAATGAACTAAATAGGTTCTAGAAGGTCTAAATGTCACACAAACATAGGAAAATTTAAGCTAATTTAGATTAGTAATTTAAACTCCATTTAGTATAAAATAAATATTAATCATGGAAATTAATTTATTATTTAAAATATAAAGTGACATTTAATAAAATATTTTTATGTGATGAATCCAAATTTAGTATCCATTTAACATAATTTAATTTATATATATATGATAAATTTCAATCAAAACATTTTGTGGGTTGAAAAAATATTTTTTAGTAAAATTTCATTTTAATAATTAAGTTGTCTTAATCTAATTTAACATTAATTACCCATTAAATGAATTTTAATTAATTTTTCATTGTGTTTAAAAATAATATTTAAATTTTTATGTAAAATTAATTCATTTTATTTAAAAAATACAGAATATTTTAAAATATATTATTCCTTGAAAAATTATCATTTTTCGAAGGAAAAATGTTTTAGCCATGTTAAAAAAATAGTTATGGAAAAAAATTTGAAAAAAATTAGATTATTTTAATCCACTAATTTTAAATTTTATATTAATTTTATTTGATTTAATTGATAAAAAATAATTTTAAAATAATAATTTAAGGTATATTTAGAACTATTTATGAGAAAATCTTAATTATGTTATATAATATAAAATACAGGTTTATAATTAAAACATTTTATATTAAAATATATAATATTACATAAAATAAATACATTTTGTCAAAAATTTGTTTTCTAAGTTTTAGATTATTTATATATCTATGTTTTTTCTTAAAATCATTGATATTTTTTAAAATGGTATTTTTCACTATTCCCCTAAAACTCAATTATTTTAGAAATATTCCAAAACAATTACACTTAAAACAATATGACAATGATAAGTAAAATAAATTTTGTAATTTTTTCAAATACACATATTTATGTTTATTATTTTAACATTAAAATAAATACATAAAATATCATGAAAACCACTTTTTAAAAGAAATCAAATCTCAAAAATTAACTTTTATTCTAAATAATGTACTTATAATTAATATATTAGTCATGAAAAATATCCATGTTATAAAATTCATTTTACCCATACAAAAAAACATATTAATAGATGTTTAATTACACAAATTGAGTTCGTTGTTTATGTAATTTTGTTTGATTTTACATATATATATATAATGATTCAATTAAAACTTTTTATACATATTTACTCTATTGATACCATATGGTAGTGTATATTGGTATCGTTCTGTGTGTTTCATTTGGAAAACAACATATAACTCAATTTTTATTTAAGGACAAAAACATAGGATGTTACAAAAACGTCACAACATCTTGAACATAAATTTCATTTTGAAGGCCATTATCAAAGAGAATATAATTAGGAAGGATGAACATAAAATATGACATAACATATGTTTACTATTCATCTTTTAGGGATGATGAAAATCAATTAATAATAATGATAAATAACACATTAACTGTAATGGTGATCCACATTTATTTAAATATTCAAATTCTTTAGAAGAAACTTTTTCAATTTTCAATGGTATTGTACTACCCATCTATGTTATGTAAGAAAGAAAGAAGATATTTTCAACAACTGTATTTACTATCAGTGTGTTACTAAATGAAATTATGAACCTCTGTTTATAAACCACCTATATTAAGAAAGAAACACCTTTGCGTTATTGAGTTTCTAAAATTTCTTTTCAATGATTTACCATATAGGTTATACAATTTAGTATTTAATCTTCCTTTAACCCATATTATTGTAAAAAACACGAACAATTAAATATAAGTTATTTTTAATTAATACATAATGACATTATGTGTATTCCATATATATAATATGTTATATATATGAAAGTAAAATAACATACATGATATATATCTATATCACAAACACATTTCCTCTTGGGATATATATCCTGATAAGTTATATAATTTATATCATAGATCCCGATATAAGATATTATAATATATAATAATTATTAATAATGATTTAATTTCTTAGTATAAATCAAACAAGGATCATGATTCCTAACATGTCCTATATATAGTCAGCTGTAAATATTAATTTGAGTGATATCCTACCCATAAATAGTTACATACCTAGGAACCACATGTTTGGATCAGATTCTAAAATGGCATAGGATGAAATTATAAGTATGAAAGTTCATTATATGATCATATCTCAAACCTATCAATCAAAGGAGACATGAATATAATATATAAAGAGATGCACCAAAGTCATATATGAGATAAATAATGTGATGTTTTGGATGTTGGGTCACTTTTGATTCAATGGGTCCCACCTACAGCTTCATTGAATACTTTGTGTACCTAAATGTATTTAATGCCTCTGAAAATTAACCCCACATCATAATAATTATTTCTATGAATGATCTTAGATATGAATAAAACATGGATCTTAAGTACTTTAATGATTGTTATTATAGTTTAATATGGTATAGAGAGAGAATATATAATGATAATGAAAGAATATCCCATTATCTAAAAATTAATGTATTAAATGATATAATCATTTTATCCAAACCAAAAACCCATTAGTGGCCACTATGATAAAATTTATAACAAATTTATCCATTGGTGGACTTATATGTGGTTAATTATGTGATTAAATCTTTCAAATAATGTCAATCCCATTTAAAAGTAATATGTTATGTTTTGGATAATTTTTATTTTAATGTATCCATTTAGATGTGGACTTTTTATATATAGAGGTTTCAGTATTAATTTCAATTTTTATGAAGTAAAAGAAATAATAAATTACAAAAATCATGAAATATAATTTATCTCTATAGTGGTTGTGGTACTCAAACCTTATAAATAACACATATTCTATTCATATCCAATCATTAAATTGAGGGAAATTTTTATGCTTCAGGAAGACACTACTACAAGACCCCCAATAAATAGTTGTATCAATTATAAGTGTTAGATAAAATAATATTTAAAGGGTTTTATTTATCAATCCATTGAAAATGCATTGCTAAAGTGTACCTTTATTACTGGTTCTTGGAAGCACTGGTGAAGACCACTCATTATAAGAGCTTTTTTAAGTGCTGATAAATGGACGTCTAACGAGACATATTACCACATCAGGTTTCTAATTTATCTAGGAAACTCATTATATTTCTTGGTTTTCTACTACCACAACATTCCATGGATATGGGAGATTGAAACTCGCATACACATTCCAACACTCTAGTCACACGGGCTGGCGCCACCACGTGCTGGCCTACCCGCCCATCCATTATAGTCGGACCATGTACAAGTGAGCTAAGATGTGAAGGCCTTTGCATAGACTACCATCAAAGCCATGAAAACGAATCCCTATTTTATATACTTTAATAAAAAAATATATGTATTAAAAATATTATAAAAATTGAAATAATTAAAAAAATAAAATATTGAAAATGAATAATTCAAAAAAATATTAACAAATTTATTATTGAAATAATTATTAATGAAAATAAAGAAATTTAATATATATATATATGTGTGTCTATTAAAATTATAAATATTATTAACTAATATATATTAGATAAATATATAGGATTAATTAAATGTAAAAATTTAAAAAAAATAAACAAATAGAAAACTATTTAAGAATTATTAAAAAAATAAATAAATTTAATATATAATACTATTAATTATAAATATTAATAAAATTATATATTAAATATAAATTTAGAAAATGAATAAAATTTAATTATTAAAAACATATTAAAATCTTATTCAGTTTAAATATTTTTATTCTTTATATTCATCTCTTAATTCAATTTCAGTCATTTTTTACACGCATTCATTTAATATTATATAAGCATTTATAATGTCTGATTTTTTTATTATTTTAATAATTTAATGATTTTAAATATTTAATTATTTTATTTCTAATTTAGTCACTTTAAATTTTTTATACATAATTATTCTTTAATATATTTAATATTTATATATATAAATATAGTCATATATATAAAACAATAGATTCATATATATATATATATCAATATATATAATATTTCCTTAAATATGATTTATAAAACACAAAATATGTCCTATTACATTAAACAAGCCACTTATTTTTTGAAAAATGTATATTATTTTAAATTAGTATTAATTAATAATACAAACTAATTTAATCAAGTAATATATTTTTGATTAAATTTTTTTTGTTTTTCAAAATTGAAATATATCAGACATGGGTTTTATTACATTCACACAATCATATATTTAATTAATGAAATTTTATATAGAGTTCACACACACCTAATATTTTCATTAGTTATTAAATTTGTAATGTTAATTTTAGAATTATATTTATTAAGATAATATATTTAATATATATTTAGTTTCTATTTGGTAAATTTTATTTTATTTTTATGTTTTTATTCAATATATAATATTTATTAAAATATAATTCATTTTTGATTTTTTTTTCATTTTCAATATTAGATATTCATTAATAATCGTAATTGTTTTTAATATTTTTTGTAATTTAATCATTTTCAATTTTTCATTGTTTAATAGTTTTAAAATCTTATCCATTTTTAATTTTAATTTATATGTTTTTATTCATATACATTAAATTCTCTTAATATGGTTTTAATTTATATAATTTATATGTATTCAATTTTAATTTAACAGATGTATTTATAAATATTCATTTTTTAATAATCTATACTATTTATAAAAATTATTTTTTTATTAAATCTATTAATTATTGTTATTTTTTATTTCATTAATAGATTAGAGATATTACATAGTGGCATTGTTCAATTTTAAATATATCAAACTTGTTTTATATATGTACACACATTAATTTCACACACACATTTATATAATTAATGAAATCTTATATAGAATCAAACACCCATAAAATTTAAGTAATTTATCTAAATTATAATATTCATTTTAGAATTTCATTTAGTAACATAATATATTTAATATATTATATTTATAATCATTAAATTTTATTTGCTCGTTTCTAATATAAATTTTTCAAATATTATTTAGTAATTTTTTAATAGTTAAATCATTTTCTAAGATTTTTATACATATTTATTTAGTAGGTTTTAATATTTTCAATATTTATGTATCTTCATTTCAATATATATATCTATATTTACTTTATTTAATAATTTGAAAAATTAATAGACATATCCAATAAATAATATTTTTAATGTCTTTTCACTTTTAATTATTTGATTCCACTTATTTTTAACTTTCACGAATTTAAGATTATATATTCATTAATAATGTGAAAAGTATATTTATAAAAATATATTTTTAAATACACATATATATATTATTTATAAATATATTTATAAAATTATATTATTAAGTACATATTTATAAATAAATAAATATTTTTTATTTATAAATATATTTACAAATGAATATTTTCTACATTTATAAAAATATATATTTACAATTATAATTATATATATATATTAAAATTATTAATAAAATTATAAATAAATAATTTTACATTTGTAAAATTATAAAACTATATTAACTATATTTAAATAATAAATATATTTATTAGATTTATAATCATATATATTTTTATATATAATTATATAAATATATATATTTTTAAATATTTTTATAATATTATAAAAATATTTATAAATTTATTTTAAAATATATATAAATATTATTATATTTCTAAAATTAGTCTATACTTTGTTAGTGGGGTTGTAAGGTGGGGGAGTAGGTCATGGGGTCAATTCATTGGACTTGAATGCTTATTACAATTTGTTTCATTTCATTGTGTTTTGTGGTGGCTAATGTAATTGTCCTTATATATATTTTTCTATAATTATATTTATAAACACATGTTTACAACTCTTTTAATATTTTTATAATTTTAACTATAATTAAATATTTACAATTCATTTAATATTTTTATAATTTTATCAATATTTATTTATAAATATATAAATTAATTTTTTTAATTATATTAATAATTTTATTAAATATTAAATATATAGTTCATTATAAAAAACTTATCTAGATCTGATAAAGATAAGTATTTATTAGTTATTTTCTATGGATTATAAAGAGATATCTTTATTAGCTCTATAATATTTAGCACAGGTAAATCCTATCATTATCCATGCTAAAACTCTAGTGCTTATAAAGAAGGTCTTTATCAACGCTTATTATTTTATCCTTCATAAAACACCTCATTATCCGTGCTTTTTAATATAAGTAATCAAACCCTTTGTAGTCTTATAAATTTAATCCAAATCGAACTGATTTATCTCGCAACGTTCAAGCTCTCGCTAATGTCTATATTTTCAACCACCCCTTGACCTTTTCTTCTATGAATGAACCCTATCAAATACTATGGTTTGTTGTTATTTCTACTCAAATATCATTTATATATTCCATTATATTATCCTTGAAGCACCTAGATCACCTTCCTCGATATACCTGATAGGGGAAAATTGCAAGTAGTGACCTCACACATACCTAATATAGGTAAACTCATATTTTCTTCTTCACATAGAAGATCCACTTTTTCTAGATTCATGGATAATTCCTACATTTTATATAACCTATAGCCCATTTATTCCCATTATTCTCAATATAGATATATATGAGTATTGTTTTTCATCCTAGTTCTAGGTTCTATTTTCCTTATGTACTATTATCCTCCAGGTGATGGTAATTATATTACACATTTTATTTTAAGAAAATTTGGTGGGTTGTTTTTTAATCATATAAGATTAATTTTTTTATTTTGTGAAATTCGTGGGGATAATGCCAATTAATATGGTACTGGCCGGACAAGGGGTGACTAATATTGTTTAATGGTAAAATACCAAGTATAATTTCAGTTCCTCGCATATTTTTAATGATCATCCAATTAATCACATTAAACATTTGTCTCCTAAAATATTTTCGTCACCAAAATATTTTCACTCCTTCCACATGTGGAGGTAATTTTTGTGTGAGGGATTAGATAAAACATAATTTTGTTTCTGAATTCTTCTTATCCTTTCATTTCATAAATGGAATACCTTTTTTCACCCATTGAGGTTGGTAGTTTTAGATATATACAGTCATCATGATTCATAGGATCCTAGAAAATCATATAATTTCCCATCGACATTTCTTTAACTTCTCAAACAAACATATTGATGTTGAAATTGAACATGAACATATTATTTTCTACATCTAAAAATATTTTCAAAACATCTCATCATTCCTTTACCTTCTATTTAGAATCCTCTTCTTTGACACAAAATTAATCCCTTAAAAATAATCAAATTCAATTATTTATTATCCTTTAGTAGCATAGATTCATTTATAGTATGCGAGGGGAAAAAATATTTATTCAATTTTTACGAGCCTATAACCATATTTGTTTCCCTTTATTATACATAAAGATCATTAAAATACAACCCTTCTACTCTAGGTTCAGTAAAAAATCCATTTCATCTATTTCATCATTTTCATCTACATTATCTTTTTCACTAGGGAACTCATAATAATTAATTTTTAAAAAAATATCCATGCCACTTATTTACATAATGTTTAAAAATTTGTATCATAATCACCAATTTTGATATCATATTATTTATAAAATACATTTACCATTTTATGTTTTTAGAAATTCGTATCCATTATATATGGGGGAAAATAACTGACAATACCTAGAACATACTCCATATATGAGTCTGCTGATTCCACTAACTGTTATGTTAACAATGAAAGATGGGGCTCTTCACGTAGGTTTCCCTCCATGAAACCCAACTCTCCAATCAAATCAACACACTAGCCACCCCTGTCTGAGAACATGGCCCTTCTTCGAAAGCAGTCGATAATGATATGCACAGAAAATAGCCATTCGAAGCCTAGGATGACATCATATGGATACATTTGTAGTAGAAAGACTTCTCCACTAGATTGATGAGGCCCCAACATTAGACTACATCCTAAATAGGAATCAAATAGGCTAGTATGACCACAAATGGATTACTCAACACTAGGGGCATTGAATGTATCTCTATGTCTAGACCTAAGTCATGGGCTATACTAGGTGCAACAATTGAGTGTGAAGCTCCTGAATCAAACAAGGCACATGAAAGAGTGCTGAACAGATTGATAATACATAAGATGATTTATGGCCCTGCTAGAACGGGTGCCTCTACAGCATGTAACTGACCAAAACTAAACCCTCTAGCCCTTGTATATCGGCCGCCTCCCAGAACATTCCTTAAATTAGGTCTCTAAGAAAACCCTACGGTCTGCCTCCTCTAGCATTGTCCACCCTTAGTGGAGGGTGAGATCACTACCATTACTGTTGGAAAGGTCTTCTAGGAAACTGTTGCTGCTAAGTTGGGTGCTAAACCGGTCCACCCCCACTGTAATATACTCAGACATGGTACTGATTCTGAATGTTCTCAAGACTACCATAGATAAAGAACCTTTTTCTTAGGCCCTTCGAGAAATAATGACGATTATGATATTGGAACTCGAACTGCTGAGGCCTACTCCCCGCCGAGAGAAACCTAGAAGGCCCTAATGCTGGAGGCCTGCTGCTGATGTCCTTCCACATTTATGAACTCAAATGGCTCCCCTATCATGGCACATCTTCTAGAATGTGCATCCTCTCAACAAATTCATCCTTCTATTAGTCTTCTAATTATGTCGGTAGAGTGAAGGAAGAAACATCATACTAAAGAGAAGGCTCGAGTGCCTCTTCTAAGTGTATTTCCCACAAATCCTCATCCAGGAAGAGGTTTGGAGTAGAAAAAAGGAGATCCTTGAACATCACGCTCAAATCCATTATTGACATACTCCCTTGCTGGAGGGAGAGTAGCTCCTCCCTTTTGTCAGACATCATCATGGAAGAAATGAATACCACCCTCAAATCCTTCTCAAAGATAGTCCATGAAACCTCATCTTTCTTCTTATCCCAGAGATAATGTGCCACTACACGATTCTAGAATACATCCAGAGGTACCCAGTACACTATCGTAGCCCAAGTCAAGCTAAAAGAAATCTCCAACTCCTCAAGCAAGCTCTTTATCTCCATGTCTAAAACGCAACCCTCATATCATCTTAGAGTCTTCTTCTGAAAGGCATGGATAATTTTATTCTACTATTCGTCGTCATCCTCTCGATCAACCCTCTATTAATCAACCATATCAACTTGTTGGGCCTCAACTTCCTGCACTACTCATAGAAGATGTCCGGGTACCATATCTAAAAAAGAAAACAAGAAACACCTAAGCCCGGGTAGTGTAGAAAATTACTTTTAATTTTTTTTACACTATTTATTTATATAAAAGTACCAAAACATCTAAGGCACATAAAAAAATAGTCATTATGATGCATGTACCCTTCTTAGGGTTTCTACAATGCAATCAGTGTAACCTCACTTGGTCGTTTAGTAGGTCCATAGTCCTTGCAACCGATCATAGGGGGGCCTAAAATCCCATGTCCTAGACGGTATTCCCTGGACTATTTCATGTGCAAGGATTTCCTAACATTGTTTCCCTAACATTCCATGCAATATTCACTATGTATAACCCTGAAATCCATCTTATCTTTCAACCATCACCTCTGATACCATTCTGTCATAACCCACCTTCTCCAAGATGAGGGAGGGAACAAAAAACCGCCAGATCCATTCTTCTTCAAGTTGAAGGAGATATAATGCCCCCCTAGTCCCACCATTAATAGGACCCCCAAGTGGAGACTAGAACCAAGGGATAAAATATCACATAATTTGTAAGGAATTAACATTTTTATAGAATAAGACCAAGATATAAGATGCTATGTCCCATCAACACCAAGGACTAAATTTAAATGTGAAGACAAAAATCCATCCCCACATGCATGTTCAAAATAAACTAATAAAAAGTACAAGAAAACAGTGAAGTAATGTACAAAAAGAATGAAAATTAGCAACCAAAACTATCCCGACACTCAAGCTAGTATGGTTCGACAATGTCCTCAATGTCTTCCTTGAAACATGAAAGTATTTTTATGTATGTTGGGTGAGTATACAGGTATACTATGTAGGGAAACCAAAATATCCCATGAAAATGTGGGGAGGCATTCTAATTCCCCCTAAGAAATAGAGGTAACAAAAACACCTAATGACAAAAATAGTCCCCCAACCACACTAAGGTACACTCCCCTAATAACACACATCGGGTAAAATAATAGTAATAGCACATCAATATTTGGGTACCTCGCACCGCTTTCCCAATTTTTATTTAGAACATCCCATACATCAGTCCTCCCCAAAAATACAGTTGTAGTCGCACTGAAGACCCCAAAAATAACCATATGGGTCATCAGAACCACACATTTATCTCACCCACAAACACCTGGGCCACCACAACCACACATCCCACTTTCAGACACCCAAGCCATCACAACCACACTTCTTTCCCACAGACACCTGAGCCTCATCCCAAAGACTGTATGGAAACAACCTTCACACACACACCTAGGCCAACCCAGCACAAAACACCATGCCTAAAGAGTCTTGGGATATAATAATCCTTAGTTCATCATATAATACCAAAATAGTCTTGGGATACTAGGGGGAGGGAGAATAAAAGAGCTAATAACCAGCCGCTCATAGGAATGTTTGAAAAAACCCTCCCCCATGAAATGAGTGTGTTCAGCACGACGTGCTCAACATGAAAAGGGTGAGTATAAGAAATGAAAAATCTAAATTTTATAAATATATGTAATCTGGAAATCATCACAACCTAATAGTCCCAAAACTGATAACCATCCCACACAGAACCACTCTTACTGCTACCCCTACATGTACAAGTACACAACAAGCACAACCAGAGCACACAACATTTCTGGGAAACTGTTCCCCTTTGTACTTGTTATCGTTGTCATGTTCACGTGGATCCATTTAAATATTCCTTTACTATCAGGAAACTAACATGCATAACCAAAGGGAAAAACAAAAACTGAAATAAAACACACAAGAAAGATTTTAAGCATTAACTCCTAGTTCTCTTGTAAATATCCACCTCAAAATGGGATCCTTTGAGATACCATGACATAATGGAACCAAACCAAGCCCCAAATTACCAGGTCCAAAACATTTAGTGTTGTTTCCACATGAAATCAGATTTAGGATCCAATATCCTCTCAACCAAAGAATACATTCCCATCTACGTCACCCAAAAAATAATCATACAGAACAACTATGCATACCATCAGAACAAATCAAGTATGTTTTTTATTTGTCCAACACCATTAATAGTGTTTCTTCTTATTATTTGGTTAGCTGGGGTGATGACACAAGGGTTCTTATTCACCAGGCATCCATTTTATCTACCAATATTATGTGACTGATCAGTTTCCATGTTACAGTTATTCAATCATAATAGAATCTATAAAACTGATCATCATTAGTGCATAAGAAGGGACCACCAAAGGAAACGATTTTTAGTGTTCATGAGCCCATACAATTCACAACATAAAAAGGAAGGTAAAATACACCAACATCATCATATTTTACACCTATTCATTCATTAATGTCTATTTATTATATTCATTAATGTTGGTTTCATTTAGGCACTGAGGGAACATCACCATTCCCACGCTACATGATACACAGTAAAGATAGATGAAGGAAGAACTCCTACTTGGATTATCAAAGATTGAAGATTCATCATTGCACAAAGAACATGGGATGACATGACTTGAAAGAAGATCTCTAAGGATATGTGGGAAGGGCTTTAGAATGGGTAAAAGACTTGTCTTAGGAGGAAGGCTCGAGGTAGAAAAAAAAGAAAAGAATGTTAATAAGGAAGAGAGGATATCTTCTTAAGAAGGGTCTAGATATAAGAATCATGGAGACCATTTCAAATTACATAAATTTCATATCGTGGCTTTACGATATGGATTGACGATTGGAAAAGTTGGAATTAATTGAGATTTAATAATTCCCTTCAAAAAATGGTGGATATATACCAGCAGATAGCTGTGAGTTGATAGATTTCCTTTAAACGGAGTGAAACACGTAACATGGGCCTAACTGAAAAACACGAGATATTGGAAAACATGGAAAAGGGTGTGACACCGATAAAAAGACCATAGGTTTTGTTAATTAAAGGGTTCCATGACTCTTTGGGGATTTAAAAAAAATCTTTTACAGACCATAAATCATGTAAAAAGGGGTATTAAAAAACTTTTACATTAAAAGAGATGTTACTAGAGAGAAACTAAAAAGTCTATGAGAAGCTAGAAATGATTCACCGTTCAATGGGTCACTGACACCCTAGCACTAGTCAGTGTTTAACTGTTTCCAATCAATGCCACTAGTTCCCATTGGTGACAGAAATGGATCATCGGTACCACTGATGCTCACCAGTGCCACTAATTCATATCAGAGTCACTGATGGTAGATTGGGGCCATTGATTCCAATTGTTGCCATAGATGCTGATAAATGCCATCGTTCGTTCAACCTGAAATTTGGAAAACTCCTAAATGAATCACTGATGGTCCCCAAGATACCTCTAACATCAGTATTTGACAATGTAATATACTAGGAGGGTCTGTGCCATTACATATAGTCTTTGGGTTTCTATTTGTAAAATGTTTATGATTATTACACAAAAGTTATGTAATGTATTTGTATGAAAATAGAGGGTAGATATAGTTGTTAAAATTATAAAGGGTTAGTTAAAATTTGGAATTTTGGAAAAGAATA
This sequence comes from Viscum album, assembly GCA_963277665.1. Lineage (NCBI taxonomy): Eukaryota > Viridiplantae > Streptophyta > Magnoliopsida > Santalales > Viscaceae > Viscum > Viscum album. The sequence continues at coordinate 1,457,806,865 of OY728148.1, forward strand.
CCTCAGTAAGAACACTATGAACATGTATAAGGATAAAGAAATGTTTGATAAGATTTCATATAAATTTAGTAAAGGATAAATTGATTGGTTTCCTAGAAATAAATATATTTATTAACAAAACAAGTGGATTTGGATCTGGAATAGATGTACATATGGTAGAAATTAAAAAAATATGTTTCATGCCTAACTCGGGTTAATTTGGTACATAACAACTAGACTTACATTACTCATAATTTGACACTCCTAGAGGATATGCTTTGGGAATCCACAAACACTTCACAAACCATCATGAATGATTTAAATAGATCTGGGATATAAATTTGCTAGGATAAACCTGTGGTTTCATAGATTAAGAAAAGTTTCACAATTTAAATATTTTATTTATCATGACTGTTTGGTTCCTCTATATGATAATTGTTTATTACTCTGTGGTTTTTGGATTTAGTCAATGGTTGGAACCTAAAGAAATCACGTTAATGTTGATTTTTAGGGACAATTAAATGATTGTTTTCATGGAGATATGAATTAATTGGGAGGTGTAATGAAACCCCTCATTTTGATTATCATAAAACGTTCTTAATTTATGAATCATGATGAAATTCCAAATGATCGTAGGAGGGAACAACATTCTGTTGAGTCATTCATGAGGCAATTCCCACATTTTTTCAATAGGTCTTCTGATCCACTTGTTTCTGAACATTGGATCATTACCACTAAAACAATATTCACTACACTATAGTGTTAACATCATGAGAAATTCATTCTCACTAATTTCCAGTTATAAGAATAAGTAGACTAGTGGTGTAATCTAATCAATAATACAAGGAAGTAATATGAAATTGAATCTATAGATTTGGATGAGTTCAAGAGCTTCTTCTTCAATAAGTATATTTCTCATGTTCTTCTTACCACAATAGAAAAGGAGTACCTTGAGTTAATTCAATAAGATAATGAATATATATGTTCTTATGAGGCTAATTTCACAAGACTAGTGGGGTAAAATTTCAAAATTATCATCCAACCAGAAATTATTTTTGATTGGTTATTTAGTGTCTTAAATAAAAGTATCAGAAAGGAGTTGGCCATAAGATAATTTTGCAGATAGAAATAGATTTTTCATTTTTCAATCAATGCTGAAATATAGTTTGGATCTATGTATCAATATCTTATTTATAGAAAAAAGAGTAATATAGTGTTTAAATGAAAATCAAAAAACTATGGAGACAAAAATCTGATCCTCACTTCGTGTTCTGACTGTGGAAAGAAGCGTAGGGGAATTTTATTAATCGGAAAAGTAAATGTTTTAATTTTAAAATGGAAGGACATCAAGATATTTAATGCCAATGTTATTGGAAAATTTCTATAATGATGAGAATAATGATAAAACCACTTTTCATGCACCTCCAAGACTTCAGTGATTCAATTGAAGGGAGTTTGGGAATTTGACAAAAAAAGTGCCCAAATCCAATGGTAAATAATGTTGATCGCCACCAATATCCTTTGACGAAAATGAATAAACAAAAATCATATTAAATATAAATATATGAAGTGATCCATTATAGTTAGTGAACTCCATAGTTGGGAATTCCTTGTCTCATTTTGAAAAAATAAGATCTATGAAAACTCTGTTGATAATTTAGTGGAACTTGTTATGAGTCTAAGCATTGATTATCATTTTCTACATCAATTTTGGATTTATAAAATAAGTAATATTTTCTATATTTATAAGGATGCACCAATATTCCAATAAAAATGTTTTTTATGTTAAGATCATCTTTAGGGAATAATGGGTGATTTTCCTTTTGGAAACATGTATGATTTCAATAGTGATTTATATAAATTATTTTTATGACCAAGTTTTTAGAAGAATATATGATGAATGTATTCTGTTGTTTTGTATGTGATGAAACATGAGGGATAAATTTTAAGATAATTTCATTACCTACTTTCTACTATTTTGGATTTTCATCTTTTAGAGGGGTTATGATGCTAACCATTCATGATAAGATTAAGTTAAACTTCAGATGAAGTATTTATGTATTAAGGTTGTGTTAAAAGACTTATTTAAAAGGATATTTAGTGATTAAACTTATTCCAAGGATTTCAATTATAATTTTTAAATTATATTAGTGTGGTTTTAGATAAGGATGTAATATATGTCAGGTGACAACCAATCAAGTATTTGGGCCATGAAACCATGACAAAAGGACGATAATGTTTTCACGACTACCAAAGGCATATGTAATGTCTGGGTTAATGTGTCACTGTTATGTTGAATGATTTTTAATGATGAACTAGAAGAGTTACTTTTTTTGTTTATCTATTACTTTATTAACCATCTTGATTTTGAAGAATAGTTACAGAGAAATAGTTATATTTTTAATTCTTTCATGGGATTTGAGATATATTAAAAGCTTATATTATAACTTAAAGAATCAAATTTAATTTCAATACGTCTATTACATGAAGTAATGGATGAATTATAAATCGTTAAAATCACAACTGGAAAAAGAAATTTTTTTATTGAATGTTACGAAGTAAGTATATTTCCTCCTATTCATGGTCAATAAAATAATCACTCAATGTTAGGATACTGATCAAATGGATTTTTTTCCTAATAACTAAATTTTGTTGAACATATAGACTTTTAAATCATCTCATATTTATGACTCTAAGGTCATCCTCTTTTCATTAATCATTCACTTGTTTGTGATTGATGACTTCAATCACTCCCAATAAATATTTATGCTTTTCTTCCATGCCCAATATTTACTCCCAATCTATGTGCTCATATGTGGAATCCTAGTTATATGTATCATTGGATAACCATTATGGTTTAAAATTAACCTTTATAAGGGAATATTTAGTATCCATTCATCACATTGTGGGTTTTTATGAATAAAACATTCAAGTATTAAACCTTTGTTAACCTAGATTAATTTAGAGGGAGAAATTCATCAGGGGGGGGGGGGTAGAATGTTACACCACAAGATTTATTGAATTTTGTTTTTCAAATTAATATACCATTTGAAATACTTTTAATTTCACATAAAAATGAAAATAGTTTATCTTATATTAAAGAACTATATTTTGCTTGTGTTATACGTGATCCAATGTTCATTGTTCACTACAGACAATATAAATTTTAGCTTCCTCTATAAGGAACATCGAGGTTATCTTGTGAATTGGCATTCATTACTTGCAACACTGACATGGAGTATGAAAGACAAAATAACAACTTGGAATATGTTATATGAAACAATGAGTTTGTACAAAATGTATTATTATTATTATTATATTTATTTAAATGATATAATTATTATTTAACTGTTAAACTTAGTAATATGAATAGTGATAACTTCTTTTCAAATATTGTTCATAATGGTTTTATATAAATAAAAAATATTGGTAATAAAATACATAATTTTTAGGAAAGCCCTTATTTGTTTAAAAATATTATTTTCTAAAATAAAATAATTTTCATGTCTTTTAGGGAAAGAAATTAATTTGAGTTAAATTTTGAAATTGAAAATGATAAAATAAACTACATTTTTTTATTTTGAATGTTGAAATTTTTGGTTTTAAATATCTATCATGACGAAACAATTACAAGAGGGGGGAGAGGTGAATTGATAGTTTAATAACATTCACTATTAATTTTAACGGAAACATTGTTTAGCAAGGTTACACAAATAGGACTCACTAAAGCCTCTTCTTTAAGGATTAGGAAAACCCCATGGGTATTATAAAGGTGATTATCATATTGATAAAAGACACAAGTTTTCTTAAAAAAATTTCTACCTTAAAGAATATAGAATAATATATAGGAGTTTAAAAAATAGAGAATGTATAATAAGCAACACGTTCTATTTATAATAAATTCTAGTGGAATTAATGATAATTGTAATAGAATAAGTATAACAAATGAATCAAAATATTTTAACCCAAAAAGATGGGTATCCAATGACTTTGGATAAAATTTCCCTGATTTATATGTTAAAGAATGTCTATCTTACCCAAACTAGGTAAATTCCTTGATCCATAATATATCATATGCAACTTCCTTATTACTATCCCTACATGCCCTTGATTAGGCTGGAAATCGAAACATATTTCTTCCATTTTATGGAATCCCTCAATTATAAAATTTTATTCATGATGAAAATTCAAAATTGAAAACCTATGAAAGATTCTTTAAGATTGAATCACTCTTATTATAGTTACAAACACTAAGATCATGCAACTCAAAGGAGAGAAAATAAATTTCATGTAAACACTTACAGTAGTCAAGCAATTTAAAAGTGATGATGTGACTCAGTTTTTTAGGCTAGGAAAGAAATGGTTGAATTTTCCTCAAATAATAATTTTTTTCCAAAAATTTTAGAGGGGCTTGTACAACTGGAACATACAACAGTCATAAAATAACTGATTAGATTACATCATTTGAAATGAAGTAAAAATATCAAGTGAAATATTATCTTGTAAATAGTAATGAAAAGAACCATGAATTTGATTATATGTATTAGATCAGTAAGGAAATATAGTATCTAATTTGATTCGAGAATGTAATGAAATTGTATTCTTAAAAAAAGGTAAAAATATTCTTTAAATAATGAGAATAAGATGTGATGAACTGTTAAAATTGGATTCGATAAAAAGTGTAAATTGGATTTGAGAAGCTGAGTGAAACATATTTGATAAACAATGAGATATAGATTCGATAAATCTTCAGAATCATATTCGAAATTCTGAGATAATCAGATTTGAGAAACTCGATGAATATGTTTGGAAATTATGAATTAATCGGATTTTAGAAACATTATGAATCAGATTCAAAAATTTTATAGAATCAGATTTGAGAACCTCTATGAATTGAATTCTATATTCTATGGGAATTATATTTGACAAACTCTATGAATCAGATTCAAAATTCTAAGAGAATCATATTTTAGACGCTGTGATAATCAAACGTGAAAATCTGAGAAAATCTAATTTATGAAACTAAAAGAATACAATTATATTTATGGATCTGATTTCTTTTATTGGTTTCAGTTTCTATTTGGTCTTAGGGAAAAGTTTGTTATAAATATCTAGAAAAAAAAATAAAATGGATTAAATAAACTGAGTATAATGATTATTGGTCTTACATACAATTACTTTATTGAACCTTATAGAATGTATGATAAATAATATTAATGTAAATTAGATTGTGATTTCGAAAACCTAAGCAATGATAATAGTCATAAAGAAACATTTTTCTCAATAATATCTCCCTTTTTGGAAAGCAAAGAAATTATTTTAATAAAATAATATTATGACCAAAATATTTAATACTTGAACTAAAAAAGTAATTTTTTTCTCCCCCGGAGTTCATAAATTTTAAAAAGATGAATTTGACTAACCATCTTATGTTATGAATATTCCGTAAGGTTCATATTCTTTATCATAAGTGTTTTTATTCATTTCATAAATATTTCTCCCCCTAACTTATGGATATATACATTAACATTCATAACTATTCTCCCTCTTTTGTATTTACAAAAATGAATGGAGATAATATAATGGTCCTTAAAATGGTTAGAGAAAATTTACTATGAAACAAGTGGCATAAAAATAATTTATATTGAAAATTTTATAATAAAAGTATAAGAGATAAGAAATAAATTAATCCTTCTTCCACATTAAGTATTTCTCAAGAGCCTTCAGATTCCTCAATTATTTGTGATCATCTACAATATTTATAGTATGTACTTCTAATGATTATTCTTCTTTTCAAGGATTTGAATTTTTTCTTCTTGACTCTAAATCTATTCTTCCTAGGAGTGGTTTTTTTATCCAAATCTTCATTTTGATTCTCTAAAGAATGATCAGTTATTTTTAAGCCTTTATCTTTTAAACCATAGCGGTGATGGAATTTATTTTCCCATACAAATATTTTTCTTCTTGGAACTGATATTCTTGTTCCTACTTCATCATCATAGAAAAATTAGTTAATAATTCATTAAGATAGTCTTTAAATTCTGATAACGAAATATTGATTGAGTGAATGTATCATCAAAATTTTTTACATCAATATTGATATACCTTGACCACTTGGTAATCACCTTGAAATATTTCCAATGATAATTGTCATTTTACATGATGGTTTTGAAGTATTCTTCTAGCTTAATCAACTTTTCCATTTGAAGGGTTATTGAGTCCAATTTCAGATTTAAGGATTAATGAATTATCTAAAATCTTGACTCAAAATTTGGAAAGTATGGAATAGACTTTACCAACTTTTTTAAAGATTTAATAATGAAATATTCTCCCATAAAATATGACGACTTCTCTGATTCTAAATGATTTTCATAGAATTCCCAATATATATATGCTTTCCTTTGTCTTTATTAGATTATGATTTCTCTATCTTTTTATTGTTTTTTATCATAATAAATTTGATTAATATTTTCTTCATTATCATCATCATCATCACCATCATCACTAAAATCATCACCATTATCAACACCATCGGAATGAAACTTACTAAACATCACTATCAATGAAATTTTCTTTCTCGGCTGAGGCTGATTCTTGGATATGACTATCAGATTTTTTAAATGTATTATCTTATGAGGAAATATTGTAAGAGGAGGCATGAGGTGTTATTATATAGGGTTTTTTGTATTTACGATATCTCTAAATCTCTCTTATTTCTTGAGTGGCATCCTCACATTCTTTCAATTTACTATCTTTATATCATGTTTGAAAATTTCATTCTACACTCGGGATTGAACCTAAAATTACTTATTTTCAATTATCTTTTAGTGGATCTACAACTTCCACATCATCTATTCATTGATTGGAAAAATAGGTTTCTAGAATAAATGAATCTTTAAATTTAATTTATTGTGATGTTCTTTCTGTAGCTTTCATCAAATTTTGACACAAATATGCTTCCAATAATTTATTTCTTCAACTTCTTCTCTTTAGATTAATTTTATTGTCATTTAAAACCATGAATTTTTATCATTTTCCCCTACCATATTTAATCTGAAATATCAATATCCTTATTTTCTTTTGTACCTATGATTTCTCAATTTTCAGAAAACTTTATCAGGATAAGTTTTCTGCTTCATCTAATTTTGAGGATCTGAGGAATCAAATTTTCTTTTATGAGACTCAACTATTTTATTCTCAGAAATTTATCCCACCTGGTCTATCATTCCAGAAAAATCAACAAAATCCCTAGTATTTTAATCAAGATAATATTTTATTATTTTATGTGTGTCATCATATAAAATAATAATCTTTGACCTCTTTGGCATTGGTATATAAGGAACATTAAAATAACTCTAGAAATTAACCAAAAACATGCACAATGTTGATATAAACATGAGGATATGAGTATTTTTTGTTCCATAATTTATATTACTAATTTTCAAAAAGATGTATCTCATTAATATTTTCTTCCATAGATTAACAATAAAAATTATCATGAATATATATGTTACCTTAAGGTTATATTTGTCTCTTGTTCTTGAAATGCATAACCCTTGCATCCATATTGTTATAATCATATTACTGGAGGTGATATAAGAATTCTTTATCTCATTTAATGACTGAAGAAATAATTATTATATTTCATTTTTCTTAATTCATTAATCTTATGATTCCAGAAATTTGTGAGATGGGTAGAAATATTATCCATTAAACCTTATTTCAAGGAAACCAGCTACTCTCTTGAAAGACATTGAGTATGATTTTCAATAAAATTTAAATTTTACCTTATATTTTCTTCCTTATATAATGAACAAAACTGATTCATAAAAATAAATATCTAGTTTAAGATAGACTAGATCTTGATATACCTTGTATTCTAAAATACTGATTGATTTCCATCCTTGGAACATTGTGATAATAATTATTAGAGAATCATACTTCAAAAGGAATTTTTTATCAACTAACATATCTTGAAATATAAAACAATATTTTATTTCTTTTGATGTTGGAATTGTATTTTTTAAATGTACATACAAATACATTATGATTTATGGAAATGGAAAGAAATCAGATTGAGAATGTTTGAAGGCTGGAAGCAACTCGGGAAAATGATAGTGGAGATCGATGTGGGACACATGGGGTATTGTTCTATATATAGGTGGTTAGGTGATGGTACAATTTCCATGGTTAATATGAGAGTTGAAAAAAATACGATTCGATATGAAAGTTGAAATTAAGCCAAAGAAGGATTAAGGAGTTCCGATTGTTTGAGGTTATAATGAAAAAACTATTTTAGGAAAATATGATTAAAAAAATGAAATACCAATATACAAAATTTAATTTAAGAAGTAATATGTAATAGGTTTTATCTTTTTTAGTTCTCTAAAGATTTATTTGTATTGGAAATAAATTATTCATAGAAATTTTAAATGCAATTTTTTGATTATAATAAGAATGTTTATTTTTTACTAATGTATGAAAATTTAGGTAGGGAATTTTTTTTATAGATTTTGAAAATAATTATGATAGGATCCAAAGAAAAATAATTAATTAAAATTTTCAAATGTACTCCCCTATGAAAATTAATAACTTAATATAAGGAGATAATTTTAACAAAACATGGAAATTAATGACTACCTTAAATTTTTCATTTCTATCTTTGGTTTAATGTATTCTAATCTAACAGAAGGTAAAGGTTTTATAAAAATATTATAATTTAGTCTTTGAATTATGATAAATTATAAAATAATTTCTTTTTAAAGTGTGTGATCCCTTAGAAAGTGATTCCTAATATCTATGTTATTTTAATGTTAGTGATGTTTAATTTTTTTTATTAGGTCTATGGAACTAGTGTTATAACATTGTATTTGAGTTTTAGAAAAACTCTTACCATAATCTGTGAGGGTGTGTTTCATATGCAAGACATGATCATAACAAATTCCAGCTACAACATATTATGCTTCAACAGTATAATGTTCTACTGATTATTGTTTCTTGAAGGACCAATAATCCAGTAAATGTACTATAAAATTAAAATTTTCAGATGTACTTTCCCAATCCATTCTATAAGCACCAAAAATCAGCATCCAAAAAACTTTTCAGTTCAAAATAATTTACAAAAGAATAAAAAAATGTCCCAAATCCATAGTTCTCTTTAAATAATGAATAATTCTTTTCATAGCTTTTAAATGAAATTATTTTGGATTTTCTTGATATATTACAAATAAGCATAATAAAAAAAAATATGTGGATGACTAACTATTATGTATAGTAAACTTCATATCATACCTTTAAATATTTTTTGATCCCCTAGTTATCCAGCTTCATCAAGATCAAGGGTTTTCTAGGTACATATTGGGATACTAATAATATTACTATTGTCATATACATACTTTATAAGAAAATAATTAATATAATTATATTGAGATATATAGTTTTCTTCTAGTTTTTAGAGATTTCAAAAACCATAAAGAATTTTAAGTCACCATCATACTCATTTTGAACTCAAATTTCATAATGTTTTTTGAATGAATCAGTTATAGATTTCTTCGTTGATCCGAATATAATGTCATCCACATAAATTTTAAAAATGAAAACATTTTTATTTTATTTCCTTATGAAAATAGATGGATTAGCAGTTCCCATAACATTTTTACAAAAATTCTAAAAGTCTGTCATATCAGGCTCTTGGGGGGTTTTAAGTCCATATAAATATTTGGTAATTTAAAAAACATATTCAGGATGTTATGTGTCTTCAAATCCATGAGGTTGTTCAACCTAAAATTCCTCTTGAACACATATGTTAAAGAAAGTACACTTCACATCCATTGGAAAAAGTTTGAAATTAATGAATTCTATAAAGGATAATAGAATATAAATATATTAAAGTATAGCAACCAGGTCATAGGTTTCTTCATAGCCTATTACATCTTTTTGATTATATGCTTTAGAAAATATCCTTTATTTATTTGTAACAATGATTCCATTTTAATCACATTTATTTTTGAAACCCCATTTTACTCAAATTATATAGATTTATTTAGGACTTTCAACCAATGTTCAAACATTCTTCCTTTTGAATTCATTTAGTTCATCTTGCACATATTTAATCCATTATTCATCACCTAAATCATCATCAGTTCTTTTGGGTTATAATTGAGAAAGAAAAGAAATTAGTTATACTTTATTGATTAATGAACTTTTAGTCCTATAGGTGTATTTGCATCACCAATGATATAATCACTAGGATGATTCCTAAGAAAAAATAGACATGGGTTTTATAAAACCAGTTTATCAATATAATGTAGAATATATTATTGAGTAAATAATTCAGAAACAATTTATTAGGTAATATCATCATTAAAATAATCTTTTATTAATGGTGGATGGCCAGTTTTTGAAAATACATTAGAAGATATAGGTGTGAATGGTTTCGAAAAAAAACTATTAGTTTCATCAAATTTCACATGTATTGTTTCCTCAATAGTACAAGATTTTTATTGAAAAATCAATATGATTTTGAAGTAGTGGAATTTCCTAAAAATAAACCTTTATCAGATTTGGGTGAAAATTTATATAAGTTATCTTTTGTATTAAAAATGAATACATTCTACCCAAATACTCTCTATCATGAATCTTTTGGTTTTTAGTATATCCATAACTCATAAGGTGTTTTATTACAAAATGGAATTATTAAATAAAAATTAATTTTATAACAAAAACTACTAACAAATTCAAAACTAACATAATTAGAAATAGAAAATTCACTCATCATCATTCTTATTATCTCTTAAAGAATGTTCTTTATTCATTCAATAATAACATTTTTAGGAGTTCTCAGGGATAACAATTTATGAGTAATGCCTTTATTTATACAAAATGATTCAAAATATAAATTTTTGAATTCTCCACCATGATCACTATGAATAGTTATCAAAGGATGGGTTTTCTCATTTGTATCTCGGGTTATAAATGTTTTCAAATAATAACAGGAATCATATTTAATTTCTAGAAAATATACTCATGTAAAACTAGATTAATAATCAATTAGAACAAATAAATAGTATTTCCCTTTGATACATCCAGTTTCTATATGACCAAAATGGCCTATGTTCACTAATTGTAAGGCATATGTTCTCGATACTTCACTAATTTCTTTAAATCTTGACTTATGTTTCTTGACATATCGACATGGGTCACCAACTTTTAAAGAATCAAATATAAGATCAGTTGAATCCTTAACAAGTCCCTTATTAGTCAATTTTCATAAGTTCCTAAGGTTATAGTGTCCAAAACTTATGTTCCATAACAAAGATTGATCTTTTATTTCACCAAGGCATGGTAAGTCTTGGATCCTAAGTCATTATATGTTAGGTGTGTAAAAATTATCATGCCAATGGGTAGAAGATTGAATTGATCCTTGGAATTATGTACTAATCATTTATCATTCCTAAAATTCACAAGGTAACCATCATCACATAAATAGATTATTCATATAAGGCTGTTCATAAGACATTTAAGAAATAAAACCTTTAAAATTAATGATTTTAGAAGAAGAATAATGTTACCTATACAAGCAATCATTCCTTGATAATTTTCCGAAAAAGTGACCTTTCTACATTTTATCCTGAAAATCCTTTGAAAGAATAATTTTTTAATAGTCATATACTTGGAAAAACCACCATCCATGTTCCATAAATGGTTTTTGGTTCTTCATTGGTTTCCCTTTAAGAAAAATAGTTATATTTTTTTATTCCAAACATTCTTGGATCCGCAATTGTTAGAAAGTAAAATATTAGGAATCCACATCTTTTTAAAAAAATTGGGATTTTTGAAATAATAATGATTTAATTTTTTTGAAGAATAATTTTTGTCCCAATGTCCACTAGTTTGATAGTAATTGTAGAATCGTATGCTTTTCGGAACAAAATAGTTATTTCTAAAAACATATTTTGAATATAAATAACCAATTCTAGAATTTTTCATTAGAGGAATAATTTGTTTTTTCATCTTATAAAATTCTTCCATGCCATAATTAAATATTTATATGAGTTTATTAAGAGAAAAGATTTCATATTTTAGTGTAGTAAATATATTCTCATCATGACACATATTTTTTATCGAATAGGATTTTGTCCCTAAATCATTTTTCTTTGAATTCTTTTTCAAGATCCTTGGAAAATTTATGCTTTTAAGAATTAACTTCTGAAATGTTTATATAAATATAAATTATTTTTAAAAAAAATCATCAAGATCTATAGAAATATATGATAATTCTTTTGTTAAAATATTGATTCTACGATTTTCATTTTCATTTTTATAATTTTTAAATTCCCATTTTTAATTAAAATTGAAAATACAGAAACATCATCAAATGATGGTAAATAATTATTTTCTACTGAAAAATATTCTTCATCAAAATATTCATAATTTTATTCATCATGATAATTGGCATTTAATGAAATGTTGGTTAATGATTCAGGAGTATAAAACATTTCTATGAACCAGTGATTCTCAAAATGTATTATGGCTTGAATTAAAATATTGTATTGGTTGGAATTTTCAATATATGAGGTCTCATTAGAATAATATCTTCCACTAGTACTTAATGAGTTAGTTTCCTTTATAATTATATTTATTTCAGTAATGTAGCACTTTTCAGATTTCTCTCAGAATGCTTGTATTTTTTTTCTTTTCTTTTATGATTTATAAAATTTGGTATGATGTTTCATACATAATTTCATTCATTTAATGTAACTTCCAAATAATAATTTTCTTTATTATCCTTTTTCTTATATCCTTTTTGAAAATTATTCTTTCCAACAATCTTGTTCATCCTTTGAGAAAAATTAAATAATTAATTTTCTAAATGATCAGAATCACTTGAGTCTCACAAAATCTCGTCTTTATTTATCTTTATTGAATTCACTATGTTTTATTATTTCATGGATTTAATATGATTTGAATTTATAGTAAAATAAATACTTCTATTTTTTTATTTAATTTTTCCTCAAATCTTTTCAATTTGTTCTCATATTATTTAAAAGTTCTGAATAACTCATCTAGGGTAACATTTTTATCTTTTCTTGATTTATCAACTACTATTATCTTTGACTACCATTAATTAGGCATGATTTTTATTATATTTAAATAAATAAATTTATATTCAAGGAATTTTTCTCCAAGGTATTTTAATCTATTTACAATATTTAAAAATCTCTTTTGAACATTACATACAGGTTCTCCACATGGAAAAGAAAAATAATGATAGTCTTCTCTAAGAATGGATCTTCTTATCTCGATGACATTAGATGCACAAAAATGAGTAATCTCAGTTTTCTTACAAATTCTATTTTCTTATTCACAAGAAGATAATTAGCTATATATATTTACATTCATTGAATAATATAAATAATTTCATACCATATTTTTAAGTTGATATTCATTCCCCTCTTGATTTTTAAAGTTTATAACTTCTTTATCATGAATTTTTAATCTATATGAAGAATTAAAAAATTATCAACAATGATATTGATAATAGACATCACTATTCCAACTCTCCAATATTCAGAGTCATTAACATAAAAAATGTGGTCTTGTAAGATTAAAATTTTCATTTTATTCGACATAAAAACCTTTCATCTTACGAATAAACCAAAAAAATATTTTTCCATGATTCTTATTAGATAGAAAAATATTTATAAACAAAAATTTTATAAATGAAATATAACTAAAATTTAAAGATAATGTAAGAAAATACATAAGAAGTTGAAACCTTTTCGAAAACCAATTATTGGATAGAAATATGTGTGAAAATGGAACAATTACAAGATGGGGGGTGAATTTTAATTTTAAAAAAATTATTTTTAATCTTTACGAAAACTATGCTTAATAAGGTTAAAAAAATTGGATTAACTAAACCCTCTTGTATAGGGTTAAAGAAAATACCTTGGGTCTGATAAAGGTTATTATAATAATGAAAAAAATTCACATGTTATATTAAAAGAGATTATACCTTAATTCATATATAATCTTAAATAGGAGTTTAAACAATAGATAATGTATAATAATTAACACTTTTTATTTATAAAAAATTGAAGCAGAATTCAATAAACATAAAACCTATCAACTATGAAAAATGAAATGAAATATTTTAACCTAAAGAGAAGGATATACAATGAATTTTTATAAAATACCCTTGATTTATACTTTAAATAAATTATTTCTTACCCAAATCGGGGTAATCCCTTCATCCACAAAATATTAGATGCTACTTCTGTCTTGCAATCCCCGCAAGACCTTAATTAAGAAGGTAATCAGCACCCTATCTTCCTTTTTCCAGAATCCATCAATAATAATTTTAGACATATAAATCAAATCATAAAGAGACAACCAGAAAAGGATTACTTAATATCGACAGTCTCTTACTATAGTTATAAACACTATCAATAAGAAATTAAAAAGAGACAAAATCAATTACATATAGAAACACATAGTATTCAAGCAATTTACAAATGAAGATGTGATGGGGTATTTATATTGTATGAAAGAAATAGCTGACATAGTCTCTAATGATTATGTTTTTCAGGAAATTGCAAAGGGACTTGTACAGATGGTACATACGAAGGTCACAAAATAACAGATTAGACAACATTATTTTAGCACAAGGAAAAATATCATAAGAAAAATTATCATGTAATCAATATTGAAAATAAGAATGAATCAAATTATATGTATAATAATTTTAAGAAAATATAATAACTAATTGAAATATAAAATGTTCTAAAACAAATTTCTTTAAACAAGGAAAAATGGGTTCCATAAAACATGAGAATCAGAAATGATGAAGTGTTAAAATCAGATTTGATAAACTATGTAAATGAGATTAGAGAAAATGAGGGAACCTGATTTGATAAAGTATGATAATAAGATTCGATAAATAGTTATTATTATATTTTAAATTATAATAGAATAGGTTATGGGAAACTCTATGAATTTGATTCAAAATTCTAAGAGAATAAAATTTGAGAAACTCTGTGAATCTGATTCGAAATTCTGAGAGAATTGATGTTAAGAAACTCTATGAATAAGATTCGAATTTCAGAGAGAATCTAATTTGGGAATTTTTGGGAATCGAATTCTAAATTCATATAAAATATTATTTTAGAAACGCTGTGAATTATATTAAAAATTTTGAGAGAATCATATTTGAGACACTTTGAGAATCATATTTCAAAATTTCAGTAAATCGTATTTGAGAAACTGTGGGAATCTCATTATAATTGTGGATCCAATTTATTTTATTGGATTAAATTTCTATTCATTCATAATGAAAAAATTTCTATTAATATCTAGAAAACAACATAAAAGGGATTACATAAAATGAGTACAATTATTATCAGACTTGAAAAAAATTCCATTATTGAACCATATAGAAAGTAATAAAAATAATATTAAATGAAATGAGTTTGAGATTCCCAAAAAATAATGAATGAAAAAGACATAAGGAAACATCTGACTCTCAATTGAAATTATGTAATGGAGATTTTTTTGGATTTTTTCTAGAACCATTATTTTTGGATGAATAGTGAAAAATACCAGATTTTAATTCAAAAATCCATTTCCATATACATTATTTATAAGGATTAATTATATTTTAGTTTTTTTAATAGTTAGTCATATCATATATTTAAAAGTTAATGAAATTTTTTTCATCAGAATCAATTTCAATTTGTAATTGGGAATCAAAACATAGGAAATTTTGCACATTTTTACTTTAAAAACTCATAATGTCATCTGGTCAATAGGATTATTTTTTAAAATAATTTCAGCCACTTATGTGATTATAATTTTGAAAAATGGAATTCTTATTTCTATTATAATAATTTATAATTTCTAATAAGTTGAATTGTTTTTACAAAAAGGTTAGTAAAAGTGATTAAAAATAATTACAATGATGAAGAGAAAAAATTTGTTATTAAAGTGATACACATTATCTTTATAACCGAAAATGACCTATAAAAATATCCAATAGAAATTGGATGTCCATGATCCATAAATTCACCTTATATTCTTAGGTTTTGTATATTTGGTATGAATTTTTATATAAAATATTTGGAATTCCTAACTTGTTTTCCAAAATTCCATGTGTGTCCATTCCCTTCCCTTTAAAAGGACACCACCTCTCCCTCTTCTTTACACCTCAAAAAACAACTATGTTCAGAAAATATCTTCCGAATCACCTTCAAAATATCCTTCTCTTCCTCTTATAAGCCTAATATTGGGCAGAAAGTAATCCAAGGAAGTATTTTGGCACAAACCAAAAGGAGTTTCCCGATTAAGAGGTAGCAAATTCTCTAAATCTAATTTCCTTTATTTTCATTATCTACCCATGAACTATATTTATTCAATTATTTTATAATAATAAAAATATATTAAATATACATGGATATTTTTATGAAATGTTCTCAACCTAAAAATTTACACACCTCTATCAAATGGGGAACCAACATATTGTTTATGTGTGCGGTAAACTACTGCATCACTAAAAGATGATTGATCATTTTCCAATACTATCTATAACGTTGGATATTATGAAAAAAACCATTTTTATATATGTCATATATTAAATTTATTATTTATTTAGTATTATGTATTACTTTTACGACACCTATCATTTTTTTACTTTCCATTTAGTGTAAATATGATAAATTGGTTTGAGGAAGTGTTGTTTGCTGCCCCCTCAAAGTGACATGATCCATTCACACACTACATGTAATGTATTACAGATTAATTTAGGGAATATATACAATATATATGATATAATAATGGTACTATAATAATTAAATATATAAATATATACGTATATTCCATTTTCCTTCTTTCTTTCTATATGAAAATAAAAATGGAATTCATGTTCATGTGTAAGTATAGATTACCATCTCCATGAATGGTCTATTCCATTTCGTAATTCTATATTATATAAATTATTATAACAAATATATATTTAATATAAATGATATTTATATCATGGTTTAAATTTTCATAATCATTATATAATTATAGGGATCAATGATATCACAAATTTGGACACATGGAGAAAACAAAGAGGATATTACCCGATGTGAATCCTTAACAAATAATTGTCAAAAATAGGGTAGTATACAGTCATAAAGAATCTATATAGAACTAGATATACAAATATTATTATATAATATATTTTTAATCAACTTACATTTATTATACAGGAGTCTTCTATGATAATGATGAGAGTCAAGAAAAAAGGTAAATGAATTCCATCTCAGTTTTTATTTCCATGAGATACATTCTTTATTCACCACCCATTCAATTTGTGTGGTGTGTATAATTACCATGGATGTGTTATATGATTATAATAAATCTATTTATGGGTATTTACATATCAAAATTATGATATTTCTCTAATTGGATTTATGTTTCAAATGTTAACAAATCAGTAATGCAATTTCATAAAAAAATCCCTTCTTTGAGACACATGCAATGTTATAAATCTATATTTTTTCATGAGGTGTATATACTGCCTTTTAAATGTTATATAATTAATATTATTCTTTTAATGATATTTTAAGATTCATGTAATTTAATTTTCTTAAATTTTGAGAATGGTTTAATGATACCATGTGGTAAGATTTAATGGAAACAATCTCATCACATTTCGAGATTGTTTATTTTTATACTTACATTGTTGAAATTTTATGATCGATCTATCATGAATACTCATGAAGTTTATTCGCTTCAGGTTATTCATGATATATTAATGTATCTGAAACATTTTTCCAAATTTTGGTACATAATATAGTTAATAATATGTTTTTATGAAATCCAAACATTAAACTATCTTCGGTCATAAATCTATGTTCCATAAAAAATGGTTCCTAAAAAGGCTTCCCAAGAATATTATAATATTCTCCAAAAAATCTATAAAATATTTTTTATCCTTTTTTATTTTACCAACTTTTTCAAATGATTATTATTGTCTCTTTTTGAATCAGGAATTTCTATACTATTTTTACCGAGGAAAAGTATTTTTTTACCTTGTATGACATGTACGAACATAATTTCCCCCAATTCTATGAAGATATACTCATGATTAAAATGTTTATTTTTAATAATTTTTTTAAACAGATTTTTTAGTAAAAGTTTTTTAATAGGTTTTCAATATTCTTTTATGTGTTCATAAGGAAAGTGGTTTTAAAAGTTTTTATGCTTTAAAGAGCCGTGTTCAAAGAAGCCATGATATTTACCTAATGAAATGTTTTCAAAATATCATTCGAAGTTATTCTCCATCTATGATAACATTCATTGATTATACTCATTCCATTATATAAAATCATCCAAATGTTCCATTCATATTCTTTTATTAATGGTTTCTGTTTTGATGTAATTATTCTGATAACACCAATTACACTTCCATGATGTTTATGATTTTGAAACCCTCTTCTTTTCATAGGTTGTGATTTCCTGAAGTGATTATTAAACCTACTTATTTTCAATTGTTATAATGTGATGAAATGTTAATGATACTAATTTCAATTCATGGGTTATTATTTTATTTTTATAAAACGTATCCCTTTTTATGGGTCATGATATGATGAATTTATTATTATCTTGTGTCACATATATGGATGATTTTATTTTGAGATGCGTGGGACCAATATCACCCTCAAATTCAATAGGTAATTATATAATGTATATGAGCTCATAGGGTACATGGGTTGTAGTGAAATATTCAAAACAAGAATGTAAATGGGTTGTATCCCCAACCTAAAAACATGATTGCACATGGATTGTAGGAACATGAGCCTCAACTAAGTTTTCTAGGAATTATTAAGTGCATCCAAGAGAAGGAATTTTTGAAGGTTACTTTAGAAATACTATAGAAGGTACTATAGTAATATTGTATGAGTTTCTTGAAAGTGTTGTAATATGATCTATTTAGTACTGTAGCAATAAGAAATATTCACATGTTTGGGCCTTGAAGACACCAGTTTGGTCCTCGTGTCCTTCAAGGCCTTTAGGACACTCAAGTCATTCTGGCCAGTAAGGATTTTGGGCCACCTCAAGGCCTTCAAACCACCTCAATGGATTTGTGCCTTCTCAAGGCCTTCTGGCCACATGAATTGTAGATATACCATAATAAATTACAAGTAAAAAGCCCATAGATGAGGATTCAGAGAAGATTCATTTACCAGAGTATAACTAATCTAACATGGAAGAATGAGAGGTAATGGATTTTCCATCAATACCAGGTGTGTGAATCCATGAATAAGAAACTAGATAACTAGTCATGCAAAGGTGGAGTGCTGATCATGATGCAGACACTGTAGAGTGTTAGTTTCCTATAGTCATTGTCTGGGATGGATTCCATTAGGACATATGTTTTTCCTGTAATTTTACAAACTGTACAGGCCATGTACGAATTCCATTTCAACCCTTAAAAGGGTTATTATCAAAAATGTATAAAAAATTAAGGCATTCATGCCATTTAGACATGAAGAGGGTACACATGTTGTTAAACCGGGCCTAATTAATTCACAAAAGTTGTATCCCATGATTAACATTATATAATGGTTTTGGTAGGTATCGTTGACACTACATTTTCTATTTTTATCTTCATTCCTCAAATTCTATGTATTTTTAGTCACTTATGATTTTGTGGGTCATTATGTTTATTTATTTATGATTCAAGTCTTATAAACATATATGATTTATACCATAAGTTAGGTTTATGATCTTTTATATAAATGGAATGATATTCTAATGTCATGATCACGTTATCATACACATATTTTCATGTTTATGCTAATATGTATCCCTTGTTTACCCTAACTGATCATCTGAGCTCACTCCTTTTTAAGATTACTTACACAGACTATGAAGATATATTTCTTATATGACATGCTAAGAGGGGTTGTAGTCTTGGAGATCCTAGTGGAATAAAAATTAGCTTTCTTATGTATGAGTGTTTATGTTTCCATGTTTCCAAATACACTAAACTATTATGCT
Organism: Viscum album; assembly: GCA_963277665.1. Lineage (NCBI taxonomy): Eukaryota > Viridiplantae > Streptophyta > Magnoliopsida > Santalales > Viscaceae > Viscum > Viscum album. The sequence goes on from OY728148.1 coordinate 1,457,826,890, forward strand.
TTTTGGGTGTCCATTTAGGAAATGTTTTTAAGTATTCTAAATGAGTTATGTAATTTATATATATTAAAATAAAAGTTCACTATATGGGATGTATTCTGGTTGATAAAGGATATCACTTTTCATTGATAGGGTATCAAACATGTCTGGCCCCATCATTCCAATTGCCTCAACAAATGAGAGATTCCTTGTATTTCACACAACAAGGGGAGTACATTTTTCCAACATGTAATGTTACTATGGGGATGACCTCTACCGTAGATTCAATTATGAGAAGGACTACCATCATTTCTCGATATCCATGCATAGGGGGATGTTTTGCAGTGTATACCCTAGGGAGGACCATCAAGGAGAGAAAAAAACAAGGGGGGGTCCTTATTTCTTAAATATGGTGTCACCATTGTGAGTAGGTTCAAAGAATGTGCTATGATGATGAGGACAACAATAATTTCTTGATGTATTTCTATAGGGAGAAATATGAAAAAATTCAAGTATAGAGGCTATTTTTTATGGTAGTGGTTTAAACTACTGCTAGATGGTCTTACAACAATTTCAGAAAGCAACTGCTAAAATTGGTGTCAACATTCAAAACATGGAAGTTAATTTCATTTAGAGGCGATTTCGAGAAAGTGGTGTTGAAAGCATATTTCATGGTTGTTTTTTAGTTTTAATGGTGGTTTCTATAAAAAATAATTGAAATATTGTGGCAATTAAAAATGCTGCTATATCCTGAATATTTTACCGAAAAAAACCGCCAATAATTTCAATATAACCACTTCTAAGTCAATTTATTTTATATTTAGTAGTGATTTTAACTGCCTCCCTAAAAAATAGCATTATATATTTATGGATTAAACAACTATGAAATATTAATAAATCTAGAATTAGTTTAAACTACCATTATATTATGAATTACAAAAAAAACAAGATACAAGTTCTGTTGCCCTAGAACCTACAACCATAACAACACATTAGTAACACTAAAAATATTATATGTATGAGCATTCAAGGTGATTCCATTGTGTGTTTTATTTTCTAGAGGTGATTATGGAAGGTTCTAGGAGAGGGATGTAGATTTATAGAAAAAATTCTAGTCACATAGGTGGTTCATGGTTTGAATAGTTAGTTCAAAATTCTATGGAATTTAGATTTATGACTTGAATGTTTTTCATCGAATGGATTTTTTTAGAATAATTCCACTATATATTTGAAAATGTTTTTGTTTTAATTGATTAATGAAATGGAAGTATTATTCATGTTTTGAATTAATTTTACCTATGGAAACAGGAATTTTGGGGGATATTTAAAGTACACTTGTTCAATTATATTAATGAACTAAAATAAACACATTCCTTGATCTGGGGGTCTTCAGGAACTTTCATGAAGTGAATTAGTTCATTGTGTTTTGAATGGGATATTTTTAGCCTACTTTAAATTATGTATCAATATAGAGTTATATCATTTATATTTGTACTGAGGAAAAACGAAAGTGATTTTAAGATCAATTCCAACCCTACTTCTTTTTTTATCCTTGGATTATAGAGGTTCAACATCGCCAATCAGATGTGAGTTCTACAATTTATCCTTTTTATTGTCTTCTTATTCTTCTCTCATGAACCTTCCATAAATACAATCTTTGATCATGGTATGATTAGGCTATATTTTTTAGGAGCTGTTAAGGTGATCTATGTTAATCTAGGGTTACTTCCTCATGTGGATGTCTTATCTCATAGTTTTCCTTTATAGTAAGTCTTAAATATTTAGTTAAGGTAGGGTATTTGAGAAGTATCCTTTTTACACACAAATTTTGGAATTATAATGGATATTTTTCTATTGGGAGGATAGTATAAACAAACCAAATGAATAAAATATCTAGAATTAAGAATTACCCATGTTGGGATATTCTATCACATGTTTTTATAACCTATTTATAATCATGGTTTGTTAGGAAGTGTGTTATGTCCTCTTTTTTTGATAGAATTATTTTTTCACATAGAAATTTAATAATAAAATAAATATGGTAATATTGTGAAAACAAATTGTAGAGGCACGGAATATTTTTACCATTAATCTGGATAGTAACGAAGTCTCAAAGACTATTTTGGTTATTCTTAGTGATTTTCAACTATTTCATATAATTGTTTTGTGATAGAGTGTTTTTTATAATGAACCAGATAATTCAATATGGTAATGAAATGGTTTCTTTAAAAGATAAATTCTTAGGATGAAACAAGACCATTGTGTATGATGGCTTTAAATTGATGATTATATTTCCTTATTTTTTCACATGAGTTGTTACTAATGATAATTTATACCATAAAAATGACGGCTAGTTTAATGTAGTGGATGGAAGTTGTTTCATCATGAGGCAGTAGTGGATTGTTGGATTACATATATGATCAATGTTTTAATGGGCCTTATTAACATACATTGGAAGGGAACCCCTTTAGTAAGGTCTTTAAGGTGAATTTTTGATATTTAATTTCTTGTAATTTTTATTTACACCCATCCTTAGTTTTATAACCAAACAAGATCATCACATATTGGGTATCGAGTTCACACCTCAAAATCTTGGTTGGTGATAGATCATATGGTTTAATTCTCCCTCTTACATTCTCTCCCTTCATGGATTGAGGATTGGTATGCACTCTTATGGAATATAGGAAAACCGTACTGTTCATTGGTTTTAGAAAACCCTACAGTGTATTGGTATTGTATACTAGCTAAAACCACATGATATATACTCTTGGAATATGGTGCACCAGTATATTCTATGAAATATATAGTGGATCATGATGTACTATGAGACCAAATTTAGCATCAATTAGAACATGAGGTATTGGAAAACACTATTGGGTATTGTTATGATATGGTACATTTTCATAACCTCAGGGTTATTGATTAGATGATATGTCAAATTTTTATATGATTATGTATGGTTAGTGCCTCCATTTACTTCAATGTTCCATAGATACCAGGTTCACTAAGGACACTATCTACCAGTTGTATGTATATGAAAAAAAGAATTCATGAAAATCCCATGTAGTTGTGAGTATAAACATACCTAGTAAAGCACTGTGAAAAAAAGTGGTAAATAATAGAATATAATAGTTAGATCCACCTATATGTAAAATAAATACATGAAACTAAACATCATATATGATATTAAATATATTTCAATCTCTATATCTAGTTGAAACAAAACATATAGACACACGGTTATACAACACATACATACAAAAAACATTCTCTCAATCACATCTAAAATGTTAGAAAGAGGCAAAAAACCCACATTGGACATACTGATACATGAAACAAACCTCCCCTCTAATCATTTCCCAATGATGAACTTTACTCATCACCCCCTCTAGATCCATCTCTACTTCATACTACAGGAACCTATAAGACAATTATATTGAAATTTAAAAAATCTTTTATATTTATATTTAAAATTAATATCAATAAAAGTTTTTGAAGTTTTTTTTTTGAAGTTTTGTGATTTACCTTATCATCACCATTCATCACTTCTAATCTCCATTTTTCAACCAAATACCTTATATAGAAATTGTACAAAACCCATCCCGTGCACTCGGCAAGGATGCTCCTTCCCAAGGAATTTACCAACAGGGTCATCCTGGGAGACTAAGTAAGACTGTGTGGGATTGAATTCCCATAGTTCATTAATTTTTTCTTGTAAATAAAATATCATTAATATTAGCAGCAATATATATTAACATAGTGAAATATGATAAAAAGTTATTATACTAAAAAATGAATTCATACCCCAACCTATTTGGAAGACTCAATAACAAAACTCCCATCAAATTTTTTATGAACATTCAAACAAACTTCTATTCGAGAAGAATTGGGGATAAATATTTGTGACTGCATTAATCAATGGTAAATCAAAAATTTAATATATCAAATAGATAAAATTTTTAAATAAATATTTAAACTAATTATAATATTATTGGAGTTATTCGGCTTCTAGAAAAACTTGTTGACCCCAGAGTGTGAGTATTATGCTTCCTCTTTGGCATTCTTGTCATTTGATCAAATAAAATTATGTTCAGAACATATATTTTGAAAATTTTATAAAAATAAAATATAAATGATAAAATATGATCATTAATAACAAATGAAATATACATAAAAATGATAATTAATGAATACACAAATGACACAAGTAGTTGATAAATGAATGGATAACTACACATAAAATCATTTTTTCCTTCAATCATGTCAGTTTCTTCCTTCGTCATTGATTTATCTACTTCATCCACAATTGGAGGGATAATATTTTCAATATCATGTTGGAAAAATAAGTCAACTTTTTGTTGTTGATTGGATTCAATATCGAAGGTAAAATCTTCCACTTCATCACCCATATCATATAAGCCTTTTTGATTTATGTGGGAAAATACACTCCACCCTTCCTCTATGAAACCTTTCACATAATAAATTATTTTATCTTGTGATGAAAATATATACATATAATGTAGTTCACAGTCACCAACATCCATCAAGAGAGACAAGTTCACATTAGTAAATTGAAAATTATCTCTTTTAACACCTTTTATAATATACACCTCATTGAATTTGAATAAAACAAAAGAAAAATGATCGTGGTAGTTTAATTTGAAAATATCAATCAAATTTCCCACATATTCCACTTTATCACTGGTAAATATGCCACTATTATTTGTTTTCAAACACACTTCTTGATCTAATGTATGAAATCTAAATCCATTCATGGTATAAGCATTGAACATTCTAGATTATTATAGAGGACCGTAAGCAATAAAAATAAAATCTTTTGAAAACTATGCTTGAGTATCTGAATTCATGATCTGAAAAAAGTACTATACATTATTAGATTTAAAAAATATATATTTAAACCTAATATCCACATTAATTACAATATTTATGAACTTACACGTCACACAAACCATTCTACCACCTCTTTCTTAACATATTTTTTTATATCTTTGTCATTTTTTGTTCATCATCTCATTCATCTCTTTGTTTTTTTTCCTCAACTCTTCAACAAATGAATCTTAAATTTCACTATTTAGAATCACATGTCTATGTGGCTATAATAATTCTATTTATTTCAATGTAACATTTGATCTCCTTCCATCTGATCAGCCTATAGTAGGAATGATTTATTATTTCCCATGTATATTGGATTAAGTCCACGTGTCATCAAACTGTCTTACTCAATGAAATATTGTCTCAATTTCATCCAAGCATCTAGAAAAAAATGTATTCCACTACTCTATAAAATATCCTTCAGAAATAGGGCCTTCAGGTTGAGCATTATTTTTCATGTAAGATTTCAAATGCCCCAGATATCTTTGAAAAAAATAAAAAAAACCTAATTATGTATTAATTTAAGATAATATAATTGTTTACTAAAATGAAAATCATATAAATAACACAACTCTAAAATGGATAAATCCATATATAATGTATGAGGACTCCCATTTTAGCTTCCTCAACCAAATTCATAGTTAAATGCATCTAGACAGTAAAAAAAGAAAGAGGAAATATCATATCCATTACACAAAGTTTCAATAAAAATTATATACTTAATTATGTTAAGATGAAATAGATATAGAGTTTTCTCAAATAATTTTCTGAAAAATTTATAGAATTCGAGTACAACAGCAATAGCCTTTTCAGATAATAATGTACAAAATTCCAATAAAAGTAACTATTGTAACAAAATATATGAATCGTGGATTTTCAATCCATGTAACCTACATTGATTTAGGTCAACACACCTTGAAATGTTACTTGAATACCCATCAGGTACCTTAACATGTTTTAAAATTCTAAGGAATGCGTCTGTATCCCTGTTTTTCACTCTAATAATTTCTGTAGCATACCTTTCATTCTCATCTAGCTAGAGATCATGAATTATGTTCATTGCTTGTAAGTATTTTTGGGCATTGAGATGATCCTTCAACATTCCATTCTCACTAAGCTCTTTGAAGATCAAATTGTCAAAACATTATTCTCAATAGGCATCACATAAATATTATGTTGCAATAAATTAAATTTCTAATACATAAGTTTAAAGAATATATTTTTTTATTATATTTTTGTGTTCCAATTTCACTTGATGATTCAATTAAAAAACTTTTCCAATAATCATTCAAATTATTCACATTCAAAAATTATGTTTCCACATTTCAAAGTTGTTCCAATATTTTATAACCTGTTAAAAACATTAGAGGTGGTCTACGATCAATTAAACCATCGAATTTTTAACTGTTCAGTCTATATCTATGAGATTCATTTAGAAATATTTGATGAAACAATAAAAACCATTTTCAACTGTGGGGTAGATATTCGAGCTCAAAGTCAATTTTATAAATAAAACATGAAATACCCATGTAAGTGTTCATACCAAATAAATTCTCATGTCCAGGGAAGTCATTATAGGTCCACATTAGCACATCTTTTATTTTTAACATTGTTCTAGAAGATGCATCATATATATCAACAAACATTTTCCATAATTCCTATAATTATTCAATTAAAGTATAAAAGTATACATCAATGTAATTTCTATGCATTTTTTTCCCAGAATAATCATCAAAATGATAAAAGATGTTTGTTTCATACACATCCATGGAGTCAGATTGTAAGGGATCAAAACAGCGAGCCATATGGTATAACTAATACTCAAATTCCCAAATGGGTTGAATCCATCGAAAACCAATCCCAATCAAGAATTTCTAGGATAAAATGGGAAATCTAGATGTAATGAATCAAATGTATTCCATGATTTTGAATATATTATATTTTATATTAACCCATAATTGTTATTATCTAGATAATGTCACTTCATGTGTTCAGTGGATTTTGATGACATGAATAATTTTTTCAATCTTGGATTTAAAGGAATGTAACTAAAAACCATTTTATGTCTGTTATTTTACTTCTTCTTCATGGTAGTACGTTTATTCTGACTTCCAACCTCACCCACAGATAGTCATCTAGAAGATGACCATTTTTTCAATCCCATCTACTTGAATCATCTCCCCAATAAAGAATACAATCATTGGGGAACACATATTTTGTTAATAATTCCGACCGAGCTTGTTAAATTTTTGTTTCATATCATAAAATCACTCGGGGGTATTTTCTTAAGGAAATGCATCATGAAAAAATTTTAATATCATTGACATCGTCTTATTTTTAATTTAACATAGGCATTTGATATGTTAAAAAACCAGCCGAAAATAATGTACTGAATATTTCAAACATCCACTATACAACTATTGATTTCTATCATCAACAAATCCACGAAACACATATGTTTTCTTAGTGATCATTTCGCTTACATTAGTATCTACAAAATAATGAGGAGGATCTAATGATATGTTACAATATTTATTTAGTTGTCCAACAGTATAAAAAAATAACTCACCATGTTACTATTTGGAGAACCCTCAAATTGTTTTTTTTGATATATGTTTATGTTGGTGTTGGTGTCTTGCAATGCCTAATGCCTCATTTGTGGTTTTTTTCATTTCCTTTTCCATTATCGAGGAAGTTGGGAGCTCATTATTTGGATTGTCATTAGTTCTCCACCTATTTGTAATGTTACATTATCTCTTCCAAAAGCATCACAGATAATGGGAATGGAATTTCTTCAATATCAAGTGTTCATAAACTTCATCCCAATTCAACCATTTTCTAAATCTACATTTTAGACAGGAACATCTGTTTCTCCAATCAACAGATCGATTGGAAATTGAAAAATCTAAAACTCCTCCAAACTCGAATCATATTGAGGTGTGTTCCTCAGTAATGTGATTGATCATTTATCAATATATATCACAATATTCCTACACATTATGAAAAATCTAAAACACATGAATATTACTAAATTGGAAAGACGATTAATATTACTAGTCGAAAAATATATTAATACATTAAAAAATGATACACTACCTTTTAAAAGTACGTATAACCATATGGGAAATAAAAATTATAGACAATTATTAAAAATACTAAAACTATTTTGACTATTAGAATATGTCTATGAAGAAACTGGTGTACAGTAGTGAACACAGATCCTACATTAATTGATGGATACACAAAAATATAGGGAAACTAGAAATACTTAAAAAAATTAGTATAATAAATCCATGAAGTTTTAAATGTTATTATTATTATTTATCTACTTATTTCCACAGCATATATTTATAGAGAAAACAGAAATGGATAACTTTATTTAGAAATATGTTGAATATTTTACACAAGGGTGTTTCTTAAATTTTCATCATATATTTCAAATATAAAAGATATAAATTGAAATAGAAACATATTTTTGTATAATTAATCTTTATAAAATTCAAAAAATACTCAATGAATTTAATTTATGGTATTGTTTTCTAGTGAAAAAATATTTTCACCATTCAAACAGATCAGAGATGCTACTCCTTAAATATAATAGGGAAATTTTATACCTATATAGCCCATGTAAGGGTAAAATAAATTTTTCAGAAGAAATATAAGGGTACCTAATAATTTTTATAATTTTTGTAAATGTACCCTTTAACATATATATCTTGCATAAAGATACGATGAATTTTACACATGATGGATATAGGTAAATTATAATCCTATGTAAGAATAATAACAAATTATAAGTATTTCAAAAGGGTAACTAGTAAAGATGTGTAATCACAAGAATTTACTTAAAATTTTAATAACGATAAATAGAAAAGCTATATAAAGGCACTCAATGGTTAAATAAGGGTAATAAATTTTATCTAAAGCACATGTAAGGAAAAACATAAATTTCATAAACTATTTAAAGGTACCTGGTTCACTATAGATAGGTAACTTACATTTTTTTCATGTTGCTTAAGGGTATCATAGAACTTGTGTAGAGGTAAGAAACAGTTATGTAATGGTTAGAAACACTTATTTAAAGGCAATAATTACTTGTGTAAAGGTATGAAAAACTTTTTGAAATGTATGCATAGCTTACATAAGGGTGAAACCCAGAATAAAAGCACGTGTAAGTGTATAAAGGTGCAAATATAAAGGTAACACACAAACTATAAATGCCAGGTATGAGTAAGAAGAACAGTTACGTAAGGAATATTAAAATAAAAAATAAAGATTCTATAATGAAGAAATCAAGAGAAATGACAAAATATATCACTATATAAAACACCCATAAATCACTAACTAACCGTATAATACAATATAAAAAATTAAGATTTCATAATGAATAAATAAGGAGAAATGATATAATATTGCACTACATAAAACTCCCTTAAATAACTAAGTAACCTTATAATTGAATGTATCCTGGGATCTATCTTGGGAATAATAATGTGAAAATAAGTTAATCATATATCAGAATAACCACCTGAAATATCTATCTATCGGAATCTCCTACATATATAACAGAAAACCATGTTTCCCACACAATCCTTGTGATTAAAATCCCCACCTAGACCTTGTTCCTAAAATGAATGGTTTGAAACTAGCGGCCTATGAACCAACTAGACAAATAAGTTAGGTTATTCAATTAGTACGTGGTTTCCAATGACCAATATTGGAACTAAGGCATAGTGAAAATTAAACATGTTTCATTAATGAGGAATAACCATAACAAAACTAAACCCTAACACACAATGATGCAGTACCCCATATTGACATAACATACACTCAAGAAATAAGTATCACATTCTCATTCATGGAGAGAAACAAGCATCATAGATTTATCACAGACCCACATAAGTGGTAAAAAAGGAAATGGGGAATCAAGGGTTTCCTTCCACACATACCATTTAAAACCAATGTTCTAAATAGTACATTAACAAAAAACATGTCTTAGGATGAAAAAACTCATTTTTCATAAAATAATTACCCAAGAAAATATACGAAAAGAAATAAAACACGGAAGTATTTAAAAAATATCAATTTCACCCTTACAGAAGCGTTCTGAACTTTGAAAAATATAAATCATGGACAATGTCCTATATTTCCCTAAAAATATCATGAAGAAAACTTGAAACATTTTAATATGTCCACAAAAATAACCCATTTTGTTTAATATTTTTCAAATCTACACTTTAATAAGGTTCTTTCACTTTGAAATTCAAAACATGGAAAATGGGACAACCACATCCATCAAAACATTTAAAACAAGCCAAAAAGTCATTTTTGAAGTTTTAAACCATGTACGCATTTAAAATATGAATTTTAAATATATTAAACCAAACATTAAAAAAATTAAAGGTTAACACCTCAATTACAAATAAAATTCTACTTAAATCCTTTTTTTCACACATTCAAACTCATAATTGGATCAGAACCCATTTCAAAACATGATAACCATTTCAAAAGGAAATAATAGATTTCACATGAATATTTGCATAATAAAACAATCCATTAAAAAATTGAAAGCATTGTATTATTTTGAAATCCATTTATAACAACTTTAAAACACCAAGAAATATTTTCAAAAAAAAAACTTGGTATATCAAAAATATTTGTAATTTCATTAAAATGGAATTTATATAGTAAACACATATTATTGAGAAAGGAAACTCAATAAACAAAAAGTTGACCTCATGTTAAAAGGGAAGGTAACTCAATTTTCATATAATATCTATAGTACATGGAATATAATATACTATAAATAGGATTATATCTATGTCACAATTTAAATGATGCGGTATCAATCATTAGTTCACATCAATCCTAAATTGAATTACCTAAGATATCATACCTTAGAGTGCAACAATCAATATATTTTCTCTTGAACACTTTAAATTCTTTTTGAGTTTATTAACCTCAGAGGAGAGGGCTGGAAAGATATAGAGAGGTGCTATGATGTGTGTCTATGGTTGGTGAGGGACGGTGAGGGGTAGCGATGGGCAGTGGAAGGGAGCGATAGGTATTTGAGAAGTCGGTAGGTGGGTCTGGGGAGTCTGGGGAGTTGGGTGAGGGGGAAAGTGTCATGGGTATGAAAAAATTTGAGGGTTTATAAGTGTTTATTTAGAAACCACCACTAAGTTATTTTTAAAAAAGAGTGGCGATTTAAAAACGCCCTGGAAAACAATAGCCCCTAAACTATCATTTTTTATAGTAGAGAATTCATGAATTGTATACCCTGGGGAGGACCATCATGGAGGACAAAAAAAGGGGATAAACTTCTTCTTGTTTTATCTTACGACCACAAAGATGGATACGATGATGTTCATCGGGATATAGGATCTCATTACCAATTAGTTTGTGCTCATGAATAATGATTTCATGGTAGATGATTTGGGGATGACCTCTAAAGCTTCTGGTAACAATGTTGCATGGAGGACCTTCACAACTGCTACTACAACTTCTATAATTTGTTAATGAATCACCAAGAACATGGGCCACTGTGGATAGATTTTTGATGGCTTTGAAAACACCATCATCCAATACAGGAGGATCATGGTCATGCTCATCATTTTCTTGTTCCCTTTATCATGATTTATTTTGGGGCACTCTCTTTTGGAAAAATGGGGCCACCTTTTGTAGCTGATATCCTTCATATATGGGTGCCTATTTGAGTGAATCATGTGGTGCTGTCGGGATAAACGAGTGTGGTTACTGGTTTTTCGAAGGGATATATACCTACATAAATCAGGCATCAAAGTGGACCACTGTCCCACATTTCGAATGCCTATTTTTACCTGATATGGCTATCCTCCTAATGAAGATTATTGCTAACAACCGTACTGGATGGGAGTATAGATGCATGTCTACATCTGAGTTATCACGTCATTATGTGCATGATCAAACCCACATGGGTACGAGGGTATTTCACTCGAATCCTTACTATTTATGTGGATGTGATCACATTTTTAATGGGTATAGGATATGTTTAGGGATTGATACATGATCATCCATCATTTCTATGATGCGTTGAGTGACATTATTAGAAGGAATGAGAATATATTCCCATTATTGTGTCAGAGGAGGTAGATGTGCCTATTTTGATCCTCCATTTCCTGCTAGTGGGTACTAACTGTTCATTGATTTGGGGGAAAAGGTATAAATCTACCCCTAATTTACTTCTACAATACAGTAGTTTGTTTCTATGCACAACCACAAATACCCCTTTTATCAGTGCTAAAAAACCCCTTTTATCAGCGCTATAAAAGCGTAGTTAAAGCTGGAGAAGATAATAGGGGGGGGGGTCCACTTTATCAACGTTCCAAAAAGCACTGATAAAGACACCTTTTATCAGTGCTAAAACAAAGCGCTGATAAAAGGGTCCTTTATCAGCGCTTTGTTTTAGCAATGATAAAAGTGTCCTTTATTAGTGCTTCGTTTATCAGCGCTTTCATTTTAGTGGTGATAAAGGACCCCTTTCATCAGCTCTTTTTTTAAAATCGCTGATAAATGTTAAAAAAATAAAAAAATACCAAAATTTAAAAAATTTAAAAAAAAATAAAAAAAAATTAAGAAAAATTATTCCAATCAGGGGGGATTTTATAGATAGTGAGCCCCCCCTTTTACATCACTTCCCCCCCCAAGTGCCCCCATGAACCCCCTCCAATGCCCCCACGAACCCCCTCCAATTTTTATCTGCGCTAGCTCCCATATTCCCCCATGCGCGCGCGCCCCTGCCTCCACTAGGTTTAGAACTCGAGACCTCACCCCTGCGTGCCTAAGCCCTTACCCCTCCTCTGTTTTCATTTGTATTCCATTTCATGATATCCCTCTCTCTATATATATTTAGGTATATTTATTTGTATAGTAATATATATTTATATTAATATATATAGATATATTAATATATATATATATATGTAGTTATATTAATATATCTAGTTATATTAATATATATATATAGTTATATTAATATATATCTCTATTTATATATATATGTAGTTATATTTCTTCGTATAGTAATATATATTTATATTAATATATATATAGTTATATTAATATATGAATATATATATATTAATATTAATATATATATATTTATAGTGATATTAATATTTATATTTATAGTGATATTAATATATATATTTATAGTAATATTAATATACATATATATGTAGTTATATTAATATATAAATATAGTTAGATTAATATATATATATATATAGTTAGATTAATATATATGTATATAAATATTCATATATTTTTATTTTAAATAAAATTCATATTAGTTATTATTTAGATAATTCTAATATATTTTATATGTAAATATATTTTATTATTTATATTTATAATTAAAATTTTATGTGTGAATATATAAATATATGTATATATATGTATATATTTGATTATAAATAGCAGTACATTATAAAAAACGATAAAATTTCAAAGAAATAATATCAATACGAATGTAATACCTTGGAATAAATTCAATCCCCACCAAAAGAAGCCAATAATATCCCCTCAAACAAGGTTAAAAATCCACAAAATGTTAATAAAATCGGGGTATCAGGACTAAAAACTCAGTTTCGGAGGCCTTGTAGGCCTTTTTTTAAATCTAGAAAACCTTTATTAGGGTTTCTAAGGTGACAGAGACGTAAATCACATCACAAGCTTTGATTTTATATGTGGTAGAGCTCAAACAGACACCAGGATCAAAAGTTATGTCTGTTTGAAGTTCGAGTTGCATTTTCAACATATTTTGGATATTTTTTTAACTTTATTATTGTTTAAGTCTTAAAATTGTTATTAAATGACTATTACTCCATAATAATTAGAAAATTATTAATTAAAAGTATTATTTTAATTTTTTTATAATCCATTTTCACCAAATATCTTATATATAAAGTGTAACTGTATATTTATACTTATCTAAAATATATTTAAAATTATATTTAAAAAATATATATTATATTTATATCAATATAACTATATCTATATATTTAAATATTAATATATATATTTTTTAATGAATTTTTCTTGGATGTACGGCATTTATCATCACTTTTAATGAAAGCGCCGATAAAGACCCCTCTTTATCAACGCTAACGAAAAAGCACTGATAAAGGGGGTACCTTTAACAACGCTAAAAAAAGCGCTGTCAAATGGGGTACCTTTATCAGTGCTAAAAAAGCACTGACAAAGGGATACTTTTATCAGCGCTTTTTCGTTAGCACTAATAAAAGTGTGGCACTGGCCTTGTCCTGTTTTGTGGTAGTGATGATTTACACCATTTTTACTTTGAGGGATTGATATAAACAAGTATGAATTTTCATCTACTTATTTTTTACCCTCATTTTTTATTGATGGGATTGTTATGCATCTGTAGGGATATTCCTCTACTAGTATTTGGTTACTTTTATATCTGATTGATGGTCTTCTACATGTTTGTAGGGACATGTGTCTGCCGGTTGTTTTCAACCCTATTTGGGTGATGGGATTGGTGTATATTAGCATGAATTTTTATCATCTCACAGTGGTTTTCCTCCCTATTTAGATGGATTTATTTGTGTTCATTGATAGGGATAAGCATCTAAAGGATGTCTTCCACTTTATTTGCATGATGGGTTGGTGAGAAGTAGTGGTTTTTTGTGATTTCTCATAATTTTACATCGTATTTGAATGAATAGATTAACAAGAGGGAGTGAGAATATATAGTATCCTTATACTTTTACAAATAACATTACATTATTTTAATCATAATTATACAACATAGTACAAGCCAAGGATTGTAATGTCTAGCCTCTTTGAAGACTATGTATATAAAACTGAAAACATAGAAAAAAATAAAACATTTCTTTATTGAATGTTGATATTGAGCATCTAACATTCATTGTTTTCAAACAACTTCATAGGGAACCATGGTTAACACATGAAAAAAGGGATTAGATAAATATAAGAGTAAGGGAATAATCACAAGAACAATGCATTAACAAATTGGATAAAAGGCATGACATTATGATACATAAAGAAATGTAAAATATAGAATTGTAACATATAATCATGGTATCATTTAATAATTGAGTCATATTAATATGGATGTAACATAAAACATGACTTTATCATGAGTCATGGTTAACTGCCAAGACCTTTGCACATGGTAGTACAAGCCAGGGCTAACCACCAAGACCATCGCACATGGTAGTAGAAGCCAAGGCAAACTGTCAAGACCATCACACATAACTTCTCATGAGACTCAAAGTTACCCTATTAATTGGATCACTATCTGGGTGAAAAAATCATAATATTTCATTAATATGATTCAATATAAATAATCATACATAATCAATCTTTCATGAACATAAGGTTTACCCATTAAAATAATGGGGAACCACAATCAAGTCATAAAGCATACAAATGAGTGTGTCATAAAAGTTTCCTTGAAATAAAGGAACAAAAATATACATGAAAACCCGTAAGGGAATATAGGCATTTATCTTGGTATTTTATGTCATGTATATGTGAAAAAATGTAATAAAAGTATTTAATAAATTTTAGCATTAAAACATTTTTGTGCATTTTTAAGGAAAATACTATGGATCCATTAAAATAGAAAAGGGAACAATACTCTATATAAAACCAATAGTAATCCAATAATGTCTTCAAAATAAAAAAGTCTCATTTTATGAGGACAATGTTGGCTTATAACAGAAGATATAGTGCAGTTCTAATTGGGTAAGAATTTGGGAATTTTACTCAAAATAGAATTTTCTATCGGGAAGTATTGAGGAGGGAATGAATTTAAAAAAATATATCCCCAAAAGAGAATTATGAAAGGGTATTGAAAAATTAATTTGTTACATGTTCATATAATTTATAATAATCACATAAAAACATGAGATAACTTCATTTTGGTAAAATGTATATAAGGAAACCCGAAAGAACAAAGAGGGTTCGGGTAGAATCACTTACAGATTATTTGAATGGTATAAGGTGTACTTAAGAGGGATTAATGAGAGATAAATGGGGTTTATCGTAACATTGAAATCATGATTTTAGTATGGGGGAGGTGATAAATCATACCCCATTATTATGGAATACACACAAAATGGAATAACATAGAAGACATTCTTGAATAAAAGTGAAATAGAGAGGATCCCTTACGCTAAGTCTGATGTTGTTCCCCACATGATATTAATGACCCGAATAATCAAATGAGGTTCAATAATTAATAATTGAAGAACATAATCTATATGTAAAATATTTTATATAACATTTTTAATTTCATTCATGACCTTTTTATGGGTTAAGTGGTTCAATTTCATTGTTCAGGTCCGTTTGTTTTCTAGGTTTTAATGATGGGTTTACTTATTTTTAGGAAATGAGAATCATGTAAAATGGGGATGGTTGTCCAGAATTGGGGTTATATTTTATTATATAACATCGAGACTGTTTAATGGTTTTAAATTTAATTTGGTTACATGGATTTATGTTTAATCATTATATAAATCTTTAGTGATAACCTTTTGGGTTTATTGGTAGTTTTTGCTCACTACAAACTCATTTTGCATTATAATTTAATATCATGTCTAAAAAATAATTATATAACATTACATAGGATATATTAAATAATAATCTTGTTTGACCATTTCAAAAGAGGTTTCATGAACATAGTTTAATATGTTAAAAGAAGATAAAAACCAATCATGCTTGAATGTAGAAAATTAACACATCTCATATTGTGTTTTTTTACTAGTATAAAAGAACAGTAAAGGAGAGATGATAATAAATTATTAAATTATCATAAAAATGTTACTGTTATTGTAATGTATTGGGGTTTTCATAACATTTGTTTTAGGGGATTTATGTACTGAAAATAAAACAATTGAATTCGAAAAGAACATAAAATAATTGAAAAGAGGAATTTACCTCTTGAATCAATCATCCTTGAGAACCTCTCAAGGGGAGTTGATTTAGTCTTTTGAAGACACATAGGGATGATAGACCTGGGGGAGGATCTTGGGGAGATATTTTGGAATATTATATGAATGTAGTAAGTCTTGAGAGGAGTGAAGAGAATAGGTAAGGAGGTGAGGTATTTATATTGGAGGAGAGGAAGGTTTTTATAATATTTAATTCCATAAATTTTTAATTTCCCTCAAGACCAGAAATAGTGATGATTAATTGATCAAAAATAAAAATAAGTGAGTTGAATGAGTTCTACCCATTTTGGATTACATCATCAAGACATCATCCATGACCCTATAAATCATTCATTTAGATTTATATGCAAATTATTTTATTTTACTATTCATAAAAATTCAAGTATTTTATAGAAATCTAAAAATTTCTGCCTAACCATTTTTCAATGTGTCTAATACAAAAATGAACTACATTTTGAAAAATGTTCTTCTAAAATTGATTAATTTAATTTTTAAATAAAATCATAATTTACTTGAAAAATACAGATTATAAAACCATGACTGATTTTATAGTGCCTTCAAAAATAACATATGATCTTAAAAAATTATCTTAAAACCAGATGGCATAAAATTTTTAATTTATGAAAACCTTTTAAAAAAGTAATTTTTTTACTTAATTAATTAATTTCAATTAATTATTTATGACAAACGAGAATACCAATACTTTTACTATGATCAAATTGTCACTTATAAGATGCATAAATTCACTTTCTACATTCATGGGTTAGGTTAGTAATTTCTTTTATGATTTACTATTCATAAGGGTAACATTAAGATTCATAAGGTTAACATTACTATTGATAAGGGTCCACTACTATTCACAAAATATTAGGTATGACTTATCAGACACCAAACATCGTACAGATAGAAACCATGTATGTCAAATTTTAGAAATTCAAATCACATAAATGACAGTATTGTGTTTAAAGGACAAATATTACTTACTAGTTCATTGTATTGCGATTTCATGTGATTTTATGAAATAATTATAAGAAGGGATTTTATATTGATAAAACATTGGTTCATTAAATTATGGCCTCCTTATGAAATTTCTCTCTTGAAAATTCATTTTTCATTTTTGCCATAAACAGGTGTGGGTACTTTTACGTTACTGCCTCCTCCCGTTCCCTGGTTTTCTCTTCGTACTTACAGTTTCACCACAATAAATTGACTAGGTGAGTAGTCTTGTTATGTTGAACATTATATCTATGATCCAAGATCTTCACTGGATGATCCAAATAAGAAATATCATTCACCAACTATACAAACTATGATGAGATTAAATTTGAAGGGGTTTTTTTATATATTTCATTAATATGGATACATAAAAGACATCATGTACTATTGACAAGGTAGCTGGAAGTTATAGTTGATAGGACAAAGCTCTGAATCGATCAAGAATCTTAAAGGTGCTTACGTAATTGTGAGTTAACATTGTTTTCATCCCAACCCACATGAAATTATTACATGGAGATATGTATATGAATACCATGTCTCTAACTTTTAACTCAAGGTATCATCGATGATTTTATGCATAACTCTCTTCTAGACTTTGGGATACCATGATGTGATTATGAATGGTTTTCACATTCTCCATAATTTCTTAGACCATTTTAGGTTCTATAATATTATTCTCACTGACTTCATCCCAACATGCTGGTGTTATGCACCTTTTCCCATAAAGGGCTTTGTATAGTTCCATTCAGATGCTCGAGTGGAATTTTTTTTTGGAGAATTAGACCGGTGGAATATGTTGGTCACATAATCCTTTGATTTATATAGAACACACTCTAAAAATATATTATAGTGTCAATACAGTTTTCTTAGATTGAACATCAGTTTGAGAATGATAGGTCGTACTAAAGTTTATTTCAGTGCTTAGAGCATGTTAGAGACTTTTCCAGAGCATTGAGGTGAATCTTAGATTTGTATTGGATACAATAGTGAGTGGAAATCCATGTAGTTTTTTCTCTTCTATGATATATATCCATTAATTTTTATCCAATAATAAATCCTCTCGAATTGGGATAAAGTTAAAAGTCTTTGTAAGACGATCCACAATGACCCATATAGAAATGTTTCCTCTAGATGTCTTTAGAAGTCTGGTGACAATGTCAATGGTGATGTTCTCCCATATCCATGTTGGTATTGATAATGGTCTCATCATACCCTTAGGCTTCTATATTTCAGCCTTCACTTGTTGAAATACCATGAACTTTGATGTAAACTCAACAATCTCTTTCTTCATATTGTCCCACCAAAAGTTCTCTTGGAGATCTCAATACATCTTTGTGATCCTTATGTTAATAGAGAAGGTTGAGCTATGTGTGTTATTCAATAGCTCCTTCTTTATATATTGATTGGATGATACACCTAATCAAGACCCATATCTTATAACTACTTCCACTTCAATCATAAAATCAAATGATTTCTCATTGCTAATGCCTTCCACCCATTTTTTAAATTCCGTATCTTTTCTTTGATAATCATTTATTTTCACCATGAGAGGTTGTTGAGAAAACATTTGAGAAAGGATTGATGATCTTACTCCCTTAATGTTTCCCTTGTCCATCCAATGAAAATATATATTGATTGGAAGCTTTTAAATTCATATCATTGATAAAGATGTAAGATCCTTTCAACGTAGATCATAAACAACATTGTTTTCCTTACTGGGATGGTAGTGGATAGAGATGTCATAATTATTTATGAGCTCTAACCATATTCACTGGTTCATGTTAATATATTTTTATATCAATAAATATTTGAATCTCTAGTGACTAGTATATATCCCACTCTTCTCCACATATTGATAATGATTCCATATTTTTAGAGCAAATATCATTGCTTCTAACTCAATATCATACATAGGATAGTTTTCATCATTGATCTTCAGCTTCCATGAGGTGTAGGATATCACTTTATCATTTGTATTTAGCCCATAGCCTACGAACTTCTGTGAATCATCAACGTACACCAC
Organism: Viscum album; assembly: GCA_963277665.1. NCBI lineage: Eukaryota > Viridiplantae > Streptophyta > Magnoliopsida > Santalales > Viscaceae > Viscum > Viscum album. The sequence continues at coordinate 1,457,846,759 of OY728148.1, forward strand.
AAAGAGCTATCCCATTGTTGGGTGTGTGAGTGTAAGCATAATGATACAAATCACTTTCAACTCCTTAAAGAATTCTTCACACTTTTGAGTCTATAAGAACATCACTCGCTTCCATGTCATCTTGGTCATTGGGTTTGACAATCATGATATGTTTTTAAAAAATTGATGATAATACCTGGCTAGACCCAGAATACTGTGGAAATCTGTTATAGATGTTGGCCTGGTCCTCTCTTCAATTACCTTTTCCTTGGAAGGGTCTATAGATATCCCTTTTTCTAGTGATAACATGTCCCAATAATTATACTTCCTCCATGTATAACTCATATTTACTATAAATTTCATATAACTTCACCATTCACAAATTCATTAATATAGTATTCAAAATATCCTCAGGTCCCTCCTTGCTCATGGAGTATATGAGAATAACGTTGATAAAGACTATCACAAATATTCCAAGGTAATATCTATATAATCTATTAGTTAAATCCATGAGAAATGTTGGAGCATGAATGACTCTGAAGGGAATCAATATGAACTCATAGTTTCCATACCTTGTTTGAAAGGTAGTCTTGGGAATATCTTCCTTATTCACCTTTAATTTGTGATATCTTGATAAAAGGTCCATTGTAGAGAAATAACCGGCCCCAAAACACTGATCTAACATGTAATCTATCCATGGAAGGAGATAATTGTTCTTTATTGTAATTTTATTGATCTCATGATAATAAATTCATAAGTGCAATGATCCATAAATTATCTTGTTGTAGTGGACTGTCTCAACCCATGATGAAGCCCTCGGGAACATAAAACCCTTCTTCATATTCTCCTATAATTACTTATTTATCTCTTCTAACTCTATGGCGCCCATTATATAAGGTTAATTTGATATAGGTAGATATCCAAGAAAGATTTCAATTGAGAACTCAATCTCTTGATTAGGTGGAAGACCCGACAACTCTTATAGGAATACATCAATGTAATTCCTCACTATGGGCATATATTCAAGTATGATTCACTCTTTTTCCTTAATCATTTGAGCTAGACATGCCTTCTCATACGGAATTAATATCGACACTTGATATAGTGATTCTAAATGAGACTCATCTTCCTCGTTAAACTTTTAATGAAGAGGAGGATTCTTTGGGATGTGAAGAGTGATCTCCATTTCCTGAGAGTTGTTGTTGGTTTTTTTATAAATATATCCAACACCTACCCAAGATATTTTCAAACTCTACTTAAGGATGTATGGCGATATTTTATGGAAGCATTAGTCAACAAATGTTAACCAGGGAGAAGTTATAAACCATAGATGCAATAATTTCCCCATTCATTGTTCTCACAGATTACTTATCCTCTAAATTTTGAGGTTGTTCTATAATTGTTCTACTAAACATGGAAGATATGAAAGAATTCATAGAGCCAAAATCAAATAGTTCATTCACAATTCTTGAATGAATAACAAGCTTACCTATCACCACATAGTTTTCCAGCTCCACCTTAGCAGTATTGATAGTAGAAGCCCTTACTTGTTTCCATGGAGGTTTTTGTTGATATCCTCCAACAACAATCCACTTAAGGAAATTGTTCACATAATGCCCTTGATCCTTGCCGTTTTAACACAACACTATGAGATGAGTGTTTATCTAAACCTTTATTTCTTTTTCCAGATTAACAAGACTCTTTATATCCTATCTATAGTTTTTAGCAAGATTTCACCACTTTCAACATTTGAATCAATTCCTAGTTCCATTTAGATAGTTTATAGGATGCTTCTTCCAACAACGTATACACATGGGATGATCAGGATTCATTACTACATTGAATTTGTTTGCAGGACCATCAACATTAGATCCTAATTTCCTCCTTTTGTTTTCGGGCCTAGGATACCCCTAAGTGTCTTCGATCTCCATTTAAAACTTGAGGGAACAAATTTAAATATCCTCATAACTGTTAATGTCTCGAATCTCCAACGCTTTTCATATATTCTGATTTAGTACACTAATGAAGTGATCCGCTTTGATTTATATGTTCAACACAAATCCAGAGGCATACCTTGCAAGCCTGGTGAAGTTAGCTTCATACGCCTCGATAGAATCATCTTCATTCTGATTGATTCATCGGAACACTCTTTCCATCTTGAGATGGCGGGACTGTGGAAAATATTTATTGGAAAACATTTTCTTGAATTCCTCACAGTCCACACAATCAATTTTCACATGGGACTTCATATTCTTCATTAGTTTCCACCACTGGTCAACTTCCCCATCAAAAAATAGACCACCAATATGAATTCTCTTCTTCTGAGCACTAGAGGATAGATAATATCTTTTCAATAGAGTTAATCCACTATTCCTCATGGAGGGGATGAGAATATCTACTAAACATGGGAAGAATTTACTACATGAAGTATTATATAGTAAATTTCTCATTCCGTGGAGGAGGAGGGTGTTATACATTATTCAAGTCATAATTCATAACTTGAGGCATCTGAGAAAGTAAATTCATGATGTTTTGAGCACCCATTCCGATCATATCAGTAACATTATTTGGGAAATAATCACATTCACTATAAATGTGATTAATGGAAAAAATTCTTCAATTTACTACCATTAACATAGAAAGAGATCATACAATTAGAGGTATTGAATACTTAGATATTGAGAAAAAGAAGAAAACATTGAATATAAAAGGATAAACATTTAAAAAAGAAGTATGGCCTAACATGTGATTTCCTATGTTTCAATATATGTTAACCTTGATCTATTTTTTAACTTATATTCCTATGGGAATTTTTCTATTCCCTTAATAATGGTTTTTATAAGCTCACAAATTTACCAAAACATATCCCCCGATAGTGGAAAAAGAAGTGGGAATAAAGGCCTATTGTTGTGCACTTGTTTCCATTCGAGTCTAGCTCAATTTGGTGCTTTTGTATTTTACCCCTAGATAAATCTATTTCAGGGCCACCTCTACCTATTTGTTTCCAGATAGGGATTTATTTTCTTGGAAAACCACTTACTCTATAATTATCAAAATATAGTAGCCCATGAATTTTACATATAACATTACATAATTTTATGCATAATTATACATTAGAGAACAATCCACAGATCATAAAGTCTAGTTTCGGGTAAGACTATGTACATAAAATGGAGGACACTGAAATAAATAAAACATTTATTTATTTATTATTCAAATTGATCTTCTAACTTCCATTGTGCTCAAACACCTGTATATGGTACCCTAGGGAACAGAAGAACAAAGGGATGAGCTAAATATCCTAGTAATGGAATAACCATAAGAACAAATCAATATAACATGCTATATAAGGCATGACATGATGATATAAAAATGCTTGTAACATATGGAATAATAACATATAAATATATAAAAATATAAAAATGGAGTGAAAATTATGGTTCATAAACATAAAATATAATTTTATCATGATTCAAGGCTAATTTCCAAGACCGTTGCACATGGGATCATAAGAAAAGGCTAACCGCTAAGACTGTCACACATGGTTGCACATGCCAAGGCTAACAGCCAAGTTCGTCACACATAATGTCTCATGAGACACAACTTTCCCAATGCATTGGAGCACTATCTGTGCACATTGATCTTAACTTTTCAAGAATATTTTTTCCACATAAAGAATAATACATAATAAATGCTACATAAACATAGGGTTTACCCATGGAAATAATTGGGTACCACAATCATGTCATAAAGCATAGAAAATGGGAGTATCAAAAATGAGTCCATGATTGAAAGGAATAAAAATATACCTGGAAATTCATAATCAAAAAAAGTAATGTATAATAGTAATATATTTCAAGTATAAGTGACAACATGTAAGATATGTATTTAAAAATATTTAGCATTAAAACATTATTGTGCTATTTTAAGAAATATAATATAGAGTCATTAAAACAGAAAAGGGAGGAATCCTTTATATAAAATAAGAAGTATATCAAGAAGGGTTTCATAATAAAAAAGTATGATATTATAAAGTCAATGGTTTCTTATAAAATAATATTGATTTCACATGAAATAAGGTATAAATTCGGGTTGTTCCCTCAAAATAAGTTTTTTTTTCATTCGGGATGTATTGAGTAAGAAATCACTTAAAAACTTGTATATCCACAAAAGAGAATGAAAAAATGGTATTGATAAATGAATTTGGTACATGTACTTAGCATTTATAGTGAAAAAATAAAAAGACATGATAAGTTCATTTTGGTAAAAGTATGATAAGGAAACCTGAAAGAATAAAGAAGGTTCAGGTATAATCCTTTATGGATTGTTGGCATGGTATCAGGTGTACTAAAGTGGGATGAATGAGTAATATAGGGGTGTTATCATCACTTATAAAAAATTATGGAAGTATGGGTGAGGTGCTAAATCATACACCATCATTAAGGATTGAACCTAAATGGGGATAACATTGAGGACATTCTTGAATAAAGGTGGAATTGGGAGGATCCCTTACCTTAAGTTTGATGGTGTACTGTAGTTGATATTAATGGAATGAATAATAAAATTAGGTTCATTAATTAATAATTATAAAACAAATTCTATATGAAAAATATTTATTATAACCTTTTTACGTTCATTCATGACCTTTTTGATGGGTTATGTTGTTCAATTTCATTGTTTGGGTCCGTTTGTTTTCTTGGGTTTTATGATCAGTTTAATTACTTCCCTGAATGGAGAATCATGTAAAATGGGGAAGGTTGACCAGAATTTGAGTTATATTTTAATATTTAACATCCATATTGGCACACAGTTGTAAATATAATTTTGTTACATGGAGTGAAGTTGAATCAGTTTAAAAATCATTAGCGATAACCCTTTGGGGTTATTGGTGATTTTTGATCACTACGAACTCATTTTACAATATAATTTAATTTCTTGTGTAAAAAAAGTATAGAGACATAAATATGATATATTATATAATAATCTAGTTCAACCATAAAAAATGATTTCATTAAGATAATTGAATATGGTATATGAAATTGGAAACCCATTATTTCTGAATGTGGTAAATTAACACATCTCGAATGATGTCTTTACTACTATTATAAAAGAAGAGTAAAAGAGATATGATAATAAATTATTTCATAATCTTTCCCAAATTATAGTACAATTATGGTACTAGAGTTTCCATAAAATATGGATGAGGAGATATAAGAATAGAAAATAAAACAAATTAACATTAAAAGAAAGTAAAATAATTGTAATGGGGAATTTACCTCTTGAATATTACTTCCTTGAGAGCCTCTTAATAGAAAATTATTTGGTATTTAAAAGAGACTAAGAGATATTGGATGTGGGGGAGGATCTCGGGGAGATATTTGGGAAGAATTTAGGAAAAGGAAAAGGCTTGATTGGAGTGAAGAGAATAGGTATAGAGGGGTGGTATTTATAGTTGATGAGAGGAGGGTATTAATAATATTTAATTCCATAGTTTATTAATTTCCATCAGGACCAGAAATAGTGAAGATTCCATGAAAAAAATATTAATAAGTGTGTTATTTCTAACCAACTGGTATTATATCATCAGGATATCATTCATGACCCTATAAATCTTGTATTTAGCTTAATTTGAAACTTATTGTGTTTTACTATTGATAAAAATTAAAATATTTTAAAAAAATCACAAAAATTCACCCCAACCATTTATTGAAGTTTATAATCCAAAATTAAACTCCATGTTTCAAAAATAATTTAATATAAATGATTAAATAAATTTATAAATAAAATAATAATTTATGAATAATTATAGATTTTAAAACTATGAATAATTATATAATGCTCTTAAAATTTACAAAAGATATTATAAAATAATCTTAAAACAAGAAGACATAAAATTGTTAAATTATGAAAACCATTAAGAAAAATAAATTTTCATTTAAATTAATAAATTATTTATGAAATACAGAAATACTAGTACTTCTAATATAACCATATTATCACTTATAAGATGCCTAAATTTTATTTATAATTTCATGGATGAGGTTACTATTATTTTGGATGGTTTAATATTTATAAGGGTAACATTACTATACATAAGGGTGAAAATACTATTTATATGGGTCAATTAATATTCACAAATAATTAAATTTGTCTTATCGGAATCCAAAAATCATACTACATGCAATCGTGTATGTTATTTTTTCAAAATTCAAATCACAAAAACAATAATATTATGTTTAAAGATCACATAGTACATAATAATTCATTGTGTTATGATTTAATGTGATTATACGACAAAATTTTAAGAATATAATTTTCATATATAAAACATTGGGTCATTACAGAATATATGTCTACCCCGGATGTTCCAATATATTTGTATGATGGGATTCACCAACATGGATGAGGATGATATCCTATTCTTGATTTTCTAGTCATCTCACTCTGAGGACAACCCATGGGATCATGGTCTATTTTAATTTAGCATGGTCCCAAAATTATATATCTTCTTCATGTTAAGGATTCCTAGAAGCACGATGTTGGTAAAGATGATATCTAGTAGGGGCCCATGGGAAGGATCTCTATACTATTAGGATTAATTCATTAGTGATGGACTCATTAGAGTCCTTAAGGTATGGGAGGAAATCATTATCACATATCGGGGGAAAGGATCCCAAAACCCTTAGATATGACTAGTGTTTACGTTAGGTTCTCTACCATGGATCATCACAGGGAGGATGGCTAGAGGGGATTCATAAACTGTAGGGTCTACCTAGCCGCCTCCTGGGTTGGGACTGTACCATTCTAGGGGTACTCCTTAACTAGTGCATTTGAAACCCAATGTTGATGGTACTATGTGGGAGTTGGAATCCTCTATTTTGTAAGGGAATGACCTGTGAAGTGGCTAGTGTGTGAGTCCATGATACCCGGTGATATGTTATTGAAATTATGAGAGCTCTGAAGAGTGATTGAAATATATGTTACAAGTATAGACAACACGATCCTTGTCAAAGGAGAATCGCTTAACCACATGCAAAATTGATAGTTTTGTTCAGAGCTATTCCATTTTGGAAGTGAAAGGGGCTTGATTCAAGTATCACCTCTACCTTAGTTAATGATTCACATTTGGTTCACCCTTTTTTTCAATGAAAACAATTTTCCCTAAATGGTTTATTTTATGGAATTTAATGGTATTCAATCAGAAATGTGGGGTGGAATTCTCTTGAATGGTCTCCAAATGGGTTTTTCAAAGAGTTGGAAATGTCTAATTTATCTCATATCCATGTATCATTGACCTACATTCCAAAGGTAGCCATTATTTGGGTATTTTGGCAAACAATATAGAAAAAATCACATTGGGGGAGAGGATGGGAAGTCAGGATCATCACACCCTTTTGGAGTTAACTACTGTATATTGTGGGACTCTCTATATTGACAAAATATTTTATAAATGTAATTTTTTTATTATAATTATTTCATATATTATAAATCTCTTAAAATAACATAGAAAAGAATATACAAACTTTATAAATAAATAATTAATAAAATAAAAGGTATTTCTAGAAAATAATTATCCTATGACAATAGAATAGTAACTTCACTGTAGGAATAGTAATGTAACCATTAAGAATAGTAATGAAACCAATAGAACAGTTATCTCACCTATGAATTGTAAATAAAATTTAGGTAATTCTTATTGAAATTATAATATATTAATATCATGTAATTAAAAAATAAGTGTTTTAAAAAAGATAAATTAAGTATTTGTATGTCTATGAAACGTAAATGATTATTTAAAAATTTATAATTAATATTATTATTTAAATTAAATGTTAATTTGATAAATTTTATTCCTAAAATAATTTTTTTTCTTATGATATTAGATAAATTGATAAGAAATTAATTAATTTTTCAAAGTGTCAAAAATCTGTTATAATTTTAGAACCGTATTTTTTGAATTAATTATGATATTAATTAAAAATTAAATTCCTATTATCACGAATACTATTCTCATAAAATTGAGTCTATATTTAAAATCATATTTTCAAAATTTTATAAGTGTGATTTTTTGGAAATTATATGAAAAGATTTAGTTTTCTAATGAATAGTAAAATTACAGTTTTCATGTAATCGGTGTACCTTAAATAACATCATTCATGAATTTTAAGTGACATAATGGTTTATGTAACACCATTTTTGGAAATTATAAATTTAATTTAAATGTTTTTTATTAAAATAAATTAAACCCAATTTATAAACCTAAAAAGTATTTTCCATATCCAAAATTCAAAAGTGATTCTTTAAAAGAACAATTTTTCTTTTTTTTCAAATTTCCTTTTTAATATACTAATGAATTATAATTATAAATGTATTTTAACATCATAAAACAATTATATTATATTAATATGTGATTTATATTTTCAATAATTCACTATTATGATTCTCAACTTTTATATAATATTTAAATAATATTTTATTCTAAAAATACCCCTCTCCCCACGTATAAATAACCCCTCTTGAGTCCCTTGGAAAACCACTCATCCAAAAAAGAAACAATGAAATTGATATTCCAAAATTTTATCCTTGATTCCAATTAGAATCCATATGCACATTATAGAGTCATACGAATTTTATCACCAAGGAGTTATAGTGTCATATAAGTGTAGCCACACCGATGAAAGTGTAAGTCTTCGTTTACTCTTCCTTTTTTTGTTCTTCTTTTTCCAAATTCCATTCAAAAACATATACTATAAAATTACTTGTGTAGAAGTTTAACATTATACTAACTATATTAACCTAATTAATGTATCATATATACTGCATATATAAATTTCTCACCTTCTTTTACTACTATTTCGAGAACGTACTGTTAAAGGTCAGTTAACTAAATATGAAGACATTTCCAATAAAATACATATAACTTTATTTATAGATTGAATATATAAAGTAAATATAACATAAAAATATTCATTAAATTAATTTTTTGGTTCTGTAATTAATTATACTAATTTAGTATTTACAATTAATAAAATTCTAAAATTCAGGAAAACATGAATTTTTTTATGAAAAACATAATATCAAAATGCTTTAATTTCATGAACAAAAATTATGAAATTTAATCCAATGATTATAATTGATTAATATATCTGTAAATTAATAAAATCATTAATGTATCATTGTCTTAATAAAAATATGTTTATTATTGAAGAGGTAAAAATGTAACAAAATTATGTAAGAATTAAGGTAAGGGTTTTTTCTCTTATCACTTTCATTTCTGTGGGATATGCCTTATTCACCACTTATTTCTTCTATGTGGTATATTTAAACTGCTATTTGAAATATATTATCATGAATGTATTTATTATAATGTTATTTAATACTTTTTAAATTTATATTCCTTCTTGGGGATTGTGATTCAAATTTTTCAAAGTGGTATGAGATACATTGTAGTGATTAATGATTAGATTTTTCAAGAATGTTCTTAATGAAATTTTAATTAGGTTTCCATTATTTGTGAAAAAAATATACTAAAATGATTATTTAATGTGTCAATTAAATATTTATTATATTAAATTGTATTCACAATTTTTTATGTGGATTTATAACTAATACACATAATTGATTCATTAGGTTAATTCTCAAACATTATTTTAAAAATAATCTTTTAAATGTTACATTTTTTTTAAAATGTAAATGATTTTTAATGTAATATGAGATGAGTGGGTTTTACCAAATTCATGACACCTTAATGTATTTAGAAGTGATTTATATGTTTACAAGGTTATGTCCAAAGAAAATGTTTTCTTATATAAATTCATGGATTTTTAGATAAATGATTCCCAAGTAAAAAAGCGTATTTCCCTCAAGAAACTTTCAATAATTTTGTTAGAATGTTTTTAAATATGATTAACCCCTCTTTTCAATATTATGCTTAATCGATGTTGACAACAAATATCACAATATAAAATATTTTATTTGATGGTTTATGATTAATTTTTGGTGATGTAGTATCTTTATACCATTCTTCATATTACTCTAGATGGTTTATGATTATGTACACTATTTGGGGAAAGTTAAAAATATTACATATGATAGTTTCAATATAAATGTATATATTGATTATGTTTCACTAATTTCATATTATGAATGCATTTTACATTGTATTTGATGGTAATTACCCTCTATATCCCCTCAATGCACCGCAAGTTTACCTGAGACAAACTAGACTGGGGTTTTACCTATTTATATATAGTTTCTTGGTCGAAGACTTCATAACGTGTTTATGATGTCCAGCATTTTGAATTCCCTCATTAAGATATTAGTAATTGGCAATACATGAAACTATTTGACTAGTAAAATACACATTGTCATGATAAATAACATTATGAGTATTTATATGTAATTACTTATTCAGATTTTATTTGTAACACCCTAAGAATTTGTGAAATAAAATTTCAAATTAAATTATTCCTTTCAATATTTTGAATTGTACACAATTCTGAATATAGATTTTGTTATAGTAAACACACTATGTTTGGCTTGTGTTATACACAACACAAAGATAAGATTGAAAATTATGAAATAATGTATTATCTTGTAGTATACAAAAGAATATTCTTGTATTTTGTAACACATTGTGTCGAGTTCCTTCAATAGCCTGCATTACACGCAATAGTGGATTATACTGAACAACAGTATATTATTAAATCACCATTATTTTATGTATGTTATGATATAAACTAGATGTTAAATTATTTATTTTGAATATTGTTAAATACCTTTTAAAAAATATAATGTTTATAATATGAATTCAATGGTTTGAAATTAATTAGAAATAAAAATATATACCAATTGATTAAAAAGAATTGTTTTTTATTTTCATGCTCCCAACGTGATTTTGTCTTAATATATTAAATTCATTAAAATTAGTGAATTATGTTAATTAAATATATATTTTCTTTGTTCAATAAGTTCTTTTTTTATCTAATATATTTTATATCCCTATGATAATATCCAAACATTTCTTATGCATAAAAGCCTTTATTTTTCAAAATGGAAATTTTATCAACTTTTTACTATGACTGATTTTAAATATAATTTTTGAAATTTTATAAATTTTATATAACGAAATTTATTCTTATTTTAAATAGGATTATCAAAATTTAATTTGGTTAAAGTTTTGGTACTTTCTTATAAGATTTATCTTTTGATGAATAATGAAAAAAACTGAATTTTAATTGAGAACAATATTTCATAAAAAAATTTAGAATGTTTAATTATATATTTTTTACATTAAATTAGAATTGGATCATTTTTTTTATTTAACATGATTCTGGTAGTTGGAATCTATTTTACATTGAATCGAGATATAAAAAAATTTCAATCTTTTTCATGTTTTAATGGTAATATCCCATCTTCAAGTCCCATCAACGAGGTTAATTTTAAATTAATTTATTTTTGTTCTGTGTTTTCAATATGAAAAAATGTATTCCAAATTTCTAATAATGAGTTAAAAGTTATCTAATAGGGCATTTTTATTTTTGTTCATTGTGAATAGTAACTGTAGAAATATTTTTTATTACCACAGTTAAGGGTAAATCAGGTAATTAAAGGTAAAAATAATACTATAACGAATATAAAATTACCCTAACACTATTAGTAATAACATTGGATGAGTTTGAATCAAAAAAAGTCTCTATTTATGTCCAATTAGATCCACTTGAAGGGTTTTATAATTTTTATAGCATTATATTCAAAGAAAGACATTTATTTTCAAAAAAAATTTAACGAGAGGAATATTATTAATAGGATGTATTATGTGGAATGTGTATAGATAAAAATATTATTTTAAAAGGAAAAATGTTTCTTTAAATCCTATTAATTTTTTCATAATTTTTGGGAAATAAATTATTAAATTAAATAGTGACACAACGATGATGCAATAAGTTTTAATTAATTTGTGAATCAAATAAATTATATTACAAAATTTAAAAAAATATATTTTAACATATATAATGTCATCCATGAATTTTATAGATGTATTTGAAATTTTAGGGATAATTAATAAATTTTTTCAAAGATATCATATTATTATGATATTTTTAAATAGTCAAGTAATGAACATTGTCAAATTTGACATTATTGATATTATAAAATAAATATTATTTTATTAAATGATATAAATTTTATAGAAATATAATATTCATCCAAATAATTGGGATAATACCAAAAAATTTATAAATTAATCATTTATGGTTATTTTATAATTTTATATCAACTAGGCTAACAAATAAGTTTTAAAAACACATGTTTTCATGGTAAGAGTTAAAGGGATTAATTAAGGGTTAAATCCAAAATACGAGGTAAATAATATGACATAAACATGTAAAAAAATTAATATTATTGGAATAATTTAGATCTATACTTGTTTTATATTCTATATAATTAACTTTGGATCCTTTTTAATTGAATGATAATTTATATTAATTTAAAATTTTAGGAGATTCCATGAGTGCCCCTCCCCTATCTTATAAAAGGGAACAACAACTCCTCTTTTATTCAGACAACTAAATCACGCTGTCTTGGTAAAAATATTCCCATGTATGTTCCAAAATTATTTCATATAATTATATAATAATTACATTGTTTATACTTCCATCAAATGTATACCTTTTGTGAAAATAAAAAACAGATGCCCTAAGAAGAGGTAACGTTCATAAATAAATATTTTTATTTTATTTCTTCTTTGAAGACATTGAATATTTTGTATTTAATTGTTATATAATATCCTAAATATCCTCAATAAAATGGAATGTTTTTATATTTATTTTCTTACATAAATCACACACACATCCATTTAATGTGTCACGAACTTACCACGCATTTGTACTACAAACTACCACCTCACGAAACGATGTTGTTTGTTTTTTCCTTTACTACCACTCATGGATGATAATTATGATGAAAAATATATTTTTATATGATATATATTATATTTATTATATAATTATACTTATTTAATAATAATATCTTTTATACCATTTTACAATTCTATATTTTTTGAAAATGATAATACTGCTTGTGTGTACATATGGCTTACCATATTCAAAGTGCAATGTGATTAATTATTAAAATTTATTTCATGGATGGTAAAAATGATGAATTATTATGAATTTATGTTTTATATATAACTTAAAAATGATTATGTAATGATAATATAACTTATAGTTCTCTTTATTTTAACCTGACAAGAAAATGGAAACCGTGTCCATGCGTATGTACGACCTATTGTCTCCATGAACTATTTATTCCATTTTATATATCTATCTATTAAAATATTATTATAAATGTTTATATAATAAATATATATGATATATAATTCAAATTTTTAACTTCATAAATAATTAAATAATTATTTATGTAAGAATACAAGAATGAAAAGTCAAAACACATACGATAAACAAAGATGTTTTTACGCAAAAATGTAACGCTAACATGGGAATTGTTAATAAATGAGTAATATAATGTCAGAATCCATAAAAATATGGTACATATAAAAGAAAATTATTCTTTGGTATATTTTTAATAATTTTTTTTATTATACTGGTGGTTTTAACTTGGGCGAAGGAAGACAATACTTAAAATAAAATAATTACATCTCACTTTTTATTTCTGTGAGATACATTCCATATTCACCACTAGATTATTTTCTGTGGTTTATATCTGACATATGACATGTTATATAATTAATTTCGTTTATTTTATCATATTAAAAGATTTAAATTATTTTATTATTTCAGGGGGTCCATGATTCTAATGTTAGTCCAGTAGTATGGGATTTATGTATCAATTTTATTCATGTGAGAGATATTCCTTATAAACTAGTTATTATTTTTGCATGGAGTATATACTACCCATGAATTTATTTTATGAGTATTATCTTGAATATTATATTATCTTCAAATCCATATATATTTTTATTATTTTTTTGGTGTACAATTCTACTTATTTTAATTTGATGAGTATTTATTTCACAATCTCATCAATATTTTGGATTATTTATTTTTAAATATCCACTGATGAATATTTATTAATCAGATAAATGTTTTATAAAAATGGTTTCCATTTTTTTACCATTATCCTACAAATATTTAAATATAATTTTAACCATTTTGACTTTTTACTTATTCGTTTGAGAGGAATAATTTATTTGTTTTTTTGAACCTTTTTGAGAAAAGAATGAGAAAAATGTCTTTTAAAATATTATACACTATAATTTTTTTAATTTCATCGTACTATAATGCCTTGGAGATTCCCATAAAATTTGGGAAAAATATTTTAAACGAAATATTTTCCTTTAAAAACTTCAAAAAAAATTAGGAAAAGAAAACATTTTCAAAAAAGGATATTTTCCTTATGAATTATTTAAAATTAATATATAAAATGTTACATGTTTTTTTATGCTGATATTTTTTTCAATGATTATCTCTATTTTATTATGTGTTTTTATAATTATGACAGAATGATATTTTTGAAACTCATTTTTTCATGGGTTATATAATGATTGAATGACATTTATGAAACCCATTTCTTTTTCACGAGTTCTAATATGATGAATCATTTATGTTTTTATAGAACATAAATATATAGTTTTAATTATGTGATTATTGGGACCTATATATAACTCTACAGCATCGAGTAATGATAAATGTTTTATGATCTTAAAGGGTACATTAGAGGGCATCCCAAGCCCAAAATATGTAGATATATGGAAGGGAATTCCAACCCCAAAACAAGACAGTATAGCATAAATAATCCCACGCTCGAAGCTAGCACCTAGGTGGTAGAGAAATAATGACATGTTTAGAATATATTGTAAGGGAACCCTATCATAGGTTTTTAATATACTAATGTGAAAAACACAATTCCATATCATATTCTTATGTTATTATTTCATGGATTATACTTCTGATTTTCTTAGGATTCATATCTTATTTACTGAAAATCATTATTCCATGATTTAGGTTTATGATTATTGATATGTAGGCTATGATATTATAATGATCATGATCCAGTTCTCACACCCTTATTTTTGTTCTATTTTAACACATTTAATTTATTTACCCTTACAATGAATTTGAGATAATCTCTTTATTTTGTTTCCCTTCCTCAGGTTATGGAAGAAAGTTTTTCGGTTGAATTACTAAGGGAGAAGATATTTGTGGGAAACAATAATGTCAATTTATTGAGTTAGACTATTTTTGTTACATGTTTCCAATGGTTCTATACTAATATATTGTTTGGGATTTTTTTTTTAAATTTTTTTATCTACTATTAAAAAGTTGTGTAATGTCTATGTACGTCAATCTTGGGTCATTATAGTTTGAATGAAACCGAAAGTTTAGATATAATTTTTAAAAAAGGATAATAAAAACTAAATGGAAACCCTAAGTAAATTTATAAGGATAAGTGTACGGGTATGGAAAATATCCTAGAATTATGATAAAGTAAAGAGTGAGTGGATTCCTAGAAATACATCCTTGTCTGGATAATACACATAGATGTGGCTATGAAATAGATGTAACTATGGGTGACAACTCAAAATGGTGCATTGATCATGATGTTTTGTAACCTGGTACATGACAATGTCCCTTTCTACACACATGGTCTGATTCTCCCAAGGTGTATTCTTTGGGAATTCACAAACACTTTACAAACCATCATGAAGGATTTAAAAATATGATGTATTTGAATAAACTAGGGTAAACCAATGGTGTCATAGATTAAAGAATCTGTCAAAATATATGCATTATATGAGTAATTTTTAATTATTATTGTAACACCCCAGGTAAATAAAGAATATGACATTTTTATATTTATCCCTATTTGTGAATAAAATTTCAATATTAATTTAAGGGGAACGCTATGCTCGATGGCTTACCCAATACACAACAACGAGTTCCTTTGAAATCTTTTGTTGCACTATAATAATAAAATAATATTATTTTAAATGGTAGTTAACGCCTAGCCGTTGTAATGGCTGGAATGAACAGAACTAACTACAAAATTATTATATATGTTTGTCAAATATTTTTTTACTCTTTACAATAAAATTTAGAGGATTAAAAATGTGAATGAATCCATTTTTAAGCGTAAACATTCTAATATTCTTTAAAAGGTCGATTAACCGTTTTTTGATGGAGAACCTTTTTTAAATCCACTTTTTGACAATTTTATGCATTATGTTTGACAAAAAAAATATTCTTCTTTAGAATCAGGACATCAAAATTTACTTTGTGTAAATTTTTGGTATCTTTCCGATAAAGTTCATTTTAATGAATAGTGAAAAATGTTGTATTTTAATTCAAAACCTCTTTCTAGTCTAATTTATTTATATTATTAGATTATATTTTGAATTGTTTTTAAAGTAAAATTAGAATATATTTTTACCATTTAATCCAATAGTGGTTGTTGGAATTAATTTCATCTTGAAATTTGACTTAAACTAGTGTCAATCTTTTGATACTTATTGTTTCATAAAAACACGCTATTTAATCTGATAGCGGGAATTAATTATTAAATTAATTAATGTAACTTATATGTTTTGAATTTTTTAAAATATACATAATTTTTGAATTTGGAATATCCAATATAGCCTAGGGTGATTTTTTTGTAATTTTCTGAAAAACTTCAATTTTTGATGAATAGTGAAACCACTAAGTCGTAGTTAAAGAAACTAATATTTCATTTAAATGAAACTTTACCACTTCTGTGATTTGAATTTTAAAAATCCGACATACATGGTTGCCATTAAGAAGTAAAATGTGGTTCAATGGGATTAAAATAATTTTTTGGTTAATAGGAACTTTTAAGTTTATTAATCGCGATTAGAGGTAATTAGTGTAATTTAAGGTAAAAATAATGTTTTAATAATATGAAATGACCTAGACACATGTCTTACCCTCATTGGATGTGTCATGTCCGACCAATAAAATCCATGGCTCAACTTTGGGACCCCATGGAGCCACTTTTGTTGGAAAATGACATTAATACCTTTTTATTTAATGTTAAAATTAAAATGTCACAAACATGTGTTATTTTACTAAAACAATTTTTATATGGGATTATACAAGTCATATTTTTTACTATAAATATTAATTAGAAAGAGACAAATATTTCCTATATCAGGATTTTTTTTATAATTTTTAGACACTAAATAAATTAAATTATTTATGACACCATGATGATGCATCGATTACCTCATTATTTAACGATTTAAATAAAATGAAACGATAATGTAAACTCTAAGACCTACACTTGTCACAAACCTATTGGATGGGTGGATTTAGAAACCTTATCACCTTATCCTCGAAATACATCATTGTGGGTCCTTTAAAATCCAAAAATCGTTTGAAAATAAAGTAACATTTTGTAACATTCCAAGAGTGCCCCTCCTCTCCTCTTATAAAAGGCCCCCACCTCTACCACCTTACACACACCTCTCATATAAGGCCCCGGCCTTAAACCATACTTAATATTGAATTAAATGAATAATTCACGTTGAGGATCTTTTCAGGTTTAGAGTTTTAGAGAATTAGAACATAACTATTACATCTCAAAAGATTACAAAGTAGTCACTTCTAATAAGTTTCCATAAAAAAAACTCTTAAAAGAAACATGTCTAGTTCCATGTTTTATATAGCATGACATTCCCTTGATCCCATCCTTGACCTTATTCCAAATTAAGTCCTGTGAAAAACATTTCAAAAAAAACTTGGGGTGAGCATAAAAAGCTCAGTAAGGGATACACAAAGAATGAAAACTGTTAGTTTTTCAAACATCAAGTAGACCATGTATACTCTATCAAAGTAATACCTTCACCTTCATGAAGTAGTAAAGACTCTCCACTGAATAAAGTATCATTACTTACCTTTTTGTAACCAAAGGATTACCATAAAACCCATATAAAGAACACATAACATATATAAAGGTAACTTGGGACATAAACATACTTAAGTGGAATAACCATACGGTCGACTTCCACACATATCACTTAATGGAATAGCCATACGACCAATTTACATACATACTTAATGTAATATCCATACGGCCGACTTCCATAACCAATGCATTGGAGGGTATAACATAACCACCCGTCCTGGTATTCACGGCACCACCCGTCATATGGTTTATAAAGTAACCACCCGTTAAAATGTCCAAGTACCAATATAAAATCATAAAACATAAAACCAATATAAAGGAATGATAACATTTCCACATTTCAATCACAATATATCATAAATATATTGACATAATAGAATCCTTTATCAAAAACATTTTTAATACCAAAATACATAAAAGAGTATATGGTATTTATTTTCTTTTAAAAACCTTACGGCTTGTTGAGGAAGCCAAAGACCAAATAATACCCGCGGCGGCGGAAAAGGTTGTTGTCACCGCGTACGTAAAAAAACATTCTTTTTTGTCATTTAGTAAAAGGCTTCATAGAAAAATATTCCTCTTGTATAAAAGTAAAATTAAAAGGGGTTTATACACCATATAAAAGAAAGTTGTGTATAAAACGAAATATGCCTCAATGAATGGAGATTGAGACGAAGTCCCTTACCTCGGGTCCGACTTGACTCGATCATTCTTTAACGTCCTGAATAATAAACTGGAGTTAATTTATACTTGATTAAGAACCTTTTTAAAGTTCATTATTCCATTTATATCACTTATTTCCATGTTATAAACATTATGTAACCATTTAAGTTAATAATGTCTGTTTTGTCAATATTTGGTTCTTAAGTCGAAAGTGAACTTCTTACAATTACATGTTGTTCGTCTGGTCAAAGGTTCTTTATATCCAGAATGACATCCCTGATTTTGATATCATATATATCATATATATCTAGAATATACATGTATTTATAATATTACAGAATCATTTAGAGGTAAGAAATGAAATGCACCGTTCATTGAGACGGTAAGCCGTACGTACGCATGAACGCTACTTTCATTTCTATTTCGTATTTTCTGGGATGGAATCATAATGATATAAGATTATATTATAATTCCAGTATAATAACATATATAATATCATTAACTTTATCCTTTACACATCCCACATATGGTATTAACGAATCAAATCACTTTCAGGGGGCGGTAGTCCGCACTTCCTAAAATGAAGATATCGTGTTTACCCATAATGGAAACAATGATGGTATTCCATAAATGAAAAATACATAAGCTTAAGAAAAGAATAAACATATTATATATCATATATAAAAATAGTGACATCATAATGTCCACCTTTGAAGGTGTTAAAAGAGTATTGAACAATCATCGTTTCGGGAGGCAGAATTTCGCCATCCACGGAAACCGTATGTTCTTTAACCATTTGATGTAGTTTTGTGAGAGTTTAGCTCGAATAAATCTTATAACAACATCCTAGTATATTGAAGATACTGGTGTTGTTACAAAAGAGGTAAATAAAAAGAGTTTAGGGGTTTGGAGAAGAAAAATAAAACAAATGAACAAGAGAGAATGAATTACCTTTAAAAGTGTAACTCCTTTTGATTTGAGCCTAAAGGCTTCCTTTGAAAGGATTCTTACCAAAGGGAATCCTCTAGGATGAGGAGAGGGATGTGGATAGATTAAATGGGTAGGGGTTGGCCGAGCCAAAGGCTTGAGGAGTGTGTGTAAGGTGGTAGAGGTGGGGGCCTTTTATAAGAGGATAGGAGGGGCACTTTTGGAAAGTAAAGAAATATTACTTTATTTGAAGATGTGTTTCGGTTTTAAAAGGTCCCACATTGATATAATTCGTGTATAAGGTGATAAGGGTTCTAAATCCACCCATCCAATAAGTTTTGGACATGTGTAGTTCATAGATTTTAAATTATCATTCCATTTTATTTAAATCGTCAAATAATGATTTCATCGCTGCATCATTATTATGTCATAAATAATTTAATTTATTTAATGTCTAAAAATTATAAAAAACTTCTATGATGTATTAAATAGTTTTATCTTTCCAATGACTATTTATAATCAAAAATCTTACTTGTATAACTCCATTTAAAAATTGTTTTAGTAAAACATATCATGTTTGTGCCATTTTTTACATTAACATTAAATAAAAGGTATTTATGTCATTTTCCAACCAAAGTGGCTCCATGGGGTCCCCAAGTTGACCCATGGCTTGTCTGGGTCGGCCATGACACTTCCAATGAGGGTAGGACATGTTTCTAGGTCATCTCATATTATGAAAATATTATTTTTACCTTAAAAACTACACTAATTACCACTAATCGCGATTAAAAACTTAATAAGTTACTATTCACCAAAAAATTATTATAATGTCATTGAACCACATTTTACTTATTAATGAAAACCATGTATGTCGGATTTTTTAAATTCAAAATACAATGATGGAAAAATTTCATTTAAACGGAAAATCAGTTTTTATAAGTACCACTTAGTGGTTTCACTATTCATCAAAAATTGAAGTTTTTCAGAAAATTACCAAAAATTCACCCTAAGCTATATTCGATATTCCGAACTCAAAAATTAAGTCTATTTTACAAAATTCAAAACATATAAGTCAATTTAATTAATTTAATAATTAATTCCCGCTGTCAGAGCAAATAGCGTGTTTTTATAAAACAATAAGTATCAAAAGATTAACACCAGTTTCAGTTTAATTTCAAAGTGAAATTGATTCCAATGACCACCATTGGATTAAATGGTAAAAATATATTCAGATTACACATTAAGACCAATTCAAAAGATAATCTAATCATATAAATAATTTATATTAAGAAGCAGTTTTGATGTAAAATGCAGTATTTTTCACTATTCATTAAAAATGAACATTGTCAGAAAAATACCAAAAATTCACAAAAAGTAAATTTGGATGTCCCAATCATAAATAATAATTTTATTTGGACAAACATAGCTTATAAAATTGTCAAAAGATAGATTTAAAAAGGGTTTTCCATCAAAAGGCAGTAAAACAATCTTTTAAGAATATTAGTGTATTCCATGCATAAGATTGTATTTATTTTCATTTTAAGCCTCTAAAACACTATCTTAATCATTAATAGACATAGATAAAAATATCTATTATTAATTAATTACTTGGGATGTTACATCCTTCCCCCCTTTTGAAAATTGCACCCCCGCAATTTATTTACTTATCAAATAAATGGGGGTACTTATCCCTCATTGCATTTTCAGATTCCCATGTTGCCTCTTCCATCATGTGGTTTTTCCACAAAATCGTTACCTGCTTAATCACCTTATTTCGTAACCCTTTCTCCCTGTGGTCAAAAATCTCTACTGGTTGTTACTCATAAGATTGGTTCTCTTCCAGCTGAACTACCTTTGGACTCAAAACATGAGATGGATCTGGAATACACTTCCTCAACATTGAAACATGAAAAACATTGTGTACCTGAGATAAACTCGGAGGTAAAGCCACTCGGTAAGAAACTGATCCAACTTTCTCCAGAATTTCATGTGGTCCAATAAACCTTGGACTCAGCTTTCCTTTCTTACCAAATCTCATCACACTTTTCCAATGAGAAACCTTGAGAAAAACATGATCACCTACCTCGAAAGATAGATCCTTCCTCCGGTTATCCGCATAACACTTCTTCCTGCTCTGAGCTGTTCTCATGTGTTTCTGAATCAGCTGAACTTTTTCTGCCATCTCTTCTACCAATTCTGGTCCCATCAACTTCCTTTCACCCACTTCATCCCAAAAAGCTGGAGTTCGACACCGATTCCCATATAATGCCTGAAATGGTGCCATCTGTATACTGGAATAAAAACTGTTATTATATGAAAATTCAACCAAAGAAAGATGTTGGTCCCAACTTTCCTGGTAATCCATAGAACAAGCTCGTAGCATATCCTCCAATGTCCGAATTGTTCGTTCTGACTGCCCATCTGATTTAGGATGAAATGTTGTACTAAAATTTAATTCAGTACCCAAAGACATCTGAAGGCCTTTCCAAAAGTTAGAAGTGAACCTGGGATCACGATCAGATATAATGGAGAGAGGAACTCCATGTAACCTGACTATCTCTTTAAGATACAAACAGGAAAGTTTATCCCGTGAAAAAGTATCTCTTATAGCAAGGAAATGAGGAGACATGGTCAAGCGATCAACAATAACCCAGATTGCATTATTACCTCGATATGTCTTCGGTAATCCCACAACAAACTCCATGGATATATTCTCCCATTTCCACTATGGCATTGGTAAAGGCTGAAGCATCCCTTTCGGTAACTGCCGCTCTGCTTTAACCTGTTGAGATGTCAAACACTTCACAGTAAAATCAGCAATATCTCTTTTGATTCCATCCCACCAGTAATACTCCCGCAGATCTCTATACATCTTAGTACTGCCTGGATGAACTGAAAACGGAGAACTATGAGCTTCACATAACAACTCTCTCTTCAACTGTGAATCACAAGGCACACACAATCTCTTCCCAAATCTCAAAATGCAATCATTATCAATGTTGAATTTAGGCAACTTAACTTTCTGAACCAGCTCTACCTTTTTCTGCAACTCACTGTCTTGCTTCTGTGTTTTCTTGATTCTATCTGATAGAGAAGATCTCACTGATACCTGAAACAAAATAGAAGGACTTCCTGCACCAACAACTTTTATGCCAAATTTCATCAAATCCTTAACCAAAGGATCACGTTCCAAACACAACATTGTCAATGAAGCATTACTTTTTCAACTCAAAGCATCAGCCACTTTATTTTCTTTTCCCGGATGGTAATGAATTGTACAATCATAATCCTTGATTAATTCTAGCCATCTCATTTGTCTCATGTTCAATTCATTCTGAGTGAATATATACTTTAAACTTTTGTGATCGGTATATATTTCACACTTTACTCCATACAAATGATGCCTCCAAATTTTTAAAGAAAAAACAACAGCAGCTAATTCCAAATCATGTGTAGGGTAATTTACCTCATGAGTTTTCAACTGTCGTGAAGCATAAGAAATTACCTGATCATTCTGCATTAGGACGCAACTAAGTCCTTTCAATAAAGCATCACTGTAGATTACAAACTCACCATTCCTGGAAGGTAGTGCCAAAACTGGAGCATTCACCAATCTTCTTTTTAATTCCTGAAAACAATCATCACATTCCTTTTTCCAGATAAACGTAACACCCTTCCGAGTTATCTTAGTCATTGGACTAGATAACCGTGAAAAATTTCTAACAAACCTTCGGTAATAGCATGCCAAACCAAGGAAACTACGAATCTCAGTTACATTTGTGGGTCTTGTCCATTCTTCCACAACTTTTTTTCTTGCTGTATCAACAGTTATCCCATCTTTAGAAACAATGTGACCAAGGAAAGAAATTTGTCGCAACCAAAACTCACACTTTCTGAATTTCCCATACAATTTCTTTTCTTTTAAGGTTTTCAAGATAACGCTTGAATGTCTTTCATGCTCCTCTTTACTTTTAGAAAACACCAAAATATCATCAGAAAACACAACCACCATTTATCACCTGAGTCAACTGAGCCATCACTGCAACAAACTTTTTAGTTCTGATTCTGACCATCTCTTGATACTGATTTGAAAGGTCATTTTCCACTGTATGTCTTCCCAGAAAATCTGTTCTGTTTCCTCTATGGAAAACCATTCTGAACAAACATGTCTTTTATGAAGCAACATGGTAATCTTCAAATGATATATCATTTCAAAAAAAATTGGATAATCCTTTAATAGAATTCTAACTCCTAAAGTTATCTAAACCGACCTCTGATACCAACTATAAGGCCCCGGCCTTAAACCTTACTTAATATTGAATTAAATGAATAATTCACGTTGAGGATCTTTTCAGGTTTGGAGTTTTAGAGAATTAGAACATAAATATTAGATCTCAAAAGATTACAAAGTCATCACTTCTACTAAATTTCCATAAAAAAACTCTTAAAAGAAACATGTCTAGTTCCATGTTTTATAAAGCATGACATTCCCTTGATCCCATCCTTGACCTTATTCCACATTAAGTCCTGTGAAAAACATTTCAAAAAAAACTTGGGGTGAGCATAAAAAGCTCAGTAAGGGATACACAAAGAATGAAAACTGTTAGTTTTTCAAACATCAAGTAGACCATGTATACTCTATCAAAGTAATACCATCACCTTCATAAAGTAGTAAAAACTATTCACTGAATAAAGTATCATTACTTACCTTTTTTTAACCAAAGGATTACCATAAAACCCATATAAAGAACACATAACATATATAAAGGTAACTTGGGACATAAACATACTTAAGTGGAATAACCATACGGTCGACTTCCACACATATCACTTAATGGAATAGCCATACGACCAATTTCCATACATACTTAATGGAATAGACATACGGCCGACTTCCACACCCAGTGCATTGGAGGTTATAACGTAACCACCCATCCTGGTATTCACGGCACCACCCGTCATATGGTTTATAACGTAACCACCCGTTAGAATGTCCATGTACCAATATAAAATCATAAAACATAAAACCAATATAAATGAATGATAACATTTCCACATTTAAATCACAATATATCATAAATATATTGACATAATAGAATCCTTTATCAAAACCATTTTCAATACCAAAATACATAAAAGAGTATATGGTATTTATTTTATTTTAAAAACCTTACGGCTTGTTGAGGAATCCAAAGACCAAATAATACCCGCTGCGGCGGAAAAGGTCGTTGTCACCACGTACGTAAAAAAACATTCCTTTTTTTCATTTAGTAAAACGCTTCGTAGAGAAAGATTCCTTTTGTATAAAATTAATAGTCAAAGGGTTTTATACATCCTATAAAAAATGTTGTGTATAAAACGAAATATGCCTCAATGAAAGGAGATTGAGACGAAGTCCCTTACCTCAGTTCCGACTTGACTCGATCATTCTTTAACGTCCTAAATAATAAACTGGAGTTAATTTATACTTTATTATGAACCTTTTTAAAGTTCATTATTCCTTTTATATCACTTATTTCAATGTTATAAACATTATGTAACCATTTAAGTTAATGATGTTTGTTTTTTCAATATTTCGTTCTTAAGTCGAAAGTGAACTTCTTACAATTACATATTGTTCTTGTGGTCAAAGGTTCTTTATATCCAGAATGACATTCCTGATTTGGATATCATATATATCATATATATCCAGCATATACATGTATTTATAATATTACATAATCATTTAGAGGTAAGAAATGAAATGCACTGTTCATGGAGATGGTAAGCCGTACGTACGCATGAACGCTACTTTGATTTCTATTTCGTATTTTCTGGGATGGAATCATAATTATATAAGAGTATATTATAAATCCAGTATAATAACATATATAATATCATTTACTTTATCCTTTACACATCCCGCATATGGTATTAACGAATCAAATCACTTTCAGGGGGCGGTAGTCCGCACTTCCTAAAATGAAGATATCATGTTTACCCATAATGGAAACAATAATGTTATGACATAAATGAAAAATACATAATCTTAAGGAATGAATAAACATATTATATATCATATATAAAAATAATGACATCATAATGTCCACCTTTGAAGGTGTTAAAAGAGTATTGAACAGTCATCGTTTCGGGAGGCAGAATTTCGCCACCCACAGAAAATGTATGTTCTTTAACCATTTGATGTAGTTGTGTGAGAGTTTAGCTCTAATAAATCTTATAACAACATCCTAGTATATTTAGGATACTGGTGTCGTTACAAAAGAAGAAAATAAAAAGATTTTAGGGGGTTGGAGAAGCGAAATAAAACAAATGAATAAGAGAGAATGGATTACTTTTAAAAGTGTAACTCCTTTTGATTTGAGCCTAAAGGCTTCCTTTGAAAGGATTCTTCCCAAAGGAAATCCTATAGGATGAGGATAGGGATTTGGAGAGAGTAAATGGGCAGGGGTTGGCCGAACCAAAGGCTTGAGGAGTGTATGTAAGGTGGTAGAGGTGGGGGCCTTTTATAAGAGGAGAGGAGGGGCACTTTTGGAAAGTAAAGAAATATTACTTTATTTGAAAATGTGATTCGGTTTTAAAAGGTCCCACATTGATATAATTCGTGTGTACGGTGATAAGGGGTCGAAATCCACCCATAAAATAAGTTTTGGACATGTGTAGTTCATATATTTTACATTATCTTTTCATTTTATTTAAATCATCAAATAATGATGTCATCGCTGCATCATTATTATGTAATAAATAATTTAATTTATTTAATGTCTAAAAATTATAAAAAAACTACTATGATGTAGGAAATCGTTTTATCTTTCCAATGGCTCTTTATAATCAAAAATCGGACTTGTATAACCCCATTTAAAAATTGTTTTAGTAAAACATATCATGTTTGTGCCATTTTTTACATTAACATTAAATAAAAGGTATTTATGTCATTTTCCAACCAAAGTGGCTCCATGGGGTCCCCAAGTTGACCCATGGCTTGTATTGGTCTTTCATGACACCTCCAATGAGGGTAGGACATGTGTCTAGGTCATCTAATATTATTAAAATATTATTTTTACCTTAAACTAGACTAATTACCACTAATCGCGATTAAAAACTTAATAAGTTACTATTCACCAAAAAATTATTATAATGTCATTGAACCACATTTTAATTCTTAATGACAAACATTTATGTCGGATTTTTTAAATTCAAAACACAATGATGGCAAAATTTCATTTAAACAGAAAATCAGTTTTTATAAGTACTACTTAGTGGTTTCACTATTCATCAAAAATTGAAGTTTTTCAGAAAATTATCAAAAATTCACTCTAAGATATATTCGATATTTCGAACTCAAAAATGAAGTCTATTTTACAAAATTCAAAACATATAAGTCACATTAATTAATTTAATAATTAATTCCCGCTGTCAGAGCAAATAGCGTGTTTTTATAAAACAATAAGTATCAAAAGATTGACACCAGTTTAAGTTTAATTTCAAAGTGAAATTGATTCCAATGACCACCATTGTATTAAATGGTAAAAATATATTCAGATTACACATTAATACCAATTCAAAAGATAATCTAATCATATAAATAAATTAGATTAAGAAGCATTTTTGATGTAAAATGCAGTATTTTTCACTATTCATTAAAAAATGAACATTGTCAGGAAAATACCAAAAATTCACAAGAAGTAAATTTTGATGTCCCAATCATAAATAATAATTTTATTTTGTAAAAAATAGCTTATAAAATTGTCAAAAGATAGATTTAAAAAGGGTTTGCCATCAAAAGGCAGTAAAACAATCTTTTAAGAATATTAGTGTATTCCATGCATAAGATTGTATTTATTTTCATTTTAAGCCTCTAAAACACTATCTTAATCATTAATTGACATAGATAAAAATATCTATTATTCATTACTTACTTGGTATGTTACATCTCAAGCCTTTGGCTCGGCCAAACCCTGCTCATTTCATCTCTCCACATCCCTCTCTTAATCATTGAAGCCTCACTTTGGGTAGAATCTATTCCAAGGAAGCCATTGAGCTCAAATCAAAGGAAGTTACCCGATTTTAAGGTGATGTCTTCCCTTGTGTTCTTTTGTTTTATTTTTCTTATCCAACCCCCTAATACCTTTTTATTATTTTCTTTTGTAACAACAACAGTATCCTCAATATACTAGGATGTTGTTATGTGAAGTATTCGAGCTACACTTACACACACCTTCGTATAATTGTTAAATAACATACTGTTTCTGTGGATGGTGATTTACTGCCTCACGAAACGATGATTGTTCAATATTCTTTTAACACCTTCAAAGGTGGCCATTAAGATGTCACTATATTTATATATGATATATAATATGTTTATGTTTTCCTTAAGATTCTGTATTTTTCATTTATGGCATACCATTATGGTTTCCATTATGGGTAAACACGATATCTTCATTTTAGGAAGTGCGGACTACCTCCCCTCAAAGTGATTTTATTCGTTAATGCCATATGTGGGATGTATAAAGGATGGAATTTATGGTATTACATATGTTATCCTACTGTAATTATAATATACCTTTATATCTTTATTATTTCATTCCATTGAATACAAAAAAAAAAGAAATGAAAGTAGCGTGCATGCATACGTACGGCTTACCGTCTCCAGGAACGGTACATTTCATTTCTTATCTCCAAATGTTATGTACTATTATAAGTACATATATATAATGTATATACATGTAATATATTACATCTAAATGATGGGTATCATTATGGAATTATAATATATATATATCTCATTTTGTTTTAATTCCATTAATATGGAAAAAAAATGAAAGTAGTGTTCATGCGTACGTACGGCCTACCGTCTCCATGAATGGTGCTTTTAATTTTTTATCTCCAAATGATATGGAATAATATAAAATGAATATATACTGTATATATATGATATTTAAAAGATAAATACTATTCTGGAGATGATGTACCTATAACTACATGGAAAATTCTTTTCCAACAAGTTCAATTTTTACTCATGTACTGAACATCGACAAAAATGTATGATATGAACTCACTTTATTAACCAATTATTATTAACATTATAATATTTGATATGAACATAATAATAATATTTAAAGGAGGTTCTTAAGCAATTATAAATTGACCAAATTTTTTTATTCAGGAGATTAAAGAACAATCGAGTCATGTCGGACACGAGGTAAGGGACCCTACTCCTCTCTTTCTTTTTAAGTACACTCTTTTATGTCATTCCTTTTAAGATAATATTTCTTATGATTGGGATGTTGTTTTATATTAATCCTACTGTAATTGTTATGTTAATATGGTGAGAGAACCTATTTTCTCTCATCAATCCATTTTGGATGTTTTGAGTGGCACCGTTAGGCTGCCGAATTTTCGTAAGAGATCCGACCTCTCTCTTTTTTAAGTACTCTCATTTATGTCACTTCTTTTAATCTCATCTTTGTTATGATGGGGGATGTTATTTTATATTCCTCTTGCTGTAAATTTTATTTTAATACGATGAGATACTCTATTTGATCATATCAATCCATTTTTGGAAGTTTTAAGTGGCGTCGTTAGGCTGCTGAGTTTTCATAAGGGATTTTTCATCTCACTTTTATTCCCGTGAGATTTATGCTACATTTGCCACCATTTACTTTGATTGGTGTATGTACTTACCATTATTATACTCTTTGTGTAATATAATTTCATTTATGGGTACTTGCATATTCATTGTATGACCCTTCTTCAATGGGGTGTACGTTTCGAAAGTTACCCCAAGTCGGTAAAGGAACATTTCACCCTCCTCTTTTTAAAAGACTTATTTAGTTATGTCTTTAAATTCACATACTATTATGTTGGGATATGTTCTTATATATCCTTCTTAATGTCAATTTTATGTCCAAGTGATGAGATACCCTTTTTATCTCTCATCAACTCATTTTATGAGTTTTGAAGTGACGCCGTTAGGCTGTCAAATTTCTATAGGGGAACTTCTTATCCCACTTTCAATTATTTGGGTTAAACATCTAATTCTTGATTTTATTATGCCAAGATTGTGTGTGGAATCTCTATGTTGTATTTTCCACAAACCTTTGTGTGGATATACTATTTCTACACATAATCATCTCATTGATAAATTCTTATGTCATTTAGACGTACTTGTATCGGAAATCATAACTCAATCTCATTTCATTGAGTTAAATATCTGTGTCATTGGTTTTTCTTTTCCATGATTATGTTTGAATGACCTCTGATTGTTTTACACTTAATATCCACTTATATTTTGTGTATTCGAATTTTCACACATAATCATGTAATTGATTTATCCATAATCTAAGGATACCGAATTTGTAATGGACTTCGTCTCAATCTCCTTTCATTGAGTCATATTTTGTTTTACACACAACTTTATTTTTTATGGTGTATAAACCCCTTTTAATTTTAATTTTATTCAAAAGGAATCTTTTTATACGAATCATTTTACTAAACAATAAAAAGGAATGTTTCTTTTAACGTACGCAGTGACAACGACCTTTTCCGCCGCCGCTAGTATTATTTGGTCTTTGGCTACCTCAACAAGCCGTAATGTTTTTTAAAATGAAATAAATACCATATACTCTTTTATGTATGTTGGTATTGAAAATGGTTTTTATAAAGGATTTGTTATGTCGATGTATTTAAGTGATATATTGTGATCGAAATGTGGACATTTTTTCTTTCCATTATATTTGTTTATTGTCTTATGATTTTATAATGGTACATGGACATTGTGACGGGTGGTGCCATGAATACCAGGATGGGTGGTTACATTATAACCTCCAATGCATTGGGTATGGAAGTTGGCCGTATGGCTATTCCATTAAGTATGTGTGGAAGTAGTCCGTATGGCTATTCCGTTAAGTATGTATAGAAGTTGACTGTATGGTTATTCCATTTAAGTATGTTTATGTCCCAAGATACCTTTTTATGTTATGTGTTATTTATATGGGATTTATGGTAATATTTTGGTTTCAAAAGGGTATGTAATGATCTTTTATTCATTGAAGAGTTTTTTTACTACTTCTAAAATGTAAAAGGTATTACTTTGATAAAGTATACATGGTTTACTTGTTGTTTTGAAAAACTAACAGTTTTCATTCTTTGTGTATCCCTTACTGAGCTTTTTATGCTCATCCCAAGTTTTTGAAATGTTTTTCACAGGGCTTAACGTGGAAGAGGGTCAAGGATGGGATCAAGGGAAAGTCATGCTACCTATATCATGGAACTAGACATGTTTCTTTTGACGAGTTTTTATTTTATGGAAACTTAGTAGAAGTTTCAACTTTGTAATCTTTTTAGATGTAATATTCATGTCCTAATTCTCTAAAACTCTAAACCTGAAAAGATCCTAAATGTAAATTATTCATTTAATTCAATATTAAGTAAGGTTTAAGGCTGGGTCCTTATAGTTGGTATCAGAGGTCAGTTTAGATAACTTTAGAGGTTAGGGTATTCTTTAAGCATAAGTGACATTACCATAATGGTTAGAATTTCAGAAAGAGTCCTAGGTTTAGATAAAGTGACTGAGTAAGTATATCTTAGTGTTTATCTTCCTCATTAGTAAATGATGGTTTTGTTGATATACTCACACAGGCATTTCTGTTTTTAGTGAATGGATGGATCTAGGAGGCACCAAAGTGACAATAGGTTTGAATGAATTTGTAGTGGTTCTCTGATTAAAAGACTGGATGAAATGGGGGATTCAATGAGGAAACTCGTGGTTTTTCTAATCCAACTATCAAGGAGTCATGATCAACCACTTTTACCTTGGTATGTTCTATAATGAATCATGTACGAGATGACCAATCGATGTGGAAGTTCAGGTAATAATTATAAAGGTAATCATTAGGGTTTATATGATCCTTACTTTTGAGGTAATTATGGGTTGTTATATATTATGATGGAAAATGAAAGGCATGATATAAAATTGAGGTTAAAATATGTTATGATTATTTTTGAAGATTTTCTCTCGTTTTGTGGAATGATTTAAGAATTTTATAGTTTTGGAAAAAGGAAAACACGCAGACCGTGTGACAACCCGTCACGTCGGACAAAGCTGCGGGAATCGAACCCACAACCAAAGTGCGACTGGTATTTATTACCTACCACTGGACTACGTGAATTCCCTGGTTAGTTTGACTAATTCTTTTTAGTTAGATTATTTTAGGAATCATGAGTATGTTTATTTTGGGTTATCTATGTAAATGATTATCCTATCATAGATGATATGTGATTAGGTTAATTATTTTTCAATATGAGAATTTAAGAGAAACTGATGTTATTTGGAGATAAAAGTTAAATTTTACATTGGAAGACTATGTGATTAAATCCTTAAAATATTTGTGTTTCAATCTTAGTTTGGTTTACTTTGAAGAATTTTATGGACAATTGTTTATCGAATGGTCTTCGTTGAACTTTGGGATTTTTTTGGACAAATTTTGAAGATTCAGAATGGATTTTCTTTTTATAAAGGATTATACTTATGTGGGTTATATGATCTTATACTAACAATTTTGGTTTTGGATTTTGTTTAAAGACATGTGATATATATAGTTCTATTTTGTGGATTAGGTGATTCTCAGGAATTTGATTATATTACTCTTAATGCGAACAATTCTTCTTAAAAACTCATCTTTTGGAGAAAATATGAGTTTGATTAAGGAATCTAGTAAAAGTTGAAAGTCTAGATGACAAGTAAGTATAGTTCATTATGATTTAGTTAAGCTCAAAAAATAAATTCCTCAATGAAGAGTAACTTAAAATAAAATGTTGTCTGTTAACTTTTCCTACTGGGGAATCGAATACCGTTTAACCCATCACATGTTTGTGATTTTCTTGTGGTTAACTTTCTCCTAGACATGTTTACTATCACTCTCCATCAGAACATGACCCTTTGTTTTCTCCCCATATCCATATTTTCATACTAGGAATCCTAGTATGGGTTAACTCGGGTGACATTTGTACTTCTCTCCCATTTTTTTAAAGTGATTGTTTTACCGACTCTTGTTCCGATGTGGGGCTTTCAAGGATGTTTCTGAGCCCAATTTTGAAATTGCGAGGACGCAATTCCCAAAAGGGGGGAAGAATGTAACACCCCAGGTAAATAAAGAATATGAAAATTTTATATTTATCCCTATTTGTGAATAAAATGTCAATATTAATTTAAAGGGAATGCTATTCTCAATGGCTTACCTAATACACAACAACGAGTTCCTTTAAAATCTTACGTTGCACTCTAATAATAAACTAATATTATTTTAAATGGTAGTTAACGCCTAAACGTTGTAATGGCTGGAATGAATAGAACTAACTAAAAAATGATTATATATGTTTGTCAAATATTTTTTTTACTCTTTACAATAAATGTTAGAGGATTAAAAATGCGAATGAATCCATTTTTAAGCGTAAACACTCTAATATTCTTTAAAAGGTCGATTAACCACCTTTTGATGGAGAACCTCTTTTAAATACACTTTTTGACAATTTTATGTGTTATGTTTGACAAAATAATATTCTAATTTATAATTGGGACATCAAAATTTACATTGTGTAAATTTTTGGTGTCTTTCCGATAAAGTTCATTTTTAATGAATTGTGAAAAATGTTGTATTTTAATTCAAAACCTCTTTTTAGTCTAATTTATTTATATGATTAGATTATATTTTTAATTTTTTTTAAAGTAAAATTAGAATATATTTTTACCATTTAATCCAATAGTGGTCGTTGGAATTAATTTCATCTTGAAATTGGACTTAAACTAGTGTCAATCTTTTGATACTTATTGTATCATAAAAAGACGTTATTTGCTCTGACAGTGGGAATTAATTATTAAATTAATTAATGTAACTTATATGTTTTGAATTTTGTAAAATAGACATCATTTTTGAATTCATAATATCAAATATAGCCTAGGGTGAATTTTTGGTAATTTTCAGAAAAACTTCAATTTTTTGATGAATAGTGAAACCACTGAGTGGTAGTTAAAGAAACTGATTTTTCGTTTAAATGAAGCTTTACCACTTCTAGGATTTGAATTTCAAATATCCGACATACATGGTTGTCATTAAGAAGTAAAATGTGGTTAAATGGGATTAAAATAATTTTTTGGTGAATAGTAATTTTTAAGTTTACTAATCGCAATTAGAGGTAATTAGTGTAATTTAAGGTAAAAATAATGTCTTAATAATATGAAATGACCTAGAAACATGTCCTACCCTCATTGTATGTGTCATTTCCGACCAAGAAAATCCATGGGTCAACTTGGGGACCCCATGGAGCCACTTTGGTTGGAAAATGACATTAATACCTTTTTATT
Source organism: Viscum album (assembly GCA_963277665.1). Taxonomy (NCBI): domain Eukaryota; kingdom Viridiplantae; phylum Streptophyta; class Magnoliopsida; order Santalales; family Viscaceae; genus Viscum; species Viscum album. The sequence goes on from OY728148.1 coordinate 1,457,880,627, forward strand.
TAATTTTAAAATTAAAATGTCACAAACATATGTTATTTTACTAAAACAATTTTTATATGGGGTTATACAAGTCATATTTTTTACTATAAATATTCAATAGAAAGCTAAAAATATTTCCTACATCATGATAGTTTTTTTATAATTTTTAGACACTAAATAAATTAAATTATGTATGACACCATGATGATGTAGCGATTACCTCATTATTTAACGATTTAAATAAAATGAAAAGATAATGTAAAATCTAAGACCTAAACTTGTCACAAACCTATTTGATGGGTGGACTTCGAACCCTTATCACCTTATCCTAGAAATTAATTAATGTGGGTCCTTTAAAATCCGAAAATCATTTGAAAATAATGTAACATTTTGTAACTTTCCAAGATTGCCCCTCCTCTCCTCTTATAAATGGCCCCCACCACTACCACCTTACACACACCTATCAAGCCTTTGGCTCGGCCAACCCCTTCCCATTAAATATCTACACATCCCTCTATTAATCATTGAAGCATCACTTTGGTCAGAATCATTTCCAAGGAAGCCTTTGAGCTCAAATCAAAGGATGTTACCCAATTTAAAGGTAATGTCTTCCCTTGTGATCTTTTGTTATATTTTTCTTATCAAACCCCAAAAAGCCTTTTTATTCGTTTATATTGTAAAAAAACAGTATCCTAAATATACTAGGATGTTTTTATGTGATGGATTCTAGCTACACTTACACACACCTTCATCTAATGGTTAAAGAACATACTGATTCTGTGGATGGAGAATTACTGCCTCACGAAACGATGATTGGTCAATATTCTTTTAACACCTTAAAAGGTGGCCATTATGATGTCACTATATTTATATATGATATATAATATGTTTATGTTTTCTTTAAGATTCTGTATTTTTCATATATGGCATAACTTTATGGTTCCCATTATGGATAAACACGATATCTTCATTTTAGGAAGTACGGACTACCGCCCCTAAATGTGATTTGATTCGTTAATGCCATATGTGGGACGTATAAAGGATGTAATTTATGGTATTACATATTTTATCCTACTGGAATTATAATATAACTTTATATATTTATTATTTCATTCCATTGAATACAAAAAAAAAGAAATTAAAGTAGCTTTCATGCGTACGTACGGCTTACCGTCTCCATGAACGGTACATTTCATTTCTTATCTCCAAATGTTATTTACTATTATTAGTACATATATATAATGTATATATATGTAATATATTACATATAAATTATGGGTATCATTCTGGAATTATAATATATATATATATATATCTCATTTTGTTTTAATTCCATTAATATGGAAAAAAATGAAAGTAGCGTTCATGCGTACGTACGGCCTACCGTCTCCATGAACGGTGCTTTTAGTTTTTTATCTCCAAATGCTATGGAATAGTATAAAATGAATATATACTGGATATATATGATATTTAAAACATAAATACTATTCTGGAGATGATTTACTTATAACTACATGGAAAAGTCTTTTCCAACATGTTCAATTTTTACTCATGTACTGAACATCGACAAAAACGTCTGATATGAACTCACTTTATTAACCAATTATTATAACATTATAATATTTGATATGAAATTAATAATAATATTTAAAATAGGTCCTTAAGAAATTAAAAATTGACCAAATTTTATTATTCAGGAGATTAAAGAACGATCGAGTCATGTCGGACACGAGGTAAGGGATCCCACTCGTCTCTTTGTTTTTAAGTACACTCTTTTATGTCATTCCTTTTATGGTCATCTTTATTATGATTGGGATGTTATTTTAGATTACTCTTAATGTAATTTTTATGTTCATATGGTGAGAGACCCTATTTTCACTCATCAATCCATTTTGGAAGTTTTGAGTGGCGCCGTTAGGCTGTCGAATTTTCGTAAGAGATCTAACCACTCTTTTTTTAGTACTCTCATTTATGTCACTTATTTTAAACTCTTCTTTGTTATGATGGGGGATGTTATTTTATATTCCTCTTGTTGTACAGTTTATTTTAATATGACTAGATACTCTATTTGATCTCATCAATCCATTTTTGGAAGTTTTAAGTGGCGCCGTTAAGTTGCCGAGTTTTCGTAAGGGATTTTTCATCTCACTTTTATTCCCATGAGATTTATGCTACATTTGCCACGAATTCATTTTAGTGGTGTATGTACTTCACATTATTATACTCTTTGTATAATATAATTTCATTTATGGGTACTTACATATTCATTGTATGACCCTTCTTCAATGGGGTGTACGCTTCGAATGTTATCCAAGTCGGTAAGGGAACCTTTCACCCTCCTCTTTTTAAAAGACTTCTTTTGTTATGTCTTTTAATTCACATGCTATTATGTTGATATATGTTCTTCTATATCCTTATTAATGAAAATTTTATTTCCAAGTGATGAGATACCATTTTTATCTCTCATCAACTCATTTTATGAGTTTTGAAGTGACACCATTAGGCTGTCAAATTTCTATAAGGGAACTTCTTAAACCACTTTCAATTCTTTGGGTTAAACCTCTAATTATTGATTTTATTATGCCAAGATTATGTGTGGAATCTCTATGTTGTCGTTTCCACAAACCATTGTGTGGATATACTATTTCTACACATAATCATCTCATTGATAAATTCTTATGTCATTTAGACGGACTTGAATCGAAAATCATAACTCAGTATCATTTCATTGAGTTAAATATCTATGTCATTGGTTTTGTTTTTCCATGATTATGTGCGAATGACCTCTGATTTTTTACACTTAATATCCACTTATATTTTGTGTATTCATATTTTTCACACATAATCATGTAATTGATTTATATTTAATCTATGGATACTGACTTTGTAAGGGACATCGTCTCAATCTCCTTTCATTGAGGCATATTTTGTTTTACACACAACTTTATTTTATACGGTGTATAAACCCCTTTGACATTTAATTTTATATAAAAGGAATCATTTTATACGAAGCGTATTACTAAATGAAAAAAGGAATGTTTCTTTTAATATACGCGGTGACAATGACCTTTTCCGCTGCCGCGAGTATTATTTGGTCTTTGGCTTCCTCAACAAGCTGTAATGTTTTTTAAAATGAAATAAATACCATATACTCTTTTATGTATATTGGTATTGAAAGTGGTTTTTATAAAGGATTTGTTATGTCGATATATTTAAGTGATATATTGTGATCGAAATGTGGAAATGTTTTCTTTCCATTATATATGTTTATTGTCTTATGATTTTATAATGGTACTTGGACATTATGACGGGTGGTTCCATGAATACCAGGACGGGTGGTTATGTTATAACCTCCAATGCATTGGGTATGGAAGTTGCCCGTATGGCTATTCCATTAAGTATATGTGTAAGTCGGCCATAAGGCTATTCCATTAAGTATGTGTGGAAGTCGACTGTATGGTTATTCCATTTAAGTATGTTTATGTCCCAAGTTACCTTTTTATGTTATGTTTTATTTATATGGGATTTATGGTAATCTTTTGGTTACAAAAGGGTAAGTAATGATCTTTTATTCATCGAAGAGTTTTTTTACTACTTCTAAAAGGTTAAATGTATTACCTTGATAAAATATACATGGTTTACTTGTTGTTTTGAAAAACTAACAGTTTTCATTCTTTGTGTATATCTTACTGAGCTATTTATGCTCATCCCAAGTTTTTGAAATGTTTTTCACCAGACTTAACGTGGAATAGGGTCAAGGATGGGATCAAGGGAAAGTCATGCTACCTAAAACATGGAACTAGACATGTTTCTTTTTAATAGTTTTTATTTTATGGAAACTTAGTTGAAGTTTCTACTTTGTAATCTTTTGAGATGTAATAGTCATGTCCTAATTCTCTAAAACTCTAAACCTGAAAAGATCCTCAATTTGAATTATTCATTTAATTCAATATTAAGTAAGGTTTAAGGCCGTGGCCTTATAATTATATAGGTTATCACCATGATAAGTGTATCTCAATGTATGCCCTTTGGTTTTAGTCAGTGAAGGTAACCAAAAGGAACTAGGTTAATAATGAATGTGATGAAAAATTTACTAGTGATCAGTGAAATAGAATGATCACTAGAGATAATGATAATTTGATTATGCATAATCAAATATCACAATATATTATTAATAATTTTATCTTTATTGATATTACAAACACATATAATATGAAGAATATGTAATTTTATAAATTTTCACTTATTTGATGATCACTGGATATAAAGATATTATGCTTATGTTGAATCATGTATCAATATATATTATTAATAATGTTAGCTTTAGTGATATTCCAATCACATCGAATAAGGGTATGATGGACTTTTATAAATTTTCACTTATTTAGGAACATAAAGGAATGATGATTTAGTTCCCTACATGTCATGAATAAGGGAAAAAGAACATTGAGTAAGGCCTTAAATAGAGGGGAAGAATTAATCTCTATGGGAATAGGGGTTGTAGAGTAAAAAATTGCCATGGTGTTCAATGTCTCATCTGTAGAGAACATGGGATTTACCCAACTCAATGGAATAGCATAAGAAATTACTTCTAAACCAAGGAATAAAATATACCATCCCAATAATTAATGTGTAATTATTGAAGTATTTAAGTATTTGGATTATAGAATCATGAATGGTGAATTATATAATGATTGATTGATTTAGGTTTTTTTTCTATGGATTTTCAAGAATATATTGAATAGTTCTGACAAACAAGAAAATATGACTTAATGGTAAGGTGATATTAATGAGAAACATAAGATTATGGAAAAAATAACACTTAATTTGTTCCAAATGATAAGATAGTGATGTTTAGAAAAGAGTCATGTTAGATACCAATATGTTAATTGGATGGTATTGGTTTACATGGAACTGAAAAGGGATTTATTGAAAAAGACGTTTGTGTTATCATGGATTGATTGTATAGTATTGTTTTCAAGGAATATATCTAATAAAAATTGGAATAATAAAACATGCATTTTTTCAATAAGGATGTATTTTAATTCAAGTTATTACCATGTTTAATGAGAATACATGATAAATGTATAAATATGTTTGGAATGTGATAACCAAGAGATACTTTATTTTATATGGGGGATTAATGTTAAGATGATTTCATATCCTTATTTCTAAGGTTTTTGATTTTCATCTTTCATAAGTGTTTTATGGTTAACCACATATCAAAATTTTATTTTAAAATGTGGTGGATATTTGTTATACTAAAGTATCATTTCACCACATGAAGATTTATGCATATTGGATAACCAATGATAAAAATGTATTGTGGGTAGTAAATAATGATATATGAGATGAAGTATCATTGATCTCATCATATATTAGTGCTTTGGAATGAGAAAGTCACCTTATTTGTTTGGAGAAATGGGTGAGGTATAACATATGCTGAGATTTTTCTGAATCAAGTAAGTATACCTTCTTAGGAAAATTATTCAACCCGAGGAAAATGATCTTGAAACCAAAATGGTTATCCTAGTACCATATTTTATATTAAATAAAATGGTTCCTTAGATCATCATAAATCTATAGCATTGTGATAGTTTACTTTCTCCTAACCATGTCTTCAATCACTCTCCATCAGAACGTGACAATTATATTTCTCTTATGTGTCCATGTTTTTACCTTCCGCCGATGTTCTCTTACATGTAACCCTAGTTCTGAGTTACTATGGTTCATCGTTAAGTATTAAACGTTTTTTTTTTCAAAAAATGATGATTTATTATTCATTTTTACAATATGTGTTTCTATGAAAGAAACATTCAAGTATTAATTATTTAATATCCCAGATTAATTTTGAGGGTAAAATTCATTTTAAGGGGAGTATAATGTAATACCCAATGATTTTTTAAAATATTTTTTTCAAATTAATTTAATGTTTTTGATATTTTTGATTTAACAAAATAATGAATATAACTTTTTTATATGAAAAACACCATGTTTTTCTTGTGTGAAAAAAAAGAATAAGATAATAATGTGATACAAGAAACAAAAAATTTGATTATGGTATGCACAAAACCATGGTTGTCTTGGGTTACAAAAAATGTGTTGTTCCTTTGATAGATTGAGATACATGAAGAGCGAGTTTTATCGAACATTAGTATGTTATTAAAATATTGTTATTTAATATAAAGTAAGATATAACATTGCAATTAAATAATAATTTATATACAATATTAACTAAATTATGAAAATATAGGTTTTATAATATGAATTCATTTGTTACCAATTAATTAAAATGTAAATATACACTAACTGATTACAAGGAAAATAATTTTATTTTTACACTCACAAAGTCATCTTTTCTTAGTAAATTAACATAATTACTATAAAATAATGATATTAATGAAATATATATGTCAGATATTAAATAAAACACTTTTTACATTTATTTAATATATTGTATATATATAATATAATATCCAACCCAATCTTATACATAAAAAACTATATTTTTAAAAGGGGTAATTTTATCACTATTTAATGGAGAACCAATTTTAATTATAAAATTTGAAATAATAAAAATTTTATACAACAAGAGAAACATTTTATTTTAAATAGAAGTATCAAAATATACATTGGTTGATTTGTTGGTATTTCTCTAATAAGATTCTTTTTTTGATTAATAGTGAATAATACTGAATTCTAATTGTAAATTAGTTTTTCATCAAAATAATTTATATTGTTTAATTTTATTTTTTATTGGTTTTAATGTATAATATGATTTAATTTTTATCATATAACATGATTAGTTTCATTTTAATAATTTTTACATTGAATATAAGTATAAAAAAATTTCAATGATTTCCATGTATTAACTTTAATAATCTGTTTTCTCACCCCATCAATGAGATTAATTTTAAATTAATTTCATCTGATTAATAGATCCATTTTTTTATATTATGAAAATAAACTTTATTAATATTTTTTATTACCAGAGTTTAGGGTAAGTCGTGTAATTAAATGTAAAAATAATATTATAACTAATATAAAAATACCCAAAAAAACATAACATAATTTCATTAGATAAGTTTTTATAGACCATAATATTCATTGGGATGATTATATATCGAACTTGAGGGTCTTGGAGGACTTTAACACTTTTATAGTGTTATATGCAAATGAAAGATAATTTTTGTGACTATTGAGTTTTTAACAAGAGAAATATTTTTAATATGTTTTTATACTAGGGACATGTTCAGATATAAATTCTATTTAGAAATATTAAATGTTTTTATACATCATTTTAATTTATTTATAATTTTTACAAAATAAATAATTGAATTATATAATGACACAACGATGACACAATAAGTGATTAATTAATGGGAGAAGAAAATAAATAATATTTAAAAAAATTAAAAATAAATATAATTTTATATAATTAATGCCATACATGAATTTGATACATGAATTTAACATGTTAGGGGTAATTTAAGACATTTGTTTAAAAGATATCATATTGTTATGATATTATTTAAAAAAATCAAGTACTGAATAGTATAAAATTGATATTGTTGTTATTTTCAAATAAAAAATATTTATTAAATGATATAAAATATATAAAAATATAATACATGATATATTAATTAGGATAATACCTAAAATTTTATAAATTAATCATTTATGGAAATATCATATTTTTTAGTAAATATATGAATCCATAAGTTGTAAAAACACATGTTGTCATGATAGTAGTTGATAAGATTAATTAAGTGATAATTCCAAATAATTAGGGCAATAATATAACCTAAACATGTTTAATATTTAATGGGTGATATTATTTAAATCTACCCTCATATTATATTCAACATAACTTTCTTTTGAGGAAATTTTAATTGAAAAATATTTATATTAATTTAATCATTTTGGAGATTCCAAGAGTACCCCTCCCATCTTTTATAAAAGGGATCATCTCGTTCAATACAGTTAACACCTATAAATAACTTTTAACCATCCAAAATATACTAATGTATCCCTTAAAATTACTTACGTTAATTCTAGAAGAATTAATTTCATCATAAATCCAACTAAAGTAGTCATTTTTTGAAAATCAAAAGAAGATACCCAAAGAATAGAGAATGTTCATCATTGAAGATTTTTATTTTATTTCTTACATGAACTCCATAAATTATTTTTATTTAATGTTTTTATAATAACCTTAGTATCATAAATATAATTAAATATTTTTATATAATGGTTTTTATATTCACTTAAACACAATTCCATCTAATGGGTAACAAACATACCGTTCTTGCATATGGCAGACAACTAGCTCAGAAAATTATGTTGTTCATTTTTTCATTTGCCACCTATCATGGTAAAAAATTATAATTTAACAACTATTTCTATATAATATATATTATATTTGTTACATAGTTATACTTATTTAATGATTATATTTTGTCTAACTTTTTACTATCTAATATTTTTGGAAAATAATAACGTCGTTCGTGCGTACATATGGCTTACCATCTCCACGGTGCGTTGTGGTTCATTATCCACCTATTTTTTATGGATGGTAATAAGGTTGAATTTTAATAAATATATATTTTTTATATGATATAAAAATTATTGTATAATGAAAATAGATTATATTATTTCCTTTTTTACCCTAAAATAAAATGGAAACAACCTTTATGTGTAAGTACTGCCAACCGTCTCCATGAATGGTATATTTCCTTTCACATATCTATGTTTTATAAGATTATTATTGATTTATTTATATTGACTTTATATGATATATAGTTAATTTTTTTCATTTTAGAAAAAATTAAATCCTGATTTAATTAAGAAGATCAATAATGGAAGTCAAATTACATACGATAAACAAAATAGTTATTACCAAAAAATATTACTTTAAAATGATAATTTTTAATAAATGGGTAATATAATGTCATAATAAAATCATATATAGTATATATATATGACTATGTTTTTTTGTAGATGTATAATAGAATTATATTTATTATACATGAGGTTTTAATGTGTGCAAAAGAAGATAAAATTTATGGTAAGGTAATTTCATCTCACTTGTTATTTCCATGACCTACATGCGGCATTTAACAATAATTTATTTGGTGCGGTGTATATACTATCATATGAAATGTTATATTATTGATTTAATTTATTTAATTATATTAAAATATTTAGTTTATTTTATTACTTAATAGGGATCATGATTCTAACATTACTCAAGTAGTAAATGACTTATGCCTCACTTTTATTTTTGTGGGACACATTCCTTATACAATATTTTTTCATTTTACATGCTTTATATACTACCCATGAAATTATTTTATGAGCCTTATCTAGAATATTATAGTACTTACATACTTATACAATTTTATTTCATTCATAGGGAATACAATTCCACTTATTTTAATGGGATGTGTATTTATTTTACAATATCATTAATATTTCTGATTGTTTCCTTTTAAAATTACCATGGGGAATATTAATATTACAATTCAATATTATATAAAAATGTTTTAAAAATATTTTTATTATTCTCCTATGAATATTTAATGTTACTTTTATACATGTTTTAATTTTTACTACATGGTTTTAAAGGAATATTTTTTTTATTTTTTTGAACAATGTACATTTTTTAATTTTCCAAAAAAAGTATGAGATGAGTGTTTTTTAACATATAAATAATTAATGTTTATTATGATTTCATAACAATTTAATTCTCTAAATCTTCCATTACAGTCATACATGGTTATTTTCTGTGAAATTTTCTTCTTTTAAAACTGCATGAAATTTTAAGAAAATGAATAGTTTTCAAACAAAGGATATTTTCATCAAGAATAATTTATAAGTAATATTTCAAATATTAAATTTTTTCTAATGGTGATATTTATTTAAATTATGATATTTAAATTATTTATTTGGTTATGATAATTAACCCTACCCATATAAAGCAGCTTGTTCCCCTATGTGGTATAATAACCTCAAGCTGATTCATGAAACAACAAATTCAATTATTTAATTGGAATAAAAATCCATTTATAACTGAAAAATGGATATGTTCCTTAGAGAATAAATTTTTTACTTTGGGATGTAATGAAAGGGAGATAGATATCATAAAAGTTTATTCTCTATCAAAAGATATAGATAAATTTTGGTTTTTGATTCAAAACACTATAGAGTAATTAGAGATTATGAACATTGGATTGAATGATTTTTTGGAAGTTTTCTTGGAATAAATTTTTACTAGAAAATGATGAAAAAATACATAGAGAAAATATTTGAGTCATAGATTGGAAGGGGAAGAAAACATTAATAAGTATGAAGACATCATTATAAGGCTAGAAAGGCATTCTGCATACTAAAAACTTAATCCAAGGATAAATATTAGCCATTTCTGTAATAGTATTATAAAAATTATATTAAGGGAACTAGTATCCCAAAAAGATTAATCTTATGAGGATATAGTATATTTTTCTTTCCTGATGGAGAAATAATTCCTCATATTTTTATGAATAAAAAGGATCCAATAGAAGAAGTAAATGAAATGGACTAATATGGATAAATAGATGAAGGGGAACAAGGATTTTAACACATGTGATAATTGATGGAAAAACACCATGATACCTGATAAAGTGAAATTTTATCATTCCATAAATGTAGAGAAAATGTAAACCAGACTCATTATTACAAATGATAGAATGAATTCTACAATGTTCAGTGATTCGAATTTAAGGATATGGGGAACTATAGAATGGAATTTCCCAAGTGTTCAGTGAATATAGTTCTGAATAAGATTAGGGATTAATGTCATGATTATGTTGTTACTAATGTCAAAGTGGAATAATTAAATTATTTATATTTTTTGGATTCCCGAATTATGTTATGATATTATGGTTATGAGAATCAGGATATTTATACGAATTTTACTATTGTACTTCTTTTTTATAGATATAAAAGCATGCATGTTTTCAATAATGCTTAATGTTTGTCATGGTATTCAAAAATTTGGTATGTGATAAGAAGAGATACATTATGAATTTTTTAGAAAATATTATAATATATAACCATTCTTAAAAATTTGTGGTCACTGAATTTGGACGTACATATTTTGAATGAGTCTTAAGGTTATTTACTTATGAGAAGGAATAAGGATATTATTGATTATGATTAAATTATTATTTATCATATTAGATTACATGTTCAAAAAAATTTGATTTAAAAAAATTTTATAGGTAGAAGGAATGGATTATGGTTTGTTTGAAATAGTTCTCTGGGAATAAATATTCATCTTGAATATCTATATTTCAGATTAAGAAATAATGTATATCTTGATCTTAGAACAATCAAAATATGTGATTATGATTAATACATGGAATGAAATCAAGTATGTTTATTATCTCAAGTGCTTCTATTTATATTAAAAGAATCCCTCAAATTTAGGAAATAGATTTAGGAAGATAAAATTTATATGTTTACCTTACATTCTGAGAAATGAATTGTCTTTTAATTGGTCATATATTTATGGTCCTGTGATTGTTAGATTTCTGATAACAATTTTCTATATCACTATCCATCCGAACATGACAGATATATTTCTTTTTCATGCCCATGTTTTATCTTCCCATTAATGTTCTCGTATAGGGAAACCCAATGTTATGTTGTCCTTCGCATTTTGACTTACTACTTTTTAAGAGGTATTTTATTTACAATATGAACATTGTTTGATTTCCAAAAATAAATTTTAAAGTATCAATATTTAATTTTGGATGTAAAATTTCAAATTGTGAGAAAATAATTTTTTGAAGGAGAAGAGAATATAAGGACCCAAAACATTATAAATGGAATTTACCTTCTTATATTTATGTCATATAGTATAAATAATACAAAATAATATATTTAATATCGTATAAACATTATAAATGAATAATTAATGAAATAAGATGTATTTCTAGATATTAGGTAACCTATACCGATGGAATAAAAATTTAATAGTTGGAATATTAATGTGACCGTTATCAATAGTAATCCAAAAATTATAACATTAAACTCACCTATGACGTTATAATGAAAATTTAGGTATCATCTTAATGAAAATATAATAAATTTATAACATGGAATATATATAAATACCTTTTCTAAATATGAAAAAGTAAATACTTTTATTTTTTTGTGAAACATAAATGTTTATTTACAATTTTACAATTAATATAATTATTTAAAATAAATATTATTTTTAAAAAAATACATTCCTTAATTAATATTTTTTTGTCTGATGATTATAATGATAATTTTATGGGAAATTAATTGATTTTTCAAGGAGTCCAAAAATTAGTTATACTTTAAAAATCGGTAGTTTTAGAATAAATGATGAATTTAATTATAAAAATAAATTTCTTATATTTAGGAAATTATCTTCCCCAAATGGATTCCATTTTTGAAATCATCATTTTAAAAACTTCCAATTGTTATTTTTGGGTAATTTTTTTGAAAAACATTAATTTTCCAATGAATAGTGAAAATAAAAATTTCACGTCACCAATGTAACTCAAATAACATCATTTATAATGTATTAGTTGAATAATGATTTATAAACATTGATGTTTGTATATTATATATTTAATTTGAAAAATTATTCATTAAAATACAATAAACTGACATTCAATTCTGAAAAAGTATTTTCCAGAACCTAAAGTCAAAAGAAATTTAGTAAAATAAAAAAAATTAATTTTTTCCCACATGCTTTTTTAATAAACTAATGAATTATAATTATAAATTTACTTTAATATCTTTAAACTAGTATATTATATTAATTTATTAATTATATTGTAAACTATTTATTGTTAAAAGGCTCACCTTTGATTGAATATTATATTTGATATTTTATTCTAACAATACCCCTCTTATCAAGTATAAATAACCCCTCTTCCTTCCCTTGGAAAATCAATCATCCAGCCCATTAGAAGGAAAATTCACGACCATATGGGTGGATGATTTACATTTTCCTCCTCTATTGCTATTTTCTGGATTTTATCTTACTGAGAATTGATGGAGAGGTTTTAGTTTAGGAAGGTCCTCATCATTGGTATTCTTAGGATACGTTTAGTTCAGTCTCTCATCCCTTATCTCTGTCCCCCTTGGATTATTTTTATAGAGGAACAGAGGGGCCAAATATTAGCATGGCTGATTTTCTATGGTGGTATGCAAGCCTTCTTTTATAGGTACCTATAAGGGATACCCCTACCTGTGAATGACTCACTCTGCAGGTAATATTTTTTCAAGGGGAGGGTCATCATTTTCAGGGGAATAGATCATGATCTTACCTCAAAAACGAATTTTCTTTGTTTACAGGCACCAAAGGTACCACCTCTTTCGATGAAAAAAAATTATTTTAAATGGATAGTCATTCTAGGGGGGAATAACCATCCTTCCTTGAAAAAAATTGTGGTTTCATTCATAGAATCTATAGGTAACACAATGTCACATAAACTATTTATTTATTTTGGGGATCATTGTGATGTGGTGGAACACCAAACAGAGTGGTGGTCCAAAAAGTAATATATACTACTTGGAATCAATCCTACCTTAGAATCTTTGACCCTTTGATTACTTTACTAAAACTATTCTCAATTTTTTTTTTACCATTTTGCATGTTTGATAGGATTTTATTATTTTCACATGTTGAATGTTCATTAACCAATGATGAAAAACCCACATCCACTTCTAGTATCCAGAAAATGATGTTTTTTATATGAAAACCACACATCATTCTTAACCGTATACTATTAAGTTATAAAGTAAATATGAATACTCTAATGGTTCATAATAAAGTGTTTCTATCCTATTTTTCATAGTTAACAAAATATTTCGCTGATAGAAACTGTAGAAATTGATACTTTTAATACATAAATGTAATGTCCTAAATAATGAATATTCATTACAGAAGATAAAAAGCCATTCTAGAATCATATAAGTCTAGTATATTTTGAATCATGGACCAAAAAGAAACCTTCCCATAAGATATATACTTCTTCCCTAGCTTAATTATTAATAATTCTAGCCCTTCTTAGATATATTATACACAATACCCATATGTATAAGAATAGGAGGGGAAGAAAAAGAGAGGGTGAGCTCTGACACTCAGTGAGGGATGAAAATGGATATATAAACGATTACATAAACATGATATGTGAATATTATTATAATAACATGAGAATAAAACATTAAATTCATACCCTTCATATCAGAGATCATAATCCAAGCCATGGAATAAAACATGGTAGTTTAAAAGATGTGAATCATAAATGAATCAAATAAAATATGCTAGGATAGAACTACATTGGCCTCTGACAAAAGATTTTGGCATACAAATAAGAATAAAAATTATTTACATAGAAATAAAGGATTACTTCCAAGAATATCAATTTAAATTGTGTTCACTCACCAAACCATTAGATTACTCAAGGTTAACTCCCAAGACTATTATAATGGATAGAGTACCTTCTTGCACTATCTTCAAAACCCATTTATGAATTTTTTATCTAATAGGATTTCTTTATATAACTAATATATTTTAGAGATATAAAAACATGATAAAACACTTTACATAATGAAAATAATATATATTCTTGACAATAATTAATAAATTATTCATCATATCATAACATGTGAAAAGGAAAATGGTTTTATAAACATTTTATTAAAATATAACCCATGGAAATGGAAATGGGATTCAAAAAACTTTCATCATAGTATAACCCATCGAAAAGAAATGTGGTTCGTAAACATATTTTCATAATAAAAAAACCATATTGGGAAAGAATATGTATTAGACCATTGGATACTATGACTATTAATAATTTTAGTAACAAAAAATTATTACATCATTTTTTTAAAATTCCATTAAAACATCTCTTGTAAAATTTCATGAGGACAGTAATTTCTCCCCATTGAATCAAATATATACAGAATAAAATTTTCCCAAATAATTATCTTTTATTTTATTAGAACCCTAAAAAATTATAATGGATGCAATAAATCATTGAGAAATCACAATGGCATGAAATTCCATTGATGTTTTACAATCTAGAAAAATTTCTTTTACACATTTGTAAAAAACATCAAGAGTAACTAGTCTCAGAAAACTAAATAAATATTACATTTAAAATATTTTTGAAAAAATCAGAAATTATTAAATATTTCTAAAAAAATCATAGGAAAATATTAAAACACTCCAAAAAACATTTTTAGAAAATATAGATATGGAAGAAATATTATGTTTGTTTAAAGTGATAAATAATGTATATTTTCCTTTAAAACATAATTCAATAAATTGAGTATTTAATGGAATAAAAACAAAGAATAACACGTATTCAACAGAAAATAAATATAGGATAATAAAAATTAAATGTATTTATCAAATAAGGATTTTAAAAAAAATTCAATGAAAATTCAAGAATAAAAACCCCTGATTAAAAATAGGATTGGATCCAAAATCCCTTACCTCAAGTTCTATTTGTTTCAAAAGAATGCTGAACTCCCCTATAATATATTTTAATTTTTTATACTTTTATAATAGAGTCATGAAAAAACACATACTTCTATATATGATCATATTTGAACATCATAAAACTCATTTATTAATTATTTATTTTTTGAATCACCGTTTTAGGGTATTGACTATTTCTTTTTTCATGATAATCTTTGTTCAGAAGTTATGGTGCTTGTAATTTGATCATGGTTACATCATATAAATAATTTTAATACTTATAAAAATATAACAGATATTAATTATACATATATTTTTATTCATCAATATATATTATATATAGAAAATTAATTACATCGTTTATGCATAGAGTAGTCAGTACGTTCACATATACCTTGTTTTCATTTTTTGAAAAATAGAACAAAAGGAAGGTAATTAACAAATATAATTTAAATAATAATTATTATATCAAATATATCATTTAAATATTTTAGATTTATACTTATTACCATCTATGTGAAATGGAGATGGAAATCAATTCACATCACTTCATGTAGGTTGTTGTCCAAAAATATGCTTGTGAAACATTACCAATTTCCAAAAGATCATAACATAATAAGTTAGATGTGATATTATTATTAATAGTGTATAATTATATCATAAATATAATAAATATAAATTAAACCCAGTATAATAACTGTCCATGAAATATGGTTTTGGAAAATGAATTATATTACTACGTGGAGACATTATGTTTTTCGTATGCATGACCGAAAATTTATCATCCCATTTTATGTAAAAGTCGGTTAATAAATGTAGTTTAATAATAATTGTTTTTAATAATATTAAGGATGGTAAATTTATAATTTTATTATAAATACCATTTAATTATAGGTGAAAAAACAAACTATTAAAAGAAAGTGATCAGTTAAGGCTATTACAATTTCGTTGAAAGAACTGAATTGAATATACTCTTGGAGACTGTAGGGTAGGTATTTTTATGAGTCTAAGACATATATAATTTTTATAAGTATATTTTTAAAATAATTTGTTCTTGTTTTTTTGAACCCAAAAATATTTTCAAAAATATTTTCCTATAAATAAATTTCATTTCATTGGTAGAAAGCATTATACAAGACACCATGTTTAAACAACATGTAATGTAGTATACCATTATATCCTAGAAATTAAATTTATAGATATGAATAGAAATAAATAAATTATAAATATAACAAGGGTCACACAGGAAAAAAATAAAATAATTTTATTATAAATGAAAAAAATCCATTTAATGTAAAAGAATTTTTTTTAGGAAAAAATATTACTATGAGAGAAATGGGTATTTGTCTTAATAAATTAAATTATACACCACTAGTGAATAATTTTAATGAAATTTATATATAATATATAGAATAAAAATTTATCATTATTTATATATAGTTTTTATAGATTTTGGTTTAAAATAAATCTAGTTTTATTGTTAAAAAAATACATTTTTATAAAAAGAGGCTTCTTCATGTTTTTCAATCTTGTTTTGAAACTATTTTTATTTTCAAATTTTAGAACCTTGATTTTGAAAAGTGAAATTATTTTTTGATATCTAAATTTCAAAATTATATGAATTTGAATTTTCTATAATTAAAAAAAAGATAAAATTAACAATGAATAGTGAGAATAGTACTTTTTATTGAATGTTTCTTTTAAATGAATATTATCATTCCATTTTTAAATATTAAAATAATTTTTTTTAATAAATAATAAAATAATTTTTTTGGATTATATAGAAAACCATTTTATCTTAAAATCATTTTATAAAGATCAATATAGTCAATATAAAGTAATTTAATTCTTGAAAAAACATTACTTGAAAAACCAATTTTCAAGAAATTGTATAGGGTTTATTTTTAAATTAAATTCCTCCACTTCTATTTTTAAATTAAATTATTCAACTTAAATGAATTTAATTTGATAAAATATATTTTATATTATTAATATTAATATTGAATATTAGGTAATATTTTTAAAATAATTTTCTTACATAATGAGTAGTAATAATGGTAAAAAAATGCGACCACGACTTTGGGTAAAATAGGATTACTTGGAGATAGTGTAAATAGATAATGGTTATAATGACATAAAAAATGTATAATATATAGTTTATGGCCATATTTAAACACTATCTCCTATAATACAAGATATTGAAAATTTTGGAGCATTATAAACAAGATTATGAAATTTAAAATAATTTAAATAATGAAATGGGAAAATGACATTTTATTACTTTTAAAAATATCTTCGGTGTTCACATCAAGAATAAAAGAGGCATTATCTAGTATAAATATTAATTTTAAGGAAAAATAATTTCTATTTATCATGGTAAGGTATTTATAAATTTTACTAATGAAATAAAAAACATAAATGGTTGCAAAACTCCAACATTTTAATTAATTAATTACTTAAAAAATAAAATAAATTATATTAAAAATATTTCATGTAATATATTTTGAAGAAATTATTGTGCTCCATTAATGTTTTTAGATAATTTTAATATTTAATATAATATATTAAGGTTTTTATTTGAATTCCTTTGTTGTCTTGATGTTTTTAATGTCTAATTAAATGAATAGTTTCAAAATTGAAACTAATTGTATTTTATATGGAATAATGTTTTATTAAAAGAGTTAATATTTATAAGAATATTATATTATGAAATGTTAATGGAAAATGGTTGACAATATCAACCATGCTATATTTATAGAATATTTTCTCATTTAAAGGAATTTTAATGGCCCCTAAAGAGTAAAACATTTATTATATTGGTAATATCCCAAAAGGATTCAGAGGGGTTAAAAAAGATAGGGGGAAAATCAACCAAAAGTGGAAATTTTTTTTAGTAAGGATTTTTTGAAATAAACAAACTAATTTTTCACTAAATATTATCAATTTGGTTCAATTTTATTATGAAAATAAATTTTTATTAATTTAATACTTTAAAAAATTCCAATAGTCCCCCTACCCTCTCATAAAATAAAAATTCTTATCCTATTTTATTCACAATTAAAAGGCCTTATGGTTTACCCAATACCTTACGAAATATATTACATACATTCCTCTCAATGACATAGATTCCATTTTCTGATGATGAAACTATCTTAAGATAGATCTTTGTTGAATTCTAAATTGGTTGTTCAAAGAATATATATAGTTTTTAAAAGAGTGTTTTTGTGTATTATTATACCTCATTCATATATTATTCAAATATGATGATATAATAACATAATTATCTACCATATAATAATTGTTTACTGTATTAAATTAATAACATATATACATGTCCTCTTCCATCAAATTGAAAATGAATCCTTCGATCGTGTGTGAGGTGGACTTACACCTCTCAAACCGATGTAATTCATTTTCCAACCCTACTTGTCAGGAATTGATATATTTATATATTTAACATATTTATATTATGTTTAAGAAATTATTATACATTTAAATTATTATAAAACATCTAAATTACTATTATTCTACCCTTTGAAAAATTATAACGCCACTCTAGCTTACATGTGGACTACCACCTCTACAAATCAATGTGATATGTTTTTTATTTTATTTTGACATCGATAATAATAATGATAAATTTAATTAAAATATATGATGTATATGATATAGTAATGAATCTTAAATTATTTAATATTATTTTTCTTTCTTTTATATCATTTCTGAAAAATGGAATGTGAATTAATGAATATATATGACGTACCATCTTCATGAAATATGTAATTACTTATTTTATCAATAACTTTTAAGGATGACTCAAAATACATATAAAATGAATATTTGTTATATTTATTTCGTTATTAACATATTATAGATTAGGTAACCATGAGAAATGGGAAAGGACTAAAACTACCAAACCAAAATATATATGAAAATCAAAGAAGTTATTACTCAAAAAACTTATTTTACCAATTAATTTTTTATAAACGAGTGATAAAAGGTTATAATAAAATAATATATATTTTGATAAATATTTTATGTTCCTATAATATTTTTTAATAAAAATATATTTATTATAAAGGAGGTTTGAACATGTAAAATTAATGGTGAGAGATGAGTTAATAAATTTTCATCACACTTTTTGTCATTAGGACACATGCCATATTCATCACTTTTTTTGGTGTATATACAACCTAGGAATGTATTTTATGATTCTTATAATGATGATCATTGGATATGAATAACATAATCAGTCATTTCCTTCATGGGTCTTACAATTCAAAAGTAACCAAACTGGATAGGATTTTACGTTACTGTCTAATTGTTTTTCAATATATTTTATGATTTATTTTATAGTGGTGAAATATTATAATTTATCTTAAAAATCTCATGAAATTCATTGTCATATAGTTATTTCAAAAAATTCATTTTTATTTTATTTTCATCACTTTATGTTGAAATATATCCAAAATTATATTTTTTGGTTATCCCACTTTATTTATCTCTTAGGTTGAAAATCCTTTCTCGTACATTTCAATGTTTCAAAAAATTAGTAAATAACCTTTTTAATATTATCCAAGGATTTTTAAAATCAATTTTCCGTGTAATTTATTTATTAATTTTTTAACAGGAATCCTATTTTTATTTTCCAAATGTGGCACTTTTGACCTTTTCACTAAAATGTGAACACCATATTAGTCTTAACATATATGTCATGAATGGTATTTTCCACCATCATGTTTGATCAAGGATTTAAATATTACATTACAAATTTCCAACATTATTTTAAAATAAATAAATTTCTTTAAATTTCAGGAAATGTCTAGATTCTAAAAATTACATTTCCATGTAGAAAAGGTATTTTATTTTTTAAATTGTGTACTAAATATTTTATATCTATTTTTGTTTTTATAAATTAAAATTACATTGAATTTAATTAAATTATATTTTGATTCAAAAATATTATTGAAATATAATCAAATTTATTAATGATCATTAATTGTGTTTTCTTTATTATTTTGTTACTAAAAAAATATGGCTTTAGGTTAAAAACCTTAGGCTAAACCGCAACCACTCATAATAGGACCTGATAATCTACCATCATGGGATGACTAATATTCATGGCTTTCACATAGCCCAATTTATGCTTTCATAGTGAATGTTATAAATGTTTGGGACTGTGTATAAGGTGTGATAGTGCACGCACAGGGTTTGGGTATGGTCACCCACAAGGCCCACATACTGTGTATCATTGATTTGTAATTGTATGTCTAATCAACACTACATCGTATGTTATATACCACTTGGTACCCATGGTTTCAATTCAACATGGGATGGTATTTTTAAACCAAGATCTAATCTCGCCCATTAGATCTCTTTTTTACTTCTCTCATCTATACTATATCTTTTCCATGAGGATTCGAGCCATCCAATTATCCTAAATGATTTCTAATTGATTTCCCACACATATTTTGTTCTCCCTATTATCTCTGTTGTCTTCTTTTAGTTTCCCCTCAATCTCTTGAAATATCATTTTCTTCATCATTCCATTTCTTTCAACCCATTAAGCCCTCTTCTTTTTATTTAATTCATTATTTATTAATGATCATTCTATTTTAAGGTTGTATAATGTTATGTTTTCTATATGTCCTTATTTTTATTTTATCATTAATCTTTTTCAATTATTTGTGTCATATTTAGTTCACTAGTTTTTGTAACTAAAATCACACACAATTTGAATTTAACTTTTTAATTAAATTTTATCTAGTATCTATTTTTTGAATTGTTCAATACTTTTTATTTTTTTTGTGCAAGCTATCTCTTTCCTACCACATTTACAATTCTCATCTTCTTCTCTATAAGGTTCTTGTTAAATATAATCCTGCTGGTTCAAAATTTATTTGTTTCCTTGGTTTTTGGGTGAAGATTCACATTGGTAAAAAACCAATGGTGAGAAATAATTAATAATTGGGAAATTTACAACAATGAGTAATTTTACTCACAACTTACAAATAGTGAGTCCCCAACTCACCTCCATGAGATCAATAATGAGTAATTTTACTAATCTTTTAACCTCTGTTGTTGATAAATTTAATCCATTATTGAAATTATTCATTGGGTAATACTTCTAATCCCCAATTATATTATGATTTGATACACCAGGCCATTGAAATTTACATTTTCAATTTCTAAGAAGATCATTCCTTGTTGGTATAAAATATTTCATTCTTATTAAATGTTTGAATGTTTTGTATAATTTTTATCATGAAAATATTATATTATTTTTCATCAGATTTAAATTATTCTTATTAAATTATTCTTATGATATTTTATTCACATAGGATCATAGATGTATGGAATTATTTTTTGTTTCAATTCACTATGTTTATTTTTGACTATTTAATACATATTTGATAATCTATTGTAATGTTATTAATTTTTAAGTTCATTCTATATATTTGGCTATGTTTACTCTGACCCAATATTAGAACACAATGGTAGGTAATTTTATCACTATTTAACATCTAATGGTTGGTATGTTTGTATTGTTCTTAAGATCCAATTAGGGGTTACGATTACTAGAACTACTCTTAGTTTTGTTTATTCAATTTCTTGATTTTCATAAAATTAAAATGGTAAATAAAATTATTTTTCCACCATTTTACATTTCCAATGGTGAGTAATGTGACCCTACTCTCCTTTTAAAGGGGATTCATGACTTACCCTTAGTAAAAAAGAAATGTTTCTAAATTTTTTATTTTCATATTTTTAGTGAAAGTTTTTTTAATAATATACATTAGAAAATATTAAATTCTTTATGTTAAAATACATCAAATAGATATTTAAAAATGAAAACATCATTTTTTGATGGCATCTTCTAATTCATATTGTTTTTCTTATGATGATCTTTTTTCATAACTTTTTAATGATTTAATAATTTACTGAATTATTTAATTATATGAATTATTTTTCAATTTTTATTTGTTTACGAATTAATATTCTTTATATATTGGAAATTATTTTTAATATATCATGTATAAATATAATTCTGATTTTGTTTTAATTTATGGGTGACTTCAGAAAAATTAGTTATAAGTCATATAATTTTTGTGTTAATTATTAACAAGTTTCATGTATAGATTATAAGTGGACACCCTCAAGAAGATATTTTTTTAATGTTTCATGATATTACATCAAACATAAAAACATATGTACCGGTGCAGATGAAATGTTCCACCAGGATACAATAAATCATTTACTAATTATCACATATTTGAAAAAGAATCTTCCTCAACTTCTGTTGTTCTTCTATGATCATTGGGGATCTTCATCACCTTCATCTTACTCCATTGATGTGATCTATGAAAAACAGCTTCAAATACTTTATACATCATCTACTGAACTATCGTTTAATTTTTTCCCCAGTTATTTCTCTATTTAAATTCATTAGACTACATATTTTTCATTTAGTGGTTTGGTTTATATTTTTCCATCAAAAAGTTATACTTGGGTATTCATTCTATCCAAAAACAATGGTCGGGTTTTTCATCCCATGAAGATGAAAGGTAGGTTGTGACTCATCCTAAAGATAGGGTTTATTCCCTCAGATGTGAAAATAGTATGTTTTTATTATTATCTAAATGGGTTATCACTCCCATTGAAAAAATGAGTATATAGTGAATACCAATCTCCTCGAGGAGTTTATGGGATTGATGTGACGACTAGGATCTTGGTGATCCGAACCTCTATAAAAATTTCATGTGTTATCTATTTTATTTCTCCTAAAACCTTTAAAAAATTACATCTATGATAATATGGAATTTGTAATAATAAATCAAAGAGGATTCTTCATCCCCTTTAGTCACTACTACCATACCAAAGGACCTAAAAATTGGCATGAGAGCATGGTTCCTTTTTATGGATTTTTTTTTAATTTGTACATTCTCAATTTATAAACTAACCATTATTATAGACATAAATGTATATAGAAAATATCCACAACTATGTTATGGTTAATCATGATTTCAAGATGTTTAATCCCATAATACCACCAAACATCAATGGAAGTGACTATGTCTACTAGAAAGGTAGAATGATGGCATATCATAAAATTATAGGTTTTCGCTGAAAGAGTATAATTTCAAATCCATATAGATTCCTAGAAGACAATTTATGAACTCTTACTAGTAATGAATTTAAAAATTCTGTTTTAAATTAAAATGTTATGAATTAAATAGATTTATTTCTATGTAGAAATATATATAATCAGATTTCATCGTATAAAACTACCTCTAAAATTTGAAGGACTTTAAATGAAACTAAGGAAGAAACTAAAATGTTTTAAATAACTATGTCTGGTATACAAAATTTATAGTTTCAATAAATCAAGATGGCCAATCATGAAAGCATAAATTAAAGTTACAATAG
Source organism: Viscum album (assembly GCA_963277665.1). Lineage (NCBI taxonomy): Eukaryota > Viridiplantae > Streptophyta > Magnoliopsida > Santalales > Viscaceae > Viscum > Viscum album. Next base: position 1,457,904,547 of record OY728148.1, read on the forward strand.
GTTCATCACAATTTTCAACAATATTTTTTCTCTCAGAGAGACTCTGTAGAAATAATATCTCATAAAAATAATATTTCTATCTAGAACGAAGTGGTGTAATTAAAATAAATATTCAATTTATGAAAATAAGGATTTTATTTAATATTCTATCGATGAGTTGATAGAATAACTTCTTCGGTATGATCGAGAAATGAATAATGATAATACTGATTATTATGATAATAGTAAAAGTATATAATTCAAATAAGATATAAATGTTATTACTAATTCATCTGATTTTGTGTTACAAAAAAGTGATATATTTGAAATTAATTTTTTTTAGAAAATGTATTTACATGTATGTGATGTGTAATAGAGTGTTTAAGAAGAATCCTAAAAGAGGTTATCAAAAGGATGATATAAAGGGTATAAAACACGGTAAAACTAGTAACAATAATGTTTCATAATTAATATTCTATGAGTATAATAAAAAAAAGAATCCTTAAATTAGATTTAACTAAATTAAAAAAAGATGTAAAGGGAATGATACACTAGAAGGAAGAAAGAAGTAATATCATGCGGGATGGAGTTATATAGAACAGTTAGACTAAGGTGATGTTGGTCTAAAATTGAAGAAGAATGTGAAAACATATGTTTTATGGATACTAATATAAATTAGGTAATATATTTATATAATTAAATTTTTTTATATGAAACTAATATTGGAAATTATGTAATATAATTAAATTGTCAAAATGAAAAATATTATAGTTGTGTGTTGAGAATGGATGAATTCTATGTGGATCTATAAAGAGAAAATAATAAAATTAATAAAGAAGAAACAAAATTGAGTGTTTCAATTTTAAAAAATATATAAGATAAGAATGATGGAGATGATGAATTTATAAAATTTAATGAGTAGAAATTGAGAATAAAATATTTTATTTCAAAAGAGGATGAATTTTAAAACAGAAGATTTACGTCATTTTGTTATGATTTAGGAAAATATCAATGGAATACAATCATCTTATACATTAAAATATGAAACTTAAAATCCTGGATCATGATCAAATATGAAAATATGTTATTTATTAGAATATACTCAAAATGAAAATGAAAACTATAAAATGAAAATAATAGGTTTAAAAAAACCTTATCTATTTTTTTCAAGGAAAAGTGATGTTTGATAAAATAAAGGCTAAGAACAAACCCAAATATTATAAAAAGTGATTTTGGATAGAAATATAAGATTCCTAATATGTACACAATTATTTTTTTTAAAGTCTTACAAGTGAATATTTAAAATGTGACCTACATTAATTTTAACATGAAAATGAATTATGGAAACAAATGTTCTTTAATGGTTACTCAATCTTTTGGATATACTTTGATTTTCTTCTCTAATTTTTTTCAAGATTTTCCTATAATACATGTCTCAAATTGGTATGGGTACCTAAATATTTTACTGAAAATATAGTTGGACCCAAACTAGTATGGGTACAAAAAAACTATCTTCATCATTTTTTTTGAAAGAATCGTGCTTGAGGTGTTCCAAAGTCAGATGATATATGGACATCATGGGATCAAAATGATATTTCAAATCCTATTGAAAATATGATGGTAACCATGTCCTTATAATTTTAATTTTAACCATCATGCATAATATATTCTATAATTGAAATTGATATCCTGACATACATTATATATGATATATTTTTATAAAATCATTTTCTTTCAGATTCAAGGCTTGTTCTTTAATTTCAATATTTTTATTTATATCCTGTAAATTATTATAGTTTACGTAGATTAAAATTTAGTTCTAAATATGATGATTATATATTTTATTTTCTATAATATTTTCTTACATTATTTTTCAATCTTTATTTAAAAATGCATGAAGTAAGGGGGAGTCACCCATTTTGTTGTTATTTAAAATAATTTAATTCTATGAATGTTTTAAATAGGTGTTTAATCAATTAGTTTTTTAAAACTGAAAATTACTATGTCCATTTGAAATAAATTTTCAACAATTAATCCAGATAATCCTTTAATACTCTCCCACATATATTTAATAATTTATTATTTCATAATTACTATTTGAAATTTATTTAAAAATTGAAATTTTTCTAAATAATAATTTTTTTTAAAAAATAATATAATGTTGATAGAAAAAATTGATATTTTTTAATATAATATTTCTATTCTTAAACACATGGGGATTCTTTTTTTTTTTTTTGACTTTTTTAAATTCTTTAATGAAACAAAACTATTATTTTAATTTGGAAGTATATTTTTTATCTAATATATTCTTAAAAACCAGTTTTAAAATGAATATAACAATGTTTCTTTGTTTTATTATGTATAAACATAACATGTAAAAAATATTAACATTTATATTTTAGGTAGATGTTCAAATTAAAAAAAATATTGATCATTGCAATTTGTTGGTAAATAGATTATTCTTGTTAAAACATAGTTGCTAAAATAACAATGTATGAATTCTCCTTTTATTAAAAAATTTACTTTATTACTTTAACAGAGGATATTCTTTTCAAATGGGGCATCAATTTTATGAACTAATGTATATTTTGAATCTGGTATGATAGAATATTAATTTTTTCTTAATATAATTTATGTTTTTATATGCCTATTAAATTTTTTATGACTTTTGTAATTAAAATGATTTTTACTATGATTGTTTTTTAGAGAAATCTATCTACATGAACCCTATAACTATTTGATATTTTTTTTACGTAACTATTATTTTTCTAGTGTGATTAATAGATAATTAAATCATAATGTTTAAAATTTCCTTGCTAAACAATATTATTTATCAATTATGAATGTAAATATAATAGTTTACTTTTTTTCATTAAATTTTAATGATTTTTTATAAATTAAAGTAAATTTTTATAATTTAAAAAGTTGGGGCATGGGGGGTTTTATAATTTATTAATTTTATATTAATTTTTTTGATAATTGGTAAAATATTATGTTTTGTAATTTAGAAAAAATGGGAGATTGTTTTTAAATTGGTATTAAAAATTTTTATATCTTTTTGACAATAAATTAAAATTACATAACCTTTAATTAAAAAATATTTTACTTCAAAATTATTATTAATATATATTCATATTTTTTATAATCATTAATTTATTTTTACAATATATATTTTTTGTTGTTTTTATAATGAATTAAGGTATTATATGTAAGCCCTCAATAAAAACCTCATCCACTCTTAAGGGAGCTCATAGGTCGACCCTAGTGGGAGTTCCACCTTTCATAGATCACACAGAGCCATGTTAAAGTTTAAATAGTGCCTCTTCAATGAATTCAGGCCCATGCATAATGTCTGAGAGTGTGCCGATATAGTGTTGGCCTGATTTCCTCTATGGCTAACATGATGTATTCTTGTGATTTCTATCCTATTATAGTAATTATACACCTCATCTTCTATTATATACTACTTAGTACCTATGGTTTCAATTTAATGTTGGATTAATGTTTTTGGATGATATATATTCTCGGCAGTCATATCTCCCCTCCATTTCTCATAGTCATCCAATCTATTTTTTACGGGGCCTCTAACTTCCCTCTTATACAGCACAATTTGGTTTTTAATTACCAAACAACCTTTGTTATCCCACTCATATTTTTTGTCTTATTTATGTTTCCCCTTGATATCCCAAAATATCATTTTCTTCAGCTTTCCATTTTTCTTGTCCCTTTGTTTTCTCTTCTTTCAATCCACTACTTGATTTCATATTGACCCTTCTATTTTAATGTTGCTACAATTTTAGTTTTTATGTATGTTATTCTTTATATTTTATCTTTCATATTAATTATCTGTTGAGATCATATCTATTGAATCAATGTGGTTAACAATAATACCCCACAATTAAAATAGTTATTTTTAATTACATTTCTTTCAATTAGCTCCTGCTCAAATTATTCAGTCCTTTTTTGTTTTCTGTGCATGCTATCAAATTATACATAAATTAAACATTTATTATTATTATCAAGAAGGTACTTATATCCTTTACTCATAATGGTTCAAAACTTATTTTTTCCTAGGTTAGTGGGTGACTTGTATTTGTTTGTAAAAAACTAACGGCGAGTAACAAGAAATCGTTGAAAAAATTTCTAACGGTGATCAATTTGACTCACCATTGGACCCTATTGGTGAGTCACTGACTTTAGGCCATGAGATTAATAGTTATTAAATTTAATCACTATTTCACATCTATGGTAGATAAATTTAATACACCGTTGTAATATTCAAGTAGGAAATATTTCTCACCCAGTGTTATTTTTTTCATTACTGCTACACTCCATTGAATGATACACATTCAAGCTCCCGTGATCTCTTCTTTATTACATCTAAATACAATTCTATATTATTGAATTTTAAAATCTATTGTATTATTTTTATCATAAAAATCATCTTCTATTTTTAACTGCTTTTGTTTCTATTTATTAAATTCTTCTTAGTGATATTTTATTATTCTAGGATCATCGATGTATGATTTTTTTTCTCAATTCATTCTGGTTGGTTTTTATTATTTCATGCAAATTTCAGTAGTAAATTTCTTCATTTTTTAGTTCATTAATAATATTTGACTATGTTTACTAAAAACCACCATTAGAACCTAACAGTAGTTAATTGACTCGCCATCGGGCATCCAATTGTGCGTAACTTTTTATTGTTCTCAAGAACCCATTTTGTTTTAAGAGGCATGGAACTGTTCTCGGTTTCTTAATTAATTTTTTGATTTCATATAATTAAAATTGTAGGGAAAAAATCAATTTTAACATCATTAGTAATTTCCAATGGTGAGTAAATTTTCAATACTCACTATTTTTAATAGTGATTCATGACTCACCTATAGTTAAAAAAAATTTGTTTCAAAACACATTATTTTCTTAATTATAGTTATTGATGGTAAAATAATTTACATTTTCAAATATTTAATATTTCATTTTGAAATAAAATTTCAAGATCGTTAAAAAAATTGTATCACTTATTAGTGATATAAGTTCGTAAAGCTTATTTTTTCATATGATTCTATATTTTTTATAAATTTATACTTCTTGTATAATTTAAATAATAATATTATTATTTCAAGGATTTTTCAATTGTGATTTGTTTAAGATGTATTATTCTTAAAATATTAAATACCCATTTAATATTTGGTGAATAAATATTAGTCTGATTGTGTTTTTATTTTAGACTGAATTCAACAAAATAAGCTGATGATCATAGAATTTTATTTTAATATATTTACAAGTGTCATTGAGATATTATACATTAACAAACTCATGAAGAAAACTATTATAATATTTTGGGAGATTGAATCAAGAATAAAAAAAATGTACCTCTACAGAGGAATCATTTGATAAAGATATGACAATACCTTTCCTACTCCTCTCATGTTTGATAAAGAATATTTCTCAATATTTATTGTTCTAAAGTGATCACTGAGGAGCTTCATCACCTTCATCTACCTCCACTAATGTTATTAATGAACAAGAGTTACAAAAAAAATTCTATATCATCTGAAAAACTAGAATTTTGTTTTTTTTCTTCTATTTTTTATTGTAATTATTTATACTACCTATTTTTCCTCTAGATTATTGGTTTAATCCATTCCAATAAAAAAATATTTCATTGAGCTATTACTCCTATAAAAAAGGAAGGGCATGTTATTCCACCTTAGAAAAAGGATGTTAGGTTGTGGCTCATATAAAATTGCGGGGTTATACTACTAGGTGTAAAAAATGTACATTTGTAATTTTATGTAAACAAGTTACCACTCCCATTCAAAAGTGAGGACATAGTGCATTCCATTCTCTTCAAGGAATATAAGATATTAGAGATTATACTAGGATGTTAGTGAAATGAACCAATATAAAAATTTCTTGTGTTATTTATTTTATTTTCACTGAATTTTTTAACACTTTTATAACAATGATAAATTATAATTTTTAATAATAAATTAAAAAAGAAATATTCACAAAACTCTTGTAAATACTTCCAAACCAAGAGATGTAAAATTTTACTAATGAATTTTTTTAATGACCCTTTAATGGTATTTATATGTACCAATGATAAAAAAACTTTATTTTAATTATGATATACTCGAGATATGATCCAATGATAACATCCCTATTCTTTACGCATATGGTTTATGATTATGATGTCAAGATGTTTGAGAAACATGTTTCTTTTCCAAAGGTTATGTTATAATAAAATGATTATGAAACTAATTAAAAATCTATGGGTTATGACATGATGAACATTTTATGATCTTATGACACACATCTGTATTATTTTCATTATGTGATGTGTGATCCATGAATTATATAGCCCTAAAATACAATAGTAAATTGTGGATGCCTCATGATATAAACCAGACTAAAATGTGGAGTGAACCATATTTAATAAAGGAATAGGTAAACTATTGTATTATTGGGAGTGAACCATGACTACTATGATGATTTATAGAGTAAAACAAATCCCCTATGATATTCTTGAATGTAATCATTGAATACCAAGGAAATACTTTTCTACGATTATTTTCATTTAAGAAATTTATGTCTTTTTCCAATGTTATCTTATCAAAGATCATTCTATTTTTTTACTTTATGAATAATGTATTATTAAGTTCCATGATATATTATATTACTAATGATTACGATCTTTAATATTCATAGTATTGTGTTCATATATTATATTCTTGTTCTCATAATCTTATGTGAAAATTATTCTTACATGATCACTGATAACCCTCTTGTTTACCCTTACTGTATATATAATCTTGTCACTTCAAATTATTTCTTTCCCAAGTCTATGAAAAAAATCATGAGTTATTATATGTATAAGAATGATTCTAGTTAAGAAGAACCTAATATGAGATGATATAGTTCAATAATGAAATAGTTTTTATGTATCTATGTTTCCACATACACAATCATTTAGAGTAATCATGTGTTTTTTTATTGTAAAATTAAAAGTCATCTATTAAGATATAAAAAACATATGAAATCTATGGGTCACTATAGTTTGTATCAATGTAAAAGTTTATTAATCCTTTGTAACTCAGTTGGGAATTTTTTTGATAACCCTAGGGATAAGTCTATGGAAAATTTTATGTATAGAAAAATAATTTTGAATATTGGTGAAGTATGGAGTGAGTGATTTTAAAGTAATTAAATCCCTTTCTAGATACTACATGTTCATTTGGATTTGGAAATGTTTTACATAGGGGTAATTTTATAGAAATGTAAACATTGGTATTTGAATCAATCATCATCATATCCCTGAAAATGGTCTTTACTATAAACTATGTACGACCATCTTGGGGGATATGTTTTTGGAATTGATAAACATTTTATGAACCATCATTAAAGAATTTGAATCATTGAAATTATGGACCAAGTTTAAACTTAAGGTGTTATATATTTAAAAGTAGTTTTCAGGATTTAGACATCTTAAATATGATTTTATAGTTTCCCAATATGATTATTATTTCTAATACATTGTTTTTTGGTTTTGGTCAATGGTTGGAACGATGATGAATTTTGGTAACACTGGAATTATTTAAAAATAATATAATTACAAGAAAAAAAATTGGATTATTATTGGAGATAATGATATTACAATTATACCCAATAATTTATAATGATATATGATTCACAACAATCACCTTAATAAACTCTCTTACTAAAAATCAAGCTAAAGATAGAGTTTGAGGGGAGATCAGATATTATACACCAAGGGGGAAATGAGACTCAATTCCATTATTGTATGAAACTTGGAAATAGAAACCCTGAGGACTATCTCAAATGAAGGTTCAATTTTTTCTGCATGGAAATGAAGCACATAGAGAAAAAATAGGCTGATGAGTTTAACGTATTATATATGGGGGACATGTGCATTATCAAATGAAATTAAATAATAAAATTGTTAACTCCACAACTATTGATGGACCTATGAATATTAAATTATTGAAGTAAATGATTGAATTTATTAAGTATTAGTAACATCTAATTATGTTTTAGAAGTTTTATATATGTTATATTTTTCTCATAAGAATAATGAAATAACTAAGTATTGGTCCACATTAGTTTTGATTTATGTATTTGAAAGAATATTTCGAATGGTACTAATGAACTATAAGATTTAATTAAATATATGTAGATATTTTATGGAAAAAACGCGATTGGGGGAAAGATAGCGCTTAACATGTTCCCAATATTGAATTAATAATCTATAGTTGGGATAAAGAGATGATTCACGTAGATGATGTAAATTATATAGTTTTAGTGTCCTTTAAAATGATTAGTTATTAATAGAAAATTAATTAATGATGGACCATAATTCATTTTATGATCCATGGAGTATATTTTATAATCGGTGGTCTTATTTAAGGAGAAATGATATAGTTAATTTTGGATGTAGTTATCATTTCATTGATGTTTTATGGTCATGAATGTATTTAAATATTTTTTTCTGAAATAAAAAGTTACATAAAAATGTTTCGTGGATTAATGTCAATTTTTTTTAAATAAAGTGATCTAATTTCTATTTTTATGAATTCTGAATTTGTTCAGTCATATTTTGGATGGGTTTAAAGGATAAATACTTGTTTAATTAATTATGCTGAACCTTTGGAGTAATTTTTGAGTTTTAAAGAATAATTTTTTATATTGGATAACTAATGCTAACAATTTTGTGTTTGGTAGATTTTTAGAGATATACAGATGGATATACCACTATTTTATAGATCGTAAGATATAATTAAAGTATTATTTAGTAATTTAGTCATTAAAAAATAGTCCTGGGTATTAATTCTCTAGAGTATGAAATGGTTTGGAAATTGATCGATGAACAACCAATGTAAGATATTTTACTTATATTATGGAAATAAATCATGTATGTATATTTTTTTCATATTCACTATATTGATTAAAAATTAATCCCTTTACCCTATTAAATGGATCATGAAATAAAATGTTATACTTTTACCTTAATTTATGATGAATCAATGCTCTTTTCACCCATAAATTCTTTATGGATATGTTGTAATTAAATTTCTATATACTATGATATATATAACTCTTTACTGGTACATGGATGTTAATTATCTCATTCTTATCTGAATGTTAAGTTCCCATTAAAGTTATATTGTTTGGAAAAAATGTTTTTTGTTAATCTAGATGTCCTTAAATTTCCATTCCCCTATTTCTAAGATAATGTTTTATTAACTATTTTTATAATGCGGGATTTTAAAAAATCTATTTTCAACTGAAAAACCCTTGAATACCAAGATAAATTTAAAATTGTGAAGATAAAAAATATTAAGGGGTGGGGGATGTAACACCCCGAGATTTTATAATATATATATCTTCATATAAATTTGATTTCTTTTTTATCATATGTTAAATGAAACACCATTATTTAATAAACCATAATATAGTATATCACTATGAAATAGTCATTAAATTGTTGGTTATTAATATGACTAATGAAAAAAATGAAAACAATTTTGTTTAAACATGAAGAAAATAAATTCATTTGATTTGAAATGAAAATAATAATTAGTTTAAAATAATATGAATGTTTTTCTTTGAAAATAATTTTATGTGTGGAACACGTATTTAACATAATAAATTAAATTAGAAACTATTATTGAATAATATTACTAAAATTAATATATTATATCTTTAATGAAAATTTATATCACTAATTTAATATTTTTCAGGGTTTTTTATAAAAATAAATAAATTGTTGTGCTAAAAATGATATTTTTCTATAAAGTGTTTTCATCTAGTTTTTCTAACTTATTTGAAAAATAAATATTTATACTTAAATAAGAATTATTTGAAACAATTGACATAGTTTTTGAAGTAAAAATTTTATAATTATCTTAAAATTTATTTTTGGTAATTTTATGGAATTATTTATTTTTCAATGAATTGTGAATGTACATCAATTTGTTGAAAACTGCTTTTAAAGGCATATTGTCTTCCAATTTTAATTTATTAAAATAATAGCTAATAATGATTATTTTAAAGTAATATTATATATTATATATATGAATAAATGAATTTAAATCTATAAAAGGATGATCATATTCATATAGTTTATGTATGATAATCTTATGCATAAAAAATGTGTTCCTTAAAAACAGTTTTCAATCACGTTTTTTAGTTCACTTTTATATTAAATCCTTCCACATATAGTAATTGAAGTGAATAAAGTGTATTATAGAATTAAAATCATTATAATTAATATTTGGTAAAAAGATAAACTTATATTTTGTTAGTAATGTATAGTAAAAACAAAAAAAACATTATCGTCGTTAATGGTAAAAGAGGTTTACTGGGGGTTAAACTATAGATATAGGTGTCATAATGACATTAAAACAATTAGAATTTATATTATTTGGACATATTTTGAACCAATATAACTTATTGCATATAAAAATCCATTTTTGGAACAAAATGGCCAATATTATATCCTTTATAATAATTTAAGTGTAGAAAAGTTCAAATTGTCACTCTCTTACTTTTATAAATATCTTATGTTGTCACATAGGTATATAAGGACGTATGTTAAGTTATAAATATTTATTTTAAGGATGAATAATTCTTATTGATCATGGTATTTTTTTGTTTTAAGTGATCAAATAATTTCTTTAAATTCTTACAAAAGGATGACATGGTAATTATTGAATTAAATAAAATAATGAATTTTAAGTATTAAAGTAATATAATTAGAATAAATTTTTTTGTTCCAATTTTTTTAGATAATTGTAACATAGTATATACGTTTTAATGTTTTATTTCATAAAAATATTTTGTACTTTATGTTTTACATGTTAAATTAAATGAATAGGGTGAAAATTATCATTATTGATTTTTTTATAAAAAATAATGTTTCATTAATGTTTTAAAATTAAAAAATATATATATTTGGAAACATTAATTTCATATTTTTGTTAATATCAACCACAGTCCATATATGTTCCTTCTTTCCTTTAATAGAATTTTTTTCGTGGCCCCTAAAGAGTATGGACATTATTACGAAGATAATTTTCCAAAAGTGTTAACACAAAAAGATAAGGGTAAAAAAACTACATAAAATTGGCCTGTTATTATTGGATAAAAATATTTTGTGTCATACAAATATTTTATTATAAAATTATATTTTTTGTGCCAAGTTAATATTATAATTAATTTATTTTAATTTAATACTTAAGGAAATTCCAAGAGTACCCCTCCCCTCTCTTATAAGGGGCTTATCTTCTCCTATTTTCTTCACACTTCAATTGCCTAATGGTTTGGGAAATACTTTTATATACCTTAATTAAATCCCTATACCTTAATTAGAGTCCCTATTTTGATCATGAATCCATCCCAGTAAGGATTTTGTAGAAAACATAAATAGATTGTCCAAAGAAGATGTATCATTCTTAACTAAGATTTTCGTTTTATTTATTCCTGTAAATAATTAAAATATTGTTCATATATGTTGATATAAAAACATAATATTATAACATATAATGAGATATTTTTTAATGAAATATCCTATATCCATCACCTCATTCATCAAATGGGAAACAAAATCGTTGATCATGTTTACAAAGGACTACCGCCTCATAAAATGACGTAATTAATTTTACATAACCACATCTCATGGATGGATATAATGATGTATTTAAAATATTATTATTATATTTATGAAATAATTATACATGTATAATTATAATATCACACAAAAATTATTATATTCTATTATTTTGAAAAATGGTCACGTATCTTGTGTGTATGCGTGGACTTCCACCACCATGATGCCATTTGTACATTTTTCATTTTATTTTTACATGTATAGTAATAAAGATAAGTTTAATTAATATATAATTGTAATATTATATAATAAATAATATGTTAATGTGGAATATTTGTTTTCATTCGATGCATTTAATAATGGAAACAACGTTCTTGCGTATGTATGACCTATTGTCTCCATGAACAATGTAATTCATTTTTCAATACATATGTTTTATGGATGACACAGAACACATATATATGGAATATATATGATATTTATATAATGACAAAAATTTTGGAGATAATGGAAAAATTATCAATAGAGATAGACAAAAACTACCAAACCAAAACATACAAGAAAAAAGATGTTAATACATGAAACAATGATTTTTATAAATAATATTTAATAAATGTGAAAAACATTTATCAGTAAATTATATATTGTATGATAAATATGTTTATTGTTCTAAAATATATGTATAATATACTGATATTTATTATATAGGTTGTTCAAATTTGAACAGAGAGACTTTAGGTAAGGTATTTTTCTGGGGGGGGGCTGATATATTAACCACTTGTTTCTTTTGTATGGTATATATACTGGCCATGAATATATTTTATAATTATTATTAATAATATAATGATATATAAATATTGATTTAAATTTATTTCTTTATTAGGTATTACAATTCATAAATTACAAATGTGGTAAGGGATTTAACAAAAAGTCTCATTATTTTTCAACATTTCTTATGATTATGTTTCAAATCATGAAATCATAAAATCTATATCTCATTAAAAGAAGTTAATTCTATTATAGTATAGTTATTTATATAAACAATATATAAAGACTCAATCTTAAACATTACATTATCTTGTAAATTCCTTTAGCATTTACGTCTTTTTATTCCCAAGGATCTTTTTGGATTAGAGTTTTAGAAAGTTAAGACAAGATTCATACATATAAACCCACAAGCATAAAAACAGGGTAATACTAAAATAATATCCATTATTTTATAATACAATATTTGTTAATAAAAAATTGAAATATATTCATGAAAATTATTCACAACATTCATCTCATCTACCCCATTTCTCTAACCCATCCTTGAACTTTGTAAAAACATTTCAAAACATTGGATGAGAACATAATGATCTATAAGGGGTATACAAATATATAGAGGAACCACTAGTACATTAATAATTATAAAAATATGAAATAATTCTCCAAAATACATACGTCTCACTTGATAAGTATCATTCAGTTATAATGAAAAACCAAGAGATTTCTTTGAAATGTAGAAAACACAAATAATACAATAAAGGAAATGTAAGGATTACTTACATGAAATAGTAACCATCTATAATATCATTTTATTTTTAACCCTAATGGATAACATAATGTTTAACCCTCATAACTACCTTACAATGTAACCCTCCCAACTACCTTACAATGCAACCCTAATAACTACCTTATGTTGTAACCAATAAAGTTACACTTAGAGTAACCATACAGTCAACCTCTATCATAAACATACCCAATTCATTGGATGAAGATATAGGTCCCACCATTAATCATAACCAATTAAAAATAAAAATAATCCTAAAATAAGAATACTTTTATAAAAACATTCCTTTTGAATTTTGAAAAAAACGAAATTTAATAGAGGGGTTTTAAAGAAAATTCCTTTACAAATATCATATAATTGAACCGAGAATTAATAAAATAAATGGAATATGTGTATAAATAGTGAATCCACATAATAAAACAACAATATAAAAAAAATTAATTTAAAAAATAATATTAGTACCACATAATAAATGATGTATATGTTTAACCCAAAGAATGGAAATTGGGTTAAGAATTACCTTACCTCGAGGTTTTTTCAAAATAAAACGTGTTCAAAACTCTTGTATAATAATTTAACGAGTGTTATTAATATGTTAAGATACTATATTAATATTTATAATTACTTATATTATATTCTCATAATATCTTTCCACTCATTAATTAATAATATTATGTTATTTTCATTGTTTCTGGTGCATTTATTTCATTGTTTCCAAGGTTGGTTTACTAATAATTTTCACATCAGATGGCAGAAAAATACCATGACAACATTTATTTGTTATTAATGAAATTAAATACTATTATATATCATTTTGGTTAAATGGTGTGTGTTTTAATCATTTAATACATCATTAGTGATGAATGCTAGATTCTTATTGTGAATTTAGATCATTACGAGCCAATTTTATTTTACTAATTAATATAATGGATAAAAATTGTTCATTAAAATAATATAAAATATAATATGTATTATATAATATTATTTAACCATATTAATTTTTTTATTACTATCCTTGGCTTAATTAATCGAAATTTTTAAATATATCTCCCACAATGTCAGTAATTTGACATATCACCGATGATGTTTTTATTTTTACAATAAAAAGGATAGGTGAAGAATTATTATGATGAATTTTCTCATAAACCTGATAAAATTAAAGTATAAATATGATAATAGAGTTCTTATTACACTTGGATAATTTTAGGTGAATAGAGTTTAAGAAAATAGAAATAACTGAAAAGAAATGAAAAGAAAATGAAATTGGATTTTTACCTGTTCAATTATCATCCTTAAGACCTTCTTTAAAGCCCTTGGTTTTAGCATTTTTATGAGACCATATAATCTTATACATGGGTAAGAGAGTTGGGAAGTTATTGGGGTAGAAGTTAAGAAAGCTACAAGACAATGAGGTGTGATGGTAAGAGGTGAAGATGGGAGGCATTTATAGTGGAGGAGAGGGCTATTTTCTCATTATTAAATTCATTAGTATTTTAACTTGGCTCAAGACTATTCATATTTTAATAATTATAATAAAATATATTAAAATAATGATGGGGATTTCGATATTTTGGTCTTACATCAGCCTAAAATCATTTATGACTCAATAAATAATGTATTTAACTTATATCATAAATTAACATGTTTCACTATTCAAAAAAATCATGTATTTATAAAAAATACCAAAAACATACCATAACCAAATTCAAATGTCTATAAATCAATAATATTCTAAAATTTTTTGAAAATAAATTTCTAAATTTGAGGAAATATATTTTTTAATTAAAATTATAATTTATTTTAAAAATACATGTTTTTAAACTATTACTGATTCTATAGAACTTTAAAAAATAAATTTAAGTCTCATAAAATTATTTTATAATAATAGGTGAAAAAATAATAATTTCTAAATATATTTTATTAATATATAATTTATTTCAAACTTTTATTTTAATTATAAAATTTTAATTAGCTATTTATGACTCATAAAAAACATCACAAAATTTATAATTTTCAAAAAACATTATTTAGTAGGCAAATGAGTGAAAAATATTATATTTTTACTTCTAATATGGCTAAATTTTATTCATAACTTCTTACACAAAGATATTATTCGATTAGCCATATTACCATTTCAAATGGTCATTTTTAATATTCCATCATTTTAAGTTCCATAATTTCTATAAATGAAAATTCTTTCACTATACGTTTATAATTAATTCAACTATTTAATTCAAGAATGAATAAAATAGTTTATATTTACATTCATTATTAAATAAAATGGATTCATTTCATTTTCTCCTCATTATATAATTAGGAATCCAAAATAACATTTTTAATATAAATTTACTTTATTTCTCTCTTCAATCGAAAACCCATTATCTTTTATGTATAGGTTTTCTAAAATGATCTAGATAGTGTTTACTTTTCTTTTAAATTCATTTTTTTAGTTTTTGAATGATGGTTTAAAAGGAATCTTTTTGTATTTTTTTAAACTAGGTAATTTTTACAAAAAATGTGAACGGAATATTTGTTTTATCATGTACAACAGGAACAATATTTTCCACCATAATGAATACTCAATATTTTAAATCATACATTACAAGATTAAAGGTAATTTTAAATAAAATTTATTATTTAATATTTGGGAAATTTATTTATATTAATAAGTGATTTTTCAAAGTGAAAATTTTATTTTTCACATTAATGTTTTAATTATCTTGAAATTGAATTTATATTCATAAATTAAAACATCCCTTGATTATAATTATGTTTTAATGGGGATATTACCAATTATACTATCCATACTAATTCTCTTAATGGTTTATGTTTTTTATTAAATGATTTTTATGAAACCCATTTCTTTGCCATAATTTATGGTAGGATGAAATGTTTATGAGACTCATTTACATTATATATGTTATGATATGATGAATGTTTTAGGATATTTTGGCATGCATTTTTTTATTTTCATTATGTGATGGGTGGACACGAAATTATATTGACCTATAATGTAGTGAGTAACTAAGGATATATCATGAGATAAAAATGACTAAATTGGGGAGTGAACTAGTTTTTAAGGGACTTTGTCCACAATGATTGTATTGGGAATGAAGCCTAACTACTATAATGGTTTGGGGGTGTAAACCGAACCGACTATGACATTATTGGATGTAATCATTGAATTCTAGGGAAATTATTTTCTATGCTTATATGTATGCCAAAAATACGTGTCTTATTCCAATGTTATGTTCCCATGGTGAATTATCATTAATTACTTTGTTATTGATGTCTTCTAAACTACCATGATTTACATCTTGAATCAATATTTTTTTGTTTGATATGTATGGTATGGTTTTCAAATGTTATAATCATGTTCCCAATCCATTATGCTCATGTTATATTTAAGTGATCATTGTTATCTCCCTTTATTATCCTTACTGAGAATATATTCCCACCCTTTATTATGATTCATTTCCATCGGTTATGGAGAATGGTAATGAGTTTGATATTTATAAGAAGGGTTAAAATTTTGAATAAGCTACTGATAGATTATGTAGTTCACTTATTAACTAGTTTTTATGTATCTAACATTCTAAACACACATAAATAAGATGGTTCTTATTCATGGTTTTATATAATGAAATGAATATTTATCTATTAGAATGTAGTATCTATGTTCAAAATGTTTTGGTCACTGTAATTTCATTTTTTTATAAAATGTATGAATCTAAAAAAATTATTTTTAATATTTATTTTTATCCTTATGGAAATGAATAATGAGTATACCGAGGTTTTAAGAGCATTTGGGACCTATTCTAATCATAGAGATCTGGTTTGTATAAAATATGTATGAGACACATAGTTAATGAATGGTTATTAGTAACCATGAGGTGCAACTGTTCATCCAATATATAAGGGATCACAGTTTGTTAAACCATGTGAGGGAGGACACATGGCAATGCATATTACTAAAAGCATGTTTTAGAGGGAACCATCTGGGGCTATGCATTATTTTCAAAAACATGCTTTCTTCCCATATCCATAGTGCCACATAGATAGTAGAGATTCATGATTAAAGTATGGTTTGGCCAAATTGGGACCCTTATCCATACGATCCCATTAATGAAGTAAAAAATAAACATTTTCATCATTATTTCATAACCTTAAATCCATATTTATTTGTTATTTTCCCAATAGTTAGCCACATGTTGAGTTCTCTCCCTCACCATCCACGATATGCATTGAAGCCTCTCCCTCATTATGAGATTAAATTAACCATACGTTTTTCATGTTTGAATCATATAAATATGATCCATATTCAATTACCTCCTCTTCTTGGTTTGTCACACCCTCTTCAATTATATTTATATCTAATATAATATACCATGTTTCTGGTTATTTTGGAATTTTTTATTTCTTTAATTCTTGATTTAATCTGAGGCATATATTGAATGAGTGTTCCTATACAACCATAAAGGTGGTTGTTTATATAATTTCTCCCAAAGTATAATCAATTTAAAATGGTTTCCATTTTCACACACTATAATCTTCATTTTCTTCCTTATAATTATGAATTATATTAAATTAATTATGCAACCTATACCATAGACCTCTTATGATACTAATTGATATTCTTGTATGTTTTATCCTCAACAAGGATCACCCCATTGAGAGATTATTTATATACCTGAGCCTCTAACAAAGATTAAATATTTTTTCTTGAATTTTAAAAATGAAATTTGAATAATTTACAATAAATGACTAATTTTTATATAGAATGGAAATTACTTTTCATATATACAGTTATAGATTATATAAAACATGATTAAAATGATATAATGTATATATGATACTTTGTAATTATAAATGAAAATGTGATTTTTTAATAAAATGGAATGTAAAAGATACATGGACAAACACATGGCCTGTGATTATTTATAAATTGTGCCAATTAATTAAGGACATTATATCAGTTAAAGGAGTGGTCAATCATGATTCATCCTTTAATTACTAAGGGAATTCCTAGATCACTCTATTTAAGCCATCCAATTAATTGATCTTGTTTCCAAGAGAGGTACTCAACTTGGAAATTTGGTATTTTTTATATTATAATATAGATTCCTATAAATAATACTTAAAATTATTTTGATCTATTTATTGAAATTAGAAACCCTTGGATTATATCCTTTAATTAAGAATGTTTTCATTGGTCATATATCTTATTGTATCATTTCTTTTGGCTCTATTCATGCTAGTACCAAGATTTAATTTCTATGAACCTCAAGGATATTTCATGAGAATTTTTTAATGGAATTCCAATGTTATATCCCTCTGATTAAACAGAGATCATTTGGCTTGGATTTATGGTTATTACTCTGAGCTGTACATACCATCCAAGGTGAATGAAAACATGATTTCACATTCGGTACTCCATCATTATTACTATTAAATGGTCACTATCAACAATCTATTGGTTTATGACTTTTTAATGTTGACCTATTCAGATACGTCTCACTGAGGTAGAAATGGGTATGGTCATCCTGAGATTCCATGATAAACCACAGTCTAACATGGATATTATTTATATTGTTTTTTTATCAGTTATCATTTTAAAGGTACACTAAAATATATATATTCATAGATGTAATTTTTTATATTCACCATTAGTGGTGGCCTACTGAGTTTCACAAACACCTTGTTTAGACCGCCGATTTCTACACTGATGGACTTCATGATTAATGGTTAGGACCATGGAGAGAGACTGAATTTCAATATATGATTCATGAGGTAGAAGTTTTTATGGGTGTAGAGGACCTATTATTGGATTTAGATACTTTTTGAGTTTATCATTTTGTTATTTCAATGTATTTTTTTTATAACATGAAATGATGTTTGACTGATCGTATTTTTTATAGTATCATGATATCATCATCATTTGTATATGACATGGATATTATGAACACCTATGAGTTAGATTATTATTTATTAATTATTTACATTAGTTTATTCATATTATTAATGCTTATTTCTGTGGTTTATTTATATACTTTTTATTATTTAGTTGTATCCTCCACTCTAAATGTAGGTAATAGTCTCCCATTGTATATACCCTAGGCCCTCACATATAGTCTGCAACCTCTAGAATATGGGGAGGTGCTCTTGAGGCCATGTGGAAGCCATTTCAGATAATATTATCAAGTGAAATGTGTTGGGACATTCAAAAGTGGTATCTTAGCATCTTTTTCTTTTCTTACGATTTGGTAATGGTTATGTAAGAAATTAAGAAAATGTAGAATTTGGTAATGAGCCTTTCCTAGGATTATCTAAATAGTGTATAAGAAAAAATAAAAATATTCTGGGAAGGGGTTTTATATTATAGATTATGACTCCTAAAATTATACTGAATTCACCATTAGGTGAAAGAAATGAATTTTGGTTTTCATTAATATTTATCATTTAATATTCTCCCTTTTCTTGGTATAGAAATGAGATTGTGTCTCATGCATAATTATAAAAAAAATGACAATTAAAAATCCTTTCATATAAAATTCCCTATTTAGTTTCCTATATAAATTTCCCATAACATTTGTAGTTCCATGAGTACTATGTCTATCATCATATAAACATTTCTTACAGAGATAAGAATAAATGAATTAAATAACTTTTCTACCCCAAACTAAATTGTGTTTTCCACATAGCTTGATGGTGGAGGCTTAATGAACAATTATTACTTGTTTGATATGTGAACCATTTGTCACTTGAGGTAATATATTAGTTGGATAATATTAAATGTTTTTAAATTTCAATTTACAGAGTTTTTTTGACTCTATAAACATAGAATGGTTTCCATTTAATTATTCCATCATATGAAACTATTTTTAGTTACATTTATTTCCATTTGAATCACACAAAACAAATGAAATTATTACATGGGAATGAAAGATGTGTATAACACGATATTGACATATATATATGGATATACCCATAAAAATACTTATGAACTATCTATTAATAATTTTAAATAGAATTAGTTTCCATTAAATGATGATTCCAATTAAAACTTAAATGGAATTTTTCTTTTTATTTTGTAATTGAAAATTGATCTAATATAAACCCAATGAATAAAACTATCAATCTGACCAATACCCCAACCTAAGTCATTAGGAAGCTAGGTTAGTGTATTTTGGGTAGTAAATCCTTATTCATATAATTAATTATGAAAATTTCCTTATTTATCTTATCAATTTATGAAGTTTGTGATTGGAAATTTTAGATATAGGCCTCCCTAATCGCATCAGTTTGAACACTAGGATGGTGACTATGACCATGATACTAAAGTGAAAACACCTTACATGCTAGTAGCTCCACCAAAGAAACCCCGTGTTATACTTCCCATTATACCTATACTAGGTAAGGATGCTCAGTTTCATGAATGTTTTATATTGAAAGCCTATTCTATAAAGGGATCTCCAACACCTATATATGCTATGTTAGAGTTGATGAGGGAGATACAACAGTGGAACTCACCCACTTTTTTATGGTGGGTATCCCCAAGGATGCAAAATCATGGATAGACACTATATTGCCTGTCTTTGGGAATTTATAGATTCCTCAAAAAAGGTGGCTCAATCACACTTCTTATATTATTTGTTGACTTTGCAAGTGCTGGTGAGATGTGCTAAACACGGATGATCAGCATCAAGGTATGGATTGGGGATATTTCGAGTGTTTGTTATATAATTACTTCTTTAATGAGATTCTTATATTTGAATCATGTGAGGGAGATTATACACATATAGTAGGGCATTGTGTTCATTATGGACGGTTCTTTTTTTATATCTTAGGTGTTTTGTACATAATTATTTTGTGATTAGTTATCCAAAGGGAGAAAATTTGAGGATTGGATTACGTACTCTATATAATCTCTGGTAAATATATTCTCTTAGATTACTATTTTAGAAATATTGATCTAGAACCTTATTACTGAGTGCAACATGAGAGATGTTGAATGTACAAGGAATAGAGTTATATCTCCATGTAAGGTTTGTTCATATATTTGTTAGAAGAATCACCATGAGGGTTATAGAAAGAATAGTTTATATCAAGGTGTTCACACTGGTAGTTACATTATATGTCATCAGTGTGGTAAATAGTGTCATGTAACACCTTAGTGCGACCGAGGTTGGTGGAGTGGCTTTTCCATGGTAAAATGGGTGATATTAAAAGATATTGGTAATCCTATCCATCCGTTCCCAGGGGGAGAGTATCTGAAATGGTACATCCATATGAAATTGGACTAGTTTCTCCACACATGTATAGAGGCTAGAATTTAATGACTCATAAGGTCTTGGAGATGTATGGGGTTGATGATTCCGGAGCTAGGATATTCAGAACCAACTGAGTGGAACCACTTTAAGTAGTTAGGTTTCATCTTAGGATTAGGGATGAGGTCAGATATATGTAGTCCAACATCTATCTATTGGGAAGGGTTTCTAGACATCTATAATAGGTTGTGGGATCTTAGTTTCCTCTACATAATTATCCTCCATTTTTTATATAGGTTCTTCACACTATTTTATCTTTATTTCTATAATGTAAATCCTTGGATGGTAAATTTCATATTTATAAGGAATTATTAATTCAGATACTCAATTGAGGGTTTATTCTGAATGTGTATTGTAATGTAAATAATTCCCCCTCGTGGTTGGTAAATATTATTTCTTATGGAAGCTCTTCATCCTCAAGATAATGAGAGTCATCATTATTCTTAAGAATGATTGGATGGTTCCCTATCATGCTTAATATCAATTTTTATCATTGAATGTTATCTTTTAAATAAAAAGAGGTCTGTACTTATATTCATAAATGATAATGGGATATTTAGGCATGTTATGCTGGACCTAAACATCATAGGTAAGGTGGGGTGTCAAAATCGATTTCCAATCTTTAATTATATAATCAAAGAGAATGTCATGATGATGTTCTTTATGTTGTAGATAATTTTAAGGACATATTAAATTGAATAATATAATAGATTACCTCTCGAGGGAGAGGTATATATTACTATTGATCTTCTTTTAGCTGTAGAAATGGTATCCATTCTTCCTTACATGATGTCTATAACCAATTTTCTGGAGATTAAGAGGCAGCAAGAGGAGTATGAATCTAAGGGTTTTAGATGGACCAATACATATCCACGGGGTTCATCTCTCCTAATAAACAAGAGGAAAGATAGTACCCTTATAATTTTCATGGATTAACCTCTGTTAAACTATCTTACAGTGAAGATCCATTATCCACTTCAATATACAGATGACTTCTTTGACGTTCTTAGAAGAGAGACATTTTTCTCAAATATCTAATAGAGTTCAGGCTATAATTGTGTACTAGTTAGACAATAAAACATACCTCAAACAACATTTCATAATAGGGGTGGTATTTATGTGTATATAGTTATTATTTTTGGATTGATGAATGCACCAATTAATTTTCTCACATTGATAAACTTTATTCCCACCCATATTTGGATTCATATTTGGTTTTATTTTTGATCAAATCTTGGTGTATTACCACACTTGACACAACATTTCCAAACATATTGAGATCATGATTAAAACACAGACAGAGTACCAAAATTATGTTATGCTCAAGAGGTGACCCTTTTAGATCGATAATGTTGACTTCTTGGTTCAAATACTCTCAGAGGCATGAGTATCTATTGTTCCCGATAAGGTAATAGTTTTTGTTTCTAGTTATAATTACAAGAACTTTTTCTGATTATATAGTTTCCGGGGGATACTTAGAAAACCAAAGGAAACTAATCCAGGATTTATCAAATCTATAAAAATATAATATGTGATTAATGAATCTGTGTGTGAAATAATTATAGTTTGAATCATGTGATATAAACATTATCGATTTAAAAGAAATATTAACCTCAAAATTGATCTTGATTCTTCCAGATCCACATATAAGAAATACCATTTGCTATATTGCATCAAGCATCATCTTTGGATTATATTTGATATTAGAAGATTGAGGTGTGTCATATGGGTTGTGTTAATTTAGGAATCATATCCATAATTATCCTACACATTACATAGAGGTAGAATAAGTAGTTAACTCATTTTTTGGTTGGAGACACTATCTACTAGGATATCAGTTTTTGATTTAGATAGGCCAAAAAGACTCAAATACATCTTTACTCAAGGTGATATGAATCTAAAACAACGTCGATGGGATGAATACATGAAATCCTTTTATTTTGATCTTACCAAATTTTTTGGGAAGGTAAATATTTTGTTTTGTGATATGAGCTTGAAGAATCATACACAACAAGTTATGAAGGCCCAACATGAGTGGCTGTTAATGAACCTATTTTTTAAAATGAATATTGAGGTCTTGGAGCATCATATAATATAAGGACCCAACCTTAAAACATTACATAATCATTAATTAAATAAATAATTCACATTAAGGATCTTTTCGGGTTTAACATTTTAGAGAATTAGGCCATAACTATTACATTTCATTTCAAAAAATATACAAAGTAGAAACTTCTACTCAGTTTCCATTTTTATCGCAAAACAAGAACTCTTGAAAAAAAAATTCATGTCTAGTTCCATTTTAAAGACAACATGACTTTTCCTTGATCCCATACTTGACTCAATTCCACATTATGTCCTGTGAAAAACATTTCAAAAACATGGGATGAGTATAAAAAGCTCAGTAAGGGATTCACAAAGAATGAAAACTGTTACTTTTTCAATATAATAAGTAAACCATGAATACCTTAACATAAGTAATATTTTTCACCTTTATGAATTAGTAAATACTCTTTACTAAATAAAATATCACTACATAACCTTTTGTAACCAAAATATTACCATAAATCCCATATAAAGAACACGTAACATATAAAGATAACTTGGGACATAAACATACTTAAATGGAATAACCATATGATCGACTTCCAAACATATCACTAAATGGAATATCCATATGGCTGAATTTCATACCCAATGCATTGGTGGTTATAACATAACCACCCATCCTGGTTTATCATGACACCACCCATCATTTTTTTATCACGTAACCACCCCTAAAATGTCCATGTACCATTATAAAATCATAACACATAAAACAAATATAAAGGAAAGAAAACATTTCCACATTTCAATCACAATATATCACATAAATATATTAACAAATAAAATCCATTATCAAAACCATTTTCAATACCAAAGTACATAAAAGAGTATATGGTATTTATTTTCCTTGAAAAAAAACATTACGGCTTGTTAAGGAAGCCAATGAACAAATAATACTCGTGATGGAGTAAAGGTTTTTGTCACCTCTTATGTTAAAAGAAACATTCCTATTTTATCGTTTAGTAAAACTCTTCAAAAAAAATATTCCCTTTGAAAATTAAATGGTGTTTATACAACGTATAAAAGAAATTCGTGTATTAAAATAAAATATGCCTCAATGAAAGGAGATTGATACGAAGTCCCTTACCTTGTGTCCGACTTTACTCGATCGTTATTTAATATCTGAATAATAAACTAAAGTTAACTTATACTTGTTTAAGAACCCTTTTAAAGTTTATTATTCCCTTTATATCACTTATTACCATGTTATAAACATTATGTAATCATTCAATTTAATAACATTCATTTTGTCGATATTTGGTACTTGAGTCAAAAATGAACACCGTATATTTACAAGTTGTCCATGTGGTCAAAATTTCATTAACTCCCGAATGATATTCATGCTTTTTATATCCTATATATTATATATATCTAGTATATATACATGTGTTTATAATAGTACAAGAAATTTGGAGGTAAGAAATGAAATGCACCGTTCATGGAGACGATAAGTCGTACGTACGCATGAACGCTACTTCCATTTCTATTTCTTATTTTAATGGAATTAAAACATAATGACACATAGGTAAATTATAATTCCAGTATAATATAATATAATATAATTAACTCCATCCTTTATACATCTCACGTATGGCATGAATGAGTCATATCACTTTGAGAGGGTGGTAGTCCGCACTTACTCGAATGAAATTATCGCACTTACGCATTATAGAAACCATAAAGGTATGCTATAAATGGAAAATACAGAATCATAAAGAAAACATAAAAATAATATATATCATATATCAATATAGTTCCATCTTAATGGCCACCATGAGAGGTGGTAGGAGATAATTGAACAATCATCGTTTCGTGAGGCGTTAGTTTTCCATCCACCGAAACATTATGTTCTTCACCAATTAAATGGAGGTGTCTGTAAGTGTAGTTCGAATACTTATCATAAAAAAATCCTAGAATATTAAGGATACTGGTTTTTTTATAAAATAAATGAATAAAAATAGATTAAGTGATGGATAAGTAAAATAATAGAAAAGAAGTTAAGAGAAATAGTTACCTTTAATATGGGTAACTCCCTTTGGTTTGAACCAAAAGTGGTTTATTGAAGCACCTTCTACGTATGGTAAGGGTTCTAGGTGTAAGAGAGGGATGTAGGGAACTTAATTAGTCAGAGGATGAATGATCCAAAAGGTATGAGAGGTGTGAGGAATTAGATATAAATTGTCTCTTTTTATAAAAGGTAGGAGGGGTCTTTAGGAAAGTGTGAAAATGTTGTTTTATTATATAATGATATTCGGTTTATAAAGGTCCAAAAAACATTAGAGAAGAAGATAAGATTTTTCATGGTCGAAGTAAAATCATCCAATAAGAATTGGACAGGTTTTGGATGTTATTTTAATATTTATAATTTTATTTATTTAAATGATTTATTAATGAGGTAATCACTACATCATTATTGTGTCAATAATAATTTAATTTATTCGATGCCTAAAAATTAATAAAAAAATAAAATGATCTAGGAAATATATTCCTATTTTTGATTAATATTTATAGTCTATAATATTTCTTATACAACACCATACAAAAATTCATTTCCTAAAATATTTTTGTTTATGTCATTTTTGTCATTACATTATGTTAATTAATCTAAAGTGTCATTATCTTTTACAAGTAGCTTCATGGGGTCCAAAAATCGACCCAAAGATGAACATGGTGGATCATTACCCATTCAATAATGTTAGGACAATTTTAAAAGTAATTTTGAATTATTATAATATTATTTTTACCTTGAATTACCCTATTTACCTTTAACCGTGGTAAATAAAAGTCAAAAGTTACTATTCACCAAAAATTATTTTCATCTTATTGAACCAAATTTTACTTACTAATATGATCCATGTATGTTGGATTTTCAAAATTCAAATGATATATGTGGTAAAATTTCATTCAAATGAAAAAGCCAGTTTTTTTTAACTACTACTATGTTTGTTTCACTATTCATCCAAAAATTGAATTTTTTCAGAAAAATACCAAAAATTAAGCCTAATATATATTTGATATTACAAATTCAAAAATGATGTATATTTTACCAAATTATAAACATATAAGTTTCATTAATTAATCTAAACTTAATTCTCGTTTTTAAAAAAAAATAGCGTGTTTTTAAGCAACAATAACTATCAAAAGATTGACACTTTTTTATGTCCAAATTCAATGTGAAATTAATTCCAATGTCCAACATTGGAATAAATTGTAAAAATATATTATAATTACACTTTAAAACCAATTAAAAAGATAATTTAACAATATAAATAAATTACATTAAAATGCAGTTCTGAATTAAAATACAATATTTTTCACTATTCATTAAAAAATTGAACTTTATCAGAAAAATTCCAAAAATTTACACAAAGTAAATATTGATGTACCCATTATAAATAAGGATTTTATTTGGTCAAATATATCATATAAAATTGATTGAAACTAGATTTAAAAAGGGTTCTTCATTAAAAGGCAGTAAATCGACTTTTTAATGTACATTATACTTAAAATTCAATTCAATCACATTTTTAAGCCTCTAACATTTATTGGATAAATGTAAAGACATTTAACAAACATGTATAATCATATTTTAGAAATTTTTGTTCATTACCACCAAATACAACGGCTAGGAGTTAATACCATTTAAAATAATAATAATATATTATTACTGTGCAACGAATGATTTCAAAGAACCTCGTTGTTACGTATCGTGTAAGCTATCGAACATACAAACCCTTTTAAAGTAAAATTAATATTTAATTGAAAAATACTAAAAAATATGAAAATATCTTATTCTTCATTTACCTGGGTTGTTACATCCATCCCCCCTTTTGGAAATTGCATCCTTGTAATTTTTATTCACTTATCAAAATACGTGGGGGGTATTTATCCCTCATAGTATTTTGAAATTCCCACATTACCTATTCAATCATATGGTTTTTCCAAAAAATATTTACTTAGTGAATTACCATATTCCATAAAACATTCTCTCTACGGTCAAGAATCTGGAAAGGTTGTTCTTCATAAGAGAGATTCTCTTCCAACTGAACTACCTCTGGACACAAAACATGAGATAGATCTAGCATATACTTTTTCAACATCGAAACATGAAAAACAATATGTACCTAGGATAAACTTGGCAGTAAATACAATTTTTACACAACTAACCCAACATTCTCCAGGATTTCATAAGGTCCAATGAACATCGGACTCAACCTTCCATTCTTACCAAAACACATCACACTTTTCAATTGTGAAGCATTAAGAAAGACATGATCACCTACCTTAAAAGAAATATACTTTCTATGGTTATCCACATAACTTTTCTGTATGCTCTGAACTATTATCATGTGCTTCATGAATCAACTTAACTTTCTCTACAATCTCTTATACCAATTCTGGTACCATCAGCTTCCTTTAACCTACTTCATCCCGAAAAGCTGGAGTTCCACACTGCTTCCCATATAATGCCTCAAATGGAGTCATCTGTATACTAAAATAAAAACTATTATTATAAGAAAATTAAACCAAAAAAATATGTTGGTCCAAACATCCTAGTAATTCAGTGAACAAGAACGTAAGATATCCTCTGAGGTCTGAATTGTTCGTTCTAACTGTCCATCTGATTGAGGATGAAAAGATGTACTAAAATTTAATTCAGTACCCAAAAACTTCTGAAGGCCTTTCCAAAAGTCAGAAGTAAAACTGGGATCACGATCATATACAATGGAGAGGGTAACTCCATAGAACCTGAATATCTCTTTAACATACCATCGAGAAAGTTGATCTAGAGACAAAGTATCTCGAATAGGAAGGAAATGAGAAGATTTAGTCAATTGATCAACTATAACCTAGATTTCATTATTACATCAATATGTCTTCGGTAATCCCACAACATAGTCCATGGATATATTATCCCATTTCCACTATGGCACTGTTAAAGGTTGAAGCATCCCTTTCAGTAACTGCCACTCTTCTTCAACCTGCTGACAAGTCAAACACTTCACAGTAAAATCTGCAATATCTATTTTCATTCCATCCCACCAGTAATACTCTCGAAGATCTTTGTACATCTTAGTACTACCAGGATGAACTAAAAACAGAGAACTATGAGCTTCACATAACAACTAATTCTTCAACTATGAATCACATGTCATATATAATCTCTTCCCAAACCTCAAAACAAAATCATTATCAATGTTAATATCATGAAACTTCCCCTTCTAAACCAACTATACCTTTTTCGGCAAACTCACTGTCTTGTTTCTGTGCTTTCTTTATTCTATCTGATAAAGATGATTTCACTAACACCTAAAACAAAATAGAATAATTTGCTGCACTAATAACTACTATGCCAAAGTTCATCAAATAAAAAAAGGACCTCATTCCAAAAGTAACATGGTTAATGAGACATTACTTTTTTGACTCAAAGAATCAGCTACTTCATTTGCTTTTCTTAGATGGTAATGGATAGTGAAATCATAATCTTTGATTAATTCCAGCCATATCCTTTGTATCATGTTCAATTGTTTCTAAGTGAATATATACTTTAAACTGTTCTAGTCAGTAATTATTTCACATTTTACTCCATTCAAATTATTCCTCCAAATTTTTAATGAAAAAAACAACACCAGCTAATTCCAAATAATGTGTAGGGTAATTTAACTCACGAGGTCTCAACTAACATGATGCATAAGAAATTACCTCCTCAATAAATATAAGGACACATCGAAGTAATTTTAATGAAGCATCACTATAAATAACAAGCTCACCATTTCTCGAAGGCAGTGCCAAAACTGGATCATTCACCAATATTTATTTCTATTCTTGAAAACAGTCATCACATTTTTTGTCCAAATGAACTTAATACCTTTTCGAGTTAAAATAGTCATTAGACTAGATAACCGTGAAAAATTTTCAACAAACCTCTGTTAATAACCTGCCAAACCAATAAAACTACAGATCTCGGTTATATTTGTGGGTCTTGGCCATTCTTTAATAACATATGATTGGCAAGATCAACAGTTATGCCATTTTTTGAAACAATGTGACCAAGGAAAGAAATTTTTTGTAACCAAAACTCACACTTTCTAAATTTACCATAAAGTTTCTTTTCGTTTAATGTTTTTAAGATGAAACTTAAATGAATTTCAAGATCATCTTTACTTTTAGAATAAACCAAAATATCATCAATGAACACAACCACAAACTTATCCAAGAACTCAAAGAAAATTTTATTCATAAGATCCATGAATACAGTAAGTGCATTGGTTAACCCAAATGAATAACTACAAATTCATAATGGCCATATCTAGTATGAAACATGGCCTTCGTAATGTCTACTTCCTTTACTTTCAACTGATGGTACACCAATCTCATGTCAATCTT
The DNA here is from genome assembly GCA_963277665.1 of Viscum album. Classification (NCBI taxonomy): domain Eukaryota; kingdom Viridiplantae; phylum Streptophyta; class Magnoliopsida; order Santalales; family Viscaceae; genus Viscum; species Viscum album. The sequence continues at coordinate 1,457,934,530 of OY728148.1, forward strand.
CGAAAAATACTGAACTCGCTTGAGCTGATAAAAAAAACATCAATATGAAGCAAATGATACTTGTTCTTAACAGCGATATTATTCAATGCTCTATAATCAATGAAAAGTCTCATTAAACCATCATTCTTTTTAACAAACAAGACAGGATCACCCCATGGTGATGTTCCAGGTCGAATGAAACCTTTATCTAATAACTCCTGCAATTGTTTCTTTAACTCTAAAAGTTCAATTTGATCCATTAGATAAGGGGGTTTTGAAATTGGATGAGCATCAGGAACTAAGTCAACAGTAAATTCAACTTACCAATCAGGTATAATACCAGGAAACTCATCAGAAAAAACCTCAAGAAACTCAGTTTCCACTAGCACATCATTAATATGAACAGTTCCTTTATTTTCAACAATATGTCCAAGGTAAAACTCATTTCCATCTTTTACTAGTTTTTTAGCTTCCAGATATGTTATCAAAAGCAATGGTTCATAATTATACACAAACTGTAAATATTTCTGAAATGAAACATCTTTAGCTCTGTATTCAATCTTAGCATGATAAACAGATAGCCAATCCATGCCCAAAAAAACATCAATCTCTACTAGAGGCAAAACAATATGGTTTGCAGGTAGATTCTTCCCGAACACAAGGACATGAATGTTCTTATGTTTTCTTTTTGTCTCAAAATTTCCTGTAGGTGTTTTTACCATAAGTTCTGTATTCATATCTTGAGATGGAATTCCCAATTTATAAGAAAACTTCTCAGAAATGAATGAGTGTGTAGACCCTGAATCAAACAACACATTGGTATAATCTGAACAAACAAATAGTGTACATGATACTACATCATTTGATGGCACAACATCTACTAAATTAGTTACAAAAGATTTCACCACCCCTTTCTGCTTATAGTCTGGCTACTTTCCCTCAGTTGAGTTCCTCACTAGACACACATTTTCATAATGACCCATTACATTACCCCTAAAACATCTTACTGATGGATTTTCATTGCCTGATTTATCATATTCCATACAGTCACGAGCAATATGACCAGACTTACCACACCAGAAGCATGTTCCATACATTGATAAACATTCTACAGGATGCTTGTTACCACACTTATCACATGTTGGATATTTAATTTTCTTATCTCCAAGCTTCATTGATGAATTCTTTCCTTTTGCCTACCAAATGGGCTTCTTATTCTGTTGTTTGTCAACAAACACCTGATCATTGGAAAAATCCATTTCCACCTTCTCATCACATCGAACAAGTATTTCATAACTTTTGAACTCACGAGAGGCTAATTCTCTTCGATATTGCGGCTTTAGTCATGATTAAAATCAATTTATCTTACTACCAAGATCTCAGATGAAATTTAGTGCATACCTTGGTAGTTGAGTGATCTTTTATTTATAAGTAGCCACTGAGTCATCCTCCTACATCAATTCCAGGAATTGTTTTTCCATCCTAAGATAAACCACCTTTTTAAAATATTTCTCAAGAAACATAACTTTGAATTCATCCCAATCAATAGCATAAATATCCTCATTATCCCTAATATTTTTCACCATCTACCTCCACTGATCAGCTTCTCCTTCAAAACGGTAAACAACAAGACTAACCTTTTGATGTTCTGAACACCCCATAACATCGACAATCTTCTCCAGTGCTTTAATCCACCCTTCAGATAGCATAGGGTCAGATGATCCTATGAATGATGGGGGATGTTACCTCATTAAATGCTCAACTACTGACATGTTCCTCTACGGTTAATATGGCTGATCTCATGAATGGATACCACCACCATTTATAACATGAGTCAAATGTTCCATCACTACAACAAACTATTCAGTTCTGATTCTGACCATCTCAGGCTGCTGATTTGGAAGGTTGTCTTCCTCTTGATGTCGTCCCAACATAGCTTCCCTGTTTCCTCTGTGAAAAACCATTCTGAACATAGAAATATCATAGGCGTAGCAACATGGCAATCTGTAAATTCTATATCATTTCAATATTACCATAAATTAATTTATGGGAATTTATTTAACAATCCCCTAACTCCTCAAGTTGTCGAAACTGACCTCTGATACCAACTATAAGGACCCATCCATAAAACCTTACATAATCATGAATTAAATGAATATTTCACATTAAGGATCTTTTCAGGTTTATATTTTAAATGAATTAAGCCATAAATATTACATATCATTTCAAAAACAAAATACAACATAGACACTTCTACTCAGTTTCCATTTTTTTTCTCAAAACCAGAACTCTTGATAAAAAAGACATGTATAGTTCCATGTTTAAGACATCATGACTTTTCCTTAATCCCATCCTTGACCCTATTCCATATTATGTCCTACAAAAAACATTTCGAAAACTTGGGATGAGTATAAAAGGCTTAGTAAGTGATACACAAAGAAAAAAATCTATTAGTTTTTCAAAAAAAACAAGTAATCCATGAATACATTAACATAAGCAAAACTTTTCACCTTTATGAAGTAGTAAATACTCTTCAATGAATAAAAGATCACTATTTACCCTTTTGTATCCTAAATATTACCATAAAACCCATATAAAAAACATATAACATATAAATGTATCTTGGGACATAAAAATTCTTAAATGGAATAACCATATGGTCGAATTGCACACATACCACTAAATGGAATAACCATATGACTGACTCCCATACCCAATGCATTGGAGGTTATAACGTAACCACCCATGTTGGTTTATCACGGAACCACACTTAATTTGGTTTATCACGTAACCAGTCGTCAAATATCCATGTACCATTATAAAATCATAACACATAAAACAAATATAAAGGAAAGAAAATATTTCCACATTTCAATCACAATATATAACCTAAATATATTGACATAAAAAATCCATTATCAAAACTATTTTCAATACCAAAATACATAAACGAGTATATGGTATTTATTTTCCATGAAAAAAAACATTATGACTTTTTATGGAAGCCAAATAACAAACAATTCTCGCGGCGGCAGAAAGGTCATTGTCATCGCTTACGTTAAAAGAAACATTCCATTTTGTCATTTAGTAAAATGCTTCGTAGAAATATATTCCCATTGAAAAGTCAAGGGTGTTTATACAGTGTATAAAATAAATTTGTCTACTAAAACAAAATATTCCTCAACGAAAGGAGATTGAGACGAAGTCCCTTACCTCGTGTCCGACTTGACTCGATCATTCTTTAATATCCTGAATAATAAAATAAAGTTAATTTCTACTTGATTAAGAACTTTATTCATGTTTATTATTAATTTTATATCACTTATTACCATGATATAAATATTATGTAATCATTCAAGTTAATAACGTCCGTTTTGTTGATATTTTGTATTTGAGTCAAGAATGAACACCTTATATTTGCATGTAGTCCATGTGGTCAAAAGTTCAATATATAAAAAATTACATTCATTATTTACATATCATATATATCTTATATATCTTGAATATACATATATTTATAATAGTATATAACATTTGGAGGTATGAAATGAAATGCACTATTCATCGAGACAGAAAGCCATACGTATGCATGAACGCTACTTCCATTTCTATTTCATATTTTAATGGAATTAAAACATAATGATATATAGTTATATTATAATTACCATATAATATAATATAATTTAATTAACTATATTCTTTATACATCCCACATATGGCATGAACGAGTCATATCACATTGATGGGGCGGTAGTCCCCACTTTCTCAAATGAAATTATCACATTTACCCATTATGGAAACCAATACGGTATGCTATAAATGGAAAATATAGAATCATAAAGAAAACATAAACATAATATATATCATATATAAATATAGTTCCATGTTAATGTCCACCATGAGAGGCAGTAGGAGATAATCGAACAATCATCGTTTCGTGAGGCGTTAGTTTTCCATCCACAGAAACAGTATGTTCTTCACCAATTAGTTGGATGTGTGTGTAAGTATAGTTTGAATAATTCTCATGAAAACATCTTAGAATATTTAGGATACTATTTTTGTTATAAAAGAAATAAATAAAAAGAGTTTAGTGGTTGGAGATGTAAAATAAAATTAAAGAATTTGAGAGAAACTGTTACCTTTAATTTGGGAAACTCCCTTTGGTTTGAACCAAAATTGTTTATTGAAGTGAATTATACCTATAGAAAGGCTTTTTGTGGAATATAGGGATGTAGGGAGATTAATTTGGTAGAGTTAGAAAGATCCAAAAAGCTTAATTGGTGTGAGGAATTGGTTAGAAATTGTCTTTTTTCAAAGGGGGAGGAGGAGCTCTTTAGGATAGTGTGAAAATATTATTTTATTATATAATGATATTCGGTTTCTAAATGTCCAAAAATCATTATAGTTGAAGATAATATAACTCGTTGTCGAAATAAAATCATCCAATAAGAATAGGACTGGTTTTGGATTTTTTTTAATATTTACAATCTTATTTATTTAAATGATTTATTAATGAGGTAATCACTACATCATTATTATGTCAATAATAATTTACTTTATCTGGTACCTAAAAATTATAAAAAAACTACCATGATGTAGGAAGTATTTTTATCTTTCTAATGAATATTTATAGTCAAAAATATTACTTATATAACACCATATAGAAATTAATTTACTGAACAATTTTTGTTTATGTCATTTTTGTCTTTACTTTAATTTGTTAATTAATCTAAAGTGTCATTATATTTCATAAGTGACTCCATGGGGACCTAAAAACGAACCATGGATGCCCATGGTAAGCCATTACTCATCCAGAAAATTTAGGACAAGTGTTAAGGTAATTTTTTATTATTATAATATTTTGTTTACCTTGCAATACCGTATTTACCATTAACCACGGTAAATAAAAGTCAAAAGCTACTATTCCCCAAAAATTATTTCCATATTATTGAACCACAATTTACTTATTAATAATAACCATGTATGTTGGATTTTCCAAATTCGATTCACAAAAGTGGTAAAATTTCATTTAAATGAAAAATTCAGTTTTTTAACTACTACTAAGTGGTTTCACTATTAATCAGAAATTGATGTTTTTCATAAAAATACCAAAAAATTATCCTAAGTTATATTTGATATTCCAAATTAATAAATTATGTCTATTTTAAAAAATTTTAAACATATAAGTTTCATTAATTAATTTAAAATTAATTCTCGTTGTTAAAACAAATAGCTTGTTTTTATGTAACAATAACTATCAAAATATTGACACTTGCTTATGTCAAAATTCAATGTGAAATTAATTACAATGACAAAAATTAGATTAAATGGTAAAAATATACTCTTATTAAACATTAAAACCAGTTGAAAATATAATCTATCCATATAAATAAATTATATTAAAACGCAGTTTTGAATATAAATACAATATTTTTCACTATTCATTTAAAAATGAACTTTATTGGAAAAATTCGAAAAAATTTACAGAAAGTAAATACTGAAGTCCCCATTATAAAAAAGAATTTTATTTGGTCAAATAGAACATAAAAAATCTACCAAAACTATATTTAAGGAGGGTTTTCCATTAAAAGGTGGTAAATCGACATTTTAATGTAAATTATGATTAAAATTAGATTCAGTCACATTTTTAAGCCTCTAACTTTTATTGGATAAATGTAAATACATTTAACAAAAATTTATAATCATATTGTAGTTAGTTTTGTTCATTCCATCCAATACAACAGCTAGGAGTTAACTACCATTTTAAAAAATAATATTATATTATTAGTGTGAAATGTAAGATTTCAAAGAAACCCGTTGTTGCGTATCGGGTATGCTATCGAACATAGCAACCCTTTTAAAGTAGAAATAATATCTAATTCAAAAATATTAATAAATATGAAAATATGTTATTCTTGATTTACCTAGGATGTTATATATATAATCTATATATATAACTTTAGTAGTGACTGCATCACTCCTGGATAGGGTGAGGATGAGGCAACTTTTAGACCCCAAGGGAATAGTCATAAAGAGAGTGTTTTAAAAGATTATATGAAACTATTCTATAATGTTGTTGAGGATAATATATTTAACATTAATGGATGAATATAGGTTTTTGAAGACATTTGAGATGAATTTATGTGATAATCTCAAGTTTTTATTTGGGTGGTACACTCAAGGATATGAAAAATGTCCCATGACTTAAACAACCAGTATAGGGGGTTGGGTATAAAAAGTTAAAAGATATATTATTTCTAAATGTTAAAACTATTAAAAGGAGGATGATAATCACAATCAAACAATGTGTGTTTTATATTTTTATTCCATTTAAAAGGAGAAATGTAATGATATAATCATATATTTTTTGATTAGCTTACCAAGATACCCATGAGGTAGGGATGTGGTATTCATGATTTTCAACAAGGAAATAGTGTTCGTTCACTTTATCTTGATTAGATGTAATTTATCAGTGGATGAAATGGGTGTACATTGTGTCTGTGTTATTTTTATACTTTTCAGTATGCCTCATATGATTTTATTAGGGAGAGAATCTTGGTACATGTCATAGTTCAGGAAAAGGTTGCATAGGGAACTCCGTTCATAGGTTGTTCTGAGGGAAAACTATCACCCATAGACCTATAGGTAGTTTGAGTGTAACACTCTAAGACATTATGTTTTATTTACTTTTATATAAATTCAATATCATTGATAGCCTCTGATGCACACAAAACCAAATTTAAACAAGTCATGATACTCATTTTAAATATTTTTTAATCATGAACATTATAAAATAGTTGTTAAATTAGATTGTATGAATAGGAATGTCTAAATTATTAAAAATATATATTTTACACACACTAAATTTTTATCTATAGATTATAAATAAAAATAGTAATAAGTTGAATGTAAAATTAATGTTTTTATAAAAATAGTTTTTTAAATAAAACCATTTATCGCTTCATGGGAACATATGATAAAATTAATTTTTGAAACATTTGGAAAATATAATTAATAAAAATAAATTATTTTATTAGAAAATAGTATCAAAATTATCTTAGTATTAATGTTTTTTTTTCAAATTTATCACTTTTAAATGAAAAGTAAAAAATACTAATTTCTATTATAAACATCCATTTTTTAAAAAAATATACAGTGTTAATTATTTTTATAATGGTTTTAAAGTAAAATTAGATATATTATATTAATATTTAACTAATTTATATAATATTTTTCAATTTAGCGTTTAATTTCAAAATAAAAATGTTATTTACAAATGTGAATTTTCTCTTTTGAGACCAGTTTTTTCATTGTGTCTACAGGTCAAATTTAAAATTTTATTCTACCACTTCTATGAATTGAATTTGAAAAAATAGATTCAATTTTAGGAATCATAATAATTTATATTATAAAATAGTTTCATGTTAATTTTTCACTATTATATATAGTTCAAATAATAAAAATTAATTTTGCGGTTAAGAAAAAAATTAATTTTCTCGGGGGTTAAACTAAATATATATTAGTTAAAATGACCTAAAAATATGACCAAACTAATTTTATGGATATATATAGACATTATTACATATATTTTTCAATAATAACCCATTTTGTGGCCTTTTCAGAAAAAATATTAGTGTAATTGATTCTTATTCGTAATTCCATGTGTGCCCTCTCCCTGCTTACAAAAGGCCACCCCTCTTATGTCATCATCACACATCCAAATATATTTTGATAAGACTATACATAAGAAAATAAATTACTTAATCCCATATCAGCTTATTATATCCCTTAGTCTTATCAAAACTCCATTCTTGGAATTCTTTCAGTGCAAACATATGCAGGTCGTCGCTCGTGCATATGTATGTCCAACCTTCTCCGTGAAGTGATGCGATTCATTATCTATACCAATGTTTTAAGAATGGTAATAAAAATGTATATTATAAGTTAAAATGATATTAATAAAATTATAGAAATTATAGAAATTATTTATTTTTATCCTATGTATATGAACCAAAACATTCATGACAAAACACATATGAGAAAACAAGGAAATTGGCTCCTGAAACAATCAAAATAATGAAATATTATTGATAAACGAGTGATTAAATGTTAAAACGTGATAATATATGACATTATTAATATTATTATAGTTCATGTATAAAATAAAATCATACTTAAAATCATTATACATGATATTAAATCATATCCATCTAATAGAAAGTGTGAGGAAGTTCCATTCATTGATGCATATTTTTCAACCGTGCACCAGATGTATTACGTACAATGTAAATAATTCTCATTTTCCGTGTATTATAATTAATATTGAATCATTCATGGTATGTTACGTTTCTATTTGAATTATTTTATCCAAGGGGATTTTACTTGAATGTTACCTAGTTGTCTGGGACATGGTCTACATTTACCTCTATTGATAAATATTTTACTATTGTGCACTTATATTTGTAATATGGTGTACATAATTCCAATTTTATATGTAACATCACGAATCCTTCATACTTAATGGTATTTTATGTTCCAATTTTTATTATATCATCCATGTGGATTTTTTATTAAAATTATTTTATGGTATGGAATTTCATATCCCAATTTCTATTAAATAGGTTATATTACATATTTGTTTTCATTGATGATATATGATTTTTGGTGTATTGAATTATTATTATCTTATGATTTATTTACAGTTTTTATGTGGATTTAATTTTAATACACATAATTGATTCATTAATTAATCATCACTTCATCATTTTAACAATTTAAGGGTTGATTGTCTCAAATTGGCTTTATTTAAGAAATATATCATGTTATACACCTATTTTATTTTATGAAGGTTATATAATATAAATTTGTTATATTATATCATGAATATCATTATATTCATGATATTTAATGTTTTAATTGAAGTTAATTCTTTCAGCAGGTTTATGATTAGTTGGACTAGGTGAACTATTTCACATTCTCGTTCTTGATAAATTTATATAATTATTAATATTATATATAAAATCACGTCATTATATACATTATACATTATATTAGACTTAAATATCTATATTATTTATAAATGATTTGATAAATATTCAAACCATAAATAATTTTTCCATATAATATTTTACTAAATAATTTATATGATTTACTAAAAAAATTATTGATTATTCATATTCCTTACTCGATAAAGATATTTATTTGTAAGAAATTTTCTTAATGAATTAAATTGATCATTAAATATATGAATAAAATAGTTTTAATGAATAAATTGGTGGGGATCATTTATTTATATCCCTTTAATGCATTGATCAGTCTCATGAGATAAATCATTTTTTGAAATCAGATGGATTACAACCTGTTGTTTAGAAATGTATTGTGGAAGGTCTTGATTGTAGATGTATCATGATGAATAATATCATGAAATTTAATAATTAATCACTTACTTTATTTGGAATTCAGTTTTTATTATTATCTATGAGATATTCTAATTCATATTACAATTGGATGAATTTCCTTTTCGGTTTATTAATTAAATGGAATACGCATTAAGTTACTTACCTTTACATATTGATTATTCCATATTTCATAGTCATGTTACAGATTAAAATGTATGGTTTTTAGTTATTTACCTTTTTTTAAATTAATTTTTTTTCATGACATATTCCTCTATATATAACCCATACTTAGTATTTGAGCTTAGAATTTTTTTTTTCATTCCCTAGGTTATGAAGAAAAAATATTTGAATGAATTTAAGGGTGTTAGTTTTTGTGTAATACTATTATTTGAATGTTATTTAAATACAAAACATGTGTGTTACGTATCAATTTGGTTTCTTAAACCTGATTAACTCATCAGAGCATTAGGATTTTACCCCATGTATCTATTCTAGTGTAATTAAATATACACTAGGTATGGGTTACTAGAGTCAGGGTCTTAATGTTGGTATTATAGGATGCTTAGTAGAAACCTTGTAATCTAGATTAAGGAAGACATTTATTATGTAACATTACCATGTGATAGAATCTGATGTTAAGAATAGAATAATATCTTAATGTAGTGGTGTGGAATAGATTATATGGTTTTTCAAATAAATAAAACCCTATTTCGATATTAAAATTGGATGTGGTTAATGTAAAAATAGATTACATATGTCACACAGTGAGTATTTATCATTGGATTATTTGAATTGATATGTGTTATAACCCAAATAGACACCCAAATCAATAGTTATAGAAATTAAAATTTCTAGTAACATTTTCAACCTATTTTAGTTCTTTTTTTTTATTTTTTATTTTTTTAAATTCAAATTGATTTTAAATGACTATAACATGGTAATAAAAAAAATTATTATTTAAAAAAAGATTTTAATTTTTATATAATCCATTTTCATTTAATATATTGTCTATTATATGTTAATGCTAATTTACCTTATCTAAAATATATTTTAATAACATTATATGATATTTATATCTGTATAAACATATTTATTTATTTATATATTATCTTGAATGAAATATATATTTTTTGAAGTATACTTATATCAACACTTTTAAAAAATCCTTGATAAAGGGGGTCTCTATCATCCCTTCTAAAAAAATGCTGATAAAAATCCTCATATATCAACACTTTTCTACACTCATAAAAGACCCCATTTATTAGTGCTTCTTTAAATGTACTAAGAAAGGGTGGAAAAGTATCATCACTTGTAATAAATCACTGATAACGGTACCCATTTAACACTTTTTGTTCGTAGTTTTATCAAAGACTCCCTTTAACAGTGATTTATTTAGCTCTACCAAAGGGGGTCGTTAACAGCCTTTTCAGCGAGCGCTGTTAAAGACCTAACACTAGATAAACCCAGTTTATTAGTCTTGTATTGATTGATGATAAATTAGTGTGTTCTAAAATATATGTGGACCTGGATAATCTCTTCAGGATTATTCATGAGAATCTTAGAATGATGGTGCTATATTGTAAATTTAGTTATTATGATTTTTGGATGCAATATGTTTCATTACATGGCTATATTATGTCTCGTGATGGAATGTCTATAAATTATATGAATAAAAATGGTGTAATATAAGGGTCTACAACAATGAACCAAATTTAGGTATGTAGTTTCATTAGATTGGTAGGATAATATCAACGATTCATTCATTATTATTTCTGATTGGTGAACCTATTAACCAAGATTAAATATAAAGGGGTTATGACCTTTTATAAAATTTAATGTGAATAATGTTTTGAGTAATTGAATAGTACATTGGTCAATGATTACATTTTTACACTGCCATATAGAAATGATAGTTTTGTCATACATAGTGATACAATCAGGAAGTGACTTGGTTTTGTCCAAATGCATTATGATATTATTATTTCATATGTGTCATGGAAATTGATGACTCATTATTTGAGTTATCCAACCCATGATATTTAATTGGTAGTCAAAAATTTTATTTAAATATATGGATTCATTATATCCATGGTGAAATATGTGAGATAAAAATAGATCATAATATCCTAATATACCTCCTTTAAAAAAACCATCTTAATATGAGACAAAGTTGATGGTTTGAGATACTCAATGATTATGATATATCAATACACTACCACATAGGGAAATTATATAAGGTAGAAGATGCATTGATACAGATAGATTTTGGTGTTATAAACCATGTAAATACTGGTAAGGATAATATATTCATGAATATACTAATGTAGAATATGTGATTTTTTTAAGAAAGGGGACACATTTCCCCCTTTTCAAATGTATCTGAAAACATTTTTATTTTAATATATCAATTTTCATATATATGATTATGAGATATTTATGATGAAAATTAAAGCTGTAAATGATGGGAAATTAGATGAACTCAATTTTGAATATGGTATTTTGAAACATGGAAAGATATTATGTGTTTCATCTATACCTAAGATAAATTTGAATTTGTTAGATGATTATCATAGGTAAAATATCTCTATACCACCTGGTAGAACCATGATGTATTTGGATTTGAGGGAATATGTTTTTGTGGGATAACATGAGGTTGGAAGTTGAACACTATTTTTTAAGATTCTTGGGTTTTCAATAGGTCATGGATGAGAGAAAAAATCCATGAGGTGACATGTAATTTCTATATAATCATATGCATAAATTCAATGAAATTACTACCAAAGTTTTCACAGGACAAAAAAAATTCGAGAAATATTGAATCAATATTTTTTAATATTGATCTCCAAACCACATATACACATTTTATAACTATAAGATAATATTTTCCATTTGAGAACCTCAAAATCACAAATATTAATGAACTTTTATGACTTAATGGTGATCCTATTTTGAATGTGACTGATCAAGATACTTGTTTTACAGTAAAATTATAGAAGTTCCTTCAAAAGGATCATGATACTCACCTTTATCTGAGCATCACAACCATCCTCAAACTAGCAGATAGTTATAATTTACTATTTAAACATTATAATACATGTTTATTTCATGATAAAATGACTATTAGTGTTTAAGGGATAAATTTTTTCCTTTTTAGAGTTTTAATATAATAGTAGTTTTCATTAAAGTATTCAAATGGTTCCCTCTAAAGCATTATATAGAAAGATATGTTGTAATAAAATTTTTTGGGATGATGGTAGTGAAGGTAAACTTGTAGGCCTAGAAAAGATTAAATATTTAACAAAAAAGGTAAATTCTATTCATCCTCATATTAAAGGAGGGCAGTCATGGTAAATGCATTATTCTGATAACCAGAGGAAGTATTTGGAATTCTATGTAGGTGAAAATATTTTATTGATAGTATCTCTATGTATGTGTGTCATAAGGTTCAATAAGAAAGGGAAACTGATCCATATATACTTTAGACCATTAAAAATCCCAGAAAAAATTATATCTATTGCATACTATTTGTAAATAAAACTATGTTTCTAAATAGTACATGATTTGTTCCATATATCACTATTAAGGAACTGCATGATAGAACTGACACATGTGATCAACTTAAGTGAAATAGAATTGGAACATGATCTATCTCACTACGAAGAGCCCATATATATTCATGGTATAAGAGACCAAGTATTTATAAATTGGATGACCTATATGGTAGGGGTACTTTGGAGATGTGGAGAAATAGATGTAACAATGTGGGAATCAGAGGATGTTATGTAGAAGAAAAACCCTCATCTGTTTAGAAGGTAATATCCACAAATTCTCCAGGGTGATATTTTTTATCAGTTAAAAAATGTGACAACACAAGAAATTACTATTAATTTCCTTTAAAATAAATTGAATTTCTTCAATATCTTGTGATTCACGCAACACTACATTTAAAAAACACGATAAAATATTAAAATATTATTCAACCATGACCATTATAAACTAGATATTATATACTTAGGTATAAATAGGTCCATATAAATTAATACAAAGTTATATTTTACACACATTCATTGGTTATCGATTAAGTTTAAATTAGAATAATAATCCTTTTATTGTAAAAGAAATATTTTCAAAAAATTATTATTTTTTCAAATAAAATTGTTTGTTAACTTCTTGCACACTTATGATAAATTAATTTTTTAAATTTATAGATCATTATTTTTATACAAATAAATTAATTTTTTCAATGAAAATATCAAATTTATATTAGGGTAAATTTTTTGTATTTTTATAAAATGTTTTATGTTTAAATGAATTATGAAAATAATTTTATTTTTTATTTACAATATACACATAGCAAGATAACTGGCCTCGGGACTCAGCCCAATGTCTGCCACCCAAAAACCCAAACCCCCTGCCACCATATCTGGTTGTTTGTGGCTAGTGAATAATACTTATTATTTCTGAAAAATTATTTTTAGATTTAAAATTTTAGAAATTAAAATTATATTATAAATTTTGATTAAGGTAAAAATAGAGTAGTAATGATAAAATTTAACTAATTTAAGTCATTGTGGTCATTTATATTCTTACTTTCAATTAAAAAATAGTTCATACAAAGGGGAATTTTCTCTTTTGAAAATAAATTTTTTGTGGCATCTATGGGTATAATTTTAAATTGGATTCTGACACATCTATTAATCGAATATCGGGAAATGGTTTAACAATTCTGAATTAGAAGATATTATATTATCTAATAATTCAAACATTATTTTTTTTCTTTTTTATTAGTAAAATAAGTAAAATGTATTTACTATGAATAATTTAAAAACATATTTATCAGGGGTTAAACTAAAAAGATAATGGTTAAATGACATAATTTTTTTTAAAACCCAATATATGGATTATGTTTACTTTATCACCTATAGGTATCTATAATGACCCATTTTTATTATTTCATAATTAAAAATATGTTGGTATAAATGATTGTTTTCAAAAATTCCATGTGTGTCCTCTCTCCTGTTATTAAAAGGCCCTCCTCACCTCCCCTCTTCAATCATAAAAATCAATTTGGTTTAGAAAATAAATTAAAAAATTACTTATGTAATCTCCCCCCAAAAAAATATATCCTTTTTGTAAATCATTCCTATGATATATATTTGTGAAATCTTAAATATGTCATTCAAAGAAGATGTAACATTATTAAATGATCCTTTTATTTTTATTTCTTCTTCCACTTACTTAAAATATTATTTAATCAGTCTTGTATATTGAAAACATTATCTTCCTCATATTAACATGTTGTTATGAATATTTATTAAACTGTATCCATATTCACTTCCATTAAATGGGAAACAAAACCATCAATTATATGTACAATAGACTATCACCTCACAAAATTATGTAACTCATTTTCCGTTAACCTATCTCATGGCCAGATATAATAATAGATTTAATATATATATATATATTATTTATGATATAATAATTATTATATAATTGGAAAAATAGTATATACATTTTTATATTCCATGTTTTTAATATATGATAATTCCATTCGTATTTTCAACTGAACACTCCCTCATGAAGCGATGTGATTAATTATTAATTTACGATTTATATAGAAGGTAATAATGATATATATAATGAATATATGTTATAAAATTGAAATTATATGAATTATTTAGAATTAATATATCATATTTTCTCTTACCCATTCACTCTTTAAGGGAAAGATATCATCACTCGTTCATACGTATGACCTACCATTTCCAGGAAGTGATACAATTCATTTTACATCACCAAATTTTATGAATGATTTAAATAATATATCTAATAAGTAAATATTATAATTATAAATTTTTTATAACTATATATATTATGTTTTTAAATCCTGCATACATGAACTAGAGCATTAATAACAACACAGATGAGAAAAGAATGTAATTAATACCTAAAACAATAAAAATATTGAAAATTATTGACAAAAGGTGGTAAATGTTATAATATGCTCATTTATGATATTATATATAATACTATGGTTGTGATATAAATTAATAGAATCATCAAAATAATTATACATGAGGTTAAAGTATGTTCATCAAATGGAAATAACAATTTAAGGGACATTGTCTCAATTTCCCTTCATTGAGGAATATTTTATTATTGTGAACCTAGATTATTTTATATGGTTTAAATACTGGCCCTTATTCATATAATATCTTTAATATCTTATAATCTAGGGGTTTTTTTGTATAAATTTTAATTATTTTATCCATGACTATTTTAGATTAACATTAATAAGAGGTAAGGGACTTTGTCTCACTTTCCCTTAATCGAATCATATCCTATTTTGGTGCTTATAATTTAATTTTTATGTTGTACATAATTACCATTTATCATGTGATGTCATGAATAAATTTCTATTTATGATGATTTAAGTTTAAATTTGAATTATTTCATCTAAAATCATTACACTTGAATATTACCATGTTGTAAAGAATTTCATATGTCAATTTCAATTCATTGGGATATATTAATTCTTAATTATCTTTGATATTATTTGATTATATGTGTAATTAATTTTTTTTATATTATTATGTAGTACCAATTTTTTATTTTTATTTAAATTTGAAACATATAATCCATTTATTTTTTAATTATCAATTCAACATTTTGATCATTGTAATGGTTTCTCATCTCGGATTGTTTTGTTAGGGACATAT
This sequence comes from Viscum album, assembly GCA_963277665.1. Taxonomy (NCBI): domain Eukaryota; kingdom Viridiplantae; phylum Streptophyta; class Magnoliopsida; order Santalales; family Viscaceae; genus Viscum; species Viscum album. The sequence continues at coordinate 1,457,950,629 of OY728148.1, forward strand.
GTCATGTTATACAACTATATTATTTTACAAGGGGAATCTACCACCCCTTTGATATTTTAAATCATGAATATATTTATATTAATGTTAATAAATGTATCAATTGAAGATATCATTTTTATGGGATTTATGATCTGTTTGACCATGGAAAGTATTTGACATTATATTTCGTTATTATTATTTTTTGCAATTGTAACATTAGCATGAAATATTTACTTCATTGTGATAATTGTACATTAAATTTACTCTATATATCCATATTATTTATCATGGTAATATTAATACTCATACATTTTGCCATTTTTATGTATGATATTTTACATTTAATGTTATATGATTTACTGGGGGGTGTTTTTTATAATTCGTTTTACATAATCGATAAAACAATGTGTAGATAAGTCATATTATTCATGAATGAAATTAATCATTCGATATATGAGGAATGTGTTGGACATAGAGATATATGTGGGAACCATTTATAGGTATTCCATGGTTTAATGAAAGGGACTTATGAGGAAATTTGAGGTCCAAACCCATTGGGTTGTTTAATTGTAGTTTTAAACTAATTTGTGAATGGTATTGAAAATAAAGGTATCACGATGCAGTTGATAATAAAATCCATTAATTAATAATTTCCACCATTAATAATTCATTAATTATTATTATCCATGGTTTTTTCATCTTTATATTATCTTTATATTCATTTCACTTTTAGTTTATTGATTAAATTGCATGGGTGTTCAGTTAGTAACCATACCATATTTATTAGACCTTATTTCCAGATCATGTTATTGATTAAATGGAAATATTTTAAATTATTTACCATTCTATGTTGAATTTAATTTTATTACTCATTATATCTTCAATTGTATGTAACCCTTGCTAATCTTTTGGTCTCACCCTTGTTTTCTCCCATTATACAAGATATAGATAAGAATTCATAGAATGTGTTCAAGGATGCGAATTTTTTTCCATATAATGAATTTTATTTTACTTCACTGGGTAATATGGGTATCATTTATGTATATAGTTCTCCAAAATTTCCATAATGAGACTTCATTTTGGATTTTACCCCTTATATCTATGATAATGAGATAAAGTCGGCCCTGGGTCCAAGTTACTAAAGACATGGTCTATATACAATGCATAAAATTCAAGTATTGAAGGACATTGTGGGAGAATGGATTATAGATTATCGAGGTTCATGGTAGAAACACATAACAATAATAAATTTTTCCTATAATAAATTTATTTTGGGAAATTATACAGATTCATCTATATGAGGACCTGTACGGTAGGTCATGCTGATCACCTCTCTTAAGGCTAGAGGTAGGAGAGGCAATATTACTAGGACCACATCTCATTCATGATACTATAATGAAAGAACAACTTATTAAAATGATAATGGTTGTAACTCAGTATAGTCTATAGTCATATTCCAACCACTATCTAGTACCCCTTGAGACCGAGGTAGTGGATTGGGTATTCTTGTGTGTTTCGCCTAGAGTGTGGTATAAACATATTATGAGGTAGGGAAAGTTATCCCATAGATTCATCTAAGATTTTGAGAATTTGGAGATGGTTAGATAAGTGGATGACTGTATAAAACTTACACATTAATATATAGATATGAATGACATACTTATTTCTTCTTATTCATATCACTTCCATTCTAATTCATCAGATTTTCTTTAACCAGAAGAGATCAAGTTAGATATTGATCCTACTTTTGAGGATTGTCCTATTCTTATAGTTATTAAGTTAATTAAGGTTCTAAAAGGAAGGTCTATTCAATTAGTATAGGTGACCTGTAAGAACGACCACATACAGGATGAGACCTAGGAGAGAGAGGTTGATGTACATGATTAGTGGATGGAACTTTTCTCAGATGATGATATACTGGTCTAAGGGAATTATAGGGATGTGTTTTCCTATGTGTGGGATGTTATAACATCTAGATATATATATTAGGTGTATATCCATTAAATATTTTATTTAATATATTATTATTATTATTCAAAATCCTAATGAGTATACAGTGGTTTCAAAAGCATTAAAATCATGTTAGAAGCTCATAACTAAAAATTTTCAAAAATGTGTATGAGGCGCCCAGTTGGAACATGGTTGGTTGTAACTGTGTTGCCCAATAGTGTGATCCATATATAAGGTATAATGGGTTAGTAAATCATATGATGGTGGATTGATTAATATTAGAAAAATTTTATATTTTTTTAGAGGGGACTCACACTAGATGTGAAAGATTTGGAATATAGTTTTCCTTCCCATACTATTACTCCTACTTATATAGTGGAGCCGCATAGTTTATCCAAAAAATTGGTGGAAAATATGTTCCCCCTTTAAATAAGGGTAATATTATTATTCCCACAAAATTCCTTTTCAAAAATAAATCCATTTTTCATTCTTGTTTCTTCTATATATGGATGCACATTGAGATGTCATCCCCTCTCTCTATGATATGCTTTAAATCACCTCAATCATTCGATATCTGATTCTATTACAATCGGTCACAAATAATTAATAACAAAATTATATTCAATTCATTAAATTCCAATATCATTTTATCTCTCCATATTTTAGGCTATTTCATTGTAAGATAATATTTTTAATTTTCAAGGCTTTTGCCCATTTTTATTATTTCTTCTTTTCTAGCTTGAATATAAGGGAAATAGTAGACGAGTGTTCCTCTACCAGTATAAGGGAGGTTTTCTATACCACTTACCCCATATCCTCACCCATTTTAAAAAAAATTGTTCCACACTCCATAATAACCATGTGTTTTCTTTTAATTATAAAATTTGTTAAATTAGTTATGGTAACAATGACCTACACCTCTAATGATACATGTTGTCCGTGTTGGAGGTTGGAATCACACCAAGTATCACCCCTTTGGGTGAGTAATTATATACTTGAGCCTTTGATACCCATTACACGTGTTGGTTTGAATTTTTAAATTGAATTCTATTATGTTATATAAATAATAATAGTGGAATAACCTCGAAAGTACTTTTCACATGAACCCTTATTATTAATGTACAACTTGGTTAAAATGTATGAAATCGAGTATGATAATTTATCATTATAGATGAAAAGAATACATTTTAATTATATAGAAAGGTAAAGATTAATGGATTAAAACCTGGCCTGAAATTATTTAAAAATATTGTAAGTTGATTAAATACATTTTCAAAATAATTGACTGGTAAAACTGGAGACAACCTTGGATTCTCTATGGAATGCCTTGAGAACACAAAGGACACCAACCAAATTCATTAATCCATTTTCCAAGGGACATACCCACCATTGAATTTATTATTATTTTTATTAGTATATTAATTATTAACTATAGTACCAATGATTAATTTGGTATATTTCTAAAAACTAGAAATCCTTTTATTATCTCTATGGATTCAGATTGATTTCATTATAAATGTGAATACATGGATCATCACATTGGGATCTCGTAATAATTAGATGAGAATTTAATTTTTAAACACTTTATGTAAATAGTTTCGGAATTTTATCTTTTATAATTACAAGGGTGTATCCCTTGCATTACACATGGATCCTTTGGCAAGGCTATATGGTTATAAATGTGAGCAGTCCCGATCATCTAAGGTCAAGGATGACTTCGTCTCACCGTGGGTTTTCAACCATTACTACTGTTAAATTATTACTCTCATTATATTATTATTATCTGACTTCAGATTGATTATCTATTCAAATGTAATGTACTAAGACTAAATCATGTATTATTTGATGAAATTTATATGAGAAACCGAAGTCTGACATGGTTACCACTTTAGTTTTTTTTGACGGGTTATCATTTTCATGTATACTATTTAGATATATTCATATCTTATAATTTTTATAGTCGCCAATGGTGGTGGCCTATTGAGTTTTACTCACACCCTTTTCAGGCCACCAATTGGTACCTGAATAAATTTCATGGTTGTAGGTCAGAAACATGGAAATATATCTACTTTGGATGTTTGATTCATGTTATTGGGTGGTGTATAGTGGATAAGGACAAATTATTTTCTTGATATGATTTTTTTATTTTACAATTTTTTTATTAATTAGTATTTCTATATGAAATATATTGATTTTTTCTTACTGATAATTTTTTTGTATCAAGACATCATCATAATTTGTATATGAATTGGATATTGTGGTTGCATATCAGTTATTCCTTTATATTGGTATGATTTACTTCTTATGGTTCAAGTAATTATTTTGGTTTATAATATATTTTTTTATATTATTTTATTATTTACCAATATTCCCCACTCTTAAGAAAGGAATTTTCTCCCCACCGACACACCTTAGTCCCTCGTTTCTAGTCTAAAGCCTCTTGTGTGCAGGGAGGCACACCTAAGGCCATGAGGTCATCAGTTCAGCTAATATTATAATGTGATCCATTCAAGGACATCCCAATCACTATAGGATTTTCATGATAAAAGGATAAACGTGGTGTAAGGAAAAAAATGATCTGTGACCTTTTATAATTAAAGGTAGGGAAAGTCATGGAATTTTATTAAAAGGTAAAAAGGTGAAACATTAACCAATGATACCAAATGGATAGGGATTCAAAGTTGAGGTAATATGTGGTTGACATGCCATAAAAAATTAAAATTTTACATGTTTATGTGGTGTTTTTGACCTTATCATTTGGTTTTACCCCTTATTAAACCTATTTTAACCTTAACCACTATAATATGTTTTTCACTCATAAAGGGATTTAATTATACTTATAATGTGAAAATTGGACCACAAATGACCATGGGATGATATTTTAGACCATATATTAGTCAAATTTTCCACTTTAAATATCATTAGGATATGAAAATAATTTAATAAAATATCTTTTTCATAAAATGTCATAAATATAATTTTATAAATTATTATATTAACTTGAACTCAAAGCCACCAAGAAAAGGAGCCAATTAAACTATAATCCACTTAAAAAACACTAATATCTTATTGTTATCCAATAATTTACATGACACTATAAATCACACAAATTATATTAATTTTATTATTTTTATAATAATTAATTTAATTTTTCTACTAATTGATGAAATATCGTGTCGACATTACATAAGAATTTAACATGATTATATAATTTCTAAAAAATATAAATAAATTATATCATGAAAAAATTTCATTTAGATCAAAATTACTATTATTTGTTTAAAATAGATTTTTTCCTCTATGTTATCACATTAGATATACTTAAATGTAAAAGTGTATCATTTTGTATTTTTCTCAGCATTAAATATTATAGAATGCATTTTCCTAGAAAATAGTCCCTTAAACAATTTAATTTCAAATATAAGGTGATAATAGTAGGATTACCTTCATCTAAAAATAACTATGTTGAAAACGGTGACCTTAACACTCATTATTTACAAAGAAAAACATGATTTACCCTTTACAGATGTGAGAAATTTTACCATAGTTATTTTCCATATTTAAGAAAAAGGGAACTATTTACTATATTTTTAACTCCTAAAACCATATATAGAATCCATTTTTTATAATTTTTTTCTATACGTGGAATGAATTCATTTGAAATATTTTTTCAAAACATGACAAAAATTATTTTTAGGAAATCGTATTTTAATCATAAAACTAGTTATATTACAATCAAATGCATAAAAACATTATATGAATTTTAATACATATGAATAAAAATTTTATATATTAATTTCACTAAATTCATTCACCTATAGTGATTTAATTAATTTAATAAGATAAAATAACATTATATACATAAAAACAGTATTTGGAAAAACATCACTTATATTTTGAAATGTATTTTATTGTCATTTATAATTAATTGATAAAAAAGAATTAATTTTATACCTATGTAAACATATATTATTTGAAAATTAGCTAAAACTATTCATACCCTCCAATATAATGACTAGGTGATAAATATCTTTCTTAAAAAATATTTTAATTGAAAGTCATAGTTTCTTTAAACATAGTGTTGTGTGTATTACATGTTATAGATGATATTTTTTTGTAAAAGGAATGATATATAAAATCTCTTGTTTTATGGTGTATATGTATATAAGTATGTTCATATATGTGTATAGTTTTCTGTGTGTTTATATTATTGTCTGTGTAAATATGATTATATAAGTGTATGTATAAGTATCTCTAGGAATGTGTATATATTTTTGGTTGTGTTTGTGTATGTATCTCTATGCATGTGTATATATGTTTGGTAGTATGTGTGTATACTTTTATGTATGTGTGTTTTTACATCGTCATGTGTATATGTATAATTGAGTTTGTGTTTGTGTTTTTAAATGTCTATAGAAACCATAAAATGTATGATATCAAAAATTTAGATGGAATATGAAAAAAACCCAACCTAGACATTCATAGAATTCCATGGAAGTAGCATGGTAGTTCCTTTGTCAGTGATATTGTCTAGAGGATTTTATTATGAAGTTTATATGGTTGGGTTGTTTGGAAGTTTTCTATTTCATGGATGTGAGTGGTATGTCTTTTTAACAAAGATAGTCGGGATGAAGTTTGTTTAGTTTTATTATTTTCTAATTTTGTACCATGGACTTACCTCTATGTTTTTTCTACAAATATCATAAATCAATTGTGATCTGTTGGGTTATGGTTCGTAATTTAACTTGATCCCTAAGAGGTGAGGATTGTGCTGTCCATGGTATTTTATTTTTCATTATGTAAATAAGAAATGGAGATTGTTTGTGATTGATTTAATAGAATATATATCATTGTTTCGAAATAATTTCATTGTATCAGCTTTTTGGAAAATGATATGTAAAGACCTAGAATTTCCATGGAAATTTTTTTCTTAAATACATGGGAATTTTACAGGTCCGAGAAAATTGACGGCGCTTGTTTCTGAGGCCCGGTGTGCCCAGAATAAATTTCCGATGTTTTTTTCAGGTACGTTCAGTAAACGTACGAGCAGGTTTTTATAAATTTTGAACTGGTACTCAAAATTGAAATCTGATGGCACCGTTGATCTCGCAGCGCCTGTATTCACTTAAGGAGACTTTCACTTCGATGACAGTAGGTTGAGTTTAAAAGTTAGATTTTGGGTTTTCTTGGAAAATAATAAAATAAAGTTTACATCACATTATTTTATTTGAGCCACCAAGTGAGTATTGGGTGGTTAAAACCTCAGTTTGGAATTTGGAGTTGGGGCCACCACACCTTAACCTCCCATGAAAGGTTATAGTGGTGGGGCCCACCCGAACACAACCTCCCTTGGGAGGATAAATGAGGTGGGGACAACCTAGGATTTTAACCCCTTGAAACTCTCCATTAAAGTGGAGAAAATCTCAAGATCCATTTAATATAGGGGAACCTCTTCAACTCCCCTTTATTTAATTTTGTTCTAACCCTTCACATTAATTAGGTGGAGCCTATCTAATTAATTTGATTCTCCATTTGAATTTCATCCCAATTACTAAAATAATAGACAACTAATATTCTTTTTTCCTTGGAATTTCTCTCTTGGGGAATCTTTTGAGAGGGGAGTTTGGGAGAATTAGGTTTCTCCAACGAATAACCCCATCTCCCAACGAAGAACCAAGAACCAAGAACGCCGACCTTCTTCAACTTTTTCCTCGAAGCTTCAACTGGACTACCCTCCGCATCATCATCAATGATCCGACATAGATCGGGATTGGGAGTGCGTAGAAGACGCGACAGATGAAGAACTCCTTCGTATTCTTTCCACGACTTCAACAAATGATGAACGACGATCAAAGGTAGGAGTTGTTTGGTGAAATCAACCTATCTTTTTCTATTCTTCGAATGAAAAGAATTATTGTGGTGGATTTTCAGAATAATTGTTGTTCATCATACTCTTTTGATGAACCAATTACTATCACCCCAAAATGCAGAGTGTGAGGGCCAAACTAACATGGCCTGACTCCCACTCCCGAACTCTTTTTGATGTGTTTTTGGCATGGAGATGAGGTGACGGAACGATGAATATGGTGACGACAAAAGTCGTACTACCCACGCCCACTATGAACTGCACCACCCTCATGACACTCCAGTGCTCTAGGATGAACTGCAGCTCTCCGGCCAAGCCGCCATGGATACGCCGTCTGCGGGCGAACCGGTCGGGCTGCCCTGGCTATCACCGTCGTCAGCTTAACCGGAAGAACCCCATGCCTCCCGCACGCTTTCCTGGTCGCGCCCCGCCTGGCCGCACCCCGCTTGGCCCCGACCCCCATGTCGTGCCCCACCCTGCTGCCCATGGCCCAACTAGCCAACCTGCTCCCCACCCACCCTGCCGGCATCCACGCATGCCTCTGGTGAACCGGCCCCCTTGCGGCCTCCCGCCCGGCGGAGACGGTGTTCCGGCCTCCCTCGTGGCCTATAGGCTGAGCCAGCGTCCTGGACTCTTGAGGCCACTCGGCCTAGACGACTTCATGGCCTCCCTCGTGGCCTCCCAACTAAGCCGGCATATCGCTCTCCCTCGCAGCCTCTTGGACGAGCTGGCATCCCAGCCCCCCATGGCGCCTTGGACGAACTAGTCCGGCCGCACCCTTCGGGCTGAGCCGCTCCGGGCCGCGCCCTCGCGACTCTTAGGGCCGAACTGGACCTGAGCTTAGGCTGAACCCCCCACACGACCTACTGGGCTGGGCCCAGCAGGCGGGGCCCAGCCTTATAGGCTCGCCCGCCCAATGGGTCGGGCCAGACCCAACAGGCCTGACTGAGTCGACCCTGACCTGGTCGGACCGAACCCGGGACCACTGCCGACCCATTACTTCCTTTGGCCATATCCTTGGAACAGGACGTTCGTTTGATGATCCGTCAGCAGAACTAAAAATATTGCAGTGTAGCAGTACCTTTGAGTACAACCCACTGGAGTTCGGGTTTATTTAAGATACGGACATGTTGGATCGTACACGTATCTAACCAGGCCCCCGGGACTAAAAGGATAATAACTCACAGACAAAGCGTCCGAATGACGAGTCGTCTGTTGTGTTGAGGCCCCTATGACGAGGCAGACCTTTGAGATACTTCTTCTTAGGACTTCATGGAAGTTGATGTATCGACACTCGGCTTGAGAAGTGGGCCCTCCCCGAATCTAGAATGCTTCATGCGGAACCCCATGGCTAGCTATGCACTGATGACTGTTCCTCAATCCTGTGTGGGTTCAACAATAGAACTACTGTTCCAGGATCCTGTGTGGGTTCGACAGCACTGAAGACTGTTCCTGGATCCTGTATGGGTTCGATAGCTCTGACTACTGGTCATGGATCCTATGTGGGTTTGACAGTTTTGACTTCTGTTCCTGGATCCTTTGTGGGTTTGACAGAATAACTGTTCCTCGATCTTGTGTGGGTTCGACGCTTCTGATTTATGTCCTTGGATCCTATGTGGGTTCGACAGAATTGATGATTCAGTGGATAAATCTGATAATCTCTATTTCTCTACAAAACTCGTATACCTGTGTGAGATGAGTCAGTAACTTTGTTTTTTCCTCATGATTGAGATAAACTACTTGGTAACTTCAATATATGTATGGGAATATACCTAAGTGGGGTTATATGTTGATTTCATACTTTGTTTTTTATCCTTGTTTTATTTTTTGAGACCTTGAGGGTCTCGGTGTCCCTACTAAGTATTGTTATACTCACCCCTACACGGGAAATGTCTGCATATCATTATGTTGGATGTAGACGATGGATAACACTGATAGAGGCTGAGTGTACAAGGATTGGATGGTACCTAGAGGTGGACCTCATGATGAGTTGGTACCCGGAGGAGACTGATGGACGTGGAGTGCTGAGGAGGCAATGTGTACCTACCCTTCATGTAGGATTCGTGGTGGACGATCCAGGAGCATCTTTTCTACTTTCAGCTATTTTTTCCCTTTTCAGTTGTACATGTACTTTCAGTTGGGCTTGTATTTCTGGCCCCTTTACTTTTCATCACTCACTTGTTATACAGCTTTACTTAGTGTTTTGTATTCTGTTGTGTACTCTGTTTTGTGTGTTTTTAGTTATAAATTTAATGCATTCACAGTTTAGGTACTCAAGCCTTTTTTTCTAGTCACCAGCCCCTGGCCTATGGATGGCAGGCTTGGTGTAGCCACGGCATGGGCCCCGGGGGAAGGGTCATGGAAAATTGGTATCAAAGGAGTCGGTTCTACCATTGAACTTAGGACACTGATATTTTCTATGATGAAATAGTGTTAAGGGTATTGAGTGTGATTTTCAGTTCAGGAATTCTAGTGTTGGTATGGTGGCCGATGTATCCATACACCAGGACCCAGACTTCTGATTTCTGACTCAGTGCACGAAATCACTAATTGTGTGTGTGTTTCAAGGGATTACTTAATGATCTCTTTGAGCCAGCTCACCAGGTATAACTTATTGATAGTAGCACACCTGTTTCTTTCAGGATGCCTCCACGTAGACAGCCAACTAGGGTTCCCGGATTTGTACGAGATGGAAGCCCCCCAAGATCCAAGGCGTCGGTGTAGGGCCCTATTACAATGGAGGGTCCAGTGGTACCACTACCCGCTGGGCCACCGATGCCACCAGCCCCATCAGTAGAGAGTGCACGCCGCATGAGCGCGTTGAACAAGTTACACTGCCAGAGTCCACCCAGGTACAAGGGCGAGACGGACCCGCAGGCTGCTGAGGATTGGCTGGAGGCTGCAGTGAGAGTTTTAGACTATTAGGGACACCATCAGACCTTATGGAGATGCTATTCGTGAGTCTTTTTCAAAAATCACCTGGTAGATGGTGGAGCCTAATGCTCCAGGTTCATGATGAGGCAATACTACTCTGGGAAAACATCGAGAGCCTATTTTGGGACAGTGTTTGTCCTAGCCACCATACGTGCAGTGTAGATACAGCAACAACTGCATCTTCAGCATGGTAGCATGACGGTGGCACAGTACTTAGCGACATTCACCGACCTCTCGTTCTAATCCACAGATATGGTATGAGACCCATTCTTCAGGGCCTGAACCTTCGAGTTGGGGATCAGGTGAGAGATCGGGGCTTTGATGATCTCCCTCAGCATCCCGACACAGGCGGGGGTGTTGGAGCGATCCCTCTTAGTGGACAGTGTCCTTGCTAAGAAATGACTAGCAGCGAGACCTACCACTAGGCGTCACATAGCGGAGTCTTCTATAGCTGGCAGCAGATAGATTTCGTAGAGGTCCAAGCGGACCAGACTATCCGGTGGACAACCTCATGACACGGGTTCAGTTGTGTGAGGCACATGTGATAGAGATAGTCATTCGAGTAATATGTATTATTTCACATGCAGTGGGAAGGGTCACATTTCTCGTGATTGTCTGACCCACCATACGGATGATTAGTAGAGAATTTAGGGACCTCCCAGGAAGAGGAAAATGTTCGATCGAGGCGATCTGCAGGGTGTAGAAGGATGTGGAAGGGGAGGTAGTATTGTAGGTGGCGGTGGAAGGCGTTACTAGGTGTTACCACCACCACCACCAGGAGGTCCACCCCAACTACAGGGAGCAAGAGGACATGGGAAATCTCAGCTCTAGGCAGTTGAGGATTACCATCACAGTGCTCTAGAAATGATTCCAGATATGATCTATGTCTACTCCACCTTGGCTGCAGTTATTATAGACAGAGGTGCCAGTCACTCGTTCATTGCCACTGCCCTCATTCAGGGCTTAGATATTCCGACAGAGCGGTTAGATAGATCCTTATGTCTAGAGACACCTACGGGAGTAGATTCGATGATTATGCACTGGTGAGGGTAGTGTGAGATTACTCTAAGAGGCGAGATCTTCGGATGGGATCTCCTCTAGCAGCATCGAGGCCATACGACCTCATCTTGGGTATGGATTGGTTATCTACAGTCCATGCTCAGATCGACTGTATTAGGAGAAACGTGCATTGTGTTCACATGGATTGGTCCAGGTTCAACCTCACCAGTGAGAAGGGAGCCTTTTCAGCATAGGAAAAACTTACTCTGGGGATGGTGTAGCTGATCACTAATCAGTTAGAATGCCTTACCTTCAGAGCAGTAGATGTGGAGAGTTTGAGCTATCCAGTAGTAGTGAAAAAATACACGGATGTTTTCCCTAATGATGTCCCAGATCTACCTTCTCAGAGAAATGTGGACATATACATTGAAATTTACCCCAGGAAGACACCGATATCTATCCTAGTGTATCGGATGGCTCCCACGGAGCTACGCGAGCTGTAGGTACATCTAGAGGACTTGTAGGAGAATGGATTCTTCTGGCCTAGTGTTTCTCCCTGGGAAGCCCCAATTATGTTCGCCATGAAGGAAGATGGGAGGTCGAGGATTTGTGTCGACTACCGTCGCCTGAACCAGATGACAGTGATGAACAAGTACCCACTCCTGAGGATTTACGACCTCTTTAATCAGCTGAAGAGAGAACGATGGTTCTCCAAGATAGACCTCAGATTAGGCTATCACCAGCTCAGAGTTCGAGATGAGGATGTGTAGGAGATGGATTTCAGATGTCGTTATATCCACTACGAGTTTTGGGTTAGGCCTTTCAGTATAACCAATGCTCCAGCAGTGTTCATGGGACTTATGAACAAGATTTTCCAGCCATACCTTGATTGCTTTGTCGTAGTCTTCATCGATGACATGCTCATTTACTTGACTATATAGGAGGAGCATGCCTACCATTTATGGGTAGTACTGGACACACTCCAAGAGAATCAGCTTTATGGTAAGATCTTGAAGAGACAGTTATGGATTCAAGAGGTTCACTTCTTGGGACACGTTATCTCGAAGGCTAGATTTTCAGTGGATCTAGCGAAGATTGAAGTGGTACTTTCTTGGGATCCACCCAATAGTGTAATGGAGGTATGGAGTTTCTTGGGTTTGTATGGATATTATTGAAGGTTTGTACATGAATTCTCCAAAGTTTCATCACCACTATTATCCTTGAAGATGAATGGGAAAACCTTTGTGTGGTCACAGATATGCCAGTAGGGCTCTCAAGATATGAGGCAGAGGATATCAAGTGCCCCCATCTTGAGGCTTCCAGTGGAAGGCGTAGGGTATGTAGTCTACTGTGACACATCAGTGACTAGACTCAGGTGTGTCCTAATGTAGGAGTGAGCAGTGAATGCTTACGGTTCTTGGCAGCTGAGACAGCACGAGTAGAACTACGCTAACCATAACCTGGAGTTAGCAGCAGTGGTCTTCGCCTTGAAGATGTGGCGACACTATCTGATGGGTGATCATTTAACCATGTCCTCTGACCACAAGATTATCAGGTATATCTTCTCTCAGAAGGACCTAAACTTGAGACAACGATGTTGGCTTGAGTTCCTCTAGGACTATGACTTCAAGATAGTCTATACTCTTGACAATGGGAAATTTTTTGCAGATACTCTAAACAGGAGGTCTGGTATACAGGTGCTAGGCGAGGCGACAGAGTAACTAGTTCCCTTACAGATATCATATATATATAGGGATAGAGAAGAATTTCTACAGTCTCTTATAGTCACTCTCCCACTTCTTCAGTGTGTTAGGGAGGCGCAGCATGGGGACACTGACTGCGAGACACGACGAGTTCAGATAACCACGGGACATGAACCTGATGAATTTTCTGAAGGTGGGGAGCACATAAATTTTTTTAAAGGATGTATTATGGTATCAGTGTAACTTCAGGAGGAAGTTTTGAGGGAGTTCCACACATCCCCTCTAACAGTACATCTAGGAGTAGGGAAGATGTACCAGGACCTTGGATGACAGCACTGGTGGCCCGGTATGAACAAGGCAGTAGCGGAGTTTGTGTCTCGATGCCTCACTTGTAAGAAAGTGAAGGTGGAGAACCAGGAACCAGTAGGATTGGTTTAACCTTTAGAGGTCCCAACGTACAAGTGGAATGGTAGATACATGGACTTCATGATGGGTATTCCACGTACATCCAGGGGCCATGACTCGATTTGGGTGATCATTGACTGAATCACCATGTCGGCCCACTTCCTACCGATCAGAGAGAAGGGGTCATTAGAAAGCTTGTGACACCTCTATGTGAAAGATATTGTGCGGATACATGGAGTACCTTATTCTATTGTCTTTGATCATGACACATGGTTTACTTCCGGTCTATGGAAGGGGTTGTAGGAGGATTTCGGGACATAGCTTCATCTGAGCACCGCCTCCATCCTAAGACGGATGATCAGACTGAGCGAACCATACAGACCCTCGAGGACATGCTATCTGATTGTTTCCTTGACTTCAGTTAAAGATGGGAGGATCACTTACCTTAGGTGGAGTTTTCCTACAACAACATCTATCACTCCACCACTGGGATGGCACCTTTCGAGGTGTTATACGTGCATCATTCCAGATTACCCTTGTGATGGACAGAACCAGGGGAGTTAGAACTAGTGGGACTAGAGATGGTATGGGCTACCACATAGAAGGTGCAGATCATCCATGGGAAGATGAAGACTGTACAAAGTAGGCAGAAGACGTATCCCGACAGGAGACGGAGAGCTCTGGAGTTCAAGGATTGCGACCATGTCTTTATACGAGTCTCACCCCAACGAGGTTTACAGAGAATTAGTCGAGCCGACAAGTTATCTCCACATTTCATCAGACCTTTTTAGGTCTTTATCAGAGTTGGTGAGGTGGCATACTTCGTAGCTCTTCCACCTCAGTTGCACCAGGTGCATGACATATTCCACGTATCCTAGCTGAGGAGATACGTGAACGACCCTTCACACATCATCGACCATGGGGAGCTGACCGTCGACCATGGGGCGACTTCTAGGGAGGTTCTAGTGGAGATTGAGGATCGATATGAGCAGGTCCTTCATGGAGGGTCGATACCTCTGATGCGCATTCGTTGGCAGCACGGGAACCTCCAAGAGACCACATGGGAGAGGGGGGATCAGATGCATACTTAGTACCCCCATTTTTTGCCTACGTTCATGTTGTAGCTTATGGGGACGTAAATACCTGAGGTGGGGAGAATATAATGTCCTGGAATTTCTGTAGAATTTTTTTTCATAAATACATGGGAATTTTATGAGTACGTGAAAATTGACGACGCTTGATTCTGAGGCCCAGTGTGCCCAGAATGAATTACTAATGTTTTTTTGGGTACGATCAGTAAACGTACGACCGGGTTTTTATATATTTTTAACTGGTGCTCGGAATTGAAATCTGAGGGCACCGTTGAACTTGTAGCACAGATATTCGCTTAAGGAGACTTTCACTTCGACGACAGTGGGTCGAGTTTAAAAGATAGATTTTGGGTTTTCATGAAAAATAATATAATAAAGTGTGCATTATTTTATTTTATTTGAGCCGCCAAGTGAGGGTTGGGTGGTTAAAACATCCTCTGGAAGTTAGAGGTGGGGCCAGAACAGCTTAACCTCTAATGAAGGGTTATGGTGGTGGGGCCCACCCAAACACAACCTACCATGTGAGGATAAATGTGGTGGGGACCACCCGGGCTTTTAACCCCTTGAAAATCCCTATTAAAGTGGAGAAACTATCAAGCTCCAATTAATATAGGGGAACCTCTTCAACTCCCCTTTATTTAATTTTGTGCCAATACTTCACATTAATTAGGTGGAGCCTATCTAATTTATTTGATTCTCCATTTGAATTTTGTGACAATAACTAAAATAATAGACAACTAATATTATTTTTTGGCTTGTAATTTCTCACATGGGGATGCTTTTGAGAGGGGAGTTTGGGAGAATTGGAGTTATCCAAAGAAAAACCCCATCTCTCATCTAAGAACAAAGAACGATGAATGCCGAACTTATTCGACTTCTTCCTCAGAGCTTCAACTGAACTACCCTCTGCATCATCATCAACGATCCGACACAGCTCGAGATTGGGAGTGTGTGGCAGATGCGACAGATGACGAACTCCTTCATCTTCTTTCCGCGACTTCACCAAACGACGAACGATGATCAAAGGTAGGGGTTGTTTTGTGAAATCCTTCTTCGTTTTCACTTCTTAGAATAAATGGAATTGTTCCGGTGAATTGTATGAATAATTTTTGTTCATCATACTCCTTCGATGAACCAATTGCTATCACCCCTAAATGCGAAGGGTGTGTGACAAACTAACATGGCCTGAATCCCTCCGCCAAACTCTTTGTGATGTTTATTCTGAATGGAAATGAGGCGACAAAACATAAAAGGTGTTGATGACAAAGGCCATGCTACCCGCGGCCTCCACGAACTGTGCCGCCCCTGCAACACTCCGATGCTTTGGGCCGAGTCGGCGACCTAGCCGAGTCGGTGTCCCGAACCCCTCGCGGCGCTCTGGCCGAACCAGCCCGGTCGCACCCTCTGGGCCGAGCCATGATGTGTTGCGCCCTCCAGGCCGAACCGCACCGGGCCATGCCCTCACGATGCTTCAGGCTGAACTGGCCCTGATTCAGGGCCGAACCACCCATGCGGCATGTTGGGCTGGGAACAGCAATCTGGGCCAAACCTAACTGGTTGGCCCGCATAATGGGCCCGACCAGACCCAACAGGCCTGACCGGGTCAACCCAGACGGGGTCGGCCCAGACCGGGTGGGGACGGGTCGGTCCGACCAGGTTGGACCGGACCCGGGACCACTTCCGACCATTTAATTCCTTTGGCCATATCCTTGGCACCGGACATCCGTTTGATGATCTGTCAACTAAACTAAACATGTTGGAGAGTAGCCATCCCTTTGAGTACACCCCTCTGAAGTTCGTAGTTTAGTTGAGATATGGTCAGGTTGGATCATACAAGAATCCAAATGGGCCCCTGGGAATAAAAGGCTAATAACTCACATACCTAGCATCTGATTGACGCGCCATCTATTGCATTGATGCCCCTACAACGACGAAGACCTTTGAGATACAATTTCATGGGACTTCATAGAAATTGATGTATCGACAGTCAGCTTGAGGTGCGGACCCTCCTGGAATCAAGAATGCTTCGTGCAGAACCCTATGGATGGCTGTGCACTAACGACCGTTCCTGGATCCTGTGTGGGTTCGACAGCACTAACTAGTATTCCAAGATCATGTGTGGGTTCAGCAACACTGACGACTGTTCCTGGATCCCGTACGGGTTCTACAGCTCTGACTACTGTTCATGGATCCTGTGTGGGTTTGACAGACTAACTGTTCTTGGATCCTGTGTGGGTTCGACAGTTCTAATTTTTATTCCTGGATCCAATGATGGTTCGACAGAATAGATGATTTCGTGGCTACATCTGATCATCTCTACCTCTCTACAAAATTTGTATACATGTGTGAGTTGAGTCAGTAACTTTGTGTTTTCTTCACGGCTGAGATAGATTACTTGATAACATAGGTATATGTATAGGTATATACCTAAGTGGGGTTATCTATTGATTTCATACTTTGTGGTTTATCCTTGTTGGATTTTGTGAGACTTGGTGGATCTCGGGGTCCCTACCGAGTATCCTTATACTCACCACTGCATGGGCTATTCCGGCACCTTGTTGTGTTGGATGAAAACGACAGACAGCACTGACTGAGGCTGAGTGTATGAGGATTGGATTGTACCTGAAGGTGGACCTCATGATGAGTCAGTACCAAGAGGAGACTGATAGATGTGGAGTGGTGAGGGGCTATCTGTACCTACCCTTCAGGTAGGATCTATGGTGGATGATCCTGGAGATGCTTTTCACCTTTCAGTTGTTTTGTTCATTTTTTTTGTAATTGTACTTTCAGTTGGGATTGTATTTCCAGCCCCTTTACCTTTCTTCACTCACTTGTTATACATTTTTTCATAGTGTTTTGCATCCAACTTTCTACTCTGTTGTGTACATTTTCAGTTATAAAGGCAATGCCTTCCAAGTTTAGGGATTTATGCCTTTGGTGACAGTCGCCAGCCTCTGGCCTATGGAAGGCGGGCTTGGGGTAGTCACAACACGGGCCCCGGAGGATGAGTCATGACAGGCTATATAGACTTTCTGAAATATATATCCTAGCTATGAAGATGGCCAATTGATGTAATGTCATTGTGCTGACTCTATGTTGTCGATTTACCGTTGTGAACATAATGCTTACAATTAGAGACATATTTACTTTCTGTCATTTGATCTTTATATTACTATATTTTATTATAGTACAACATCATCATACATCATGTATTAATTTCATGTAATAATAAATATCAAATTTTAGAGAGTGTAAGTGCATGTATGTTTGGGTATTCATGTGCATGGGCATGTGTATGTATATCTATGTTTGTACTTGGGTTTTATTAAGGGTATGTGTATATGTATGTGTATGTGTATATCTAGATATACATTTGTATGTGTTGGTTCTCTTATATATTACACACAAACATAAGAAAATATTTATACATTTCTACAAATAGTAATATTTTTTATTGTTAAAAAATATTAAATACAGTTAATAATTAAATATAACTATTAAATATAATATATATATATATATATACATTTATATAGTTAATTATAAATTATAATATATGTATATATTATTAATTATATATATATATATTAAATTTGTGACATTTGATTTTATAATTTTATTATAATAATATAGTACGAATGATGTTTATACAAAATATTACTATTTTTACATTTAATAATACAGTTGTCACAATCTGAATACATTTATTAATATTTTCATTAATAAAAAATTTATTAGAATATTAAAATTTCAATACATTTTTTAATAATTTTATTATAATATTAATAAACATAACAAATATTAGTGTATTTGTTTTCAATATTCTTTAATTTTATACCCTTTTATATTTATTAATATTTATAATAAAGTTATTTTTAATTTTTAATTTTTTTTATAAAATTAATATATTTATTTTTAATATTTCATACAATATTAATACATTTATTAATTAAACATATATTATAACGTTAATAATTAATTAATTATAATATTAACATTTTTATTAATTATTATAATTTTAGATTTTTATTTTTATAACCAATAATTTATTATAACTTTTTATTCTATATTTTTATTTTTAATATTTATCTCAAATTAAATATTTTATATTTCTTGATAGGGTTTTTTTAACAGGCTTAAGAAGGAACCTGTATATGGCCTGAAGGCCTGGAAAAATAGAGGCTTGAGATAGATTTCCTAGAGGACCAAAGGAATAAACCCCTTACATAATTATTCAAATAGACTATATTGAAAAAATCATACCCCATAACCTCTTTAATTATACCCTTAGCTCCTCCCCAGAAATTTCTAAGGGATTATAGTTCCCTAGGTATTGCTACACAGGCTGAGGGTGTGTATACTATATCCCTCCTTCAATTCTAGGCCTAATTTTCTCTCTCTAGTGACAGGTACTACTCATATTCATCATCATATGGTCACTCCATTTTGTCGCACATTATATTCTATATAGCCAAGAGGCCCTATGGATTAATGTAAAATGATGTTCTGGAGGCCCTATTCTTATAAGGCCTAATGGAAGTATGAAGTCCACTGATGGCCTAATGGCTATTTCACCCATCTGCTTAATTATGTGGTCTATGTTCTCAATTCAATTGAATAGTAATCCTACTAAACTATTTCTACAATATCTACTATAATAGTACTACAATAGGATCACAAATAACACCCACCATGATTTTTACCGAAGTCTCAGATGTTGGATAACGGTGTATTTACACTTAGACAACACAACAACTCATTATTTTTTAATATTCAAATTATTTTATCAGTACTAACAATTTTTGATGATAAATGTATTGTTTTAACATTTATAAATTTAATATTTAATTAGTTCTAATTTTATAACTGATAAAATTATTCTTAATAATCATTTTTTATTTTACCATTTATAAAAGATATTTTTTAAGTGATTTTTTTCTATTACTAAAAAACCCACTTACTATTTTTAAAAGAACACTAGTTTTCCTGTAACTAATCCTACCTGATCTTAATATTATGAAAATCAAGTATTTTTTCATCAAGTAAAGAAAATATTGACGAAATGACCCACAAAATTTAATGTATGATATTAAAAAACTTTTTAAGGATTTCTAAACTGATCAAGAATGATATTTTCATGATTTTTGGTTTTTCTTCTCTTGCATACATATTGATCCTATTTTGATTGTTCTTCCTTCAAAAATATTGTATGGGTTTTCAAAAAATTTATTGATTTCAGTTTTTGTATAAAAATATATTTATAGAGAATAGAATTAATTTGATCCTTATTTTGGTATCTCTTCAAATAATTGTTTTTACATATAGATACAAACACACACACACATACATATTAATAATTTTTTGTTTTATGTATTTTTATATGTATAAATACACATATATATATGATTTTGTTTATGTGTGTTACTTTATGTATGTGTGTATTTATAAATATGGATAAGAATTTATATATTTGAATATCTGTTATTGAAAAAGTGAAAATATTAAAATGTTTTTCTCTAGCATTGTAAAACCAATATATTTATTTTTTATTTTCATTGTATTTTTATAGATCCTTAAATAGTTTGAAAACAAAAAATTTCACAATCGTATACTCATATATCTTATGTATCCATCAAGATGTTATATGAATGTTATATTCTTAAGATTATGAAATAAATTGATCTAAAAATAAAAATCATGTAAAGAGTTATACACATTTTATAATAATATACAATTTTTTTTAAATCACGCTTTCAGGTGAAAAATTAAAAATTCATTGAGATATCCTATTATTTTATAGACTATAAATGATTTAACCATTATAATAAATGTAAAAATATTACAATTGGCAAAGTTACAAAGGTAGTATAATGAATTAATTTTGAGAATTGAAATGAAGGTAATATAAATTTTACTAAATTTGTATCTTCATTATAATAAATTATATCATTATTTTTTTAAAGATTTATCTTCAATGTGAAAATATTCAATTAATTTTTTTTTTTTGATGAGAAATATTTCTTTTTACAAGACATGATGGTACTATTACATATACTTTAATAAATTTTCAAACCAAGAAAAAAATAACTTCATTGTGTTTTCATAGAAGAGTTTAAATTCGAAGAAATTTTTTTATAATTTTACTTAATTAAATAATGTTTCTTTCATACTAGAGATTTTTTAATTAAATATTATAATTCATAAAAAATATAAATTTAAGCTAATCCTATATTTTATTATTAATATATAGGGTGTTATTTAATGGAAAACCCTAGACCTTTATGGCTATTATATGTATATATTTTTTATGATATTATAAAAAATTTGAATTATAACTATTCATTTATAAAATTTACATGTATGTCTTTTAATTTGTAATTATATTATTTAATGATACACATTAAAAATAATTATTGTATGAAAAATATACATTAAATACATAACATATTTATATTTATCAATATATTATTGTAAAATATGAATGTTGTTGAACTAAATAGAATGGATATGAATTCAAAATGGATGGATTTCAATCATATGACAAAAAATTATGTTGATGAGTTTAATTCGGTCATCATGTTTTCATTAAAGCATGAATATGATACTTCTCAAATCATTTGTCTAAATTTATATAGTTTTTATTGAAGATGATATCTTTTTAAGGAGTTGTAAGAGAAATAAATCATCCACAAAATTAATCAAGTTTATAGTTGTGAGAATAAATACAGTAACGAACAGAATGTGTCTAGAGAATATGATAATACTAAACTTTATGGATCATATGATATGATTTAAAGTGTAAATGATAGTAGGGAAAGAACTGTGGTTTAGGGGTCATCCCATATGATTAAAAAATGTGAATGGGAATGGATATTGTAATGACAGTAGATGGGAAATTGTGGAGGAGGAGGAGGAGGAGGAGGAGTAGGATATAAATATTGGTAGTACATTTCAATGTATATAAAAATTGATTATACATATGATCTTATCCATTCAAACATCATCTAAAAAATATTTGAATCTTTATCTTCTAAAAAATATGTTTTTACCTTATTTAATTCCTCTATTAATGATGTTCATGGATGAATAAACAAATACTTCAGAGATACACCGACTATATATCCTTATACGTAACACGGTTGTTCTTCAGTTATATACAGAGTATTTTTCATAGATATGGAATCTTTAAGGGTGATAGGGGATGAATTAATGAATAAGAATCATATAATTTTATCCTACTTGAGAGTATAAACTATCAAAAAGTTATAAACCATGAGCATATCATATCTTAAAAAAATGAAATGGAATTTAAGAAAATGGTTGTTAAAACATAATTTACATATATAAAAGTATTATAATAAGAGTAAATAAAATAGAAAAATTAAAATGGGTTTTCGATTATAATCGAAAAAATATTTTTTTATATATTAGAAATTATATACACCCGTTCCAATAAAAGGACATAATCATTTACATCAAAAGAGACAAGAGGATCACAACCCACATCCAAAAGATGAATTATCATATACCATAAAAATATTTAATTCTTACTAATGAAAATCTATAAGTCCAATACTTCCCTTACATATTGGATATTGGTAGCAACAACTATATCTCGAGCACCTCTTCGATCACCAGATCATTAAAAATTCCTCACCCCAAACAATGTTGAACTAATTATTTAAATGAAACTATTATTATCCCAATAACCTCATCAATAGTATAGGATAAAAAATATAATATTATAAAGATAAATATTATAATACTCAAAACTATTTCAACATAAATGTTACCTCTTAGAAATACTTTGAAACAAATTAATACAAATCTATGAAAAGCACCGAGCTAGTGCACAATTAGAATGTAATCAACTTATTTAGAATAACATAATATATATTTCATAAAAAATCATATTTCTATAAATCTTAAATATGTATATATATATATGTGTTTATGAAAAAAACTTTTCTATGTATTACGGGAATAGCTAAACCATATATGGAATCTTCAATCTAACTTTTTTGTGATGTTGTTCAAGTGTTGTCACCATATTTTGGAAATTATATGGACCATAATCAGCTCACTGGAACATGTGAATGAGAATATAATCTTACAAAACACCACAAAAAATTAATGTTTGTAAAATTTAAAAAAGTATTTTTGCGTATCATCAAAATAATAGAACAATAAGTAGTCATTTAAGAAAAAAGAATCAATAGTATTTTATTTGTATAAAAAATGTAATAAATGATAAAAAATGTAATTTTGAACTTATAAATCTCCATTTACATCAATAAAAATTTCTTATCATTAATATAAAAAATTATGTTTTTTTGGAAAATGATTATACACTTTATTCTGCTTTATATTGAAAAAAATTCTATCCAAAAACATTCATATAACTTATCTTCCATTAAAGTCTTCCCAAAATATTTCCCCAAAATCCTCATAGTAGTCTCCCCATTACTGAATCAATAGACACCCACATTCCTTCATTAACATTAGTATTATAAAAAAATAATACAAGGAAAATAAGATAACTTATAGAAGAAAACTATAAGAGATAAACTAAATAAAATAATTCATATGGATTTCATATGTGAAGATTTTAGAAGTAGGGGTTTAACGTGAATCATTATGAATAAAAAAAATAAATAAAAAAACTATAATTTTGATTAAATAAAACAATAGGGATTATTTTAATGATATACCAAAAATCATAAGGGGGGATTCCTGAACAATTACTTATGATGAAAAACCTGATATAAATATCACCTCTTAAATGATAATTACCCTTAAGTACATTAAAAAACAATATGTCATTGTTCTTGAAAATTTTCAAAATAAAAATATTTCTTCCATTAAAAGTTATTAAAGATTATATGAATTACCTACAAAAACAAGTAGCAAAATTATATATAAATAAAAAATTTCCTTCCCCCTTTCATGATTTTTTTGATGTTACATTAATTAAAAGCAAGAATCAAAATGTGATCACATAACACAAATCATAACCATCATAAGTGTAATATATTTTAATCCCTTAGAATGTAATGTATTAGTTTCTATATAAATAATATAATATTTAGATCTAAGAAATACTATAATGATATATCCTTTAATGGTGTGACTTTGAAAGAAATGGTGTCTCCTTTCCTTATGTTCATCTACCGTGGGATATACCTGTTTCCTAGAAAAATAAATAGAACGGGTAAAATCATAAAATATTTAGGTCTGGTGGAAAATAATTTTTAATATATAAGTTTGTGATGCATCCCCAAAAATTGGGTGTAGTAGAATACGAATTCTATATAATCATCTTCATCTCTGGGAAGTGCTACTGTATGTTGTGTCATGTTGGAATGAGAAATATGTGGTTGACAAATAGAATGAAATTTTTATTATTACTCTTCTTACAAATTAGAATGACTGTAACAACTAAATCCCAATAACTCGTAAGAATAAATTTATATCTAAAAGAATAAAATAGTAGAGGTTCTGAAGATTCTTTATAGAAATAAAAGACCTATCCGGCTACCTCAAGATGAGACTCTTAATGATTGGTATGGAATCTAAGATACAATTATACAAAGTACATAATTTCCAACTGAATAGACATCGAGTATATAAAACATAAAACCACCCCACTATAAAATTTTATATATAAAAATTTCCTAGACTCATCAAGATCATGTCTATATAAGAAACCAACAAGATTAAATATAGAAGAATATTATAAAAACAAAAAAAAATTTGTTTTTTTAAATTAATATATTGATTTGAATTATATTCTTTAGTTTTAAACAATATTTAGAATACAATAATTTAGATAAGTTCACCCATCAAACTTATATAAAATTTACTTTTCAAAATTATCAAAAAACCATTTATAAGTGCATTTTATGATTAACTATAAATGATTTGATCGGTGCCAATTTTCAAAATTATGATGTCATTAATAACATTCTTAAAAAAATATTAGGATCTTACATTACATTTATTTTTCTTTGAGAAGTAAAAATATTAATTATATATCAAACCTAGATTTTGAGGCTTTTATTAGATCAAAAGATTCCATAGTATGTTAAAAAGACATGTTTTCGAGGATTAATGTTTTCAAAACCAAGAGTTTTTTCATCATAAATGTAATCTTAAACATAACCATTATGGGAGGTACATTATATATCAATTTTTAATTAGAGTAAACTTTAAATTATTTATAAAATATAATAGAATAAGGATATATTAATTTTTATATACTAGAGGAAATGTTTCTTCAAAGTTTATTCCCAATTATTGATTATAAACAACAATAATGATTCAAGGATTATTTTAAAAAAATTATTCCACTCTCCTCAAACTTATTTTAGAAGACCCATTTAAAAATTTTAAATGGCATATCGTTAATGTAATAAACCATAGTCCTGAAATTCATCAAATCAAACTGATTAATAGATTACTTCATAACAATTATATAACAATCATCATCTAAAGAATCATCTTCTATTTTCAGTTAAAATTGATATAAGAATAAAATATGTTCACATTAAATTTATATAGAGCTTATAGTTATAAAATTTTTATCAATATAATCAATTATATTATAAATTCTATTATTCATCATGATAATTGGTTTATATGTCAAAAGGATGGTTTCCCCTTATATACTAGATTAGTATATTCTACTATAATAGATTCATGAATTCTTATTACCATTTCATCTGGTACAACTTCAAGAAGTAATTTTGACGGAGTTTCAAAAAAATGTTTTTATTAATTTCATAATCATGATGTTTTAACATCACATTAAAAACACATCATCAAACTTAACTTGTATCATTTCATAAATGGTATCTGTGAAAATATTGAAATCACAAAAATCATTTCTTAAGATACAGTAACCATGATAAATAAATTAGTTATATTTCACATCTACTTTAAAATAAATATAAATATATTATTCAAGATAAAAACATAGCATGTAATTATGTTCTGGATTCCATATATTTGACAATATAAAATGTTTTTTATTTAAAAAAATAAAATTGATACTTGTTCTATAAATTAATTCATAGTAGTAATGGTTATAACCAAAAAATTATTAACAATATAATATTACAGACAACATAAACAAGGAATCTTATTGGAATATTTTATTCTTCCTTCTTAGTAACCCTTT
This sequence comes from Viscum album, assembly GCA_963277665.1. Taxonomy (NCBI): domain Eukaryota; kingdom Viridiplantae; phylum Streptophyta; class Magnoliopsida; order Santalales; family Viscaceae; genus Viscum; species Viscum album. The sequence continues at coordinate 1,457,976,735 of OY728148.1, forward strand.
TTTTGTGGAGTTCTTGGTGTTGTAAGATTATGCGTAATTTATTTTTCAATACAAAATGTTTAATATGGAAAATTCACAAACTCTCTTTAATGATCACTCTCGATAGTGATTTTTTTATTTTTTCTATTTTGAACCTGATTAAAATACCTTTTGAAAGTGAGTTTTTTCACTAATTTGAGATAATGAAAATAAACCCATGTATACCTTTTGTTAACAAAAATTATTTTATACAACTAATTATTCCCTTCTATAAATATATATTTTATAGGCCTGAGATGTTAAGTTTATTTTAAATGTAAATGTTAAAAAATTTCGATAGAACCTGTAGGTCTAATGTTTTTCTTACATATCATTACATATTGAAAAAGTTAACATCCTATGGAAGAATTAAACTTAAATTATAAAAAATCATTCCAAAAAAATATGTTATAAATTATTTCTAAGGGATAATCTTTATAATATCTGAACCTTATATTCCAAGTCAATGACTTATCTTCAGTTACACATAGACAAGTAATGTTCGAGAAAGAATGATATTATTGGTTAATCATTTAATAATTATCATTCCTATTTATAGATAAGATATTAAATCCTCTTTCACGTTCTATAGTACACATTTCATTCCCATGGTTCACTAAATAAACATCATTACATAGTTAACTTGTACTCATAAGGTTATACTTATATAATACAACCCAGAAACATTAAAATTTAAACCTGCGTTATGAAATAAAATATCACATGTACCCAAAATCTAACCACATATAATATCTAAAAATTAAAGTAATTTACCCTTTAAATTTTTTTTAGTTCTAGAAATTGGAATTGTTTCCATTCATGTTCTGGAAAAAACCATTAGCCATGTACTATGTATTATAGCACTCGTACTCAAATTTTATTATTAAATAAATGGAACTAAAGACACAATAACAAAAATTGTTTGGGTCTATAAATTTTAAATAAACACATTGAATGTCACATATTTCCAATTATATGGTGTTATAAATTTTACTATTCATTATAAATATAATATATATATATTTTGAATATTTTAACCTAATTAAATGGGTTACAATCATTGTAGTCATATCACCTTTTACATTTAGTAAAAAAGGGAATAATTATCCCAAAAAATTATTTTTATAAAATTATTTTTTAATGAATATTTATTACCAACTGTATATCATATTCTAGGACAATCACATTTTCAGTTATATCTTCAAATAATATTGTCAAATATTAATAATCAAATGAATAATAATATATAGAGTCTAACTATTTTTTTAATGTAAATTGGTAGTTACCTTTGGGAAGAGGCATGATTCATTTCTGAGGAACTGTGGCATATAAAGAAGTTATATTTTTACTATCACTACTACTTTCTAATGAAATTTAAGAAGATGGATATTATATAAAACTTTTGGTTTTTATTACCATTAAAAACTTTTTCCATTTGATTTATATGACCGTATGTATTCTCTATCATTCCTATTCATTTTTTTAAAAATTAGATCTAATATTTTTTGGATTCATACATTGATAGTATATTAATTATTACGAATAATTATTTTTATATCTACTCCTAGAATACTCCATTTATAATTTGAATTTCTGGAATATGTATAAGAAAAAAAACCCCACCAATATTTCCATTTTTCTTTTCCATATCTCCCATTAAAATATTATAATATTGAATCATTATTATTATAATTTCATTAGGAATCATTCAAGTTATTGTTTTCATATCATAAATCACTATCCTTTTATAATCCAACACTTTTATAAATATATATATTTTTTAAAATACTTCACCTTAGTAATATCCCAATCACCAAGTGATTTTAATCCATTCAAAATAGTCCTAAAATACTTATACATATAAGCTACTAACATCACTAGAAGAAAATTAAAATAATTATATTCTATATAAGACATTAATTGTTTAGTCTCAAATACCCTAATAGTATCGAATTGATTAATCAATAAACAATCCAAATACTATTAGTAGTCTCGCAAGAAAATATCTGACTATATATACTAAACATTAGAAAACAAATAAATGCATTCTAAACCATATATTTTTCTTGATATTCTATATTTTAATCATGAGTAATGATAGAAATTGACTTTTTTATAATCACATAATTCTCAACCATCATCGGATAAATATATAAAATAGTGTTAATATAAAAGCATTCATCCACTCTCTCCAAAAACAAATAATTCACAAGATCTAAAATAGATGTCAGATAAGGATTGAATTTATTTTATGTTCTAAAAAATTATCCTTCCATAGAAAAATAAATCACATTAAGAAATACATTATATTAAGGAAATTAAAATACTATTTCAAAAACCATAATGCATTATCGATGATATAAAATTATGTTTCTAGAAATGATATCAAATATTATACCAACAATGGAAGATGTAATTATATTTGGGGGGTAATTTTACATTTAAAAAAAGAAAAAAAATTCTCTCACTAAGGATAAAATATGTAAAATATTATAAATTTCATGTATATGAGATTAATAAAAAACTCCAATGAAATTAAATAACACATAACATAAAATTTAACCAAGGAAATAAAACCCATTAGTGTAAGGATAGATAAAATAGAATAATGAAATAGTGGTTTGGTTGATAGTAACCATTTCTTAAAAAGGTATTATAAAGTATATAAATCAGTTCAAATAAAATTATCTCTTAACTATTAATCCAATGCGATAGGAGGAATGAATACTAGATCCAAGGGATGCATTTTTTGGAGTCCTAGAACATCATCAATATAAATGGTTGAAATATTAAAAGACAAACACTTACTTATTTGATCGATGTTGGAAGATTATCCCTTTTCCTGAGCTCATATTTGAACACCTAATTGAAAATTTAATCACCATAGAATTCATCAAACCAAATGTTTAGAGGCATCTATATGACTACCCCTAGAATATATTTTACCACTCATGATTTAAAGCATAAAATTAGAAATTGGAAACTTATGCTTGAACAATCAGTTCATTATAAACAGAAAATCTATGAAACACTATAAAAATTTAAAAAATGAATGCTCCAATAATCCATAACATTGTACACAACTTAAATTGAAAAAATAATTTCAACATAATATCTTTTGAATAAAAACAATCATACCTTGATTCCTCAGTCTGAATTTATAGATGTTAATGTAACAAAAACTCAAATCACATTAGTTAAATTTATAAAAAACATAGAATCATGTATGTGTGTTCTTTCTGATTTAGTTAAAGTGTATTCATGATGTTATATAAATTACATATATCCCCATCAAATCATTAAAATAAATTAATAGTTAGTCAATAATAAAAAAAAATATAAGACATAAAAAAGTAAATGAATGTAATACAAGGAGTCTGTTATGATTCATCAATACAATAGATTCATAAGAATTAATTTTAGAAAAAAACTATAGAATTAGTATCCAAATATCCTTCATATATTCATGTTTAAAAAACTCGTATATTATTTTCAACTCATGGGATTCATATAAAGCATATTTGAAAATTGTATTAGTTTTATAAATTTTTTTAGAAATAAATAAATTTTCATTTATATATCATCTTACCTATGACCATTTACTTTTTTATTATATTCACCATTTTTTATCATCCTTGTATGTTTAAATTTATCATTTATATATAGGGGAGGGGGATCTATAATGTGCTAAACGATTTATCTCTATATTTTTTAAACATAACATCCATTTTACAAGTAATATATACCCCCACTGAGATAAAGTATGATGGTATATATTTTTTACTGAGATATCTAGACTATATATCCTTAGGGTTTATAAAATTATGAAAAAAGCGATTAGAAATTTTGTATTAAGTGATTATACAACAAATCACCTAAAATAATAGATATTTCACTTACCAAAAATGACTTCTACAATATAATATCAATAATATATCCCACTTATATTTATTTTTAAAATCGTATAGTTGACCAAGATGTTAATTTTATTCTTTAACGAAAATTAAAAAATGAATTTAGTTTTGACTTAATATTTCTATATCATTGTGAGAAAGATAAGATTCTTTTTGTGAATAATTTATTAACTGGTAAAACATTTATCATATAAATTAGGGAAGAAAAAAATTTCTTATATTACTTAAAAATTATTATAAAAATAAAATAATAATAAATAAATTTAAAGAACCATAAATTTCAAGGAAAATTATTTCTTAAATACTTTGGAATTTTGAGAGTCCTCATTTTTTTACGGCACCTGATTCCGAGGCCCGGTGTGCCCAGAATCAATTTCTGATGTTTTGTTCGGGTACATTCAGTAAATGTACGTGTGGGTTTTTCTATCTTTTGAACCGGTGTGTGGAATTGAAATTCGAGGGCACCGATGAACTCGCACTGCCGGTATTCGCTTATGGGGACCTTCACCGAAGTTGCGTTTTATACGGGTTGAATGTTATATTTTGAGGAATTCATACTAAATTAATAAAATTGTTGGTACACAATTTTAGTATTTAGGGGCGGTTATTTCCCCCCTAGAGGAGTTAGAGGTTGAGCCCACACCCACATAACCTCCCATTAGAGGATTTAGTTTGGTGGGTCCCACACGAGCACTAATCCTTTCATCATCGCTTAACTCCCTTAAAAACCCCCCTTTAATTAATTAACTCCTCCCCCCATTATGGTGGAGCCTCTCCACCTCCAAAAAATTGATTATTACACCCCAACCAATTAATTAATTCATTAATTAATTCCCACATCTCCCTTTTTAAACAATTTGAATTTCATGGAAATTCATTTAAAAATTAAGAGGCTTAATATAATATTTTCCTTGGAAAATATTGGGGGGGGGGAACTTTGGCAAATTCGAGGAGCTTCATTCTTCCACGAAGAACGTCATCCTCTCTCGGCGAAGAACGCTCCACGACTTCTCCTACCTTCTTCTTCTTCCGTGTCAAGGGAGAAGACAAAACTCGCGAGAAGTGTCGCCTACGTCAACGACTCTTCCTACAACATTGACGGGACGACCCCATTCTCCGCAACGCCATCTTCCGCGATGCTCGTCTTCCGCGTATTTTCAATGTGCGATGTCAATTTCAAGGTAGGGGGTTTTCTTCAATTTTAATTGAATAAAATTGTTCTTCGTTCTTCATTGAAACTATTTTTATCTTCGGCCATAAGATACCGCCTAATAAAGAGGGCGTGGGCCGAACGAACCCAGCCTGATGAACCTTTGTTGATCCTCATTTTATTTCGATGGAGATAGTGACAGAAGAGGTGGAAGCGGCCGAAGAGGACCACGACACCGGGTGTCGCGTGAAGAGGGAAAGACCGTGACCTGCAACCGCGGGCTGTTTAGCCGATGAAGAACCGGCTGGCTATAGCCGGCCGGACCACAGAGATCGCAGCGCCATAAGGGGTGCCGCGCTGTAGAGGATCGCGGCTCGTATTCCGCAGGGCGCTTCGGGGGTGAGCCTTATAGCCACCTGCCAGCCAGGTTGATGGAGGCCGCGACATCCGTAGGTGCCACACGGAAGAACCGCGGCCTGCTCGAGCTGAGAATAGTATCCAAATTAGGCCTTTGGGATAGGAGGGACCCGCCGCTCGGTACCGCTGGTTCGAGAAAATGGGGGGATGCCCCCCCCCCCCCCCCCCGCATCGCTCGGCCAGCCTGGTCGGGCTGTACCGCGCCGGGCAGGGCCGCACCACATCGGGCTGCGCCGTCTGCACCACTGGGACTATCGCGATGAAGCAGTCCTTTTGTGAAACTCATACTGAGTTTTGGATGACTTAGGAAAAACGGCCGGGTTGGTTCGAAACCGAAACCAACCGGGCCCTCGGAGTGGAAACAGTTATAACTTAAGGACCAGACGTCCGATTAACGTTCCTTCAACTACGTTGGTTTCATTTTGATGAGATGGTTATTTTGGCATACTCCACTCGAGGTTCTAACTTTGTTTGAGTATGGTCGGATTGGTTTGAACCTAAAAACCAACAAGGCCCCTGGAACAAAAATGCCAATAACTCTCAGACCGGGTGTCTGATTGACACGTTGTCTGTTGCATTGAGACCCCTATGAAGTGGGGGTTCTTTGTGATACTTCTACGTGAGACTCCGTGACAATTGTAGTATCAGATTGTGGCACATGGAGAGGACCCTCCTGGTGACGACCGAACATATTGCAGAGTCCTATTAGCAAGCTAAGACTTGAAGACTACTGATCGATCGACTCAGATTGATTTGGATGGCCCAATGGGGAGCGCTTGGTTATAGTAGCAGACCCACGGAGGAGCACTTGGTTGTAGCGGCAGACCCGCGGTACTCGACATAAGGAGTACCTCTGTAGTCTATGAGGGGAGCGCTTGGTTGTAGTGGCAGACCCATGGTGGGAAGCTCTTGGTTTGTGAAGCATGCCCACAGTACTCAAAAGGTAGAGAACTTCAGCAGTCCAAGGTTAGTGGGAAGCACTTGGTTGTAGCACCAGCCCCACTGTACTCGATAGAGGAGGAGTTCTCCAGAAGATGTGGTTTCAACTTCGTGAATAAAAATCCTGGTTTGAGCTGAGTTAGTGACATTTGTGTTTTCCTCAGGATTGAGATGAGTTACTTGATAACTTATATATATGTATGGGATATACCAATTTAATGGTTATCCGTTGAAATTATACTTTTGCAGTTTATCCTTGTTGGATTTTTTGTGACCTTGAGGGTCTCGGGGTCCCTACTGTGTATTGTTATACTCCCCCCTACACAGGATGTGCCCGCCCCTCGTTGTGTTGGATACAGATGACGGACATCACTGACGGAGGCCGAGAGTGGCAGGAATGGATGGTACTCAGAGGTGGACCACTAGGCATGACGGAAAACGGAGCGAACCGATTAACGTAGAGTGTCATGGATGATATCTGTACCTACCCTTCATGTAGGAACCTGGAGGACGATCGAGGATCTGCTTTCACCATTCAGCTATTTATCTTTTTCAGTTGTACTTTCTTTCAGTTGTAGCTGTACGTTTTTGTTGGGATTCTATTTCCAGCCCCTTTATACTTTCAGCACTTACTTTTGACCTCATTTTTACTTAGTGATTTATAATGTTGTGTACTCTTTTGTGTTAGTTTACTTTTATAAAGGTAATGCATTCCCTTTTTATCAGTATTGACACCTTTGGTGCTAGTCACCAGCCCATGGACTATGGAATGTGGTCATGGGGTAGTCACGAAAAGGGCCATGAGTACGAGTCGTGACAAATTGGTATCATAGTAGTCAGTTCTACTGTAGAACTCATGACTCTTATCATTCATTCTGTGAAAAAATAGTATTATGTGTTCCGAGTGTGGTTTTCTATTCAGGGAGGCTAGAGTTGGAGTGGTGGCCAATGTATCCGTACACCAGGACCCTGAATACTAATTTCCGACATACTACATGAAAACATTGATTGCTGGTGTTAATCCAAAGTTTTCCTTTATGTAAGCTCAAACCAGGTCAGCCCACCAGGTATAATATTTTTATCGTGGAGCACCTGTTTTATTTTTAGGATGTCTTCACCTATTCATTCAGCACGAGTTCTGAGTGGAGATCATGATAGTAGCCCACCGAGCAGTGAGGCCACGGTACAGGGCCCCATCACAGCGGAGGCAACTGCGGTACCACTAACTACTGGGCTACCATTACCACTAGCCCCAGTAGCAGAGGGTGCACACTGCATGAGCGCGTTGCATGGGTTCCTGCAATAGAGGCCTTTAAGGTATCGAGGTGAGATAGATTTTCAGATGGTCGGATGCAGGATGGAGGTTGTAACATGAGTTTTCCACACAGTTGGGACACCCGCTAACTTGATGGTGTACCTAGCTGTTAGTCTCTTTCAGGGAGCAGCTGAGAGGCGGTGGAGCCTGATGCTCTAGTTTGACGATGAGGTAACCCTCACCTGGGGAGACATCGAGGGTCCTTTCAGGGAAAAGTTTGTACCGGTAACTCTACGCTCTGTGCGGGCTCAGGAGCTACTGCTCTTTCCGCAGGGCTTTCTGATTTTAGTAGAGTCTTTTGTAGCCTGAAGTAGACAGATGACACATAAGTCCAAGAGGACTAGGCCAATAGGTGGTTGACCGTATGACTCAGTGTCAGAAGTGCGGGGCACCCAGGGTGGAGACAGAACTAGACCTTCCAGGTAGTGTTACTCATGCGGATGATAGGGTCACATGGCTCGAAACTGCCCAAACCGTCCTGTAGATGAGCAGCATGCAGTAGAGGGACCTTCCAAGCGGAGGTAGAGGATCAACCAAGGAGGGCCGCCGGGAGAAGGCAGACGTGGCAGAGGAGCTGGTTGAGCAGCAAGTGGACAGAAGCGGGACTAGATCTAGACATGAAGTACTTTGTTTCTGATGATTCTAGATTTGTTAATGTCGTTGTTTGTGGTTTCATTGTGTCTTTGTAACTTCAGCTGCAGTAATAAAAGACACTTGTCCTTGTGACGTTTTCTTTCCTTCCTTTTTGTGTGGGTAACACTAAGAGGTTCTGGTTTAAACTGTTGGCTTGACCCTCACATTTGATATTTCTACTGGAGGAGACCTAGTAACCACACACTGATGTCGACAGTGTGAGTTAAACCTTGGAGGTTATAGTAATGGTTGGATCTCTTGGTAGTAGCGCCAAGGCCTTACGAAGTCGTCCATGACTTGAATTTTTATCATTCATGTCAGGAATGAATATATTTGGAAATGAACATGGTTCATCCATGGGATGAGACTGGATTTATCTTTTCGGAAAAGGAGAAATCTTAGAAGCTCTTGTAGGATGTAAGTGAAAAAGGGTGTAGTCGAGTTCTTTATAAATGGCTAGTCACACCCATGGTTCTTTCAGTGAACAGATTACGGTTTACTCTAATCTCAAAAGTCTCAGGTGTGTCTTCTCGTAGAAGGACCTGGACCTGAGATGGTGACTTTGGCTTGAGTTCCTTCGGGACTATGACTTTGAGCTATTCTATACTTTTGGGAAGGGGAACGTTGAAGCAGATTCTCTCAGTAGGATATCAGACATTCAGTTTCTAGGAGAGGCGATAGAGCATATGGCCGCATTGCAGAAATCCTTTGTGGATAGAGATGGAGCATCCTTTCTGCAGTCCCTCATAGTCACTCCTCCACTACCTCAGCGAGTCAGAGATAGTGTAGGCTTCAACATAGAAGGTGCAGATCATCCAGGGGAGGATGAAGACTATACAGAGCAGACAGAAGTCCTATGCTGATTGGATATGGAGACAACTGGAGTTCGAGGATGGCGACCACATTTTCCTATGTGTCTCACCATGATGTGGTTTATGGGGATTTGGCCAGGGCGGCATGTTATCTACGCATTTCATCAGACCTTTCCATGTCCTCAGTAGATTAGCTGAGGTGTCTTGCCGGCTGGCCCTTCCACCTCATATTCATCGGGTGCATGGCGTCTTCCACATATCTCATCTAAGGATGTACGTGCATGACTCGTCCCACATCATCGACCATGGGGAGCTGGACATCGATGATAGGGAGACATTCATAGAGGTCCCAGTGGAGATCAAGGATCAACATGAGCGGGTCCTACATGGATGGCCGATTCCTATGTTGCGCATTCGCTTGAAGCACGAGAAACTCCTGGAGAGCACATGGAAACAGAAGGATCAGATGCATGCTCAGTACCATTTTTTATTTCCCTAGTATATGTTTTAGCTTTATAATGATGTAAATATCAAAGGTGGGGGTAATATAAATACCATAAAATGTCAAGGAAATTTGATCCATAAAAACTTTGGAATTGAACGAGTCAGCTGTTTCTGATGGCGCCTGATTCCGAGGCCCGGTGTGCCCAGAATCAATTTCTGATTTTTTGTTCAGGTATGTTCAGTAAACGTACGTGCAGATTTTTATATCTTTTGAACCGGTTCTCAGAATTTAAATATGAGGGCCTAGATGAACTCACAGCGCTGGTATTCACTTAAGGAGACCTTCACCACAGTTGCGTTTTATGCGAGTTGAAAGTTATATTTTGAGGAATTCATACTAAATTAATAAAATTGTTGGTACATAATTTTATTATTCAGTGGCAGTTATTTCCTCCCAAGAGGATTTAGAGGTAGAACCCACACCCACATAACCTCCCATGAGATTATTTAGTGTGGTGGGGCCCACACGAGCACTAATCCTTTCATCTTACCTTAACTCCCTTAAACCCCCCTTTAATTAATTAACTCCTCCCCTCATTATGGTGGAGCCCCCCACCTCCTAACCATTAATTATGCCACCCCAACCAATTAATTACTTCATTAATTAATTGGCACATATCTCTTTTGAAGCAATTTTAATTTCATGGAAATTCATTTAAAAATTGAGAGGCTTAATATAATAATTTCCTTGGAAAATATTTTGGGGTGGAGATTTGTAGAATTAAAGGAGCTTCATTCTTCCACAAAGAACATCATCCTATCTCAGCGAAGAATGCTCCATGACTTCTCCTACCTTCTTATTCCTCTGCGTCAAGTGAGAAGACACTACTCATGAGAAGTGTCGCCTACATCAAATACTCTTCATCCAACGTTGGCGGGACGACACCGTTCTCCATGACGCCATCTTCTGCGACACTCAACAACCGCGACGCTCGTCTTCTACGGATTGTCGACGTGCGACGTCAATTACGAGGTAGGGGTTTGCTTCAATTTTAATTTATTAAAATTGTTTTTCGTTCTTCATTGAAACCATGTTTATCTTTGGCCATATGATAACGCCTAACGCAGAGGGAGTGGGAAGAATGAACACGACCAGACGACCCTTCGTTGATCCTCGTTTTATTTCGATGGAGACGGTGACAGAAGATGTGGTAGCAACTGAAGAGGACCACAACACCGGGTCCCGCAAGAAGAGGGAAACACCACGACCCACAACCGCGGGATACTCAGCCGATGAAGAACCGGCCCGCTAAAGCCGGCCGGACCGAAGAGACAGTTGTGCCACAAGGGGCCCGGTGCTGCGGAGGACCGCGGCCTGCATTCCGTGGGCCGCTTCGGTGGAAATCCAGCTGGCCACCTGCAGAAGGGGTTGATGGAGGCCTCGGCACCCATAGGTGCCGAACGGAAGGACCGCGGCCCGCCCATGCGGGCCTCTAGAGCCGAGAAGACCGACTGGCTTCGGCCGTCTAGATAGGAGGGAGGCGGCGCTCGACGCCGGAGGTTCAGCCCCCCCCCCCCCCCCCCCCCCCCGCATCGCTCGGCCAACCGGGCCGGGCCGCACTATGCCGGGATGGGCCGGGCCGTGCCCCACCATGTCGGGCCGCGCTTCGCCGGGCCAGTCCTACCCTCTGCTGGGTCGGACCTGCCCAATCAGGTCGGTCCAACCCGCCAGCCCACTGGGCTTGACGGGTCGGACCCGTTTCACTTAAATGGGAATAACTTCAAGACCATGCGTCTAATCGATGTACCATCTGTGGCACTGGGATTATCGAGACGAGGCGGTACGTTTGAGATACTCTTAGTGAGTTTTAGACGTATTTGGAAAAATGGCAGGGTTGGTTCGAAAATGAAACCAACCGGGCCCTCAGAGCGGAAACAATTATTACTTAAGGGCCAGATGTCCTATTGACGTGACTTCAACTACGTTGGTTTTATTTTGATGAGAAATTTCTTTTGGAATACTCCACTTGGGGTTACGACGTTGTTGGAGTATGGTCGGGTCGGTTTGAGCCTAATAACCAATGAGGCCCCTGGAACGGAAATGCCAATAACTCTCAGACCGGGCGTCTGATTGACGCAACGTCTGTTGCGTTGAGACCCGAATGAAGTGGAGGTTCTTTTTGATACTTCTATGTAAGACATCATGAAACATGGAGTATATGCTTGTGGAACATTGAGCGGACCCTCCCGGTGACGAGCGAGTAGATTGCAGAGACCTATTAGCTGGCTGAGACTTGACGACTGCTAATCGATCGACTCAGAGTGATTCGGATGACCCAGTTGGGAGCACTTGGTTGTAGCAGCAGACCCACGGTGGAGGAGCCCTTGGTTGTAGCAGCAGACCCGCGGTACTCAGTAGAAGGAGTACCTCTATATGCTATGAGGGGGAGCGCTTTGTTGTAGTGGAAGACCCTTGGTGGGAAGCGTTTGGTTGTAGCAGCATGCCCACATTACTCAATAGGTGGAGTACTTCAGCAGTCCAAGGTTAGTGGAAAGCGCTTGGTTGTAGCGGCATGCCCACTGTACTCGACAGAGGAGGATTTCTCTAACAGCTATGGTTTCGACATCGTGAAAAAAAATCTTGGTTTGAGCTGAGTCAGTGACCTTTGTGTTTTCCTCATGATTGAGATGGGTTACTTGATAACATAGGTATATGTTTGGAAATTTACCTATGTAATGTTTATCCATTGAAATATTACTTTTTTGGTTTGTCCTTGTTGAATTTTTTGAGACCATGAGTATCTTGGGGTCCCTACTGAGTATTGTTATACTCACCCATGCATGGGCTATGCTCGCACCTCGTTCTATTGGATGGAGACGACGGACAACGCTGACGGAGGCCGAGAGTGCCAAGACTGGATGGTACCCAGAGGTGGACCACTAGGCGTGACGGTACACAATGCAGACCGATAGATGTGATGTTATGAGAAGGATATCTGTACCTACCCTTCATGTAAGAACCCGGAGGACGATCTAGGAGCTGCTTTCACCATTCATTTGTTTGTCTTTTTCAGTTGTACTTTATTTCCGTTTTAGTTGTACATTTTTGTTGGGCTTGTATTTCCGGCCCATTTTTACTTTCAACACTTACTTTTGTACTCAGTTTTACTTAGTTATTTCTTTTATTGTGTACTCTGTTGTGTTATTTTACTTTTATAAAGGTAATACCTTCCCTTTTTATCAGGATTTAAGCAGTTGGTGCTAGTCGCCAGCCCCTGGCCTACGGAAGGTGGACTTGGGATAGTCACGGCATGGGCCATGAGGACTGGTCGTGACAATGAAATTACCAAAATGATGTCATATGGTTGAGCTAGTGTCTTATGGTTGAGGATTCTTTAATTCGAATAATAATTGATTATTTTTAATGGTCTTTTATATACAGAAAACTCTTAAATTTATTGAAATGTAGAACTATTAGATTACCATTATGATAAATCTTCATTGATATACTTTTATACATTTTATGATAATTTTATCATTAATGTAAAGATATGTGAGAATATTTTTTTTCAACCATCAAAGACTTCACTTACAGTATAGAAGTTGGAGGCTCCAATATAGAGGAATGATGGGTCTCCTCAATGAATGTATGTATAAGGTCCCCCATTAAAGAATAAGATGACTCAAATATTTGATATGGTAGTTCCAAAATATCAAATCAATCAACAATTAGTAGACTATGAAAAAAATAAACTACTGATAAAAAAAAATGAATAAAAATTATAAAATTCTATAAAAAAATAAACCATTTTTTTAACATATTTGTCAAATTAGTTAACTAAAATGTTGAAAACATTTCGGTAACATTTATAAGCCATGAAATAATTTTTAAAGAGGAAATAAAATTATGTAATATTTAAAATTGTTAAAATATCAAAGAAAATTAATATGTATATATACCATATTTTCAACTACAAAAAAACAATTTATTATATATGTTTAAATATGTGACATAAGTAAAAAATATATTTTCAAATAATAAATCTCATACATTTCATAATTTGAGTAGTTAAACAATAATTAAATATATAATAACATTAATATTAATGAATTGCTAAAGGATTGTTTTCATAAGTTCCTTATTCATCATCTTTTTGTTAGAAACTAAAAATGTAAATCTTATAGAAAATTGTATTCTCTAATAAAATTTATATAGATGTATGGCTCTCATGTATTATACTGGCCTAAATATCCTGGTAAATTATAGAGTGGTACATAACCTCATATATTCATCTCCATATATAATAGGATACTGAATAGGGGAGAGGGCCTAAATTGTTTATTTGGATAATCTATAATCAATATTAGGTGAATATAAAAGTACAAATGAAAATCATGTTGTGAAAAAATGGATATAAAATAATATTACACTGAAAAATAAAAAGTGGAATTAGTAACACAAATATTACATGTAATAATAGAATGTTATATGACATCCAATGTTATTCAAAAATAGAAAGGACCTCCATATTCAGTGGCTCAATGTATAAGGAAACAAAATAACAAAATTCTAATTTTCATGACTAGATAATATCCTGGAATATGTTCCTACATCAACTTTATCCTATCAACCAATACCTACTCAACATTTCATCATAATTCTTTTGACTTTGGATGGATCCATAACGATGAATCCTACTTGTGCATCAAGTTTGTCATTCATGTTTTGAGAATAAACTGAGTAGGGTAGTCCCAACATGAACGTAGACTAAATAAAGCAGGTAAATATTTGTGGGTGTATCGATTAAAAAGATATTCTTAAATAATCGCACATCCTATCAGGACATTGTGTGCTAACTAGGTTACCACAAATACTGACCCCACCTACTTTCAATCCATGGTAGAATTATATTTTATTATAACAACAACATCATGTCACAAGTGTGACTCATGCCTATTCAAAACATGACTGACTCATCGTTACCTTTACCCATCCTAATGAATCATGAGTGGTTATCTAATCCCAAAAAATTGATTATTCTTATGGTATTATCTCATACATGAAGAACCATCCCGAGGATTTGTGGGTGTTTATGTCACACATAAATACCCGTCCCAATTATTTAGGGGAGTTCCATTATCCAGAAGGCATAAATAAACCATATTCATCAATTGAATAAACTATAAAAAATTGAAATAATCACTGCCTCACACATGTCATATATAATTTCCATAATAGTCAAAACTGACCCCAAATAACTCCCATAAGTCTACTAAAACATAGTAGAAAACAACTATATCCCCCATAAATCCAAGCAGAATCACCATTTTAATCAAGCTATAACCCATCAATCCCCCTCTAAAAGGTTTATATAATCCACATAGATATAGCCGACTAAATTATCACCATATGTAAAATAACCATATGGATACATAAAAATGCACATGGAAAAAGGTACATAAAAATATATGAAAATTCATTAAAATGTTATGGGACATCCGACCTTAGGTATGATGAATTCAAATCACCCAAAATCGGCACCCAAAATTATCCAAACACATTGAATCCATAAAAGGATCCCAATAATTGGATATTAGGGTTATAAGAAAAGGGAAATGTGGAAAAATAAGAGAAACCTAAATTAAAGGGTTGAACAAAATTAGTTTTACCTCTAGAGAACATTTATAACAAGAAGAACATGAATCCTCCAGGAGAAGATGATAAGGGATCTTAGAAAAAATATAGAGGGGGTCCTTACATAGAGGAAATCCTATAAGGGGTTTTAGGGTGAAGAGTACAGAAGATTAATAATGGGATTATGTGTAAATTGTGATGTAACTCGTAGAAAACTACCTTGTAATGTTTGAAGGTGTGGTTAGAAGGATCATGTTGTGAACCTCCATAGACAAAAACTCTGGGAGTTCTTCCCTAATAATCCATTTTGTGAATTATTCCATCACACCCTAAATTCGATCTTTCCACACTTTTTAGACGAATTTCATGATTATTCCCCCCAAAATTATTCTTTAATAACCCCAAATCCCATATATCCCACGGTAAGTACGATACACAAGTTTAGAATTATATTAAAAAAATAATACAATTTAGAACTGTGGGAAGTAAAAATTATCCCTCTAAGGAATTTTTATCCCTGAGAACTTCTCTAGGGGATTACTTCAAGTTTCAATAAATCTCAAACAAGTGGAAATATTTTCCCAAGCACTACCTTCTCTCTTCAGTCTATGTTCTACACTAGACATTCCTAAAATGAATAATCTGCCTCCAGCTTGACATAATCAATATAAAACAAATTAATATTTTTCGGATCATACCTATAGAGTTATAGGACATGAAATAAATAATACATAACTTTATTTCATTTTTTATGATATACCCAGTAATCCACTTTCCTAGTTCGTATCATAATCTCAAACATATCTAAAAACCACAGTGTTAGTTTTCCTTATTTCCTAAAATTACAATTTTCTAACTAAGGTGAGACCAAATAGAATACTCGGTCCCCCATAATGAACACTAAGTATAATCACCTATTATTGGTATATAAACACTCTCTTATAAAAGATAATTCCAAATTTCTTTTTTATAAACTACACACACATAGTAGTTACATTCACTAGGATCATAACAATCACTATTTACATTCCCACATAAAATAGACATAGTAGAGAATAGAATATTTTCCACAAAGAGCCTCAATAGTGCTATTTAAATCGAATCTAAGAAACTATTTTTATATCTAAACTCTACCAAGTCTAGATGGTATTATAATGAACCACCAAATTTGATTACACTCATAAAACACATTCCCAGTATTTTGATACGCTATCCATGGTATCTCTTTCTTCAAATCTTTCATAAAAAATATTAAATTCTTCCATGGTCACCTATAAAAATGATCTCAGTTAACTCTATCCTTATATTATTTATCAAGTCTAAGATTTTTTTAAGATTTATTTTTTAAATAATATGTCCTGATAAATGATTAAAAATAATAAAATTATTTCTCACTGTAGTAATCATCACATATAGTTAATCATAATAACCAAATTGTCCTTTACATTAAAATATAACAATATTCCGTATGGAACCATCCATTAATTAAATCCAAAAAAATAGTATGATAAATAATCATCACAATTTGAAATCATGATGTTTCATTTATACAATTTCTAAATCATGTCCCCTAGTTTAAAATCTATGTCACCTTATATTTAACTAAGGTCTTCGTCGGTTATTATGAATTGACATATGTCATTATGGGTTCTACTGAAATTTTTTTTAACCCATTTATATCCCCAATGAGTTTCAAACAATATGTTTAGTAATGGAACACTAACTAGAATGGATGAACCGGTCTTGAGGTCTCCGCCGCAAACCCTAGGGTTTCACAGATTTGCCGGGATTGTTTGCCTGGATTTGATTCAATCATTATTCTTCTAATGGCTGGCGTCGATCCCTAATGGGAATATGCATTGATGGATTATAGAATCAAGTTTCAAAAGGATGAAATCCACTCTTTGGAAAGACCTAAAGTCATTTCATTCGTTGAATCTCTCAAAGGCGTCGACCCCTACAAATCCTATGCGATGAGAGCATCCCTCTATAAGAAGATTTAAGATGGAAGATTTTGTGTTGAAGATGATCCAGATATTCTTCAACAGCAGTCACTTCTCTGTATGTTTTATGTCATGGAACATATCTCGAATCTCAAAAGTTACAAGCCATGGTCAAACTTGTAGCTAAAAGTGTGAATCGCCCATGTTTGGTGATTCAACAACAAGAAGATAGTAACAATCATGAAGGGTTATTTTCACATTTTACTTAAATCTCAAGAGGAGATTGATTGGGTATGGAAGCTAGGGAATCTTCCGCTCAAGTTGGAAGTTCTTCACATCTTTAAAAGGGATTTTGACTTCAGTTTTCATAATATAAGGAACACATTGGTGTAGATCTCGGTTCGTCTACATTGACTCAATTGGTATATCTAGCACCTAAAACTCCTTAACAACATCACCACCTGTATTGGTACGACCCATAAAAATGATCAATGATCTCTCAACACTCAACTCGATCTATATTATAGAGTGATAGTTGATTTCAATATGGCAGAAAAATTCCTGGAGGTCATTGTCTTCAATGCTAATGACTACAGAGCAGATGTCTGCATTGAATGTGAGAGGATTTCTCCCTACTAGGAGCTATGAAAGATCGTCAGCCACTCATTTTTGAAATGCAGAGTCTTTATGAGTTAGTTATCTAATCATTCTGATGATGGGTGGACTAACGTAATGACCAAAAAGAATGGTAAGGCATCGGCCTCTGAAATTCATGTGCCTCCAAAAAAGAATGCCAATGTTTGGGGTGAAGAAAGCCACCCTACATGGTGAATAATCAGGTGTCACCCGGGATGAACAGGTGGAGGAGGAAGAAAATGATGATCTTGATCAGCTCATCGTGGATGATATTGTGTGAATGGTGAATGGAGTTAGTGAGGATGAGTATGATTCACATTTACTGGATCCTTATAGTGTGGGACAATGCCATGTATTAAAGGTGGTGCATAGTTTGTATGTGGATGTGTCTTCAAGAACTCCTAAATTAACCTCACATGTCCCTGATCGGGTTGGTAAACCTCTACTATTGGTGAAGTATGAACATCAACTTATGGTTCTCACTGTTGTAGATGAGGCAGTAGTTTCAAATGAAACTCAAGATGGAAAGCAGGTATTAAGAGAGATGATTGTCTTGAAGTTGATCATCCCTCTCAGGTTATTCAAGTGGAAAATGATGGTATAATTACTATTGGCTCTCCATGTTTTTATTATAATCATAGCATGGAAGTGAACACAGACCCAACCCCTTTCTCATTCCATGATTATTTAAATCCCTCACAGAATGTAAATTCAGACAACCAAAATATTTTGTACACGCCCAGTGAACCTGATGGGGAATTAGGTGATCAGTATCCTCCTATATCACCTCATGATCCTCAGATTTGGGGCTTATCCAATGAATCAGAGGTTGGTCCTATGAATACACCTATGAAATCTAATCCTACTGATAATTCTTTGGATATTAATACTTCTGGTGCTTCAAGCATTATTGATGTTTCATTTATTGTTATCTAGGAAATTAAGCCCACCCCAGACTCTTATTCTACTCTTTGGAGATCTAAGAGGAGCAAAGGCTCTGGTGGTTTGAAAAACAAAAAGGGGAGCTCCCTCTCTACCCTTAAATATCTTTCTATTCTTAGATAAATTGTTTTTTACACATAATCCAATGATTGTTTCAATCTCCTAAACCAAAATTATCTTTTTTATGAAATTTATACATCTTGCTGCTTCTGGTTATAATTTCCTTGGTTCCTGCAATAATAGATGTTCTGTTGATTCTCTTTGGGTTTGTCATATCTCTTTGAAGAATTTCAATGCTTATAATTTTTATGACCAATTGTTCCCTTGTGATTTTAACCTAAATTGTTCTAATTTTTTTCACTTTGGTTTACGCCATGAATAGATATCAAGAACGTAGATCTCTTTGGCATGACCTCTCTATTTTGGCTACCAACATTCAAGTTCCTTGGTCAGTGTTAGGTGACTTTAATGTTATTCTCTCCCCCACTGAAAAAATTAGACCATATCACTCTCACATTTCTTCTACAGAATTTAGGTATGCGATAGAAGATTGTATTCTGATTGAAATCAATCGCATTGGTGATAACTTCACTTGGTCTAGAAGACAATAAAATAGGACTGTGGCTAGTAAACTCGATAGGGCCTTCACGAATATCCCATCTTCGGATGATTGGGACTCTATCTCTAGCATCACTTTACCCAAATTATGTTCGGAACATCACCCAATTCATGTGAATATTCCATCTAAAATAACCAAACACAGCATTCCATTCAAATTTAACAATGATAGGTCTATGGACATGGAATTCTCCCTTCTCATAAAAAATGTTGGGAATCCATGAATCACCACTCTGACACTTTTTCTTGTACAACCAAACTCAAACATCTTAAATAGTGTCTCATGGGTTGGTGTGGGGATAAATCTAAAAAAATTGATAAGGATATAGCCACTCTTGAGGTTGACCTAAATAAAATTCAAAACACTATAACAAATGTTGATTTCTCCTTAGACTCCCAGAATGAAATGAACATATCTTTGAATCTCAACTCCCTTTTTGTGCTTAACGATAACATCATCAAGAATGTTTTTAAAACGAAATGGCTCACTGTTGGATATATAAAATCTATGTTCTATAATTCTCTAAAAATATTTAGGAATATCTATATACCTCTATCCCTTATTAAATATAATGACACCATTTTTGACACTGAAGAGATCATAGATAAATATGTGGTTTCTTTTTTTGAAAACATTTTCAGTGGTCTGGGGACAAACAAGGATATCCTTCCTAAGGTCACCCCTGTTCTGGTTACTGAGGATGAAAATTACATTCTCATGGGAATTCCTCTAGACCATGAAATCAATGCCACTATTTTTTGTCTAAATCCTGACAGTTCCCCTGGTCCTGATGGCTTCTATAATTGTTTTTATCAACAACACTGGGAAGTTAGCCATTTAGATTTTTGTAAGAATGCCAAATATTATTCTCTAATGGTGGCCTTGTTTATGGTCTTAATGATAAATTTCTTACTCTTATCCCCAAAGTGGACAATGCTTCAGAAATTCATTTATTCCACCCTATTACTATTATCAAATCTCTTTACAAAATCCTTACCAAACTCTTAGCCAACAGACTTTCTTCTCTATGTAGCAATATCATATCGTGGAACTAATATGGCTTTATCTAGGGTAGGCCTATTCAGGATTGCATTTTCCTTGCATCGAAATGCACAAATGATCTTAACAATGTCTGAAGAGGTGGTAATGTGGCCATTATGCATGAAATTAGGAAATATTTTGACACCCTAGAAAATAATTTTATTTTTAAGGTTCCCTAGAGTTTCCGTTTCAACGATGTCATTATAAGCAGGATAGACTATCTTTTTGAATATTCTTCCCTCTCCATCCACGTAAATGGATCCCATAAAGGTTATTATAAGTGTAGCAAAGGAGTTCTTCAAGGTGACCCCTAATTTTCTATTTCTTTTTCCATTATGGATGGTTATCTTAGCAGAATACTTACTCAGATTGTTGGACCAAATAAACTCATGCCTATTCATGCAGCTAGTAATCTAAATGTGCCGACCAATATTTTATATGTCAATGAAAGAATCCTATTTCTAAATGGGAGAAAAAGAAATATTCATATTCTTAAAAATAACTTATCCCACTATGAAGAGGTTTCTAGGAAATCCATTTGTTGGTAAAAATCATTTATCTTCTTTGGAAAAAAATTCCCATATAATAAGAAATCTAACATCACTGAAACCCTCAATATCAAAGAATGTGTCTTCTATTTTATCTACTTGGGTGTTCCCATATTCTGGGGAAGACCTAAATCCATGTATTTCGCTAATTTTGTGGCCCAGGTTATTAACCAAAAATCTTCCTGGAAGGGGAAATCCCTCTCCATGGCTTGAAAGATTTTCGTAGTTAATTCTACCATTATCTCCAAAATGGTTTACTCACTAATGATCTATAAATGGACGATTTTTCTTCTTCATTGAATTAATGAATTCCTAAAAAACTTATTTGGTTCTGGAATGATTCTTGATAGAAATATTATTACCATCTCTTGGACTACTTGTTGCAAACCTTTAGAGAATGGTGGTCTAGGCATTAAGAATCTCAATATCATTAATGAGGCCCTCTAAGCCAAACTAACATAGAATTTTATCAATCAAAATTCTGACTACATTGATATTCTTCGAAAACAATTCATGGAGAAAATAAAAAAATTGAAACTTGAGCTTTGTTAATTCCTCGATCTGGCCCTCCATCAGAGACTTCTTTGCCAACACTATGAAAATCTCTTGATGGATGGTCAGTATAAACTCATCCTTTAACTTTTAGCATGATAACAGGTCTATCCCCCCCCCAATTTTTATCTTTCCTCCTAACTCCCCTCTAGATAACATCAACTGTACTATTCAAGAGGTGATTCACTCTCATAACCTTAACCTCCCAGTGTCCATTATGCATGTTGTTGATAACCACCTCTTCTCTAACGCGGAATATTTCCTCACTTGGGAACCTTCTCATAATAGAATTTTAGACTCTAAAAGTTTTTACAATCATAATTTCACTCATTTTGGTCCTATTTTTGGTCGGTTGAATTACATTGAAAAATATTGTATTAAACCCTCTAGACTAAACCTTATCTAGAATATTGATAACAATCATATTCTTACTGAGTTTTTAATTTAGTCTATTGGTATCAAACTCTACTCTAAATTTCAAATATATCACCAACATAGAGAGTATAATAACCACATATTCTTATCTTGTGCTACTACATCTACTATTTTGAATTATATTACGGACCTGTTTGACAGCAGATGGATTCTCTCTAACTCCATTAATCCAAACTACAACATTGTTTGGAGCTTGATTCCTTGTGGAAAATGAATAATGCCTTCCTTTCCTCTATTTCTGAGCTCCACCATGTTATATTTTATGATAGAAATGAAAATTATTCATAATAAACACTCATCTAATATTAATGTAGGTCTAACGCGGATTCTCATCACTATTAGGGATACCACCTCACTTCAAAAAGCTCATTGTTAAAATTTTGTTGGGGACACTATGATCCTCCAATGTCATCAAATTGAATGCCTTTACACAAAACCAAGGAATTAAATTCAGGTGTTTTGGTAGGTCTCTATTCTTAGATAGATATAGATCATTGTGAAAAGATCTTCCAAAGGAAATTTGGGTCCAATTTTCTTTGGAGCTATTTTCATATATTTTCTAGGACATTGTTGTGGCTGTTTCTTTGGAAGCTGTGGTAATTCCTGTTCTCCAAAAGCAAAAAATGATTGCTGTGATATAGCCTGTTAACTTTGTTGAAATAAAATTCTAGAATGACTTCTGGAATGAAAGTGACTCAACCTTCATTTTCCAAGCTAATTGGAATGGCTGGCCCACCTTGCCTGGTCGCTTACTTCTCGATGGATGTACTTCCTGGATTCGCTTGGAGATATCAGATTCATTGCCACTCATGCCTACCGTGAAGCAAACATAGTGGCTGATGGTCTTGCTAATAAAATAATCAACTAGAGTGTTACGTGGAGCGATGATCTGCTGGTAGATCTTCTTCCTCTCTATGAAAGATATTGGAATAAAATCCCCACCTTCGGACTTTATTAGTTCCAGGATTGTTTTTTAATAAATTTTCCCTTGGTCTTTGACCAAGGAATTAACATAAAAAATGAACACTCACTATGCACTTAAATGATGGTCATGATATAATTGACCTACTCTTTTTGGTGTTATTACCCCAACATTCATCTATGCTAAAACCAAATTCACTTGTATTATCTAAAAAGGGTGTTTTATAAGTAAAGATATATAATTTATACATAAATGAATCATTATTAAGTTTTCATTTACATATAATTGTCTTGAATTTAATTTATTGGGTTATGTTCCGTAATATATGTTTTCTGAAACATAGGTTTGATGTTTTCTAGTAAAATTCATCTGATACCAATCGTAATGAACCCAAATCCAATAGCAAATAGATAGTGGATACTTTATTATATTAGAATAAAATACAAGTAATCACATACCAAATTAACAAATACTTTAGAATCCTTCATAAACTAGATGTGTATATTATTTATATTTTACATTTGAGATAAAATGTTAATCTTTATGAGAGTAATTATTTGGTATCCTTGATCCAATTCAACGATCCATTAGTCATATTCTAGTGAAAAGAAAGAAAAATTTGGGTGGGATTAAATTCTCAATAATGGTAACCTACAATAGAATATATCATGAGTAAATTTTGAAGAAATAATATGAAAAACCAATTAACTGAAAACACATTCCATTTAATCAATAATATGAGCAGAAGAAAAAATATAACTGAAATAATTTATGATTAAATTTTTCTCAAAAACTAATCACATGAGAATGAAGCTTATCCATGGATATTATTACATCTCAAATAATCACATGTACATTAATAACTAATATCATGATGATGGAATTCATAATATTTAACTTCATAAACATATATTTAAGTCCTCATGCTATGACATCAGACATAAATGGGTAAGGCCTCATCTAAATACCAAATGAGTTTGTCTCATAATACATTTTGATGAATATAAGGGATATATTAGTCCACATCCATCACTTTCTAAATCCAACGCATTTATCATATGAAATGGGATAATAAAATATCAATACATTATCCACATAATCATTTGTATTGAAAAACTATCAAATTAAATGTTAATATTTCACTTGATAAATAGATCATAAACCACACAGATAACGAATAAGGATGGTATTGTTAAAAAAAATATATGGTGAATTTTGTATATAATAAATAATTATTATCATTTATGAATAGTAATACTATTGAAATATCATCAAAATCATTCTTGAAAAAATACCCTTTTCATTTTTAAATCCACTTATAAGAATTAAAAATTAAAAAAATATTGCGGAAAGAATTTATTTTAAAATAACCTTGTAAACATGTAAAGAATGCTTCAAATCACTGAGCATTAATGAAAATGTTAAATTTTATTCATGTCACATATAATTAAAAATAATTCCTTTAACACATTTTTATGAAAATTCATGAATATACCTCATTCAGAAAAAGATTTTGAATGCCCTTTCAAACAATTTTGTAATTGTAAAACATGGGTTTAAATCTCTTTAATTAGTCATTATATAATATAAAAAAATTATTTAAATTATATTATAGAAAATATGTATATGTACGAAAAATATTCTCGTCCTAGTAGAAAAATAATGTTTGTTTTCTATAAAAACATTATGTATCTATATTGAGTAGATTAAGAAGGAAAATTAGGTGAAAACATGTATTTTATATAAATAAATATAAAAGAATAAAATTTAGTTCTTCTAATATTGAAAGATCAAATAATTACCCAAATAAGTAATTAAAAATAAAAAATCTTGAATAATGTTTTTTTGTTATATAAACCCCTTCCACTTAGAATTTTTTTGAATCATAATCTATAACACCCTATGATTTTTTTGAATTTTTTTTCTAATGAATTTATGATTTTAAATATTACAATCTTCACATAATAATAATTATATCTTGGATTATACTAAACACCAAGATTATCTTATTTAACAGACAATAACATGTTTCATCAATAGCATGCACGACACAAAACCCTATGCTTCTGTGAACCAGGGGAAATATTAATATTACATAGTTATTAATTAAGTCTATATAAATAATATTAACCACTTTATTAAATATAAATATTAATTTACCACTCAATATTAATTGAAAAATAAATTATTAGTAAATAATCATCAATTTTCAGAAAAGTAATTATATTCATCATAAATTTGTTTTCTTTAAAAAGATTTTGATTTTTGTAAGAAAATATCAAATTTTAATAAAATAGAATTTTGAAAAACTAGTTTTATTAAATGAAATTATTTTTTTAAATCATCATATCTAAAGTAAATTATGGTAATTGTTTTTGACTTATACAAAAATATTTATATTTTAGTAAATATTGAAAAATACTGATTTTTGTTAAACTAATATTTATTTTCAATAAATTTATCATCTTCCATTAAAAATTATTTTTTATAGTAACATAATTATATTTTATTAATATTTAATCCAGCTTAATTTTTTTAATGAACTAATATTTTATTTTAGTATAAGTTGTATTTAAGTCTATAAAATGGATTGTTGAAAACTATTTTAAAGTGAACAATGTTTCTCCCATTTCATTAATTAATTAATTACCTTTTGGTAAATTTTTGAAATTTAATTTATATAATATATTATGAGGAATTTTATGATATATTTATAAAATTATTAGTATTATATATAGAGCTAATATAAAATAAACTTGTACATGAATGAATACAGTTCATAGAAAACATCATTTTTGTTTCAAAACGTGGGTATGATTGAATCATTTTAGAAAATTACAAGTGTGTCAGTCCGCTCACTTTAAAAAGGCCACCCCTTTAATTTCTTATTCACACCATCAAAAAATTTGGTTCATCCATTACCTAAAAAAATAGCTTCCTGACATAACTGTTGTAATCCTATATTTCTTATTTTTTTATTGAAAGCTATCCAATAAAGTCTCTTAGTAGAAACCTAAAGAGGATACCCTAAGAAGAAGTATTGTTTATCAACAAGCATTTTTTTTATTTTCTATTACACCTATTTCAATTATTTTAAATGAAATATTATATAATAAACATAATGTGTTAAATATACTTCGACACTATGTTGTTAATATAATTGGCTACAAAATTCTCCACTTCCACAAAATGGGATATGAAATCTTCGTTCGACTATACGATAGACCACAACCTCACGAACTGATGTCATTATTTTTTCGATCACAGCCACACATGGTTAATGTTGGGTATATTTTTTATATTATATTCATGATATTATTATGATTATTTAATTAATATATCACACATACCTTCATGATTTCCATTTTTTGAAATACGATAACATCATTCGTGTGTACAATAGACTACCGCATCGTGAAAAGGTGTGATTCATTCATATTTACATGGAAGGTAATAAAAATTAGTTTAATAAAAATATGTGACATAAATAAATTAAAAATTATTTTATAAAAAAATATCTTTTAATTTTTTTATTTCATTTCAGAGTCGAAATGGTGACATCGTTCATGCATAGGTACAATATACCATATCCAAGAACAATGCATTTTATTTTTTATCTTTAAATGATATGAATAAATTTAAAAACACATCTAATGAAAATATCTGATTTTTAAGTCATGTTTAAATTTTCAATGTGATTAAACATTGATTTATTTCAGAGTTGTTAAATTAAAATGATAAAATATATAATAAAATCAAAGTAGTTATTTCTAGAAACACAACTTTATCATGGAATTTCTAATAAATAAGTCATAAAAGTTTATAGGAGAACCATATATGGTATTATATATATATATATATATATATATTTTATATTTATAATTAACATATATTTATTATACAAGAGGTTTGAATGTGTAAAAATGAATTCAAGACTTTAGGTAATGGACTTCCTTCTAATTTTTCACTTCTCCGAGATAGATTCCATATTCACAACCTATTTAATTTATGTGGTGTGTATACATCGCGTGAATATATTTTATTATTATTAAAATTAAAATTATAAGGATATACATATCCATTTTAGTATCTCCATTTCATGGGTTTTATAGTTCAAATGCTACCAAAGCCCAAAGGGATTTCTATCTCAATTTTTATTCTTTGATACAGTTGGTTAAATTATGCACCAATGTTATTTTATGATTTATAAATAAATCTCATATGAGATTAAATATCATGAATTTATTTATCCTCACAATATTTTTTTTTATATTAATTATTTTACATCAAGTGTCTTTCATTTTAAACATTTCAATGTGGTAATGGTTTTATGTTACAATCACATCATTTATGAGGTTTGTTTAAGAATATGATTAAAATGAACATATGTTATGATGAATTTGTCCATAAAATCATTAAATTTATTGTACTATACTTATTAATAATATTTTCAAGTAATATTATCATTTTTTCACTATTTGGTGCTTAAAATAAAATAGAAAATGTTTTAATAAAAATCCATCTTTATATCAATCATAGGAAAAAAATTACATTATTTCCAAAACATGAAATCTATAAATGTTTTAATTTTTTAAAATTATCCTATTATAATAATAATAAATTACATTATTTCCAAAACATGAAATCTATAAATGTTTTAATTTTTTAAAATTATCCTATTATAATAATAATAAATTTTTACCCATGTCATACTTTTTAATTTTTTAGAATGGATAATTATTTTTCTTTTCAAAACAATTCTTATTTGGATTTTCCTGAAAAATTGAAAAGAATATTTATTTTATCTTTTACAACAGGAAAAAATATCCCACTTACATGAACATTATGTTTTTGGAAATTCATTTATATTTTTTTAAGCTTATTCACAAGGAAAAATATTTTCAAAATGTTTTATAAAATAATATTTTATTCTGAATCAGAAATGAAATTTTCCTAAAGATATTTTTTATATGATTGGTCAAAATTATTTTCCATCTAGAATGAAATATATTAATGTTACATATTTATTTCATTGGATATTATAATTGGATAATATTATTTTTATTTTTCCAATTTTATTATATTTATGATGGAATTATGTTAATGATTTTTTTTCTTGTCCATGGGTTATTTAATGATAAGAATATTATAAAACCCATAATTTTCTTTCACATGTTATACCATGATAAAATTATTATGAAACCCACCACTTTTTCCACAGTTTAAGATATGATGAAATTATGAAATAATTATGAAACCAATCAATTTTCTGAAGGTTATGAAGGGATGAAATGTTTATGAAACTGATTTTATTTCTTAGATTTTGGTACAATGGATTTATTATAATCACGTGGAACAAAAAAATATGGTTCTCATTATGTAAAGGGTGGTACCTATATCTCTCAACAATATAATGGGTGAATTTTTATATCTCATGAAATCGACATAAATATAATAAAGAGGGAACATTTTTTGTGTAGGAAGTTTTCTATAGTGATGTTCTTAGTAGTAAAATTTGACTATTATAATTTTTTGCATGGATTTGTATTTCATTTCTATAATACCTTGCACGAACCTGATTACATTTTAAATTTTTTTTCATGAACCTAATTACATGGACCCAATTTTATATAAGCAACTATATTTCATGTCTATAATATTATGGATGAACATGTCAATGTGATCATAATGTTGTGTGTGGAACTAGTTGCATGTCCATATGTTTATGAGAGGTCCTGATTTCATACTCATATCTTAATGAGTGAACATGTTTCTTTTTATACATGTTCTATATAAGATGATTTGTATGACACAACTATATGTATTAGGAAAATTATACAGTCCCATGGATCTTTTAATTTTATTTCATTATGATTTATGTATTAATAACTGTTATGTTTTCTATTGTGCCTCAACATTATGATTTTTGTTTTGCAGGGTATGGTTTTTAAATGTTACTGTCATGTTTTAATACCCTTATTCCCATGTCATATATATGTGATAATTTATATATAATTTTATTTCCCTTACATAGTATTAGATATTACCATTTTCTATGATTCCATTCCACAGGTTATTAATAGAGGTTGTAAGTATGAGAAATTTGTGAAGAGTATTTTTGGGAATGATCTTTAGGGGAGATTTTGAATATCTTTCACCGAGTTAGAATATTATATGACTAGTATCAAAATATACTATATATTATGTTAATTTGGTTTGTGTTTGTGTAATGTATTGAATATGATTCTAATAAGATGTAATATTTATGTTTGAAATTCTTGGGATGTTATAGTTGGTATGAGAGAAAATGTTTAGTTAACCTATGGAAACTAAGACAATATAACTTTATTGAGATCCCATTCTATATTTCTATGGATAAATATTTGGATGTATCTATGGATAAATCTATGCATCATTAAATATATAAGAAAAGGTCCATGAACTTTGGTAAAGGATAAGGAAATTTATTTCAAAGAAATTACACAACCGTTTAGATAATACTATTTAATGTGGCTTGGGAACAAAGGTACTTAGGTGTTATAACTTTAAAAAGGGACTTTTGAGCTAGAATAAATCATCACATTGGGTATTAAAACGGGTATTATAGTAAACCTACATTTACAATCTTGAGAACAATTATTTTTAAACCCACAAAAACTTTTAAACCATCACGATGAATTTAAATATAAAATCATTATGAATTACCTAGGATAATCCAAAGGATTCATAGATTGAAAATAATCTTCCATGTTTTAGATATCCTGTAAGTTATTTGTGAGATTATTTTGTTTTCCTCTATGATTAGGGTTTCTCAAACTATGTTTTTTGGTTTTAGTCAATGGATGTAATTGGATCGAATTTGGTCAACACTGAATGTGACTTACAATTTTATGATGAGAATCCATATGGAGTGATGACTAGAGGTAAGGATGTTGTTATTATGCCTTATCAGTTTTCCTATAAAATTATTTACAGTATATAACATAACCAACTCTCAGACTCAAAAAATAAAGAATGGAAACAATTTAGGGAGTGTTTGGGTAGTGGCTACCATGTAAGAAAGAATATTCAGTTTTCATTATGTTGATAATGTGGGGAGAAACACCCAAGTGGATGTCGTAATAGAATATGAAGATGTTTTAATTATGGATTATAAGGAACAAAGGAAAATAAAATCAAAGGGAAAATGATGTATTATGTTAACTCAATAAATGAGAATAATGTTCTCCCTATGAAACAATTGAATGCTGATTGATTTAAATGAAGAATGTATAGGCATTATGCAAATATATTTTCTAAGGGGAACATTTCTGATGAAAATTAGAAAATATATACGATTAATGGTTTTACTATTGAAAATGTAGAGAGTAAGAATAGAACATGAAAGGAAGGAGGTATTATGGAATCAGATGATGAATACCAGTTAATGGTTTGGAAAAAATTTGGAAGACTGGTGTATTGATGTATTACAATAGAAGGATCATGTTAGTATATAAGGATTATTTTTTATAGGTTTTTCATTAAGGATTTGAGAGAATATGATTAATAATGTTGATAGCCTATAAAATTTATTTAATCACAAGGTGATATTTTTACTGAGGGAATATAACCATTAATATGTTCATGATGTTGATAAAATGGTTTTTAGTCCGGATAAATAGTTGATTTATATGAATAAAGTAAATTGTATAGTATTGATGACCTTGGTATAGATTAATGATTTCTGATCGATGTTTTTAATGGTATCATTGATTGAGTTTATAATATTTTTATATTTATGGGATATATTCATTAATATGATATTTAATACAAGTAATGATAAATTAGGTATGTTTTTATTTTGATTTATTTGTAAATTTTGGTTATTACCATGATTTTCACAAAAATCAAATACCAAATAGTGTCAAAATTGACATAAAAGAGTTTTTAAAACAAATATTATATTATTAATTGATATTAAATTACTAAAAATAAAACATTCAGCCAATGGACTCTTATCATGATAGTTTTGTCATTAATGGACCACTTGGGGGTCTCTTGGAGATTTATAGTATGTTTATTAACTATTTAATATAAAAATACAAAGTGACATGGTAAGTGTCAAACTAATTAACCAAGAGTTAAAACTAAAACATAACGTTAATATAATGACCCAAACCTGTCTAAAATATATTAATTGAAATTATTTCGACCCATAACCACCTTAGACTTTTAATAATCCACTTTCAAGCCATTATAAACCGAATTTTAATTTATTATAAATTAATACTTTATGTTTTTTCTAAAGATCCCCTCCTCCCCCTTATAAAAGGACCCAACTTCTAACCAATTATTCACACCTTCAAAGCCTTTTGGTTCAGCCACCCTCTGCCCAAATACTCTCTCAACTTCCCTCAATTTAGCCTAGAGTCCATAGTTTGATCATAATGCCAACCTATGGATACCTTTTGATCAAATCAAAAGGAAGAACCCAAAGAAGAGGTAATGTTTTCTCAACCCTCTTTCAAGTTCCTTTCTTCTTCAACTTCTTCTATTTTTGTTATTTATATTCTAAAATAATAACTCCAGTATCTCCTATATATTGTGATGTTATTATAAATAATGTACAACCATATTCAGTATTCTACCCATCCTTTTAATGACATGTCACCATACGTGCGTAGGTACGGCTTACCGTCTCCACATCGTGGTGTAATTGTTATTCAATACATTATTATTTGTATGGGTATAATAATGATGTGTATTTGATGTAAATAATAAATATAACATTATAAGGATTATGTATATTTGATATACCATTCAATTATATATTATTTTAATATCAAAAGAATGATATTTTTTCTCGTGCGTACGTACGGATTACCGTCTCCATGACGCGATGAGATTCATTTCCAAGTTCACCATTCATCGACGATTATAAAAATATATATTACTAATAAGTATGTAATAAATGAAAAAATAATTCTACTAGAGATATATATATTTATATATATAAGTATTTATGTACTTACATATATCTTATTCACTTACTTCTGTTCAATACTATATGAAAACAGAAACATCGTTTATGCGTACGTACGGACTACCGTCTCCATAAACGGTGATTTCCATTTCATATATATGTCTATTATACATATTTATATTATAAATATATATGATATATTTATCATGTTTTATATTCTCGAAGTATTTAAATCATGATCTAAGTGATACAATCAAGAGTAACAAGTTAAAACACATGTGATAAAGAAAGCGATTATTACCTGAAATGTTTATTTAACATGGAAATTATTATTAAATGGGTAGTATAAATTCATAAATGAATCTTGTATGATATCATAAATATTAATATGGTTCTGGTATAATTTAGTAACATACTAAGATCTTCATACAGGAGGTTAAACGTACCCTCGACTAAAGGAATGTGCAAGGTAAGGGGTTTTCATCTCACTCCAAATTCCCGTGAGATTAATGCCATATTGCCTCTATTACTTTTTGTGTGGTTTATTTACTACCTATAATTATATTCTTTGTGTAATAAACTTTAATTTATGTGTATTTACATATTCATTGTATGATACCTCTTTCATGGGGTGTATGTTTCTTATGTTACCAAATTGGTAAGGGTTAACTTCACAATCTCTTTATTATCTGAGGTTGTTTTTACGTAAGTATCTATTGGGACATATTTATTATCCATGTCCATGTTTATGAAATATTTTTCAAAGGAATTCTTTTTAGGGACTTTTTACTAAAACATCATTTCAAATGTTTTAAATATTTATTCTTCTAAATCTTTCACTTTAATGTCCATATCTTCAAAATATTTTTTAAGGATTTATTTATATAGACGTGAATGTTTTTAAAATGATAATTCCTTTAAAAAGTTTCAATGTGGTATGGGACACATTGATTAAAAATGTATTTAAATGACATCATTTCTAAATTTTGGTACTTTTAAATGTTTTCATGAAAAGGGGTATTTCTCTCAGAGAATTCTACAAATCATTTTCATCTATGTCAAAATAAATTAATGAATTTTAAACTTGTTTTGAAGTAGATTTATCATGATAAAAATATTCCATATTGTGTTGAAGGTTTTGTGACATGTTTTACTATGGATGTGTTATTTTTATACCATTCATGGTTTATGGAGAAAGTATTGAAATTTCATATGCTAGTTTTAATACAAATGTTTAGTTATGTTTAAACCTGTTTATTTGAAGAATCCATTTGACATGATAAGTAATGGGTGGAGCCCGATATAGCTCCCCGATGCATCGGTAGGTCTCATGAGACAAACTAGTGTCTTGGAATTAGGCCTTGAAAAAATATTATTTTTACTCTTGTCATGAGGCCTTGTCTACGTGGTTATGATAGTCTGACATTATGCAATCCATAATTTTAAAATTGGTTAGTGACATTGCATGTGATTATTCAACTAGTAAAATATCCATGTGAATAAGTAAATGGAATTATATTATTTTCTCCATATTATGTTGAAGTTAAAGATTAGAAGTCTTTTGTTTTAGTTATACATTTCCTTAAATGTATATGATTATTTATTAAAGTTTCCGCTATATTTTTATCCTTACTGAGCATCTGAGCTCACCCCTTTATATTTTTTATTTTTCCTAGGATTCTAAGATGTGTATTGTGATTTACATGCAGGGTTAAGACATGTGAATAATGGCATTCATAAAGAATTATTTATGTTGTTTTGTATGTTATAAAGTGTAATGTAACATTCATGTATGTAATATATTTTCCAAGACTGCTAAACTGATCTGTCCTTTGGGACATGATTCCTTGTGATCATGCCAATGTATTAAAATAATGCATCGACTCTGCGTAACTGGGGTCGAGTCATTATAGTTGGTATGAGAGGATGTTTAGAAATAACCTTGGAAACTATATTTAGATAAACTCTTATTAGAGCACATTACCCTAAGATAGACTTTGAGGATTAGTATAGAAGATCTTCCTAGAATTTTGGTAATGTAGATATTTTGTGAGTATTCCAAGAAAATACATCCCTGTCTGGATACGAGGAGGTAGAGGCAGCTCTGGAACAGATGTACCTACGTGTAAAACCCGAAAACACCTCTTTGAGCTAGAATCGAATAGTAACTGGTGCATGACAATGGGCCTTGTTGCACTCTTGGTTACGGCACTCCCAGGGGATATGCTTAGGATAATTCCCATTTTCTTTACAAACCATTATGAAGGGTTTATAATTATATACATCCTCAAAGAAGACATTTTTATGATTATAGATTATATCCATAAACTATTTATTTTATGTTAAGTGTTTTACAAGTTTGGGATTATGTATTTCTATTCACAAACTAATCTAGTGTATACCATTGTTTAGAAATGGCACCCAGTAGAAGGAATGAGAACTCCAACAATACACATGATCCAATGAGTAAGAAAGATCATATCATTCATGGTCTTAAGAGAGAATTTAGAATGGAAATAGTCTCCCATGTTTTATCATCATATGAAGAAATAGTATCATGTGTTGATAAGATAAGTCAAGAATTCTAGGAGTCCTATGGATTTGAAGGGAAGCCAGAGAAGGAAAGGATAGTAGAGAGAAGGACATATAAAGGGAATAAGGTAAATAAGTATTTTCCCATATGTGATAACTGTAGAAAGAATCACCTTGGAAAATTCATGAAGGGAATGAGAGTTTTTATAAGTGTGGAGAAAAAGGACACCAAGTACGTGATTGCAAGGGTAAGAAAAAGTTTTCAAATGTAGAATGCTTCATCTGCAAAGAGTTGGGACAGTACGCAAACCAATCTCCAAATCATCAGAGTATGCACCAAATGATGCTATTGGATAATAATAATGTTATGATACTACCACAGATGAAGAGGAATGACTAGTGTTCTTATGTAATTATTAATGAATTATTTCATTTGAGTGTTGTATCAATGATGTACTGGTTATATAAATTATGGAGATAAATAAGGATCGTACTGCAGTATTATTTCATTGAGGATTTTTGATTTTATCATACTAAGAAAAGTGACTCAACAGAAATTTAAAATGTTTGGAAATTACATGGTTGAAGGAAAGTTGAACTTTAATGTGGTCCTAATATTGAGGTACTGATTTTGGAATAAGATATGGTTGATTTGGGTAAATTATATTAGACATTATTGACTACCTTGAAACAGATTATAGATTTTTATATTCCCTTATTTTTGGGGTTTAAAACATTTTTGTAAGGATTAAGTATATCTATTATTCTATAAGGAATAAGGGAGATTGAATGTAATCAATAAGGTTTTATTGTAATTCAGGATGTTTCAGTGTTTTAAAACAATACATGATGAAGGTATTCACGTGCTATTACGAGATAAAAAGGATCTACATTATGTTTATCATTCATATAAATTTTTGACTGAGAGTTTACAGAAGTATTTTGGATAAGTCTAAAGGTTGGAAGGGATTATGTTTGAATGGTTATTTTTGGATTTTTATAAAAGGACAACACGCAGACCGTGTGATGACCCATCGCGTTGGACAAATATGCGGGAATAGAACCCACAACCCTAGTGCAACTGGGATTTATTTCCTACCACTAGACTACGTGAAGTTCTTGGATGGTATAATGTAGTTTTTTTAAGGTTCTGATATGTGAATTATATATTCATTATATTTGGAACCCTATACGATTAGGATAAATAGAGTATTTTTGAGTTGTATTATGTTTTGGGGTGAAAGATGAGTTTTTTGTATAAATTTATTAATGGATAAAACTATAATTATAAAGTAAGTATATCTCCTTATGATATAATCCAATCTCATAAATAAATTCCTCAACATTAATAAAATTAACTTAGAACAAAAATGTTGTCCACGATGGTACCTTAGATCATCACAAATTTATGGCTTTGGGATTGTTGGCCTTTTCATAGCCATGTTCTCAACCACTATCCATCAGATATTGATGGTTATATTTCTCTTCCAAATCACTATTTTCCTACATGGAAGCCTATTATGTGTTATTTTCGTTAACCTTCATACATGCCACTCTTTATTTTAAATAGAGGCCTCATTAATCCATTTTTCGATGTGGGATTTCAACTAAGATATTTTGAAATGTCAACCCCAATTTTCCAATACCGAGCATAAATTTCGAGGACCCAATTTATTTAAATAGGGTAGAATTTAACACCCCAAGCTTCCACGGTACGTTTCTCTTTGAATAATAGAGTAGCGTGTGTTGTACGCAACTTTGAGATTCTAACACGCCGCGACCAATCAAACTAGCCATTATGAATAATAATGCCCAATTTTTGAAATTTTATACATTTAATCTTTCAAAATGGACTTCAATTATGGATTTTTAATATTGAAATTATCCTAGGATGAAATTTTGGTACTTTTCGGTTACCTTTTAAATTTTGATGAATAGTGAAAATTACTAAATTTTTATTAAATACAACTTTTTTAATCGAAATAATTAGTAGTGATAAATTATAAATTTGAGTGGTTTTAAAGTATATTTAGAATATATTTTTTCCATTTATTACAATTTTTCTCATTGGACAGAATTATACAATAAAATCGGACATAAAGAAGTGTCAATCTTTTTATAGTTATTATATCTTAAAAACACGCATTTTGTTTTGACGGCAGGAATTAATTTTAAATTAATTTTTGCCACTTCTATGTTTTTAATTTGGAAAAATGGATTCCATATTGGGAATCAGGATGTCCAAATTGTGTAAATAGGTCACTTTTATTTTTAGACATTTTGAATAATTACTTCGATAAATATTTTATTTACCATGGTTAAACGGTAAATCTGGTAAATAAGGGTTAAAAAATAATATTATAATAATAATAAATTACCCTAAAACATGTCCTAACCATATTGGTGGATACATTTCTGACCAAGGGAATCGTTGGGACGATTTTGGGACCCCATGGAGCCACTTGTAGGTGATAGGGACACTTTATATTTATTAAGTTAAAGTAAATACAAAAATGACATAAGCTTATATCTTTTAGAACAGTTTTTTTTACATAGGGTTATATATGTTATATTTTCGACTATAAATAGTGATTAGAAATCTAAAAGGACTTCTGACATAATGGTATTTTATTTATAATTTTTAGACATTAAATAAGTTAATTTATTTATGACAAAATTATGATGCATTAATTACCTTATTAGTGAAATATTAAAATAATTGACATTATAAATACCCAAATAAATATAATTTGAGACTTTAAATGAATTCCATGAATTCAATAGGTTAATATGACATTTTAGGATTTATTTAATTAACTTTTTTCGAAGTAATAATTCTGTTATTATTCTGACAAAAATCAAATACCAAATAGTGCCAAAATTGATATAAAAGAGTTTATAAAACAAATATTATATTATTAATTGATATTAAATTCCTAAAAATATAGGGTTCAGCCATAAGATTGTATCATGATATTTGTATCATTAATGGACCACTTGGGGGTCTCTTGGAGATATATAGTTTGTTTGTTAACTATATAATATAAAAATACAAAGATACATGGTAAGTGTCAAACTAATTAACCAAGAGTTAAAACTAAAAGATAAGTTTAATATAATTAACCAATCCTTATAAAATCTATTGTTTGAAAGGATTTTTACCCATCCCCACCTTATAATTTTAATAATACACTTTTGAGCCATTACAAACCGAATATAAATTTATTATAAATTAATAAATTAAGTTTTTTCTAAAGAGCCCCTCCTCCGCCTAATAAAATGACCCATATTATATCCAATTATTCACACCTTCAAAGCCTTTTGGTTCAGCCAAACCCTACGAAAATAGTCTCTAAACGTCTCTCAATTCAACCTATATGCCTTATTTGGATCAGAAGGCCAACCTATGGAGCCCTTTTGATCAAATCAAAAGGAAGAACCCAAAGAAGAGGTAATGTTTTCACCACCCTCTTTCAAGTTCCTTTCTTCTTCAACTTCTTCTTTCTTTGTAATTTCTATTCTAAAATAATAACTCCAGTATCTCATATATAATGTGATGTTATTAAAAATATGGTACAACCATATTCTGTATTCTACCCATCCTTTGAATGACATGTCACCATACATGTGTACGTACGGCTTACCGTTTCCACGTCATGGTGTAATTGTTATTCAATACATTATTATTTGGATGGGTATAATAATGATGTGTATTTGATGTAAATAATAAATATAACATTATAAGGATTCTGTATATATGATATACCATCCAATTATATATTATTTTAAAATAAAAAGAATGATATTTTTGCTCGTGCGTACGTACAGATTACCGTCTCCACGACGCGATGAGGTTCATTTCCAAGTTCACCATTCATCGACGATTATAAAAATATATATTACTAATAAGTATATAATATATGACATAATAATTCTACTGGAGATATATATATATATATTTATATATATAAGTATTTATGTACTTACATATATCTTATTCACTTACTTTCGTTCAATACTATATGAAAACAGAAACAGCATTTATGCGTACGTACGGACTACCATCTCCATAAATTGTGTTTTTCATTTCATATATATTTATATTATACATATTTATATTCTAAATATATATGATATAATTATAATTATTTATATTCTGGTATTATTTAAATCATGAGCTAAGTGATACAATCAAGAGTAACAAGTTAAAACACGTACGATAAAGAAAGCGATTATTACCCGAAATGTTAATTTAACATGGAAATTATTATTAAATTGGTAGTATAAAGTCATAAATGAATCATGTATGATATCATAAATATTAATATGGTTCTGGTATAATTTAATAACATACTACGATCTTCGTACATGAGGTTAAACGTACCCTCTACTATAGAAAAGTGCAAGGTAAGGGGTTCTCATCTATCTCCTAATTCCCGTGAGATTCATGCCATATTGCCACTATTACATTTTGTGTGGTGTATGTACTGCCTTTAATTGTATTATTTGTGTAATACACTTTAATTTATGTGTATTTACATATTAATTGTATGATACCTCTTTCATGGGGTGTATGTTTCGTATGTTACCAAATTGTTAAGGGTTAATTTCACAATGTCTTTATTATTCGAGGTTGTTTTTACATAACTATCTACTCAGACATATTTATTATCCATGTACATGTTTATGAATGAGTTTTAAAAGGAATTCTTTTTAGATACATTTTACTAAAACATCATTTCAAATGTTTTAAATATTTTATCTTCTAAATATTTCTCTTAAATGTCCATGTATTCAAAATATTTTTAAGGATTTATTTATATGGACATGAATTTTTTTAAATGTTAATTTCATTTAAAAGTTTCAAAGTGGTATGAGACACTTTTATTCAAAAATGTCTTTAAATGAATTATTTTCTAAATTGTGTGACTTTTAAAAGTTTTCATGAAAATTGGAATTTCTCTCAAAGAATTTTACAAATCATTTTCATCTATGTCAAAATTCATTAATGGATTTTAAACTTGTTTTGAAGTTGATTTAACATGATCCAAATCTTCCATATTGTGTTGAAGGTTTTGTGATATGTTTGACTGTGGATGTGTTATTTTTATACCATTCATAGTTTATGGAGAAAGTATTGACATTTTGTATTCTAGTTTTAATACAATGATTAGGTTATGTTTAAACCTGTTCATTTGAGGAATTCATTGGACTTAATAAGTGATGGGTGGAGCCCACTATAGCTCCTCAATGCATCGGTAGGTCTCATGAGACAAACTAGTGTCTTGGCATGAGGCCTTGAAAAAATATTATTTTTATTCTTGGCACAATGCCTTGGCTATGTGGTTATGATATTCTGGCATTATGCATTCCATCATTATGAAAGTGGTTAGTGATATTGCATGCGATTATTCGACTAGTAGAATATCCATGTGAATAAGTAAATAGAATAATTTTATTTTTGCCATATTATGTTGAAGATAAAGTTTAAAAGGATTTTGTTTTAGTTATACATTACTTTAAATGTTTATGATTATTTATTAATGTTTCCGCTATATTGTTATCCTTATGAGCATCTGATCTGACGCCTTTATATGTTTTGTTTTTCCCTGGATTCCAAGAAGATTATTGTGATTGATATGTAGGGTTAAGCCAAGGGAATAATGGAATTTATATAGGATTATTTATGTTGGTTTGTATGTTATAATGTGTAATGTAACATTCATGTATGCAAATATATTTTCCATGAATGCAAAACCGATTGGTCCTTCAGGACTTGATTCCTTTTGATCATGCCAATGTATTAAAATAATGCACCGACTCTGGGTAACTAGGGTCGGGGCGTTACAATTCCTCTTCAAGAAAATAAGATTATGTATGAAGGGTATATCTGATAACTTTTTTCTTTAGGGATCCTAAATGCATTTGTATTGAAGGTTTTGGTGAGAAGTACATACTGTAAGTATATGAATTTTTCATGATGATTAATCTTGTTCATCATATCATGCTCATTTAATATGTGTGGACTAAAATCACAGATAAATTGGAGGCAGGTATTCAAATGGGAACCAGAGATCTCTAGGGAATTGAGGAACTTTTATCTACCCATACAGGTTGATATCCATCCCCACAATATCTTAAAATGGAAGACAAGCTTGAATGATTCATTTCTATTGGAAATATGGGAAAAAAATTACATATCATGGAACATGATGTAATAGTTAAGTTGATTATATTTTCTCTATCTAAGTAATAATGAATTACAAAGTTCATGGTACTCACCTCATTGTGTTCTTGAACATGTCAAACGAATCCACTAAAAAACATTTCTAGGAAGTTAAATATGTGCACCAATCAGTCAGAATTAGATGTGACTTTCCATCACCATTTTTAAAAATAGATCGCTTTTAGAATGGTCTTATAAGAATCTAGATGCCCACACTTATTATGAATTTGGAATGCTTAGGTTCAACGAGCTTCCATCAACTCCTTGGAAATTAATATAAAATAGCCTACCCCAACCAATAAACCAAAACTCTAACTACGGGCTCTGATCATCTCACATCACACACTTAGCCATGTTAAGACATTACATAGAGATACGAGAGTCCCGAAATAATTCTATTATATGCTGACTATAGAAATAAAATCATCCCCAATATCCCCAAGAATTTGGGGCCAATCGATCTCCTAAACATCCTTAAAGCTTATTCCAACTTCTCCATAGACCAAGTGGGAGTTATTTTTTTTACTCTATCTACTAATTATTTATAGAATAAGACTGATTATATAATGAGTAATGGTTTGAGTACCAATAAATGGATATATAGATTAATTCATTCATAATTTTGGATTTGAATTCTTTATAGGGGTAATGAACGAAGAAAACACCAACCTCAGACTATGACATTGTAAATATTATATTTTAGGTACCTCCTCAATGTCTACGATATCCATTTGATTCCATACAAAATTCTCTTAAAATATTTAATTTGAAAATAGTTATTATTCCACAAAAATGTGTCCCTATTCATGATATAGTAGGGTGAATCTAAATACATATATATCAGAGTGATTGTTTTAGATGAAAATTATACCCAGTGTTGATATATTTTCTTGAGGAACTATCCATTATTTCATAACATATCTTAATGGATGGTTAAATAGTATAGTATTTTGAATTTTTGTATCAAACTAAAACACAAACTCATAATATATAAAGTCATTTTATACTATATAATCTCATAGTATGGATCCAAGATGTTTTTATAGTAGAAGATGTCTCAAGATAACAAATTTATAGTGTCTAGGATAACCACTTTCAATCATATCCTTTCACTAATTAAAATCACTTATTGTATGTTTATTTTTCTCTAGGGTCATAAAATGTCCTGTAACATCCCCAAAAGGTACCCCATTTAGAATACAAATGATAGAAGAGAGATAATATCCCCTATATCCCACCTTTAGTAGGCGTTGTGTTGGAGAATATCATAGAGGGTATAAAAGTATATAATTTGGAGGGAATTACCCCAAAAACAATGAAATATAGGTATGTAAGATAAAACAACCACTAATAAATTCCATAACATAATGTGAAAAGAAAAATATAACCATCCCACAATACATGAACAATGTCAACAAATACAGATTAATATCTCCAAATAATATGAAACAAAAACAAATGGGAGAAACCCTAGGAAAACATCAATACCCAAGTTAGCCATGTTGAGATCAGTCATCGTAACACTCAAAGAAACCTAAAAATTGTTTATATATATAAGGTTATCATAATAGTTTAACATAATAGGATCATACCCTAGGTCTCTCATAAAAATTTCAAATGTGAACACTAATTCACCAGTTCACAATCAATTGAACTAAAAATCAAGTAATTAAGAAAACTGTCAATCGAAACCTCACTTTGGTTAACACACCAAATAACATAAAAAAGTAGTAAAATATTACTATGAAAATTTAATAATGATTCCACACTTTAAATTCCCCACTATGCTTCCACTATAATGCCCAAAATTTAAATTTCCAATGCTCTCATCCCTTCCATTCCATCTCATCACCATATATGAAGACATCTCTAATGTGGTTCAAGTTATTACCCTACTTATCCAATCCCTGTCAGGAATTACTATCTCATGTTGACATCAATGACTTCATAAACCTCTCTTATACAACTAGTTCATTATAACGTATCCAAAAAACCTCTTCAACATGATCCCAAATAGTATAGCATCATCAATGTGAAGGAAATCAACCTTTTGATATCCTCATACCAGTCATTAACCCCACCACATACCATATCCTCTCACTGATATGGTTTTCCATAAATTGTGCCATCATCAAAAGTATGGCTCTCCCACCAACTACACTACTTAATGATACTCCAACTAGAGATGGAGGGAAGAGGAAGGTATAATAATTCATTATTTCATCCCTATTGGGATGTTTAGGATAAAATCCTTTAGAAAATATGGGTGTTATTACATGAAAATAAATTCTCATGGGGTGCATATTGAAATAAAAAAAGAAAAGGATATATATTTTCATAGGTAACATAGAAGTTTGATATAAGGGTATCAAATAAATATTTCACATACAAAACCTTCATACTTAAACCATACAAACTTTATCACATATTGACACAAAATATATGAAACTT
This sequence comes from Viscum album, assembly GCA_963277665.1. Classification (NCBI taxonomy): domain Eukaryota; kingdom Viridiplantae; phylum Streptophyta; class Magnoliopsida; order Santalales; family Viscaceae; genus Viscum; species Viscum album. The sequence continues at coordinate 1,458,019,821 of OY728148.1, forward strand.
ATCTGAAAAACAACCAAACACCTATCAATTACAGATTAACTAGTTTCAATTATCCAAATGATTATATATTTTATAATAATCCATTTTATCCAACGTTCGTATTAACACCCATTAATCCCCATAACATTCACTACATTTTTATTATAGGTTGAACAACATTTATATGAAATTACATTAATAGATACTGTCAACGAATAATCAATTATTATGGTAACTATATTTTATAAAATTACAGTCCACTTTTTTTTGAAAAATGATCTCACAGTATTTTCATTCAATCATTAAAATTTAATATTATTTTGATAATATAATTTTAAAACATGTCACCTCACAACAACAAAAATATTCCTCCAAAATTTTACCACTACAATAAATCCCACATCTAAACCAGTTTCCCCAACATCATTCAAAACCCACAAAGAAACACAACCAAATGGACAACTACAAACATATGAGAAACACTCCAAAATAGATTTATGAGATAAATAACTTACCACAATTAATTTATTGGTGGATTTTGTAACCTCTTGATATTTTTGTCATATATTTTTTATTAACTAAATTTATTTTTTTATATTACATTACAAGCAACACTGCGTAAAATAATAATCATTTACTATTGAATTGTTGTTATTTAATTTGAAAGATAGCACCTATACGTTTTTTAGATTTTGAATTTGAATAAAAAAATTATGAAAAATTAAATCTTAAATAGGTCTAAAATTGATTTATTTGTTGTAAATTTATTAGATAAGGAATTATATGTATCTGAAAGTAAAAAATAGATTTTTTTAAAAGTACTTCCACGAACACAATGTGTTTTTATTTTAAATTAATCTCTATAGATAAATAAATTTATGTAAATTTATCGGGATTATAATAAATAAAATATTTTGACACTTATATGATTGTCTTTAAATGGTATATAATGAAGAAAAACTCAATGTTGTTCTTAGAAAAAAAAATACATTTTTCTTAATATTTTTTTGTTTTATTTAGATAAATTATATTCAAAATTATTTTCAAAATTATTTATACCACATATTGAAATTTTATCTTGTAAAATGGATTCCATATTTGGTATACCTATAATAAAATTTATGTAATATGTTAAACTTAATTTTTTTATTAATTTATAGTAAAAACATAAAAAAAATTCTACTATGGTTATGGTTAAAACTAGTTTACCAGTGGTAATACTAATATATAAGATTGGAAATATCCTAATAAACCAAATATAAATAAATTTTTAGAATCTATTTATATAATATACTTATTCTATTAAAATATTTGTAATTTTTTATCAACTAAACTTGAGTAAAACATTAATATATTTTAATTATTTGAAAAATTCTAGGTGTGTCCCCTGTTTTATTAAATGATTTCACCAATCCTCAATTACTCACACATTATGAGAAAATTTTATTCGAAAATACCTACATTTATTCCCTACCGAATTCCCTTCTCATTTCATGGGGTCTATGTTTTTCAGAATAGCATATTTTCAATTCTTAAGGTGTTAGAAAATGAATGATTCACAATGAAGAGATATAACTCTAAATGGAGTAATTTAAATTTCATTTCGTATTCCACCTTTTATAAACATGTTTTATCCATAATAAAAAGATTAATACATTATCATAAATATATTTAGATTTTATTATTTTTATGTTTTAACTTATATTCATCTCTTTAACCTTCAAATGTTAAACAAAATCATCATTTATGTGTACATGCATACTACTTCCTTGAGAAGCGATGTGTTTTTTTCATTGTAATTAATCTTGGTGGGTTAATAAATTTCATTTAAATTTTTTATATTATACATATAAAATTATTATTATTATTGAATTTTACATTATTATCTACCTTTTTACCACTTCATCTATTATAAAATTGTAAAATAGCTCATGTGTACATGTGAACTACAACATCTACGAAGTGGTGTGATTAATTTTTTGTTGAAAAATTAAATGAATGAAAAGAGGATACATTTAATTAATATATATAAATATATCTTATATTTATGATATAATAATTATTTGTAAATGGGAAATTATTTTTCACCATTCTTTTCATTGGATCATCAAAAAGTTGGAAAATCACTCATCCATTTGTGTGGATTACGGTCTCCCTGAAATGATGTAATTAATATTTCATCTCGACTTTATATGAATGATTATAATATTTTATATGATAAAAATGTATGAAACTTATTTCATGATTATTATTAGGGAGATTACTAATCCATAATTATGGTGTATGTAATAGAACCTTCAAACTGAAACACACATGGAAAATAGACCATTTTTCACCAAAATGATTATTTTAATAATAATTATTTTATTAATGGATAATTGGAAATTATAACGGAATTATACATTTTATGTTAGGTATAAAAAATATTTTGTAATAAATGTATAATAAATATTTTTTTATATAGTATATCTGAACATGTATAATGAATGTCAAGACTTGAGGTAAAGTGATTATTATTATAATCTCATTTCATTTTAGGATTTTATATACTAAATTTCTTTTAGAAAAAATTATATGGTTCTTATACATGAAACCAAATATATTTTATTCTTATTTTATTATTCCTAGTATTTTAAGGGATTAGTTATCTTTTTTCTTTAGTACGTAAAATGAATAAAAAAAATTATAGGAAATCTGACCTAATTTCGTCTCTAATCGATGGAATTTTTTTAAATGTCCACATTTTTCAAAATAGTTCTATAAAATTTATTAAATATACATAAAATTTTATAAAATCTTTATTTTGAATACCATTTTATATATTTAATTTTTTTATAAAGGAATATTTGTGAATGTTTTCGGAACAAGTCATTTTTTTCTTTTGATAAATATGTGAATAAAATGTTTTCTTTTAATGTATATGAGAAGAAAAAATCTTCCCACCATCATGAATATGGTTTTATTTTAAGATTCTATTACATGATTTCATAGTTATTTTTTATGATATATTTTTTCTAAATATTTTTTTGATTTTTTAGTTAAAATTTAATCAATAGAAAGGAATATTTTCTCATTTTAATGAAATGTTAAAATGTTATTTTAATAGTATTTTTATTCTACATAAAAATCATATGGGGATTAGTTTTCTTAAATATGGATACAATTTTATGATACAATAAAAATTATATCTTTAGTTTCATATAATCTTGATTCTATGAAACTAATTTCATTCCCATGGGGTAATTCTGTTATGATGAAACCTTTGTGAATATTATTTCCTTTAAATAGGTTATGATATGATGATATGATGGTTTGAAGAATGTTTTATGATATTTTAGAAAACATATAAATAGATTATTACTATATGATGATTTTTCCTAGAATTATTTATCCCTGCAATGAATTGGGAAAAAATAGATGATACATTGGATAAATATGTTATGTGTAATCCTAAATTCATTTTCAAAATAATATACATGGACCTAGTTGCATGTCCATATGATTACTCATGAACCTATTATCTTGTACGTAATATAATATGTGTACCTGGTTTCATATCAATAAGTTTATGTGAAGACATAATATCTTGTTCTTAACATAATGAGTAAACCTTTCACTATTTATACGTGTTCATAATAATATAATCTTATGTTTTCGACATATCAAATTTTTTACAACATCTTCTCATGGAACATGATTAATTAATTATGACTACATACTATTATTAATTTTTTATTTTATAATGAAAAACCTTATTCTTTGAATCATGATTCAAGATAATTAATTGATTATTTATTAATTTCATATTTTATTATCATCTTCGCATATCATTATGATCACTTATGATAACTGATTACCATATAATTTTCTTTACCTAAACTAAGAATATAACAACACCCTTCGTTATGTTTTCCTTAACAAGGTTTTATGGAAGGTTCAATGAATGATATTTATAGAAGGGTATTAATATGAATATATTTATAGGTGATATTGAAGATCCATTATGTAATAAGATTTATAGGTATATAGTATCCAATTTCACTAAACTACTATGGTATTTGGGCGATATATAATTAGGTCTGGTATTTTGTATTAATATTAAAATATTAACTGTTTATGTATGTTATTCATGGGCTTCCTTAGCTTCCATATTAAGTCATTTTCTTCTATAAGTTTATTTTCATAATGTTTTATAGGTTCGTGCACTACTGGTTCGTTAGTCACATATACATGATTAATATTTTATAAGTGTTATGTTAAATAATTATTCATAATATGAGATCTTAATATACATCAAGTAAAATATGTTTATAAAAAATTTATTTAAGTCATGAATAAATCAACAAAAATAATTTCATAAAAAACTAGATAAAGAAGATAAAATAACACTCCCCCCCTTCAATTAAATGTTGTTTGGTAATTTATCTTCATTAGTTTATTTGTATCACCAAAAAAATAAAAAATTAATGATAATGAGACAATTTCCTTGAAATAACAGAGAATACAGATTTGATTCCTATAAAAGAAGTTCCTAATAACACTACCAAAAAAATATGGGGAAAGAGGATAGTATTTATGTAGTAACCACCGCAAAAAAATTATAACAAATATAAGTGAAACTATGCTATAAAACATGCCTGTAATGATGAATATGGAGGAAATTAGTGGATGTAGATGACTATTCATGGTTCATGAAAAAGGTGTTTCTTTTTCCATAAAATATGAAAATAATAACATTGGTGAATGGAAAATGATTCATATAATTAAGTTGTTAGATGTGGTTTTAAAAAATATTAAAAAAAGTCAAATTTCCACTTTAATTTTAATTTAAATTGTTTTCATTTATAAATTTCAGAACAAACATTTTAAAAAAAAAGGATGTTACCAAAATTTAATAAATTGATTTAATCTCGAAAGTGACGATTTTGAAAAAAATTATAGTTATTTTAATTCTTAATTTTTTTGTTGAAATTGTTTTTCATATAATTCAGGAAAATATGGGAATTATAAAAAACTAGTAAATGTTTCAATCTATTGGAGCGACCATGATTGGCCAAAACATGAAAATACATTTTGTGAATTTGTAAACTACCTCAGACCACAAGAAGGATTGGTACATCTAAAACAATGTGTAAATTTACGAAGTAATGGTACAACTGTGAAGATAAAACTACAATTAGATAAAGGAACTGAAAAAATGAAAAAATGAATTTTGTGAACATATCAATATACCATGAATGTGAGAAGGGATTAATCAATATTAAGATAAAAAATGTGACTGTGATAAAAAGTCTTCTGATCATTTGAAACAATTTTGTCAATGAAAAGTGATGTTATTACCATAATAATAAAACTACGATCATGAAAACATGTTGTCTTACAATGTAATAAATTTTCATCCATGTGACATAACATGTATGTTTTAGAGGGATGAAGATTAGAAACACCCCTTGTCACGTAATAGAATTTAAAAAAACACATGTGAATGTTTTTAAGAACCTTGATTATTTAATAAGGTATGTCTCAAACAATTATCTCCATCATGAATCCAAATAGAACCTAAATTAAAAGGGAAAAAGAATCCCCAACAATGAACATTGGTAAACCTTAAAACTATTTCCAAATAACACAATCATAACAACTTATGGTAGAAATAATAACATATATACAGTTGAAAACATGTACCAATGGAGAGGGTTGATCTCATATAATGTGATGTGTTTAAAAAAATATCTCGAAAAAAGGTAAATAAGAGAATCCTTAAAAATATGTTTACTAAGAACACATTATTGGATCCTCTTACAAGGTGTTATCCTACACTCCCTCATGCATCCATAATACAAAAAACAAATGGGAAAATCTCCCATGAAGCACCCTCTCTTGATAATGTTACATTTCAACTGGACACTACATAAACCAAACATCTTCCTTGATGTCTAACTAACTGGAATAAATAACATGATATTGACACTGATGATAAAGATTAATCTACTATATGTGGAATATTATATGAAATCTATCCATACATTATAGTATTAACAAATTATATGTCACCTAACAAACGTAATCCCTCACCATGAATGGTGTAACAATATTTAGAGAAATATTATTCCCACAACTAAACCATCACATCCCCCAATGAGGGGAAACATTCAAGAAAATATAATCCACAAACTCAAAATCTAAAGGTTTAATAATTTGTTCAGAAAAATAATTTTCATGTCAATTAAACACATTTGTCCTATCATGGTCAATCTAGACCTTCTTAGTCGAACTCTGCACCACATCTAGACTATGTTCTCCTAACTCCCCAACCTCAGTCAAACATATTGTACAATGACATGACCGTCAATATAATTCCTCAAAATAATATATGAAAGTGGTTGATTGATATATATTAATATAGAAATAATAAAAATGGTGTATGTGCTTCACCCCTGGATAACATGAATCCAATATGTATTCACATAGTATATCCTTCAACATAGGGATGGTTCATTCTGTCTTCCCATCTATTTGATGGTAGAATATAGTACTAAGGTGTAACTAAATTCCAATAGTGTGATAAAATATTCTCTAGAATCATGAGGTAAAATGATTATCCTTTTCCAATATGATATACCATGTAACTCTATGTCACAACATGGAATCTTCAATATACATCCATTCCAAAACATCCATTATGCTCAACTTTGAGATTTCTTTGAAGTTATCCAACATCACCATATGATATATGACTACATAGTTAACATCGTATCATCCCTAATTCAAGGATCATTTTTTGTTACTACACGTATATTTACTCTCAATTTCATTATTTGACCTCTTATGGTTTCAAAACAACCACTAGGAACATGATGATCTTCATTTACCTACTCAAAAACATAACATTGAACCATAATGTCCACCACTTCCAATTTCATACCAATCCACCAATATTTTACCCTAAAACAATGGTACATTTTGAATAATCATATGTTCACCACTATATGTTATATTTTAAAAACAAAACAATTACCCCTCATGCATCAGATTTCTAATAAATAATCTCCTATAAAATAGAAACTGTTATTGGGAATGTTCTATCAATCCATTTGGGTAATTTCAATGAACAACATGACCGTATATAACATATTAAAATTTTTATATCCCCATGGGGTCTCCCCTAGTACAAAATTATAAATTAATCTATAATAATATAATAAATAACACATATTAGACCAACACTATTATCATCAAGATGCATCACTCTGAGCTCCTCTATCTACTAAAAACAGCATCATATTCCAAAACCACATCATCTCAGGACTACCAAATGATTAAAAAGGCTATTATATTTTCAATTCTCCAAGACTAGAAGATCTAAATGTTGTATTACTAGATAATTATAAACTACATACGATGGAAAAAAATTATATCCCATAGGGGAAAAATATATTTTTGGCTCTTGTGGTCCTTTAAAACAAAAAAGAACACCCCATTATAGGAATGATGCTTCATATTTAGTGAAAACACATGTTATTACAAATCTAGAATATGGGTGGGATTTTTACACATATGGGGGTGTAAATTATGATACCTATAATAGATCTACACAATTTTATTAATCAAGATGAATCCCAAAACCAAATGGGATGCTTCACAAAACACCTCAAAGATCAAACCCTCATCAGGAAACCTATGCATTAGGGAACATATATGAATTCCCTTTATAATGTAAAAATCATCCTATCACTGATTTGTTAAGATAAAATACTTATATTTCATATTTAGTTACATTAATAAGACCAAATGTGAGAGAAATTAAAATAATACTCATATTAAAAAACATAATTCCATGGAAACTATGAACATATTTCATGTTATTGGGAACTACTAAGGAAAATATTACCTCAGTTTTTTATGGGACCATGAACACACCCTCCTAATAAAACACATTCCTATCAAATTTTTCCACACATGTTTAAAAATTTAGTTATACGTCATTCAGTAGAGATTATGGTGTTAATGAACCTATAAGAAAACTATGACATGATCAAAATTTTCCTCCTCAATCATTTAGTATAATATGATTTCATCGATGAACATGACCATGAACTAGTCCAAGTACTAATAGAACATATAGTTATTATTACCTATGTATATATATGAAATGTTCATGACATCATATGTAATGAATGAAAAATTTATGTTCCCATACCTTCACTTGATGGAAGTCTTTATGATATTCTCATATTTCACCATCATCTATTGATATCTATAATACAAATACAATATTGAAAATGAACTAGATCGTTTCAACTATTTGAAAATATCATCAATCATTGATAATGGGTAATGTTTCATAGTCATCACCTAATTAAACTGATGGTAGAATACATTAACCATAGATTACCTACCACATTTTTTGAGAACAATCTATTTCACCCCAAGGAAACACACTAGTTGTGATGAAACACCTATATATCATGTAATTAATCTATAACCTAAAATCTAATAAATCTATGTTTTTTTTAATAATTGGATGTTGAAACATTAGATTCTCATTATTATGACTCTATACCAAACATGAAGTTGTAATTAAGGGTTAATGTTACAACCATATCTAGAAAAACATCCAAAACCCCCTCAATGACCATGAGAAAATCCACCACCAAATCCCTCAATGAAATAATTTCTAAATATATTTGAATGAGGAATCACTTTATACTATATGTTTAGTATCTCTAATCACAAATTAATTGTAATCATTATCCGCCACATCATAAAATAAAACTCTCCCTCAAATGAAATTGATTATTATACACACATAATATAGAAAAATCACACTAATGAAAACATATTATGTAAATACTTGTTGCAAGAATAAATCACACACTGATTGGTTCTTCCTCATCCCCATTATAAATCACTAAAACAACTCAATGAAATTAGAATGACCTTTAACTAGAATATATAACATTAGGGGACCCATATTCTCTATAACTATAGTCCCAAAGAAAGATCCAAAGTAGGACAACAATCTGTTATATTTTATGTTTTTTAAATAACTATTTTTTTTAATTTGGATTACATGTATATTAAGATATTTGAATATAAATAAAATGAAATATTCATTTTTTCACTTTTCTAAATAAATTTTAATTGATAATATCTTATATTATCCATCACATTGGTATAGTTATAGTAGTTCTCCACTATGATGAGAAACATGAGTTTCCAGGATGATATTCATAAATATAGTTCTACATAAAATTATGATACTATGATGGGAAACACAGAATCCAGACTATTTGGTGCAAGTACTCACAAGACGGTGAGAATTATTCTCCTGAAGTTTTTACATGATAATCTTCAAGATAGGAAATTATGAGAATATACTCACCGATAGGAATACTAAATGTTTATGTGTCATAAGATATTTCTATCATAAATTGTGTTTAATGTTCCTTATAAATTAATATAACTATTAATTTTTGTTACCACTCATAAAAATTAATGTATTTTGTAAAAAATAGTATTATAATTCATGGAAAAGTGGAATATTTTGGGTGGGTCATGAGAGACATGATAATTATAGATATGTTTTGGAAGGATTAGTTCCATCCATATTTATAGAAGTTAATATCAGGATACTTTTATTTAAATTGTATTATTGCATTAAATTCCATTCCCATGGAGTAATGACGTGTTTATTTTAGATAATTAAAGAATGACATATGAAAAAAATAGTTTGATGACATATACGTGAAACCTACATGATGAGATGTTATGAATAAGGTTTTATATTACATAGTAATCATTCATATGTTGTTTTTTATGTTGCAAATTTTTTTCACTAGGGTTCCCTAACCCATTTCTAAATACAAATAATAGATGTTTGGAAAGCCCACATAGTTACTACAAAAAACAATCAAATATGGTGACATGCTATGTGTTTCTACTGATCATGATTAAATTATGAATAAATTTAGTTACTAGAATAAATAATATCATAAGACTGATGAATTTTATTATTAATATTTACTGATAAAAAATGTTCACAAGGTACTTAATAATTATTTATTTCTTACTAAAAAATTATATAATTAAATGAGTATTAAATAATTTTTTGTTTTTCTATATTTTGAATAGAATATTTGTTATATTTATTGAATATTTAGTAAATACTTCAGATATTAGACTATGGATATAATATTTATTAGTGAATAAATATTTAATTAATCATTTATTCTTGTATTCAATTAATTTCTAGAAGGATGAATAGACCAAGATCATGTTCGGTGATAAATATTAATTTACAATATGGTAAAATAATATTTATTATTTTGTCGAATAGTGAATTCCATAAAATAATAATAACATTTTTATTTTATAGAATGGAATGATACATGGAATATTATATAATATAATGGATATTATGCAAGTATAAAACCTTTTAATATAAATACCAAATCTATAAATATATGATTATTTCTATTGTGTATGGTTATTCATGAATTGAATTTGGTTGCACATGACATATTTCTCTCTAGAATTCCAAATTATCTTATCTAATCAGTAATAAGAAGAACTCCATTAAGCAAAAAAGACATTGAATTGATCCAGATGAAAAATTCATGATGATTGATCATCTATTCTAGAACATAGAAATATATTAGTGTCATTCAAAGATCAAAACATTACGTGTTGATCATCTCTAGAGGTATTATACAATTAGATCCTCCCAACGTGACCAAGGTAGTCAAAAAAAGTTTTTGGATGATAAACAAAATCATTAGAGAAAGATCCTATGATTAAGAAATAATTAATTATGATCATATATAAATTAATTATATATCTAGTGTGTAAATGATCCTATCAATGAGTCATGGGCATGCTACGTCTTTATTTTAGTAAAAATTATATTGTTCATGGTTGTTTCCCTCGGAATTCGGGGATGACCTCCTGGATGGGAGATTCAAACGTTCTGATCGGTTTCTAGTGGGTTTGTTCATAGAACCGGAAACATCCAATGATTCTACATCCATTTGGACCTACTTTCCAAATGTAAGCGCTCATTAGCTTGTGGACTGATGAGGCTTAGAAATTTTCATTGGTCGAGAGGATGGGAGGTCGGACTCATCAAACCTTTTTTGAGGGGAATTATTTTCTATTCTGGGACTCTCTTTATAGATTTAAGTTATGTTCGTGAATCCATATTACATTACCAAGTATAAAATGACCTTTTCCTTTAGTTTTGACAATCAATGATTAAATATGTAAGAAATTTAGGGAATATTTTATATGTATTCGAGGTTCTTCATCAATAGAGAATCATCTATATCTATTTAGATATTCTTGGTCAATAGTAACTATCAAAACATTCATATAAAAGTCTCTTGGTTATTATGATGACCAGGCTGGTTTTAAAGACACTCAGTGGGGCACTTGATGTTTATTGTCATTCAGAAGGACATGAATTATTTCAAAGTTGGGATCGAACCCATAGATGGGCTACCTACGTATCCTTTGTTTTTAAAAAAGGAATCAGAACCCACGTAGTTCGAATAAGGGTATGATGTTTATGATTTATGGCTCAAAGCAGGATGTCACAATTACATTTACACTCTAAACTCACGTGAGTCATGCTAGGTTTGAGAAACAAGAGGTATTGGTAAAAATTAGACAATTTGTGCCATGAAAGATGAAATCATAAGAAATGGGTTGGGGCTTATGTATGTATGACTGCCCAGATGAATAAAGTTTAGGATTTACTTTAAGGAGAAAATCCAGGAATAGGGTCCATAAAGGTATATGTGCTTTATGGAGATTTGAACACTCTAAATTGGGACTTATTCCAGAAAAGGAAACCCAAATTAGGAGAGGATTGATAATTGGGTTTTACTCCTGAGAAGGAATCCCAGAATAAATGTAAATTTGGACTGGTTAAATAGAATTTAAGGGAATTGGGGCTTACTCCTGAGAAGGAAGCCCAAGATTAGGACTGGGACTTATTCCTGAAAAGGAGACCCAGGTTAGGGGACTTGGGGCTTACTCCTGAGAAGGAAGCCCAAAATTATGACTGGGACTTATTCCTGAAAAGGAGACCCAGGTTAAGGATTATGGTTTGGGGCTTACTCCTGAAGAGAATTCTCATATTTGAGATTGGGGCTTACTCTTAAGAAGGATGCCCAAATTAACAGAATTGGGGCTTAATCCTAAGAAGGATGCCCATATTTGAGATTGGGGCTTACTCTTAAGAAGGATGCCCAAATTAAGGGACTTGGGGCTTACTCCTAAGAAGGATGACAAAAATTAATGACTGGGACTTATTCCTGAAAAGGAGGCCCAAGTTATGGGATTAAGGTTTGGGGCTTACTCCTCAGGAGGATGCCCAAATTTGGGAATTTTAATAATTTGGGGCTTAAGCCTGAGGAGGATGCCCAGATTTTGAGGACTCGGGACTGGGGATTATTCCTGAAAAGGGGACCTAGGTTAAGGATTTAGAGGATGAGGTTGAATGAATGAACTCTCAATCTTTAGTGACATAAATATATGTAAATCACTAGGTTTTGAGAGAAATTCCACCGAATTCCTTTTAGATAAGGAAGTCAAATCAAGAAATCATGCCATAAATATCTTTGAAGAGTGTCTTGAAGACTGTATCTTGAAAAGGAAAGGTGTAATGGCTTAAGAGGGGTGAAATGGTCCAGAAAGGCACCCAAAAAGGAATGGGCGTGCAAGTCTTGGAAGGCGCGCAAGTACTGCGTGGGTGCGCAAGTATTGGTCGCGCAGGTATGCCTGCACGACACGTGGTGTACTTGCGCGATGGTCAACTAGCATTTAAATACTTGAGCGACTCTTTAATAAAGCCTTTTCAATCCTCTTGAGGTTCTTCCAGAAAAGGGACGCGCAAGTTCTATCGAAGGAGTAAGGCGACGCGCAAGTGTGACTACTTCCCTTAAGGGCTGGCCACTCAGGCGCGCAAGTGTTGATGAGTTTCAACACTTAGGCCTTCCTCCCTCTCTTTGGATCTTCCATTCTAGGTAAGAAATTACCTTAGAAGTGTTCCGGAAGCTTTGAGAAGAGACTTGGGCGTCGGGAGCTTCAATCCGAGTTTCTAGAAAAAGATCCTCTTTTTCGAATGGGGGGCCCACAGGGTCTATTTATAGGAAGGGGAAGACCCTGGGCGGTTACCGGGCGGTTATCACTTAGGTCGCACAAGTCACTTGCGCGCCACGGTGTGTCGTGCAAGTCCACTTGCGCGACAGTGATATAACTTGCGCGGTGTAATTGCTTTTGATCCTTTGTTCATGCCTTTGTTGATTTTTGATATTTTCTTCAAATGTTGAATCACTTTGAGCACAGATATTCCCCTATTCCGATTTTTAGATTCTGTGATGAAAGGAGCGTCAACAAAAGTCCCCCCTCAGAGTTGGATCCGGAGAAAAATGAGGATTTGACTCTGAGGAAATCGAATCCATCCAAAAGAAAAGGGGCACGAAAGTCTTCAGGGCACAGAGGGCGGCGCGCAAGTTCTCATTGCACAGGGATACGGCCCTCGGTCGTGCAGGGTCTGGCACGCAGGGTCCCAGCCGCGTCTATAAATAGAGGGCCTCACTTCCGTACAAGCATCCGGATTTCCGGACTTCATACCTTCGAGCTCTTGCCGCGCAGGTCACCTTAGCCACGCAGGTTGTTCTGTTTTCCAGAGTTTCCCTTGATGTCTCGCTACTGTAAAGGTATTTGTACTTGCGCGGTTTACACTTGCGCGTCAATAACTAGCGCGGCACAAGAATACTTGCGCGCCATGTTTTAGACTTGCGCGCCTTTATTCCTTAGCCATTTTTTACGAATTCTTTCACAAATTTTATGAAAAATAAACCCATTTAAGAGTTTAATTTATTCATATTTTGTGCAGATTCAATGGCTCCTAAGGGAATTAAAATGTCTGATGAACTGGCTAGCAAGCAGATTGATGACATGATGAACATCATTGGCCATGATTACTTTGATATCTGCAACAACACTCTCCCAGATTTGGCTATGTACTTGAAGAAATATCATCCTAATTTTCCACAGAGTATCCATATGCCTCTGTGTGGTCATGGTCATCTGCAAGGAGTCAATGTTCCAAATGCAAACAATTATACACCTGAGATGCAGCTGCACTGCTACTACTCTATTTCGGTTATGCTGTGCATTAAGAGAATCAACAATGGTGTGAACTTTAAAGTTCTTCCTCTATGTCATTTCCATGCAGATATGAAAATGGAAAACCCATGGGCTGAAATGTTTTCCACTACCGGTTGGTGGAGAGAAGACAAACATGGCATTAGAGCAATATCCGAAAAGAGTACTCTCTCCAAATGGCTATTTACTTCCAATTCTCCATTCTCAAATTCATGTATCCATCTTCCAAGTCTCTTGGACAGAAACAGAGTCACTGTTTGATCAGCAGAAAATTTTCTCAAACCGCACTCAAGAACAACCTTTTACAATTGTTCCAAGAAGAGCTAGTATCACTACATCTCTTATTGTATCCAGTTGAATGAATGAATTCCAGGTGGTTTCTTGTTAATCTCGTAATGCCGTAAATCAAATGAAGTGTTATGTTGAAAGCCTCTTGTAATTCTTGAAAAAAGAGAAGAGACTCCAGTATGTGGATGTCCTTCTAACTCTTGTGCATCAATGAAAAACACTTTCACTTTCACTTATTTGTACCAGCATTCTCTCACTACCTACTTCAAATTTACTTAAGCCAATGGGCTTAGTAAGCATAGTTAGATCTTTACTAGGATTATTAAAAACAACCCTACAAACATTGAACCTTTTAATTGATCAATATTACCTAAATCATACAAAATGTATGTTTAGTGAGCTGGAACTTGACTTTTTTTCAGGGTTCCTTTGTCTTTTGTTGGATGTTTAAAGTCATGCATGTCGGACATAAAGAGGCTAATGCTTAAGGTCGAAATAGCTTTGACCAAAATAGATTAAAATTGATTCAATTCCTTGACAATTTATCTAAAAACATATTACCATACTCATGTATGAGGGAAAATATGTAAGCTATGACTTAAGAATTTTGGAATCTGAGGAATGATATGAAAAAGAGCTAAAAGGCATTAGAAGAAGTAGTTTCCAAGAATGAAGTTACTATTATTTGACAAAAACCTGTTAGGGGGTTGAATTATGCAGGGCCACCTAAGGGCATTGGCTGCATGGTCAAATAAATAGCATCTTTCAGCTGACAAGTCTGTTATGTGGACTGTTTATGCAAGGCCACCTATGGGCACGTGCTGCATAGTCAATCAAAAGAACTCTCGGAAATTTACTTTCCTAGTGCTAAAAGCCCGTGAAAGTTTATGGAGATTCAAATTTTCTAAAGTATAGAGTTTGTTGTATGGAAGGAGGTACTTGAATATGGAGAAGATATTTCCGAACAAGAATATCGGAGAATTGAATGAATATCACTCCTATGAAGGTCTAACCCAAACGTAGGGAAAGAGAATATGGAGAGTATAAACCATAGACTTGAATACTTTCAGATCATGAAAAAGGACATGGGAGAAATACGTTAAGGATGGCTATTTTTTGCAGATCCCTAAATACTGTCATTTAAGACAAATAAGGACAAAAGAGTCATTCTTCCCAAGAATGAAGTTACTATTATCCAACAAACCCGTTAGGGGGTTGAATTATGCAGGGCCACCTAAGGGCATTGGCTGCATGGTCAAATAAATAGCATCTTTCGGCTGACAAGTCTGTTATGTAGACTGTTTATGCAAGGCCACCTATGGGCACGTACTGCATAGTCAGGCAAAAGAATTCTCAGAAGTTTTGACATTTTTGTGTCTAAAAGTCATGAAAAGGGTTATAAAGATCTGAAAATATTTAAGGTTAGGATTATAACACATAAAGATGGAATTTATCAATGTATATAGAGATAGATAGGTCAATGATAACCATAATCATGTTGTGGCTGGGTCCTGAATTGAAATTTTGGACTTCACTACGTATCTCATAAGAATGAGAATCAAGCCATACGT
This sequence comes from Viscum album, assembly GCA_963277665.1. Classification (NCBI taxonomy): domain Eukaryota; kingdom Viridiplantae; phylum Streptophyta; class Magnoliopsida; order Santalales; family Viscaceae; genus Viscum; species Viscum album. The sequence goes on from OY728148.1 coordinate 1,458,035,834, forward strand.
AGTTCTTGAAATGCAGTTTAACGTCGTGCATGACGAAAGTATGAGAGATCTTAGTTTATGGTCATAGAGTTTGGACTATAATAATGAATATACAATGTGTGTCTTCATGAGGACTTTTCAGCCAAGGGACTGAAAGTGAAATTTGGGGTTCGGCCCAAAAGACTTGGGACTGGATTCGAGGGACACTTGAATGTTCCTACGTATCCCATAAGGATGGGAATCAAGTCCACGTAGTTCTAGAAATACCCTTAGTACAAATTTGGTTCGTACGGGTGAAAGGGGACTTTAGTGCAATGATGGTTTAACCTGAGACAAAAAGTTTAGGTATTACCATGTATGCACGTAGTCTTTTGAAATGAAAACATGATTGAAAAATCAATGTCAATAATAGTTCTCAGTCAAATGAGGAAATCAAAGAGTTTTGTAGTTTATTGTCATACTGGACAAAAGTGTTGCATAGTTTAACGTCATATAACAAGGACGAAAGTGAATCAATGTAAAGATATTGATTCTAGGGGCGATTTCACAAATCAACATCATATGAGATGGTGGTGAACCGATGTGAAGAGATTGTTTTTGGGCTTGAACCCTGGGAGGTTGCCTACATACCCAGCCTGGAGGGCAAGGATCAAAGTCCGTGTAGTTCAATTAAAGAATGAATTAATGATCAAGTTCTTCTTGGGGACAACGATCTAATAAAAAAATGTTGCTGGGACTTATACATGGTTAGCGTCCCAAAGAGAGTGTTACAGTTGAGGTTTTCTCTAAGATCACGTGAGTCATACTCGGTGTGAGAAACAAGAGGTAACAACAACTTTAACGATGCATAGTTTAATGTCATGTAGGACATATAAAGGGAATATGCAGTTTAAAGTCTTGCAGTTAGGACTATTGGTGCTGAACAGTTTAGTGTCATGTAGCAGGGACAAAATACAGTTTAATGTTATGTAGGACATATCATGAATTTTCTGTACATTTTAGCGTCATGTAGTTAGGACGATGGGGAAAATATATTTTAATGTCATGTTGGACAAAAGGGGGACTGCGCAGTTTAATGTCATGCAGTAAGGACAAAATAACACACCATTTACGTCATGTTGGACGTATTGGGGATTTTTTCCCATAGTTTAACATCATGTTGGACGAAAGGGCGAATAGTTTAAGGTCATATGCATGGACTGTGGATGGTGCAGTTTAATGTCATGCTGGATGGTGGTGTAGTTTAAGGTCATACAGGACCTTTGATGATTATGTAGTTTAACGTCTTTCCAGATGTAAGGGACTTTTATACAGTTTAGCGTCATGTAGTTAGGACGTCATAGTTTAACGTCTTGCTGGACGTAAGGGACTTTTATACAGTTTAGCATCATGTAGTTAAGACGTCACAGTTTAACGTCTTGCTGGACGTAAGGGACTTGCAAATAGTTTAGGGTCATATGCTTGGACCATTGATGATGCAGTTTAAGGTCATACTGAACCATTTAGGGAACTTTTTCACAGTTTAACATCGTGTGGGACGAAGTTGCAGTTTAGGGTCATACAGGACCATTGTTGTATAGTTTAACGTCATATAGCAAGGACGAACTGGTGTCGCACAGTTTAGTGTCATGTTGCGGGGACATAAGGTGACACAGTTTAACGTCATGTTGGACGTATGTGCAAATAGTTTAGGGTCATATGCTTAGACCGTTGTTGTATAGTTTAACGTCATATAGAAAGGACGAACTGGTGCCGCACAGTTTAGTGTCATGTTGCGGGGACATTGAAGGTGACACAGTTTAACGTCATGTTGGATGTATGTGCAAATAGTTTAGGGTCATATTCTTAGACCGTTTCTGTACAGTTTAACGTCATATAGCAAGGACGAACTGCTGCTGCACAGTTTAGTGTCATGTTGCGGGGACATAAGGTGACACAGTTTAACGTCATGTTGGACGTATGTGCAAATAGTTTAGGGTCATATTCTTAGACCATTGCTGTACAGTTTAACGTCATATAGAAAGGACGAACTGGTGCCGCACAGTTTAGTGTCATGTTGCGGGGACATAAGGTGACACGGTTTAACATCATGTTGGATGTATGTGCAAATAGTTTAGGGTCATATGCTTAGACCGTTTCTGTACAGTTTAACGTCATATAGCAAGGACGAACTGGTGCCGCACATTTTAGTGTCATGTTGCGGGGACATAAGGTGACACAGTTTAACATCATGTTGGACGTATGTGCAAATAGTTTAGGGTCATATGCTTAGACCGTTGCTGTATAGTTTAACGTCATATACCAAGGACGAACTGGTGCTGCACAGTTTAGTGTCATGTTGCGGGGACATAAGGTGACACAGTTTAACGTCATGTTGGACGTATGTGCAAATAGTTTAGGGTCATATGCTTAGACCTTTGCTATACATTTTAACGTCATATAGCAAGGACGAACTGGTGCCGCACAGTTTAGTTTCATGTTGCGGGGACATAAGGGTGAATACTTTGTAGTTCATACAAAATACATCTTCAAATATCTGTCATATGGATCTGTGAATCATATTAACATAACCAAATATTAACTCATCGTCTGATGAAGACTCTGCCTGATTAGCCTACTTAGGTTGTGCCGTTTGATGGGGTTGTGCCCATTGTTTTGAAGTAGATGGCATAAAGTCTGCCAGAGTCAAAGACAATTTAGGCTTTGACACATACTCAGCTTATTCTAATTCTTTTTTCTTCTTTGAATCAAACCATTTCTTTGAGGACTTTCCCTCTGACGAAAAGGGTTTTACCGCAATATTCATGGCAGAAGACACAATTGGTTTCTTTAATTGTGTTCCCAAAATGGCATGAGTCTGATTGATTGTCTTTCTGACCATCCAATCATCATATTTCTGTGCATTTCTGCTTTTGACTTCTTGCCATTCACCTTCCTCCTCTGGAACTGTAGGAGTAACACATGCTACCTGAGTCGAAGAACCTTTCAACTTGACTTGTCCCAAGTCGACCATCTTTTGCAGGAGGTCTTTGAAGACAAAACACTCCTAGATGGGATGCCCTAACATTTGATGAAAGGGACAATAATTGGGACGGTCTTCATCTCCTTCTTTGTTTGGCCTCTTGGGCACTGGTAATTGAACCAAATTATTTTCCAGAGATGAAATGAAGTAACCTGGAACTTGATCACTTCGGAAAGAGTATGTTTTACTCTTCATATCCTCAAATGGTTTTCGTCGTTGATCTTTTTGAACATTTGGACGAAACGACATTTTTTGTTGGCGTTCAGGAGGTGGAGCCCTTCGAGAAGATGAAGGTTTTGAAGTAGAAATAGGTACAGGTGCTTGTTTAAGCATAACTGTAGCAGTTTCTACTTTAACCATTCTCCTTCCTGAAGCTGATGGAATTACACGAGATTTAACCTTAGCCTGTATAAGGGAATCTTCAATCTGATGAGCGATTTAAGTAAGGTCTCGAAACCCTCATGTGTATTTCACAGGGATCAATGGCGTGCATAATTCATCACGCAAATTTTCCACACAGATTGGCAACAGCTCTTCCTAAGGGAGTGCTAAACTCAGGGAATACGTTAATCCCGTACAGCGAGCAATGAAATCAGAGACTCTTTCATTCTCCCTTTGCTTGCAGTTTGTAAGATCGAAAACTGTCATTTTTTGCAAAGTTGAGCTGAACTGAAGAAGGAATTTCTGACGAAGATCCTCTCATCTGATGATTGACCGGGATTTCAAGCTTGTATACCCGAAAAAAGCTATTCCTTGCAAGGTTCGCACGAAGCATCTGAGTTTCAATGCTTCTTGCAGCTCTGGAGTTCCCATCATAGGATCACAACAAGACACGTAATGCGTCAAATGTTGTTCAGGGTCGCCTGATCCATTGAATGTAGGGAAAAAAGGGTTTCCAAAACTAGATGGAGGGGAAATTGAATCTACCCATTCAGGGTAAACTTTCTTTTCTGGTTGAACTTGCGCCCGTTTCCCTTCCATAGTTTCTAACCGACCTATTAATGACTCAATAGTAGTTATTAACTTTTGAGAAACATCCGGTTGAATCTGGTCTTGAGTAGGTGCAATGAATGGAGCTTGGACAGATGTGGTGGTTGGTGCTGCAATTGATGGTAGCACTACCAACCGTTGTTGCGTTTGACCCGTAGGATTAGACCTCTGAGGGTGTACTGATAAAGGAGGATATTCCTGATCCATCTCAGAAACTGCAACAAATTCCTTCGGCTGTCAGACTTCAGCATTATTAAGAAGAAGACTACTCTGAAGTAGTTCTGCATTCAACCTTCTTAATTCTTTCATTTCTTCCTCCTGTTGTGCAAACCTTTGCTCTAATGAGAGCGATTGACCTTCTCCAGAGGAAGGATATGTAACCTGATTCTTTCCCCTCCCTTTGTTGGATACTTTTTGGAGAGAGGGAAGTGGATTACCTAGGTTCTGAGTAATCCTTTGACTTCATGTACACACACCTTCTTCATTTGTATCGGTGCGTACATTTTCTTAAGCAGGACGCTCTTCATCTGAGTCCCCTGAGTGAGTCTCCTCTGGTGGATTAGCAACAACGGCATTGATGACATTGATTGATGCATAATGCATCACATCCCTTCTATCAACATTTCTGTGATATTTTCTTCTTTCATATCTTTGATGAGACATTACCTTTTGTTGATTCAATCCTTTAGGAACTTCTTGACGAGATATAATTTAGAGGGAATCTCCTGATAATTTGGCTCTTCATTCCTCTTGGGGATTCTTCCCCAATCGAGAAAAGACCTATATTCTATGAGAAGGGGAATGATGATTTGAAAGAGTCCCCAGTCTCGTGAACTGGGGATGTTCCTGCTGATTCCGCTCAACTCCTCGAATCCCATTTGTTGACTCTGAGGGTTGGGTTAAAGGAGTCCCCAGTCTGACAAGCTGGGGTGGATCTGGACATGCTATGTCCGAGACTTTCTTAAAAGCTCTATTGATCTTGCGAATTTTAGTTCGGAAATTAGCTAGATGCATTAACCTGTATCCACTTTTATCACCTAGTTCAACAGACCGTTGGATGATTTCCGAGACTTCTGTCATTTGATGATTTGTTTGCTCTATACGAGAGGCTTGTGCAATATTCTCGCCTGCTTGATGTAGGAGCAGTTCAACAACTTGTTCTCTATATGCTTGATTTTGAGAAGAACTAGTTGAAGCCTGTTCTTGAGCAAGCTTTTTATTATGAACAAAGCCCATTGACTGTGGCTGGCCATGGGCAATAACATTGCATGAGACCATTTTTGGTGGGCTTTGCTGACTGGAAAGCACTGTGAAATGTAGTGCTCCGTGAACACCCCATCCTCTGATATGAACACAAGATGGAGCATTGGCAATTAATTGACGCAATTTTCTTAGTGTGCCAAGGCATGAACGTTGAAGTGTTCTCTGTTGCTTTTCAGCCTTCGGATACCGAGAGAATGATAGAGATGGCAAATCAATCTGACGTTGTAGCCCTTCTATTATCTTAAGATGATTTTCATATTCATCATAAGATAATACCTTCTTCTTCAATTGAAAAAGAGTTTTCCATATGTTGAGACGAATATCATGGACTCCATCTTCCGTCAACATCTTTGGAATGTCATACCGGGAGTCAACCAATGGCCAAAACATGACCGGTACCTCACTTTTCACTAGTTTTTTCCTCATGTTCAGCATTTCCTCTTTATCATTAAATGAATATTCTTCTACCTGTTTTGACCAGAGTTGGTGTTTCCTTATTGCTTCATCGGATTCAACAAGATTGGTAGAGAGATCATTAATCAAACTAGAAGATGCATGACTTAGGGGTGGTTCGGAGAATGACCTACAGCCTGGGCTATCTTCTGATTGAGAAAGTATTTCACTTGATAGCGATAAAGCATCAGACATGAATGGTTTCGCATTTTAAAGTGCCTCAAGATAAGAGGGCTTTCTCGGCACTACATTGTTCTCTGGAGTATTTTCCAGGCAATGTGAATCACTACTGTGGAGAGGACTTTCGCAGTGAAATTCATCATCATGGGGAGGACCACCATAATGGGTTACAACAAAAGATGAGATCTCTTGGTCCTTGGTCTTATGACCACACAGAGGGTTCCTGTGGCTCTAATCTGAAGAAGAAACTTCAAGATTGACCGAATTTTCATGAAGCAAGCCTTCATGAGGAAGTGTATGTTGAAGACCTTCAGAATTAATGTTCCCGTTATTGGGAACTGAGGGAGTAGAATCTTGAATCCCGACAGATAAATGTCTGAGGGCTTCAAGAACTCCAGAATCGTGCAAGGATTGTTTACAGATTGGCCTTTGATCTCCTGACTGTGCTGGGCGGATCTTTTTCTTAGATGCCTTCTTACTCGCTTTAGAAACCACTTAATGACGAAAGTGATTTCTCTGAGCAGGTGTATGTGCCTGATCAGGAAAGATGGTCAGGTTAGGCTGATGATCTCCACTAAAATCAGGTGTATGTGCCTGATTTGGTTGTCCGTATGATATGGGGGAGTATTCCCCATAACCCTCTTGGACTGGAACAGATGTGTGTTTCTGTTCCGGAGTGAATCATTGATGTGTCACTCCACTGATAGGGATAGATTTATCTGTCTTTCCCTGAGATGATGCTGAATCTGTTATGATATCCTGGAAAGCATCCAGAATATGAGCTGGAATTTGCTTCTGCTCTTTCACCATTGACAAAATATGCTTGGTGACTTCAGCCGCCGGAACGGGAATATACGTCCATTCCGAGTTTGGAGTTGGTGTATGTGCCTGCTCCTGTCCTCCTTTTCTTGTCAGTGAATCCTGACAGTACTTAAGTGTGGAGGAAGAGAGTTGAGTCTGCCTCCTGTTTGTCGTCGGAGCTTTCCGAATGAATTTTCTGTGCGCTACTAAGAGAGACTGTTGGTAGGCTTGATTAGTACTAGCAGGTGTATGTGCCTGCTGATTACACTTCGCCAATGGTGGATGACGAGATCCATCATATCTAGTCAGACGATCCTGCTGACTAACTGATGATGTATAAGCAGGTGTATGTTCCTGCCTATAGTACTCCGCTGGAATTGCCTGGTGGGATTGGCTTGATGCTGCCAGACGAGTCTGCTGGACAGCGGAATTAAAACGGACAGGTGTGTGTGCCTGTTCATTGTTCGCCACCAAGTTAGGTTGGTGGACTCCATCATATGTAGTCAGGCAAGCCTACTGACTTACTGATGATGCATAAGCAGGTGTATGTTCCTGCCTTTAGTACTCCGTCGGAATTTCCTGGCAGGATTGGCTTGATGCCGCCAGACGAGTCTGCTGGACAGCGGAATTAAAACGGATAGGTGTGTGTGCCTGCTCATTGTTCGCCACCAAGTTAGGTTGGTGGACTTATCCGGAGATGGCAGGGATGAAAACCTACCCATTGTTAACCGGATTCCATCTCTGGTGGTTCGTCTTGCCTGCTTGGGTTCGAGGAACCTGAGCTGAATGCCTGGAGTCGGTACCCTCGTCATGTTGAGGGCGCACTGCCGCACGAGTCTGGCTGTGATTGTTGATGGGAGCCCTCGGGAAGGACTCCTGTCTTTTTGAATTAAGGCCCTGAGGGACCTGCTCATTCACTTCCTCAAAGTAAGGGAGTGAATGGAAATTGCATTCTGGGGATAACGACCCGAAACGGTTTGAGACGGTAGTCATCACCGCCTGCCTCTTGATCACTGGTCGTCGTTGTCCGGACGACCTGTGTGAGTTGTTCACTTGGAGGGCCTGTCGGGCAGCCTCCAGAGTTGGGATGGTACCATGTTGACGGTACTCCTTAACCAGCGCATTTGATACCCAGCGTTGAAGACGCTGAGTAGGTTATGTCATCCTCAGAGCGGATGACGATCCAGTAGGAATAGAAGCAGTGGTATTTGGAGTAGCAGTATTCACATATGTGAATTTGAGAGCAGCCATTATGGAAATACGGAAGATCTTGGAAAAGAGTGTATGTTTGATATAACAGACGTAATCAAGATAAAATTAAGCCACTTCATCCTTTGGATGAGCACACATGTCAATGATTGTTTTTGTTAGCCCTCTTATTGAGTTTTAAATAGGGGCTTAACAAATAGGTAAAACTTCATTTTAACATGGTTAAGGATTCACGTCGGGTTCACCATTTTTTGTTTCGCTCGGAATTCGTGGATGAACTCCTGGATGGGAGATTCAAACATTCCAATCGGTTTCTAGAAGGTTTGTTCGTAGAACCGGAAACATCCAATGATTCCACATCCATTTGGACCTACTTTCCAAAGGTAGGCGCTCATTAGCTTGTGGACTGATGAGGCTTAGGAATTTTCATTGGTCGAGAGGATGGGAGGTCGGACTCATCACACCTTTTTTGAGGGGAATTATTGTCTATTCCAGGAATCTCTTTATAGATTTAAGTTATGTTCGTGAATCCTTATTACATTACCAAGTATAAAATGAGCTTTTCCTTTAGTTTTGACAATCAATGATTAAATATGTAAGAAATTTAGAGAATATTTTATATGTATTCGAGGTTCATCATCAATAGAGAATCATCTATATCTATTTAGAGATTCTTGGTCAATGGTAACCTTCAAAACATTCATAAAAAAGGCTCTTGGTCATTATGATGACCAGGCTGGTTTTAAAGCCACTCAGTGGGGCACTTGAAGTTTATTGTCATTCAGAAGGACATGAATTATTTCAAAGTTGGGATCGAACCCATAGATGGGCTACCTACGTATCCTTTGTTTTTAAAAAAGGAATTAGAACCCACGTAGTTCGAATAAGGGTATGATGTTTATGATTGATGGCTCAAAGAAGGATGTCACAATTACTTTTACACTCTAAGATCACGTGAGTCATGCTCGGTGTGAGAAACAAGAGGTATTGGTAAAAATTAGACAATTTGTGCCATGAAAGATGCAATCATAAGAAATGGTTTGGGGCTTATGTATGTATGATTTCCCAGATGAATGAAGTTTAGGATTTACTTTAAGGAGAAAATCTAGGAACAGGGTCCATAAAGTTATATGTGCTTTATGGAGATTTGAACACTCTAACTTGGGACTTATTACTGAAAAGGAAACCCAAATTAGGATAGGATTGATAATTGGGTTTTACTCCTGAGAAGGAATCCCAGATTAAATGTAAATTAGGACTGGTTAAAGAGAATTTAAGGGACTAGGGGCTTACTCATGAGAAAGAAGCCCAAGATTAGGACTGGGACTTATTCCTGAAAAGGAGACCCAGGTTAGGGGACTTGGGGCTTACTCCTGAGAAGGAAGCCCAAAATTATGACTAGGACTTATTCCTGAAAAGGAGACCCAGGTTAAGGATTAAGGTTTGGGGATTACTCCTGAAGAGAATGCCCATATTTGAGATTGGGGATTACTCTTAATAAGGATGCCCAAATTAAGGGACTTGGGGCTTACTCCTAAGAAGGATGCCCATATTTGAGATTGGGGCTTACTCTTAAGAAGGATGCCCAGATTAAGGGACTTGGGGCTTACTCCTAAGAAGGATGCCCAAAATTAATGACTGGGACTTATTCCTGAAAAGGAGGCCCAGGTTAAGGTATTAAGGTTTGGGGCTTACTCCTGAGGAGGATGCCCAAATTTGGGAATTTTAATAATTTGGGGCTTACGCCTGAGGAGGATGCCCAGATTTTGAGGACTCAGGACTGGGGATTATTCCTGAAAAGGAGACCCAGGTTAAGGATTTAAAGGATGAGGTTGAATGAATGAACTCTCAATCTTTAGTGACATAAATATATGTAAATCACTAGGTTTTGAGAGATATTCCACCGAATTCCTTTCAGATAAGGAATTCAAATCAAGAAATCATCCCAGAAATAGCTTTGAAGAGTGTCTTGAAGACTGAATCTTGAAAAGGAAAGGTGTAATGGCTTAAGAGGGGTGAAATGGGCCAGAAAGGCACCCAAAAAGGAATGGGCGCGCAAGTCTTGGAAGGCACGCAAGTACTGCGTGGGAGCGCAAGTATTGGTCGCGCAGGTATGCCTGCGCGACACGTGGTGTACTTGCGCGATGGTCAACCAGCCTTGAAATACTTGAGCAACTCTTTAATAAAGCCTTTACAATCCTCTTGAGGTTCTTCCAGAAAAGGGACGCGCAAGTTCTATCGAAGGAGTAAGGTGACACGCAAGTGTGACTACTTCCCTTAAGGGCTGGACACTCAGGCGCGCAAGTGTTGATGAGTTTCAACACTTAGGCCTTCCTCCCTCTCTTTGGATCTTCCATTCTAGGTAAGAAATTACCTTAGAAGTGTTCCGGAAGCTTTGAGAAGAGACTTGGGCGTCCGGAGCTTCAATCTGAGTTTTTGGAAAAAGATCCTCTTTTTCGAATGGGGGGACCACAGGGTCTATTTATAGGTAGGAGAAGACCCTGGGCAGTTACCGGGCGGTTATCACTTAGGTCGCGCAAGTCACTTGCGCGCCACGGTGCGTCGTGCAATCCACTTGCGCGAAAGTGATATAACTTGCGCGGTGTAGTTGATTTTTATCCTTTGTTCATGCCTTTGTTGATTTTGGATATTTTCTTCAAAGGTTGAATCACTTTGAGCTCAGATATTCCCCTATTCCGATTTTTAGATTCTGTGACAAAAGGAGTGTCAACAATGATGTTTTTTCTTGAACAACTAGGGAATGATCCATCAAATATGACATGAACCATTATGGTTATATTCCCACATAGAACAGAATCTTCCACAAAACCCTTCAACTAATATAAGTGTAAGATTATATTTTATATTTATAATTTATAATTTTATTTTTTATTGATTATGTAAAATAGTGTTTAGATATTTCATTTCTAGAATAGTTATTCCTTAATGAAATCCTAATAGATGTTATTATTTAATATTAATTATCATTATCAGGTGATTCATTTACTAAGGGAATTATAATAGGTTAATAATGACATGATATTCCATCGGGTGGTTCCAAGGATTCTAATTGGTGATATTGGGGTACACATCATGTAGTTGGAGTTCACGTCATTACTCAAGTACCCTGCAACAAGACATGTTATGGGATACATAAAATGCGAACACGTCTTCACACATGGTGTCTTTATTTCATGTCATGAGTAGATCAGACAATTCTTCCATATATCTTGTCATATTACATGATGTGTAGTTTGTTTAGATGTTGTATAGTCTGCATGGTCTAACAGTGAAATTTTCACAATCTATGTGGTCTAATTCCCAGTTTTACTATATGTGAGACCGAAATACTGAAAAATTAATGAAACACATGATATTTATATAATGTACATGGCATGACATTCAATATTTCCCACACATGATGTAAAAATGATTCATATGGATGGATATGTTGACATACGAATAGAGGAACACACGACAAGTATTTGAAGTGTACATTGTGTGGTATCCAGTTTAAAGAACATGAAGAGTCCTTATGGGGGGTCATAGGCACTTGAATAACATGATAATATCTCTATTATTTTAAAATATATGTCAAATATTCCATATAGGGTACATGTCAAACCACCAAGCATTTATACCAGATATGCGAAAAGAGATGAACATACATATTGCTCATAATTACATTCTTACATTATCCCATTGAATAAGATAATTAAATTAAATTAAAAAAATTAATTACATCATAAAAATGTAATTACACAATTGGAACCATTTTTGTTTGACTATGTAATAATGGTTTTAAATAATTAGTAAATTAAAATTTTAATTAATTAAATTATCTTTAATTATTTGTAATGTGGTTTATTTTACATGATTACATTTATGATGAGTATCTATAGGAGAATTGTGTTGGTATTTAGTTAAAAAGGGAACTAGTTAATTAATTAATGAACATTTATCTTTTTAATAAATAGTTAATAAAGATGAATATTATCTAGTGTACTTTTTTGTGTTTCTTTTATTTTTATGACTATCATGAACATGAATAGTACTTTTATATGCATTTGTTTTATTTAATTTAAATTATTTAATGTGTTTAAAATTATTATTTATTAAATGAAATATATTATTTTTTCAATTCATACCTCCCTACTTTGTTATTCATGACCTACATATCCATGATTTCTTATGTAATTCCCCATAAACAATCCTATTCTTCTCCCCCACCATTGTGTGAGTTATAAATACAAGTAATAAATAGATTATCCAGGGCACCGAGAGGTGGTTAATGATGGAACACTGATGATACCAAACTCGGAGACACATAGGTTGATAGGTGTAATGGTACAAATAATGCCAATACTGACATGATGAGTTTTTTCCTAGGCTATCAATTTATTAATTTTCCACCCAATAAAACAACACTTAGATGATCTCATTATGAGGACATTTATTAATTTATTTATTTTTATATTATTCATTATTTATTTTATATATGCAAGACTATGGTCACATATATAAATAGACTAATATTTGAAGGAGGAATTTTAAAAAATTAATTATAAATATTTTTTTTATAAAAAAACATGATTATTAGATTAAGTAAAATCCACTTAATATTAAACATTATAATATAATTTTAGATAAAAAATCCTTCATCAAAATAAAACAAATCCATCAAGTTGAAAGTAATTAATTAAGCTTTGAATAATTTAAAAGTAGATGAACCAATTGTTGAAGTGTCAGTTTAGCCTATGTCAGGAGAATTTATAATTACATGGAAGTCCTAACTATGGTTGTGGAAATATATGAACAAAAATTCCTTGGTTTAATGGTTTATATTATTCCAATAACAATTTTGAGGTAAGAGGTAAAGAAATAATAGTTAGGATCTTTAGATTGGGGAGTCCACTCAATTGATCAAGGAGATTCTAGTTTGTAGTCAATAAGACCACCTACTTAAACACAATCAGGTAATTTTCATGGGTTATATAATGATTATAAGAATTTAAATATGGATCATTGGAACTAGAATGTCTTGAGGTATGGGACATTCCATGTTTAATGATGAGAAATATTGATAATTGATAAATTAATTATAGGATTAACAAAATTAAATTCATTTTGTGTCATATAAATTGTAAACATGTGAAGTAATGATAAAATTATCTTTTATAAATATTAAAAATGAAATACATATTATCCACACTATCCCTATAATAAATATTTGAGAAATTTAATTTTCTTACTAGATGTAACTTCCATTAATGATTTGGATTTATATATGTTGTGATTAACCTTGAACATAAGTATTACATTCTAGAATCCACAATAACTGATCAGCTTGATAAGGAGGAAAGTGATGATGATTTTTCTTTCTATTATAAACCCTTGTGTGGCATGTTCTAAATTGTGTGTTTAGTGATTTCTTCCATGTATAATGAACTCATGATGTCTCATAAATAAATTTATTCTTAAATAATTCTATAATAACTCTACGGTCTATATTAAGAGTGAGCTATATTGGAATTCTTTGAGATATACAAGGTCCTCTTTTAGAGTATACATGGAGAGGGTGTCAAAGCAGGGCATAATATAGTCAAATTAGTTTGTTAAAATGAGCTCCTATGAGATTTAGTTTCAATATAAATTATGACTTGTACACCAAAATAATTCCTATACCAATCACATATATATTATCTTTTTTTCTGAATTTTAATATAAACAACATATATAAGTGTCTTCAAGATCATATCAATTTCCATCTCTAAGTGGACAATGACCTAAAATTGAGAAAAATTATATGTTTATTATGAACAAAAATAAAGTGTATGTAAAGTGATCATATCGCAAAGCTCCTTCTCAATATGATTCCAAGAAGATAAGGATTATGGAAAAGACATGGTAATAAGATACTATTTGTTTCACAAATGGAAATAAGGGCCACATTCCATGAAAAGAAGAAAGGGGGATGCGTTAAGGGAATTCATCATCATGTGAAATCTAAATATTTTTTTGAATTGGTTATTAGATATAGATTTTGGTTCTCAAATATGTATTAAACTATACGAACCATATATATTTTTTATAAAATCTTGAGTTTAGGTTGATCTATGAGAAGGCAACCGAGCCAGAATTTCTATCATAACTATTGGTGACAACCACATTGCATTTCCAATGGGAACAATCTTGGTTTTAAAATACTTTTGTTATGAGATATATATTACCAAAAACATTATTTATATATCAATAAATTTTATATAGTTATTTATTTTCATTTCTTTTAATAAATTTTTCTTATTTAATATGGATAGAATTTGATATCGTAACGAACATTTAAATAATGGTATTTATGTGTTGGATTAGAAAACCCAATTAATAGAAATAGATTATAAAACAAATGCACATAACTCATAACAAACCCAACTTGGGAATCACTTTCGATGTCATTTATATGAAAATAGATTGACCAACATATAATAACATGGATATTTTGAATCATTTGAATTAATACTACTTGGTTTATGTTGTACATGTTTACAAGGGAAATAACCAAATCCCTATATATAATAAAAGGTGAAATGGCCATGGAGATCATTGAATTATTTCATACAATTGCGTGTGGAATATTTATAGCTGAATCAATCAATGGGTAGTCAAACCTCATAACTTTTACTAGTGATTAATATAGATTTTAAAATTTATACTTAATGAGGTATTAGTAAGTTTCCATTGATAAATTCTATTAATACATGAATGATGATGATAACTATATTAATAAGAATATAAAAAATCATTAATAAGATCGTGGTAGAAAATATACTAATCAAGACTTAATTTATTTTTTATAGGATTTTTAGATTCAATTTCTACTCACACATCTTTATACACATCCTTTTTATAGCCTAATTGAAAGGAGAAACTTCACCATATTGGACAAGGTGAGATAAAAAATGATATCATAATTCTTCAATTATAATTTTGTGGATACACACTACCAATAAAATTATACATAATAAACTGAGTTCCTACTAAACCACCAAACAATATTAAACACGCATTTTTTAGTGGAAAGAAACTAATGTTGTAGTATTTACATGTTTGGGGATGTGAATCATTTTTCTAGCCCTGTTCATGTAAAAAGATCACCCCCAAGTAAAAAATTTATATTTATATGATATCTCAATTAATCAATTTGATACTATGTATAAATCCCTTTAGATGAAAATATTAAGATTGTGATATGTCCCACATTCTCTAAGAACATCCATATCTTTAAAAGAGGTAATGGGAGAAAGATATGTATTGATTATGTATTGGATCAAGATACATAAGAGTTGGTAGTGGAAAAAATTCCTCAATTCTCCAATTTAGAAGAACTTATAAAGAGAAAAATAACATGTACATGTACAATATGGTTTATATAATTGTAAGGATTTTTTATCTAGTCACTAATGATGGTGAATCATTTTTAGTTAATAATAATGATCTTATAAACTATAAAGAAGTAGTAAATGGAGAATATATATCAATTTGGAATTAATATATGAATTAAGAAGCATATTCCATGTACCAAAACTAATAATGGGGTTTGGAAGTTTCCCAAGCAGACATAAAGCCAATTTTTTGTAAATGGGAATTTAATAAAATAATGAACAAGGATAGACAAGTTGGTACATATAATGAATCACTGGAAAAAAAGGGTTTAAAATATTTTAAGAAATATAATATGAAGAAAATTTTCCCCAGCTTTTATATCGAAATCCATCATTGTAATTTTTTCTATTGAATCTTTCCATGATTTTGATATGTTATAAATGGATTTGAAAATTGTTTTCCTTAAAGAAAACATTCTAGAAGATCACTACATGACAAAAACTATAGGGTTTTTATTGAAACAGATTTTAGAAAGGTGTAGAAATTAAAAATATCCATTCTTGATTAAATAATTCATACAGTTCATGGAAAATTTAGATTTATGGAAAAATAATTTTTTTCACAATTAGTGAATTTAATCCATCTATCAATAAGATGTTTAATTGGAGTGATTCAGTTTATTTAATAGACTATATCGATGAAATAATTCTCACTAAAGATGAAATACTAGTCTTGAAGTCCATTAAATCGTGGTTGAATACTTCATACTCCATGATGGACATAGTCGAAGAAACATATATTCTTGGGACCTAGATCCATCCAGATATATCCAAGAGGATACTTGGTCTGTTTCAAGGTCACATATTGAAACATTATTGAATAGATTAATTATGGAACAATCAAAGTGGGGGACTATTTCTAATGTGAAATGGCATTCATATTTTCAAGAAAATGTGTCCTCACACACATGAGTAAAGAAAAAGGATGTCAAGGATTCCATAAAAATCACTAATTGGGTAACTCAACTATGTTAGACTATGTACTAGGATAAATTTCTACTATAACATTATTGAAGTAGGAAGATATGAAGCAGTACCTGGTGACAACAATTGGATGATAGTCAGGATAAATTTATGTATTTTAGGTTTCAAAATTATAGTCTATTGGTATATGGAGGAGATGAGAAACTATTCACTACAGGATATAGAGATTCTGATTTCCAATATATCTATTGGGATAATAGTACAACGATGTACCTTGAAAAGGATCCATGGGAACATTAGCTAATTAAGAACATACATTATAAATATCACCTCTCAATGGAATTTTCTCAATGTGGGGGAATCAAAGTGAGACAAATATAAACAAAAGACAATTTGGTGGACCATGTGATGGAAGACGTAACTCAACCGAACCATGATCATCATGTGAGGTCTAGCTAACTAAAAGTCAGGGTTATAAGTAGATAATATTATAATATGTTTGAGTTTTTTTCTATAATCAATAGGTTTTACTTTTATTAACATGTATTTTTAAATATTTTAATATTAATAAAACACCTCATTAGATATTTTTCACTTTTCAACATGACATTAATGTTACATCATCCAAGAGTATCTATCACTTTAATAAGGTCATATAATTTCCCTTCTATGATTTGAACCATGAATATCCATGATGATATTTTTAAATATTGTTCAATGGTTGGATACCAAAATATGGTGGGATACATAAAATATTTAATGTCAGGGGTGAGTAATCATATGTTTGTGATATTTTTCCCATTATATTCATACATTGTAGTCTCCAAGATGGGAGATTATAAGAAGAACTCATACTATAGGAATTCATCATGGTTTTGATTCATTATATATTAATATTTATGAGTTTCTATAATGGTCCATAAACTATTAGATAATTAGTAATTCATGGTATGACACACATAATATATATGTGTTTCACAATAGTAGATGACATAGTTCAGGGAGAAGTAGAAAAAATTAGGCATGTCATGAGTGACATGTTACTAATATTTATGTTTAGGAAATATTTTCCCCTTACATATTAACGTATTTTGACATATCAACCATTTGATTGAATATCAATTGTCACATTAAATTCTAGGGACAAGGTGGAATAATGTGATTATTTAAAATAATCAATGAAATATGTATCAATATTCTAGGTTGATGAAAGATATGTGTAACCTTATTGGTGTGATATTCTGAATAAATTAAGAATTCATATGTGGTTATCAATGTAGCAACATTATATTATTTTTTCTGGGTTTATTGACATGTTTGTAGACATTAATCTTGGACTTTGGTCAATCCCACATACAGATAATGAGAAATAATATTTGAGGGTTACACACAATGTGTTTCCATTTATCTACATTAAAATCTTTTTGAATATAATTATTGGAATAAATTTTATTTTGAAGACTAAGGAATAATTTTATTCAGGATTTATTGATTGTAAATATTCACATGGTACTATATAATTATTTATTCACTAAAAACAGTTGATTTAATTACATAAATATAATATATATAATTTTTTTAAAAAAATTGACATACAGGATTTATTTTATTGTATTAATATTGAGTAATTTTTTCATTATCCATACTATTAAGAGAATATTCATGTATGAATAAATTTTTAATTAAATATTTAATTGGGTATTCAATAAATACATGGAAGGAAGAATAATCCAAGAATGTGTTCAGTGATATATATTAATTTACAAGACATTAAAATTTTATTTATCATTTTTACAAATAGCACATGACACAAAGTAATGATATCATTATTATTATATGAAATGAGGCCAAATTTTTTTATTATATTATTTAATTGTCGATACATAGAAATAAGATTTATCAACCTAAACCCTAACATTATAAATTTATGATTCCTTATATTGTGCAGGGTTAATGGATAATTGGGTATCATTTCATATAACACACATATTACAAAAAACATATTTCTATCATCTTATGAAGAATGAGAATATAACCTTATAGACTAAAGGATCTTTAAGAGACATAGATAAACAAAAAAGGTGATTGATTCACTTTTCTAGCACCCGTAAATCTATTTGTAGTAACCCCAACCCTAGTGACCAAAATCTAGTGTCTATTTTATTACATTGATATAAGAAAAAAGGAATGACACCTCGAATGAAAAAATAATTTTGTAGTATTCATAACCTATATACAGACAGGATTTCAAATTCCTTTTTTAAATAAATAATAAAAAAATTATTTTGTTTGATAACACCATCATTCCCCTTTTCATATTTCTATATATCAACCATAAACCTCTTTTGGTATCCTATGAAAAAAACATTGGAAAATTGAGAGTTCAAATGATCTATAAGGGTCATTGTAGAAAACAATATATGAATAAATAATTCATAATCAATAGAGGAAGAGAAATAACTAAAACAATTTCCATTCAATAAATAACATGAGCATAATATGGAAGTAATAAATGATGATTAAATAATTCCATATAAATAATCAAATGATCTTGAAAGATTACCAATGGATATTAAATCTAATGAATAATCACATGAAATAACCCTAAATTAATACATAATGATATAATGCATAATTCTAGGCATTTAAAATATATCCTGAAGTTCTTTTCCTACGACATATAAATAAATTGGTAAGACATTGGATAAAACCTAATATAGTTTGTCTCATGAGACCTACAGATTCATCATGGTGATACCAATAACCAGACCACACCAGTATCTGTATATCTAATGTATTCCTCATATATAGAATATAAAATTTAATTCATGAATAATATTATTGGCCATTAAATATCTGAATTTATGAAATAACACATATTATCAATATTTCCACAGTCAATAAAATAAAATCTGAATGAAAAAAACATAAATATAAATGAGATACAATTTAAGAAATAATCATATCCATAATAAATAATAAATATATTTAGGAGAAATTTAATGTTTAGTAATCACATGAATGTAAATAATTCCACGTAAAGTAAATGACTAGAAAAATAACTCATGTAATTGAATATCAATACCATATTTAGTAAAAATAATCAAAATCCATCCTATATAAGAATTTCTATTCTATAAGTACATCATATCCCAATTTTAGTACATTTAAAATATAGTTTTTTTAATTTATTAAAACCAATACCATTAAATTATCTTCAATTTTTTTTGAGAAATCAATCTTTTCATTTATAACAGTTCTCTATTAAAACTAAAATTTCACAAAAAATAAAAAAAATTACTTTGAAAATAAAATTGGAAAAATATATTGAAATGTTTAAAATATTTAGTGGTTGTAAAATTATGAAATTCTAAACATTTCATACATGTTAAAAAATTCTACATTCACATTATCTGGAAAAGAAAAACTGGCCTTAATAGGAAAATGACATGAAGATCACATAAAAATATTTTTTTTAAAAGTAAAACATGGGTACCAAATAAATTAATAAATAATTTTGATAATTTTAAAAACATTTTTGAAAATATCATTTTATAAAATAAGGTTTGGTAATAAAAAGGATTTTTGACCAAAGAGAGAAATTAATTGGAATTTTTGGAAAAACTTTTTTCAATAATTCTAAGTGCCATAGTGTATAAAAACAACTATTACAGTAATATATAATGATAAAAAAGTGTAAAATGAAATTAATGTGGTTTATTATATAATTAATAAATAATTTACTTTTATGTAAATTCATGAATATACAATCCCAATTAAAATGAGATTATGGAAAAATCCCTTACAAAGATGATAACATTGAAGTGAGAAATAATAAATGAATCAATATGTGTATCAAAAGTATATCTATATAAAACAAGTGGATATAAAACATAACTCATAAAATTTACTTGCCAAAATAATCTAACAATATCAAAGACAACAAATATGTAATATAATCCAGTGAAAAGAAATTGAGTTTTTGAAATTATTTATAACCTCGTAATTTTCATGTCAAAAACCATAGGGATAAATAGTTCAAATTTATTCTTAAATATGATGAATTATTAATTAATTATGATATTAAATGTCATTTTTTATTTTTATACACCATATAAATGAAAACAATTGTAAATATGTAATATACCTCTGAGAAGTAAAAGTGATACGAGAAACTCTTAACACTGATACAATTTACTCCGTACATGATTGTACATAAAATAAAACAGTTTTAGGAATGTTATTGATTTATACCCAATCCTTTATCATATTTAAAATTTGATATATTACGCTTTTATAACATTTTACCAGCTTTTAGTATATATTATTTCATTATTTATATTTTTTCATTTGTAATTTTCTTGGTTCTTTCATGAACATTTTTTCATTAATGTTTTAGTTGTTATGTATATGATATATATATATATCATCGCCAAAATTAAAATAATGTTATAAATATTATATTTACTTATAAAATCCATTTAGAAAAACTATTATGAATATTTAATATAGAAAATGCATCTCATCAGTTCGTGGACACGATATGTCGTACGCACACAAGAGCGAAAATATAATTCCCTTGATGAGTGAAAATGTAAGGAATTATGAGATATATTAATTTTCAATAATCAATATAATATGATATATATATATATATATATATATAATATATTCATTAATGTTATCCTTATTCCACTCTAGGTAAAGGGTATTTGAAAAACAAATCACATCGATTTGTGAGGTGGTAGTATACAGTACACTCGAGTGACATTATCATATTTGAAATTGAGTGGAATATAAAAAGGTATACATGATATTATAAATTAAAAAAATAATTATTATTATTATTATCTGAAAAATTTGGTAAATAAATCATTTTATATCTCCTTTAAATGTGGTTATTTTAACTATATTAATTCGTGAGGAGGTAGTATGTTGTATACACGATCAATGATTTTATATCCCATTTCACAAAAGTGAAGATGGATAAATATTATGAATTCAATAGAATAAAATATCAGTATATGGTATATAACGGTGTTATTATATTGAAATTATTATGGAATAATTTATGTTGGATAAAAAAGAATAAAATTAAAGATATTTGATAAGATAATTACATTCCCTATGAGAAAACTCATTCAAATATCATCATACAGACCCTTGGAATGGTATTTTGGTAGGAAAAAAATCTAGAATATTTATAAGGATTTTTGTTAGAGATTGTTTTGTGGATTTTCTCAAGCCATAGCTATTGAGGGGTTTGAATATAAGAGGGGTATAGTTCCCTTTTATATGTGTGGAAATGGAACCTTTGTCAAAATTACATAGAAGGTTCCATATGAAATCCAAAATGATAAAATCATTCACATATAAAATTCCAAAAAATAACATATGGTTCTAATTTTGGATGGTATAAAGTGAAAATATTTCCATAAAATAATATTTTTACAATTTGGTATGTCATTATAACCCTTATCTTCTGTGTTTAACCCATAATAAACCCCCTTTATCCTAATCATTGTAATTGATTGTTACTATTTTCACAATTCATTTTGGTAATAAAACAGTTATGTTAAACAAATTAAAAAATATAAATTATTTTTATTAAAAATATGAAATACATTTTTTCAAATTAAATTATTATAAGTGGAGGTATATAATTGAAAATTTCACCCATAGACATAATGAAAAGAATGATTTGAAATTGAAAACACTCATAAGTGTAGAAGGTTTTAATATCAAAATTTATTTTGAAATTGATTACAATGAACTAAATTTGATATTTTTTAATATAATTAAACAAAATTTACCATAAAATCAACATAAATTAACACTTACGTTTGTTAATAATTTTAAAAAAGGCCATTTTTAGTAAAAATCATTATTTTTCACTATTCTTCAAAAAGTGAAACATATCGAAAAAAATACAAACACTTCTCCCTAAAATATTTTTTCTGTTATTATTTAAAAAAATATTTTACAAGATAAATTTTCTAAATTGGGATAAAATTAATTATAAATTTTGATCTCAAAGTGTGACAAAAACCATATTTTAGACAAATACAGTTCATCTTAAAACATTTATTTTACTTTGAAATGATTATTATTTTATTTATAATTATTAGATAAGAATTGAATTTATTTTATATTCGTGTAAACTATAAAAGTTTCATAATTTAGTCATTACTATTGATACCCACTGTCCTGATGGTTAGGTAATAATTGTCATGTGTAAATAATAATAATTTAATAGAGTATCATGTTTCAAATGAACCCAGTGTTGTGTGAGTTAAAAGATATTAAACGGAATGAATTTATTAAAAAGGAAATGACTCATAAAGTTTTAAGATGTTATATTATCTTCTAATATTGGTTTTCTATGTCATGTACACTATTAGACATTGTGATCCTATTTTAAAAAACTCAAGGTGTGACACAATCAATATCATTCAGATATCAAAGGGGCATGTGTGGGTCGTGGTTAGAGGGAATATACAATTGGTTCCTCCCTACACAAAAAAGGTAATACAAAAAGGTTTTTAAAATTACAATTGAATAATTGGGGAAGTAACCTATGATTATTTAATAACTTATTTTGATCATATTTAAATTAATTATAATCATAATGTGTAATAGATCCTCCCTCTTTGTTATGGGCTTACCATGTCAATAAGTGGTGTAAAAATTTCATTGTTAATGACATTTACATATTTCAAAATTATAGAATGATACATAAAATTCAACAAGATGAATTATGGTTATACACTCACCAGGTTCATCTGCTATGCTGAAAATCATCAAAAAGGATTGTGATGATCCAGAATTAGACAATGGAAATTTTTTAAATATAATTAATAGACTATACTTTGAATAACCACTGGTCCCTATGGTGTTGGAATATATAAATAATTATCCTTACTACATCCAGATCCTCTTCGTCACTATTGATGACCTCCCTGAACACACTTTGTCCAAGGTCCCTGAGGATGAGGGATATTGTGGTGTTGGTCTGTATTTTCTCCATTTCCTCTTAGATACTGAACAAATTCTAGTGGACTCTTCTATAAGTACAACTATGATTTAAAAAAAAAACCAAAACAACCTCTCCAAGAATTTAGGCCCTTAGAAGAATGATTTATATATATCCTCGAAACGTATATAACATGAATATAAATACCTCAATATATTCATTGGGATAGTCAAACCCATAAAATCTCAGAGTAGACTACTGAATCAACTCCGTTATAATCTAATCCTTGTCTGTTCAGACATACATGATATTATGATTCAATCCATTCTCATATAAAATATCTATCTACCTCTCTCTTGAATAACCTATACATATGATTTCAGAGTTCGATGACATTTACCATCTTCTTGACCACCAGGTATGTAAGAACTGTAAATGTGGCGACAAAATATGATATCACTACATTCATTGCTTCATCAAGACTCTGTGGTATACAATACCCAATAGAGATGATATTAAAATAGAATTTCAATATATCCATATACATGATCCCAAAATTTCTCACACTCAGACTCCCCTACTAAAGCTAGTGTATCCCTTTTATCTTTACTACCTTTATTGAGGATTATAATAAATCAAGATGAAAATTATTTTGGAGGTATACCCAAGAAAAATCCTTCTTATTTATCTAATAATAGTAAAATTTCAACCAATGAAACTCTACTCCTATAATAATATCAATTACCAATAGAACCTAGTTCTCAAATTGATCCCATATTAGGACCATGTAAATATTTTTCTCCTCACACTAATGCTTCATATCAAGTTTAGATACAGAACACTCTTACTTTTTTAGACTCTATCATTAGAAAAAACAAAATTTCCACTATGATGTTTAATATTCTTATGTTGTATCAACCCTATGACAGTAAAATGAGATATATTACTAAACAACCACCTCCTGAACTACACGTGAGTGATGATAGAGTTCCCTAACTATAATGTCAGAATGAAAGGAATCCTAAGACTAGTAGTAGAGAATTCTTTTTTATTAAATAATTAATTGTATTTATAATTTATTAGTTTTAAAAAATTAGATCATTGATACAAACAGTCATGAAGCATGTTCTTATCGTTGTTCTCTACCCTACAAGATGCACAACCTTTCTTAGTAATTCAGTAGACACTGAGTACATGCATCAGATCATGGGGTACCTAAAATCATATTTCCTACCTGGTATCCTTGGACTATGTCATGAGCAATGATATACTGTTGTCATTTCCCTACTAAACCATGGAATACACATAGTTACTTACTCAACCCCCATCATTTCTATCATCCTAGACCTTTGATATAAAATTTTCATGAACCCCTCCTTCCAATGGTACCCCTCCTAGGATGAAAATAAAGGAAGAGATATAGGGACCAT
This sequence comes from Viscum album, assembly GCA_963277665.1. Classification (NCBI taxonomy): domain Eukaryota; kingdom Viridiplantae; phylum Streptophyta; class Magnoliopsida; order Santalales; family Viscaceae; genus Viscum; species Viscum album. The sequence continues at coordinate 1,458,060,497 of OY728148.1, forward strand.
CGAGTACCACATTTATTAGACCCCAGGATGGTAACTAAAAATGAGGGTATAAAATTAACTAAAATGGAATAAATTACCACATAAAATGAACAATGATAGGGTGATAATATAAACTAACCACCATGAAAATCCATCAGAGAATTAAAAATGGAATCCAAACCATCCAATAATGAAAAAAGGGGAAAAATACATATGAATGTTCTCAAATAATACTTAATGATAATATAAGGTTGTAAATCTATGATTTCTACAATATCCAAGTTATTAATTCCCAAAATATTTTTCATAAACCTCTTGTAAACATGAAAAATAGTTTATATGTGTAGTTTGATAAATATTGTTATAAATAGTAGTATTATACCAAAGTTCTCTAACGAGAATGTGGAAATATTATACTAATTGAAAAATGAAATAATAATATAAACAATAAGTACATAAATTGGAAAAATATCTATCATAACCACACAATGGATCATTCAAGAAATATTGCAGGCATGTCATAACCTATGTTCAGGAAAACACCAATAAAGGTGGAATTCATCAAGTTCCCCTCTAGGTTTTTTCTCTAACACACTAACACAAAACATCCTATGGTCTCATCCATTAAATTTGATATCATAACCACATTTCAATATACCAATAATGGGGGTAAATTCACAACTTATCCTAATATAGAGTCCTGTAGATCCCAACATGAAGTACTGACATCAATGTAATTAAGAACCTCTCTCATACAACTATTTCAACATCATACAATCACATAACCTCTTCATCACGATCCAGTATAATAGAGTATCATGAATGTGAAGTAAAAAACCATATAAACATCTTTAACAATGAATTACCACAACCACATACTACAAACTCTCAGAAGAGGAATCACAAACAACTATTACATCATCATGGTCTAGGATTGCCACAAACTATGAAATTTCATGATTCTAAGACTTATGGAAGCGTGAGTAAAAGGGGTAATCCACCATCCATTCATCATTTTAAGGATATTGGGGATAATTATTTATAGAAAATCTATGTGTTGTTACATGGTACTTGAAAAGGGCACAAAGATTACATAAATAACATTAAAATATAAGTATATATTTATATTTACAAAGACAAGACATAGGTGTAACCCAAGGGTTTCACTTGAAAAATTTATCACATACTCCTTATCATGAACACCACGCACAAGTTATCAGATGTTTCCACCATATAGATAAAACCCATTAAAATAACACAAATCATAAACAATAGTTACTTCTGTAAATTATAGATTAATGGGTTTCCATTTATCCATTGGATTCCATATTGGATGATATTCTATTTTATCTATCACCCATATTAATTACCATTCATTCAAATTCACTTATTGGATCACTAGATAATTAATTTATAACTGCTTGACATTATTTTTCAATTATTAAGCTAATAACCACAAATAAAATCCCATCCCACTTTTTGGATAAAATAACCCTTTAAATTTCTTTTTTTTTCAAAAACACTTCATATTCCATTTAAATTAAGATAGTACATCCTGACACAAAAAACAACAAAAATCTACAACCAGACATTAAATGATATAAAAAATCCCACATCCAAACAATTTACCAAAAAAATCACACAAAACTAATAACGAAAGGTAACCACATGTTCAACTATAAATATATAACCAACACACCATAACATATCATCATGATACATTAATTACCGCAATTCTGTAATGTCCTAGAACTAGAAGCCACCTGAAACGATGCCCAAAACCTGGAACGGTGCCCAAAACCTGGTTGGTCATAAGGCCTCAAGAGCATCTCCTCAAACTCTAGAGGCTGCCGACTAGTTGTGAGTTACTAAGTGAGTTAGTGGGGAGACTATTCCCTCATTACAAGAGTATAACAACATAATTCAAATATATATACAATCGAGGAGGTGAAATAACAACAGGAAACTGAATGTAAGACAATGAGGAAAATATGTATCCATAACGAGAAGTGTCTCATATACAAAACAATGAAATTGATAAAATTATCTATAAAGCATCCAAAACAGTACATAGAAATACAATACAAGTATCCCCAAAAGAAAAAAATACCAAAAAGGTATCGATGCATCGTAATCCTCAGATTGGTCCAATGCACCCCTACTCTAAATCCCTAATCAACAACCTATACTAGGGTGCTTTCCCCTATCAGCACCTGCAACCGTGTAACTTGTTTGGGTCACCATGGAGGACTAAATATGGTGGGAGATAACATCCCTATAGGCAACCAACTAGGTCTATACTGTTCTAACATCAATTCTCAATAGTGCTAGAAAGTGTAAACAACCATTAAGAAGTGTGTATGCCCATGGAATAAGTCTACTATATCAATTAAAACCGAACATTCCTCAAGGATACCAGAAAAAAGAGAGTCTTCTCCTAACAAGGAAGCTATAACAAAGTAAAAAAGCATGTTACATGGCCACACCGTACATCCATATGTATCAATAAATCCATAGCCACATCGTACAGAGAATTTATGTGACCCATGACCACACCGTATAGTTATGTAGCATCCCACAACCACGTCGTATAGTTAAGTAGCATTCCATAAGGGCTGGATCCAAGGTTTCACCAGACCATGGAATCCATGAAATTTTTTTTAGACCAATGAGGCCCAGATCCAAGGATCATGTACAATGCATCACATCGATTCCCATGTTCATCCCTAGTGGAAACTATGTTAGGCACTGGTTGGGGTCCTAGGATAAAGTCAATAGAAATTGCTACACGAGTCCAAGAAAGCCGGATCCTTTAGGGTATCAAGGCCCAAGGCATCCCATAGAATCCAGACCCACGGGGTAGAGTCAACTCAAGGCGTCCAATACCACATTCTAGATCCACGGAGAGTAGTCCATGGAATCTATCAAACCATTAAAATGAGAATTAAAGCATTCAAATATTCCAATTACACATTAATTTCATGTGAGTATACCCACTCACATCCATGTTCACAAGCCATGAGTATACTCACTCATGAAAACCATTTATCAAAACAATCATAAGGGCCTACCCTCACATATAAACCATTTAAATCCCATTAGTCATTTACATATATGTATACCCACACCTATAATCACATATCACATTAGCTAAGATATCAAAATAGATGAGGTATAACATGATATTCAAAAATAAAGGAGGCGGTACATCTCCTAAGTAAGCTACTCAAGCTGTGAAGGATTATAAGGTATTCCTCTAACTAGGCTAGCACAAGAACACACTCCATGGGTGGTTTAAATAGGTATAAAAAAGATATTCTCTTATGTTACACCCATCAAGTATCATAAAAATGAGAAATTAGTGCCAACAAAAAAAAATAATAACCCACAGTCTACCATACAATGTAAAACTATAGGTACTAAAAGCGAATCGATCAAAAACAAGATCTCACCAGAATTTTTGGAAAAAGGCATTTGTGCTGAACACACGAAAAACACCAAGAAAAGACAAATGAAAACATATACCACCTACCTCTCCACTGTAGTAGAAAACTCATCGAGTATCATATTCCAATTCATCATAGTTTGGATGATAGATGAAGAACTGATGAGGAACAGAATATTAGGGCCTATGAGCCTAAATACGAATAGCGCCATCGTTGTTCTGAATAATCAAGAATGAAAAATGGAATTGAGGACATACTATAGCGGATCGGTAGAGATGACCATGGATCAAAACAGAAGGCGGATAGAGAGTATGGCTCAACTCATACTATAGCCACCAATGTGGATGACCTCTGTCAGTCCTCTGTGCATGGGAGAAATAAAAACCATTTGGGTTTTAAAAAGAAAATTTTAATTTAATTTATTTTATTTAAAAAAACACATAGCAAGGGTCGCACGATTTACCCACACTGTTTTCCAATCCATGTGGAAAATGTGTACACCTCTCTTCTTATGAGGGGTGATTCGAATGGTCACCAAACAAGGTTTGACTAACCATGTTGTTAGCATGAAGAACTGCTCTACCCAAAAACCTACATTTTCTCAAACCCCTCGCACAGTTTTTGCCTAACTGTGTGCAGGTCGTGCATAAACCGTGCACTGGGCCATTTCCTGCAAAAAAAAATTGGTTCTGACCTCTGAATATGACTCGAACACCTCCAAAACACCTGTGATCAATTTAATCATTCACATAAGTCCATAAAAATATATATAAAAAGAAAATAAAATGATACATACCTCTTACAAAAACCCTTATTCCTACAAATTCATTTACATGGGACTTTCACTTTAAATAATCTTCTTACGTGATGGTATTTTCACACATATTTGTGGTCCATAGACAACCTGTTCATTATTCAAATATATATTATTAAATTTTTATTAAAGGTGTGTTCATTATTTAATCATATTAAAGGATCTATATATACATTATTTATAATAAGCTTATAAAAATAATTTCCATGCTTGGAAGAAGTTATTGGAAAAAATATAATAAAGGGTAGATAAATCACAAGTTAAAACACAAATACCATTCAATTAAATTTATTATTGTTAATAATTCTCATTAGTTGTCATTTATCCTAACTCACTAGAAACAAATAGCATTATAATTGTACAAGTGTTCCAAAATGAGAGAGAAGACTGACCCCCCATGAAAAAGAGTTCTCAAACATCGTTCACTAAAAATTGTGTGAAATTGGATGACATGGACACATAAAAAATGACATAATACTATATAAAATAGTGCATAAACAATTATTTTGATCATTCGTGATGTTTTTATTACGGAGGATATTTAGGGATAAAAAAATTCTACCTGATTTAGGAATAAGATTCTGGTTCTCATGCCATAAAGAAAATAATTTAAAAATCAAATGAAAAGGGATTCATAATTTTTTGATTTCAAACATGGTTTCACAATGATCAATTTCATAAAATTTTCCATTTAATTGAAATTTAAATTGGTTTTATTTAAAAAACATGGAACAACAATTTTTGAAACCATGGGGTTTATGGAATTCAATTCCAAGATTTAATTTCAATAGGGCTGATTTTTAAAAAATATATTGTCCTTTAAATTCATAATGTTATATTAATTTTTTTCACATTAGTATTCAAAATTAGAGTATTTTAAAGAACATGGAAATTTTGAATATCTATAAAGAAACAATGAATAGTTTGATAATGATATGGAATTATATAGTAGTTTCAATGAACTATGACCTTGAGAAAAATTAGTGTGACCTTGAGAACAAAACCATGACCACTAAAAGGATTGGTGAAAGAATGTGAAAAAATCTACAACCTTTGAACTGAATTTTGAGATCGTATAAATGGACTCCATAACCATGAGAACTTAATATTACCCTGTAATTTGATTGCGTGATAGCAAGATGAAAAAATGACCATGAGAAAAAGTTGTACAACAGTGAGTATAATTTATTACTATGAAATGGCATGGTGTGATTGTAAGAGATAAATTATAATCATGAGAATAATATCTTGGATCATGTTACAAAACCATGATGGTAAAAAATAAATGGACACTTATTGATGGAAGAAGACCCAAAACACCATCTTGAAACCCAAACGACAATGAAAAATTCAATACTAAGCTTTTAAGAAAAATGATATTTTAATAATATTAACCAAGAAAAGTATGTGAATAAAAAACAATAGATGAAAATAGTATCTCATTAATGATAACACGTGGCAACTTATCAATCACAATATCACCACCTAAAAATTAATTAGAATTTCTAAATCCATCATGATCCAACATTAATGTATATGAATCTTATATAGTGGATAAAGAATAATTTGTATTCATTGAAAATAATTTGTACATATTTACATTAATGTTATATTTCATAAGGTTAGAATGATGGTTTCATTTTATTTCAGCAATCATATGTGGGACTGGTTAGGAAATCTCAATTATGTGATCATGTTAGGAAGAACTAGGTAGGTAGTTTCATCTATTATAAAAAGTATTTGGAATGTAACAAAAAGTAATGAGACCCACAAAATAGTTAAAATTTTAGACAAGAAAACATTGAATTCACCAGGAATAATTTTTATTCCCTTATAAATATTATTTTTCAAGTACATGAGCTCACATTACCACCTTAGAATAGATTCCACGTTATCCTGATTTAAATTGATTGTGAGGAGTTGAGTGTTTTTATATCCACCAGATATTAAATCACATAAAAATGATACATTTTGGAAAAATGGAATGTCTATCTAGAACAATCACCTAAGAACTGTTCGATTTTACTAAATTTGTTTGAAATAGTCTTGGTATTTAACAATGTTGACTGGAAGATATATGTGGAAAATGAATGAGGTATGTGGTTCACTTAATATATTCATATCCATTGTATTTTCCTACAGGACATAGGTGACCCTTACTAGTGATGTATGTGATCAATCCTAGGTATGTGTTATATTAACATAATGTTATAATTAAAAAATAATATTCGACATAGTTACCTACTCCATTAAATTTCCTTAACAATATCTAATATCTATGCCCTACAACTGATCATTGTTAATAATATATTGATAGGATACTTAGGGATAAACGTGATTGGTAAATATGTGAATCAACCTTTCATATCACATAATTTCATACTTACACCCTTGATGGATGATCTATATCCAATTATATGATATTTTTAGAGAGAATTCTATTTGGGTGATCCAATTTAAACTACATTATTTAAATGAATCAAAACACATTCACACATGATTCCTATGTGAAAAAACAAACCATGGTAATTAGATACAATAACACTTTCTATAAATACAGAACTATCTTTCAATAGAGACACACAGATGAATGGAATCAAGGAGATGTAGCATTTGATTCCACAGGGGAGACTCAATGCTATTAAAATTTTGGAAAAGTCTTATAAGCGATTGGTAGTAAGTTAACAAAATTACAAAAATGGAATCATGAGAATAATATTAGGATAGTAGTATTAAGTGTACTACCATAATAAAATTACATCACCCATGTGTCCACCACACCTACCTCCCTGTAGGGATTCCTATAGTGGGATATGAACATTGGGTTAAGCGACATAGGTTGTGTGATTTAAATTATACATGGGGCCTCAAATGAATACATATATACTATGTGATCCACATGGGTCTAACTACATTACTCATAAATTGATTGACATACATCTCCTATGTGATAATCCTCTTATATTCCTAATATCTTGATGATAAAAACATGAATTGCCATTATGGATTCTAATCTGCAAGGTCAAAAATAAAAAAAAAATTCTAATTTAAAACCTTCTTTTAATCCAACACATCCACACAAGTTGGGAACACAAACTAGTGTTTTACAATATTATTTTTGTTCCATTGAAAAAAAAGTGGTTTGACATAATCATCCTATATAGGTATAACCCTTAGGGGAATCACAATAACAAATTCCCTTAATAACGGGGGCCCTTATCTAGAATACACAAGAAAAGTTTATCGTATATTAGTGATATATTTATTCTTTATTCAATGACATTAATGAGGTAGGGAACCCCCTACAGTATTACCACTGTCTCTCTATTAGATACCATGATAATAAATATTTGAACCATCCTCTCTGATAATTAGTAGAGAAGAATGGACTAAGGGATTCCCTTTTGGGTATAAGAGATAATATGGTTCCCATTAGACCCAGGATGCTTCCTATTTACTATACCATTACTGGGACATGGATATACACAAAATAAAATCACAACACCCACATCACATCATTAATTAATTGAATACTATCATGAAATTTTCCTAAAATTATATATTATATTTCTTGGACCGATAATGAATAACATGAGTTTAGATATCCATATTGATCATTCCTATCACATTTTATATGTGTGTATATTTTTAGTACCACACATATGCATAAGACCCTCTCAATTATTTGATGCCGCATATTTAATTACCCCAACCTTATTTCGACTTGATGATAAATTTCATAACCAACTGTTTTTCTACATGATGGTAAACTAAATGGTATATTATTATTCCCTAAAATAAATTTCCAATTGAATGATATGTTATTTGGATCTTATTTTTATAAGATATATAGAAATTCCCTTTGAGGTACAAACCCAATATCATTTTCCTTCTAAAATGATACTCAAGTAGAGATATTAATTTTTTTTAACCATGTACTTTCCTCACCCAACTATATTCTCATGAACCATGATGTCCCTTCCTTAATACCATATTACATGTAAATTTTCCTCATCCGAATAGATTCTTGATAGAGAAATTCCCCTACTTAAGAGAGATATTATCCCTATGTGTATCATCATTCATTTATCATTAGGGTATCTCCCTAATGAAATCATAATTTATTTTCGAGGAAAATATTTCCCATAGACATACTAACCCATTATCATTGATCCATATTCCCATTAAAGTTAACGAAAAATGTCCACTTGTGAGTTAGTACGGAAACAAACATTCGGGTCCGTCCTTTTCCTAGAATTCCTCATTGAATGATGTTAATCTAAATATATATATACTTTTCAATGGACATTAAAAGGTACCGTGTCTTGTAATGTAGTGATTAAAAATGTGTTTTTGATTCCCTTTTAATGGATATATAGGTATCCCTTATCATGGGTGTGATCTTGATTCTCCACAACAACGATTACCTCCCTATATGATAATAAACGCTAGAGTTCTTACCTGGGTGTCTTTATACCAAAATATCGAAAATAAGGAATTATTAATAAGTAAATTAAATATGGATAACCATTAAATTACATTGATTTTCACATCCATGTATCTTAAATATTAGTCATTAGAATATGGGATACCGATTCTGTCTTGGTAATTATGGGATGATTCATGAACATGACATAATATATAAGAGAGTTAGGGATTATGTAATAATTATCACCAATACTGTGTGGTTTTCCCAACTTCCAATCCTCTCAACCAATGCTCATTACAAATAATCAATGGTAGGAAACCCTAGTGACCTCGTGCCATTGGAATGTGGGTTTTTAGTGACATCTCTTTTCATTGATTTGATAGCTCGTGGATATTAAAAGTTCCATAAACTTTTATCTTCATATTACAATTGAAATAATTTCATGCCTTTTTTATTTATATTTTAGGGTTGTAATACATTGTATACAAGATATTGATGATAGGTGTTATGTGTGTAAGACCGATCAATATATTGACTTAAATAATTAAAGGATGTTATGAATATATTATTATAGATTTGTAGTAACAAATTTGTAATTTTTATTTATTCAATGATATATTTTTCTTCAGGGATGACATTCCCCATTCCATTGGTTGTGTCAAGATGTTGAAAAGTATGAAACTTTTTTATGGGACCATTTTGATGTTTGGATTACTTTTCCATTACCCAGGTATTTCCTATAACATGTGATAAAAAACCATTTTAAATTGATTATGCCTATGTAATGATAAAACATACCCTCTCATATTTATAATTCTTATAGAATGTGATAAAATTACACTATTAAATTAGTTACAATGGTATAGGATATACTACCCATTTACCTTAATCCACTATGGCTAGGGACACATTAAATGTTACATGATTAGTCATTATATTAGGAAAAATATATTTTAGTATTTTCATTTACTTTTATAAAAACCTTAATTTATGATTTTTATGGTTATATAGTGTAAGGGTGATAGTTGGGAGATTGGGTGAACTGTGGAAGTGTTTTTGGGGAAAATGGATGTCCCATGGGCGGTGCATGGTTTTCCTAAACTGTGCTGCCAAACAGTATGATGTGGTCCTTGCGAGGTAGTAGATCCAGAATAGTTAGAGAATGGTTTGGAAGACTATGCAAGGGGAAGCCTAATGGGATGTGTATACCGCACAATTAGCACACGGTTTTCCTAATCGTGTGGCCAAACCGTGTGTAGAGTCGATTCTAGATCATTAAAATTAGGATCTCACTTGTTTTCTAAATAACTCACTTTTTTCCCCAAACTAGACCTAACTAAGGATTTTGTTTCTCCTATGGACAATGGAGTTTCTCCCATCTATTTGGAGGTGATCTAAAGGTTTCCCATGATAAATCAAAGTTGTATTCTAGTGGTATGTGATCGTTCTCCATCATTATTGATCAGTTTCATAAATATACTATTATTCACTTATCCTCTTCTCTTAGTTTCTCATATCTATGCTCATTAGGTGTAGATCTTTGTTTGGGGATTCCAAAAATGATGACATTTGGTCTTGATATTTCTATGAGAATATATATAAGGCGGGTTCCTAGAGAATCGGCCTTATTTTCTTGTGTGTTCTTCGTTCGTTGTAATTTTCATCCAAACCATTGAGGTAGGCGGCTTATTTCATGAATCCACATAGTATAAATGATTGAAGTTTTTTCAAATTGAATGTGTGGTGTTGAATTTACTGTCATTTGGTTGTTTAAAACTTTTTAGAAACCATTTTGTGTGATGGTTGTTAAATCTAGAAAATTGGGGATTCTGAATTAGTTCTTTGGTTCGTGGTTTTAAAATGTGGATTTAAAAAAGGTATTTTCATGGTTTTTGGAATATTATTGGTATTAGATTTTTTCAATAAAAGGGATTGATTTATTTAAAATAAATGTTTCTTTGAAATTTTTGTGTTCTGGTTTTCAATAAAGGTTCATTTTTATCGAAATGGTTTGTTGTGGAAATTGAAGTATTTGGCATAAATGGTGTCGGTGTGAGTTTATTCTTAATAGGCCCTTAATAAGGTACGAGTACCATAGGGGTACATAGAAGGTGACATTTTATAAGGTGTGTGTTTTATTGGGACACATGGAAATTGGATGAGGGACCACTCATTAGTATAGAATGGTCAAACGAATCACGCTTGTGTGGGTGTGTTGTGAATTGTGGAATGGTTAAGCCAAATGATCTGAAGAATTGGTTTTGAGCTTGATTTAGTAGTTTTTATAGAAAAATAAGTTATTGGAATTTGGTTTCATTATTTATCACTTGGTTGTAAACAATTTTTAGAACTTTTTTATATTTTGTTATATTTTTTTTGGTAATTGTATCATTTAACCTATTTTATATAAATGTGACAAACAATTCTGTCATAGTGGCATGAGTAGGGATGTAGTTGGTGAGGAAAATTCTGATTTTTATACTCACCACTACTTTTTCACATTGGTGCTTTTGAAAATGCTATCTTTTGAGATAGGGGAAAAGGTAACGCTACCTACCTTTTAGCGCTACCTCATGAGATTTGGGTTGTTTGGTGACTATATAGTTTGGAGTTTGTGGAGCATGGTGTCTTATAGCCTCTTGATAGTTATGAGTTGTTCATATACAATTTACATTGATACGGGTTTGGTCTTCCAATGTTGCACACGTTGATATGGTTTTGAGATACATGAATTATTTTAGTTATCATTCTTTCGTTCATGTATTAGATAGTAAATGGTTTGGTTATGATTTTTTGGCTTATTGTTTTATTTATTAAAGGGTAAATCATCCCCCCACATGTTTTTAAACCCTTAGGAATTTTTTGGTAGCCTTTGGAATCTTGATAACGTCTCATAAAGTCATGTAATGAATCATTGTGATCTCATGAAAATGAGAATTAGCAGGCCATTACTAATGGTATCAATCTAGTCCTTCATTTGTGGTACAAATTTTATCAGCTTGTTGGGCCCTTTTGTAAGAAGTAGTCATCGGTTTTCTTGGTCATGGAGTTGAAATGAATTATTGACTATCCTAGGTATGGAATCATTGAAATAAGTAGGATTTTTGGAACCTGAAACGTATATCACAAAAGGGATTAGCTAACCCTTTTTTGTTGAACATGAAGTTACCAATCAGTTGGGAAAATGAGTGTTTGGAGACACTTCTAGGATCTTGGAATCTAATTTCCATGGGTTTATCTAATGAGACGAGTGTGACATGAATGGTAGAGGAATGAATTCCCACAAGGATGGAATATTTCATTTGTAGTAATGATTTATGAACTTGTGCAAGGTGTATATTTTGAAAAATGTGGAATTTTTTTTCAAATAAAAGATTTTGAAAAGAGGATATTTGGTGTATTTTGAAAATGGATTGGTTTTCAAAATCATGAAATAATGTTTCAAAAATGGATGAATGTCAAAAAATGTAATTTTCTGGAAAAAATGTTTGTGATAGTTGATGTGATAGAATTTGAAATTATAAGACAACAGTTGCTAGAGAGTGAGATTGAAAGAGTTTGTTGTTGGTTTAGAAAATGTCACCTGGTAGGTATCATCTAAACTATCCCAATGAAGATATGGATAATTTGGTTGCACCTGAACCATAGGTAAACCAAGAGTTTGTTAAAAGTATTGTCGAAGATTTTCAAGATTTAGATGCGGGGAACCAGATGAATTAACCACAACATGTGGATCATACCATCTATTTCATGATTTAGAATCCACCTATCTTCTGGTGTGATTATAAACTAGAGAAATCAGAGGTGTGGTAGTGTAGGATGGATCGTATCATTGACTTCATCAACAGACCGGTACAACAAAAGGACAATCTAGTGATGTATATGCTTGAGGATCATGCATAAAAGTGGTGGGATTTAGAGATACATGTTAAATTGGATGAAGACCACAAGTGGAAATATTTATAAGAATTTTTCAACAGAAAATTCTATCCTCACATGTTCATGATCAAAAAATGACAGACATCTTCAGCCTAAAACAAGAGAGTCTCACTATAAAAGATTATGCGGCTAAATTGATAAATTTAGTGCAATTTTCACCAAAAGTTGTTGCATGTGAATTCTTGAAGGCATACAACATCGAATCATGACTAAGGAAAAATATTTTGATAAATTATTATGGTGCACTACATTATATATTATACATAGATGGTGAATAGAGAGACTGTTAGTGAGCATTATATATCGAGTTCTATGGGTGGAGTTATGATAATACTTATAGGGTATAGTGGGAACTCAAACGCTGATAACAAGTGGAAAAGGGACACTTATTTCCAAGGTGGAAGTGGAAATCAGAAATATATGGTTGGATCATTTGACCTTCCTTCATGACCATTGAGCGAAGCAGTTTGGCTTTCAATGTTGTTTCCTTGACCTCATAAAGTTAGTGTATGACATAACCTAGAGCATGTCATAACTGCATAATGATGGAGCAGCTTCAATGATATTGTCAAAATTATCCTTGTTCAGGTGATCGATACACTTCTCAGGCATCACAAGCATCATATGCTTCATTTGGGCAAGGATAGTAGAATCAGTATCCTCAGTAGAACAGAGCTATCCATGGTGATTCTTGAAATACCATGACTCTTCAATCAGAGAAATCTCAGCAAGGCAACAAGGAGAATAGTGCATCGATGAACCAATTGTATGGAGGTTAGAAGATGATTATTGATGATCAAGATGGATTACCTAAAGTGTGAGGTAGGTTTCTTTTTAATCCTACCCTTGTGCAAGTAATCATCGATAATAGTGCATTGAATTATTTCCTGGATTCTCATGCTATTGATTTTCTATGTTTAATGTTGGAAATGATGCCTCCTATTTTAAAACTGCAAACTAATATCATTGAAAGAGAGTGTCCATCTTTTGGGTGTAGATAATGTTCTATAACTGCTGATGGAGATGAGATGAAATAGGACTTCCTGATGATGGACATGTATGTCTATGGTGAAATGATGTGAATGAATTGATTGACAATGTTTAAGGATCACATCAAATATTATAGAAGAATTTTTAGTCTCATGATTGAGGATGGCATCATGCATCTCTTTAGAAGAGGGAGGATGGTAAAAAATGGTGAAAAGAGCTTGTCAGCAAAAATTGTGGGAATGATATATTACAAGTTGGAGGCATTGACTTTGGAATCAGTGGAAGAGATCGAGGGAAATTGATTTACAGAAGTTTATGATTGCTTTCAAGATTCATTTCCTGAGAACTTCTCCAGGTTACCACTTATAAGGGAAGTAGAGTTTAAATTTGATCTTCTTCCAGGGACCAGTAATATTTCCCTTTTGTCGTATTGGATGGAACCAACATAGTTATGGGTATTGAAAGTATATTTAGAGGAGATGGAAAGAAAGGGTTTCATCCAACCAAGTACATATCTGTGAGCAGTACCATTTTTTTTCATGGATATGGAATACAGAACTCGTCAACTAAGATTGTATTAGAATAAGTTTAACCATGTTATTATAAAGAACCGATATCCACTTCCACATATTGATGATATGTTTGATCAATTAGAGGGAGCTCAGTGGTTCTCTATGATTGACATGCGATTAGGATATCATCAATCACATGTTTGGATGGAGGGTATTCCAAAGTTATATTTCAGAAGTAGATATGTCCACTATGAATATGTAGTCATTCAATTCGGTCTAAAAAATGCACTAGCATACATCATAAATTTCATGAATCTGATATTTCACAGATATCTGGATTCTTTTGTTGTGGTGTTGGGGATGACATCTTGGTGTAATCAATGACAATGGTTGACCCTAGGGATCATCTATCAATAGTGTTACAAATCATGAGAGATCAGATTTTTTTATGCCAAATTATCTATGTGTTATTTTTGGATACAAGAATTATTTTTTTCCTAGCTATTTCAATTATAAAAATGGAATTTCAATTGATCATGAAAATATTGAATCTATTATCTCATGGAAACCACAAAATAATGACTTTGAGATATTATGTTCTCTTGGTCTAGAAAGTTACTGCCGATGTTTTTTTCATTATTTCTCAATAATAGATTCACCAATTATAGCTTTGAAAAACAAGATTTATCCATTAAAATGGACATAGAAATTCCAGAAATCATTCCAGGAATCAAAATTTTGTATTATATCATCACATATTCTTATTTTTAAAGAATCAAGACTAGGGAATGTGGTGTAATGTGATGATTCGGGATTAGGGTTGGGAGGTGTTCTTATTCAAGTAGATAATGTGCTTGCTCTTGGTTCAAGGTAGTTTATTGTGCATGAAATGAATTACACAATGCACAATTTAGAGTTAGCTGCAGTTGTCCATTCTTTGAAAACATGGTAAAACTATCTATTTGTTATGAAATTCACTGTTTCCATGAACCAAAAAATCTTGAAACACATTTTCTCACAGTTTGATTTGAATCTAAAGAAAAGGAGATGGATGTAATACCTCCAATTTTTTTACTTTACCTTGATTTTCACAATATGAAATGGAAATTCATTGGTGGATGCATTGAGCAGAAATTCATATGCTCAGTTGGAAAAAGAATCTTCATATGAATGGTAGTTAATATCTGTCCAAGACAATATGTATGTGAAATATAAATACTGAGGTGATGTTGTAGTTTTTTGTTCAGCTATATTTGTTCCTTATTTGGTAAATATGGTCCAATAGTCATAAATATCTAATTCAAAATGTATGGTTGTGATTTTAAAACTCAATGTTTGGAAGACCATTGAGGGATGCGAACATGATGGGAGTTCAGTTTTGTGTTGTTTAGATTGAAATCTTGTACCTATGGATTTTTATTAAAAGCTACTTTATGCATACCACCATTCGAGATGGACTAAAAATTTGTGTACACATAATGCATATAAGGAATTGAAGGAACAATTTTGGTGGAGAGGCATGAAATGGAAGGTGGCCAAGGTTGTATCCTAATGATTAACTTGTCAGAAGTATAAATAAGAGAATTAGAGACCAGTGGGAATGTTTTAGTCTTTACCTATCCCAAAGTGGATAAGGGAGCATATAACGATGTATTTTGTTATCAGTATTCCTATCAAAGTCTGAAAACATGATTCCATATGGGTGATAGTGGATCAACATACCATGTCAGCCTATTTCATCCATGTTTGTGAAACTCATACAGTGGAGGATCTTTCCAAAATATATATCCATGATGTTGTAAAGAGACATGAATTTCCAGTTTCAATTATCTCATATTCATATTCGATGATCAAATCTCATTTCTAGAAATCCTTTCCGCAATCCCTTGGGACTGAGTTGAATATGAGCATAGCTTATCATCCTAAAAAAGATGGGAAATTCGATAAGATGATAAAAACATTGGATGACATGTTTCGGGCTTGTTCAATAGATTTATGTGTCTCTTTAGAGGAGAATATACCCTTTGTGGAGTTATCATACAATAACAATTATCAAGCATCGATACACATTGAACTGTTTGAAGCATTGTTTTGGTGTCATTTTTTTTCTCCACTATACTTAGTGGAAATAGGTGAAACATCACGAGTTGGGCCAATCATTGTCCATGAAACAAAAAATAAGATCCAATTTATTAGAAAGAGGATTGAGATGGATCAGAATCGTCAAAAATCATATGAAGATCACCGTAAAAGATCGTTGTTGTTTGATGTGGGTAATCTTGTTTTCTTGAGGATCTCTCCAAGAGTTGGACATTGTCGTTTCAGGATATAGGGAAAGTAATCCCCAATACACATTGGTCATTTCGATAAACTTAAATGATTTGTAGAGGTGGAATATCAGTTGGTATTACCACCACAATTTTGTTCGGTGCATAATGTGGTCCATGTATCCAGTTGAATAAGTATCAGCCTGATCCTGGTCGTGTGATCATATGGGATCACGCCATCCTAGAGCCATATGATTTGTTGGTACATATCCCGATGTGGATTGTGGATAAGAAATAGAATTTTGTTCATGAAAAAAGCATCGGTCTGGTGTGGGTTTCATGGTAGCGTGGTCATATTCCATAATATACTTGGGAACGCGAAAAGGAGATGCAAGAGCAATGATCATAACTCTTTTAGACTGGTGAGGGTTTTCTACATTATGAGAACTGAATGACCAATGTTGGGGAGAATTTAGTACCACCAATTTCTAGTATGTAACCATTAATTGATTCTTTTTATGGTTATAAAGAGTAAGGGTAATAGATAGGAGTTTTGGGAGAACTTTGGAAGTGTTTCGGGGAAAATACAAGTCACACGGGTTGCAAACGGTTTTTCTTAAACCCTACAGCCAAACCGTGCGAAGTGGTCCCCATTAGGGAGTATCTCTAGCATGGTTAGAGCATAGTTTGGGACACTGTGAAAGTAGAATCCATATGGTCAGTGGCTACAACACGGTTATTGTATGGTTTTCCTAATCGTGCGGCCAAACCGTCCATTAAATCAAATCCAGATCCTTAAAAATATGATCTCTATTTTTTTCCATAACTCCCTCATTTTCCCCCAAACTGGCCCTAACTTGGTATTTTTCTTCTCATTAGGAAAAAAATGTTCTTCTATCGATCCGGAGTCAATCTAAAGGCTATCCTTGGTGAATTAAAGCTGGATTATTAAGGTATTCTATTGTCTTTCCTTGTTCTGTATCGGTTTCATAGATCTACATCTCCTCTTCTCTTGGATTCTCAGATATCTTCCCACTAGGGGTAGATCTATGTTGGGGGATTCCAAATAGGATGAGATTTGGTCTTGATATTTTTAGTAGAAGACATATAATGTGTTTTCATGGAGAATCGACCCAGTTTTCTTGCGCTTTCTTCATTCTTTTTGGTTTTTGTCAAAACCATTAAGGTTGGAGGCCTCTTTATTGACTCCAATTAGTAGAACTGATTGGAATTATTTCAAATTGAATTTGTGTTGATGATTTTTTTGTTTAAAACTTTTTAGAAACATTCTTGTGTGATAGTTCTGAAATCTGGAAAATAAGGGATTTTGAATGAGTGCATTGGTTCTTGGTTTTAAAATGTGGATTTTAAAAAGGGGATTTCCATAGATTGTTGGAACATGATTGGGATTATATTTTTTCAATAAAATGTAATTTTTTATTGAAATTATGTTTTTCATTGGAATTTTTGTTCTATGGTTTTCAATAATGGTACAGTTTTATTGAAATTGTTTATTGTGGAAATGGAAGTATATGGTATAAATGGTGTTGGTTTGTCATCATTAATAATGGGACCGTAATAAGGTACATGAACCATTAGGGTACAAGTAACATGACCCTAGATCGGGGGTGTGTGTCATTGGGACACACAGTAATTGGACAAGAGACTTCTCCTGAGTATGGAACTATCAAAAGAAGCATACATGTGTGGGTGTGTTGTGAACTATGGAATGGTAATTCCAAATGACAAGAATAATTGTTTATAATATTGATTTAGTTATTTTACAAGAAAAATAACTTGCTGGAAATTGGTTTCATTTTGTTTTTTTTTCACTGGGTTTCAAACAGTTTTTTTAACTTGTTAATATTTGGTTATAAACTATTCTGGTAATTTCTACATATAAACTATTTTATATAAATGTGGAAAACAATTCTATCATAGTGGCATGAGTAGGGAAGTCAATGTAAAACACCTTCTTATTTTTATACTCACCCATTATATGGAACATTGGTTCTTTTGGAGATTTTATCTTCCGGGATAGGTGAAAAGGTAAAATTTCCCACGTTTTTAACACTACATCATGAGATTTGGGTTGTTTTGAGATTTTGGACCATGAAGCCTGTGGATCAGGAAGTATTGTGGCCTATTTAATGTCTTGATTTATTTTTCCACTATTTACTTGGATACTAGTTTGGCCTTCCATTTTTACACACTATGATATGGTTTTGAGATACATGAAGCTGTTTAGTTGTATTTATTTCATTCATGAATCATTTATTAATTGTTTTGTTTATGTTTTGTTAGTTTATTGACTTATTTATTAGAGGGTAAATCATCCAAAACTTGAATTTTAATCCCTTCAGAATTTATTTTTATCCTTTGGCGTCTTGGGGATGTCTCTTAAGGCCAATTAATGACTCATTGAGCTCTCAACCCATTGAAAATGAGCAGGTTACTACAAATATCATTATCATTTATTTTTCTATATTGAAATTTAATTTCCACATGGACTAGATATTATTAAATTAAATAAAAACCATTCTATTTTCCATGTTATGTTATGATATTTTTAGATGATATTCCCACCACTTTGTGTTATACCATTAGAAGATGACATTACCATGTTTATATTTTATTCCATTATATAACTTGATTCCTTTATATTGATTTAGTATGTCATGAAATATTAATTGAACTATTTTATGTTTTATATTTCAGAAGGATTATTTTGAATATCTTTGTTTTTAAGGCTATCAGTTAATATATTATTCTGACAATAGACATGACATGCATGGTCACTCATCTAGGATTCATGTTAGCACCCCAGCCTTAGATGTATATTGGTACTACTTATATTATTTTATTCTTATGAGAATATCACTACATGATTTCACTTATATATTATGGTTTTATTTAGTCAAAACATTAGGGGTTACCAACTAAATTGATCTCACACCTCGCATAATCATTTCAATACATGTGAAGACTTAATGATTTGGGATTCATTTAATGGGAACCCCTTACAATGTAGGGTTGGGATGAAGTGCGATGGAGAAATTGGGAGATAGGATAGTGTGGTGAATCAGGTCTAGTTTTATAATTTTCTCTATAAATTATATATTATGGACCATGTATTTTTAGGTTTAACCCATAAGTGATCTTGTTTACTTACTATAGCACATGAGAAATTGTTGTATTTTATTTTAAAATAAAATATGATATTTTATTTATTTATAGTCATATATTCAATTTATTTATTTTATTATTTTTTTATAATATGCATTGATTTGTTATTATAATTTACCAGTTAATTACAATTTTTTCCATAGAGGTTTTCATCTCCCCATTTTTCTCTATATACTACCATTGTAGTTTTTAGCCACTAGCATATAAGGATGTGTGCTTGGGGCACATATAAAAATCAGTTTGGTCACCATTTGCATATTCGAGACTGAGATGTTTCTAAGTGGTATGGATATTTTTTATTTGAATAACTGTTTTGGATATGGTAGTTGGTATTTTTAGATCATAGGATGAACCCCATGTCCCTGATTACCTAATCCACATATAGAGAAAATCAAAATTACCATGTATAAGATTTTGGATCTTGATTTTTATGTTGTGTGATTTTATGAATTACAAGGAGCATGATGTGTGATTTTTGGGTTTTAAGTCACTTTGGGCTCAATGTGGAAAGAGGGTGTCCATTATTGAATCATACATGGAAACTAAGAATAAAATTACGTTTGGGATCTTTCTTATGACTAATAACATGAATTTAATATTGGTTTTGATGATTTAAAATGTAGGGAACATATTTTTTATCAATTGGTAATTATCTCAATAAGATATTTTGGAGTCCAAAAGTCTCCATAGGGGTAAAATTTAAAATTTTTCGAATTATAAAACCATGGAAACGTTATTTTATAATTCATTTGATTTAAAGGTTTGGTGTATAACTTTGGATCATCTATAATGGTATTTCACATATGATAGGACTTAATAAATTTATATTGATGATGAAATATTATTTTCATTTCTTGTTCATGCGTTTGGGATTAATTGATTATATCTCATAGGTGTGATTTTAGAAGAGAAAACCAAGCCTATAGTTGGGTATAGAATGAGTATTATTTTCTTAGGAGTAGTGGTAATTTCATTTATATTGGGAAACTTGGGTTCTTTCCATCATTGATGGATTAATAAATAAATTAAATTTAAATAATTAGTAACTAAATTTGTTGCTTTATTGTAAAAAACTTTATTTTTAATCTATAAATATCTCATTTATTTTTCTCTCTATGTTTAACCATTTTTCATCAATATAAAACCATGAGAGAGTGGGAGGGAAGTGATAGAGGCCGGAATTGGTTGCGATGATAACATATTAAAGGATTGGGATTGAATTTATGATGATGTCGATGAGGAGAACATTTGACCCTAAGAACTTAATTAATGAATAAAAAATTCTCTATTTGATAGATTTTTTAATTTTTGGATTTTAATTCATTGGATGTTATTTTAAAGCATGGACTGGTAGTCTTTTCATTATTCATGAACTTTTCAAAGCCCTAACAATTTATAAATTTCAAATTTCAAGGATTAATTTTTTATACATGTTTCTAGTTTTGTGTTTGATCTTTCATTCACATAATAGATTCCCATGTTCATAACATCCATCGTGGATATTCATATAATTTTAATATTATTTTCTCTTATAATTAATCATGTATTCATCATTAAACTATGACTAATAGGAGGATTTTATACTCTAAGAATGAGTTGGACCACATTTGAATATATGGATCATGCATGTTTCTTTTTATTAAAAATGATGGATGTTGAAATTAGAATAAATTTTAGGGGTGTGTTGATCATATAGGAAGGAAGGTAGAACATTATTTCATAGAAGTGACATATGAGGGAATAAAAATCCGTAAATGTTTTAAAGATACCTATTTCTAGATATTGATGGATGGGAGATGAATTTATATAGATTTATACCCTTTAAATGAGAATTATAAAAATACCCAATCATTAATGGAGGAAAAAATTAAGAAAACTATGATTCCAAGGAAATATGATGAATCTATATTGAAATTCCCTACAACATGACATGTAGTTTGAAAATACACAAACAATGTGTCTCACATTTGTGGTAGATTTGGTATCAAATGAAGTTAAATATCACACACAATGTGACATAACCCACACAATTATTACCCCCCATGTTGTCCTATTTGTAATTAATATAGATTAAATTTTGAGGGGGCCATTTCGATTTACACACAATGTAGACCAAGAGCACACACCAGATATATAGGTTCTGTAAGACATGAGGCATTGTGGTACCCACTGAGTACCACACCTGAGCCCACACACCTTGAAGTCTATCATAAACACCATGTATATGGTTATTCTATACCATATAGTGTTTTAATAATTTACAAGGTTATAAACTATGGGATACATTCTATGTAAGATATACTATACTCTAAATAATCCTTCTATATCTAATGAATAGTCATATTTAGTAACTTAGGACTCATTTTTTGGAAATTTTGTAGTTCATTGTATTTTTTTAAGTATAACACTATGATGCCATTTACCTCAATATCATATATGATACCCTCAAATGTTCTAGTAGTATATTATTTATTATAATTATTATAATTGATGACTATAATACGAAATGAAAATTAAACCATTCGTAGGGTTGAAAACCAAATATGGTAACTCTATTGTGTTAGAGTGTTTGTCTCCCACAATCTAATGTTCGGGTTAGAAATTAAAAAAAAATTAGTTGGGGTGTATGATCCTCCGCCTTTAGATTATATGGGGATAGCATTCCCCCCATATACAAGAGCATGAGATCCTCTATTTAGAGATTCTGAATTCCTCCAATCTAAGATCCCATATGGATGTGAGATCCACCAATGGAGCTTGTTTTCTACCCATATTTTGGTGGTTCATGATCTTATATTATAGTTATAGAGAAGTTTTTTGAATTGTTTTCTTAGGTATTTCATATATATATATATATATGGAGCCATGGGTTTTATCACATGGGTTGTTGGAAACCAGATTATTGGTATGATATGGATGGACCAGAGGTAGAGATAATTCCTTTCATAGTGAGTGTGTTGTAGTGTTGAGAAGGCTCCCATTTTGAGGGGTTTATGTGGTTTCAGTTTAGAATACTGAGTACATTAGACTTGTTTGAATATTGAGACCACTATATTCCATTGATATTTGAATTGAAAATGACCATTGACTAAAAGCATCATGGGATTCTTAGTGATTTATTTTATTGTTTTCATGTGTGGAATGAACTTATTGGATTATAAAAAAAGATTATTGGGAGATTTCATGAAATTTTAGGTGGTTAGGGATATCAAAATTTTATTGTAGTTGATTGGGACACCTGACGACCAACAGTATCTCATTGATATATTGGATGTTGTCAATTTCAAATATGATGTGTTCACAAGTATCATCTATTAAGGATAAATAATAATATGATTAGAAATATCCTTGGAAGTGAGTATAACACTAGGGGAAATATTTATATAGATGAAGGATCTCCATAGATGTTGGTGTGCATTTTTTTAAAGTCCATTTTGGTCTTATTCTATAAGATAGAAATGATAGGATCTTCAAATTATTTTTATAAGACGATATAGGATATTAAATTATTTTTAAAACATATACCACCTTATAGTTTATTTAGATTCAGTGTGTCATATGGTAAAGTTCTCATTGTTAGAGTGTATTGCAAACAGATTTATCTCATATGAAAATATCAGAGAACACTATTTTAAGGGGAGGAGGGAGGCATAAGTGACGTGAGTTTCACTTATACTAATATTAAATAATTTCATATGAATCGAAAAAACATATCACAATAATACAAGATCAATTACCATAGAGGTTAGGTTTTTTGGGATGATAGATATATAACAAACATATTTTTCGAATGATCTTCATTATCTAAAAAATTGTTGTTTTCACATAGTAACCTTCTTGGTTATTTCCAAGTGAAAACCGTTCTTCATTATATACTATGATGAAAAAATACCAAATTCCAGTGTTATATTCCAAGTAAGGGTAATCATGGGAGATATAAATTTCAGATGACAAGTATTAATAATATAATATTGAGAGTAAAATAACATGATCATAACACAAAGATCATACATAATAATTCATAATACATAAAACATGATTTATGGAATATACTTTTTTACTTAATAAATTAAATGATTAATAAGTATGTGGAATTATCAATAATTAGTCATGGACCATGAACAAATTTCATAATCATAATAAATACATTTTAGGATTACAGTTATGAATAAAATTAAAATGTTAAGTCAACCAAATGATGCATTCATTACAAAAATAGCTTAGAATGACCACACACGTGCCATTATGGTCATGGTCTAGACACATATTTACCCTCTTGGTCTTGGCTTAATTACCCATATAATAACTTGTGCTTGGTACATTCATTGGTGTAACGTATTGGACATGGTCAATGACCTATGTAACCCCTTGATTTTTATATCACTACCTGTGTACCCATTTATCTCATGAGATATAAAACATTAAAAAAATTGTTATAATGAAATTACAAACCCACCAATAATCTAATTAAAATCCATTAATATATATATATATATATATATTACAAGAGTACAATAGAAATCATCTTCCATCATATATTAATTAACACATGAGAAGGAAATGGGTTTTATGAATCATTGTTAAAGTATTTTCCTTATAATCTACCTAGATAATGGTTGTGGATGGAATCATAATATTGTATCCCTATTAATTATATCCATTTATAAAGGGTGTTTACATAAATGAAAAATAATTCTATCAAATAATTTTATAGATGCGTTGAAAAATAAAAAGAAATATTATTTTATTTTTTATCATTTTAAAAATAAAAATTCATAGAAATAAATTTCAAATTAATTTAAATCTATAACATCACCATATTCATTCTCAAATTACTATATATCATACCTTAATTATTTCCAATTACCTATTAATTAAAAATTCTTCATTAAAATTAATTGTTTTTTATAAACTGTTTTGTTTCCCACATATGTTTCATTTTTTCAATTCGGTTTCCTGAAATATAAATAGGGATTCATTATCTATATAATATTAAAAATTTACTAAAATTATAATTTATTCATTATATACACTTTTATAAAAATCTATGTCAGATGTTTATGAGAAATAACATACACCACTTCAAATATATAGTTGTCTGAATATATGCATGATAGATGATTATATTTTATAATGGATGGAATGAAAGGATATAAAGTGATAATTATTCTTTGAAGAAAGATAATTAAATCATAATAATATTATAAATTTATTAAATATATCTATATAATTTTCCATGTGATTGATTTATGAATGATGATATACATTTTTTTGTAGTTGAGGTATTCCACACATGCACATGAGAAACGTTTTCATTTTAAATTGGATGGAAAGAAGGTAGAAAATAATTTTATAAATGAATTAATTTTATATATAATTAAGATATTTGTTATAAAATATAGGTATTATATATTATATATTATGAGTTTGCAGGAATAAAAAAATATGAAACAATTCGATTAAGACTTATAACTATTCGTTATAGATCATCCTTTGGATAACACCTTATGCCTTTCTATTTTAATATTTTGTTTAGTACAGGAACTATAGTATGTGGTAAAGAGAGTGAGAAAATTATTTTGAATTATACCAGTTTTTACAATTTCAATACATAAAATATATGTAGTTATATTTTTGTCACTATACAATGAGACATTAAGTGATTCAGAAGTAGGACGATACTAGAATTAAATTTTAACTTATATTAAATATATTAATTTCATACATGTGTAGTTTTTCTAAAAAATGGAATAATGTAGAAATGGTTTGATAGATATGAAATCTAATTCCATTATTCTGATAAGTGCATGAGTTTTAGCCTACGTGAGACTTAACCTTAGAGGATGTGGGATTCTAGGGCTGTGCGTTTCATTGGGAGAATATACAAATAAAAGAATTTATTTAATTAATTTTTTATGAAAAATGGTTTTCTTTAAATACATAGTAATAAGGATTTCTTAGGGTCATCCTCTTAACCATGGATACCTTTATAACGATTAAAGGATACTACTATTGGCGGATAACACCATTCCAAGGATTATCACACCATCAAAATATCAGGATCTCACCAATCACAATGATACTAAACCAGTCATCATCAGTGATCATAACATATTGAGGTGGGATGTTATTTTATATGGATATATTCTTATTTTATTATTCTAATGATTAAAATAAATAAATTAAATAATTAATTGATTTTTGGATCATGAATATTGACTGAACAGATTAGATTTATCATTGATTGTCTATTTCTATTTTCAACTATATTATATCACATTATCTATCAATATAACAACAATTAATCATGGATGACATTAAAATTAGTCATGTTCAGTTTATAATGGCTGTGTTTGTTAAATTACTTCTCCCATTCAACACTTGATCTTTGTGGTAAATTTATTTATCCTATGGTTCAATGGAAATATGGTATATGATTTTAATGCCACCATTATTCAGTTAAATGAAACAATATCATGGGTAAATATGAGATTAAGGTTGTGTTTCCATGAAATAAAAATGATTGATTACTTATCAATGATGGATTTGGAGGCACTGATCTGATTGGAGCACGCAGAGGAGATTGGATGAAATTGTTTCTCTTTCCCTAGTTGATGGATTGGTCGATATCGATCCAATGATGGTGACCAAATCACAATGAACAAGATCTATGTTATTTGTCATGTTTTTAGAAAATCCATGAATATTTTGAGACATGGGCGAATCCATGATAAGATATCAATTTTTTTTTGAAATTTTGGGTTACATGGTGTGTAATCTAGAGATTAACCCCATGAGGGACCCCCTATGTAGTTGACAAGGTTTTCTTATAGAGATACAGTTCACACTCTATTTGGTCCCCACCACATATCATGTAGTCCATAGTTTTCTATCTTGGTGTGTACAGTGTGTTCACTCCATGTAAGATAGTTGCTGTTGTATGAAATGTGGTCCATGAAAATCTCTTTATACACCCCGGAAGGTGGATCGGCCTATACATACGGTACACACCTAGGAGATCATGTATCCCCACAATACATATGTGGTGGTCCACACACCGTGTACCCAAATAAGAACATTATCACATGCCTTGATATAAATTTAAGACCTAGTGATGAAGGTACAAGATGCATACTCATAATGATTTCCATGTACTCATTCAAATAATGATTGGATCCCTTTTCCTCTGTTTCCTGGAAATGTTTTTTGGGGTTTTTCTCTTGATCCATTACCTATTGGTTATTATAGAACAACATCCTATGAATATGATGTTGATCCCCTCTATGGAACTTCATAATCACATAGTTTTTTTGAATCATTCTTTGAGGATTCGAATAAGATCCTATATCCTCATGATTTTTCTTTGTGGGGTTTTTAGTATCATAATGACTAAAACTACATAGGAATTGATCCACTGCATATTGGGCTAATAGAGATTGGGTTACTGGTATACCCCATTTCCGTATGTGTGCTCTCCATATATGTATCAATATCTTCACACTTCTAGTGTGCACATCTTATAGTGAGACCCAATAAGAATGAAATCTAGGATGGAAACCATTAATGATATTTTACGTATGGAGTGTGTTCTCATAGACATGTTTTTATGGAACCTTCATGAAGGAATTGTATGATGGAAATACTGTTGAGATATTACTTGAGACTATGTGCCTTTTTTAAGAACATCATGATATTATTTTTATTAATTCTATTGAAATATTCCAATGATTATCTAAATTTATACTTAATTCTATATGGTTAGTGATTTTAGGGTGTTATAATGGGTATATTTTACTCACTAATGTTTTAAAATTTCACACACGAGTATTTTCTTAGGTTGATGACTAAACATTGGATGAATTCCTTGAGAGACTAGGACCAGGTGATGATACTGATCTAATAGACTAAGGTGTGTTCTAATGTTTAGATTTACAATTGTGCTCCCCCAAATTAAAAATTTTAATTGATTCAGTTTCTATTGTTGGGATTATATTTTTCCTTTTATTTATTGTACTTTTTTCTCATACACTTGTGGTCGGATTTTTGATTTATTCATGCATGGTTATCAGTTGTTTTATATTTCATGATTTTATTGGTTTAGATATGTGTGCATGCTTATAAGTAGATTAGGATAAGTCCCCCCCCCCATGTGTGTTATATTTTATCATGGAATTTTCTTACATCCCTTTCCATGTTAGAGTTGGGGTTGGGGTAGTTAAGATTCATGACCTATTGGGATGGGTTCTGATAGAGTAGTATCAATGGAGTAATTCTACAACAAGAATGGTGTCTGTGAGATTGGTTTGGGTTTTAGGAATAGTGTGTTAAATTTTTCATGTTCATCTCATAGTATAAAGACTCCAGTGTTTGTGCAGAAGATGACATATCCATACAATGAGCCTCTGATAACAAAATATTTAAATTGGTATATGTAGAAATTGGCTGCATGGAAAAAATTGTGCATGAAACATATAGGAATAGATTTTCATTTCCATGTCCTTATTGATTAATATCTCCATATATACTCATTGACCATGGTGCATCTTTTCTATTTTACGATTCCTCCAAGATGCTTTCTAGATGGGATTCAACATCAATATCCTGATGATGATCCCTTGAGTGATGAGAATTGATACCCAAAACATATTCTAGTGGTGTTACCTTCAGGTGGAGAACTGATCTTACCAGAACAGGTCGAGAAGAATATAGAATCAATAGTACCATTAGGCGAGGAGAATAGGTTGAGTTCCCTTCATGAGTTTCTATGATAGTGACACCCCCATTTCCAATGTGAGCTCTATCTCTATATGGCTAAGGACTATCTTGAATAGGTGATGTGTGTATTTCATATTTCCAACACACCTACATATTAGATGGTTGTCTTAGGTTCGAGCCTCGTTCATGGATCTATGAGATGATGTCATGTCTTAGTGACCCAGTTGTATGATGTGATGAATCTTATATGGTCTTATTTTTATGAAATTTTATTAGAGGGATTATATCTATCAACATTGAGGGATATGAGAATCTAGGAGATTTTATAACTTCAACAAGGTATTATGAATGTGACTATGTATTCATCAAGGTTCACTAACTTAATTGGATGCTTAATTGATATTTTACATAATTAGTTCTTCTTAATTAGGCCATAAAGAGAAGACTACTTAGAGACATTGTCACCATCATGAGACCTGTTTTCATTAATACCTATGTTTGGGTTCTAGAATTTTATCTAGTGGTCAATGGTTTTCTATATGAGTCGATACAGATAGTTGGTTTTGAGAATGTAAGCACAGGAGCTGATACATCAATGGTGGGTAGATGAAAACAATTAGAGGGACCTCGACAAGTGAGTTGTTTTAGGATTCAAACCTAAGACAGAGGGTCTATGGTTCAGTGGTCACATGAAGAATATAGATATCATTGGGAGAGTTGGTGTTACTCTTATGATCAAATGGGACATCTCACATGGGATTGTACCACCCACCGCATAGATGATAGAGAGATAGTTGGTGGGACAACTAGGCAGATTTAGTGGCTAGAGAAGGTAGGTTGTTAAGGTGGATGATGTGGTAGATTAGTGGGGAGATAATCTTTATGAGGAAAATGTATTGAATTGTTACAACCATCACCCTAGGCTTAGGGAGCAGAGGGAAAGGGGAAAGGGTAGCTACATGCAATTGAGGCATAGGACCTAGATTCTATAGGGACGATACAAGTTATGATATAATTTGTATCTACATTCCCTATAGTATTGATAGATGTGTGTGTGATACAATCATTTAATGAATATTATTTGTTCAGCACATAGATATTCCAGTTGATCACTTTTCCTAACCCTTGGATTGGTGACTCTTACTGAAGGAGACTCAATTATCACACATTTTCACCAATGGTGTGACCTCAATCCTGGTTGTAGAAGTTTCTTTATATATCAATTTATATAAGTGATGTGGAATTATGAAATAATCACATGTATGGACATGTTATATATCATTCATGATTATATTGGATACTTTAGGTGGAGGATATGATGTGCCAATATTTGTGGGACAAGGTTTTCTGTAGTTGGTTAGAAGGAATCCCAGACAGAGTATGATGAACTCACGCGTAAGAGGGTGTAGCTGATTATACAACAGTTGGCTAGCAAGACTCTTGATCCACTAGAGTCTATAATATTATTGTTTTCTATAGTGGTGTTGGATTATGTGGAATCATTTCCTGAGGACATTACAAACTTTACTCCCCACCAATAGATTGAATTATTCAATGGTTTACACAACATGATAACCCTGATATCCGCTCTATCATATTGTATTTCACCTGAAGAGAATCGAAATATGGTGGTGTAGTTGGGGGAAATTAAAATGAAGTTATTTTTCAGGAGAAATGTTTCAGCCTAGGTAGCCCTATTATTGTTCACTATGGTGGATGGGAGATTTATGTTGTTTAAGAATTACTCTCTCCTAAACTCAGTTACTATAATGAAAAAGTACCTACTACTAAGGATTGAAGACATATTTGATTAGTTGATAGGGTAAATATGGTTCTCAAATATTGAACATTGATTAGGAAATCAATAATTGTTAGTATGATATTTGGACATGCTAAAGAAGAATTTTAAATATTATTACAATCACTATGAGTACATAGTAATTTTTTTCAAGATAGTGAATGTCCATGTAGTGTTAATGGTACTGGTTAATTAGATATTTTAGCCTTTCGGGTACTAAGTTGTGGTAGTATTCATCGATTATATCTACTATAATTGGTGTATGAGGAGGATCTTGTGAGAGGTACCAGAACACTTATAAGGAGTTGATGTTGAGATTGAAAAGAACCCCCATCATGTGTTTGTCAGAGGAGGGTGTTGGGTTTTTAGTGATCTGTGATACATCAATTACTAGTCTTGTTCATTATCTGATATATAGTTTGGTAGTGAATTCATATGGTTTACGACCACTGATACAAATATAGTAGAACTACATGTCCCATGATCTTGAGCTAGAAGCGACAGTCTTCACACTAATGATATTGAGACACCACATTTTGGGTGAGATATTTATCATCTTTTTCTTACCATAAGTGTCTCATGTATATCTTCTCCTAGATGGATATCAACTTGGAAATGAGACAGTTTATAGAGTTACTCCATGATTATGACTTGAAATTTTCTTATACTCCTGGGAAAGTAAATATGTGTGTAGATTCTCTCATTAGGAGATCTGGTTTGTAGGTACTAGGATAGGACTTGGAACTGTTAGACTCGTTAAAATTACCATTTTTGGATGGGTATAGAGAATCTTGCATCTAGTTGATTATTGTTACCCCAATATTTTTCGAGTGATTTAGGGAGGCACGTCTCAAGGATAATGATTGTAAGACCCAATTGACATAGATTTCCACTTAACATACTCATTGTAGATTTTTTGAATGTGGGGAGATATTTTTTACTTTTATTGGATGGATGATGGAATCAATAGGGAAAATGTAGGAGGTTATAATGGAGTTTGATACATCACCCTTAGTGGTACATCCTGGTATTTATAAGATATACCAAGACCTTCGATGGCAGTTATGTTGGTCTGGGATAAAGGGGAGTATTGAAAATATTGTCTCTTGATGTCTTACTTGTCCTCAAGTGAAGGATGAGCACTTGGTTTCAGTTGTCTTTTCTTAACCTAATGACGTGATAGAGTGGATTTGGGATGGGATATTCATGTAATTCAGGAATCGGTCACCCTATATGTCTAATGTAAATGATGCCATGTGGGTGGTCATATACAGACTCACCAAGTCATCATACTTCCTAGAGATTTGATAGGATAGTTTAGTAGAGATCTTGGGCACCATTACAAGAAATAGATTGTAAAACTCAATGGAGTTTTCATGATGATCATTTTAGGCAATGATTCTAGCTTCATGTCGGGATTATGCAGTGGATTTTATTAGTTCATTGTGACTCATTTACGTTTGATAGAGGTATTTCACCCAATCATTAACAGCCAGACTGTGCAGGCCATTATGGTCTTGGAGGACATGTTGTTGGAATTCATGTTAGACTTTGGCCATATATGGGGGGATCAACAACCATTTTTGGAATTTAGAAACAACAAAATATATTATTCAACCATCGGTATGGCACCATTTGATAACTTTCAATAGATACCATGTTGGTCACCACTCTGTTATACCAAATTTGGAGAGTCAACACATAGAGGTTCAGAGTTGGTGCATGCCATGTCAGAGATGGTTCAGTCGTCTTGGAGTAGATTTGGATTTCAAATATTCATCATAAGTCCTATGAGAATATATGACAAATTCCCTTGGAGTTTGAGGAGTGAGACCATGTGTTCTTGAGCGTCTCACCTCGTTGTGGATTACAGAGATTTATATGGGGTGGAATTCCATCATATTGATTCATTGATTCATTTATGATAATTCCTTGTGTTGGTGAGGCTTAATACCACTTAGCTCTTCCTCAACATTTACATCGAGTACATGTCGTCTTGCACAAATTGCAACTAAGGATGTATATTCATGACCTGTCACATGATATCAACTGGGTAAGCTAGACATTAAGGATGGAGCTAATTTTTTAGAGTACCCAGTAAATATTTAGTATCAGTAGGATAGGATCCCTTATGGGTGAGCGATTCTCTTAGTGTGTGTTTAATGGAAGCAATAGGATCTTAAAGAGAGTAAATGGGGTTGGAGACCCAAATGTGTTATCAGTACCCACCTCTCTTTTTATAACAATTTATTTTTCATTCTGAGACGTAAATCCCTAAGGAGGGGAGAATTTAATGTCCTTATTTTTTCCTTGTTACAACATCCGATATATCTAGTAATAATTTTGAGAACATTTTCTGAGATGACGCATGATTCTGAGACCTAGTGATCTAGTAATTTATTTTCAAAATATATTAAATATATTAATTTTCAGGCACAATTTTTTCTTGAAAATGTGGAATAATATCCAAATTATGACTTATATCAGAAATATGAGGCCTCTATTGAATTCAAAATATTGGTTTTCACTAGGTATAAAATGAACTTGAACCACATTAGATAATCGGGTTGGAAACAATCATATGAGAATTTTTAAATTAATTATCCAATTTAAAAAAAATATTTATTGAAATTTCAATGACATGAGGTTGTATATACATATATGGTAATGTGGAGAATGTAGGGTTTGATTTATAACCCCATATACCTATAGGATCATTGGAGAAAATAATTATTGGAGGGAGAAATCATATTGAGGATCATCGCCCAATCATAATTCTAGAATATCACTATTGATAATGACGTAGAGTCATTGTTCACCAGTGATCAAACCATTTCAAGGTAGTAAATTGTTTTTGTAGATGTATCCTCATTTGATTATTCTTATATTGAATGTGAATGATTCAACTAATTAATTTATTTTATGATCATTTGTATTGTGGGTACGATTTTGATTTACCGGGATTGGGTGTTCCTATTATTGATTTTATTATATCTATTCAATCATCATTATAATGATAATGAATGGAGAGGAACACGAACATTGTTCAGGGTATATTCCTAATATTTGTTTGTTATTTATTACATCCCCCATTCATTTAATGTTAATCATAGGAAATCCATTTGGTCCATTGTTATAAGAATACCCGATACATGATTGTTTCATGGCAATTCATCATTGAAAAAATAAATTGTGTGGGTTTTAATGCACTCAAATTTTTTTTTGGGAATATATATGATTAATGATGGATTGAAGGTTGATTTAGAGACCCTAGTCTGATTGGAGTGTGAGGAGGTGATGGGACACAAAAATCACACATTTCCTAAGTGGCGATATTGTTTAGAATCCAGATGATAATGGAAATAGATTCATATACACCGAGATCTGTGTTGTTCAGAATGTTTTGTGGTAGATTGATGATGATCAAAATTGGTAGGCAACAATATAAGAAGATAAATTTATTTCAATTAAAAAATGTGTTACATAAAATATAATATATAGATACATGTTACAAGGATCCCCTAATTAGTGGGTAGTGGTTACACACTTGGATAAGGATCACATGCCATGTATGTTGGAACCAGGTTCTTCAAAGCATGATTTGGTGTATGGTTTGTGTTTGTTGTCAATCCTCAGTGGAAGTTCAGGGTGTGTACCAACAAAGTGATCATACCGTTCAAGCAGAAAACAGTAGTGAAGGTGGCGCTGTTTCCCAGTGTTTGCCAAATTTTTGGGCCTAAAAATCAGCAAATAAAGTTAAGTGTTTTTGGCAAAGGCACTTGCGCGCCGTGCTCTTGGAGGCTAAAAGACTTGCGCGCCATATGTTTTTGAGGATCAGAACATCAAAATTTGGCTAAGGAAAGAAGGTCGCGCAAGTGTTGGTTGGGTCGCGCAAGTGAGTTGCGCGACAGAGTTTATTGAAGACAAGACTTGCGCGCCGTCGAGGACTTGCGCGCCGCCGCACAGGGGGTCCAGTTTGACTATAAATACTGGACCACCCCTCCTCATTTGGAACGAAGTTCAAGGCCGAGAGATTGTTCGAGCTCTCGTCGCGCAGGTGGTTGAGTCGCGCAGGTGGTTGTTTTGTCGCGCAAGTAGAGCTTGCGCGCCGGTGTTTGGCTGTGCGCCCAAGGTGGTTTGGAAGAGAAAGGAAGTGGACCGCGCAAGTTTGTAGTTGGGGAAGGAAGAGTCGCGCAACTGTGTTGATGACACTTGCGCGCAAGTGAGGACTTGCATGCCGTAGTGGGACTTGCGCGACTGTCTTGGAGAAGCGCGCCTGGTTCTGCTGAAGTCCACCGGCGTGTTTGGAGCTGCACGAAAGCCGAGAGACTACTCGGTTCATTCGGGGAAAAGTGATATTCTTCTGGTGAGAATCAGACTTCAATAGAGCATCTACATACAACAAAGGATTCACTCTTATGAAAATGAAGAAAAGACCTTCACGTCTATAAACTGAGTGGGACTTCACCAACGGCAGTGAGCCAGGGGGAGTCAACGGGAGAGACCCGAGGGACGCAGTGGGCTATCCCTGAACTATTGTAAAGGCAGTGAGCCTGGGACAGAGTGTCTGTACCCGAACTTTTGTATCCGCAGCTAGTGAAGCATTGTGGATTTAGGTACGACTGGCAACCTGTCGGCGTATGCTCCTTGGATGTAGCCCTTAGTGGTGAACCAAGTAAAAATGGCTGTGTCTTCTCTGTGCATGTGAATGTTTTCATTTTGATCATAATCATCATACAGGTTCAACAAGTTCCTACCAACGTGGGAACAAGATCCAACACATTAAAAGAAAAAGTGGTCACCCTGATTCACCACTCCCCTCTCAGGGTGTCCCGGGGTCCTTCAAGTGGTATCAGAGGGAGGTTGCTGGCGTTGAATCTGACCTTCTTCGTCATGGAAAACGCGATCAATGTTAGGGGAGTTCCTCACTTCGATGGAAGCAATTTCCAGATCTGGAAGAACAGAATGAGATCTCATCTAAGATCTCTTGGAATGGAAGTTCTTTTTTCTATTGTTCAAGAAATACATGTCACTGATCCAACAGGTCTGGCTATGACTGAAACAGACAGGAAACTTCTTGATGCAGATGCTAAAGCACAGAATTCTCTCACTGCAGCCCTTTCTGATCAGATTTACCTGAAGGTGATGAATTGCACCTCAGAAAAATCTATGTGGTATAAACTTGAGAATATTTATGAAGGTGATAGAAAAGTGAAGGAGGTGAAACTACAAGTGCTACACAATCGGTTTGATGATCTGAAGATGCATCCAGACGAGAATGCAGACTCTTTCTTCAATCGTATTACTGAAGTGGTTGGAGCAATTCGGGGTCTAGGCGAAGAAATCAAAGACATTGATATTGTAAAGAAAATATTAAGAAGACTTCCACCTCTGTATAATGCGAAGGTGTCAGCTCTTGAAGAAAGAGATCTTTCCAAACTTTCTCTAGATGACTTACTGAGCAGTTTGGTAGCTTATGAAATGAGAGTCAAACCAGAAGATGCTACGACTCGGGTGAGAAAGGAAATGGCATTCAAGGCCATGGATAAATTGAAAATCTCAAAGGATAGTAGCGGTGATGATGACGAAGAGAAAGAAATTCTTTCTCTCATTGCAAAGAAGTTCCAGAAGGGGAAAGGGAAATTCAAAGGGAAGTTACCTCTCGCATGTTTTCGTTGTGGAAAAGTTGGGCATATTGCTTCTCAGTGCTTGAAGAATATCAATGATGATGACAGTGAAGATGAAAACTTCAAGAAGCCTCAAAGAAGGTTCTTCAAAAAGGGAGACTTCAAATCTGGTAAGAAAATGCAAAAGAAGAGTTTTGTCTGTGAAGAGGAAGAAGATGACAATGAATTCTGTGATGAAGAAGAACCAGAATTCAAAACTAGGAACCATGCTTCTATGATGGCCACTGTTGAAAAGTCAGAAGATACTGATGGTGAAAAACAACTGAGAACTTGTATAGATCCTGAGGTGCAACTTAAGGATGCAGTTAGTAAGCTTAAGATTAAATGTAAGAGCTGCAATAAGTGGAAATCAATTGTGGAAGAATCAACTGAATATGTTGATCAACTTGAAGCTGAAATTGAACGACTGGAAGAATTTGTGAAGGTACAGTCTAAAATAATTGAAAGCAATGATGATGCAGTTGACTTGAAGCTGAGAATTGAAGAGCAGGAAAAGGTCATCAATGACCTCACATCCAGACTGGATGAAAATTCCAAGACTGTTGAGGGTCTTGAGGAGGAAGTAGTTACTCTAAGGAGTAAAATGGAGACAGAATCAGTTCCAAAAGAATCGAGGAAGAAAATACAGTTCGAAAGATTCTCAGATGCAGAATTACTTGCAAGAGCCAAGTGTGGTTCAGATGGGGTTGGAAAAGTCTTGAGTGATCAAAGACCTGCTTGCATGGGAAAGAGTGGAATTGGGTGTGAGGCTGAGTCATCAACTGCTGGAAGAGAAAAGATCCAAAAGAAAGACAAGATGAAAGTTGAACATGATGAAATGTTACCTAGAGTGCTGAAAAAGGAACCCTCAATCCAAACTAAAAGGGGACCTGAAAATTATCCTCAAACTTTCAAAAATGGCAGACAGTCTTACTATTCTCCCAAGGAAGAAGCTATAAGGAGAAATTCAAGTGAGAAGACATTTCCTCTCATGAAGTGTCAGTTCTGTGGCTATCTGGGCCATACCATGTCTTATTGTGAAGAGGCAAGAAGCTATCTGAATGGAGAAGATATAGATGCTCAACAAAGGAGAACAATCTCATATCCTAATTCTCATAGAAGAAATAATTTCTATGGATATTGTTTTTGTTGTTCTAACTTTGGTCATAAGGCCGTTAATTGCAGGCAGAGAAGAGACATCGACACCTCATACCGAAGTTCAAGACAAGTCAAGTCTCGTCAGCAAGACAGTGTTGCTCGTTTAAACAGGTTCTCACCTCTCACAGAAGACTTTGACTATGAAGAACCTGGGTATGCGGAAGAGATAGTTGAAAGGCCATCAGTCCTATATACTCAATCTAATGTCTCATGGAAGGAAATGAAGAAGATTGAGAAATCGAACCTTGCAGAGGTAGCCCTCAAAGCTACAAAGAACAATAGTACCTGGATTCTGGATAGTGGTTGTTCATCTCATATGACGGGTAATGTCGGCCTACTAATGAATGTCATAAAGAATGTTGATGGTACAGTAAGATTTGGTAATGATGGGGCTCTAAAAATCAAAGGGAGTGGAAGTACCCAATTAGCTAATGGAGAACTAAAGAAGACTGAAGTCCTTTACGTAGATGGCCTACGCCATAATCTCCTTAGCGTGAGTCAACTCTAGGACTCAGGACTTATAGTTACTTTTAATCAGAAAGGCTGCACCATCAAGGGAAAAACCGGCAATTCACTTATGAAAGGATGCAGAACAGAAGGCAACTTGTATCAGGTTGATAGTGAAGAAAATGTATGTTACATGACTGTTGAAGAAGAAAACAATTTGTGGAATCGGAGATTGGGACACATCAATCAACAAGACATGGAGAAAATATCAAAATTGAGAATTGTCATGGACATCCCCAACCTGAAGCGTGAGCGTGAAAAATCCTGTGATGCTTGTATTCGTGGGAAGCTGGTATGCAGTTCATATCGGCCAAAGAAGAAAAAGGCATCTCACCTTCTTGATCTGATTCATACAGATGTTTGTGGTCCAATAAATGTTGTCGGAACTCATGGAGAAAGGTACTTTGTCCTTTTTATAGATGATTACAGTCGAATGGCATGTGTGATGGTCATTCACCGGAAACGACAGGTCCTTGACTGCATGAAAACATATCGGCGAATCGCCGAGAATGATACTGGACGAACAATCAAAGTGTTGCGATCTGTCAATGGAGGAGAATACACGTCCATTGAATTTGAAAATTATCTGGAGAAGCATGGGATACAACATGAGGTAGCTGCTGTGAGAACTCCACAACAAAATGGAGTTGTTGAACGAAGGAATCGACAGGTGAACAACATGGAACGAACTATGCTGATTGAGAGTCGTATTCCATGACATTACTGGAAAGAGGCTGTTCAAGCTGCAGTGTACATTCAGAATCGAACAGGACTTTATATGGGTGAGACGAAGACACCATATGAATTGTGGCATGGACGGAAGCCTTCTCTAAAATACTTTCGTGTCTTTGGAAGTAAGTGCTTCATCAGGAACAAAGAAGGAAATCAGGGGAAATATGGTGACAACGCAGATGAAGGAATCTTCCTCGGTTACTCAATGAACAGCAAAGCCTACAAATGTTTCAACAATCGTTTGGGAAGGATTGTGGAAAGCAATGATGTTAAGATAATTGAAGAGAAAACCACAAATGCTTCACGGAGGTCATATGCTGATGTGATAGAAAGTCATGAAGAATGTGGACATGAAGAAACTACAAATGCAGAAATAGAGGAAGCTGTTCAAAACACTCATCAATCACATAATGATGTTGACTCAGAAGAAGAATTTGAAGAAGAAACTATGGCTGAAGAGAATTCTACTGAACCTCGCAGGAGAAATCGAAGAGCTGAGATTGATCCATCCAA
Source organism: Viscum album (assembly GCA_963277665.1). Lineage (NCBI taxonomy): Eukaryota > Viridiplantae > Streptophyta > Magnoliopsida > Santalales > Viscaceae > Viscum > Viscum album. Next base: position 1,458,099,148 of record OY728148.1, read on the forward strand.
CATAATTGGGGATAGGAGTGCACCCACTCAAACCAGAAGGATGAGGAATACCACGCAATCTGCATTTCTTTCAGTTGTAGAGCCATCCTCATTCGAAGAAGCTGCAAAAGATGAATCTTGGGTGAAAGCCATGAATGACGAATTAGATCAGATTGATAAGAATCAGACATGGGATCTTGTCCAGAGACCCGAAGGTCACAATGTGATTGGTACCAAATGGATCTTCAAAAATAAGTTTGATGAGCATGGAAGTGTTATCAGAAACAAGGCACGACTGGTATGTAAAGGATACTCCCAGATTGAAGGTATTGATGTTGAAGAAACCTTTGCTCCAGTTGCTAGACTGGAATCAATCAAGCTTTTCCTTGCCATGGAACTCCAAAGAGGATATAAAGTATAGCAAATGGATGTTAAGACAGCATTCATGAATGGTGTACTTGAAGAAGAAGTCTACATTGAACAACCGGTGGGGTTTGTCTTGGGTACCGATGAAACAAAGGTCTGCAAACTAAAGAAGGCTCTATATGGTTTGAAGCAGGCACCACGGGCTTGGTACTCACGGCTAGATTCATATCTCAAGAAGTTGGAATTCAAAAGAGGAGGAGTTGATCACAATCTCTATGTGAAGAATTCTCCAAAAGATCAGTTCATGGTTCTTGTCTACGTTGATGATATCATTTTTGGTGGCAGCAGGCAGAAATCAGTGGATGAATTTTCCAACCACATGAAATCAGAATTTGAAATGTCTATGATTGGGGAGCTCACATATTTCTTGGGGTTACAAGTGATTCAAAAGAAGGAATACACTTTCATTTCTCAGGAAAAATATGCAAGAGAGTTGCTGAAGAAGTTCAATATGCAAGATTCCAAACCAATGTCAACTCCGATTGCTGTTGGAACTAAACTTGGAAAGCATGAGGATGAGAACTCTGTTGATCCCACCATGTACAGAAGGATCATTGGAAGCCTACTGTATCTGACAGCGACAAGGCCAGATATTGTCTTTGCAACATGCCTTGCGGTCCGCTTTCAGAGTAATCCAAAGGAGGAACATATGTCAGCAGTAAAAAGAATCATGAGGTATATTCAAGGCACACATAACTTCGGGTTATTTTTTGCTGCAGGCAGGGACAGTGAATTATCAGCTTTTTCTGATGCTGACTGGGCTGGGGATGTAATAGACAGAAAGTCCACTAGTGGTGGAGCTTTCTATATTGGGCATAAATGTGTTGGCTGGTTGAGCAAGAAGCAAGAAAGTACTTCTCTTAGTACTGCTGAAGCTGAATATATCTCCGCCAAAAAAGCATGCACTCAACTTCTTTGGATGAAGCAGCAGCTAACAGATATTGGTGATAAGGTGCAGCAACCAATGGTGATTTATTGCGATAACAAAAGTGCAATTGATCTTACGAAGAATCCGGTTCAACATTCTCGTACAAAACATATTGAAATACGGTATCATTTTATCAAATAAAAGGTTGAACAAGGAGTGATTAAAATGGATCATGTTGGAACTAATGAGCAAGTGGCTGATATCCTAACCAAGCCATTGTCCGCGGCTATGTTCGAGAAGCATCGGTTGAAGCTCGGTGTTCGACCACCTCCTACTGCATAAGGAGGAACCGGAAGTCCCCTCTCCCCGTTTGTTTTAACTGTTTTTATCTGCTTATGGCTGTGATGCAGGTTTATGGGGGAGATACTATCCAGGGGGAGTATGGCTTGAGCTGAACGTTGAACAAACATTTCGGTCTTTGGTTTTATTGTCAATGGGGGAGAAAGGCATAAATTCAAGGCAAGAAATTCTTCTGTGATGAGAAGTGTAAGATTGTGATGAGAAGTTTCATAAGGATAACATCGGGCTTCATGGAGAATTTCAAAACACTAAGACCCAATTCAAGCTTTCTCTCTTGTTTTCTACACCGAGCATTGCTCACGTAGACTTAGAGTGTTGGCTGAGTTGATTCTTGCGTTTTGGATTTGCTCATGGTTGGAGATCTATTGAATTTATTCTGATTGCCAACAAACCCAAAGGGGGAGATTGTTGGAACTAGGTTCTTCAAAGCATGATTTGGTGTATGGTTTGTGTTTGTTGTCAATCCTCAGTGGAAGTTCAGGGTGTGTACCAACAAAGTGATCATACCGTTCAAGCAGAAAACAGTAGTGAAGGTGGTGCTGTTTCCCAGTGTTTGCCAAATTTTTGGGCCTAAAAATCAGCCAATAAAGTTAAGTGTTTTTGGCAAAGGTACTTGCGCGCCGTGCTCTTGGAGGCTAAAAGACTTGTGCGCCATATGTTTTTGAGGATCAGAACATCAAAATTTGGCTAAGGAAAGAAGGTCGCGCAAGTGTTGGTTGGGTCGCGCAAGTGAGTTGCGCGACAGAGTTTATTGAAGACAAGACTTGCGCGCCGTCGTGGACTTGCGCGCCGCCGCGCAGGGGGTCCAGTTTGCCTATAAATACTGGACCACCCCTCCTCATTTGGAACGAAGTTCAAGGCCGAGAGATTGTTCGAGCTCTCGTCGCGTAGGTGGTTGAGTCGCGCAGGTGGTTGTTTTGTCGCGCAAGTAGAGCTTGCGCGCCGGTGTTTGGCTGTGCGCCCACGGTGGTTTGGAAGAGAAAGGAAGTGGACCGCGCAAGTTTGTAGTTGGGGAAGGAAGAGTCGCGCAACTGTGTTGATGACACTTGCGCGCAAGTGAGGACTTGCGTGCCGTAGTGGGACTTGCGCGACTGTCTTGGAGAAGCGCGCCTGGTTTTACTGAAGTCCACCGGCGTGTTTGGAGCTTCACGAAAGCCGAGAGACTACTCGGTTCATTCGGGGAAAAGTGATATTCTTCTGGTGAGAATCAGACTTCAATAGAGCATCTACATACAACAAAGGATGCACTCTTATGCAAATGAAGAAAAGACCTTCACGTCTATAAACTGAGTGGGACTTCACCAACGGCAGTGAGCCAGGGGGAGTCAACGGGAGTGACCCGAGGGACGCAGTGGGCTATCCCTGAACTATTGTAAAGGCAGTGAGCCTGGGACAGAGTGTCGGTACCCGAACTTTTGTATCCGCAGCTAGTGAAGCATAGTGGATTTAGGTACGACCGGAAACCTGTCGTCGTATGCTCCTTGGACGTAGCCCTTAGTGGTGAACCAAGTAAAAATGGTTGTGTCTTCTCTGTGCATGTGAATGTTTTCATTTTGATCATAATCATCATACAGGTTCAACAAGTTCCTACCAACGTGGGAACAAGATCCAACACATTAAAAGAAAAAGTGGTCACCCTGATTCACCCCTCCCCTCTCAGGGTGTCCCGGGGTCCTTCAAGTGGTATCAGAGGGAGGTTGCTGGCGTTGAATCTGACCTTCTTCGTCATGGAAAACGCGATCAATGTCAGGGGAGTTCCTCACTTCGATGGAAGCAATTTCCAGATCTGGAAGAACAGAATGAGATCTCATCTAAGATCTCTTGGAATGGAAGTTCTTTTTTCTATTGTTCAAGGAATACATGTCACTGATCCAACAGGTCTGGCTATGAATGAAACAGACAGGAAACTTTTTGATGCAGATGCTAAAGCACAGAATGCTCTCACTGCAGCCCTTTCTGTTCAGATTTACCTGAAGGTGATGAATTGCACCTCAGCAAAATCTATGTGGGATAAACATGAGAATATTTATGAAGGTGATAGCAAAGTGAAGGAGGCGAAACTACAAGTGCTACACAATCGGTTTGATGATCTGAAGATGCATCCAGACGAGAATGCAGACTCTTTCTTCAATCGAATTACTGAAGTGGTTGGAGCAATTCGGGGTCTAGGCGAAGAAATCAAAGACATTGATATTGTAAAGAAAATATTAAGAAGACTTCCACCTCTGTATAATGCGAAGGTGTCAGCTCTTGAAGAAAGAGATCTTTCCAAACTTTCTCTAGATGACTTACTGAGCAGTTTGGTAGCTTATGAAATGAGAGTCAAACCAGAAGATGCTACGACTCGGGTGAGCAAGGAAATGGAATTCAAGGCCATGGATAAATTGAAAATCTCAAAGGATAGTAGCGGTGATGATGACGAAGAGAAAGAAATTCTTTCTCTCATTGCAAAGAAGTTCCAGAAGGGGAAAGGGAAATTCAAAGGGAAGTTACCTCTCGCATGTTTCCATTGTGGAAAAGTAGGACATATTGCTTCTCAGTGCTTGAAGAATATCAATGATGATGACAGTGAAGATTAAAACTTCAAGAAGCCTCAAATAAGGTTCTTCAAAAAGGGAGACTTCAAATCTGGTAAGAAAATGCAAAAGAAGAGTTTTGTCTGTGAAGAGGAAGAAGATGACAATGAATTCGGTGATGAAGAAGAACCAGAATTCAAAACTGGGAACCATGCTTCTATGATGGCCACTGTTGAAAAGTCAGAAGATACTGATGGTGAAAAACAACTGATAACTTGTGTAGATCCTGAGGTGAAACTTAAGGATGCAGTTAGTAAGCTTAAGATTAAATGTAAGAGCTGCAATAAGTGGAAATCAATTGTGGAAGAATCAACTGAATATGTTGATCAACTTGAAGCTGAAATTGAACGACTGGAAGAATTTGTGAAGGTACAGTCTAAAATAATTGAAAGAAATGATGATGCAGTTGACCTGAAGCTGAGAATTGAAGAGCAGGCAAAGGTCATCAATGACCTCACATCCAGACTGGATGAAAAATCCAAGACTGTTGAGGGTCTTGAGGAGGAAGTAGTTACTCTAAGGAGTAAAATGGAGACAGAATCAGTTCCAAAAGAATCGAGGAAGAAAATACAGTTCGAAAGATTCTCAGATGCAGAATTACTTGCAAGAGACAAGTGTGGTTCAGATGGGGTTGGAAAAGTCTTGAGTGATCAAAGACCTGCTTGCATGGGAAAGAGTGGAATTGGCTGTGAGGCTGAGTCATCAACTGCTGGAACAGAAAAGATCCAAAAGAAAGACAAGATGAAAGTTGAACATGATGAAATGTTACCTAGAGTGCTGAAAAAGGAACCCTCAATCCAAACTAAAAGGGGACCTGAAAATTATCCTCAAACTTTCAAAAATGGCAGACAGTCTTACTATTCTCCCAAGGAAGAAGCTATAAGGATAAATTCAAGTGAGAAGACATTTCCTCTCATGAAGTGTCAGTTCTGTGGCTATCTGGGCCATACCATGTCTTATTGTGAAGAGGCAAGAAGCTATCTGAATGGAGAAGATATAGATGCTCAACAAAGGAGAACAATCTCATATCCTAATTCTCATAGAAGAAATAATTTCTATGGATATTGTTTTTGTTGTTCTAACTTTGGTCATAAGGCCGTTAATTGCAGGCAGAGAAGAGACATCGACACCTCATACCGAAGTTCAAGACAAGTCAAGTCTCGTCAGCAAGACAGTGTTGCTCGTTTAAACAGGTTCTCACCTCTCACAGAAGACTTTGACTATGAAGAACCTGGGTATGCGGAAGAGATAGTTGAAAGGCCATCAGTCCTATATACTCAATCTAATGTCTCATGGAAGGAAAGGAAGAAGATTGAGAAATCGAACCTTGCAGAGGTAGCCCTCAAAGCTACAAAGAACAATAGTACCTGGATTCTGGATAGCGGTTGTTCATCTCATATGACGGGTAATGTCGGCCTACTAACGAATGTCATAAAGAATGTTGATGGTACAGTAAGATTTGGTAATGATGGGGCTCTAAAAATCAAAGGGAGTGGAAGTACCCAATTAGCTAATGGAGAACTAAAGAAGACTGAAGTCCTTTACGTAGATGGCCTACGCCATAATCTCCTTAGCGTGAGTCAACTCTATGACTCAGGACTTATAGTTACTTTTAATCAGAAAGGCTGCACCATCAAGGGAAAAACCGGAAATTCACTTATGAAAGGATGAAGAACAGAAGGCAACTTGTATCAGGTTGATAGTGAAGAAAATGTATGTTACATGACTGTTGAAGAAGAAAACAATTTGTTGAATCGGAGATTGGGACACATCAATCAACAAGACATGGAGAAAATATCAAAATTGAGAATTTTCATGGACATCCCCAACCTGAAGCATGAGCGTGAAAAATCCTGTGATGCTTGTATTCGTGGGAAGCTGGTCTGCAGTTCATATCGGCCAAAGAAGAAAAAGGCATCTCACCTTCTTGATCTGATTCATACAGATGTTTGTGGTCCAATAAATGTTGTCGGAACTCATGGAGAAAGGTACTTTGTCCTTTTTATAGATGATTACAGTCGAATGGCATGTGTGATGGTCATTCACCGGAAACGACAGGTCCTTGACTGCATGAAAACATATCGGCGAATCGCCGAGAATGATACTGGACGAACAATAAAAGTGTTGCGATCTGACAATGGAGGAGAATACACGTCCATTGAATTTGAAAATTATCTGGAGAAGCATGGGATACAACATGAGGTAGCTGCTGTGAGAACTCCACAACAAAATGGAGTTGTTGAACGAAGGAATCGACAGGTGAACAACATGGCATGAACTATGCTGATTGAGAGTCGTATTCCACGACATTACTAGAAAGAGGATGTTCAAGCTGCAGTGTACATTCAGAATCGAACAGGACATTATATGGGTGAGACGAAGACACCATATGAATTGTGGCATGGACGGAAGCCTTCTCTAAAATACTTTCGTGTGTTTGGAAGTAAGTGCTTCATCAGGAACAAAGAAGGAAATCAGGGGAAATATGGTGACAACGCAGATGAAGGAATCTTCCTCAGTTACTCAATGAACAGCAAAGCCTACAAATGTTTCAACAATCGTTTGGGAAGGATTGTGGAAAGCAATTATGTTAAGATAATTGAAGAGAAAACCACAAATGCTTCACGGACGTCATATGATGATGTGATAGAAAGTCATGAAGAATGTGGACATGAAGAAACTACAAATGCAGAAATAGAGGAAGCTGTTCAAAACACTCATCAATCACATAATGATGTTGACTCAGAAGAAGAATCTGAAGAAGAAACTATGGCTGAAGAGAATTCTACTGAACCTCGCAGGAGAAATCGAAGAGCTGAGATTGATCCATCCAACATAATTGGGGATAGGAGTGCACCCACTCAAACCAGAAGGATGAGGAATACCACGCAATCTGCATTTCTATCAGTTGTAGAGCCATCCTCATTCGAAGAAGCTGCAAAAGATGAATCTTGGGTGAAAGCCATGAATGACGAATTAGATCAGATTGATAAGAATCAGACATGGGATCTTGTCTAGAGACCCGAAGGTCACAATGTGATTGGTACCAAATGGATCTTCAAAAATAAGTTTGATGAGCATGGAAGTGTTATCAGAAACAAGGCACGACTGGTATGTAAAGGATACTCCCAGATTGAAGGTATTGATGTTGAAGAAACCTTTGCTCTAGTTGCTAGACTGGAATCAATCAGGCTTTTCCTTGCCATGGCACTCCAAAGAGGATATAAATTATAGCAAATGGATGTTAAGACAGCATTCATGAATGGTGTACTTGAAGAAGAAGTCTACATTGAACAACCGGTGGGGTTTGTCTTGGGTACCGATGAAACAAAGGTCTGCAAACTAAAGAAGGCTCTATATGGTTTGAAGCAGGCACCACGGGCATGGTACTCACGGCTAGATTCATATCTCAAGAAGTTGGAATTCAAAAGAGGAGGAGTTGATCACAATCTCTATGTGAAGAATTCTCCAAAAGATCAGTTCATGGTTCTTGTCTACGTTGATGATATCATTTTTGGTGGCAGCAGGCAGAAATCAGTGGATGAATTTGCCAACCACATGAAATCAGAATTTGAAATGTCTCTGATTGGGGAGCTCACATATTTCTTGGGGTTACAAGTGATTCAAAAGAAGGAATACACTTTCATTTCTCAGGAAAAATATGCAAGAGAGTTGCTGAAGAAGTTCAATATGCAAGACTCCAAACCAATGTCAACTCCGATTGCTGTTGGAACTAAACTTGGAAAGCATGAGGATGAGAACTCTGTTGATCCCACCATGTACAGGAGGATCATTGGAAGCCTACTGTATCTGACAGCGACAAGGCCAGATATTGTCTTTGCAACATGCCTTGCGGCCCGCTTTCAGAGTAATACAAAGGAGGAACATATGTCAGCAGTAAAAAAAATCATGAGGTATATTCAAGGAACACATAACTTCGGGTTATTTTTTGATGCAGGCATGGACAGTGAATTATCAGCGTTTTCTGATGCTGACTGGGCTGGGGATGTAATAGACAGAAAGTCCACTAGTGGTGGAGCTTTCTATATTGGGCATAAATGTGTTGGCTGGTTGAGCAAGAAGCAAGAAAGTACTTCTCTTAGTACTGCTGAAGCTGAATATATCTCCGCCACAAAAGCATGCACTCAACTTCTTTGGATGAAGCAGCAGCTAACAGATATTGGTGATAAGGTGCAGCAACCAATGGTGATTTATTGCGATAACAAAAGTGCAATTGATCTTACGAAGAATCTGGTTCAACATTCTCGTACAAAACATATTGAAATACGGTATCATTTTATCAAATAAAAGGTTGAACAAGGAGTGATTAAAATGGATCATGTTGGAACTAATGAGCAAGTGGCTGATATCCTAACCAAGCCATTGTCCGCGGCTATGTTCGAGAAGCATCGGTTGAAGCTCGGTGTTCGACCACCTCCTACTGCATAAGGAGGCACCGGAAGTCCCCTCTCCCCGTTTGTTTTAACTGTTTTTATCTGCTTATGGCTGTGATGCAGGTTTATGGGGGAGATACTATCCAGGGGGAGTATGGCTTGAGCTGAACGTTGAACAAACTTTTCGGTCTTTGGTTTTATTGTCAATGGGGGAGAAAGGCATAAATTCAAGGCAAGAAATTATTCTGTGATGAGAAGTGTAAGATTGTGATGAGAAGTTTAATAAGGATAACATCAGGCGTCATGGAGAATTTCAAAACACTAAGACCCAATTCAAGCTTTCTCTCTTTTTTTCTACACCGAGCATTGCTCACGTAGACTTAGAGTGTTGGCTGAGTTGATTCTTGCGTATGGGATTTGCTCATGGTTGGAGATCTATTAAATTTATTCTGATTGCCAACAAACCCAAAGGGGGAGATTGTTGGAACCAGGTTCTTCAAAGCATGATTTGGTGTATGGTTTGTGTTTGTTTTCAATCCTCAGTGGAAGTTCAGGGTGTGTACCAACAAAGTGATCATACCGTTCAAGCAGAAAATAGTAGTGAAGGTGGCGCTGTTTCCCAGTGTTTGCCAAATTTTTGGGCCTAAAAATCAGCCAATAAAGTTAAGTGTTTTTGGAAAAGGTACTTGCGTGCCGTGCTCTTGGAGGCTAAAAGACTTGCGCGCCATATGTTTTTGAGGATCAGAACATCAAAATTTGGCTAAGGAAAGAAGGTCGCGCAAGTGTTGGTTGGGTTGCGCAAGTGAGTTGCGCGACAGAGTTTATTGAAGACAAGACTTGCGCGCCGTCGAGGACTTGTGCGCCGCCGCGCAGGGGGTCCAGTTTGCCTATAAATACTGGACCACCCCTCCTCATTTGGAACGAAGTTCAAGGCCGATAGATTGTTCGAGCTCTCGTCGCGCAGGTGGTTGAGTCGCGCAGGTGGTTGTTTTGTCGCGCAAGTAGAGCTTGCGCGCCGGTGTTTGGCTGTGCGCCCAAGGTGGTTTGGAAGAGAAAGGAAGTGGACCGCGCAAGTTTGTAGTTGGGGAAGGAAGAGTCGCGCAACTGTGTTGATGACACTTGCGTGCCAGTGAGGACTTGCGCGCCGTAGTGGGACTTGCGCGACTGTCTTCGAGAAGCGCGCCTGGTTTTGCTGAAGTCCACCGGCGTGTTTGGAGCTGCACGAAAGCCAAGAGACTACTCGGTTCATTCGGGGAAAAGTGATATTCTTCTGGTGAGAATCAGACTTCAATAGAGCATCTACATACAACAAAGGATGCACTCTTATGAAAATGAAGAAGATACCTTCACGTCTATAAACTGAGTGGGACTTCACCAATGGCAGTGAGCCAGGGGGAGTCAACGGGAGTGACCCGAGGGACGCAGTGGGCTATCCCTGAACTATTGTAAAGGCAGTGAGCCTGGGACAGAGTGTCTGTACCCGAACTTTTGTATCCGCAGCTAGTGAAGCATAGTGGATTTAGGTATGACCGGCAACCTGTCAGCGTATGCTCCTTAGACGTAGCCCTTAGTGGTGAACCATGTAAAAATGGTCGTGTCTTCTCTGTGCATGTGAATGTTTTCATTTTGATCATAATCATCATACAGGTTCAACAAGTTCCTACCAACGTGGGAACAAGATCCAACACATTAAAAGAAAAAGTGGTCACCCTGATTCACCCCTCCCCTCTCAGGGTGTCCCGGGGTCCTTCAATGTAGTCACTACAAAACAGTATGTGGTCCCCAGTTGGCCACCCAACATGTATTGGATGTGGATTCCTAGAAAGATAGATGGAATTACATTTTTTTTGGGACATTTCACATTATGTGTACACCTTATAATATGGAATAATGTAGGTCGGTGTTTCATGTTGAGGAGATCATGTGGCCCAATATGTTGTGTGTGGTGGGCCACACAATGTGTACTCGAACGTGAGTATAAGACATGATACACTGGTAGAACCTGGTTTTGTAGGGATATGTCATGTACTCATATTATATTCCACATACTCATTCATTGAAGGATTTGATACTTTTCCCACTTTATTTTACACATGTTTCTTCAGGTAATTTTCCCATGATAATTTCCTTTAGGGTTGTTAGGGAATTCTATCTTGTGTAAAGGATCATGATCCCCTCTAAGAAACACGAGACTTGGATATAATTGTTGGAATCCATCCACGAGGAACATAGTGTGATCCTATACCATTATCATTTACCTAGGTGGGGATAAGTGTATTTTCCCAACCCACATGATGTCAGAGTTAATCCCCTCCATAATTGTTTAATACAAATTTGGTTTTTGGTATACCCCACCGCCATGGGTGAGATACCAATATATGTATCAATATATTCATACTTATAGAATGTACTTACTAGGGTGAGATATAATAGGAAAGATACCATAGATAAATTCCATCTATTCTATTTTACTTGGGAGTGTGTTCTACTAGATTAATGTAAATTGGAACATTCAAGAAGAAATATTGGGCTAGAAAAATAGTTGTGATATTACATGAGACTATGTTTTTCCTATGTGTACATCGATATATTCTTGTAATGAATTATACTGACATATCACTAACAAAATATTATAATTATAATTGGCTTTATATTATTAGTGATTTTGGGGTTTTCAACTTGGTATTGTTATACTCACTCACGCATGGGATTTTCCCACATGTTTCATGTATTATTTAGATGACCATCCTTTCGATGGAGTCCTAGAGGGGCCATGACCTGGAAGAGAGTGTTAAACCATACAAAATGATTTGTTTTCTGATGGTTACATTTATATAACTCCTCCCACACATTATAGGAAATGGCATGGATAGTAGTGTCGAGTAGGTATAAATGTTCCACCACTGACATGTTCCTCTGCGGTTGATCTGGAAGATCTCGTGCATAGATACCACCACCATTTATCGCTTGAGTCAACTGCGCCATTACTACAACAAACTGTTCAGTTCCAATTCCGACCATCTCAGGATGCTGATTCGGAAGGTCATTTCCTTATGTTTGCCTTCCTAGCACTGCTTCCCTATTTCCTCTGCAGAAAACCATTCGGAACAAACATTTATTAGATGAAGAAACATCGTAATCTTCAAATGATATATCATTTCAATTTGACCATAAAATAATATTTTTGGATAATCATTTAATATAATTATAACTCCTAAAGTTATCTAAACCGACCTCTGATACCAACTATAAGTCCCCAGCATTAAACATTACTTAATCTTTAGTTATTTCAAGAATACACGTTGAGGATCTTTTCAGGTTTAGAGTTTTATAGAATTAGATCATAAATCATGAATTACATTCAACATTTAAACAAATTTGTTACATAAAATATAGTACTCATTTTTCCCATCAATGGAAAAATATTTAAAATAAAACATGGATTCTTTCTTGACATTTCCTTGACACTATCATCACATCATGTACCTTTCCCTTGACCTGTGAAAAACATTTCAAAAACATGGGATGAGAATAAAAAGCTCAGTAAGGGATATAAAAGTACGAAATGAAAACATTAGTCCATGTATGAAATCATACATTACTCATAAAACATAATAATTTTAATATACCTTATCAAATCATGAATAAATCATCGAAATCATAAGAAATAAAGGTAACTTGGGGAATTTGTAACATTCTTACGTAGGGAGTAACCCTCATGGTTATGTTTGGAATACCCATCACAGTATATTCCCTAAATCTCATTGGAGAAACCTTAACATTTAACACATTCATGTTACCCAATGCACTGGAGAGCTATATCGGGCTCACCCGCCCTTATTTTATCACGGAACCACCCCTCTTCATAACAATTCCCAAGAACCATAACATAACCGTATCACATAAAACATGCATAAAGGAAGCATAACATTTCCACATTTCAATCACAAGATATCAAAACAACACATTGATATAATAATAACATTATGAAAACCATTTTCAACAAAAAAATAAAATAAAAGTAAAACATGGTATTTATTTTTCATTTTAAAAAAAAATATGGCTTGTAGGGGAAGCCGAAACGCAAATAATGGTCACGACGGCAGAGAAGTAGTTTCCATCGCTTACGTACGACAAAAAAAACATTTCTTTTGTCATTTAGTAAAACACTTCATATAAAAAAATATTCCATTTGACTAGATGTAAAAGTCAAAGAAGTTTATACGCCGTATAAAAGAATGTTGTGTATAAAACAAAATATGCCTCAATGAAAGGAGATTGAGACGAAGTCCCTTACCTCGTGTCCAAATTGACTCGATCATTCTTTAATCTCCTGAATAATAAAATTGAGTTAATTTATACTTTCTTAACAAACTTTTTCATGTTAATTATTCCTTTTATATCACTTATTACCATGTTATGAACACTATTTAATTATTTAAGTTAATAACGGTCGTTTTGTCGATCATTGGTACTTGAGTCAAAAATAAACTCCATATAATTACAAGTTGTTCATGTGGTAAAATATCCATTATATCTATAATTATATTCATGATTTAGATATAATATATATAATATATATCTAGTATATACATGAATTTATAATATTACATATCATATAGAGGTAAGAAATGAAATGCACCATTCATGGAGACGTAAGTCGTACGTACGCATGAACGCTACTTTCATTCCTATTTTGTATTTAATGGAATGGAATCATATTGATACAAATGTATATTAAAATTCCAGTATAATATCATATATAATATCATTAACTATATCATTTATACGTCCCACATATGGCATTAACGAATCAAATCACTTTGAGGGGGTGGTAGTCCGCACTTCCTAAAATAAAGATATCGCGTTTACCCATAATGGAAACCATAAAGGTACACCATAAATGAAAAATACAGAAGTTTAAGGAAAATATAAACATATTATATATCATATATAAATATAGTGACATCTTAATGGACACCTTTTAAGGTGTTAGAAGAATATTGAACAATCATCGTTTTGTGAGGCAGAAATTCGCCATCCACGGAAACAGTATGCTCTTTAACCATTAGATGTAGGTGTGTGTAAGTGTAGATAGAATAATTCTTATAAAAAAACTCTATTATATTTAAGATACTATTGTTGTAACAAAATAAATGAATAAAAATATTTTAGGATGTTGAAGAAGCAAAATAAAACAAAAGAACATTAGAGAAGTCTTTACCATTAAATCGGGTAACTCCTCTTGGTTTGTAAAAAAAAGGGTTTCTTGAAGATATTTATACATAAAGTAAGGCTTCTATGAAGAATAGAGGGATGTGGAGAGATTAAATGAGAAGATTTTTTCCGAGAAAATGGCTTGAGAGGTGTGTGTAAAGAGGTAGAGGTGGGGGCCTTTTATAAGAGGGAGGAGGGGAACTCTTGGAATGTTATAAAATGATACTTTATATTAATTTTTTTTTTCGGATTTTAAAGGTCCCACATTAATATATTTCAAAGATAATGTGATAAAGTTTATAAATATACTCACCCAATAGGTCTTTGAAAAGTGTAAGTCTTATATTTTACATTATCTTTTCATTTTATTTAAATCGTTCATTAATGAGGTAATCGCTGCATCATCATGATGTCATAAATAATTTAATTTATCTAATGTCTAAAAATTATAAAAAAATAATATGATGTAGGAAATATTTTTATATTTCCAATGAATATTTATAGTCCAAGAGATAATTTATGCAGACAAAATTAAATATTTTTTACTCGGGTGATACATTCTTTAGTGATATTCTCCTTTCTTGAAAAATAAAAAGATAAAGTGTCACTTTCACCCAAAAGTGATTCCATGGTGTCCCAATGTTTGTCACAAGGCATAGCATGGTCGGAAATGACACAAAAAGTATCATTTGGACACATTTTTGGGTAATTTGTTATTATTATGATATTATTTTATTATCCATAACTATCCGATTGCTAATTAATCAAGAAAATTAAAGATAATTACCATCGTTACTATTCATAATGTCCAAAAACAAAAGATTATTAATTAAATAATTTGTACCATATGATTCCAAATATTTAATCCATTTTAAAAAATTCCAAACATTTAAATTTCCATAATTAATTTAAAAATAATTCCCGTTGTCAAAACAAATACCGGGTTTTTTTGAAACAATATCTATGAAAAGTTTGGCACATGTTTATGCCCAATTCCAAAGTGAAATTAATTATAATTACCACCATTGGATTAAATGGTAAAAATATATTCTAATTAAACTTTAATACCAATTAATAAGATAATCTTATTATATAATTAAATTGGATGAAAAAGCAGTTTTGATGTAAAATGCAGTATTTTTCACTATTCATTAAAAAAATGAACATTTCAGAAAAATACCAAAAATTAATCCAAAGTAAATTTAAATGTCCCAATCATAAATAATAAGTTTATTTTGAAAAATAGAGATTATAAAATTGTCAAAATTTTGATTTAAAAATGGTTTTCCATCAAAAGCCAGTAAAACAAATTTTAAAAATATTAGTGTATTCCATGCTTAAGATTGGATTTATTCTCATTTTAAGCCTCTAAAACACAATCTAATTCATAAATATACATAGATAAGAATAACTATTATTCATTACTTACTTAAGATGTTACATCCTTCCCACCTTTAGAAAATTGTGTTGCCGCAATTTATTTACTTATCGAATAAGTGGGGGTATTTATCTCTCATTGCATTTTAAGATTCCCATGTTGCCTCTTCAGTCATGTGGTTTTTCCACAAAACCTTTACTTGACGAATCTCCTTATTCCATAACACTTTCTCCATGTGGTCAAGAATCTGGATAGGTTGTTCCTCATATGATAGGTTCTCTTCCAACTGAACTACCTCTAGACTCAAAACATGAGATGGATCTGGAATGTACTTCCTTAACATTTAAACCTGAAAAAAATTGTGTACCTAAGATAAACTCGGAGGTAAAGACACTCGGTATGTAGCTGATCTAACTCTCTCTAGAATTTCGTATAGTCCAATGAAACTTGGACTCAACATTCCTTTCTTACCAAATCACATCACACATTTTCATGGTGATACATTGAGAAAAAGATGATCGCCTACCTCAAAAGAGAGATCCTTTTTCTTGTTGTCCACATAACTCTTCTGCCTGCTCTGAGTTGTTCTCATGTGTTTCTGTATCAGCTGAACATTTTTTGCCAACTCTTCTACCAATTCTGGTCCCATCAACTTCTTTTCACCTACTTCATCCCAAAAATCTGGAGCTCGACAGCGCTTCCCATATAATACCTCAAATGGTTCCATCTGTATACTGGAATGAGAAGTGTTATTATAAGAAAACTCAACCAAAGAAAGATGTTGGTCCCAACTTCCCAGATAATCCATGGAACAAGCACATAGCATATCCTCCAAATTTTGAATCATTCTTTCTGACTGCCCATCTGATTGAGGATGAAAAGATGTACTAAAATTTAATTCAGTACCTAATGACTTCTGAAGTCCTTTCAAAATGTTAGAAGTGAACCTGTGATCATGGTCAGATACAATGGAAAGGGGAACTCCATGTAACCTGATTATCTCATTAAGATATAAACGGGAAAGTTGATCTAGGGAAAAATTATCTCATATAGTGAGGAAGTGAGCAGATTTAGTCAAGAGATCAACAATAAACCAGATTGCATTATTACCTCGAGGTGTTTTGGCAGTCCCACAACAAATTCCATGGATATATTCTCCCATTTCCAATTTGGAACTGGTAAAGGCTGAAGCATCCATTTTATTAACTTTCACTCTTCTTTAACCTATTGGCAGGTCAAACAATTCATAGTAAAATCAACAATATCTCTTTTCATTCCATCCCACCAGTAATACTCCCGAAGATCACTATACATCGTAGTACTGCCTGGGTGAACTGAAAACGGATAACTATGAGCTTCACATAACAACTCTCTCTTCATTTGTGAATCAAAAGGCACACACAATCTCTTCCCAAATCTTAAAACACAATCATTATCAATTTTGAATTCAGGAAACTTACCCTTCTAAACCAGCTCTACCTTTTTCTGCAACTCACTGTCATGCTTTTCTTCTTGCATAATTTTTTCTAATAGAGAAGATTTCACTGATACCTGAAACAAAATATAAGAACATCCTGCACCAACAACTTCTATGCCAATTTTCATCAAATCCTTAACCAAAGGATCAAGTTCCAAATGTAACATGGTTAATGATGCGTTACTTTTTCGACTCAAAGCATCAGCCACTTTATTTGCTTTTCCTGGATGGTAATGATTTGTACAATCATAATCCTTGATTAATTCTAGCCATCTTCTTTGTCCCATGGTCAATTCTTTCTAAGTGAATATATACTTTAATCTATTGTGATCGGTATATATTTCACACTGTACTCCATACAAATGTTGCCTCCAAATTTTTAAAGTGAAAACAACAGCATCTAATTACAAATCATGTATAGGGTAATTTAGCACATGAGTTTTCAATTGACGTGAAGTATAAGCAATTACATGATCATTATATATTAGGATGCAACCTAGTCCTTTCAATAAAGCATCATTGTAGATAATAAACTCACCATTCCTAGAATGTAGTTCCAAAACTGGATCATTCACCAATGTTCTTTTCAAATCCTAAAAATAATCATCACATTATTTTGTCCCAATAAACATAACACCCTTCCGAGTTAACTTATTCATTGGACTAGTTAACCATGAAATTGTTTTAGAAAACCTTGGGTAATATCCTTCCAAACCAAGAAAACTACGAATCTTAGTTACATTTGTGGGTCTTGGCCATTCTTCCACTACCTTTGTTTTTGCAGGATCAACAATTATCCCATCTTTAGAAACAATGTGACCAAGGAAAGAAATTTGTTACAACCAAAACTCACACTTGCTCATTTTCCCATACAGTTTCTTTTCTTTTATGGTTTGAAAAATAACCCTTAAATTTCTTTCATGATCCTCTTTATGTTTAGAAAACACTGAAATATCATCAATGAAAACAACCACAAACTTATCCAAAATCATGGAAAATTCTATTAATTAGGTCCGTGAATATAGGAGGTGCATTGGTTATCCCAAAAGGCATAACTAAAAATTCATAATGGCCATATCTTGTACAAAACGCAGTCTTCAGAATATCTGATTCTTTTACCTTCAACTGATGGTACCCTGATCTCAAGTCAATCTTTGAAAAATACTGAGCTCCCTGGAGCTGATCAAACAAATCATCGATATGAGGAAAATGATATTTGTTCTTAACAGTTATGTTATTCAAGGAAATATAATCAATTCAAAGTCTCATTGAACCATTTTCTTTTTAACAAATAAGACAGGGGCACCCCATAGTGATGTGCTCGGTCGAATGAAACCTTTCTCTAATAAATATTGCAATTGCTCCTTCCACTCTAAAAGTTCAATTTGAGCCATTCGTTAAGGGGGTTTTGAAATTGGCTTAGCATCAGGAACTAAGTCAACAGTAAATTCAACTTCCTGATCTGGTATTATTCCAAGCAACTCATCAGGAAAAACATCAGGATACTCATTTACCACTGGCACAACAATAATCTGAACAGTTCCTTTGTTTTCAACAACATTTTCAAGGTAACATTCATTTCCTTCTTTTACATGTTTCTCAGCCTCTTGATATGTTATCAACAATAAGGGTTCATTCTTTTACCCAAACTAAAATTATTTCTAAAAAGAAACTTATTTAGCTATATAGTCAATCTTAGCATGGTAAACAGAGAGCCAATCCATACCTAGGATAACATCAAACTCTACTAGAGTTAAAACAATAAGGTTTGCAAGTAGGTTCTTTCCACGGATAAGGATAGGAAGATTCTTATAAATTCTTTTTACCATAGCATTCCCCCCATGTGTTTTTACCACAAGATCAGGATTTATTTCTTGAGATGGTATCCCCATTTTACTAGATATGTTTTCAGAGATAAACGAATGTATATACCCTGAATCAAACAACACACTGGCATAATATGAAAAAACAAACAAAGTACATGATACCACTTCATTTGATGGCCCAACATCTGCTGAAGTAGTTGCAAAGGATTTCACAACCCCTTTCTGCTTCTAGTATAACTTATTCCCATCACTCGAGATCTTTGTCGGACACTCATTTGCATAGTGACCCATCTCATTGCACTTAAAACATTTCACTAACTGTAAATCAAATTTGTTGTTACAATCACCTTGATCATTTCTAGTGCAATCACGAGCCTTATGTCCCATATTACCACATCGGTATCACTTTCCAGAAATCCAAAGACATTCTACAGCATGCCTTTTACCACTATTATCACAAACTAGAAACTTAGCTTTCTTACCATCATACATTTTTGAAGAATTCTTCCCTTTCTTCTGCCACCTCAGTCTCTTCTTCTGTTTGTTGTTATATAACACATGATCATCGGAAAACTCCATTTCCACCTTCTCAGCACATCGAACAAGATTTTCATAACTTTTGACCTCACAAGAATCCAATGCCCTTCGATATTTTGGCTTTATTCCTGAGTAAAAAAGATTTATTTTACTATCAAGGTCTTGGATAAAATTTGGAGCATACCATGCCAATCGAGTGAACATTTCTTCATAAGAAGCCATTGAGTCTTCCTCTTTCATCAATTCCAAGAATTGTTTTTCAATCCTAAGTCGAATAGCCTTAGGAAAATACTTCTCAAGAAACATACCTTTGAATTCATCCCAGTCGAGAGCATCAATCTCATCAGTGTCCCTGATATTTTTAACCATCGACCACCACTGATCTGCTTCTCCCTCCAAACGGTAAATATCAAGACTAAGCTTTTGATTTTCTGAACACCCCATGACATCGAAAATCTTCTCCAGTGATTTAATCCACCCTTAAGCTAGCACATGGTCATATGATCCTCTGAATGATGGGGGATGTTGCCTCATGAAATGTTCCACCACTGACATGTTCCTCTGCGATTGATCTGGAGGATCTCGTGTATAGATACCACCACCATTTATCGCTTGAGTCAACTGTGCCATTACTGCAACAAACTGTTCAGTTCCAATTTCGACCATCTCAAGATACTGATTCGGAAGTTCATTTCCTTCTGTATGACTTCCTAGCACTGATTCCCTATTTCCTCTGCAAGAAACCATTCTGAACAAACATTTATTAGAAGAAGAAACATGGAAATCATTAAATGCTATATCATTTCAATTTGACCATAAAATAATATTTTTGGATAATAATTTAATAGAATTATAACTCCTAATGTTATCTAAACCAACCTCTGATACAAACTATAAGTCCCTATATTAAACATTACTTAATCTTGAGTTATTTCAAGAATACACGTTGAGGATATTTTTAGGTTTAGAGTTTTAGAGAATTAGATCATAAATCATGCATTACATTCCATATTTAAACAAAGTGGTTACATAAAATATAGTACTCATTTTTTCCATAAACAGAAACATATTTCAAATAAAACATGGATTCTTTATTGAAACTTCCTTGACACTGTCATCACATTATGTACCTTTCCCTTGACTTGTGAAAAACATTTCAAAAAAATGGGATGAGCATAAAAATCTCAGTAAGGGATATAAATGTACGAAGTGAAAACATTATTCCATGTATGAAATCATACATTACTCAGAAAACATAAGCACTTTAACTTACCTCATCAAATGATGAATAAATCAAAGAAATCATAAGACATAGAGGTAACATGATGCATTCATAAAATTCTTACATAGGGAGTAACCCTTGTGGTTACGTTTGGAATACCCATCACTGTATATTCCCAAAATATCTTCGGGTAAAGCTTAACATTTAACCCCATTGCATTACCCAATTCATTGGAGAGCTATATTGGGCTCACCCGCCCTTAGTTTATCACAGAACCACCCGTCTTCATAACAATTCCCAAGAACCATAACATAATCATATCACATAAAACATGACTAATGGAAACCTAACATTTCCACATTTCAATCACAAGATATCAATACAACACATTGATATAATAAAACCATTACGAAAACCATTTTCAATACCAAAATAAATGAAAAGTAAAACATGGTATTTATTTTCCATTTCAAAAAAAGTTATGGCTTGTAGAGGAAGCCGAAACTCAAATAATGGTCACGACAGCAGAGAAGTCGTTGACAATGCGTACGTACGACAAAAAAAACATTCCTTTTTTTCATTTAGTAAAATTATTAGTATAAAAAAATATTCCTTTTGACTAGACGTAAAAGTCAAAGGGGTTTATACACCGTATAAAAGAAAGTTGTGTATAAAACAAAATATGCCTCAATGAAAGGAGATTGAGACGAAGTCCCTTACCTCGTGTCCGACATGACTCGATCGTTCTTTAATCTCATGAATAATAAACTTGAGTTAATTTCTACTTTATTAAGAAAATTTTTCATGTTAATTATTACTTTTATATCACTTATTACCATGTTCTGAACACTATGTAATTATTTATGTTAATAACGTTCGTTTTGTCGATCATTGGTACTTGAGTCAAAAATAAACTCCTTATAATTACAAGTTTTCATGTGGTAAAATATCCATTATATCCAGAATTATATTCAAGATGTAGATATAATATATATAATATATATCCAGTATATACATGAATTTATAATAATACATAACATTTAGATGTAAGAAATGAAATGCACCGTTCATGGAGACGGTAAGCCGTACGTACGTATGAACGCTACTTTCATTTCTATTTCGTATTTAATGGAATGTAATCATAATTATATAATGGTATATTATAATTCAGGTATAATATCATATATAATATCATTACCTCTGTGCTTTATATGTCCCACATATGGAATTAACGATTCAAATCACTTTGAGGGGGCGGTAGTCCGCACATCCTAAAATGAAGATATCACGTTTACCTATAATGGAAACCATAAATTTACGCCATGAATAAAAAATACAGAAGATTAAGGAAAAAATAAACATATTATATATCATATATAAATATAGTGACATCTTAATGGCCACCTTTGAAGGTGTTATAAGAATATTGAACAATCATCGTTTCATGAGGCAGAAATTCACCACCCACAAAAACAGTATGCTCTTTAACCATTAGATGTAGGTGTGTGTATTTGTAGCATGAACAATTCTTATAAAAACATCCTAGTATATTGGAGATACTGGTTTTGTTACAAAATAAATGAATAAAAAGATTTTAGGGGGTCGGAAAAGGAAGATAAAACAAAAGAACATTAGAGAAGTATTTACCTTTAAATCGGGTAACTCTTCTTGGTTTGTACCAAATGGTTTTCTTGAAAATCTTTATGCCTAAAGTAAGGATTATATGAAGAAGAGAGGGATTTTTATAGATGAAATGAGCAGTTTTTGGCCGAGCCAATGGTTTGAGAGGTGTTTGTAAAGAGGTAGAGGTGGGGGCCTTTTATAAGAGGGAGGAGAGTCACTCTTGTAAAGCTATAAAACGTTACATTATATTAAAATTAGTATCATATTTTAAAGGTACCACATTGATATATTTCGAGTATAAGGTGATAAGGGTTCTAAATATACTCATCCAATAGGTCTTTGACAAGTGTAAGTCTTATATTTTACATTTTATTTTCATTTTATTTAAACTGTTCAATAATGAGGTAATCGCTGCATCATCATGATGTCATAAATAATTTAATTTATTTAATGTATAAAAATTATAAAAGATACTATGATGTAGGAAATATTTTTATCATTCCAATGACTATTAATAGGACAAGATATAATTTATGTAGACAAAATTAGAAATTTTTTACTCAGGTGATACATTTTTTAGTGATATTCTCCTTTCTTTAAAAATAAAAAGATAAAGTGTCACTTTCACCCAAAAGTGATTCCATGGGGTCCCAATGTTTGGAACAAGGCATCCCATGGTCATCCATGACACAACCATTAGCATTAGGACACACGTTGGGGTCCTTTGTTATTATTATGATATTATTTTATTATCCCTAACTACCCGATTACTAATTAATCAAGATAATTAAATATAATTACCATCGTTACTATTCATAATGTCCAAAAACAAAAGTGTCTTAATTTCATAATTTAGACCTTCTGATTCCAAATATGGAATCCATTTTACAAAATTACAAAGATAGAAATTTCCATAATTAATTTAACAATAATTCTCGTTGTCCAAACAAATAGGAGGTTTTTTTTGAAAGAATAACTATGAAATGTTTGGCACTTGTTTATGCCCAATTCCAAAGTAAAATTAATTAAAATTACCACCAGTGGATTAAATGGTAAAAATATATTCTAATTACACTGTAAGACTAATTAAAAAGATAATCTAACTATATAATTTAATTAGATGAAAACGTAGTTTTGATATAAAATGCAGTATTTTTCACTATTCATTAAAAAAATGAACATTGTCAGAAAAATACCAAAAAATAATAAAAATTAAATTTAAATGTCCCAATCATATAGAATAAGTTTATTTTGACAAATATAGCTTATAAAATTGTCAAAAGTTTGATTTAAAAATGGTTTTCCATAAAAAGGCAGTAAAACAATCTTATAAAAATACTATTATATTCCATGCTTAAGATTGGATTTATTCTCATTTTTAGCCTCTAAAACACTATCTAATTCATAAATATACATAGATAAGAATATATATTATTCATTAATTACTAGGTATGTTACACTATTGGGTTGGGTTGTGCCCAATTTGGGTTTATAATAGTTGATCTAAGGTTCTCAATGTGTGAGGATAAGTGAGGAGAGGAGGTGACCTCTTATAAGTGATATAATATAACCCTTGTAAATACCCTTATCATTAAAATAATAAAATTTTACATTCATGGGAAATATGAACCATGTAAGTA
This sequence comes from Viscum album, assembly GCA_963277665.1. Lineage (NCBI taxonomy): Eukaryota > Viridiplantae > Streptophyta > Magnoliopsida > Santalales > Viscaceae > Viscum > Viscum album. Next base: position 1,458,122,671 of record OY728148.1, read on the forward strand.
CAATTTATAAAAAAAATTTAGTATAAGTCAAAATACACTCAGCTAATAAATTTAATATATTGGTTTGTGGTATTAAAATACTAATCCATCATTTTAACCAATTCTAACCCATTTTAACCCCTTCCATGATAACATAACTTTTTACCATGATATCATATTTTTATGAAAAAATTTTAAATTGATCTAATTACCTAATATTTATTCTGATGATTTAAATTATTCATTTTATTTTATAGGATTCAATTTTATATGAGGTGGAAATTAATTCTAATATCTACAAAAAAATGGGAATCTTTTTTTTAAAATAATATTAATCAATAAAAATAATTTTTCTCATCTTTTCATTCCTAATAAAAAATTAGATTAATGTTTATTTGATTTATTGATAATATTTTTTATAAAATTCAATAAAATAATCCTTCAATAATTATAATTGTTTTTATTATAATAAAAATACATTGTGTGAATAAACAAAAAAAATTCTCCATTATATATCTCATTTTGAATTAAATGATTGTATCATTATTTACAAACAATTGATAATATATGTATGTATGATAAGTTATTTTTATAAAAGTATGAAAAATAAAATTCCAATGGTTAAATATTATAAATAAGTGAAATTATGTTTAATATATATATATATATATATATAATTTTATAAGAAAAAAATCATCTACAAAAAATAATTATTATACATTTATTCTTTATCATTAATTAAACAAGTCATGTATTTTTTCATAATTTTCCATATAATTTTAATAATTTAGTTGATTAATACTAATAATAAAATGTATTAAATTTAACAAAAAATTATAATTTAACAAAATAGATGAAAAATGTTTCCTAAAAAATTAATGGTTTGTACTAAAGTGATTTATACCCTTAAAAAGTAATTTATTTTATCAATTTTTTGAGAATATATAATATTTTATTCCATTATTATTTTTAAAATATCATTATTAACTTATCTTTTCCATTATTTGAATCACTAGCTATCGAACAAATATGATTTATTAAATATAAAATATTTTAAAATGTCAAATTATTTTATTCAACTCCCCTGAAATATTTTCACTCCAAAAATTTTCTTATTGAAATGTAATTAGATGACAATAAATCATACTCATTATATCCTTGGGTTCCAATGTAGCTTCAAAAAGTATATAGTTTCAAAAAAATCATTGATCATGTGACTGTGCTTGTTCGGTTTCTCTTTATCCCTTCAATGTATATTATCTACCAATTTATCCTTATATAAAATATACAATTATGGCTATATAGCCACTAAATTTAGTAAATGTGAAGTATCTATTATATAATTCCTAAAAAGTGACATAGGGAACGTTTTCTAAACCTGATAGAGGTTTTGGGTAAGCACAAAACGATAACTATCATCACAATATAAACACAAATAACATATAGGCCACTATATTTGAGGCTTACCATCCCCTTATTTCCAAATATCATAAATTTAGTCCAGGAATATTTTATTCAGAAAAACATATCACCAAATTTAAACTATTTCCCCCTTTTCAACTGTTAGAGTAAATTTTCTATCAACTCTTAGATATGATGATGTGTGCCTGAATGGATCTAGCTTTCTATTAATTTTATTTAGTTATTTTAAATCGCAATAACATTAATTCTCTATGTTCATCTCAACATGCAATGGTTTTGTATTTATTCCCATATTGCGTTTCCCAGGGATCCATCTGAATTCTCAACATAAAGGTATTTCTATAATAAAATTAGAATAGAGGAATGTGTTGATCCCAACCACCATTGAAATCCATTTATAAAGATAATAATATATCTTCTATGGATTTAATAGTTCTCTTAAATTATAAATCATTCCAATAATAATGTAAAGTGTTTATGTTTAACCTTATATTAAATGATTACTCAAGACTTCTATATAACATTGAGGTTAACCTTATATCATGATGATATATGATTGATAGTGGTACTCTTTGTGATATTTACACTTATTTAATGTTTATTTTTGGAATTCTGATCAAGTAAAAAATCCACGATGGTAATAATGAAACATACTAACTTTGTTTGAAGATCAACTACTACCAAAATTGATTTATTGACCTGATATGTCATGTGAAGAAACAAGATAAAATAAATTGTTAGGTTTTCCCATTTCCATATAGGTATGGGTAATAGTTTTATCATCCCTGTAGAATAATTAAATTTATAATTAACATGATGAAATATCAATAATCGAGATATGTACTTAACAATGTCAATTATCAGGCTGTCCCTAGAGAAATTCACTTTGAGATATCTATTAATATTTATAATCCTATGATTAATATATAATGATTTACTAGGTGATCCATCCAATATATTCTTATTCACTTGTGTCTTTGAAGGGACACATATTTGATTCCATAATCTAATCATCCCATTATGATCATGATTTAACTCTGGAATATTTTTACCTTCTTTTCCAGTTCCAAATCATCATTCTATTTCTCATTAATCATCACAGGGATGTATGTGTCATTAATGAATTGAGAAATATATTTATTTGACAATTCTGTCATGATTCCATGATCTTTCATTTTCATATACATATATAAATGATATATTTTAATAATTATAAACAAAAAAATAGCATGGTCCTTCTAACTATGATCATCGGCCATAGTTCACCTTCCAAAGGTGGTAATATACTTATTATTCATAATCATTAAAAAAATACAACAATCTCCTTTGGTTAAACATCAACTCCTTGTATGTGAATATTTACCTCAGTTTTTTATGATCAGTATATATTTCAAACCTTTTACAATAAATATAATTCCTCTATATCTTAAATGAAAAATATAATGTATAATTTTCCAAATCATGAGTTGCATATGTTTTATCAAGACTATTGAATTGGAGTGAATCATAAGATAATATTTGGTAATTCAACAGGAAAAACATCCCATTCCTCTCTTGTTTAATCAATGTATTTAAAAAACCCTTATCTACTGTAGGGTAGTATGAGAGTATGTGCACTTAAAAACCTTTTGATCTGCTCATTATAATTTTATTCACATTCATCTTCCTAATGTTTCTTTTCTCCCTTTCATATCAACAAGTTTATTCTATTTTATAGATGTGTGAAATTTCTCAGAAAAATGGTTAATATCAATAAAATCCAAAAAAAACTATGGATCGTATTCACTATCATTTGACTTCATTTTTTCGTGTAGATAAATCTCATTGACATTATTTCAGTTTAAAAAAAATTATTCTAAAATGTAATTCTACTAAAATTTGAGAATACGTTGGTTGAGATAAATTACTCCATTTGTGTGGAGATGCTGGTAGAGGGGGTTCCCTTTTATAAGCGAGGGGAGTAGAACACTTTTAAATACCCTTAAAATTAAATAATATAAATTCACACTCATGAGAAACTAGAAACAAATAAGGATAATATCTAAAATAAGGTGTGTGAAGGTAAAAATTCACTCAAAAATTTATATAATGATAAGTATTTTAGGATATTTGAAGCTTTATCACTTATTTAACCCCTTTTAACACTTAACATAATAAGATATGTTTTTATCATGGTTACCCTTTTTATGACTATAACTTATGTTGTATAAATTTATAAATATTTTATAATTATTATTAATAATTTTAAATACATTATATTATATTAAATTTCTTGAGGTGTCATAAATTAATTCAAATATGTTTTCCAAAAACATGTAATTTTTTTATATAATTTAATTATAAAATTTTTTTTATTCCAACTCATATCCTTGTAACATCATTTTAGAAAATGTTAATTTTTATTTTTTAAACATATCATCTACAAAATTCATAAATTTAATTTATAAATAATTATAACACTAAAAGATAACAATAAAAAATCATTACAAACAGAAAAAACATTTCTCTAAAAATATATTTTTACCTAAAATTGATTAATCGCCATTTATAATCAACTATTAATCACTGTATGAATGAGTATTATTTTTTTTAATTTTTCTAGAAAATACTATTCCATAGGATTAATACTCAAAATATGAGATATTTTATTTTAAATAATAACATATATATAAATAAAACAATGCTCAAGGAAATAACCTATTTGTTTAACAAGTAATTAATAGAATATGATTCCTTATTATTTATTATGTAGTAGACTTCACATTTATGTCTTGTAACTTTTTCATGTGGGATTTTAGAGGTGTCCAGGGGAGGTCTAGAGTTCTTCATTGTGTTGGAGATGCAACAATACTATAGGTGTTGCTTTACAATTTTGAAGTAGATTAATATCCTAAGTTGGTGATTCATGGATTGTATAGCTGGATGGTTTCATGGATTATAGGAAGAAATGGGGGGGTGAGAATGGAATGTATTCATGTCACTAAATCCTAATTAATGATTTGTAATATAGTTTTTCCAAGGTGATGTGAATTTTGGTAGAATTTGGAAAAATATGAATTCATGTATTGAATGGATTTCATGATGTAAAAGTGTCGGGTTAATTGTTATTCTATAACACTTTCTTCCAATTTATTTTTATTTAGTTATACCTACCTTTCTTTAATTCTAGATGAACTATGGGAGAATGTAGGAGAACTTTTTGTCCATCCTCTCCCTTTCATAAATCGATGGGTTTTGGTGGATTCTTGTTGTAATTCCACGACGAGATCTCATATTTCCCCATAGTTTTAAATTATATTCTTATTCATAGATCATATTTAGTGGTGAAGGTTTGGGATTGACTATGTATGGGTGACTCTTTTTATAACCCTTTGGTGTGGTGTAGGTTTATCCATGATTTCCTTATGCAGTGTTAGTTTCTAGATTGTTCTTCATCCCTCTACGATGAACAAAGAGACCAGAAAGCCTCTTTGAGGCAGGGCATCCTTGTTATAACATATATATATGTTATGTGTGACATGTTCAAGGTTCTACATACTTTATGTTGATATTAAGGGTTATCATAATGTGATAATTAATTATCATGTCTAAAATTTATGGGTATGGGGATTTATCCCAAGAATTTTTTTTTTCATATATGTTGTTGACGTTATTATGCATGGATATTTTAATTTATGTAAATAACTGATGTTGGGAGAATTTTTTATGCCATTGTTTTTATACTCGAATGACCCATGTAATATTTTTGTATGATCACACCATGAATAAAGGGTTTATGAACAAATATTTGGATAATAACTTATTTCCCCTAGACATCTCATTTTTGTGATAATATATGTTCTACACAAAGAAGATATTTGATAAGTCTCATGAATAATTGTTGAAAAAAATTAGTTTCCATGGTTTGTTTTTAGATATTGTTTTTTCCCTTAGTAGTTAGGGATGTTTTATGGTAATGGAGGTGATTGGTTGTTCTATGTGGTGTGTTGGTATTTTAAGTGAAGTTTTGTTATTATTGATGTGATGTGGGAATTAGTGTGATGTGGTATGATGAGGTTGTATTACAACGTTTGTAGTGTAGTGTCTTGTTAACAATGGTTGTGGAATAATTGTTGTGTAATTGAGGTTTTTGTTTTGTGGTAGTCGAAAAATGGTTATGGTGTATTGGTTTTGGAATAATGGTTGTAGTGTAGTAGTTGTGGAACAACGGTTCGGGTGTAGTGGTTGCAACATAGTGGTTTTAGGAAAGTGGTTTTTACGCAATGGTTGTAGGGTGTTCAAGGGTGTTATAGAGGTCTTAGTGAAGCGGGAGCAACAAGATTACTATTTTGGTGATTCATGACATGAACTGGATTCATGTCGTGAGTTGGTGGTTCAGGACATTTATAGTTTTTTGGTATCATGGATTGTATGTAAGAATATAGGGAACCCATTAAATGTTTTCACATTATGAAAGTTTATTCCATGACATGTAATTAATTCAAGTTGAGTTGATTTAAATTTTAGTGTAATATGTAAAATTGTTTTGATAACACCCCATTATTTTTCAAATAAATTTAATATTTAATGCATGAATCACTGATCCTCTACAAAACACCACATTATTATAACCCATCCAGTAAACATAATTTTCCACCTCTATGATTTGACATTTGAAAAAGTGACATACGTGGTGGAGTTTAGTATGATATTTAGAATATGATAACAGAAACATATTTTTTAGTGAACAGTAACACACCCTTATGAGTAGAAAATCTAATAGTAATTTTTCCCTTTTGAATACTAAATCATGTTATTAATTTATTTTTCTATGGTTATACGAGAATGAGATCATGATTAATGTTTAAAGGTGATATAAAATGAATTATTATTTTAGAATTTTTATTTTTCAAATAAATAATGGTTTTATATTATAATTTAAATTTGTAATACCCCAAGATTCCATAGTGTGTTACGTCTTCAAAATAATTCAATAACTTGGACTACACGGAACATCGAGTTCAAGCGCACCATGACGTACCAAACAAGTCGTTCAAAAGAGATTATGAACAATTTTAACTAAATTTTGAACAATATATAATCCTTGTAATTTTAGAATACATGTTATGATTTTCTTAGACATAATGTAAGAACAAATTCATTTTTTTTCAGATAAAAGATGTATTTTTCAAAAATACACTTTTACCAACTTTTAATAGTGATCCCTTTTTAAATCCAATATTTTTAAATTTTATATATTCAATTTGACTGAATAAATTTATTATTTATAATGGGGACATCAAACATTTACAATGAAACACCCCAAGATTCCACGGTACGCTTCTCTTTGAATAAAACAGCAGTGTGTGTTGTACGCAACTTCGAGTTCTAACACACAGCACAACCAATCAAACTAGCCGTTATGAATAGTAATACCTAATTTTTGAAATTTTATAAATTTTATCTCTCAAAACAGACTTCATTTTTGGATTTGGAATATCAAATTTATCCTAGGGTGAAATTTTGGTACTTTTCGGATAACTTTTATATTTTGATGAATAGTCAAAATTACTAAATTGTAGTTAAAAACAACTTTTTTAATCAAAATAATAAACAGTGATAAATTATGGATTTTAGTGGTTATAAAGTATATTTGGAATATATTTTTACCATTTAATAAAATTTTGGTCATTGGACATAATTTCACAATTAAACCGGACATAAACAAGTGTCAATCTTTTGATAGTTATTATATCTTAAAAACACGCTTTTTTGACGGTGGGAATTAATTTTAAATTAATTTCTACCACTTCTGTGTTTTGAATTTGGATAAATGGATTCAATATTTGTAATTTTTATGTCCAAATTGTGTAAATAGGTAACTTTTATTTTTAGAAATTTTGAATAATTACTTCGGTAAATATTTTTATTTACCATGGTTAAAGAGTAAATCCGGTAAATAAGGGTTAAAAATTAATATTATAATAATAATACATTACCATAAAATGTGTCCTAACATTATTTTTGGATACATTTCTGACCATGGTCATCTTTTGGTTGATTTTTGGGACCCCATGGAGCCACTTGTAGGTGATAGGGACACTTTATTTTAATTAAGATAAAGTAAATACAAAAATAGCATAAGCTTATATCTTTTAGAAAAAAAAATTTTACATAGGGTTATATATGTTATATTTTTGATTATAAATATTCATTAGAAATATAAAAATATTTCATACATAATGATATTTTATTTATAATTTTTAGACATTGAAAATGTAAAAATATATATGACATAATAATGATGCAGTTTTTTCCTTATTTATGAAAGAATAAAATAATTATAATTATAAATGTAAAAATAAATATAAATTGAATGTTCTGATGACACAAACGAATTTTATTGGTTAATATGATATGTTAGTATTGTTTAAATGAATTTTTTTGAATTAATAATGTTGTTATGACTTTAAAAAAAATCAATTATTGAGTAGTGTCAAAATTGACATAAATGGGTTTTTAAAACAAATATTATATTATTAATTTATATTATATTCCTAAAAACCTATGGTTCGGCCAAAGTACATTTATCATTATTTTAGTATCATTAATGGACCTCTTTATGGTTTCTTGGATGTATATAGTATGTTTATTAACTATAAAATATAAAAATACAAAGTGACATGGTAAATGTTAATCTAATTAACTAAGAGTTAAAACTAAAAGATAAGGTCAATAGAGTGATCCAAACCGGTTTAAAACCTATTGGTTGAGTGGATTTAGACCTATCCCTACATTAACCTTTAAATAATCCACTTTAGATCCATTATAAACCGAATATTAATTTATTATAAAATAATATTTCTAGCTTTTCCAAAGGTGCCCCTCACCCCTCTTATAAAAGGGCACTCCCACTTCTCACTAATTCACACCTTCAAATCCATTTGGCTCAGAAAAACCCTGCCCAAATATCCTCCCAAATTCCCTCACTTCATCATAGAGGACTTATTTTGATCAGAAATCCAACCTAGGAGCCCTTTGGATCAAATCAAAAGGAAGAACCGGAAGAAGAGGTAATGTTTTCACCACCCTCTTTCAAGTTCCTTTCTTCTTCAACTTCTTATTTCTTTGTTATTACCATTCTGAAATAATAACTCCAGTATATTATATATACTGTGATGTTATTATTAATATGGAACAACCATATTCAGTATTATATCCATCCTTTGAATGACATGTCACCATACGTGCGTACGTACGACTTACTGTCTCCACGTCGTGGTGTAATTGTTATTGAATAAATTATTATTTGGATGGGTATAATAATGATATGTATTTGATGAAAATAATAAATATAACATTATAAGGATTATTTATATATGATATACCATCCATTTATATATTATTTTAATATCAAAAGAATGATATTTTCGCTCGTGCGTACGTACGGATTACCGTCTCCACGGCACGATGAGATTCATTTCCAAGTTCACCATTCATCGACGATTATAGAGATATATAATACTAATAAGTATGTAATATATGAAATAATAATGATATTGGAGATATATATATATATATATAAGTATTTATGTACTTACATATATCCTATTCACTTACTTCCGTTCAATACTATATATAAACAGAAACAACATTTATGCGTACGTACAGACTGCCATCTCCATAAATGGTGTTTTCCATTTAATATATATGTATATTATACATATTTATATTATAAATATATATGATATATTTATCATGTTTTATATTCTGGATGAATTTAATTCATGATCTATGTGATACAATGAATAGTCACATGTTAAAACATGTACGATAAAGAAAGCGATTATTACCTGAAATGTTAATTTAACATGGAAATTATTATTAAATGGGTAGTATAAAGTCATAAATGAATCATGTATGATATCATAAATATTAATATTGTTCTTTCATAACTTAATTACATACTATGATCTTCGTACAGGAGGTTAAACGTACCCTTGACTAAAGAAATGTGCAAGGTAAGGGGTTTTCATCTCACTCCTTATTCCCGTGAGATTCATGCCATATTACCCCTATTACATTTTGTGTGATGTATGTACTTCCCATAATTGTATTATTTATGTAATCAACTTTAATTAATGTTTATTTACATATTTATTTTATGATACCTCTTTCATGGGTTGTTTGTTTCGTATGTTACCAAATTGTTAATGGTTAATTTCACAATCTCTTTATTATCGGAGGTTATTTTTACGTAAGTATCTACTGGGACATATTTATTATCCATGTCTATGTTTTATGAAAGAGTTTTAAAAGGGATTATTTTCAGGGACTTTTTACTAAAACATCATTTCAAATGTTATAAATATTTATTCTTATAAATCTTTCTCATTAATGTCCATGTCTTCAAAATGATTTTTAAGGATTTATTTATATGAACATTAATGTTTTTAAAATTTTAATTCCTTTCAAAAGATTAAAAGTGGTATGGGACACTCTTATTCAAAGAATTATTTAAATGGCTTCTTTTCCAAATTGTGTGACTTTTAAATGTTTTCATGAAAAAGGGGTATTTCTCTCAAAGAGTTTTACAAATTATTTTCATCAGTGTCAAAATCCTTTAATGGATTTTAAACTTGTTTTGAAGTTGATTTATCATGAAACAAATATTCCACATTTTGTTGAAGGTTTTGTGATATGTTTGACTGTGGATGTGTTATTTTTATTCCATTCATGGTTTATGGTTAACGTATTAACATTTCGTATCCTAGTTCTTATACGAATGTTTATGTTAAGTATCATACTTTTCATATGAGTAATGTATTGCACATAGTAAGTGACGGGTGTAGCCCCCTATAGCTCCTCGTTGCATCGGTAGGTCTCATGAGACAACTAGACATGGAATTGCCCGATACCCTTTACCATTTTGATATATGGTTTCGGCCGAGGCCTGCATCATTTTTAGAAGTCTTGGCCAAGGCCTTGAAAAAATGTTTTAGAATGTCTGGCATGATACATTCCCTCATTACTGAAATAATATTGATGGTTCATGTGGTTATTTGACTAGTAGAATAACCATGATTATGTTTTATTATGGCATTATTTACTCAACTCATTTTCTTTACATAAAAGTATTCATGTTTATTATAGGTAAAGGCATGTGGTTTCAATTATTCACCATGCTTAATATTTATGTCGTTTTCCGCATTATTACTTACCCTTACTGATCGTTTGAGCTCACCCCTTTCAATGTTTTATTTTTCCCAGGATTCCAAGAAGTGTATTGTGATGGATATGGAGGGTTAGTCCAAGGGAATAATGGCATTCATAAAGATTATTTTTTTTATGTCTTAAAGTTCAATGTAACATTCATGTATGAAATATATTTTCCAAGACTGCTAAATCGATCTGTCCTTCGGGACTTGATTCCTTGTAATCATGCCAATGTATTAAAATAATGCACCGACTCTGGGTAACTATGGTCGGGGTGTTATAGTTGGTATCAGAGGAAGTTTAGCAATAACTTTGGAAACTAGATTTAGATAAACTCTGATTAGAGAACATTACCCTAAGATAGACTTTGAGGATTATTATAGAAGAAGTTCCTAGAATTTTGGTATTGTAGAGATTTTGTGAGTTTTCTGAGAAATACATCCCTGTCTGGATACAAGCAGGTAGAGGCGGCTCTGGCACAAATGTACCTAGGGGTAAAACCTTAAAACACCGCATTAAGATAGACACGAACAAGAACTGGTGCACGACAACGAGCCTTGCTGTACTCTTGGTTACGACACTATCGGGGGATATACTTAGGATAATTCTCAATTTCATTACAAACCACTATGAAGGGTTTATGAGTATATACGTCTTCAAAGAATACATTTTTGGAATTATGTATTATATCCATAAACTATTCAATATATGTTAGGTATTTTATATGTTTGGAATTATTCATTGCAATTCATAAACTGACCTAGTTTATGCTGTTGTAACGAAATGTCACCCAGTAGAAGGAATGTGAACTCCAACAATACGTATGATCCAAATATTTAGAACTATAATATCTTTCATGGTATTAATCCATCATTTAGAATGGAAATAGTCTCTCATGTATTATCATCCTATTAAGAAATAGTATCATGTGTTGATAAGATAAGTAAATAGTTCTCTGAGTCCTATGGCTTTGAAGGGAAGCAAGAGAAGAAAAGGATGGAAGAGAGAAATATGGATAAAGGGAAGAGGGAAAAGATGAATTTTCCCATATGTGATAACAAGTGGAAGAAACACCCTGGATCATGCCTAATTGGAAAGGGTGTTTGTTATAAGTGTAGAGAAAAAGGACACCACATTCCTGATTGCAAGGGTAAGAAAAAGGTTTCCAATATACAATGCTTCATCTGCAATGAGTGGGGACAATACACGAATCAATGTTCAAATCATCAGAGTATGCACCAAATGATGCTATTGGATAATAATAAAGTTATGATACTACCACAGATGAAGAGTAATGACTGGTGTTTGTATGCTGTTATTAAAGAATTATTTCATTTAAGTGTTTCATCAACGATGTACTGGTTATATGAATTATGGAGATAAATAAGGATTGTACTGCAGTACCATTTCATTGAGGATTTGAGATTATATGGTACAAAAAAAAGTGACTCAACAACAAGTTAATATTTTTTTTGAAAATACACGGTTTAAGGAAAGGAATCCTTAATATGGTCTTGATACAGAGGTAGTAATTTTGGAATAAGAGATGGTTGATTTGGATAAATTATATTGTATATTCTTGACTACCTTGAAACTGATTAATGATTTTTATATTCTATCATTGTTGGGGTTTACAACATTTTTGGATTGAAGGAGTATATCCATTATTCTTTAAGTAATAAGGGATCACGAATGTAATCAATACGGTTTTATGGTAATTTAGGATGTTGTGGTGTTTTAAAATAATACGTGATGAAGGTGTTCACATGTTATTACGTGACAAAAATGATCTTCATTGTTTTTACATTCATTATATGTTTTGGACTGAAGTATTATGGATAGTTCTAGATTGGATTATTTTTGGATTTCCATAAAAGAACAACTCGGAGGTCGGGCAACAACTCCTCGCGTCCGGAAAGGCCGTGAGACTTGAACGCACAAACGAAGGGTGATAATGGTGTATCACCTACCACTGGCCCACGTGATGTCCTGGATTAAATAATGTAGGTTTTTTTAAAAGATCTGGTAGATGAATTAAAAATTCTTTTTTTTTGAACCCCATACAAATAGGATAAATAGAATATATTTTTTACGTTCTATTATCTTTTATAGTTATAGATGAGTTTGTGGTAGAAATTAGTTAAAGGATGGAACTATACTTGTCAAGTATATATTTTTCTTCTCCTCTTATTCTATGAAGAAATTAATTGTTATAATTTATTGAAGGAATATTAAATCCGAAAATGGGTTATCCTAATACCTTATGATTTGTTGAACCGATGGTATTTTAAATCATCATAGATTAATGAATTTAAGGACCTCAATTTTAAACTTGTTTGTGATTGATGACCTCAATCACTACCTATAAATATTTTTATTTTTCCTCCAATTATATGTCTATAATGGACACCAATGTTCTCTTAATCGAGATCATAATTTGGTGGTGACCCTTTCATTTCTCTTTTCCTCTTATTAAGACTACATTTTCTTAACCAAATTTCCGATGTGGGTTTTCCCACAATGATATTTTCTATTTTCAACCTTTATTTTAGAAAAACAATATCAAATTGCGAGGATGAAATTTATTGAAGGTGGTAATAATGTAACTTCCCAAGATTTCATAGTGTGTTACTTCTTCAAAATAATTCAATAACTTTTACTACACACAACACGGAGTTCAAGCGCACCATGACTTATCAAACAAGCCGTTCAAAAGAGATTATGAATAGTATTAACTAAATTTTGAACATTATATAATCTTTATAATTTTAGAATCCATATTATGATTTTCTTAGACATAATTTAAGAAAAAATTCATTTTTTTCAGATAAGAGAAGTACTTTTCAAAAATTCACATTTACCAACTTTTAATAGTGAACCCTTTTTAAATCCAATATTTTAAACTTTTATATATTTGATTTGACAAAATAAATTTATTTTTTAGAATGTGGAAATCAAAAATTTACAATGAAACACCCCATGCTTCCACGGTACGCTTCTCTTTGAATAAAATAGTAGCTTTTGTTGTATGCAACTTCGAGTTCTAACACACACCACACCCAATCAAACTAGCCGTTATAAATAGTAATATATAATTTTTGAAATTTTATAAATTTTATCTATCAAAATGGACATAATTTTTGGATTCAGAATATTTAATTTAGCCTAGGGTGAAATTTTGGTACAATTCCGATAACTTTTATATTTTGATGAATAGTGAAAATTACTAAATTTTAATTAAAAACAACTTTTTTAATCAAAATAATTAATAGTTATAAATTATGAATTTGAGTGGTTTTAAAGTATATTTATATTATATTTTTACCATTTAATACAATTTTGGTCATTAAACATAATTTCACAATTAAACCGGACATAAAAAAGTGTCAATATTTTGATTGTTATTATATGTTAAAAACACGTTTTTTGTTTTGACAGTGGGAATTAATTTTAAATTAATTTCTGTCACTTCTGTGTTTTGAATTTGGAAAAATTGATTCAATATTTTGAATCAGGATGTCCAAATTATGTTAATAGGTAACTTTTATTTCTAGACATTTTGAATAATTTTTTCGGTAAATATTTTATTTACCATGGTTAAAGCGTAAATCCGGTAAATAAGGATTAAAAAATAATATTATAATAAAAATAAATTACAATAAAACGTGTCCTAACCATATTGGTGGATACATGTCCAACCATGGGCATCTTTGGGTCGATTTTTGGGACCCCATGGAGGCACTTGAAGGTGATAGGGACACTTTATTTTAATTAAGATAAAGTAAATACAAAAATGACATAAGCTTATATCTGTTAGAAAAACAATTTTTACATAGTGTTATATATGTTATATTTTAGATTATAAATATTAATCAGAAATATAAAAATATTTCCTACACAATGATATTTTATTAATAATTTTTAGACATTTAAAAAGTAAAAATATACATGACACAATAATGATGCAATATTTTCCTTATTTATGAAAGAATCAAATAATTGGTATTATAAATGTTAAACTTAATATAATATGAAAGTTTTGATGATAGAAAATAATTTAATTGGTTAATATGACATGTTAGTATTGCTTAAATGAATTTGGTTTGAATTAATAAAGTTTTTAATTCTTTAACAAAAATCAATTATTGAGTAGTGTCAAAATTGACATAAATGACTTTTTAAAAAAAATATTATATTATTAATTTATATTCTATTCCTAAAAACCTAAGGATCGTCCAAAGTACTTATATAATTATTGGTTTATCATTAATGGACCACTTGGGGGTCTCTTGGATTTATATAGTATGTTTATTAACTATATAATATAAAATACAAAGTGACTTGGAAAATGTTAAACTAATTAACTAAGACTTAAAACTGAAAGATAAAGTTAATATAGTGACCCACACCTGTCTAAAACCTACTGGTTGAGTGTTTTTAGACCTATCCCCAGCTTAAACATTAAATAATCCACTTTTTAGCCATTAAATACTAACTATGAATTTATTATAAAATAATATTTCTAGCTTTTCCAAAGGTGCCCCTCACCCCTCTTATAAAAGGGAACTCCCCCTTCTCACTAATTCACACCTTCAAAGACATTTGGCTCGGCCATCCCCTTCCCAAATATCCTCCAAACTTCCCCCACTATATCTTAGAGGCCTTAGTTTTATCATAAATCCAACCTAAAGTGCCCTTTGGATCAAATCAGAATGAAGAACCCGAAGAAGAGGTAATGTTTTCACCACCGTCTTTCAAGTTCCTTTCTTCTTCAACATCTTATTTCTTTGTTATTCCCATTATAAAATAATAAATCCAGTATCATATATATACTGTGATGTTATTCTAAATATGTTACAACCATATTCAGTATTATATCCATCCTTTTAATGACATGTCACCATACGTGTGTACGTATGACTTACCGTCTCCACATCGTGGTGTAATTGTTATTCAATAAATTATTATTTGGATGGGTATAATAATGATATGTATTTGATGTAAATAATAAATATAACATTATAAGGATTTTGTATATATTATATACCATCCAATTATATATTATTTTAATATCAAAAGAATGATATTTTCGCTCGTGCGTACGTACGGATTACCGTCTCCACGACCCGATGAGATTCATTTCCAAGTTCACCATTCATCGACGATTATAAAGATATATATTAATAATAAGTATGTAATCTATTTTCCAATACTGCTAAACTGATCGGTCCGTCAGGACTTGATTCCTTGTAATCATTCTGATGTATTAAAATAATGCACCGACTATAGGTAACTGGGGTCGAGGCGTTACAAAATTAATAATAATTAGAAAATAATTTTCCAAAAAGGGAGTTAATTTTTAAATTCTATATTTTCAAAAATTGTTAGGGTGAATTTTTGGGATTTTTCTTAAATACTCGAATTTTTTGACGTATAGTAAAATATAATAATTTTCCATATATATACATTATCAGCTAAATTAACTATTCCTAAAATCATGGTTGATGTAAGCACACTTTGTTAAAACTGACAGTCATGTATTACTATTCATCATCATAGGAATCAATAATATTGGTGGTTTTTAGAAAACTAATAAAATAATTTGTAAAACAATGTGAAAACCCTACTTTCCTCCGCTATAACACCCCCAGTCTCACTTCACTTAAATCCTATAATTCCTTGTTACATGTCTAAATTCTACTCAAATATCCTCCCAAGATCCTCCCCCACGTCCATCTACACTTGGTCTCATAAAAATGAGAGAACCTCTTCCCTAAAGAGGCTCTCAAGGTAGATTACTTGAAGAGGTAAATTCCTCTTTTTATTTATTTTATTTCAAGTTGCTTTCTGTTCATTTTTTTATTCACATCCTTTCATCCAAATTTTTTGAGGACTCTAGTAACTTAAATTTATTATAATTTTGTTATGATAAAGGAATAATTATTCATCATTTACCTTTCCCTTTCTTATATACTAGAAATGAAAACACCATCTGAGATGTGTTAATTAATCACATTAAAGGACGATGGGTTATTAATTTCTATTAACATCTTAAATTATGGTCATGAAACCATTTTTATAGTTGCAACAGATAATAGTATATGTATTCTATCTTATTTATGGTTATGGAATCCTTTTTTACACATGATATTAATTTATAAATCAAAATTTGTTCTTTGGGATCATGAACCACCAATTAACCCAATCAATTGTCAATAATGTTTTATATAATGATTCATTTTCACTCCCAATATCCAAATGAATTTTATAAATATGTAATATTCTGTTTTCCCACTAATAATATACATCTTATATACTGGACAACCATTTTGATTTTATACGATTATCCATACATGAGTATAAGTAGACCAGTCATGAAAACAAAGGTATAAAATTCTCCAAAACAATGAAATTGAATCTCTTATCTCATAAAAATTAAATTAATGAACATAACAAGGTCATAATAAATCAATTAAATTCATATAACATTCTTTAATCATTAATTTATGAACCTAAATATGATTATTCGAGTCG
This sequence comes from Viscum album, assembly GCA_963277665.1. Classification (NCBI taxonomy): domain Eukaryota; kingdom Viridiplantae; phylum Streptophyta; class Magnoliopsida; order Santalales; family Viscaceae; genus Viscum; species Viscum album. The sequence continues at coordinate 1,458,139,801 of OY728148.1, forward strand.
TTAAGTTCAAGTGAGGTTCACCATTGGACTTTAGGTAAGGGTTTTCCGCCTAAACCTCCATTTTCATTCAGGTATGTTTAATTATCTACATACCTCAATTAAATTATTATTCATTCATATTTAATCCAAATAATTTTTTTAATGTTCAATATATGTTTTCCAACAAGAATCATACTTTCATTAATGGGGAGTTATATGTTTTAAATGGATCTTTCAAAAATTATTCCTGAAATACAATCCCAATTCTAGGGAATTTCTCAAATTCTTACCTATTTTACTAAGCACTCTAGAATATTTTTTTCACAACCATTAATTTTTTAAAATAAATTATTTTATTATTAAAATACAATATTACTTAACTTATTCTTTTATATAAATATTTTTCCCAAATAACACATCTTTTCAAAATAAAAGAGTATGTGTCTCAAGAATTACTCAATGATTTCATATGAGTATCTTCATTTGTTTGAAAACTCCAAATAATTGTTATGTATTATTGGGATGAATCTTTATGATATCATATAACATATTAAATTTATTTTTTTATTACTAGTTTTATTGTGGATGTGTTTTCTTAAAACCATTCAACATTTTACATGGAATGGTTTGTGTTTATGCTTAATGTTTTGGAAATGTTATTTATGTTTCATATGATAGTTTCAATATGAATGTATATATTGTTTATGTTTTTTCAAATTAATATGAGGAATTCATTAGACTTATTATATGATGGTATGGGCCCACTATATCCCCTTGATTCATTGGTAGGTCTCATGAGAAAAATATATATGGACTTGGATGCGGAAGTTTTCCAATTTAGATATGGTTTTGGCTGAGGCCTTAATAATTTGTTAATGTCTTGCCTTCCTCCATGATGGTATGTTTCAAAATGTCTATCATATGAATTTAACTCATTATTAGGTGATAAATACACATTTCATGTTTTTATTCAACTTGTATAATACCCATGATTTTGTTTTTTGTGACAATATTTCTGCAGCGCTTATTCATGCCATAATGTGATCAAGTTTATTATTTTTAAAGGAACATGAATTTAATTATTCACCATGCCTAATGTTTATGTTTATGATTTCTTCTATTTAATTTTATACCCTTTATGAGTTCTTGATATCACCCCTTTCTTAGGTTTCATTTTCTCAGGAAATGAAATGTATATTATGAATGACCTATCAGGAAAAACATATAGTTTTGGACATTCTCAATTAAACATATATGTTTTATTTTATTTCAATTTATAATGTTGAACTTATGTATATATCTATCTTTCAAAAATATACTCAACTATTTTTTCCATTGAGATACTACTTTATTTAATTATGAAAATTTAATTTAATATCGAATCGACTCTTAAAAATAAGGGTTGGGTCTTTACAGTTGGTATTATAAGATGTATAGTAGAAAATCTAGAAACCAGATTTAGAAAATGTCGATTAGGGAACAAAACCCAATGATAGTCTCTGAAAATAGACATACAATAATATCCTATATTTTTTTGGTAAGGAATATATTATGTATATATTTCTTGAAAAAACATCAATATTTGGATAATACAAGTGGACATAGATCTCTAATAGATGTACCTAGGAGTGAAAACTCTAATATGGAGTTTCAGGCTGACCCGGGGTATCCTGGTACATCAGAACAGGCCTTACTACGCACCTGTTTTGTCACTCTTGGGGGATATTCATAGAGTAATTAAAATTTTCATAACAAGCCATTATAGAAGATTTAAATTTAAAATTTTCCTCAAAGAAACGATGCTAATGATTTTGGGATTATCCATGCATAAGATTTAGTTTTTTTTAATTTACCTATGTTTAGATAGTACATTTTGATTCATAACCTAATAGAGTGTATTCCATTATTTAGATATTGATAACAATGGATGTATTGGAAATATCTTGAACACATTTATCCCATGTGGGGATTTCCCTCCTGTACAAGATAATGATGTTGGCTCTAGAGCTATGAATGGTGCAGAGAAACTTATAACTATACTGGGAAAACATATTGAGGTTTGAACAAAAACTTCCATATAGATCATATGATCCACAATGTGGAGGAGCTATGTGAGATCGCATTATACTACAAGAGCCTCCCTCATTTAATAGGACTACTAACCTATTCGTAGAGGAGGAGTGGATAAGTTCCATTGAGAAGATATTTCTCGCATTGGGATGTAACAAAAGGGGGAACGTTGTGAGGTCAATTTATCAACTGTTGGGAGATTTTGATCAATGGTGGTCACTAATTCAAAACACAAATGAGGAATAAAATAAAGAAAAAATGGGTTGGAGTGAATTTAAAAACTTTTCATGGAGAAATAATTTCCTCGGGAATATCGAGCAGATATGGAAAGGCAGTTTCTAAATTTCAGGCAAATGGAAGATGAGAATGTTGCAACGTATAAATCTAAAACCACAAGGATAATAAGTTATGTGGTGGACCTTATACTTAATCCAAGGGTCATGATTGATCGATTCTTTGATGTACTAAATCCATTCCTCTAGCGGGAATTGGTCTTCCAAACATCCTCATCATACAAAGATATAGTATAATGTGAAATCAAGATAAAAATGGAGTTCTCTAGGTATTATTACCATAAAGGAAAGAAAAGAGTAGAAGTGGGATTGTTGGCACTAAATGTTGGGAAGAAGAAGAACAAGGGGGGTGTCTTCGCGGCTACCTCACAAAGACCATACGTGGAGCCCCATGGCCCTGCACCCGCCGTGGAGCAAGGTTGCGGGAGGCTTCACAAACTCCTTCGAGGTTCGCGACCCCACTATAGAGAAAGGGGGCAGGATGATCCTTGAACGAATTTGATGTTCAGGAGCCTTCCACAGAGCAAGGATCCGGGATGCTCTGTGAACGAATTTGACATTCGAGAGCCCACCGTGGAGCAAGGTGCCGGGATTCTCTGTGAACCAATTTGATGTTCATGAGCCCACCGCAGAGTAAGGAGCTGGGATCCTCCACAAACAAATTTGACATTCATGACCCGCCACTGAGAAAACCCTGTCTTCGCACCGAGTGAGCTCTTCTTCATGGAACCTCTTGCCTATAAATACATCGATCCCCTCGAGCCCAAGGTATAGATCATCTGACCATTCACCTTCTCTGCTCTCAAATCGTGAATCACTTCTTTCTCCACAAACCATGAGCTTCTCAAGGTACTTTTTCATTGCGAAGTGCTTCTACCTTTTCTTTAATTCAACCCCTCTTCTTAGAGGGATTCATTTCTTGAAGCCCACGAGCCGTCGCGAAGGAAGGGGATCCCTACAGGGACTCGGGTCATTGTGAAGCATTTTATGATCCGTGAAACATCCTCCATACTCACGTGACCCACATGCTAAGGAAAGGTCATTGTGCTTCATGAAGCACATTTCTTTACAACACTTTTCTTCACAAGGCTCCCTAGCTTCGCGAGGCATTTCTTTGCGAATTCCTTTCCACTTTACAAAGCCCATCCCTTATACACCTATGCCCTAATCCTAGACTAGGAAAATTTACTTCGCGAAGCACATCCATTCATGAAGACCCTCTACTTCATGGAGCATCAAAACATCACAAGGAGTCTACCTATGAACCCCTTTGATCTGCAACTCGTTTTCTCATCTGGCCCTTTAGGTTAGCACAAAGCAATTTCAATGTACCTTAGACGATACTGCCCGTTGCATTGCTTCTCGTCATGCTTCTTTACATAGGCATGCTAAAGGCTATTGCTTCTTCTCATAGCCACACTAATGTGGAACCCCAATGGATTTCTCCATAACACCCCATCACCAGGGCATTTCCATTTCCTTCCTTTACTAAATGGTTGGTGGGTATCAGTTATGTATGTCCTAGGGGTGTGGAGCGCACCCACGTTGTTTGAGCTACAAGACGTTAAAATTCCAAGCACCATCGTCCTCAGCACATGACGCTAAACTGCAACCACGCCCCAGGCCTTGCACATAGGGCACCCCACCTTGGACGTTATATACACCCACATGTCTCCACAAGAGTTAAATAATCCCCCACATGGAATGAAATTTTCTTTATCGTAGTGGTGTTCGTCCACAGGGAAAGGGAAACCACCCTAGTTTAAGCCCCTAGAATTCTATGTAGGAGGCAGCACCCCAACTCCCCCTCTCTTCATGGGTTCTAAAACCCCTCTCCTGCTAGGCTTGGTCACCTCCTGGGCCTCCCCCCCTGATGTAAGTCCCAATATCTATCACCTTGGGCTACAAACCATTCATAATCCCATGTTTCCTTTTTGGGCTCCTACCCATGCATCAGCCCTACTCTACTTCCCATGGATGCAACATCTGCGATGTGATTGTTAGGTATTTTTTGTCTCTTGTTTCTCACACAGAGCATGACTCAAGTGGGCTTAGAGCAAGCATCGACAATGAAATCCTCTCTGGGTATCCTAGAGTGTAATCCACAAACCCACCATGAACTACGAGGTCTTTGATCCTTGCCAATTCTATGTACGTATGAAGCCTCCATGAGGTTCAGGCCCACCACCTGTTAGTCCCGACCACTAAACATCGGTTCTACCACTCCTTCTGAACTATGTAGTGTTCAATCCTTCCTAAGGTGAGGTACCTAGGAAGCCTCCCTGAGGTTCCAGCCCAACACACAGTCTCTCCGACCCCCTTTACATTGGCTCGCCTAAACCCACCTGAACTACGTGGTCTTAGATCCTTGCCAAGGCGAGGTACGTATAAAGCCTCCCTGAGGTTCAAGCCTGACACCCATTAGTCCCGACCATCCTCACGTCGGTTCACCAAACACCCCTTCTGAACTGCATGGTCTTTGATCCTTTTCATGGCAAGGTATGTAGGAAGAATCCATGTGATTCAAGCTAGACGCACATTGGTATCGACCACTTAATTTCAGTTCACCCACTCCTTCTAAACTACGTGGTCTTTGATCTTTTCCAAGGTGAGGTATTTAATATGCCTCCCTGAGGTTCAGTCCCAACACACGATCGCTCCGACCCCCTTCATGTCGGTTCTCCCAAACCCACCGGAACTACATGTTCTTTGATCCTTACCCAGGTGAGGTATGCAGGAATCCTCCCTGAGCTTCATGCCCGACACACATTGGTCCCGACCATCCTCACGTCGATTCACCAGGAACCCCTTCAGAACTATATGGTCTTTGATCCTTGCCAAGGTAAGGTATGTAGGAAGCCTCTGTGTGGTTCAAGCCCGACACACATTGGTCTCGACCACTTCAGGTCAGTTCTAAAACTCCTTCTGAACTACATAGACTTTCATCCCTACCAAGGAAGGGTATGTATGAATCCTCCACAATGTTAAATCCCACCATCTATCTGGGCTCCAGGTCTTCCTTCACATCGGTTCACCCCTATCCTTCTTGAGGTTAAATTGTGGACCTCAATCAGTGATAAGCCATTGTTCCCCAGTCAGCGGTAAGTCGTTGCACCAACCCGAACTATATGGAATTTTATCATTGAAAAGGTAAGGTACATAGGACACCTCCCTGAGGTTCAATCCCAACAACCATTGGATCCCATGTCCTCCTCCACAACAGTTAACTGACCCCCATCCCACTGGAACTGTGTGGGTTTGATCCTTGTCACCAAGAAAAGGTACGTAAGAAGCCTCCCTAAGGTTCGACCCCGTCCAGCGGTAAGCAGTTGCGACCCCATCAAATGGTATGCAATTGTGACCCCCTATAGTGGTAAGTTGTTGTGACACCATCCAGTAGTAAGCCGTTGCGACCCCCTCCAGTGGTAAGCCGTTGTAACACCATCTAGAAGTAATCCATTACGATCCACCATCCGACAGTAAGCTGTTGAAATCCCCAATTGGTTGTAATCCATTGTTAGATAAACTACGAGGACGATGATTTCCTACCACAAGGATATTTAAGATGTCTCATAGAGACTCAATCCCAAAATCACCATCATCCTCGGGTCGACTCCATATAATTATCCACATAATTTATTAAACCCTCCATCATCCATCCTGATTCTTACCTGGGCTACCACATCCAGGTGGGATCATGACACCTCATTCCCCATTCCCCTTAACAACAATTGGGAAGCTAACCACACATTGGCGCCAACATCAATGTTCCCTCCAGTGGTGGAACCCATCTGATCAACTCTAATTTGTGTTATGATCTGTCCGTTCTGTCTCCACTAGATGTAAAATTGTGGCATACCCTATGTTAAACATGTAATGTTTTGGAAATCTCTAGATACAAGCCTATTGAGTAAAATTTCCCCGCATTCGATGTGGTATGTGTCGGGCATCCGCGCCCTCAAGAAGACCTATAATAAAGGGAAGAAAGCTAGACACGCCAGTGTCCTGGCGTCCAGACACGCTAGGGATGTTGAACGTGACTACTCTCCTGACCAAAGGTTTCTACCCTTACCGGAGCCTTTGGAATGTCCTGATAGAAGCAGTGTAATTCACTGGTGTCCATGAAGATATTACACTTGTAAGAGTTTCACAAAAAATGTCTTCAATATATAAGGGAGACCCGGACTAGGTAATGAGTTCCAAGGAGGAATCCAAAGAAGGAAGAACCATCATCCAATCATCCTGTTTCGATCAAGGAGCAAACGTCCCTGAACAAGGAATAGATGCCACCCACCGTTGGAAAGCGGTAATGCCAGGCAACAAAACATTTCATCATTGAACATGATAGATGTGTGTTCCCTATAAGAAAGTATCAGAAATAGAAATGATGACCCGATGTGACGATATTCTCCTCAATATAGATATTAGTTGGGTTTGAGACATTAGTGGATTAGCGTGTCACCAGATCCAGCTATCTGGAACCGTGTCCTGCCATGTAAATAGTGGGTCTGGTGTGAAACTCACCAGATTATGGGGCATTCAAAATGTTGGATGTCCCGGTCTGCGATGTTGTTAGTGTGGTTACATCTTACCAGCCATGGAAGATGGAATGGAATTGGGTCCCTGGTCATGGATTCCCTTTTTCTGTCGGCACTGATGAGTTAATCTCCATACATTCAAGGAATCAAGCTGTTGCACCCGAAACTCGATCAACACCTTCACACCGATGTAGGGGTAGGGGAATTACAAGCGCGGAAGTCCTATGTGGTACCTCCTCTTCTATGATGGTCTCAACGGCCACGACCGTTGGGCGCCTCTTCCCCATCTCTCCCTCAGAGTTCATCCAATGAAGTGTGATTAACGGCCTCATATGCCGGTACAAGGAGGAGGGTATTATCCCGACATGGGATATGGCCCAACTAAATTTAGTGGTATCTTCACCTCATCATCAATGTCACCCCAGAGGGACACATAGGGAGGCGCTTCTCCCCACTCAAACATATAAATATTTCAAGAGCCTCTCCTCGAAACGTCTTGATGAAACCCTTCCCTACATCGATGAGGTAGGGGATATCGGGGTCATCCCAGCTAGGATCCCATCCCAGGGGCTACCAACAAGGGATCCCACCAGTTTGTGTCAGTGCCGCCACCCAGTCTTACTGGCCAAAGAGCAGGTAAGCCATGTACCTACACCACCAGCTCTAGTCCATCTAAACCGACGCCAGCGTCAGGCACAAGCTGAAGAGGACGTCTACCAAGGGGGGTCAATGTCAGTGGCTACTGTGGCCTGATCCACCATTAATGCATATCACCAATGCCTTGTGTACACTGAGCAGGGACTTTTATACGTTCGACCCGGATTGAGGCCTAAACAGCCCCACAGGTAGGCTTGGTCGACTCTCTTAGTCGCCGAAACAGGAAGTGGTCGCCGCAGACTAACCTGCAGTGATGTCGCCCAGTACGAAGGTCCTCACCGTACTTCCAACATAGAGAATGTGGGACTTAACCACTTCCATGTTTGGCATGGAGGTCCACCCCGTGCCACATTCAATCCAAATGAGGGTCCTCCCTATGGCATTGACGCTCAGTACAGAAGTCTCTACCATTCCCACTATAGCGAATATGGAGTAATTATTCCGGCCACAGACTGTTGGTATGGGGATGTTGCACATTTGGTCGCTCTCCAAAATGGGGACCCTCCCTGTGTCCTCACAGTAGCTGGCGAAGGTCCTCCTCACCCCACCAATCTGATGAGTGAGGGCCTGCTCCAAATCACTAGTGCCTAGCATTAAGGTCCTACTTGTGTTAATCTCGAGAAGTATGAGGACCCTCTTCATACTGTTGTCACTAGGGGAAGAAAGCATGGAGGCCCCCCTGCTCTTACCGGTTTCAAAAAAGGTCTTACTCGCTCCAGCACTACCCACAGAGGGCCTCCCCATGACCACTTTCATATCTGTCTTGGTGCTCCTCGCATCTCGGCTTACTTAGGTGGAAACACTCTCAGCCGCAGCACCAGTATGGTCGAAGGACCTCCTCGGGTCAGAAATCTACACTTTCCCAAAGAGCCATCTAGGGGCAGGAAGGTGGGTCATCTCCCCCATAAGAAGAATTCTAGGAAGGTCCTGACAGAGACCAAACTAGTCTGCTTCTGAAACTCTGAATCAGAGTATGACTCAGTGAGGGAACCCTCCCTTCGCTCCTCCGAGTCAAGGGTTGGGGCAAGAACGAGGCACATCAGCCTAGTACTCCCAGAATGCAAGGTCCATTGGAGTCCTGCCTCCCTATATTGGTATATCTAGGAGGAAGAAAATTTGGCAACCCTGAAGGTTATGGTCGTGAAATCACAACTGTCATCACCTGAAACACTCTCTACCTCGACTAGAGATCACTGAGAGCCATTTTGAGGACCAATGGCAGGCGAGCAGCAGTGCAACACATCAAAAGTATCCCTAGACCCTATGCCAAGAACTGTGGATGTCAGCCCTTCCGACCGTGATGCGGTGGCTATGTCGCTACACTCTTCATAGGACAACACGAGATGTGGAGGTTTGTTGGATTGCTCACCGTAATCTCCACTGGCCAGCCTAACATCACTACGGTCTACTTCGGTACTACTACCGGTTCCTCATCCACCTCTAGTTGAAGAGTGGGGTAATGGAGGGATAGACCTTGAATCTGATCTAAGGAGCATATGGAATATCCTTGCAGCGAACCACTTCTCTAAGATGTTTTGGCTCGTGGTAGTGCCGAATTTCCCCGCACCGGAATCCCTCACACTATCGGAAGTTAAGTGTTTCTGTCAATCCCTCTGGGTGACACAATTTTCCTTCGTCATTAGTGAGTGGTTTGTCCCAGGATCCATGCACAATATTATGACATTTCTGAGCATTTCTGTCTAGTTTATTTTTCCACACTCCATGTGGTCCAGCACCCTGAGTCACCAGGTCTCCATTGGGCCCTCCAAAATCAATGCATTTAGAGTTTCAATGTACACTGCAAGATTATCAAGGAGGATTCCCCCCACCTGCAGATCCATGTCTAGGGGTAATATGCTACCATCCACTTATGTTCTATTCGACAGAAACCCAGCTCGCTAGGTGACTTTGAGGACATTCCCCCAGGTTGAGTTGCAGTCAGCATGGCCACACTATCAGAAGAGGAAAATGAGCTGGATCTCTTCGATGAGGACCTACCTACTATAGGCATTACACAACTACTGGATCCCTCGAGGAGGGTTACTCGTCAACAGAGGAGCCTACTGGGTCTCCCTATACCCATCGAGCCATTAGTACTTGTCCAAAATCACAGTAAGGGTAAAGAGCATCTTGGAGTCACCAAACCCTCTAACCCATCAGTCTTAGTGAAGAAGATGAAGGAATACCTTGAAAAAGCCGTGTTGCGTTAGCAGCATTCCAAACATGAGATGGTGGTCGACAACCTCCTCGCTAAACAGGATGTAGGGAGACGACCAAAATACGGTAATAATATGCCAGGGTAGTAGGGGTAGGAACAACATCCCCTCGACGAGCTACCTCTAGGTGACCCTGACCATCCTGCCCCCATGGAAAGGGTTGAAGCTGAAACTTACGACAAGTTGGAGTGGTATGTGTCGACAAACCATCCGGAATGGTGAAACAATCCAAGGGACCCAGCTCAGGTTCCCCCAGCTGCCCTGAGGGTTGTACCACCAGCCTTTCCATGAACCACTGGGCCTACTTACCATGTTGAATAACACGCCGAAGCACTCATGTTTAGGGATACCTATCTTGAAAGGGACCCCCATCCAGATGATCAAATGGAGGAACTCATTTCCCACCTTGAGGCGTTGGAAATTCCACAGGTGGAACTCTTACCTGATGGAATGCCATATCTGGCATGGGTGGATGATATGCCAACACCCCCGAGTTTCAGAAATGCCACATTATCCTGCTTTAATGGGACAGGGGACCCACCACACCACCTAGACCACTTTACCTTAAGGTGTGGCCCCATGCTAAGAACTCTAGCACAACAAAAATCCACCAAACATTCTGTTTTGTGCATACATTGGAAGGACCTGCATTTTTTTGGTACAACCAGCTCCCCATCAGATCTATGACTGGCTGGGAGGTCCTTTTTCTGCAATCCCTCAACTAGTTCAGCTCCACCACGCAGAAAACGAGTATCACATACCTCTTCAAGTGAAATCAGAGCCCTAATGAGTGCATCGCCGACTATGTCCCCTGGTGGAATGGTCACACGTATTCCCTCGACATGCCGATCACTCGAGAACAATTGCCGAAGATGTGTGTGGGAAATTTTTAGATAGTACTGGTTCCCTCTCTGATTTCCCATAACTACCCTAGTTGATTTCGAAACTTCTCTGATAAGGCCCAGCTCCTAGAGGGAGCCTTACACCAGGCTAAGAAAGCATGTATGTTGCCTCCTGAAATCCCCGTGAGAAGGTCTGTCTGGGTTGAGCCTGCAGTAGTGGCCCAAATAGAGGCCCCCATGTGATTAGAGTTGTTTTCAGTGGAGCTGCCTCTGCAACCTTGTATAGGCCCACCACCACAGGCGCAACCTCCATCCTAGTATCGGCCACCTAAAAATCACCAGGTTCCCCCACACAATGCACCACCACAACCCTGGAATGATAACTAAGTTCCACAGCCTTGACAGGATCCCCCAGCCCCTGTTAGGTTCAAGATCCAAGGTCCCCTTTCCAGATAAGAGGAAATAGACCTACTCATTCAACAAGACACTTGTCCCATGTTACATTCACAGTGCCTTGGAATATGGGATTGTGTGTTTGCCTAAGTGTAGAAGACTGGAAGAGGAAAATCTTACTAATCACCCTAATAACATCCCCTATAAAATGGTCTAGTGGAACACTCTCAAGATGTGCTATGTGTTTAAAGACTGCCTCCAAGACTTGGTTGACAACAACATAGTCAGGCTGGTCCAAGCCCCGACGCTGGTAGCATGCATCTTTGTGATGCTAGACAGTAGCAGGGACAATGAGGGTGATTGGAATCAGGTTTCTAGTCATGGATCCCAGAATTATGACGACTGGATGGCTCACAAAATAGTCTCTCATGCCCGTGGTCTCATCCGAGCATGTTTGAATCGTCCAAAGACTTCATAAGATACAGTCATCACTTCTGCATCGTCATATTAGCCGACATCTTCCTAGAAGAGCAAACATCAATGAAGTAACGTAACGCAAAGTCCCCCCACCGATGCCATTGTCATCCCGCACTTTCGGCGACTTAATGCCCAAGGAGATTGAAATCATTCCAAGAATTTTTCCAATAGTGTATGACTCTTCAAGTGACATTCAAGGGTACACCTCTTTTAACTCCGTAGAGATGGTAAATCCCTACATGATACTGACGATGAGGAGCATTAGGAAAATCCTCCCAACATACCTATTCATCACTAGCATCGATGGAGTCGTGGCTATATAGGTCATCGGAGTTCCTTGGTTATAACTTCCAGCTAGGCCGTGCAACCCACTAAGACTAGACAGTAGGCCCAGCGCAGAACTCAGCACGTGCAGCCTCCTCATCAACTATCATCAGGCCCACCTCCACTACCGTTTGTGATACTGGACCAAGTTGATCCACCTAGGTCTCATCGTGATCAACCATTCCCCACCCCGGAATGGTCCCTTTCAGCTAGCCCCAGTACTATGGGTACATCGCAAGCATAGAATAGTGAGCAGTGGGACATTCCTAGCACCAGTCAGCCGCCTCTCCAGCCGGAAGGGCCCGTCATTCCTCCTGTCATAGAGAAGCCTCGTACAAGTAGAATTACACGCCTTGCGTAGAATTAAAAATATCTTAAGCATATTTTCGGTATTATAGGAAGTATCTCCATCCATGACTCCCTTCTCCTGTCGTCATATATGCATAAGGCCCTCGCTGAGGCTTTAAGAATCCCCCATCTAGTTTTAGAGAGAGGTAGCAGCTGCAGAGGCCTTTCACGCTGAGGCATTCGAGAATGCTGAATGCCAGGATATCATCTCATTCTCAATAGAAAATGATGGATCTCCCATATAAGGGAACATTCACCTACTGTACATCACCATCCAATTCAACGGTGTGGAGGATTGTCATTTTCTTGTTGACACGGTCTCTGGAATTAATTAAATCCTGACTCGGACACTACAAAAGCTGGGATTGTCTGAAGATGACCTAAGTCCCTATAACCTAAGAATACATGGTTATAAAAGTGTGGAAAAAACACCAGTCGGTAAGATCTTATTGAAGAACCTGTTTGGTGGCCTAGTTTCTAGCACTGAATTTATCGTAGTCTCCTAGGACACCACCTACAATGAATTGATGGGAAGGCCATGGCTCCACCTGCATGCATCGGTTCCATCACTATATCAAAAGTGATTCAAGTACTTCCTTAATGGTCGAGTGGGTGTGCTTCAAGGTGATTCATCTCCCATTTCTTATTGTGAGGCCCGTTATCTAGATGCCAATTAAAACAAGAGCATGGAAAAGAAGATTCCAACCAACTAGATCAAGCATTCCTTGGATGCAACTGACCCGTGGATAGATCTAGATGATACCTATGTCATTCCAATCCACCAATTGGAGGCTATAACCCTGGACATGGTACAATGATTCGTTGTGTCTAGGAATAGGGGGGGAACACATTCCCTAGTCTTTGTGATGGTGTAAAATTACCTCATACTCCTATAAAAATCAAGATCAGGTGATCCCATAGCCTCTTAACCCCATAAGGTATAGGGATGTCTGCCCCATGTCAATGGAAATATGTCATACGTGCTTGTTTCATTGGGTTGGAATTAAACAGCTCAATCCATTATGCCGTTATTTCATTGATACCATCAATCATGGCCCATTGGGTTGAAGAAAAAATGGTATCTTATCAACAACCTTCATCCCTATGGTTGCAACAACACAAGAGTCTTTTGATGGGTGACCATTTCCGCTCAGGCAGGTACCAGCCTCCCAATGGGATCTACCGACCCAGAGGAAGCTCCTCTTATTGGAGATCCCTCCTCTTCATGTGAAGATGAAGATTTATAGGATGCTCCCCCTGCATTTGAAGAGGGTGTCTCTATCACAATCGATGAGTTGGTACGGGTGAAAATCTGTAGCGAGGCAAACCCGAGACCCACATTAATCAGTGCCTCCATGCCCCTCAAGGAGCCTCATCAATACATAAAATTACTAAAACAACATCACAATGTATTCTACCACCATTATGATGAGATTCCAGGACTAGATCCTCAGGTAGACATCCACCTTCTCAATCTCCCTGCAAATCATTGTGGGTTCAAGCATCCTCCCAGAAAGATGCACCCTTCGTACAATATCCTGGTAGAGGCATAAGTTGAAAAGATCACCAGACCCAATTTCAATAAGGAGGTCATGTACCCCAAATGGCTAGCCAACATTGTGCCAGTCAGGAAGAAGAACAGATATATTAGATTCTGCATCAACTTCTAGAATCTCAACTTTCATTGTCTGAAGGATGCATTTCCCCTTCTTGTGACATAGTTGTTGATTGCCGCTACAACTGGATTCCAAGACCTCTCTTTCATGGATGGGTATTTTGGGTACAACTAGATCCAAATGGTTCCCAAGGACGATTAGTTCACAACCTTTAGGGTTCCACAAGGTACTTTCTATTACAAATTCATGTTTTTCGGTTTAATGAATACAGGTTCCACCTACCAGCAGGCTTTGGAAACAATATTTAAGCTGATCCAAAGGACGTTGGTGGAATTCCATGTGGACGATCTGGTGGTCAAATCTCGCCAGCATCAACACTATCTCAATGACCTTGAGAAAGTGTTCAGCTTCCTCTGTTCCTATCCCCAGAAGATGAAACCATTGAAGTGTTTCAATAGGGTCACCTCTAGATATTTCACTGCTTTGTTGTCAAATACTGGGGAATTAAGATTGACCCAGAGAAGATCAATGTAATTTTCTAGATCTCTCCTCCAAGAAATATTTGGTATCTTTTTGGTTTCTAAGGAGACTTAATCTACATACGCCGATTCATTGTGAACCTGGTTGGAATGTTTAAGACATTTTCTTGGGTCATGATGAAATGCACCGCTTATGAATGGGACAAAGAGTGTCAGATTAATTTTGTGGAGATCAAGTAGTATCTGCGCTAACCTCCAATCTTAATGCCACCAATCTCCAGAAATCCATTTGTCCTTTATGTGACAGGCATGGTATGATATCTTGGTGCCCTTCTCGCCCAGAAGAACAATTAGGGGATGAAGAAAATCCTTTACTAACTCAATTGTATGCTCCTTGATACGAAGATCAGATACTCCCCCTTCAAATAGAGCAGCTTTGTGCTGGTATTTACAGTATAGAAATTGAGACATTACATACAGCACCACGAGGTGCAGCTTGTATCCCAGGTAGACCCACTTCTGTACATTATGAACTGCCCCATGTTGAGAGGTTTCCTCACTCGGTGGACAGAGATTCTCCAGTAGTTCAATTTTAGGTTTTTCCCTTAGAAAGCAATTAAGGGGAAAGCATTTGCTAACTTCCTTGAAGACCATCTGGACCCTATTAACCAGTCCTTAGATCTCGATTTCCCCGCAGTGGTGATCCTCTTGGTGGACGAAGCCATGTCGTGCTGGTAGATTCACATCGATGGTGCTACCCAAAGCCCCACCGGCAAGAGGCTCAATGATCCCAGGCTCAACAAGGTAGGCTTGGGAATCATCTTTATTACCCAGGAACAAGCCATTCTACTGTACTCATTCCTGTTGTTAGAAGGATGCACCAACAATGAGGCAGAGTATCAGGCTCTCATCACTAGCCTCGAGATGGCCCTCGAGATTGATATTCCACATTTTCATGTGAAAGGAGATTCTGAACTAGTAATCAAGCAGAAAAACGGTGACTACGTCGTCAGAAATCCATAGTGCATACCATTTTTGGAGTGCACTCTCTAGATAATGGCCCAGTTCCAATCTCGGACAAATGTTAGTCATGTACCTAAATCTCATAATGAGAGAGTAGACGCCCTGGTCGGCCTGGATGCATCACTTGCAGAACCAGAATAGGAAGATCTGATTATCCATTTGAAAAAACGGAGTGTCATTGCTCCTGTCTCCCTAGATGATGACGATAGACTCTTGGTGATCCATCTTACCACTAGAGCCTCCATGTCAGGACCCACATTTTTAGTGGTTAAAGTGACTCCTGACTAGAGAGAACCCTTTATCAAATATCTCCAAAATGGTTGGCCCTTGACTGATTGGGCCGAGTGGGTTTGAATCCGACACTGCACATTGCATTTCACCCGCCAGAGAAGCCTTCCCCATGAGCAGACCCTCTACAAGTGCAGGTTCGATGGGGTTATCATCTATTACATTCAAGGAGTAGGGTTTTCTGAGGTCATGCAAGAGGTTCATGCCAGTTTCTACGGCTCCCACCAGACTGGGCCAAAGATATCTCACCATATCCACAGACTGGGGTACTTTTGGCCATCCATGATCCATGATTGCATCGAGTTCACCATGAGATGCCATTCATGACAAATTCATGCTAACATTATGCAAAGGCTTCCAGAGCCTCTCTACTCCACCAAGTACTCTTGGACATTTTCGGTATGGGGACTTGATTTCAAGGGACCATATCCACCGACGACAACCCACTAGTGTAGATTCATCTTGATGGCTATAGACTTCATCTCCAAGTGGCAGAGGTAGTTCCACTCAAGGAGTTCAAGGACTGTTCCATCAATGAAATTGTGAGTTCCAACATCCTCTACTAATTTTGATTTCCTCATGCCATCCTCATAGATAACAGCACAATCTTCTGAGCAGATGATCTGAAGAAGTTGTATGCTAATACAACATCCATTCTAACCATACCTCCCGCAATCATGCATAAGAAAATGGACAGAGTGAGGCTTTCAAAAAAACCCACTCTATCATTTTGTGGAAAATGGATGGTCAAAATAAGAAGAGTTTTCCAGACAAGCTCCCCAATACCCTCTAGGATTATCGTTCAAAGACTCGTAATTCCACCCAGGTGATCCCATATTCCCTAGTGTACAGAACTGAGGTCGTCCTACCCATCGGGATTTAGGTTCCTTCTTTACGCACAATAGTCTATGACTAGCAGGCGCCAGATAAGGTAGATGAAATCCTTCTGGATTAATTGTAAGCACTTGATGAGAATAGGCTTCATGCCCTGTACAATCTGTAATGGAATTAAAATAATGTATCTGGAGCCTTCAACAAGAAGGTTCTCCTCTACTCTTTCGTTCAAGGTGATTTGGTATTGGCCCTCAGGACTCCAACGATACCAGGCAGGATACCCCCCAAGCTGGAGCCCAAATGGGAAAGGCCTTTATTTTTTACAAGGTTTACCCTAATGGTGAAAACTCACTAGTAACCATGGATGGTGCTCATATAACTCCCCTCACCAAGGAAAAATTTCTCAAGCAATACTTTTCCTGAGCTAGCTGGTCTTATATGACCCTAAACTGTCGGGTCCTGCATGACCTTAAACTGTTTCATCCTGTACAATGTTAAAATTGTTCATCGTTCCTCATGACGTTAAAATGTTCATCATTCTGCAAGATGTTTAATTGTATGGATCTTATAAAACTGCATATGTCTTGATTACCATCATTATGGGATACGTAGGAACGCTCAGACACTCAGTCCTGAGTCTAGCCCCTAGAATCTTCTCTTCGATTATCACCCTAGGTATAGTTCTCTCGGAGGGTCATTGCGTGGTATTGTGTAGGCTTCTTTAACCCCACTCATTTCAGGATTAAGAAAGTCACACCATGTTCCCCCTCCTCATTCTTCTATCCTCCCACTTCCACACCACATAATGTTAAACTGCATGGCCTTCAAGAACTATGTATAGCTTGATTCTCATCCTCATGGGATACATAGGAACGCTCGAAAATTTCATATGTTGGCCTAGCCCAAACTTCAAAATTACCCCATGGGTTGGGACACATGGTATGGTATAGGATTACTCCCAAATTCACATCGATATCATCTTGATCCCACCATACGTCCCGCTCCCCAGAGATGCCAATCACGTTTACAGCCCTTCTTGACGTTAAAATGTATGGGAACAGCTATGCTTCACCCACTCCTTTGATTGGGTCTCCATTATCTTTCACATCAAAAAGGACCCTTGACTGGCATGGATTCTCGGACTAAGAGCTCTCCTACCACTTCGGGCCAACGCCCTTGAGGATGTTGAATGAAAAATTGATACATGTTTTTCATTGTGAATATGGTCAGCGGGTGATTCACATTTGTGTTCCCATTTTAGGTCACACTACAAGGACACTATCTTTCAAACATGGTAAGTGGATATCCTTTCTCATTCTAACCACCCATGTAGATCCCAAAAATTGAGTGTGGTGGTTCATCCTGCACGCTATATCTTCTTGTTGTGATTCCCTTTGGGAGATGCTAGCTATCAAACCATTATATGATAGGGAATGTCGAATTCGCCTCTTTGTTTCCCACACTGAGCACTGCTCATGTGGGATTTGAAGCTGTGATGAGGTGGTAATTTCACAAGAGGGCATATGGCTACAGATGACCGGGATGCCTAGCCTCAGTTCCTTCGACCCCTTCAGGCCCCTAGCCCATGTTCTCATTTAGGATTGTGTGGTGCGGTACAAATGCATGTCCTCATTCATGTCAGGCTATTTCGTTACGCCCCATATATCCCCTTGAAATATCACATCCTTCATTTATTATCCGTTCTGCGAGCACAGGCTCTACCATTCTTTTCATCACCCATCATTTGGGTTTTCATCACCCTATATATCCATAAGAGCCCCCAAATGGCATGGATACTCGGCCCAAGGGATCTCTTACTGTTATGAGCTAACACCCTTGAAGATTGTGAGTGGTAAGTTGATACAAGTCCAATGTTTTGAATGTGGTGACCAGTTGATGCTCAACTATTCACCCTCTTCTAGTCACACAAGGGAGGATATTGTGTTGCGAATGTGGTCAACAGTTGTCCTCTATTAACGTTGATACTTTTTTGTCTTCCATAGACATGTTGATTTTCCCTTTCTATCCCACACATATGACATTAAACTAGGCATATACAATCCACACCCTAAGACCCTAAACTAAGATCACCTCTATCCACATTGCAAGATGTTAAATTGCAAAATAGCCATGAAATTCTGTCAATGGCCCAGCTTCAGGCCCCTTGTCCTTCTCAGGCTCCTGGCCCAAGTTCCCACTTAGGTGTGTACGGTGTGGTGCGAGATTATGTACTCATTCATGTCGAGTTACTCACCATGTCGTACACATCCCTGGATGAGATACCTTACCCCTATCTTCATCCTCACTACAAGAAGATAAACTAAAATTTTTCCTGGACATTCCTTCAGAGGCCTAGCCTCAGCCCCCTTGGCCTTCTTGGGCCCCTAGACCAAGTTCTCACTTAGGGATCTACGGTATGGAATCACGTCCTTATTCACATCAGGTTACTCGCCATGCCATAGACGCCACTCGTTAGTGTATCTAGACCTTTCTAGAACTACGTGTGGCTTGATTCCCATCCTAATGGGATACATAGGACCGCCCAAACTTATAGACTTCATGTCCAGCCCCATCTCTTAGAAACCTCCTGATAATGTTGGACCCTTGGCCCATGTTCTTCAAAAAGAGGGGTATATACTGTGGTGTGGGATTATTTCCTCATTTACATAGGATTTATAACAACCATTCTGCATACCTCTCTCCCCTAAGTGGAGTTCTCTCCCTTTCCCTACTTTCATCTCTTTGAGTCATATTCTATTAAGCCGAGTCCCTCTTCCGTCTTCAATGATTTTCCAATTGGCCCATGAGTACACTAGTCTAGAGCCTGGAGTGTCAGATTCCACATGGGAATGTTTTCACCCATTTTTCTGGATTCATGTTCCTCTTTATTTGGGATTCCATAATATTTCATACCCAATGGGACCCCTAAATGGCAAGGATTCAAGGCCTAAGGGCTCTCCTACCATTACGGTCCAACATCCATGAGGTTTTTAGACAAAAAATCGATACACGTCCTGCGTTTAAAATATATTCAGTGGTCGACGCTCATTTGTTTGTCCTCATTTCAGGCTAACATGATATGGATTCTGTGTTTTGATTACAGTCAAAAGTTATCCCCCTCCGTTACGTCAGCCCCTTCAATCCTTGAAGGAAGGTTACATGATTCAAATTATTTTTCACCCCATCATGTCCAAATGAAATTTTGACACTCATGGGACTATCCCTTAGTGAGCATTTTCATGTTACAAGGAAAAATCCACGGTAAAGGCAACATTTCAGGCTCTACACGAACTTCCCTTTTGATTTTATTATAGGAATTGCTAAAACCTCTTCCACCCTTGTTTCTCACATGTAGATTGACTTACATGGGCTTAGGGATCGTGTTGAGGTCCACACTTACTTGGAAGGATTCTACTCTTCCATGGTCCAAGATCTAAGACCATAAACTAAGATCTCTTTCAGAACTACGAATAGCTTGATTCCCATTCACATGGGATATGTAGGAACACCTATACATCTTGTATTTGGGTCCAGCATGAGTTCCACTAATTTATCTATTCTATTCTACCTTTGGAGCTTTATCTCTTATGGGATCGTATGGCATGGTATGGGATTATGTCCTCATTCACATCGGGTTTTCATTAGTCACACCACATACACCTCATATTAAAAATTCCCCCTACATCATATCCCATGTGACATTAAACTATATGTTGTGCCACACGATGTTAAAAGGAACTTTCATGAACTACGTGTGGCTTGATTCCCATCTTCATGGCATATGTAGGAACAATTGTACATATTTTCTTTGGGTCCAACTCAATTGGGAGCTAGTTTCTCCTGCACCTTCTCCTATAATCTTTCCTGGCCCCTTGGCTCGAGGATTCCTCCTCAGAATCGTGTATAGTATGGTGAGGTCCTCATCCTTATTCACATCTGGATTGCTTTATCACGTCGTGTGTATCCCCTATAGAACCTCATCTATCCTATATAAGTTTGATTCATATGACTTTAAACTATAATTATTAGTCCCACATTACTTTAAATTATTGTGTCTATCCCTCACTATGTTAAAAATGCATGGTTGGTCCCATCACATGACCCTAAACCGTGACATTATCGTCCTGGCTACCTGACGAAAAAAAGCACTACACTGTGATATCCTCACTCGAGGGGGCATCATGTTTGGTATCATTCACACACCATATCATTTTTCAATGCTGGCATATGGATCGATTCTGGTGGCATACCTGGATTTTTTATCCTAGGTCCATCACTTCAAAAAAACACACTTTCATCCTAAAGGACAAAAAAGATCTATAAAATACCAGTTCTTTCGGTTCAAGGGCTAGTCCCGCACAACCTCATTATCTTTGACACCGGTATCCTACTGTGTATCTTGTAGAACTACGTATGGATTTATTCCCATCATCATAGGATACATTGTAATTCCAAAACATGTTGTCTCTGGGTCGAGCCCCAGGAATCCAAAACCATGTCCCCCTCATTCGGCCCCTCGACCCAAACTTTTTTGAGAACGTGTGGGGTGGAGAGTACCTTATGGGCTTTTTCCCACATTAATGTAATGTTTTGAAAAGGCTTCACCATATGCCTCCTGTGTCTTCTCCCAACATGGTTCGAGCTCTATAAACATAAACTAAGATCTCCCAATAGGAACGACACATCATGGTTGGCCACTTCACCACCCTGCACACAGTCCATTAAATCAATCGCTCCTTAATGGATCATCCTATGAAAATTAAGCTAAAAGTGTGAAACCGCAGGACCCTTGTCCTTGGGGGGATGGGACTCGAATCCCTTTATCTGATATGTCTTATAGTCATATTCATATGTGTTTTTACAAAGAGCCTGAAGTGTGGAGTTTTCACGGGGACATTCCCGCCATTCCATGTCCAAGATTCGTGAGCCCGTTATTTGGATTGTCATCCTCTTCCATGTCTGAAGGGACCCCCTTTGCAGCCCAGTATCATGCCACCCTGGCTTAGGTACCATCTTGGGAAAACATCCCTAAAGACCATAGATGAAATTTGTGATAGGTTCTGTGTTTCTATCAAGGTCAGTGGTCGACCCTCATTTGTTTGTCCCCATTCCAGGCTAAGGCGATATGGATACTGTGTTCCAAAAATTGTCAATAGATTTCCCCTATCGTCATGCCACCATCATTGTGGTACAGATCTCAAGTATCATGATTCATATATTCCCAATTTCATATGTTCAAAAGGAATTTCAACATACTCGGATTTACTCTTCTGCGCATCTAGGTGTGTTATATAGGCGGATTAACATCTTTGGGATTTCATTCACCTAGTGTTCCATCGCCCCTGACTTGTGCCTTATTTTTCTAGGAAATTCCCATCACTACTCTTTGATTCCCAAATCGATCAAGACTCACGTGGGCTTATTAGTTCGTGTAGGAAGTGTACTGGAACAGCCATGCCACACACGCCTTTCATCACCCAACATGAAGTTAAACTGCACTCTCAGAACTACATATGGCTTGATTCCCATCCTCATGGGGTACGCATAAATTCCCGAGAACTTGGCCTCGGGACTATCCAAACATTCAGTTTTGTTCCGATGACCTGAAGAACTTATTTTGGGGATATGTGGTGTTGTACATACTCTTTATGTCCTCATTCACGTCATGTTTATAGATACTGCGCCACATACTCCCTTCTTGGAATCTCCCATTTAACTATTCGTCCTACCTCATGATGTTAAACCCCATGAGTCCTTATGTCCTTAATGCATGACACTAAACTATAGTTCTACCCTGAAAAAGTTATGGATTCCCCATGTTAATTGTGGGATGCAACCGATCCCTTTCCAGAAAGTATTTCCCATATCAGTGTTGGACTCCAGCCATGATGTTCTTAAGAACTGCATTTGGTTTGATTTTTATCCTTATGGGATATTTACCGACACCCAAGAATTTTGCCTTAGGCCCAGCCCCAGGGTCATTAACCCTCTAGGCCCTTTGGCCCTGATCACTGTCTAGTCTATATGACCTTAAACTAAGAGCCTACAGTCCATGAACCATGAACATAAACTGATAAAATTGGTCTTGGAAGTATGAAATTTAAAAAATTTGCACCTTTCTCAATGTATGACATAAAACTACGCGTTATTCAAGGTCCTTACCAAAGAGGTCCTGTTCAGAAGTAGGTATGATCCCTAATCAGACCGATACACCCACCTAATGTTCTTCCACCATGGTGGCGTAATTTCAATAGTGTTGGACTCTATTCGAACAACCCATCACTCAACCCTTCATGCTTTGAGTACCCTTTATTCGGACCGTCATCCTCTTTCAAGTCCAAAAGAACCCCCTAACAGTTTTGATGCTCGGCCTATGGCTCGCCTACTGTCCTAGGACAACATTCCAGAAGGCTAATGAATGACATTTCGAGTCAGCCCCCGTTTTTTGAACATGGCCAGCAGGCGGCCCTCAGTCGATATTCCCATTCTCAGCTAACACAATAATGACACTATGTTTCAAACACGGTCAACATTCATCCTTTATTGTCACTCCACCCATACAATGTTCCGAACATTGGGTATTATGATTCACACATTTCATCCCCCTATGTTCGGATTAATTTGCACTCCCTTTGGGTTACCCCACTTATGAACTAGAGCACATCAGAAGGAAGAACATGTAAATTGTTTTTAGCTCCTCATCCTCCAATAGGGCCTCTCCCATTTCTTCCTGGAAATCCGGAATGGTTGTTCAAAACCCCGGACGCCCAATGATTTGTTTTCACTCTTACATGTGGGTGGAATAATAAGGTGGTCATCCCTTTTTTCTCACAGTGGCCCCAAACCATGTGATCTTAGGGATTGATTATGGGATGATCCACGATATTGATGGGAATGCAATAAACCAATAAAAAAATGGAACTCGTGCATGAATTTGGCATAAAACAATCAAAGCATGAAATTAAGTTTGAGGGTTTGTAATCATTACAGTACCTGAGGGTCGATCCCACCCATGGATGAATTAACTCCATATAAAGAAAGTGAAAGCTCCGCCAACCTCGAGATTACTTCATCCTGGATTTTATACTACCTACTCATCTCTCGTTCCTCCTCGGCAGTGATGGGGCACAATTCATCCACTACAATCTGTGACCGGTCTCCATTAGTTTGGATGACGGTCATCTATTTGGAGGTTTTCTTCATGTGCTCCTCAGCCACTTCTATTTGGGCCTTCAATCACAATATTAGCTATGATTACGCATCGAGGGAGGCTGAGTGCTCATCCACCTGGGCCTGCAGCCACTAAATTTTGTCTTCATCCTCCCGGAGCCTATTGATTTTCACAGATTTCCTCCACAGCTAGCCCACATTGAGACCACAGTCATACTCTTGAATCCTCTCCCCCATAATATCTTGGACGAGCATCCACTCCCCCAACTCAAAGATAAAACAGCCCTGAGAGAAGTCTATCCATCTCATCCAGCCATTGTGATTGGGGGGAATCATCGGTGAAGTGCATGATCAACTTCCACGATTGGTGACAGACTATTTTTCTATCATATTCATTAGAGGTCGTCTCATCCCATTCATCACGGTTGGAAGGATCATATGAATGGAATGCCACTAGGAAATCATCAGAAGGGTCCACATATGGCTTTAATCGGGTATGTCAGGACCTGGGTTGTCTGATCGATCCTCATCATCGGACTCCACCTCAAAATTCTTGGGGTCAACCCTACTAACAGTCCAAACAGTGATTGGGAGCACCGATGCTTGGTCAGTATGGGTATTTTCCTCCATGATCACTGGCATTGCTCTGGGAAAGATACCACCAGAAGCCCTGACCAACCCCACTAAGGAAACCCACAACATTTGAATAACTGTGTGCACTAAAAAGGGGATTGGACATCAGTTAACATAGTCAATGGGTGAAAATCATGAATTTGGTATAGGAGACATACAGAGGTCAAATTCCTAGTCACATTCTTGGGTTGAAGCTGTTCGGACACTGAGGCATGGCCCCCCGTATATGGTCGGATGTTCTGAAAGCTCCAGAGAAGCCACCTCGGGTGTCATGGTCCAACCGGACACAGTAATTAATGCATTCACAGGTGCAGAACCTGAAGGTCCCGCATCTATATCTGTTGAGTGGTGAGAACGGGTTCTGTGTATGAGACTCTCCTTCACAATTCAAATATTAGTAAGGAGTCTAGAATGACTTGGAAGCATACCCTAGGGAAGGGGATTGGGATTTTACCTCGAGGGCCTCTATGGAATCTTCATGATCTGGTTCTTGATCTCCAACTTCACCCTCCTCCAATAGGCTCCCTCTATCGGCCTTGTCCCCCCATGCAGACTCGTATGATTCTTCTAGAAGATGGAATATCTCCCTCAGTTCAGCTATTGACATCTGTTAAGGGGTTGTACGATCTATTTGCACCATGACACAGTCTGTCATTGGATATAGGGAGCCCCATGAATTCACAAAGTACTCTATCTCCTCTAGGTATTGCTCAACCTCCTCCCAAGACACCACAATGTAGGCATTGATAGGGAATATTCCCACCAAATCCATCCCATGTTAGTTCAAGTGTTTCCACATCTCAGACGGGCCAAGGAATTTCCTGTTGACTTCCCTGATGTCTCAGGCCTCCAGGAAGACAACATTCTTCAATAGTTCTATATGGCGCAACCGCTTCCCCAGAGTCTGGTTGGATATCTAAATGAATCCTCTCGGTGGACTCCCCTTTAGATAACTCTGTTCTTCTAGGTCCACCGAGTCCGCTACCACTGCTGGATCCGCTGCCACTACCACCCCCTCAATCGATGCGGGCCTCGCTGCCACATCAACCCTGCCATTACAGGATTCCCTTTCTACCTTCCGGCAGTGACGCCATGGTTGGGAAGGCTCACCATCACTGACCCAAATGGTTGTCTTCTTCTACAACTCCCTCGGGTAGGCCCCCTCCCATCTTTGGTAATACTCCTTTACCAACCCGAAAAAATCGATAGGTGGAGGCAGCTCATTCCGCATTATCCTGTCTTCTCGTGTGAATATGAGCCACGTCTGCCTCATCACACATGGATGTTCCTCGTGGTTCACCCCTATATTGACATGTGGGTTCAATCACTGCAGACACAAAATTTTCCTAGAATATCGGTGTGGGGTGTGTGGATTGCAGAGGGGATCATGGTCCACCCTCGCCACCTGCACTCCACCTCGAAAGGCCAGGAGATATGACCAGTGCTCTTCTGTTCCTTTTCATTCATCGATAAAACCACTATTTGGAAATATAAATGGGTGAATGTTGAATTCCTTTGCCTTCCACACCCGGTTCAGTACCAACGGTGTGTTCAGCTTGGCCGAAAAGCTTCTCGCGGAATTCAGGATTGATGGGAGGAAGTTTGATCCTGGAGGTGATAAGGGGTTTGGGTATTCATAAACCCTCCTAACATGCACTACTATCCACCCATAGAGGAGGTGGAATGGCCAACATATCTTCTACAGCCTCTTCCCCTCACTGATGTGCCACAACATCTTGTATAGTTTGAGGAGCATCTGGATCCTGAGGTTTACTCACCCTCCTTCTACCAAAATGGATTCCATGATGAATGTGATTGGTCACACACCCATGTTTTTACCCCTCACCAGTATAATCCAACCACAGATGAGAGTCGCGATGAATGCTGACAACCTAAATATCGGTCGTTGCTCGGTGATGACACTAAATCCCTAGGTTTTCTACTAGTTGTCCTCCAAGAGCTAAAAGTATGATTGCTCCTTGCCCCATTGAGCCCCCTATAGGCATGTCCGAGGCCTCACCAGAAACTTCCTATCCTTCAAAAAATTCAGAAACTACTTGAACCACCACCTGAAATAGACATCTCTCACTTTTTTCTTGTCCTCTCAGGGTACCAGCCTCATTAATGTCATCGCTAGCGGCGTCATCTACTTTGGATCCTCTCATGCACCCATAACGGGGAGAAATTCATCCTACATCGCCCCCATATTTCAGGACCCATGGGATTAGGTGCACATCTCACAAGCTGATACCAACCTCCCCATGGTGCAAGTGGAAGGTATTTGTCCTCGATGACTGCCTGCTCAATAATCCGATCATTATCTGATTAGATTGGTAAATGTGGAATTGGGAGGCCCCAACCACCTCATACAGACCCACCCTTCTCAGCTCATCCATAAAATCCTCACATGAGGCACCTAACTAGTAGGCCCAGACCCATTCATCTGTGAAGTTTCCTCCCTGGCGCAGGTCCCACTCCTCAGACCATCCCTTCATTCGGTTCCTCTGGGTTGCCTTCAAAATTGTCTGGCACAGAGGGGGGATGTCTCTAGCTATATGGTCTTCCCATCCACACTGTTCTGGTGGTTATATAGGCAGTCATCATTGACAGGTGTGAAGTCTTCTTGAGCATGGCCATCAGCCACCAGGAACCATTGGCGTAGACACGGCGTACTCTTGAACATGTAATCTAGCTCGTCCCAACATACATTAGGAATGAAAAATTCATCCCTCAGCCCGAATCCATACAATGGCAACCTCTTGAACAGTGGATAGTTCCTCAAAATCACAGATAGAAGCTCCACAAATGGACCATTGTTAGAATGGATCTGTATTAACTCTCCTAGGCCCAACCTATTCTCCATCTCCTCCATTCAGGAAGTGTCCGCAATGACCCCCTTAGAATCCTCTTGATGAGCCATTCAGTTTTGAGTTTGGGTGATATTTTGGTTTTGGTTTGCGAAGCTGGTTTGCGGAGCGTGTTCGCGAAGACTGTTCAGAAAACCCTACCTCGGCCTACCAACATCAAGATGAAAAGTGCTCCAACGCGATGTCAAATACTCTCTATGCGTCACATAGTAGAAGACCCAATTCAAGGAGAGAAATCATAGTGTACGATGGAGCTTCATGAATTGAGAGAATTAAAAGCCAAATTAATGGATGAATGAGTGGAAAAAATAGGAAATATAAACTATTTATTGGTGACAACCTTTGGAGCTTCACAGAACATCCATACCATGTCGAGGTTCGCTGCGCGCTCTGTCTGCACATCACCTATCTTCATCATGAGCCATCTTCATGAAATAGCTTCGCAGATGGCAGAGGGATTTTGGCGATTTCTCCTCATACATAAACCCTTGTTTTATCCGTGGCTCCAAGCCTAAGGGGGGGGGGGAATTTGTTGGTGCCAAAAGTTTGGAAGAATAAGAACAAGAGGGAAGTCTATGAGGCAGCCACACGATGACCTTCCGTGGAACCCCATGGACCTATTCCCACTAGTGAGAAAGGAGGAGGGAGGCTTCGCAAACCCCTTGTATCTTCGCTACCCCACCACAGTGCAAGAAGGAGGGATGCTCTATGAAAGAATGTGATGTTTGCGAGCACGCCATAAAGCAACAAAGCAGGATTCTCCACCAATGAATTTGAAATTCGCGAGCCCACCATGGAGCAAGTAGGCAGGATGCTCTGTGAATGAATTTTATGTTCTCAAGCCCGCTATGCAGAAAGGAGGTGGGATCCTCCGTGAATGAATTTTACGATCATGACCTTCTGCGGAGAAAACTCTGTCTTCGTGCTGAGCGAGATCTTCATCATGGTACCTCTTACCTATAAATACAGGGCTCCCCTCAAGCCCAAAGGACAATTAATCTGACCTTTCACCTTCTCATATCTCCAATTGCGAAGCACTTCTTGCTCTGCGAACCATGATCTTCTCAAGTTACTTTCTCATTGTGAAGTTCCTCCCCCATTTCTTTAATCAAACCCCTCCTCTGAGAGGGATTCCTTTCACGAATCCCATGGGCCTTCGTAAATGAAGGGAATCCTTATGGGGACTCGGGTCATCGTGGAGTGTTTTATGTTTCATGAGACAACCTCCATACACACGCGACCCACATGGTAAGGCAGGGTCACTATGCTTCGTGAAGCACATTGCTTCACAGCACATTGCTTCGCGAGGCACCCTTGCTTTGCATGGAATTGATTCTAAAATTCATTTCCACTTCATGAATATCCTCCCATATGCACCTATGACATATGCCTAGCCTAGGAAAATTCACTTCAAGAAGCACATCCCTTCACGTAGATGCTCCTCTTCATGGAGCCCCAAAGCTTCACAAGGCTTCTACCTATGAAACAATTTTCTCTGAAAATCGTTTTCCTGTGCGTCCCTTCAGATTTTAATGAATCAATTTCAATGACCCTTGGATGATACTGCATGTTTCACTGCTTTTCCTCATTCTTCTTCACATAGGCACGCTAACAGCTATTGATTAATCGCATAGTCAAGATAACGTGGACCCCCGATGGGTCACTTTATAAAACCCCCTCACCACGACATTGTCAATGCCTTCATTCCCTCAAGGGTGGGAGGAAATCCGTTATGTAAATCCCAGGGGTGCGGAGCACAACCACCTCGTCCGAGATGCAGGACGTTAAACTTGCAAACACCATTTTCCTAAGCATATGACATTAAACTATTACCTCACCCTATGCCTTGCACGCAGGGTGCCCCACCTGAGACATTCTCTACTCCCACTAGTATTCACAAGAGTGAAATCATTCCTCACATGGAATGAAATCCTCTTTATCGGAGCTGTGTTCGTCTGCGGGGAATGGGAAACCACACTGGTGTAAGGCCCTAGCTTTCCTTATATGAGGCAGCACCCATTCTCCTCCTCTCTTCCTGGGTGCCAAATCCCTTTCACGTTGGGATTTGTCACCACCCGGGCCTCCCTCCTAAAGTGAGTCCCAATATCAATCACATTGGGCTGCAAACCACGCATAAGCCCCTATTTCTTTTTTGGGCCGATACCTGCGTATCAACCCCACTCTACTTCCCACGAATGCACCTTATGTGACATGATCATCATGTCTTTGTTCTCTCTTATTTCTCACACTGAGCATGACTCACGTGGGCTTAGAGCAAGAATCAACCATGACATCCTCTCCATGAATCCTAGAGTGTATGCTCCAAATCAAACATGAACTATAAGCTCGTTGATCCTTGCCAAGGTAGTGTTCATAGGAAACCTCTCTGAGGTTCATGACCACCACCCATTGTTTCTGACCACTTCATGTGAGTTCACCCACTTCTTCTGAACTACGTGGTCTTCGATCTTTGCCAAGTAGAGGTACGTTGGTATCCTCCCTGAGGTTCAATCCCAACACCTAGTCGCTCTGAAAAAATTCACATCAGTTTTCCCAAAACCACCTAATCTACATGGTCTTTGATCCTTGCCAAGGCGAGGTATATAGAAAGTCTCTCTGAGGTTCATGCTTGACACCCATTGGTCCCGACCATCCTCACATCGGTTCACCAAACACCCCTACTGAACTATGTGGTCTTTGATCCACGCTAAGGCATGGTATGTAGGAAGCCTCTCTGAGGTTCAAGTCTAACACCCATTGGTCCCAAACACTTCACGTCAGTTCGCACACTCCTTCCAAAATATGCGGTCTTTGATCCTTTCTGAGGCAAGTTATGTAGGAAGACACTTTAAGGTTCAATCCCAACACCCAGTAACTCCGAACGCCTTCACATTGGTTCTCCCTAACCCACCAGAACTACGTGGTATTTGATCCTTGTCAAGGCGAGGTATGTAAGAAGCCTCCCTGAGGTTCAAGGCTAACACCCATTGGTCCTGACCATCCTCACGTTGGTTCAAAAAACAACCCTTCTGAACTACGTGGTCAATGATCCTTGTAGTGGGAATGTACATAGGAAGCCTCCCTGAGGTTCAAGCCCAACACCCATTGGTCCCAACCACTTCACGTCAGTTTTCCCACTCCTTCTAAACTATGTGGACATTGATCCCTGCCAAGGCAGGGTACATTGGAAGCTTCCACAAAGTTCTTGACCACCATCTATCTGGGCCCCAGGTCATCCTTAAAGTCATTTCACCACCGTCTAGAATGACATTAAACAGTGGACCTCAATCAGTGGTAAGCCATTGTTCCCCCAGCTTGTGGTAAGCCATTTCACCCACCTGAACTACGTGAACTTTGATCCTTTCCAAGGAAAGGTACGTTGGACACCTCACTAAGGTTCTATCCCAAAAAACACTGGACCCAAGGTAATCCTCCACATAGGTTCACCGTCCACCATCCCATAGGAACTACGTTGGTTTGATCCTTGTCTCCTATACATGGTACGTAGAACTCCTCTCTGAAGTTCGACCCCATCCAGTGGAAAGCCGTTGCGACCCCATCCAGTGGTAAGCTGTTGCGACCCCGTCCCGCGGTAAGCCGTTGTGACCTCGTCCAGGGTAAGCTATTGGGACCCCATACAGTGGTAAGCTGTTGCAACCCCATCCAGTAGTAATCCGTTGTGACCTCATCCAGCAGTAAGACATTGCGATCCACTATCTGGCAGTGAGAAATTGAAATCCCCAATCGGTAGTAAGTCATCGTCAGATGAACTATGTAGACTTTGATTCCCTATCAGAGGGATACGTAAGAGGTCTCTTCGAGACTCAATCCCAACATCACCATCATTCTCAAGTCGACTCCATCTCATTGTCCACCTAATTCATTAAACCCTCCATCATCCATCCTGGTTCTTACATGGGCTGCCACATCCCAGTGGGATCATGCCACCTCATTTTCCATTCCCCTTAACAAAAACTAGAAACCTAACCACATGTTAGATCCAACATCAGTATTCCCTCCAGGGATTTCACCCATCTGATCCACACTAATTAGTGTTCTAAATAGTCTAATCCATCTCTACTAGACGTTAAACTCACGGAATAACCTATGTTAAACATGGAAAGTGGACGAAAACCCCAGATACATGCCTATGGAATAAAATATTCTGTGTTCGATGTGGGATGCCTCGGGATTCCGCACCCTCGATAATCCCTATAATAAGGGGACGAAACCTAGATGCACCAGTGTACCAGCATCCAGAAATTCATGTGATGTCCAGCGTGACTACTCTCCTAACTGAAGGTTTCTTCCCTAACTAGATCCTTTGGAATGTCCCGATAGAAGCATTGCAATTAACTAGGATTCAATAAGATATGGCACTAGGAAGAGTTTTAGGAACATTGTCATAAATCTATAAGGGAGACTTAAAATAAGTAACAATTTCTGAGGAGGAATCCATATAGGGAAGAGCCGACATCCCATCATCCTGTTTCGATCAAGGAGAAAAAGTCCCCGAACGAGGAATGAATGCCACCCGCCTTTGGAAAGCAGGAATGCGGGAGGAAAATAGCACTATTGTCCTCAAACTAGATGGACATGTGCACCCTATAGAATGTGTCGAAAACATGGACGCTGAAAACTACAGATAATAAAATAAGGAAATGGAGAAGAAGGTATGAGTTGGTTTTACACCATGTGATAAATGTACAAGGAAACACCATGGTACCTTCTAAAAAGAAAAAGGGGTGCGCTATAAGTGTGGATGGAATATTTATCATGTTGCTGATTGTAACGGAATGAAATAATCTATTAATGTTCAATGATATAATTTTAGGGGGATGGGACATATGATAATTATTTTACAAGGAATCAAGGAAACAATCCCCAAATAAGGCCTTTGGAGAAAGACTAAGCTTATATAGTCACAAATGTAGAGCTTTAAGATCCTAACTATGTGGTGGAAAGTACATTAATCCTTTCCTCGAACATTTCCAATGATTTATCTGATTCTAAATCATCGAATTCATTTATTTATTCCAATTTTTCCATGAAATGTTTACATGTTCAATTTGATTTATTAATGGAGTTGTTAGTCAAAACACCTAGGCAATGTATCATTGCAACAATGAATCATCATTCACTCCCCCTCATTACACATATATGTGTTTTATTTTCTAAACTTATCATTATAGACATGGTTGAATATGATAAAATCGTTGTTTTGATTAAGATTTCACATTATGATGTGGATATGTACTGAAAGAGGAGGGTAGTTAAGATTTTTGAAAAAGGGTTTCAATCCCTTATCTTTATAGTAGAAACCATTCGAACAGATTCTTCAATAGATCCACCCCCAGTAGGTCTAATGAATTGAATTATTTGGGAGGAAGGCAATTCAATAACTATGGGTGATGAAATGAATGTTCAAATAGAGGACATACCTATTGTTCAAGAATATTTTTCTTTCTTTCCATAGGAATTACCTAGACATCCTCTAGTGTAGAAATTTGAGGTTTTCATTGACTTAATTCTCATTTCAAGGCCCATATCAAAGACAAATTATATAATGGACACTATGAAATTAGTGTAATTGAATAAACAAATAGTTAAATTAACTAATAAATGATTTATTCCCTCTAGGGTTTCTCTATGGGGAGACCATGTTCTTTTCATTAAGAAGATGGATCTATGAGGTTGTTCGTTGACTACCGTGAGATCAATTCTATAACAATAAAGAACATGTATCCCATACCACACATTGAATTATTATTTGATCAACTTCATGGAGCCCAATACTTTTTGAAAATTGACCTTTGATTTGGATATCATCGGTTGTAATTAAAGAAGTAAGATATTCCAATGACATCATTTTGAACCATGTAAGTGATTTACGAGTTTACAATGATGATTTTTGGACTATCTAATGTACCCTATATTATCATGGATATATTGAATATTGTTTCAAGGAATATCATGGTGACTTTTAATGGTATTTATTGATAATATCTTTGTATACTCCAGAATAAACAATGATCCTGAAAATCGTATGCACACTACTCTAAAGACTCTTCGAAGAAATGAATTATATGGGAAGTTTAGAAAGTGTGAATTTTAGTTTAAATTAGTTTCCTTTCTTTTCCAAATTGTCTCTATAGATGGAATTTTTTTGATAATATGATGAGTAAGGCTATGAAATAATGAACTACACCAACAAACACTACCGAGGTACGTAGTTTTATTGGTCTAGTAGGTTATTATCAGAGTTTCATTCAGAAAGTTTCCTATTTAGCCAACCAAATGACCAAACATTCACGTAAAGTGGTCATGTTTGTATGGACAAAAGAATGTGAGGACAATTTTGGCGAATTGAAGATGGGATTTGTGAATTTTTTAATCCTAACTCTACCATTAGGGAATGATGGGTTTGTGATATTTAGTGATGCATCAAAGAATTCACTTGGTTTTGTCATTATAGATAAAGATAGAGTTATTTACTATGCCTCAAGGAAGTCATAAATTAATAATCAAAATTATCATAATACTGATGTTGAGAAAGGTTCTATGATATCTACTCTAAAAATATGGAGACACCGTCTCTATGATCAACGATATGAGAAAAATATGGATCACAGGATTATACAGTATATCTTCACACAGAAAGAACTCAACAGGTGGAAAATGAGGTAGATTGAACAACTCAAGGATTATTATTGTTCTATACACTGCCTCTTCGGAAGGGAAAATAAGGTAGATGATGAATTAACAGGAAAGATCATGGATTTCTCCTCAAAATGAGGATTTCCAAATACCCTTTATACAGAAATCTTGTGAGAATGGATAATTGAATTATCATATAAGTAAAAACATCATTAATTTTTTGAATCATTTCCCAAAAAACATTATTTGGAAATAATTAATAATTCATAGTCTGATGAAGAGAATATTTAGAATAAAATTAATGATGTGAAAGATGGGAAGTTGGATGACTTCATGTATGAAGATGGAATTATGAAATTTGGGAAGAGTTTATCTGTCCACTCTGTACCTGAACTAAAAATGGAGTTATTGGATTATTCTCATAGATAAAATTTCCTTATACACCCCAGTATAAATAAAATATATAGATATTTGAAAGAATATTTTCGGTTAGATAACATTAAGAGGGAAATATCTGATAATGTATGAAGATGTTTAGTCATTCAAAAAGTGAAGACCAAATGACAAAATCCAAAAGAATTCATGAAACCTATACCTATTACTACATGGAAATAAGATGTAATTACCATGTATTTTGTCCATGGATTACCCAAAAATCTAAGAAAAAATTATTCAATTTGTGTAACTGTTGATAAACTTACAAAATATACACATTTTCTCTCTATAAGGGATGATTTTCCACTAGGTCATCTTTCACGGCCCTATATTAATGATGTTGTAAAACTTCATGGATCAACTCTTTCAATATTATCTGATCAAATTCCTCAATTTAAATAAATATTATGGAAACTTCTTTATAAATCTTTGTACACTGAGCTTTGATTGATTACTGCTTATCAACCACCAACTGGATGGCAATTAGAAAGGATGATACAAACCTTAGAATACAAGTTCAGATCATGATCAGTTGAATTTCAAGGTAAGTGGGATCAATAATTACATTTGGTGGATTTTTACTACAATAATATTTTCCAATACAGCATTAAAACGCCACCTTATAAAGCATCTTACAAAAAGAGATTTCGTACACCAACTTCGTGGGATGAAGTTAGAGAAAGGAAGCTTGTGGGCACAGAGCTTTTGGAGGAAGCAACAACGAATGTAAATACTATTAAAGGCTTTATCAAAGCAACTCAAAGAATAAAATTAAATATACTTATAATTGAAGGATGTATTTGGAGTTTCAAGTTGGATATCAAGGTTCCTTGAGTGTATCTCCATCGAATGGTGTTATACGATTTGGGAAGAAAGGGAAACATATCCCTATGTACATAGGCCCTTTTGAAATTTTAAAGAGAATTTGAGATGTTTCATATGATTTTTTTATGCCACCTAACATATAAAATTTACCCAATAAGTTCCATGTCTCATTGAATAGAAATTAAATTATAGACCCAACACATTTCCCCACATCTGAATGTATAGAATTAGAACATGTCATGCCTTACTGTGAAGAGCCTCTCCGGATTGTAGACACTAATTATCATGTTTTAAGGAATCAGACCACATGACTGGTAAATTAAATTTAGATAAATCATAAAATTGAAGATTCAACATTGGATTCTGAGGATCTTATTAAGAAGAATTACCCTAATATTTTTGTGATGTAACATTCTGGTAACTTCAAGGATGAAATTTTAGTAAGCGAGGAATAATGTAACACCCCATGATTTTGAAAATAAATTTAATATTGAAATCATGAAAAAAAAATTAGTATCTATAAAACACCACTTTGTTATAACCTATCCAATAAACATAATTTTTTCGCCTATGTGGTTTGAATAATGAAAAACTTATAGACACAGTTGTGTTAAATAAGATATTTATAGTATGATAAGAAAAACTTAATTTTGAGTGAATATTAATAAACCTTTATGAATAGTAATACAAATATTAATGTAACCCTTATGAATTGTAAAATAAATTATTATTTTTGTGTCTTAATTTTTTAAGATAATGAGATCTTGAGTAATTTTTCACGGTGATATAAATGGAATTATAGTTTTACAATTGTTAATTTTCGAATAAATTATTATTTTATTTAAATAATAAATTAATAATATTTACAAAATAGTTTTCAATAAATGGTGTTCATTTTTGAATTCTAGATGTTGAAAAATAGTTAGGTTGAATTTTTGGGGTTTTTCTAAAATACTCAAATATTTTATGAATAGTAAAATACAGTAATTTAGTGTATATATATACTATCAATTAAATTCATGATTCCTAGCACCATGGATGATTTAAGAACACTTGATTTGAACTAACATGACCGTATTACTATTCATGTCCCAAGAATAAATACTGTTGGATGTATTTGGAAAAATAAAAAAATAATGATTAAAATAACGGGAAAACCCTCCTCTCCTCCACTATATTTCCCCCTCACTCCCCCTTCTCTTAACTCCTATTAAACCTTGTGCCTTGTATAAATTCGGATAAAATATCTTCCCAAGCTCCTCCCCCACTTCAGTCATACCTTTGTCTCATAAAAAGTCCAAAATATTTTCCCTAAAGAGGCTCTCAAGGAAGATTACTTCAAGAGGTATATTTCTCTTTTCATTTTTTTATTTCATGTTTCATTATTTTCTTCTTATTTCCCCATTTCCTTTCATAAAAATGTTTTGAATACTTAATTAACTTACATTTACTAGAATATTGTTTTGATAAAGGATTAATTCTTTATCATGTTTCTTTTCCCCTTCTTTTATACTAGAAATGAAAACACAATCTGGGATGTGTTAATTTATCACATTCAAGGATGACGGGTATTCAATTTCTATTACCAACTTCAATTCTAGTAATGAAACCATTTTTATTGTATAAGAAAACTATAATATATGTATTATAATTTATTTAAGGTTCCAGAATACTTTTTAACACCAAATATTATTTTATAAATCAAAAAGAGTTTGTTGTGATAAAAACCCACCAATTGACACAAACAATTGTCATTAATGTTTTATATAATGACTCATATTCACTCCCAATATCCAAAAAACATTTATAACCATGTAATGATCTGTTTGTTCAAAAATAACATACTAATTCTATTATGTAAAAATTTTCATTCTACGTGTTTATCCATATATGAACATAAGTAAACCTATCATGAAAACCAAGGAAGAAAATGCTCCCAAACAATGCAATCGAATCTCTTTACCCATCAAAAGGCCTTTAATGAAACTAAAAAGGTTATAATAAATCAATTAAAAGTTTAATATATTTTTTAATATTTAATTTATAAACCTAACTATGATTATTCAGGTTTTTATGATCATGTGAGGAACATCTTCAGACATAATGTAAGGGATTTCCACCCGAGCATCCATTTTCATTCTGGTTACTTTTATTATCTACATACCTAAATTAAATTATTATTCATTCATATGTACTCCTAAAAATTGTTTATTTGAATTATATATATATATATCTGTGTGTGTGTGTGTGTTACGACTAAAATCATTCCTTCATATATTGAGAGATATTTGTTTTAAAAGGATCATTCAAAAATTCTTCCTGAGATACAATCTCGATTCATGGAAATTTCTAAAATTCATGCCTATTTTGAAGGGAACTATATAATCTGTTTTTTGAAACCACTATTTTTATAAAATCACTTATTTTATTATGGAAA
This sequence comes from Viscum album, assembly GCA_963277665.1. Taxonomy (NCBI): domain Eukaryota; kingdom Viridiplantae; phylum Streptophyta; class Magnoliopsida; order Santalales; family Viscaceae; genus Viscum; species Viscum album. Next base: position 1,458,177,202 of record OY728148.1, read on the forward strand.
TAACAACTTACTTCACTACTAGTTTTATATAAATATTTGTTCAAACAAACTCTTCATTTAAAAGTAAATGAGTATTAATCTCAAGAATTACTCGATTATTTCATAAGAGTGTCTACATCTAGTTAAACACTCCTATTGATTATTATATATTTTTGGGATTAATATTTATGATGTCATATACCATATTTAATTAAATTTTTTTATTAGTTTGACTGTGGATGTTCCATCTAAAAACTGCTCACCATTTTACACTGAATTGTTAGTGTTTCAGCTTAATGCTCGGGGAAAGTTATTTAGGTTTCATTTGATAGTTTCAATAGGAATATTTATATGGTTTATATTTATACCAATTCATATTATGAATTCATTGGAATTATTATGTGATGGGTGCGGCCCACTATATCCCCTCAATTCATCGATAGGTCTCATGAGTTTAATAGATATGGATGTAGAAGAGGCCTTGGAAATTATTATATACTGTTTTTGCTGAGGCCTTAATAATTTTTATATGTCTTGGTCAAGGCCTTGATGGTATGTTTTATAATGTCTGAAATATACATTTCCCTCATTATGAAGCTATAAATTCATAGTTCAAGTGGTTATCCGACTAATAGAATACACATGATTCTGTTTCTATTGTGACAATATTTACTCATCAAATATTCCAGCAATAATGTATTCATGTTTATTATTTTTAAAAGCATGGGTTTTCAATTATTCACCATGAATAATGTTTATATTTATGATATTTTTCTCTATATTGTTTACCATTACTGATCATTTCATCTCACCCCTTTATTATGTTTCATTTTCTCATGAAATGAATAAGTTTATTATGAATGACCTTTAGGTATATACGTATAGATGTAGATATTCCAAATAAAACATATATGTTGAATTAAATTTAAAGTTATAATTTTTAGCTTATATATGTATCTAGATCTCCAAATATACTAAACTATTATTTCCCTTAGGATAAAAAATTCGTGTAATTATTCCAATGTACTGTAATAAGGCACCCGCTCTGGGCATCATGGGTTGGGTCTATACAGTTTTTCACTTTATGAAAGGATTAAATGTTTTGAAAGAGTCGGGTTGATGGTTAATTTATAACAGTTTCAAATGAAATCATTTCATTCAATTGTACCTATATCTATTTCTGTTTTGGGAGAACCCTAAGATACCCATAGAAATCATCTATCCCTATTCTCCCTTGTTGTGATCCTTGAGTTAAAAAGGATTTACATTGGTGATCAGTGGTGATTTATCCATATTTTCCCATGGGCTTTCCTTATGTTCTCCTTTGATGATCTGATGCAGTGGGTGGTATTTTTTTAGGATGTGGGTGGTTTGATTTACTGATAATTCATTGGTGTGGTGTTGGTTTATTCACAATTTCATTGTTTGGAGGTCGCTTCTAGGTAGTTTCTTCTTCTCTCTATGGTGTACGACAAGATAAAAAATATTCTATGAAGAAATAAACCCTTGTTCTCACTTGTTTATGTTCTACATTTGAGATATTCATTTTTTTTATTTCTTTTTAGTGAACAGTAATGGTGAACATAAAAAAATATTTAATTCAAATTTATAAAATTGATGGGTATGGGGAGTTATCACATGATTTATGGGTTAGATATTTATTTTTTATGTTATTTTGTATTCATATTTCCAATTCTAAAAATAACAGTTATTGGGAACCATGTCTACACTGTAGTTTTTATGATGTGAAAAACATTGTTGTGTTTTTGTGTGATCACACACTAAAAAATTGGTAAATAAATTTTATTTTATTAATAATTTGGTTCCCCTAGAGATATGTTATGTGTGATAATACTAATAATAAATAATGATGATATGTGACAATGATTCTGAATAATTTTGGAAGATGGTTTGTGTTGATGATGTGTTTTTATTCTTTTTGGGTTTTTCTTATGTATTTCAGGATATTAGTTATTGTTCGAGGTGTCTATATGGGATGTGTAGTGTGTGGGGTGGAGATTAGGTGTTTGGGAAGCATGCAAGTGATGTAGGATGTTGTGGGATTTGGATTGATGAGATTCTGGAATAGGTATTCTAGCATAGTGGTTTTGGAATAGTGGTTATGACGTAGTGGTTTTTGCGTTGTGGTGGTGGAATAGTGGTGGTGGTGTAGTGGGTGTGGTGTAGTGGTTTTGGCATAGTGTTTTTAGTGGAGTTGTTGTGGCATTGTGGTTTTTCTCTGGTTTATGGTGATAGAATTATTGAACATTTATTTTATGAGATTACTTGGTTGATAGGAAATGATGATGATGGTGAATGTGTGGTGTTATGGTTGGGGTTATGTATTTTTTCTAGTTTTTTTAGCATAACTATATTGGTTTATTATTATTACCTAGGATTAAATGTGAAGATATAAGAAACTAAATTGTATTCTTAAATTAAAAGGTGGATTGGAAATAGAGGTGTGATAAAAGGGTTAAAGTAATTCAATGAAATAATGATTAGTGTAGTGTGAAATGAAATTGATAATAAATAAAATTGGTGAAACTTGTATGTGGAATGTTAATGTTGCGTGGATTGTTTGGTTGTTCTGTGGTGTGTTTCGTATAGTTATGGTAGCGGTTGTGAAATTATATGTGAGGTGTTTGGTGGTATGTGGTGTGTTCTAAATTTATTGATTTAAACCCATATTTTTGGTATTTTGTGCTATCTATATATCATTCATGTTTATGATATTTTTATACAATCCACATCTCATTTGGATAAAAATATCAACCCTTATAGGTGATGAGTTCCTGGTCTTCCACAACATCCAGGATGGTAGTGATATGGATAGTTGGCCACCACTCTCCCTCAATATTCCTTTTGCGGTGATACAACGTCCCATATGTCTATGGAAGAGCTGTGATGTGTTGGGCTTGGTATATATGGGATGGTATGTGATGTATTTCACTAGGTTTGTATGGGAGTGATGAAATTTGTTGGCCCAGGTTTCTGTAATTGGGATGAGATGTGGTGTGATGTGTTAAATGATGGGGTACATGAATTGTAGAAGGGGATGTGGTTAATGTATTTATTGTTCATGATACCCTAAATCATTGGTTCATGATGTGATGTGATGTTTGACCCATATCTCGGCAAGTGATACATGAAGTATTGTGTGGCTCTTGTGTCTATGAGAGTGATTTTATTTGATGTGAAATTTTTTTAGTGGATTAGAAAAAATGAAATTTGATGTTGGGGTATGAGAGAACAGAATTAGTGGGGATGTGGAAAAAGGTTTCCTTTGTATTCCATGATCTCAATGCTTCATTATTCTATTACATTTTTGATTTATTGAATGATCCATGGTGAAGTTGGGTTTGGTTAGATGACTTGTATTTGTAGTTTTTTTGGTTCTTCTATTTGTTCATGGGTGAATTAGCATGGTTTTTTCATACGTTCACATGGGGATTTGGTTATGCCTCAAATGAGTATACCTTTTATGGTCACACTATTACAAAAATGAGTTTTTACCTTAGTAATTTTCTATTTTTTTTATGTTATTACGTTTACATCTTTTTATGGAAAATTTTAAAATATATATTTTATTATTTATTTAAAATGACCATAAAAATATATTTTATTAATATTTTCCACATCAGTTTTTAAAAAATGGATGTTAAAGTCAATATTCAGATTGATTTTTATAAAACTCGTGTTAAATATCAATTTCTACGTAGGGTTTTTAAAAACAAAGAAGAAAAATAAGTTTTTTAAAAATAGTTTATTTGAGATTATACAGAAATGTATTCTTTTTTGAGAAGCATCACGAAAAAATATTATTCCACATTAAAAGTAAATAGTTTATAATTATTGTGTTAAATAAATAAGGGCCATTCTATAACGACCCATACTTTACATACATTTTTAATACATCAAAATTGAATCACAATTTTTACAACGTATGACAAAACCACAAAGGACCGTATAGGTATAGTGTCTTTAGAAACTGGGAAACATAAACAACTGGTTCATAAATCTTCTATAGTGTCTCACATTTACTTCATCATATCTAGGGTCCCTTTTAGCATATTCTACATAATATCCATCTCCCTGACCTGGGGAAAAGAAAACTTACAAAAAAGGGTGAGCTCAAATGCTCAGCAAGGGAAAATAAAGGAAATAAAAATCATATCATATCTTTTTGAAAATCATAACCTGCAAAAGAGATCATAATATCTTAACATGGAATAAATCATAGAAGTGAAAATGAGATCCCCATAATCATAACATAAAACTTGAAACTTTGTGGCATGCACACATAATCATGGAAAATCATTTCTTGTTAGTCATGACTCATTGCCAAGACTATGTTAGCGGACAAAGTCCATTTCTAAACCGAGTTCACTCCTTGTTTCAATCCTGTATCACTGAACCGAAATAACCTTCTGTTCCGGCCATGTCTATCTCATGAGATATAAATCTTTACCCAATGCATTGGAGGGAGATATAGGTCCCACCCATCTTATAATGAATCCTTTCTTAGGTGTGCCACATAATCATAAATCATACATCATCGGATAACACATGTAACAAAAATGGGATTCTTGAAACATCATGACATCATAAAACAAATCATATAAGGTAAATGACTTCATAAAAATAATTCCCTCAAAACATAATCAAATAAATGTAATAATAGGGATAAAAACAGAACCCTTTATTATCTTAGATGGAAAATAATATTGATAAAACACTTGAACTCCATTCTTGAGGAAAATATCCTTTCTTCTTCAAAAACATTTTTCCTTTCTTAACATGTCATACAAATTTAAACTAAAATAAGTTGATTAAAAATAAACTTGAAAACTTGTAAAGGAAGATTCTTGGAAATAATGTTTTAAAAATCCATTCATGCCGTATAAGTTAAAAAAAACATTCTTCGTACTTTTGTCGGAAAAGTCAAAAAAGTACCTCGTACGAAAAAACGACAAAAGATTCCTTTCATATTCTTTACTAAAAACTCACCGAAGGGTAAAATTGGATTTAAACTATTGTAAGTGGATGGAAACAATATTACATATTGAGGGAACATGGATGTGGATGATAAAATACGCCCTAGTAAATACCAAAATATAAACAATCTCGGATAAAAATGAGATTGTGGTATTTTCCCTTACCTTAGGTCCGATTTGCTTTGTACATGTCCGAAGCTCCTGTATAATGGTTTAAATAATGTTATTGACTTATTCCAGAATCATACATATTGATATTATATCATATATGGTCATATTATTAGCTTCTTATTAGTAATATTTCATTGTTACTTGTTACTCGGGTCTTTATTGCCTTTTGTTCTTATGCGAGTTTTGCCGAATAAATTATTATTCTTCTTTTAAGGTTATAGATACCTTATATCCAGAATGGTATTAGTTTAACATATATCATATTTATTCATTCAATTCATTTATATAATTACTATGTAATGATGATCATGTAGAACGAGTCGCATCACATCGTGGAGACGGTATTCCGTACGTACGCACGAGCGATGATATTGTTCCCATGATCGTGGAATTGTATTTAAGTGTATTTACACTATTTCAGTATCAATATGACTTTATAATAATCATATATAGTTACTCATTACACCATTATACCCATCCTTTTAAGGTGATGGTGGAAAATAGATTACACCACGGCGTGGAGACGGTATTCCGTACGTACGCACGCGCGGTGATTTCATTTTTCTGTAGGATGGATAGAAGGTGAATTAGGGTTGTTTCATATTTATAATAACATATCAGTATGTAAGTAATACTAATGTTATTACTTTATCATTAAACAACTAATGAAGAAGAAGTTGAAGAAGAAAGAAATTGAAAAGATCGGTAATGGATATTACATCTTCTTTGAAACGCCTCTTTGAATCCTCCACTTAGGGAACTAATATTGGTCTTTCAAGAAGACCAGGACCTCTAGGATTATTCTAGGGAAGTGTAGAAGGGATTTTTTCAGGGGTTGGCCGAGCTTGAGTGTTCAAATTGGTGTGAGGGGGAGGGGGAGGAGGTTCCCTTTTATAATGGAGGAGAGGGGCACCTTTGGAATATCTCATAATATTATTTTATATTAAAGTCAAAATCAGTTTATAATGGTTCCAAAGGGTCTTATTTCGAAGTTAAAGTGGGTATGGGTATAAATCCTATCAACCAATAGGATTTAGACAAGTTTAGGTTATTATTTTAACCTTATCAATTAGATTTAACTCCAAGTTAAATAATTTAACTTTTACCGTGACTTTTTGTTTTCTTACACTATATGGTTAATACACTTACTATAACATGCCAAAAGAACCCCAAATTGTTTATTATTAATATATATATCTTTATCTAAGTCATTTGGCCGAACCTTATATTTTTAGGAATAAAATAACAATTAATAATATAATATTTGATTTAAAAACTATTTTGTGTCAATTTTGACACTATTTGATATCTGATTTTTGTGAAAGTCATAACAGAATTATATGTTCTAACCAAGTTGATTAAATCAACACTAATATATCATAGTAACCTATAAAATTATTGGAATTCATATAAAGTCTCAAATTATATTTATTTGAGCATTTATAACATCAATTATGTTAACATTTCTTTAAAAGGGTAATTACTGCATCATCGTTGTGTCATAAATAAATTAATTTATTTAAAGTCTAAAAATTATAAATAAAATATCATTATGTAGGAAATCTTTATAGCTTTCTAATGAATATTTATAGTCGAATTTATCTTATGTATGACCCCATATTAAAAATGTTTTAGTTATTAAAATAAAATAATATTAAATGTCATAATCTAATCCAAGTGGACCTAAATGGTCATATTATATTCATAAGGTTGTTTTTGGTCTAATTACACTTATCCAATAGAATTAGGACATGTGTTAGGGTAATAGTAATATCATATTTACCCTTAGTTACCCTATTTACTATTAACCGCGGTAAAAAAGGTAAAAATTTACTATTCACCAAAAAATTATTTTCATCTCATTGAACCACATTTTAGTCCTTGATATTAAAAGTGTCTCTCGGATATTTGAAATTCCATTCACAAAAGTGGTAAAATTAAGTTTTATGCAAAATTTAGTTTTTAACCTACCACTTAGTGGTTTCACTATTCATCAAAAATTGAATGTTTTCAGAAAAATACCAAAATTTCACCCTAGGTTAATTTCGGTATTCCGAATCCAAAAATGAAGTCCATTTTGAAAAATAAAATTTATAAAATTTCAAAAAGTGGTTATTACTATTCTTGACGACAAGTTTTAATAATATTTTAACAGCATATCGTTGGTTAGTGAAACTCGGTATTGCGTACGACGCAAGCTATCGAGGAAGGTCGCGATTTCGTGTAAAGCAAGCCAAGAAAGTGTTGTGTAGAAAAAGATTACTTTGATGATTTATATAACATAAAAGAAAAATATTACTCATAAAAATCTCAGGTGTTACATTCTACCCCCCTTAAAAAGAATTTCGCCCTCGAAATTCGTCACTTTGTAACAAACAGATGAGGATACTTTTCCCTCATCATATCCTCAATCTCCCATGTATCTTCTTCAAATTGGTGGTTCCTCGATAAAACTTTCACCAAGCGAGTGGTCTTGTTTCGTAGGACTTTTTCGCTACGATCCAGAATCTCTATCGGCTGTTCTTCATAAGAAAGATCTTGCTCCAGCGGTACAACTTCTGAGCTGAGTACATGTAAAGGATCAGGTATGTACTTTCTCAGGAGAGATACATGGAACACATCGTGAACTTGAGATAGATTCGGTGGAAGCGCCAATCGGTAAGCTACCTTCCCAACACGATCCAGTATTTTGAAAGGACCGATATATCTAGGGCTCAACTTCCCCTTCTTTCCAAATATCATAACCCTCTTCCAGGGAGATATTCGTAAGAACACTTTATCACCCACATCAAACTCTAGGTCTTTTCTTCGGTTGTCGGCATAACATTTCTATCGACTCTGAGATGTTCTTATGTGTTGGTGAATAGATCTGACCTTTTCTGCCATTTCATCAACGAGATCAGGTCCTAATAGCTTTCTTTCCCCAACTTCATCCCAGCAAGTTGGAGTCCTGCATTTCTTTCCATAGTGAGCTTCATAAGGAGCCATCTGAATACTGGAGTGAAAGCTATTATTATAAGAAAATTCCACCAAAGGTAGGTGTTGATCCCAACCACCTTTGATATCCATAGAGCAAGCTCTCAACATATCTTCTAGAGTTTGAATTGTTCCCTCAGACTGGCCGTCTGTCTGAGGATGATAAGCAATGCTGAAACTCAACTCTGTATCCAGAGTATGCTGAAGACTTCGCCAGAACTTAGAGGTAAATCTCGAATCCCGATCAGAGATAATAGAAAGTGGTACTCCATGCAATCTTACCACTTCCTTTACATATATCCTGGCAAGCTGATCCAGAGAGAAATCCTCTCTAATCGCAATGAAATGTGCAGACTTTGTAAGACGATCAACTATGACCCAGATAACATTATTGCCTTTGGATGTTTTAGGAAGTCCTGTGACAAAGTTCATAGTGATGTTTTACCATTTCCATTCGGGTATGGGTAATGGTTGTAACATCCCCTTAGACTTCTGTCTCTCAACTGTAACTTGTTGACAAACCAAGCATCGAGAGACATATTCAGCAACATCTCTTTTCATGACATCTCGCCAGAAGTACTCTTTCAGGTCCCTATACATCTTCGTGCTTCCAGGATGAATAGAGAATGAAGAACTATGAGCTTCATCCAGCAGTTCCTTCTTTAATTCAGGGATGGGAGGAACACAAACCCGATTCCTGCACTTTATTATCCCATCACAATCAAGGTTGAATTCAGGAACATTTCTCACCTTCTTTTGTAACTCGACATCTTCTTTCTGTGCCTCTTTAATCTTCACATGTATAGATGGTTGAACATTCATTTGAGAAAGATAAGATTTTTCCCCTATTATAATTCCAAGATCCATTCTTTGTAAATCCATAAATATTGGATCTTTTGTGATCCTCATCATTGATAAACTGGCATGGTCTTGTCAACTTAATGCATCTGCCACCTTGTTTGCTTTCCCAGGTTGGTAAAGGATTGAGAAGTCATAATCCTTAATCAGCTCCAACCATCCTCTTTGACGCATATTCAGCTCCTTTTGTGTGAAAATATACTTTAAACTTTTATGATCAGTATAAATATCACACATTTCACCATAAAGGTAATGCCTCCAAATATTTAATGCAAAGATTACCGCAGCTAACTCCAAATCATGTGTTGGGTAATTTTGCTCATGGATTTTCAACTGTCGTGAGGCATAAGCTATCACCATATCATTTTGCATAAGAACACACCCCAATACCTTCTTGGATGCATCACTGTAGATCACAAACCTTTCTCCACTACAAGGCAGTCTGATCACAGGTGCACTGGATAACCTTCTTTTCAACTCCTTGAAATTCTCTTCACATTCCTCTGTCCAAACAAACATAACTCCTTTCTGAGTCAACTTGGTGAGTGGATAAGATAATCGTGAAAAATCTTTCACAAAATGTCGATAATATCCAGCCAAACCAAGAAAACTCCGTATCTCAGTTACTGTTGTTGGTCTCGACCATCTTTTGATAACCTCTATTTTTGCTGGATCCACAGATATCCCCTCTTTTGAGATTATGTGACCCAAAATGCAACTTTTTGAAGCCAAAATTCACACTTGTTAAATTTGGCATAAAGCTTCTCCTTTCATAGGGTCTCCAATATAATTCTCAAGTCATCTTCATGTTCTTCCTTCCTCATTTAATAGAAAAGAATATCGTCTATAAAGACTACCACAAATTGATCAAGATAGTCTCTAAAGACTCTATTCATTAGATCCATGAAGATAGCAGGGGCATTAGTAAGACCAAATGGCATCACTATAAATTCATAGTGTCCATACCTTGTACGGAAAGCCGTCTTTGGTATATCCTCCCTTTTGACCCTTATTTGATGATACCCTGAACGAAGATCAATCTTGGAAAAGTATTGAGCTCCTCGTAGTTGGTCAAATAAGTCATCAATGCATGGGAGAGGATATTTGTTCTTGATAGTGATCTTGTTAAGTTCTCGATAATCAATGCAGAGTCTCATTGATCCATCTTTCTTCTTAACAAATAGAACAGGTGATCCCCAAGGTGACGCACTAGGGCGTATGAACCCCTTATCAAGATTCTCTTGGAGTTGCTTCTTCAATTCCTGCAACTCAATTGGGGCCATTCTATAAGGTGTCTTTGAAATAGGCAAAGCACCCGGTACGAGTTCTATTGAAAACTCAACTTCACGATTTGGTGGAAGACCCGTTAATTCCTCCGGAAAGACATCATCAAACTCCCGTACGATGGGCATATTCTTATCTGCGAGTTTCTCACCAACCATTTGAGATAAATAACTGTCATTTAGTGGAATCAATACCCATAAAATGGAAGAAATTTCCACTGGAAGGTTATGTCCATCCTTGCATTGATAGACGATCATATATTGATCTGGAATATGAAATGTGACTTCCCTTCTTTGGCAATTGATATGAGCTCCGTATAAAGAAAGCCAATCCAAGCCAAGAATCACATCGAATTCCACCAAAGGAAGGATCACAAGATTTGTAGGAAGCACTTTCCCACAAACGTCAATTGGAGAAGAATTATAAACTTTTAATGCGATTGATGTTCCATTAGGTGTTGTCACAACTAACTCAACATCTAATTGTTGAGGTAATATGGTGATACCCTTAGAAAATTCTTCAGAAATCAAATAGTGGGTGGATCTAGAATCAAATAAAACATTTCCTACTTTAGAGTGGATGGTAAGTGTACCTTTCACCACTTCGTTATCGTACTCCACATCGCTGATATAAATTGCATGTGACTTTACTTTGTCTTTAGCCTTAAGAGTTTGTTGATGTCGACCATCATCATCAACCCTTGGATTTGGGCATTTATTGGCATAATGCCCCATCTCCTTGCACTTGAAACATTGAAGTGTAGTAGGTTCATTCTGTGTATCCCTTCCTTTGTTTGCATCATTAGACATCTTCTTCCCATTATCGCGGCATTCAAAATCCCGATGACCTTCCTTTCCACATTTGAAACATTTACTTGTCCCTTTAAGGCAACTACCTCCATGTTTCTTTCCACACTTTGAGCATAAGGGAAAGCTCATCTTCTTTTCAGTGTGCTCTTTAGATTTCCCTTTGAATTCCATTTTCCTCTTCTTATCCAACCCATATGACTGATGGGTTACTCCAATATCCATCTCTACTTTGAGAGAACATTGAACAATTTCCTCGTAGCTATTGAAGTCCCTTATGGCTAACGCCCTTCGAAGACTTGGTTTTAAGCCACTAAAGAATCGATCGATCTTACTCTCAGGTTGGATAATAATTCCAGAAGCGTACCTTGCATGTCTTGTAAAATTTTCTTCATAGGTACCAACAGATTCATCATCCCTTTGCTTTAGTTCAAGAAACTCTTTCTCCATCTTTGTTCGGAGAATACGAGGGATGTACTTATTGAAAAATAAGTTCTTGAACTCGTCCCATTCCATGTACTTAATTTCATCCCTTTGCCTCGTATTCTTAATAAGATTCCCCCATTGATCAGCATCTCCTTCCAAACGATACACTGCTAGGATGACTTTATCTTGTTCAGAACATTGAAGAACTGAAAATATCTTTTTAGTAGTACTAATCCATTGTTCAGCAACTAATGGATCAGTAGACCCGCTGAAAGAAGGTGGACGCTGCCTCATGAAGGATTCAACAGAATGTTGCTCCTTCCTTTGCTCGTTTGGAAGTCCTTCATGATTCATAGATTGAGAAAGTTGTGTGAGCATGGCTACAAGATTTTTCATTCCAGCTCCCATGTCGTTTGGTTGCTCAGGGGGACAATCATTACATTTCCCATCACATTCCACATTAACATGGTTCCTTCGGGTTCCAGCCATTGACTAAAACCAAGAAGAATAGTGTGAGAAACACTAATTATAATAGGAAAACCACATAATTCAAGAATAAAATTTTCATGCTTAAGGTCTTATCCTAGGTTATTCATGGCCATTTCTAAAACACTAAGATTGTGTTCTATGCTTAGACTTATCCTTAGGGTTCTTACTAAGGCTTTCACATCCTAGTTTGAAATGGTTGACTATACCTTTCCTCTGATACCAACTATAACGACCCATACTTTACATACATTGTTAATACTTCAAAATTGAAGCACAATTTTTACAACATACGACAAAACCACAAAGGACCGTATAGGTATAGTGTCTTTAGAAATTGGGAAACATAAACAACTGGTTCATAAATCTTCTACAGTGTCCCCCATTTATTTCATCATATCTAGGGTCCCTTTTAGCATATTCTACTTAATATCCATCTCCCTGACCTGGGGAAAAGAAAACATACAAAAAAGGGTGAGCTCAAATGCCTAGCAAGGGAAAATAAAGGAAATAAAAATAATATCATATCTTTTTTGAAAATCATAACCTGCAAAAGATATCATAATATCTTAACATGGAATAAATCATAGAAGTGAAAATGAGATCCCCATAATCATAACATAAAACTTGAATCTTTGTGTCATGCACACATAATCATTGAAAATCATTTCTTGTTAGTCATGACTCATTGCTAAGACTATCTTAGTGGGCAAAGTCCATTTCTGAACCGAGTTCACTCCTCGTTTCAGTCCTGTATCACTGAACCGAAATAACCTTCCGTTCCAGCCATGTCTATCTCATGAGATATAAATCTTTACCCAATGCATTGGAGGTAGATATAGGTCCCACCCATCTTATAATGAATCCTTTCTTATGTGTGCCACATAATCATAAATCATACATCATCGCATAACACATGTAACAAAAATGGGATTCTTGAAACATCATGACATCATAAAACAAATCATATAAGGTAAATGACTTCATAAAAATAATTCCCTCAAAACATAATCAAATAAATGTAATAATAGGTATAAAAACATAACCCTTTATTATCTTAGATGGAAAATAATTTTGATAAAACACTTGAACTCCATTCTTGAGGAAAATATCCTTTCTTCTTCAAAAACATTTTTCCTTTCTTAACATGTCATACAAATTTAAACTAAAAGTAGTTGATTAAAAATAAACATGAAAACTTGTAAAGGATGATTCTTGGAAATAATTTTTAAAAAATCCATTCATGTCGTATAAGTTAAAAAAACATTCTTCTTACTTTTGTCGGAAAAGTCAAAAAAGTACCTCGTACGAAAAAACGACACAAGATTCCTTTCATATTCGTTACTAAAAACTCACCGAAGGGTAAAATTGGATTTAAACTATTTTATGTGGATGGAAACAATATTACATATTGAGGGAACATGTATGTGGATGATAAAATACACCCCAGTAAATACCAAAGTATAAACAATCTCGGATAAAAATGAGATTGTGATATTTTCCCTTACCTTAGGTCTGATTTGCTTTGTACGTGTCTGAAGCTTCTGTATAATGGTTTAAATAATGTTATTGACTTATTCCAGAATCATACATATTGATATTATATCATATATGGTCATATTCTTATCTTCTTATTAGTAATATTTCATTGTTACTTGTTACTCGGGTCTTTATTGCCTTTTGTTCTTATGCGAGTTTTGCCGAATAAATTCTTATTCTTCTTTTAAGGTTATAGATACCTTATATCCAGAATGGTATTAGTTTAACATATATTATATTTATTCATTAAATTCATTTATATAATTACTATGTAATGATGATCATGTAGAACGAGTCGCATCACATCGTGGAGACGGTATTCCGTACGTACGCACGAGCGATGATATTGTTCCCATGATTGTGGAATTGTATTTAAGTGTATTTATACTATTTCAGTATCAATATCACTTTATAATAATCATATATAGTTACTCATTACACCATTATACCCATCCATGTAAGGTGATGGTGGAAAATAGATTACACCAAGGCGTGGAGACGGTATTCCGTACGTACGCACGCGCGGTGATTTCATTTTTCTGTAGGATGGATAGAAGGTTAATTAGGGTTGTTTCATATTTATAATAACATATCAGTATGTAAGTAATACTAATGTTATTACTTTATCATGAAACAACTAAAGAAGAAGAAGTTGAAGAAGAAAGAAATTGAAAAGATCGGTAATGGATATTACCTCTTCTTTGAAACGCCTCTTTTAATCCTCCACTTAGGGAACTAAGATTGGCCTTTGAAGAAGACCAGGACCTCTAGGATTATTCTAGGGAAGTGTAGAAGGGATTTTGGCAGGGTTTTGCCGATCTTGAGTGTTCAAATTGGTGTGAGGGGGAGGGGGAGGAGGTGCCCTTTTATAAGGGAGGAGAGGGGCACCTTAGGAATATCTCAAAATATTATTTTATATTAAAGTCAAAATCGGTTTATAATGGTTCCAAAGGGTCTTATTTAGAAGTTAAAGTGGGGATGAGTCGAAATCCTATCAACCAATAGGATTTAGACAAGTTTAGGTTATTATGTTAACCTTATCAATTAGATTTAACTCCAAGTTAAATAATTTAACTTTTACCGTGACTTTTTGTTTTCTTACACTATATGGTTAATACACTTACTATAACATGCCAAACGAACCCCAAGTTTTTTTTATTAATATATATATCCCTATCTAAGTCATTTGGCCGAACCTTAGAATTTTAGGAGTAAAATAACAATTAATAATATAATATTTCATTTAAACACTATTTTGTGTCAATTTTGACACTATTTGATATATGATTTTTGTGAAAGTCATAACATAATTATATGTTCGCACCAAGTTGATTCAATCAACACTAATATATCATAGTAACCTATAAAATTTGTGGAATTCATAAAAAGTCTCAAATTACATTTATTTGAGCATTTATAACATCAATTATGTTAACATTTCTTTAAAAGGGTAATTACTGCATCATCGTTGTGTCATAAATAAATTAATTTATTTAAAGTCTAAAAATTATAAATAAAATATCATTATGTAGGAAATCTTTTTAGATTTCTAATGAATATTTATAGTCAAATTTATCTTATGTATAACCCCATATTAAAAATGTTTTAGTTATTAAAATAAAATAATATTAAATGTCATAATCTAATCCAAGTAGACCTAAATGGACATATTATATTCATAAGTTTTATTTTGGTCGAATTACACTTATCCAATAGATTTAGGACATGTGTTAGGGTAATAGTAATATCATATTTACCCTTAGTTACCGTATTTACTATTAACCGCAGTAAAAAAGGTAAAAAGTTACTATTCACCAAAAAATTATTTTCATATCATTGAACCACATTTTAGTCCTTGATATTAACCGTGTCTCTCGGATTTTCGAAATTCCATTCACAGAAGTGGTAAAATTAAGTTTTATGCAAAATTCAGTTTTTAACCTACCACTTAGTGGTTTCACTATTCATCAAAAATTGAATGTTTTCAGAAAAATACCAAAATTTCACCCTAGGCTAATTTCGGTATTCCGAATCCAAAAATGAAGTCCATTTTGAAAAATAAAATTTATAAAATTTCAAAAGGTGGTTATTACTATTCATAACGGCTAGTTTTAATAATATTTTAATAGCATATCGTTGGTCAGTGAAACTCGGTATTGCGTACGACGCAAGCTATCGAGGAAGGTCGCGATTTCGTGTAAAGCAAGCCAAGAAAGTGTTGTGTAGAAAAAGATTCCTTTGATGATTTATATAACATAAAATCAAAATATTACTCATAAAAATATTGGGTGTTACACATTCAATGATATAATTATACTAATCAATAAATATTTATTAAAATGTAAATTACTCCATCCAAAAAAATAGAAGTTCAATTAACAGAAAAAAATCCTAGAAACTTGATAAAATGTAGAAATATAGAAATAAATATTTAATATAATTTTCTATCTTGTGAAATAAATTTTCAAATAATTTCATTACAAAGAATGATCTCATGGGGAAATCAATTCCATGTATTAGATGGAATTTTATAATAAAAAAACTTTGTATTTTTATAATTTTTTGAAGAACAATTCATCATAAAAAGAGAAAAATAATAATATTAACCAATATATAAATTCAGAAAACTAATAATACAAAATCAGTAGAAAATAAATTAATATACAATAATCAAATCACAAAAATAAGAATCATTAGAATAATGATGATTATCAAATGAGTTAATTTGGTGATACGATGAGGATAAAAAGTCTTGATCATGAAATGAATTAATGTGGAATGTGAAAAAATAAAAATGGAACTATAAAAGTAAATTTTACATCATTATTTTTAAGTGGAAATAAAAAATCTCAAATGGGAATTGTAAAAAAATTGGAATTCTATATTGGATTAATATTTAAATTAATATTTCATGTTAGTTTTAAAATAATATTTGTTAAAGAATAATTGTATACACTATTTATTTTAAAAAAAATATTATAAATTTATTACATCACATGGGAATTATAAAAATAGACATAAAAATATATATTTTAACATTTTTTATCATCAAAAATATGTGAAAAATATATATAGTTATTTTAAATGCCTATTCATTTAATAATATATGATAAAAACATTTTAACATCATTTATTTAATAAAAAATGTTAACACTCCTTTTTGGAGCTGTAGCTGAGTTTATAACATAGAATTTCCTTTTTGGTTATTTACATTAGGGACATTTATATGTATTGTTTTTACTTTATTCATTCCTTGTGGGATAATATTTTATTTTCCTTTACACTATCGTATAGATTTATTTAGTGGGTTTTTATCATATCTATAAATTAAGTTTTATTAAATATGATATTTCCTCTCATACTTTGATAATTTTAAACTTTCTGTGAAAGTCTCCAACACAGGGCCTACTGGAGGTGGGGCTCGATGGGTTATCATCTTTCTATCGTCATTGAATTATCTTTCACAAGAGGGGTTCTTGAAAACATAACCATATCAAGGATTTTCTTAATTTATGTTTTTTAATTATTAGATAAATTTTATCAAAAAATTTATTTGTATCATTCTTGAAAGTATTAAATTTATCAAAAATGGGTAATTTAAGAATATAATTGAAAACCGTTTCAAAAAAATTAATGGTTTTTTCTGAAGTGAATCTTATACTTTTTAGATGTAATTTCTATATCTCATTCATTTCATTTAAATATATAATAGTTTCATTAATTATTTATCATGAAAACTCATTATTTAGTTATGTTTTATGTTAGATGAATAAAAATATAACAAATTTATTAAAATCAAAACCTTATAAAATGTCAGTGTAATAGAGACACTCCAATTAGAGTTAATCTCATTTATGAGGCCTTATCATATGAATACTAGAGGAGAGTTTATTTTTTTCATTCCATGTGGAAGGATGACATATTAACATATTAATATTTTTTTAATTGTTTTTGAATGGAGAACAATGGCCACATGAATCTGTTTGTTATGGTCTATCATAATATCAAACCTTGTGGGTGACATTGATGATGAGAAACGATGTTTCCTTCTTGATTCCTGTGCTGCAAGATTTCTTAGGGCCCAAACCCAAAATATGAAGGCAATGCCTGTATGGTGTGAATTTTTTCCACATTAATTTGTATGGGGTTTATTTATTTATAAATCTTTATATTTTCATTACATGTATGAAATGGATTATAATTGGAGAGGATATATTTACACTGGGTTTTTCTAAATAGACCATTGATCAATTTTGTGTTCCAATTTCCCATGTTCTTCTCAAGGGTAAAATTTTACTTTTTCCATAGTAAATACATTTCAAAATTTATCTTACGGTTCAATTGACTATGGGTTGTTTTTTTACCCCCAATTTGAGTTATTGTGGTATTTCAAGCATGGTGAGGCCTTAATAAAAAAATTTAAATTATAAAAATTTCAATTTTTCTTTTACATGTTTACTTCGGAGGAATTGATTATACCTAATTAATTAAATCTTATATTAGAAAACTAAATCTATGATTGGGTCCCCAATGATTGTTTTTTATAAGAGTGGTGTCAGTTTCATTATCATTGAGACCCTCAAAAATTTTACACCATCGATGTAACGCCCCGACCCCAGTTACCCAGAGTCGGTGCATTATTACATAACATTGGCATGATCACAAGAAAGATCAAATCTCGAAAGACCAATTGGTTTAGTAGCCTTGGAAACACTAGATATATTCATAAGTTTTACATTACATCATAAAATGAAAAACTACAACAACAACATAATGTTTCCACAATCCACACTATTAACCCCTCATAAAATCCCTGCAGGTCATTCATAACTTACTTCTTCACATCCTGGGAAAAATAAAACATAGAAAAGGGGTGAGCTCAAATGCCCAGTAAGGATAACAATATAGCGGAAACTTTCATAAATAAGAATAAACATTTAAGGCATTGCATTATTAAAACAAAAGCCTTTTAAACTTTAACTTCGACATAGTATGGCAAAATTAAAATGAAATAATGCCATTTACTTATTCACATGGATATTCTACTAATCGAATAATCACATGCAAAAATCAATAACCACTTTCATAATGTTGGAATGCATAATGCCAGACTATCATAACCACATAGCCAAGGCCTCGTGCCAAGACTACAAATAAGATTTTGTCAAGGCCTTGTGCCAAGACACTAGTTTGTCTCATGAGACCTACCGATGCATCGAGGAGCTATAGCGGGCTCCACCCGTCACATATTAAGTCCAATGCATTCCCATATGAAAAGGTTTAAACATAACATAAACATTCGTATTAAAACTAGCATACGAAATGTCAATACTTTCACCATACACTATGAATGGTATAAAAATAGCACATCCACAGTCAAACATATCACAAAACCTTCAATACAATATAGAAGTTTTGTATCATAATAAATCAACTTCAAATAATCTTAAAATCCATCAAAGGATGTGGACATAGATGAAATCAAAATTCTTTTTAAAGAAATATCTCCTTTTATTTTGAAATCATTTAAGATCCATATAAAATAAAACATTTTCTTTGAAAATATTCTTATAATCTTGTAAGGGAGTCTTTGAAGATTTTATAATGACTGAAAATAGCCGCACCCGCCGTATAAGTTAAAAAAAACATTCTTACCTTAATTCTGTCGAAAAGGTTAAAAAGGACCTTGTTTTGAAAATGACGGAAAGATTCCTTTATAAACCTCTTATAAAAAGTCAAACAAGGGTATAAATTACTTTAACCCATATTATTGTAAATAATAAATATTTTTTGAAATAAATTTTGAAACAACATGTATGTGGATGATAAAGAAATCCCAGTAGATTATTACGTATAAACAACCTCGGATGATGAAGAGATTCTGAAATAACCCTTACCAATTTGGTAACTTATGAAACATACAACCCATGAAATAGGTATCATACAATGAATATGTAAATACACATAAATTAGAGTGTATTACACAAAGAATATAATTATGGGCAGTATATACACCACACAAAAGGTGATGGTGGCAATATGGCATGAATCTCACGGGAATAAGGAGTGAGATGAAAACCCCTTACCTTGTACTTTTCCTTGGTTGGGGTAGGTTAACCTCCTGTATAGTGGTGAAATAATTGTTATTAAATTATACAAGAATCATATATATTAATATGATATCATATATGATCTTTTAACATTGATTTGTTAATAATATCTTAGAATTATCGTCGTTTCGGGTGTTAACTTACTTGTTTTCTTTTATATGTTTTGTTACGTAAGAAATGTTTGTAAAAGATAGGTTGTATATTATTCATATCCAGAATGATATCAAGTCCTTAAACATCATTTTTAAATCATCAAATGATAATTATACTTGAATGGATACGATGGAGAATGAATCTCATCGCGTTCGTGGAGACGGTAGTCCGTACGTACGCACGAGCGACAATATCATTCTTTTGATATTAAAATAATATATAAATGGATGGTATATCATATATACAGAATCATTAACATGTTATATTTATTATTTACATGAGTTACACATCATTATTATACCCATCCAAATAATAATATATTGAATAACAATTACACCACGACGTGGAGACGGTAAGCCGTACGTACGCACGTATGTTGACATGTTATTCAAAGGGTGGATAGAATACTGAATATGGTTGTAACATATTTATAATAACATCACAGTATATGTAAGATACTGGAGTTATTATTTTAGAATGGTAAGAACAAAGGAAGAAGAAGTGGAAGAAGAAAGGAACTTAGAAAAGGGTGGTGAAATCATTACCTCTTCTTCGGGTTCTTCATTTTGATTTGATCAAAAGGGCTCCTTAGGTTGGCTTTATGATCAAACTAAGGCCCCTAGGTTGTAGTTAGGGAAGTTGGGAGAGTATTTGGGCAGAGTTTGGCCGAACCAAAAGGCTTTGAAGGTGTGAAGAAATGAGAAGGAGGAGTGCCCTTTTATAAGAGGGGTGAGGGGCACCTTTAGAAAAGCTAGAAATATTAATTTATAATAAATTCATATTCGGTTTATAATGGCTCCAAAGTTGATTATTCAAAGGTTAAGGTGGGGATAGGTCGAAAACCACTCAACCAATAGAATTTAGACAGGTTTGGGTACTGATATTAACCTTATCTTTAAGTATTAACTCTAAGTTAATTAGTTTCACTTTTACAATGTCTCTTTGTATTTTTATATAATATGGTTAATAAACTTACTATATACATCCAAGCGACCCCCAAGTGGTCCATTAAGGATGAAACTATCATGATATAAGTCTCTTGGCCGAACCTTAGATTTTTAGGAATTTAATATCAATTAATAATATAATATGTTTTTTAAGAACTCTTTTATGTCAATTTTGACACTATTCAATAGTTGATTTTTGTGAAACTCATAACAGATTGATTACTTCGAAAAAAGTCAATTAAATCAATCCTAATATATCATATTATCCTATAAAATTAGTTTAATTCATTAAAAGTTTCATATTATATTTTTTTGGGTATTTATAATATCAATTATTTTAATTTTTCACTATTATAGTAATTACTGCATAATTATTGTGTCATAAATAAAATAAATTATTTAATGTCTAAAAATTATAAATAAAATATAATTATGTAGGAAATCGTTTTAGATTTCTAATGAATATTTATAATCGAAAATCCAACTTATATAACCCTATGTAACAATTTTTTTTCTAAAAGATATATGCTTGTGTCATTTTTGTATTCATTTTGACTTAATTAAAATAAAGTGTCATTATCACTTACAAGTGGATCCATGGGGTCCCAAAATCGACCCAAAGATGCCCATGGTCGACCATGTATCATCCAATATGGTTAAGACACGTTTTAGGGTAATTTAGTATTATTATAATATTATTTTTTAACCCTTATTTACTGAATTTACCCTTAACCATGGTAAATAAAATATTTACCGCAGTAATTATTCAAAATGTCTAAAAATAAAAGTTACCTATTTACACAATTTGAACATCCTGATTCCAAATATGGAATCCATTTTTCTAAATTCAAAACACAGAAGTGGCAGAAATTAATTTAAAATTAATTCCCGCTGTCAAAACAAAAAGCGTGTTTTTAAGAGATAATAACTATCAAAAGATTGACACTTGTTTATGTTCGGTTTAATTGTAAAATTATGTCTAATGACCAAAATTATATTAAATTGTAAAAATATATTCTAAATATACTTTAAAACCACTCAAATTTATAATTTATCACTATTAATTATTTTGATTAAAAAAGTTGTTTTTAATTAAAATTTAGTAATTTTCACTATTCATCAAAATATGAAAGTTATCCGAAAAGTACCAAAATTTCACCGTAGGCTAAATTCGATATTCCGAATCCAAAAATGAAGTCCATTTTGAAATATAAAATATATATATTTTCAAAAAGTAGGTATTACTATTTATAACGGCTAGTTTGATTGGTTATGGTGTGTTAGAACTCGGTGTTGCGTACAACACACGCTATCATATTATTCAAAGGGAAACGTACCGTGGAAGCTTGGGGTGTTTCATTTTAAATTTTTGATGTCCCCATTTAGTCAAAAAGTTTAAAATATTGTATTTAAAAAGGTTTCACTATTAGAAGTTGATAAAAGTGAAATACTGAAAATGAATCTGTTCTTGCATTATGACTAAGAAACTCATAATAGAGATTCTAAAATTATAAGGATTATATAAAATTCAAAATGTAGTTAATACTATTCATGACCTCTTTTAATGGTGTGATTGAACTCGGTGTTGCGTGTAGTGCAAGTTATTGAATTATTTTTAAGAAATAACACACTCTGAAATCCTGGGGTGTTACATTCTCCCCTCCTTCAATAAATTGCGTCCTCGCAATTTGAAATTGTTCTTCGAAAATAAAAGGTTGAAAGTAGAAAATATATTTGTGGGAAAACCCACATTAGAAATTGGGTTACTAAAATTTAGTCTTAATATGAGGAAAAGAGAAATTAAAGGGTCACCACCAAATTATGATCTCGATTAGGAGAACATTGGTGGCAATTAGAGACATATAATTGGAGGAAAAACGTAAATATTTATAGGTAGTGATTGAGGTCATCAATCACAAACAAGTATAAAATTGAGGTCCTTAAACTCATCAATCCATGATGATTTGAAGTACCATCGGTTCATCAAATTATATGGTATTGGGACAACACATTTTTGACATTTCAAAATATCTTAGTTGAAATCCCACATCGAAAAATGAATTAATGAGGCCTCTATTTAAAATAAAGAGTGGAAAGTATGAAGATTACCGAAAATAACACATTCTAGGGTTCCATGTAGGAAAATATGGATATGGAAGAGAAATCTAACCATCAATTATCTGATGGAGAGTGGTAGAGAACATGGCTATGAAAAGGCCAACAATCCCAAAGCCATAAATTTGTGATGATTTAAGGTACCATCTAGGACAACATTTTTGTTCTAAGTTTCTATTATTAATGTTGAGGAATTTATTTATGAGATTGGATAAGATAATAAGGAGATATACTTACTTTATAATTAGAATTTTACCCATTAATAAATTTCTACCACAAAATCATCTTTCATTCTAAAAGATAATAGAACGAATTTTTTTTTTCTATTTATACTATTCGTACAGGGTTCCAAAATAAATGAATTATAATTCATCTACCAGATCTTTTAAAAAAAACTACATTATTTAATTCAGGACATCTCGTGGGACAACGGTAGGTGATACACCCTTGTCGCCCTTCGGTTGCGGGTTCAAGTCTCGCAGCCTTGCCGGACGCGACGGGTTGCCGCCCGACCTCGGGGTTGTCCTTTTATGGCAATCCAAAATAATCCAAACTAGAACTATCCAAAATACTTCTGTCTAAACTCACAGTCCAACATTTATAAGGAAGGTAAACATAATATAGATCCTTTTTACCCCGTAATAGAATATGAATACCTTCATCATGTATTACCATATTCCTTATTGATTACATTCATGCTCCCTTATTCCATATAGAATGCAGGATATACTTCATTAATCCAAAAATGTTTTAAACCCCCAACAATGATGGAATATACAAATCATTAATCAGTTCCAAGGTAGTCAAGAATATCCAATATAATTTATCCAAAACAATCACATATTATTCCAAAATCACTACCTCAGTATCAGAACTATATTATGATTTATCATTCTCTCAACCATATATTTTCCAAAAATTTATCCTGCTATTGAGTCACTTTTCTTTGTTCCACACAATCTCAAGTCCTTAATGAAATCGTACTGCAGTACAATCCTTATATACTCCATGATTATTGTAACAAGTACATTGTTGATACAACACTCAATTGACATAATCAACATAAGAACTCTAATCATCCCTCTTCATCTGTGGTAGTATCATAACATGATTATTATCCAATAACATCATTTGCGGCATAGTCTGATGACTGGGACATAGGTTTGCGTAGTGTCCAAACTTCTTGCAAATGAAGCATTGTACATTTGAAACCATTTTCTTACCCTTGCAGTCACATACTTTGTGCCCTTTTCCTCCACACTTATAACAAACTCCCATTCCTTTCAGGCAAGTTCCAGGGTGTTTCTTTCCACAGTTACCACATTTGGGAAAATTCTTCTTTTCCCTCTTCCCTTTATCCATCTTTCTCTCTTCCATCCTTTTCTTCTCTTGCTTCCCTTCAAATCCATAGGACTCAGTAAACTCTTTACTTATCTTATCAACACATGATATTATTTCTTCATATGATGATAATACATGGGAGACTATTTCTCTTATAAATTCTAGCTTAAGACCATGAGAGATATGATCCTTCCTTCTCTTTGAATCATGTGCATTTCTGGAGTTATCATTCCTTCTACTGGGCGCCATTTCTAAACAATGGCATAAACTAGATTAGTTTATGAGTCAAAATACATAATCCCATACTTATAAAACACTTAACATAAATTGAACTATTTATGGATATAATCCATTATCATAAAAATGTTTTCTTTGAGGAAGTATATACTCATAAACCCTTCATAATGGTTTGTAAAGAAAATGAGAATTATCCTAAGCATATCCCCCGGGAGTGTCGTAACCAAGAGTGCAGCAAGGCCCGTTGTCGTGCACCAGTTCCCGTTCGAGTCTAGCTCAAAGCGGTGTTTTCGGGTTTTACCCCTAGGTACATCTGTGCCAGAGCAGCCTCTACCTGCTCGTATCCAGACAGGGATGTATTGCTCGGAAAACTCACAAAATCTCTAAAATACCAAAATTCTAGGAAGTTCTTCTACACTAATCCTCAAAGCTCATCTTAGGTCTGCGTGCTCTAATCAGAGTTTATCTAAATCTAGCTTCCAAGGTTTGTACTAAACTACCTCTGATACCAACTGTAACGCCCCGACCCCAGTTACCCAGAGTCGGTGCATTATTACATAACATTGGCATGATCACAAGAAAGATCAAATCTCGAAAGACCGATTGGTTTAGTAGCCTTGGAAACACTAGATATATTCATAAGTTTTACATTACATCATAAAATGAAAAACTACTAAAACAACATAATGTTTCCACAATCCACACTATTAACCCCTCATAAAATCCCTGCAGGTCATTCATAACTTACTTCTTCATATCCTGGGAAAAATAAAACATAGAAAAGGGGTGAGCTCAAATGCCCAGTAAGGATAACAATATAGAGGAAACTTTCATAAATAAGAATAAACATTTAAGGCATTGCATTATTAAAACAAAAGCCTTTTAAACTTTAACTTCGACATAGTATGGCAAAAGTAAAATGAAATAATGCCATTTACTTATTCACATGGATATTCTACTAATCGAATAATCACATGAAAAAATCAATAACCACTTTCATAATGTTGGAATTCATAATGCCAGACTATCATAACCACATAGCCCAGGCCTCGTGCCAAGACTACAAATAAGATTTTGTAAAGGCCTTGTGCCAAGACACTAGTTTGTCTCATGAGACCTACCGATGCATCGAGGAGCTATAGCGGGCTCCACCCGTCACATATTATGTCCAATGCGTTCCCATATGAAAAGGTTTAAACATAACATAAACATTCGTATTAAAACTAGCATACGAAATGTCAATACATTCACCATAAACTATGAATGGTATAAAAATAGCACATCCACAGTCAAACATATCACAAAACCTTCAATACAATATAGAAGTTTTGTATCATAATAAATCAACTTCAAATAATCATAAAATCCATCAAAGGATGTGGACATAGATGAAATCAAAATTCTTTTTAAAGAAATATCTCCTTTTATTTTGAAATCATTTAAGATCCATATAAAATAAAACATTTTCTTTGAAAATATTCTTATAATCTTGTAAGGGAGTCTTTGAAGATTTTATAATGACGGAAAATAGCCGCACCCGCCGTATAAGTTAAAAAAACATTCTTACCTTAATTCTGTCGAAAAGGTTAAAAAGGACCTTGTTTTGAAAATGACGGAAAGATTCCTTTATAAACCTCTTATAAAAAGTCAAACAAGGGTATAAATGACTTTAAACAATATTCCTGTAAATAATAAATATGTTTTGAAATACATTTCGAAGAAACATGTATGTGGATGATAAAGAAATCCCAGTAGATTATTACGTATAAACAACCTCGGATGATGAAGAGATTCTGAAATAACCCTTACCAATTTGGTAACTTATGAAACATACAACCCATGAAATAGGTATCATACAATGAATATGTAAATACACATAAATTAGAGTGTATTACACAAAGAATATAATTATGGGCAGTATATACACCACACAAAAGGTGATGGTGGCAATGTGGCATGAATCTCACGGGAATAAGGAGTGAGATGAAAACCCCTTACCTTGTACTTTTCCTTGGTTGGGGTAGTTTAACCTCCTGTATAATGGTGAAATAATTGTTATTAAATTATACAAGAATCATATATATTAATATGATATCATATATGATCTTTTAACATTGATTTGTTAATAATATCTTAGAATTATCGTCGTTTCGGGTGTTAACTCACTTGTTTTCTTTTATATGTTTTGTTACGTAAGACATGTTTGTAAAGGATAGGTTGTATATTATTCATATCCAGAATGATATCAAGTCCTTAAACATCATTTTTAAATCATCAAATGATAATTATACTTGAATGGATACGATGGAGAATGAATCTCATCGCGTTCGTGGAGACGGTAGTCCGTACGTACGCACGAGCGACAATATCATTCTTTTGATATTAAAATAATATATAAATGGATGGTATATCATATATACAGAATCATTAACGTGTTATATTTATTATTTACATGAGTTACACATCATTATTATACCCATCCAAATAATAATATATTGAATAACAATTACACCACGACGTGGAGACGGTAAGCCGTACGTACGCACGTATGGTGACATGTTATTCAAAGGGTGGATAGAATACTGAATATGGTTGTACCATATTTATAATAACATCACAGTATATGTAAGATACTGGAGTTATTATTTTAGAATGGTAAGAACAAAGGAAGAAGAAGTGGAAGAAGAAAGGAACTTAGAAAAGGGTGGTGAAATCATTACCTCTTCTTCGGGTTCTTCCTTTTGATTTGATCAAAAGGGCTCCATAGGTTGGCTTTCTGATCAAACTAAGGCCCCTAGGTTGTAGTGAGGGAAGTTGGGAGAGTATTTGGGCAGAGTTTGGCCGAACCAAAAGGCTTTGAAGGTGTGAAGAAATGAGAAGGAGGAGTGCCCTTTTATAAGAGGGGTGAGGGGCACCTTTGGAAAAGCTAGAAATATTAATTTATAATAAATTCATATTCGGTTTCTAATGGCTCCAAACTTGATTATTCAAAGGTTAAGGTGGGGATAGGTCGAACACCACTCAACCAATAGAATTTAGACAGGTTTGGGTACTGATATTAACCTTATCTCTAAGTATTAACTCTACGTTAATTAGTTTCACTTTTACAATGTCTCTTTGTATTTTTATATAATATGGTTAATAAACTTACTATATACATCCAAGATACCCCCCAGTGGTCCATTAATGATGAAAATATCATGATATAAGTCTCTTGGCCGAACCTTAGATTTTTAGGAATTTAATATCAATTAATAATATAATATTTGTTTTAAGAACTCTTTTATGTCAATTTTGACACTATTCAATAGTTGATTTTTGTGAAACTCATAACAGATTGATTACTTCGAAAAAAGTCAATTAAATCAATCCTAATATATAATATTATCCTATAAAATTAGTTTAATTCATTAAAAGTTTCATATTATATTTGTTTGGGTATTTATAATATCAATTATTTTAATTTTTCACTATTATAGTAATTACTGCATCATCATTGTGTCATAAATAAAATAAATTATTTAATGTCTAAAAATTATAAATAAAATTTCATTATGTAGTAAATCTTTTTATCTTTCTAATGAATATTTATAATCTAAAATCCAACTTATATAACCCTATGTAACAATTGTTTTGCTAAAAGATATATGCTTGTGTCATTTTTGTATTTATTTTGACTTAATTAAAATAAAGTGTCATTATCACTTACAAGTGGATCCATGGGGTCCCAAAATGGACCCAAAGATGCCCATGGTCGACCATGTATCAACAAATAGGCTTAAGACACGTTTTAGGGTAATTTAGTATTATTATAATATTATTTATTAACCCTTATTTACCGGATTTACCCTTAACCATGGTAAATAAAATATTTACCGCAGTAATTATTAAAAATGTCTAAAAATAAAAGTTACCTATTTACACAATTTGAACATCCTGATTCCAAATATGGAATCCATTTTTCTAAATTCAAAACACAGAAGTGTCAGAAATTAATTTAAAATTAATTCCCGCTGTCAAAACAAAAAGCGTGTTTTTAAGAGATAATAACTATCAAATGATTGACACTTGTTTATGTTCGGTTTAATTGTAAAATTATGTCTAATGACCAACATTATATTAAATTGTAAAAATATATTCTAAATATACTTTAAAACCACTCAAATTCATAATTTATCACTATTAATTATTTTGATTAAAAAATTTGTTTTTAATTAAAATTTAGTAATTTTCACTATTCATCAAAATATGAAAGTTATCCGAAAAGTACCAAAATTTCACCTTAGGCTAAATTCGATATTCCGAATCCAAAAATGAAGTCCATTTTGAAATATAAAATATATATATTTTCAAAAAGTAGGTATTACTATTTATAACGGCTAGTTTGATTGGTTATGGTGTGTTAGAACTCGGTGTTGCGTACAACACACGCTATCACATTATTCAAAGGGAAACGTACCGTGGAAGCTTGGGGTGTTTCATTTTAAATTTTTGATGTCCCAATTTAGTCAAAAAGTTTAAAATATTGTATTTAAAAAGGTTTCACTATTAGAAGTTGATAAAAGTGAAATACTGAAAATGAATCTGTTCTTGCATTATGACTAAGAAACTCATAATAGGGATTCTAAAATTATAAGGATTATATAAAGTTCAAAATGTAGTTAATACTATTCATGACCTCTTTTAATGGTGTGATTGAACTCGGTGTTGCGTGTAGTTCAAGTTATTGAATTATTTTTAAGAAATAACACACTCTGAAATCCTGGGGTGTTACAATCGATTATTTAATTAAATAATGAATTTATTTATTATATAAATCCCAATAATTATTATATATATACCCCAGATATATTTCATCATTTGATATTCATTTTCTATCATTATCAACACTAGTGATATGGAGAGGTAATATAGGTAGTCCACCATTGGTGGAGAAGATGAAAAAATTGAGGACTAGGACATGATATTCATTGACACAAATGAATAGATTATATGTTCATGAAAATAGGATTGAAAATAATAATTATTCTCATCAGTGTGATTTTTTACCATAGGATTTTACTCCAAACCATGTTATTTTTAAGAATGCAATGATAATAATCTCCCATTTCTCAATCATTTGATGGATCTGTAGATTTATTATTTATAACAAGTTTGGAATACAATTTTTCTTTTTAGTCTATTATTTTTGATATAATTCCTATTATCAATCTCTATATTCAAAAAAACCATATATGATATTCACATAGTTGTTTATTTGGTTTTCTCCCACCTTTTTTTTATTTTTTACCTTTCTACGATTAAGAAAACTATTCGACATTCTAGGATAGATTTGATCTATGATAAAACCAATAGACCATGCTAGATTGATGGAACCAACTATAGAGGATAACTCACAAGGAATAAATATTAGGTGATAGTGGATGATAAAGTCATGGAGGCACAACATTAGTTATATATAATGTCATGTGGCAGTGATGAAAATCCTCGCCGGTTTTGAAAGCTATCATATCTAGTAATCGGTGGATAGAGTTTGAAATCAGGATGTTTTATAAGAATGATTAAGTATTTTTACGACGATTAAGACATTATTAGAGGGTAAATCGTAAAATAAAATGTGGTTTTAGAGAGATAGAATTAATATAGTTTTAAATACATATATATGTTATGTGTAGTGAAGAAAATAAAACAATTTGGATCTTATGGGTATAGTGGATAGGGTTTTAGATAGAGTTTAATATTAAAAATTGGGAGACATATCTCATACACTATGTAAACCCTAGTTTATCTACATGGTGAGTTCCTTGAGTACTGGACCACGTGAAAGCTTGGTGATAAACGACATGTTGATCTTGAACATTCACAATGTACTTTAGTTCTTTATGTCACGAGTAGTTGTGGTACACACTACATATAAATAAAATCTATAAAAAATCCATGTAGCTTATCAAAAAAACTATGTAGATGTTCATTGAACAACATGTAGTGTTTTAGTATACATAATTATAACATCCTAGGGGATACATGTCTTATACCGCAAATAACACATAATTTACAACTTACAGATCTATTCACATGGAATATTTCCATTATGAATAAACAAATTTGAAAAATTAAATCGTATATTATATGTTTCTTTCATTATAAAACATGATGGTTCCATTCCCTCAATATCAAAGATGACATGTGTGGTCATTCATGTAGGTTATTCTTTTTTTTATATTTGAATAATTTATGACATTGATTCATTATGATAATTATTGTGTTATTCAGGATGATAAATCATCCATAAAAGCATTATTATTTCAGTTTAGTGATCTATGACTACCAAAAGATTGTGATGGAAATTCTCCCATATCAAACTGGTATAGGGATCCTTTTCTTGTAAGTAAGAATTGGTCTATATTCCTCTAACATACATGGGGTGTGGTAACCTATATCAACAGTGCCAATATTTCTCCCATCAAAGAGCTTATTTGGGTCTTAATATCCTATTATGGTGTCGATATTCCTCCACATCATTCCAGAGGATTGGATTATATACTACAGTTATAGAGATGTTGCCTTTATTTTTACCATGAGATTTTATATTTACAGAGTTGTGTGTGTTGTATGATATTGTAAGAAATGTACTTGATAAATGGTTTGATATGAATGTACTAGAGGGAGTGGTTCTTTCTCACCTTTTGTGTTTTCTCTTTGAATTATTAATATACCATTCATAGGTTCAAGACATGCTATATTATTTGGTAAGGATAATCTATATATACATTCTTAGGGTATGTGACCCCCTTGATACTATATGTGTTACCTTTGAGATTTTGAATGTAGATGGATATCTAATTCATGATTTAAGGTCTCTCTAGTTATTTAAGATTTTCTTACTATACATGTGGTGTGGCTATTTAGGATTTTAACTATGATTATTGTGACCATTCATTCATCCTCAAGAATTATAGTTCTAGATAATACTTTTATTATTCTTCCTCAATATCCATTTAGCTACTCTTTAGTACATAGTTCACTAACCTGATTTGGTATTTTGGTTGTCATATTTATCTTCCTCCTAGATTCATCTACCACCATAAGATAATCTGAATTTTTTTCTCATTTCTCCTATTTTGGTCTTCATTGAATCCCACATGGTACATTGATACACATCCCTTTATTGATGTTTTCTAAGATGTGTTGTATCTCTAAAGATTACACAGTAGTTCAAAAATTACCTTGGTGGTTCTGGAGTAATCATCAGTTGTTGATAGTTGAAACATGATGATTCTTGGTGACACATTGTAGATAATGGTAATCCATGATTTTTGTCATGTCCACTATAGTTTGTGTTTGTTCAAGAATTACATACAGTGTGGATGCGATTCTTAGAGTATTATATTTCAAAAGTTCGTTGGGTGTACTATTTACCTTGTAACAACTAAATGGGATATAATTTTACTTTTAATCTCCTGTATTAATTACTTTTAGTTCAATTTAGTTTATTTGATTTTATATATATTTGGGTGGTATTTTGGATAATATTTTTGAAATGTGTTTATTACAGCTTATTATAGTACATGGACTCCAATTTTGTGACTTATAAATTTCTTTTTCTTGTCACCTACCCCTATCCTATAAAATCATGTCTTAGGGATTGACTCATGGTTTTATTATATTCTAAGATAAGCCTCAAATAGAAAGTTCAAGTCATAACATGTCAACAACATGTGATAATTTTTTTTTAAATATATCTTATTCATGGAAATAAAATATTATGGTGTCTTGTTTACTGTAATGTTGTTATAAGTTGATTGTTGGTTACATGAATTCTATAATATTTATTTGACACTTGAGAGTGAGTAGTAATGTTTAGTAATAAAATTCACGATGTATAAGACCCTTATAATATAGATAATTCTCATAGAGTATCAGGGATCAATGTTTGATATTAATTATCCATTCTCTCATATTAATAACTATAATTGAATGTGTTATAAATCATGTGTTTTTCATTATTGAAAAAAACCAGGGCAATGACCACCAATCAGTCATTTAAAGGTTCAAGATGAGTATTCCCCATTGGGAGGTGAGCTGAATCTACTTATTGTGATAGTACCACTAAAGGGTCAGTAGCTATGTAAGATCCCAACCATTAGTGAAGGTATTACCTTGTTATATTTTTTCATTAAAAACTATTTTAAGGATAAATAGGTGGTTATAGATTGTGTGAGGAGTTATAAGAGTGTTATATGGGAGATGGACACAAAAGGAGAAAAATATTATCCTAATAGAGCATATCATATGGTTGGTACACTTTTATTCTAAACCAAGTGCCTGGCTTATGGAACTGTGTGATGTGGGAGACATTCCAGACAGAGGGAAAGCACATAGTTACTACATGGTTTGATAATCCATTTTGTTAACCCTAGGTAACCATGTGACCTAAAATATTTTAAACCATGTCTCACACTCAGTTTGAACATGGTTTGGTAAACGGTACGCGCAAACAGTGCATCCCATTAAAAGTTGAAAAATTTACAATTTTCTATCTCGAGATTTTATGACCCCACAAAATTATTCCTCCCATTCGAACCCCTCTACCTTCTATTAAGAACATGTATCCCCATCTACCTCTTTGGAATATTATCATTCAATTTGTTGGTGTTTTGAGTGTGTTTGGGTTAAAAAAAGAAGATTCTCGTGAGTCTAACACTCATCTTTGCACCATTTTTTTGGATTAGGGCTTGTATCATATCTTATATTCTTCCAACTCCCTAAAACCTTCACAATAATAATATAAATTAGTTTTTAGATTTATCAAGGGATTGAGATTGAATCAAAGGTGGAGATTAAGCAATATTTGATCATTTTAAATGAGGTAGTGGGACCTTATGATTTTTACGATGGTCTTGAGGTTCTATATGCCTATGCCATCGGATCAATGTTTTTTCTAGGAGTGTTTCTATACTGACTTGATCCTTTATGAATAAAATTAACATTTTTATGGTCTTATAGATATAGAAAACACATGTACTCTTTTTTTATTATTGGGTTTAAATGACCGTTATGTATCATTACAGTTGATGATATAACCAATGAATTGTGATCACATGACTAGTATGAAGATAGGATTTTAACAGATCCTTTTGACATAGAAAAAGGAAGTGATGGACTCAACCAGTAGGATTGTACACTATGAATCCCATTTATGATTGTTTCTTAGGGAGATAAATTTATTTGAATTTCCCTAGACCAAACCCATGACATGATCCAAGAACATAAGCATGAGTGAAACCATTTACATGAGAAGTTTAGGATCATTGATATCACAACCTAAACTATGTTAGTCGAATGGACCCATGAAGTACCCACCATTTAAAACCTTAATCATTGATTGTATGATGGTGAACTAAAGGGATATGTAACAAGACCCTAGTATTATGATTATGTGGAATATTTTTTTATGGAATAATGAAAATACTTATAATTCTATTATTTTTACTTTGTAAATAATTTTTAAATCAAAAATTGTATTTTGGTTATTATACAAATTTAATTAATATATCTATTTTGATGAGTTAATGTAATTTTCAATTAAATTTTATTTTAATAAAATATTATTATGAAATTAATTTTATTAAATATAAATTATTGTATAACTTTTATGATGTCAATTGTAAATTTTATTATTGTTTGAAAACTATCTGGTCAAAACCCATTAAATATCAATAAATATCCATTTTTATTTAAAAAGTGATAATTTACATATTTATGAAATCATTTATATAAAATAAATATTATTTTTGGAATCAGGATGTCAAACTTATCCAATGATGATTTTCTCATAATTTTCTTAGACAATAAAATTTTTGTTTAAAAATTAAATACCGTATAAATATATATTGTCTTTTGTAACATCATAATGACCAAACAATGATGTAATAAAATACTACAAAATGTATCTTCAGAAAAAGGAAATTATTAAAATAAT
The DNA here is from genome assembly GCA_963277665.1 of Viscum album. NCBI lineage: Eukaryota > Viridiplantae > Streptophyta > Magnoliopsida > Santalales > Viscaceae > Viscum > Viscum album. The sequence continues at coordinate 1,458,211,609 of OY728148.1, forward strand.
ATAATTTTAGGTTTTGTTGATTTATTTTATAAAGTCTTAGTGGATCTTTCAACACATATAAAATATTTTATTATTTAAAAATCACGTCCGTGAATGTGTGACTCACCACCCCATAAGAAATCATGATTTTTTAATATCTTAATACCATAAAATTTTAAAATAATTTATACCACTACTCTTTTTCATAAATCATGGTGTTTCTGACGCTTTCCCCGGGGCGCGCACGTCCCTCTGCTTGAGTGAGACATGCATGACTTTGTTACCCCACATTCCCACTTTCCAAAGGCGGGCGGCATCCGCTCCTTGTACAGTAAATATTTCTCCTTGATCAAAAACAGTATGATGGGATGTCGGTTCTTCCTTCCGTGGATTCCTCCTCAGAACTCATCACCTAGTTCGGGTCTCCCTCATAGATTTAATATGTTGTTCATGAAACTCTTCCCGACAACATATCTTCATTGACACCAGTTAATTATGCTGCTTCGGTCAGGACATTCCAAGGGGTCCAGTCAGGGCATCAACCTTCAGCTAGGGGAGTATTCACGTTGGGCCATCACCGGCCTGTCTGGAAACTGAAGGATTGGCGTGTCTATCTTCTGTCCATTATTATAGGGCTTCTCGAGGGCCTGAATGCCTGAGGCATCCCACATCGAACTCAGGGAGTCATATTCCATGGGCATGTATATGAGGTTTTCTAATCTTCCCATGTTTAACACAGGGTATTCCGCATGTTTAATGTACAACGGGGATAGTAATGTCATAGGCGTGTCTTCCGAGGTTTTCCTCAGGCATCTCATGTTTAACACAAGGAAGCCCGAATGTTTAATGTCATGTGGAGATGGTTCGGGCTAATCAGAATAGTGACTAGAGTGGATCATATAGAGGAACCCCCTGGAGGGAACACTGATATTGGGGCCATAACGTGGGCGGCCTCCCGAATGCTATTAGATGAAACAGAGAATGGAATGGTATGATCCCACTAGGATGTGGCGGTCCAGGTAAGGATCGGAATAGATAATGGAGTGGTTGATGTGAATAGTGAATGGGATGAGGCCGACGTGAAGATGATGGTAGTTTCGGGCATGAGCCATAAAGAGGTGTCCTTCATATCCCCGTGGCAGGGAATCAAAGTCCGTGTAGTTCATCTGATGACGGCTTACCATCTAATGAGGTTGAAAACGGCTTACTGCTGAATGGGCTCTACAGTTTAACGTCATGAAGGATAGGGGCAAACCAATGTGAAATGAGCTAGAACGATTGGATGTTGGGCTTGAAACTCGGGGAGGCTTCGTACGTACCTTACCTTAGCAAGGGTCAAAGACCACGTAGTTCAGTATGGGGTGTCGATGAACCGACGTGAGGGAGGACCTGGGGTCTAATGGGTGGTAATCTTGAACCTCAGGTAGGCTTCTTACGTACCTTTCTATAGCAGGGATCAAAGACCACATAGTTAAGGATGGATATGGGGTTTACACATTAGGCTGCCCAAAGTGGTGGGGCTTGAACCTCGTGGAGGCTTCCTATGTATCATGTTTTTACATGGATCAATGTCCCTGTAGTTCAGGTACGGGCGCATCATCGAACCTATGTCAAGATGGACTTGGGGTCCGATGGGTGTTGGGCTTGAACCTCGTGGAGACTTCCTACGTACCATTCCTTGACATGGATCAATGTCCTCGTAGTTCGGAAAGGTGGTATGGAATTGAATGGTCGGAACTAATGGGAGTTAATGAACTGACTTGGAAAGAATGACCAGATGGTGGGCTTGAATCTCATGGAGCCTTCCTACATAGCATGCCTTGACATGTATCAATTTCCCCGTAGTTTGGGTAAGGAGCATGGAAATTAATGGTCAGAACCAATGGGTATTGGTGAACTGACAAGGTCGGAACGACCGAATTGTGGCCATGAACCTCGTGGAGGCTTCCTACGTACGATGCCTTGTCATGGATCAATGCCTCTGTAGTTCGGGTAGGGGAATACAGTTTAACATCATACGGGATGGGGGAATATGGGGCATAAGCTCTGAGGCGGCCCAAGGTGGTTTGTCATGGTCAGTGCTTTCTCTACAATCACGTGAGTCATTCTCGTTGTGAGAAACAATAGATAGCAGAGACCTGACGATCACGTCGCGAAAAGTGCATTCATGGGAGATAGAGTGGGTCTTATTCATGGAGTGGCCCAGGGAGAGAAATATTGGGACTTACTCTAGGATGGAGGCCCATGGAAACATAGCATAGTGGGAGAGGGACATGGGACCGAAGAAAGGTAACCTCATTCCCTATCACGACCTCGGCTGGCCATGATAACTGAAGATAAAATGAGGATCATGGATGCTGCCTCTTGGAAAGAAAGTTGGGGGGTTATTCCAAGATGCCCGACCTTTCCCTAAAGACAAACTACACTCCCATAAAGAGGATATCATCCCATGTGGAGACCAGGGGGCGTGGATAATGTCCAGGGTGGGGGAACCCCACGTGCGAGGCACAGGGTGAGGTCATAGTTTAACGTCATGTGTTGAGGATGATGGTTCTTAGAAGTGTAACATCCAGCATATTGGACCTTGTGGGTGTGCTCCACACCCCTAGGAATTACATAATCGGTACCCTCTTCTCCTTGTGGGAGGTAAGGCATCGAAAACACCATGGTGAGGGGGTGTGACAGAGCGAACCATTGAGGGGTCCACGTTAGCGTGGCTTTGCGAAAAAGCAATATCCATTAGCGTTCCTATGAAAAGAATCATTATGTGAAGAAACACAATGGGTGGTATCATCTAGGGAACATTGAAGTCACATCTTATAAACCGGGAGGGTCGCACAAGAAAAAGAATTTCCAAGTAGAGGGGTCCCTAGGCAGGGGCCTTGTGAAACTCAGTTGCTCCACGTGGCGGAGGGAACTTGCAGATGGGTGTTCTTTAGGATGTGGGGTTCCATAGCCTTATCATGGGGCAGAGGTGAATATACGAGGTGCTTCGCGAACTGGAGAGGCATTCGTGAAGCACCTCCTTGCCTGGTAATGGTGCCTCATGAAGCAAGGTGTCGTAATGAAATGTGCCTGGAGAAGTATAGTGACCTTGCCTTACCATGTGGATCATGTGTTCATGAAGGGTGTTTCATGAATCATAAGTGCTCTGCAATGACCCGGGTCCCCTTGGGGATCCTCTTCCTTCTTAAAGACCCTTAGGACTCACGAAGGGAATCCCTCTCAGAAGAGGGGATCAAAATGATAAAAAGGGGAGGCACTTCGCAGAGCAGAAGTACCTCGCACAGCTCATGGTTCGCGGAGCAGAAGGATGCATCGTGATTCGGGATCTAGGAAGATTACAGGTCATATTTTCTATCCCTTGGGATCAGGGGGAGCTCGGTATTTATAGGCGAGAGGCACCGTGGAGTGGAGCTCACGCGGAATTAAGAGGGACTAGGTTGCTTCGTGGTGGGTTGCAAATGTCAAATGCGGTCACGGAGCGTCACGCCTCCTTGGTTCATGGCGGGCTCACGAACGTCAAGTTTGGTCGCCTAGCATCCCACCTCCTTGCTTCATGGATGGCTCACGAATGTCATGTGTGGTCTTGGAGCACCCCCCCTTCTAGATTTGAGACTTCCACGGTGGTAGGGGAACTCCGCGAAGGGGCTTCACGAGGCAGTTTTTTGGGGCCTTCTTTGGGCCTCTTCTTTGTCCCAAATTTTGGTGCCAACAAATGCCCCCCCTCAGACTTGGTTTCGTGATGAGATCAAGATTCAATTTCTATAGTAAATCTCCAAAATCTTCAGCCGTTAGCGATGAAGACATTCCAAGAAGATTCGAGAGGTGAATAGGGGACGCACAGGCGAATCGTGTCGTGAAGGTCCACACAAACTGGATGCACCGTGAAGCTCCGAAGGTCGTCGCCTATAAATAGGAGTTGTACTCTCTCTTTTTTCATTTCCCTTCTCTGTAATTTTGTCTTCTTGTGATCTAGATTCATGAATCTCTATGTACTCCACGAGTGTTCTCTACGAATCGAGTCTTCACGGTGCACAACGAGTCCTTGATTCCACATTTGTGCTCTGCGATCCGGCTTTGAACGCCTAGATAGCGATCTGCGAACTATCTTTGCAAGCGGACTTCGTGAACGTACTCTGCTGACGAGCTTCGTGATCCAACCAAAAAACATCCATGTTCCATAACCGAATTTCCCACCAAGAAGCTGCCTAGGGGGACCTTATGGATGCTGCCCGGAGGGATGAAATGACAAATAGTATGGGGCTCAGAGAGTTAGTCTAGAACCATTTGGACAATTTTTATTTGGTGGAGCTACTCTCGGAGATCCAGAATAACTACCCTTTGTTCGGGAGTTTGCCTTTATATGGATTCGGGCTTAGGGATGACTTCTTCATCCCTGAAGCATGTAGGGATGAGCCATCTTACTGGTTCAGGAGCATGCCATGCCAGCACTGATGGTTCAGGGCACACGATGGTCATGCTCAGGAGGACTTCACGGCTGTCACTACTGAATCATTATACAATCATGTGAACAATTTCTACGGGAAGGCATTGAAGTTGGAGACATCCCCTCCTCTGTACCGAACCATCCTCAAGACGATGCTGGGGAACCCGAAGAAGGTGTGGTCCGAGGAATGGGACCTGCACCAGGGCGGCAACATTTCAGACAATTGGGCCTGGGCCTACTGGGTATACGCCTCGTTCGAGGAGTTCGGAGAGTATCTGAGAAGAGTGGGACTATATGAGGAAGCTTTGGTTTCCCAGTTTCATATCTACCAGCCGAGGAAGCTAATGCCGGAGCTATTGAGCCGGTGGTCACTAGGGACCAACACCGTCCACCTGCATCATGGGGAGGTCGGCATCAGCCTATGGGATGTGCATCAGATCTCGGGGGTCCTGATACTGGGGGATATATATGGCGAATTCCTCTTGGCTATGGGTGTGGGGGGGGGGGATCTGGAGCAGATTCCATGTCTGGTGATGGAATTGAGGGATCTCATGCTAGGGGATGATAAGGAGGCAGCGAGGGATGTCCACTTCAAGAATTGGTTCAAGATGTTTTTGAACATCCCTGTAGACCGTTAGTTCTTGGCGAGGCCTAGAACTTTCCCAAAGGGGGCCCAGAGTAAGGAAAACTCATACTGGTGGTTGTTTGATAATAGACAGTGGATGACTTGGGGGTTCATTGTCAGTACTGAACAACAGCTAATAGTCAGGCTGGCGGCATTCATCACGGCTCTAATCTGTGGTTGGATTATATCAGCGAGGGATACAAACATGGGTGTGCGACCAAGAACTTTCATCATTGTAACACCCGAGACTTCTATGTTATATAAATCATCAAAGGAATCTTTTTCTATACAACACTTGCTTGGCTTGCTTTACACGCAATCGCGACCTTCCTCGATAGCTTGCGTCGTACGCAATACCGAGTTTCACTAAACATCAATATGCTATTAAAACTAGCCGTTATGAATAGTAATAACCACTTTGTGAAATTTTATAAATTTTATTTTTCAAAATGGACTTCATTTTTGGACTCAGAATATCGAAATTAGCCTAGGGTGAAATTTTGGTATTTTTCTGAAAACTTTCAATTTTTGATGAATAGTGAAACCACTAAGTGGTAGGTTAAAAACTGAATTTTGCATAAAACTTAATTTTACCGCTTCTGTGATTGGAATTTTGAAAATCCGAGAGACACGGTTAATATCAAGGACTAAAATGTGGTTCAATGAGATGAAAATAATTTTTTGGTGAATAGTAACTTTTTACTTTTTTTACCGCGGTTAATAGTAAATAGGGTAACTAAGGGTAAATATGATATTAATATTACCCTAACACAAGTCCTAATTCTATTGGACAAGTTTAATTCGACCAAAAACAAACTTAGGAATAAAATATGACCATTTAGGCCCACTTGGATTAGATTAGGACATTTATTATTAATTTATTTAAAGAAGGGTTAAAATAGTTAAAATCAATGTTTAATTAGTAAATCATTTTTAATATAGGGTTATACATAAGATAAATTCGATTGTAAATATTCATTAGAAAGCTAAAAAGATTTCCTACATGATGGTATTTTATTTGTAATTTTTAGACATCAAATAATTTAATTTATTTATGACACAAAGATGATGCAGTAATTATCTTATTAATGAAATATTGACAAAATTGATAATATAAATACCAAAATAAATGTAATTTGAGACTTTTTATGAATTCCACTAATTTTCTAGGTTACTATGATATATTAATGTTGATTTAATCAACTTGGTTCGAACATATAAGTCTTTTATGACTTTCACAAAAATCATATATCAAATAGTGTCAAAATTGACGCAAAATTGTTTTTAAATCAAATATTATATTATTAATTGTTATTTTATTCCTAAAAATCTAAGGTTCGGCCAAATGACTTAGATAAGGATATATATTTTAATAATAAACAATTTGGGGTTCGTTTGGCATGTTATAGTAAGTGTATTAACCATATAGTGAAAGAAAACAAAAAGACATGGTAAAAGTTAAATTATTTAACTTAGAGTTAAATCTAATTGATAAGGTTAAAATAATACCCTAAACTTGTATAAATCCTATTGGTTGATAGGATTTAGACCCTTCCCCACTTTAGCTTCGAAATAATACCCTTTGGAACCATTATAAACCGATTTTGACTTTAATATAAAATAATATTTTGAGATATTCCTAAGGTGCCCCTCTCCTCCCTTATAAAAGGGCACCTCCTCCCCCTCCTCCTCACACCAATTTGAGCACTCAAGCTCGGCCAAACCCTGCCATTTTCCCTTCTCCACTTAACTAGAATAATCCTAGAGGTCCTGGTCTTCTCCAAAGACCAATCTTATTTCCTTAAGTGAAGGATTCAAAGAGGCGTTCCAAAGAAGAGGTAATATCCATTACCGATCTTTTCAATTTCTTTCTTCTTCAACTTCTTCTTCTTTAGTTGTTTCATGATAAAGTAATAACATCAGTATTACTTACATACTGATATGTTATTATAAATATGAAACAACCCTAATTCACCTTCTATCCATCCTACGGAAAAATGAAATCACCGCGCGTGCGTACGAACGGAATACCGTCTCCACGCCGTGGTGTAATCTATTTTCCACCATCACCTTACAAGGATGGGTATAATGGTGTAATGAGTAACTATATATGATTATTATTAAGTAATATTGATACTGAAATAGTATATATATATACTCCAATACAATTCCACGATCATAGGAACGATATCATCACTCGTGCGTACGTACGGAATACCGTCTCCACGATGTGATGCGATTCGTTCTACATGATCTTCATTTCATAATGATTATATAAATGAATTGAATGAATGAATATGGTATATACTACACTAATACCATTCTGTAAATGAATTATCTATAACCTAAAGATAAGAATAAGAATTTATTCAACAAAACACGCATAAGAACAAAAAGTTATAAAGACCCGAGTAACAAGTAACAATGAAATATTACTAACAAGAAGTTAATAATATGACCATATATGATCTCATATCAATATGTATGATTCTGGAATAAGTCAATAACATTATTTAAACCATTATAAAGGAGCTTTGGACACGAACAAAGAAAATTGGACCTAAGGTAAGGGAAATATCACAATCTCATTTTTATCCGAGATTGTTTATTCGTAAGTATTTACTGGGGTGTATTTTATCATCCACATCCATGTTCCCTCAATATGTAATATTGTTTCCATCCACTTGAAATAGTTTAAATCCAGTTTTACCCTTAGGTGAGTTTTTAGTAAAGAATATGAAAGGAATCTTTTGTTGTTTTTCCGTACGAGGTACTTTTTGACTTTTCCGACAAAAGTACGAAGAATGTTTTTTTTAACTTATACGGCATGAATGGATTTTTAAAAAATTATTTCCAAGAAGCTTCCTTTACAAGTTTTCAAGTTTATTTTTAATCAACTTCTTTTATTTTAAAGTCGTATGACATGTTATGAAAGGAAAAATGTTTTTGAAGAAGAAAGGATATTTTCCTCAAGAATGGAGTTCAAGTGTTTTATCAAAATGATTTTCCATCTACGATAATAAAGGGTTCTGTTTTTATCCCTATTATTAAATTGATTTGTTCATGTTGTGATGAAATTATTTTTATGAATTCCTTTATCTTATATGAATTGATTTATGATGTCATGATGTTTCAAGAATCCCATTTTTGTTACATGTGTTATGCGATGATGTATGTTTTATGATTATGTGGCACACATAAGAAAGGATTCATTATAAGATGGGTGGGACCTATATCTCCCTCCAATGCATTGGGTAATGATTTTATATCTCATGAGATAGACATGGCTGGAACGGAAGGTTATTTCGGTTCAGTGATACAGGACTGAAACGAGGAGTGAACTCGGTTCAGAAAGGGACTTTGTCCACTAAGATAGTCTTGGCAATGAGTCATGACTAACAAGAAATGATTTTCCATGATTATGTGTGCATGCCAAAAAGTTTCAAGTTTTATGTTATGATTATGGGGATCTCATTTTCACTTCTATGATTTATTCCATGTTAAGATATTATGATCTCTTTTGCAGGTTTTGATAAAGATATGATATGATTTTTATTTCCTTTATTTGCCTTTGCTGAGCATTTGAGCTCACCCTTTTATGTTTTCTTTTCCCCAGGTCAGGAAGATGGATATTAAGTAGAATATGCTAAAAGGGACCCTAGATATGATGTAATAAATGGGAGACACTGTAGAAGATTTATGAACCAGTTGTTTATGTTTCCCAGTTTCTAAAGACACTATACCTATACGGTCCTTTGTGGTTTTGTCATATGTTGTAATAAGTGTGATTCAATTTTTGAAGTATTAAAAATGTATGTAAAGTGTGGGTCATTACAGTTGGTATCAGAGGAAAGGTATAGTCAACCTTTGGAAACTAGGATGTGAAAGCCTTAGTAAGAACACTAAGGATAAGTCTAAGCATAGTACACAATCTTAGTGTTTTAGAAATGGCCTTGAATAACCTAGGATAAGACCATAAGCATGAAAATTTTATTCTTGAATTATGTGGTTTCCTATTATAATTAGTGTTGCTCACACTATTCTTCTTGGTTTTAGTCAATGGCTGGAACCCGAAGGAACCGTGTTAATGCGGAATGCGATGGGAAATGCAATGATTGTCCCCCTGAGCAACCAAACGATATGGGAGCTGGAATGCAAAATCTTGTAGCCATGCTCACACAACTTTCTCAAGCTATGAATCATGCAGGATTTCCAAACGAGCAAAGGAGGGAGCAACATTCTGTTGAATCCTTCATGAGGCAGCGTCCACCTTCTTTCAGCGGGTCTACTGATCCATTAGTTGCTGAAAAATGGATTAGTACTACTGAAAAGATATTTTCAGTTCTTCAATGTTCTGAGCATGATAAAGTCATCCTAGCAGTATATCGTTTGGAAGGAGATGCGGATCAATGGTGGAATCTTGTTAAGAATACGAGGCAAAGGGATGAAATTGAGTCTATGGAATGGGACGAGTTCAAGAACTTATTTTTCAATAAGTACTTCCCTCGTATTCTCCGAACAAAGATGGAGAAAGAGTTCCTTGAACTGAAGCAAAGGGATGATGAATCTGTTAGTACCTATGAAGCAAATTTTACAAGACTTGCAAGGTACGCTTCTGGTATTATTATCCAACCTGAGAGTAAGATCGATCGATTCTTTAGTGGCTTAAAACCAAGTCTTCGAAGGGCGTTAGCCATAAGGGACTTCAATAGCTACGAAGAAATCGTTCGATGTGCTCTCAAAGTCGAGATGGAGATTGGAGTAACCCATCAGTCACATGGGTTTGATAAGAAGAGGAAGATGGAATTCAAAGAAAAATCTAAAGAGCACACGGAAAAGAAGATGAACTTTCCCTTATGCTCAAAGTGTGGAAAGAAACATGGAGGGAGTTGTCTTAAAGGGACAAGTAAATGTTTTAAATGTGGAAAGGAAGGTCATCGGGCATTTGAATGCCGTGATAATGGGAAGAAGATGTCTAATGATGCAAACAAAGGAAGGGATACACAGAATGAACCTACTACACTTCAATGTTTCAAGTGCAAGGAGATGGGGCATTATGCCAATCAATGCCTAAATCCAAGGGTTGATGATGATGGTCGACGTCAACAAACTCTTAAGGCTAAAGACAAAGGAAAGTCACATGCAATTTCTATCAACGATGTGGAGTACGATAACGATGTGGTGAAAGGTACACTTACCATCCACTCTAAAGTAGCAAATGTTTTATTTGATTCTGGATCCACCCACTCTTTTATTTCTGAAAAATTTTCTAAGGGTATCACCGTATTACCTCAACAATTAGATGTTGAGTTAGCTGTGACAACACCTAATGGCACATCAATCGCATCAGAAGTTTATAATTCTTCTCCGATCGAAGTTTGTGGGAAAGTGATTCCTGCAAATCTTGTGAGCCTTCCTTTAGTGGAATTTGATGTGATTCTTGGCATGGATTGGCTTTCTCTACATGCAGCTCATATCAATTGCCAAAGAAGGGAAGTCACATTTCATATTCCATATCAATCTACGATCGTATACCAATGCAAGGATGAACATAACCTTCCAGTGGAAATTTCTTCCATCTTATGGGTATTGATCCCACTAAATGAAGGTTATTTATCTCAAATGGTTGGTGAGAAACTCACGATTAAGAATATGCCCATTGTACGGGAGTTTGATGATGTCTTTCCGGAGGAATTACCGGGTCTTCCACCAAATCGTGAAGTTGAGTTTTCAATAGAACTCGTACCGGGTGCTTTGCCTATTTCAAAGACACCTTATAGAATGGCCCCAATTGAGTTGCAGGAATTGAAGAAGCAACTCCAAGAGAATCTTGATAAGGGATTCATACGCCCTAGTGCGTCACCTTGGGGAGCACCTGTTCTATTTGTTAAGAAGAAAGATGGATCAATGAGACTCTGCATTGATTATCGAGAACTTAACAAGATCACTATCAAGAACAAATATCCTCTCCCACGCATTGATGACTTATTTGACCAACTATGCGGAGCTCAATACTTTTCCAAGATTGATCTTCGTTCAGGGTATCATCAATTAAGGGTCAAAATGGAGGATATACCAAAGACTGATTTCCGTACAAGGTATGGACACTATGAATTTATAGTGATGCCATTTGGTCTTACTAATGCCCCTGCTATCTTCATGGATCTAATGAATAGAGTCTTTAGAGACTATCTTGATCAATTTGTGGTAGTCTTTATAGACGATATTCTTGTCTATTCAAAGAGCAAGGAAGAACATGAAGATCAATTGAGAATTATATTGAAGACCCTGAGAAAGGAGAAGCTTTATGCCAAATTTACCAAGTGTGAATTTTGGCTTCAAAAAGTTGCATTTTTTGGTCACATAATCTCAAAAGAGGGGATATCTGTGGATCCAGCAAAAACAGAGGTTATCGAAAGATGGTCGAGACCAACAACAGTAACTGAGATCCGAAGTTTTCTTGGTTTGGCTGGTTATTATCGACGTTTTGTAAAAGATTTTTCACGATTATCTAATCCACTCACCAAGTTGACTCGGAAAGGAGTTAAGTTTGTCTGGACAGAGGAATGTGAAGAGAATTTCAAGGAGTTGAAAAGAAGGTTATCCAGTGCACCTGTGCTCACACTGCCTTGTAGTGGAGAAAGGTTTGTGATCTACAGTGATGCATCCAAGAAGGGATTGGGGTGTGTTCTTATGCAAAATGATATGGTGATAGCTTATGCCTCACGACAGTTGAAAATCCATGAGCAAAATTACCCAACACATGATTTGGAGTTGGCTGCGGTAATCTTTGCATTAAAGATTTGGAGGCATTACCTTTATGGTGAAAGGTGTGATATTTATACTGATCATAAAAGTTTAAAGTATATTTTCACACAAAAGGAGTTGAATATGCGTCAAAGAAGATGGTTGGAACTGATTAAGGATTATGACTGCTCAATCCATTACCACCCTGGGAAAGCAAACAAGGTGGCAGATGCATTAAGTCGACAAGACCATGCTAGTTTATCCATGATGAGGATCACAAAAGATCCAATATTTATGGATTTACAAAGGATGGATCTTGGAATTATAATGGAAGGGGAAAAATCTTATCTTTCTCAAATGAATGTTCAACCATCTATACATGTGAAGATTAAAGAGGCACAGAAAGAAGATGTCGAGTTACAAAAGAAGGTGAGAAATGTTCCTGAATTCAACCTTGATTGTGATGGGATAATAAAGTTCAGGAATCGGGTTTGTGTTCCTCCCATCCCCGAATTAAAGAAGGAGCTGCTGGATGAGGCTCATAGTTCTTCATTCTCTATTCATCCTGGAAGCACGAAGATGTATAGGGACCTGAAAGAGTACTTCTGGTGGGATGGCATGAAAAGAGATGTTGCTGAATTTGTCTCTCGATGCTTGGTTTGTCAACAAGTTAAAGCTGAGAGACAGAAGTCTAAGGGGATGTTACAACCATTACCCATACCCGAATGGAAATGGGAAAACATCACTATGGACTTTGTCACAGGACTTCCTAAAACATCCAAAGGCAATAATGCTATCTGGGTCATAGTTGATCGTCTTACAAAGTCTGCACACTTCATTGCTATTAGAGAGGATTTCTCTCTAGATCAGCTTGCCAGGATATACGTAAAGGAAGTGGTAAGATTGCATGGAGTACCACTTTCTATTATATCTGATCGAGATCCGAGATTTACCTCGAATTTCTGGCGAAGTCTTCAGCATACTCTGGATACAGAGTTGAGTTTCAGCACTGCTTATCATCCCCAGACAGACGGTCAGTCTGAGAGAACAATTCAAACCCTAGAAGATATGTTGAGAGCTTGCTCTATGGATTTCAAAGGAGGTTGGGATCAACACCTACCTTTGGTGGAATTTTCTTATAATAATAGCTTTCACTCCAGTATTCAGATGGCTCCTTATGAAGCTCTCTATGGAAAGAAATGCAGGACTCCAACTTGCTGGGATGAAGTTGGGGAAAGAAAGCTATTAGGACCTGACCTCGTTGATGAAATGGCAGAAAAGGTTAGATCTATTCAACAACACATAAGAGCAGCTCAGAGTCGATAGAAAAGTTATGCCGACAACCGAAGAAAAGACCTAGAGTTTGAAGTGGGTGATAAAGTGTTCTTACGAATATCTCCCTAGAAGAGGGTTATGAGATTTGGAAAGAAGGGGAAGTTGATCCCTAGATATATCGGTCCTTTCGAAATATTGGATCGTGTTGGGAAGGTAGCTTACCGATTGGCGCTTCCACCGAATCTCTCTCAAGTTCACGATGTGTTCCACGTATCTCTCCTGAGAAAGTACATACCAGATCCTTCACATGTACTCAGCTCAGAAGTTGTACCGCTGGAGCAAGATCTTTCTTATGAAGAACAGCCGATAGAGATTCTGGATCGTAGCGAAAAAGTCCTACGAAACAAGACCACTCGCTTGGTGAAAGTTTTATGGAGGAACCACCAACTTGAAGAAGCTACATGGGAGCTTGAGGATATGATGAGGGAGAAGTATCCTCATCTGTTTGTTGCAAAGTGACGAATTTCGAGGGAGAAATTCTTTTTAAGGGGGGTAGAATGTAACACCCGAGACATTTATGTTATATAAATCATCAAAGGAATCTTTTTCTATACAACACTTGCTTGGCTTGCTTTACACGCAATCGCGACCCTCCTCGATAGCTTGCGTCGTACGCAATACCGAGTTTCACTAAACATCAATATGCTATTAAAACTAGCCGTTATGAATAGTAATAACCACTTTTTGAAATTTTATAAATTTTATTTTTCAAAATGGACTTCATTTTTGGACTCAGAATATCGAAATTAGCCTAGGGTGAAATTTTGGTATTTTTCTGAAAACTTTCAATTTTTGATGAATAGTGAAACCACTAAGTGGTAGGTTAAAAACTGAATTTTGCATAAAACTTAATTTTACCGCTTCTGTGATTGGAATTTCGAAAATCCGAGAGACACGGTTAATATCAAGGACTAAAATGTGGTTCAATGAGATGAAAATAATTTTTTGGTGAATAGTAACTTTTTACTTTTTTTACCGCGGTTAATAGTAAATAGGGTAACTAAGGGTAAATATGATATTAATATTACCCTAACACATGTCCTAATTCTATTGGACAAGTTTAATTCGACCAAAAACAAACTTAGGAATAAAATATGACCATTTAGGCCCACTTGGATTAGATTAGGACATTTATTATTAATTTATTTAAAGAAGGGTTAAAATAGTTAAAATCAAAGTTTAATAAGTAAATCATTTTTAATATAGGGTAATACATAAGATAAATTCGATTGTAAATATTCATTAGAAAGCTAAAACGATTTCCTACATGATGGTATTTTATTTGTAATTTTTAGACATCAAATAATTTAATTTATTTATGACACAAAGATGATGCAGTAATTATCTTATTAATGAAATATTGACAAAAGTGATAATATAAATACCGAAATAAATGTAATTTGAGACTTTTTATGAATTCCACTAATTTTCTAGGTTACTATGATATATTAATGTTGATTTAATCAACTTGGTTCGAACATATAAGTCTTTTATGACTTTCACAAAAATCATATATCAAATAGTGTCAAAATTGACGCAAAATAGTTTTTAAATCAAATATTATATTATTAATTGTTATTTTATTCCTAAAAATCTAAGGTTCGGCCAAATGACTTAGATAAGGATATATATTTTAATAATAAACAATTTGGGGTTCGTTTGGCATGTTATAGTAAGTGTATTAACCATATAGTGAAAGAAAACAAAAAGACATGGTAAAAGTTAAATTATTTAACTTAGAGTTAAATCTAATTGATAAGGTTAAAATAATACCCTAAACTTGTCTAAATCCTATTGGTTGATAGGATTTCGACCCTTCCCCACTTTAGCTTCGAAATAATACCCTTTGGAACCATTATAAACCGATTTTGACTTTAATATAAAATAATATTTTGAGATATTCCTAAGGTGCCCCTCTCCTCCCTTATAAAAGGGCACCTCCTCCCCCTCCTCCGCACACCAATTTGAGCACTCAAGCGCGGACAACCCCTGCCATTTTCCCTTCTCCACTTCCCTAGAATAATCCTAGAGGTCCTGGTCTTCTCCAAAGACCAATCTTAGTTCCTTAAGTGAAGGATTCAAAGAGGCGTTCCAAAGAAGAGGTAATATCCATTACCGATCTTTTCAATTTCTTTCTTCTTCAACTTCTTCTTCTTTAGTTGTTTCATGATAAAGTAATAACATCAGTATTACTTACATACTGATATGTTATTATAAATATGAAACAACCCTAATTCACCTTCTATCCATCCTACGGAAAAATGAAATCACCGCGCGTGCGTACGAACGGAATACCGTCTCCACGCCGTGGTGTAATCTATTTTCCACCATCACCTTACAAGGATGGGTATAATGGTGTAATGAGTAACTATATATGATTATTATTAAGTAATATTGATACTGAAATAGTATATATATATACTCCAATACAATTCCACGATCATAGGAACGATATCATCACTCGTGCGTACGTACGGAATACCGTCTCCACGATGTGATGCGATTCGTTCTACATGATCTTCATTTCATAATGATTATATAAATGAATTGAATGAATGAATATGGTATATACTACACTAATACCATTCTGGAAATGAATTATCTATAACCTAAAGATAAGAATAAGAATTTATTCAACAAAACACGCATAAGAACAAAAAGTTATAAAGACCCGAGTAACAAGTAACAATGAAATATTACTAACAAGAAGTTAATAATATGACCATATATGATCTCATATCAATATGTATGATTCTGGAATAAGTCAATAACATTATTTAAACCATTATACAGGAGCTTCGGACACGAACAAAGCAAATTGGACCTAAGGTAAGGGAAATATCACAATCTCATTTTTATCCGAGATTGTTTATTCGTAAGTATTTACTGGGGTGTATTTTATCATCCACATCTATGTTCCCTCAATATGTAATATTGTTTCCATCCACTTGAAATAGTTTAAATCCAATTTTACCCTTAGGTGAGTTTTTAGTAAAGAATATGAAAGGAATCTTTTGTTGTTTTTCCGTACGAGGTACTTTTTGACTTTTCCGACAAAAGTACGAAGAATGTTTTTTTAACTTATACGGCATGAATGGATTTTTAAAACATTATTTCCAAGAAGCTTCCTTTACAAGTTTTCAAGTTTATTTTTAATCAACTTCTTTTATTTTAAAGTCGTATGACATGTTATGAAAGGAAAAATGTTTTTGAAGAAGAAAGGATATTTTCCTCAAGAATGGAGTTCAAGTGTTTTATCAAAATGATTTTCCATCTAAGATAATAAAGGGTTCTGTTTTTATCCCTATTATTAAATTGATTTGTTCATGATGTGATGAAATTATTTTTATGAATTCCTTTATCTTATATGAATTGATTTATGATGTCATGATGTTTCAAGAATCCCATTTTTGTTACATGTGTTATGCGATGGTGTATGTTTTATGATTATGTGGCACACATAAGAAAGGATTCATTATAAGATGGGTGGGACCTATATCTCCCTCCAATGCATTGGGTAATGATTTTATATCTCATGAGATAGACATGGCTGGAACGGAAGGTTATTTCGGTTCAGTGATACAGGACTGAAACGAGGAGTGAACTCGGTTCAGAAAGGGACTTTGTCCACTAAGATAGTCTTGGCAATGAGTCATGACTAACAAGAAATGATTTTCCATGATTATGTGTGCATGCCAAAAAGTTTCAAGTTTTATGTTATGATTATGGGGATCTCATTTTCACTTCTATGATTTATTCCATGTTAAGATATTATGATCTCTTTTGCAGGTTTTGATAAAGATATGATATGATTTTTATTTCCTTTATTTGCCCTTGCTGAGCATTTGAGCTCACCCTTTTATGTTTTCTTTTCCCCAGGTCAGGAAGATGGATATTAAGTAGAATATGCTAAAAGGGACCCTAGATATGATGTAATAAATGGGAGACACTGTAGAAGATTTATGAACCAGTTGTTTATGTTTCCCAGTTTCTAAAGACACTATACCTATACGGTCCTTTGTGGTTTTGTCATATATTGTAATAAGTGTGCTTCAATTTTGAAGTATTAACAATGTATGTAAAGTGTGGGTCGTTATAATCATGGTGTCCTCATTGGTGATAGGAGGGTGGGACATCCTAGGGATCATGATGCTCTCCATGTTGTACAAAATGCTGTGGCACATCAGCGAAGGGAAAAGGCCACAAAGGGTATGCAGTCCATTCAATCTCCTGTATGGGTGGATGGAGGAACATATCAGGGGGATCTATGAGTATCCAATACCCATCTTACCTCTAGGGTCAAACTTTCATCCCTCGATATTGAATTTCGCGGGGAGTTTTTCGACCAAGATGACAGCACCATCTGTTCTAAACCAGGTGTGGGGGTGGAGGAATTCAATTTCCACCCATTCCTGTTGCCGACAGGGGAATTCACTGATGACGACAGTGGGATAGAAGAGCATTGGGCCTATCTCTTGACCTTTCGATGTGGAGTATTTGTGGCTTGGGTGAACCGCGAGCATCTCTACGAGCCATACACCCCACACCAGTTTGCAAGGCAATTCCGGTGCCTGTATCGGTTGACCCCACATGTCTACCTGGGGGTGCGCTAGAAGGAGTACCTGTGTTTTATGAGGCAGATGTGGCTCATATTCACATGATAAGATGATAAGATGCGGAATGTACTGCCTCCACCGACTTCCACCCTTGGGAAGGTAATGGAATATGCCCCGATCTGGGAGGTGGCCTATCCAGGGGAGATGCTAATGCAGCCTACCATCCTGGTCGATGAGGGTGATCTTACCCGATCTCAGGGCCAAGGCCGGATGGCATGAGGGAATCCTGTCGTTGAGGGGATACTGTAGTGGTGACGCCTGCGCCAGTTGTGGGGGATGTAGTTGTGGCAGATCCAGCAGAAAACGTGGAGCCGGTGGTCCTAGGGGAACTGATTCATCCAGAGGGGCGGCCACCAAGGGGATTCGGAAGGATTTCTACACAAGATTTAGGGAAACGGCTGCACCATATTGACATGCTGGAGAATTATATCTTTTCGGAGGCCTGTGACATCTGGGAATTAAACCAGCAATTCCTCGACCCATCTAAATTATGGCAGCACCTTAACCACCTCGGGAAAGACTTCCCGGGGATTGGTCCCATTAGATCCAGTTTTGCAGTATCCCAGGTAGAGGGGGAGCAATACATAGTCGTGTTGGAAGACCAATTCAGGGTGCTTCTGGTAGAGGGATTCCACCAGAAGAGGGTGAGGTCGGCGATCAGTCCTCAGATCTCAAATATTTCTTAGAGGCCCTCGATTTAGAATCCCATGTTCCTTCTTCAGGGTCTGCTCTTAGGTTACTCTGGATTCCACATCAGCATCTGCACTATGCAGGAGGACCTCGTGCATAGACCTCGTTTCTGTCCCACAGTGGGTGCCGTCGCGGGGCCTTCGGGACCCACTCTTGTGGATGCATCAGCTTCCATGTCTGGCGGGGCCGAGACACTCAAGGCGGCTCCCCTAGAGTCTCTAGACATGCCAACCATATATGGGGGGGCCACATATCGGGGTTCTGACAACATCAGCCCTGGAGCGAGACCATGGATTTGTCCTCTGTAAGTATTCTCTACTGAATTTACCACTACCATCCCCTGACCATGTTAACTCACATTCACATCCCATTTTTTGGCATGTACAGTCCTTCAATTGGCTAGGTCTATTGCGGCGAAGTTGGTCGGGGCTTCTGGTAGAGCCCTTCCCAAGGGCATTCCAAGGGTCGTTGAGGTGTACATCCATACTAACTGGAATGCACCACTCTTGATAACTGGTGGTAATTCCAGAGGGATTGCGCCTTAGATTATTGAGGAGGGATCCGATGATGAGAACTGACCAGATAGTCCCAACCCCGCGACACCTGATCCAACACTAGATATGGACCCGGCTGAGGAGTTCCTTGGGGAATTCCCTATATACGAGCCTGCTAATTGCACCGACTGGGACAAGACAGCCTCTGACGCGGAGGACAACCAAATAGTCTGTTGTTGATCATGGAAGCTGATCACACGCTTCATCAATAACACCCCCAAGCATTATGGTTTGATGAAATGGATAGAATTCTCTTGCGGCTACGTGAGCTGTGTACTGGGGTAGTGGATGCCCAGTGCCCTCACATACTCATCCAAGATATTATGGCAGAAATGATTCGAGAGTATGACCATGGCCTCAGCGTAGGATGGCAGCAGAGGAAGGCTGTGAACATCAAGAGGCTTCGGGATACTGAAAATGAGGTTGAAAGGTTGCAGGCCTGAGAAGATGAGAATTGTACTTCTCTTAATGTGCAATCAGAGCTCATCTCGCGGTTGAAAGACAAGATGGAAGAGGCCAAAGAGGGCATGAAGTGATCCTCTGAAGAGATGTCTGTTATCCGGACTAGTGTGGAGAGGGCTCGGGTCACGGCCGGTGAACTGTTCCCTCTTGTTGTCGAGGAGGAGCGGGAGGTAAACAAGTGGTAGCAACTATTGGATTCCACCAGCCGGAGGGTGGCGAAGCTGCAGCGTTCCTTTGACGAGGTCAATCCGTCCATGTGGGGAATCGACCCCTGGGTACTGTTATGATTACAAACCCTATAAACATAATTTCATGATTTGATTGTTTGAATTCCATAGCATGCATGAGTTACATTGATTACATCGATTCATTGCATCCTTATGGTATTCACGGAGTGTCAAGCGATCATTACCTAAGCTCACATCGGTCATTCTTGGTGTGAGAAACAAGGGATGACCACCTTATTTCCCCATCCAAACATAGGAGTGAAAACCAAGCTTTGGGCATCCAGGGTTTGGACAACTGCTCTGGCTTTCTAGGAGGAAATGGGAGAGACCTGACTGGAGAATTAAGCTCTCAAAACATCCGAATTACCATATTCCTAGTGTGCTCTTGTGCACAAATGGGGTAACGCCAGGGGTGCTAAAATTGATCCCAACATGTGGGAATGGGAGGCATGAATCACGATACCCAGGATCCGGAACATTGTAGGGGTTTCGTGACAATAAATAATAACTGTTGACCACATTTGAAACACAAAATTCTTATTTCATTAGACTAGAGTGAGGATTGAAGATGAGGGTCGACCATTGACCATGTTCGAAACATGGGACCAGACTCAAAATTCCATTTGTTAGTCTTCTGGAATGTTGGCTCAGGACAATAGGCAGGCCACAGGATGAGAATCCATAATGTTAGGGGGTTACTCCAGACGTGAAATATGATGAGGATATGAATAAGGGGCATGAAAAGCGTGGAATGTGGAGTGAGTGTTTGTTCGAATAGAATCCAACACTCTTGAAATTATGTCACCGTGGTGGAAGCACACTGGATGGATGCATCAGTTTGATCACAGATCATTCCTTCTTTTAGACAGGGCCTCTCTTGAGAGGAAGCCGTCGCTTCCCAATGTAATCTTGTGTCATCTCGAACTTTTTCAGGGATAAGATGTAGTTACACAGTTCCCCAAAAGTGCTGTAAATGAGTAGGAACATGAATTATGATTCCTGGGGCCGCAGCCTTGGAAAAATACCAGGGTGTCTCTACGTATCCCATGAGGATGGGAATCAAGCTGCACGTAGTTCTAGAAGCACAGTTTAACATCATGCAGGACGATGAGAAGCCTGGTTGTGCTGGTGCATATCCTACCAAAACTACTAAGCCCACGTGAGTCGTGCTTGATGTGGGAAACAATAAGTAGTGGTGGGATTTCCCGAAATAGGAAGGAACATGTTAGGGAAAAGGGACACATGGTAAATGTTGGCCCAATGATGCAAACTCATCTATGTAGCGCACCTAGACACGTGAATAGATAAAGTTGAGTATGTCAAAATTCCACTTGAACATGAAAAAGTGGAAATGTGTGAATCATGACGCTAAAAATATGGACCAAAATGATGGTGGCATGATGATGGAGGATAACTATAGACCGTGGATGAAATATAGCATCCACATCGCGTTATCCTGGAATGGGGACAGACAAATGAGGGCTGACTATTGACCCTATTCGAAACATGGGACCTATCACAAATGTCGTCAAAGATCCTTAGGGGCATTGGACCAGGATTGTAGGTGAGCCGATGTAGCATGAGACCAGGCCATTAGGGGTTCCCTTCAGATATGGGAGAGTATGAGGATCAAATTAGCGGTCTCATGATGGTTGGACATGGAACGAGGGGAATGTCTCCATGAAAGTCCCACATTTCAGGATCATTGTCAAAATGTATCTGAATACGACATGGAGACATATTAGATAGAGGTAATCACATACCTTCCCATGGGGATACCATAGTTTAGGTTTGTAGAACTCAGACCATGGATGGTAGGGAACACAGGAGACACATTGTGGGATAAACCTGACGTGAATTGGAACTTCGGGCTCCGACCACCATGTGTTCCCTGGGACGGTTTTAGGTCGGGGGACCAAAAACGAGAGTTGAGATAGGCCTGAGGAAAGGTGTGCAGACATTCCTACGTACCCCATGAGGATGGGGATCAAGTTTCACATAGTTCTAGGAGGTGGCACGGTAAGGTACTAGTTCTAGGGATAAAAGGGGCGTGCGAGCGTGGACCTCATACCAAAAGAAGCGGTATTTGATACATCTTGTTTGTCCTTTAAGCTAAGTGGTTTTTCTTTTGTGAGGTGACAAGCCTAGGGTAACATGCCTTGGCATCACCACAATAATCAAGTTGTATCAAGAGTTGAAAAATGGTATAGCATGTGCGCAATACCAAACATGGTGTCCCCTTTAGTGAGGACATCATGGTGTAGTGATATTCTTCATCATGTGGCCATAATGATAATGTCACAGTTTAGGGTCATGTGATAGGGCCAGGCAACATAATTAAAGTCATATGTCTTTGACATGAAGGAATGCGCATGACGTGATACAACATAACCGATGTGATAGAGGACATAATCCTGCACCACACTTCTTGCAATTCTGAGAATGGAGCCTTAGGCCAAGGGGACTACATAGGGGTAAGAGGTATAGGGGTTGGAGAGACTTCTCTTAACTGTGCTGGACCCGAAAAAAAGATGTTTGGGTGGTCTTATGTATCCCATAAGGGTGGGAATCGAGACACACGTAGTTCTAGATGGGATAGTAGTTTATGGTCTTAGAGTTTAGACCGTAGAGGAGCAAAAACTCTACATGTAAGTGAAGACCTAAACCCGATCCCTAAGACTACGTGAGTAAAGCTCATTGTGGTAAACAAGGGAAGATGATCTCTATTACAATACTTGGAACGCACGCCAAAGGGAAATTGGTGCAAAGCCCCGAACAACACCCCTATCGTGGCTTTGGTCCTCCTAATGTGTGGATGCGGGCGGAAGATTAGAACCAAGAGTTTTGAAGTTCCGCTTGGACATAATGAGGTGGATAAGGATGTGAATTATATAACTGACACTTTGAGCTTAATGGGGTTGGTGTTGAAATGTAGGATAATTGTTGACCGTGTTCGAAACACAACATCCATATCGTGTTAGCCTGAAAGGGGAGCAAAAACTGAGCATCAACCACTGACCATATTCGCAACATGGGATTTGTATCGGCTTGTTGTCCACAACCCTTGAGGACATTGGCCCGTAATGGTAGGAGGGCCCTTAGGCCTAACATCCCTGCCACTTGTGGGTCCCTTCGGGTTTAAATGGTGATGAAAGCCCAAATTAAGGGGTACACAAAGCCTGAAAAGTGGGTGGAAGCATGTCCGAGCAGAGTCTGACATTCCGGTTACTAAACCAGAGTACCCTTAGGCACATTGGAGAACTGCCGAAGAGGGTTGATGAAGTTGACCAACATGAGAGTAAGGGGGATAGATAATTCCCAGGAGGGAGAGGTACATAGCGTGGTCGTTACAACCCTAACGTGAATGAGGACATAATCCCGCACCACAACATACACTCCCCTCCCCGGGGAATGGTAGGCCAAGGGGTCATGTTCAAATAGATATTTCCGGGAAATGGGGTTGGACATGAAGTCTTGAAATTCAGATGGTTTCAAGTATTCCATGAGGATGGGAATCAAGCCACATGTATTTCTTGAAGGCGCACGAAGGTAAGATACACTAACGAGGGGGGTGTATGGCATGGGGAGTAACTCGATGTGAATGAGTACATAATCCCACACCACATTGTACACTCCGGGTAAGATCCTTAAACTGGGGCCCAAAAAGGCCAGGGGGCCTGAGGCAGGGCCTCAGTCAGGAAGGCCCGACCAGTTTGCAGTTTAACATCTTACTGTGAGTACGAGGGTCGGGGGATCGAGAAGGCCAAGGGGCCTGATGGTGGGCCTCAGTTAGGAAGGCCCGACCAGTTTGCAGTTTAACATCTTGTAGTGAGAATGAGGGTTGGGGGCCTGAGAAGGCCAAGGGGCCTGAGGCTGGGCCTCAGTCAAGAAGGTCCGACTAGTTTTCATTTTAACATCTTGCAGTGAGGATGAGGTATGGGGGCCCGGGAAGGCCAAGGGGATATGGGGTCTCTTCTAGGGATGTGTACGGCACGGTGACCAACCCGACGTGAAGGAGAACATAATCCCATACCACTCCGTACAATCCCATAAGAGAGAACCTGGGCCGGGGTATGAAAAGGCCAAGGGGCCTCAGGATGGGCCTCAAATAGAAGGTCATACACCCTCTTGTACGGTTACTACCTCATCACAGCTTCTAATCCCACGTGAGCGGTGCACGATATGGGAAACAAAGAGCCAGTCTCGGCCCTCCCTGTCAAACGGGGGACTGATAGCTGGCATTACCCGAAGGGATTTCTTCGCATGGAGATACAACGAGGCAGAATGAACCACTACGCTCAATTTTTGGGACATCTTTGGGTGGTCCTAATGATCTGGTCAGCTGTTGACCATGTTCGAAACATAACGTCCCTATAGATACTAGAAATGGGACCCACAAATGAGCATCAACCGCTGACCATATTCGAAATGCCGAACTTGTATTGGCCTGTTGCTCAACATCCTCAAGGGAATTGGCCCAAAGTGGTAAAATATCCCTTAGTCCTAGAATCCATACCGTTCGGGGTCCCTTTCAGATAGGGAAGATGATGGAGTCCCAATCAAGGAGTGGGTGAAGCATAGTTGTACCGATCTATGAAAGAGGTGTATGTCTCCAGGGAGCAGGACATATGACAGGATTGAGGTTATCTTGACATGAATTGGGGAAAGAGTCTTCACCCCATCATTTTTCTTGACCCGAGGGGATGATTCTGGCGTTTGGACTGGGCCAACAGACACAATATCAGGGCGTTCCTACGTATCCCACAAGGAGGGAATCAAGCCATACATATTTCTTTAAGGCCATGTGGTTTAACGTCATGTGGTGAGGATGTGGGAGGATAGAAGAATAGAGAATGGGCCCATGGTGTTTCCATTACAATCCTGGTATGATTGGGGCTAAGGAAGCCGTCACCATATCAAGAAAGGATCCTCCGAGAGAACTATACCTAGGGGGGATAGTCAAAGAGGAGAGTTCGGGGTTGGGATCAAGACAAGGCATCTGAGCATTCCTATGTATCCCATGAGAAAGGGGATCATGCCATACGTAGTTCTCAAAATGCAGTTTAAAATCATGTAGGATCATGCAAAATTTTAAATTCATGCAGGACCTGATAGTTTAAGGTCATGCAGAACCATTAGAATCATGAAAAGTATTGCTTGAGGAACTTGGAATTGGGGGTAGGATTTATACACTCACTATCCATGGTTACCAGGGATTTTGCTCGATTGGGGTAAACCCTGTGGTCTATGTAAGGTACTTCTGATTTGGGCTCCAACATGGGTTGTTTCCTGCCAGGGATCATTGGCATCATGAGGGCCAATACCATGTCACCTTGCAGAAAAGAGAAGAGGCGAACCTTCTTATTAGAGGCTCTGGCTATATTATTCTGATGCCTTTCTAGATTGTGCAGGGTACAAATCCTATTCTCGTTAAGTGCTTCCAATTCATCTAAAAGGATTTCGGACACCTTATCTGGCAACTGCTGGTCATAGACCACGGTGCCTGATGAAGGCAGCTGGATCACGATGGGCAGGACGACCTCAGCTCTGTATAGCCAGGAATATGGGGTCACCTGGGTGGAATAACGAGTCATCGTCCGATAGGCCCAGAGGGATTTGGGTAGTTTATTCAGCCAACTATTCTTGTTCTGACCAACCATTTTATGCATAATGATAGAGAGGGTTTTGTTGAATTCCTCGATCTGTCCATTTTCTTGCATGTAATAGAGGGAGGTATGGTTTTAACGGATATTGTACTTGGTGTAAAATTTCTTTAGTTTGGCTACATGGAAATTGGTTCTATAATCGGTGAGGATGGCATGGTGGACTCCAAACCAGTGGATGATGTTGGAGCTCACAAAGGCATCGATGGAATGGGACATGAACTCCATAAGCAGAACTACCTCTTCCCACTTTTAAAAGAAATCCATTGCGGTCAAGATGAACCTGCACCGGTGAGCTATCATGAGTGGGTAGGGTCCCACAACATCGAGTCCCCACACCGTGAATGGCCAAGATTACATGGTGTGGTGGAGAGGTTCTGGCATCTTATGCAAGAAGTTAGCATGAACATGGAATGTGTGACATCTCTTGGTGAACTCAATACAATCATGGATCATAGAGGGCTAGAAGTACCCCAGTCTCAGAATTTGATGGGATAGCTTTGGCCCAGCCTGATGGGCAGCACAGGAACCGGTGTGAACCTCTTGCATGACCTCTGGAATCTCAACCCCCTGAATGCAACAGAGGAGAACACCATAAAATCCGTGCTAATAGAAGATTTTTTCAGGACTGGGACCACTCTATAGGGTAAAATGCAGCACGCGACATCAGATTCACTGGAACTTAGCTCGGTCTGGCAGTAGATTACCATTTTAGAGATACTTGAAAAAAGGAGTTCTTAAGTCGTGAGTCGCTTCAACCATTTCATACGGAGAACCTAGGGGTCCTGATGTGGATGACCTAGTGGTAAGATGGCTTACTCGCAGGCTGTCACCATCATATGGGGTGATGGGGGCAATGACTCTCCGGTGTGCCACGTGTATAATCAGATCATCATGCTTGGGTTCTGTAACTGATGCAGCCAGGCCGGCAAGGGCGTCGGCTCGACCATTCTGAGATCAAGGGATAGGAGTAACCTCCGGCCTAGATAGAAACTGGTATATTAGCGAGAGGGTGAGTTCCAATAATGGTACGAGTTATGGATTCCTGAGAACATAGCCACCATTGACTTGCTTTATGACTTTTTTGGAATCCCCTTTCACATGAAAATGGGGCACATCAATCTCGAGGGCCAGCTCGAGGCTAGTGATAAGTGCCTGATACTTTACCTCATCATTGGTGTAGCCTTCATACATTAGGAATGATTACAGCAGAATAGCCTATGCTGGGGTAATGAATATGATACCCAGGCACACTCTGTTGAGTTGAGGATCATTGAGCCTCTTACCGGTGGGGCTCTGGGAGGCACCTCCAATGTACATCTGCCAACACGGTATGACAAGATATACTGAGAGGATTTCCTCGTCGAGAAAATCCTAGTCCAAGGACTTGTCCTTGGAGGTTGGATGGGCATCCTAGAAGTATGCCAATTCCTGTACCTTGATAGACATATGGGGCATGAACCTGATGTCAAACTGTTGGAGGATTACCGCCCACCATGCTAGATGGATGGTCAACATGGGGTGGTTCAGAATGTACTTCCGCGGGTGTACCTGAGACACCATATGTACCTCATGGTGCTATAGGTAGTGTCAAAGTTTTTGTACTGCGAATACCAATGCATGGAAGGTCTTCTCGATTGGGGAGTATATGGTCTCCGCATCGATGAGCATATGACTGAGGTAGTAGAGACTGTTTTCTGTCCCCTCATTGTTCTTATGTGCGAGAAGGGCACTGAGAGATCGTTCCCTGGCATTCACGTACAAGAATAGTGGCTTCTCGGAGATGGGCTGTATCAAGACCGGAGGCTAGAGAAAGTACTACTTAATTTCCTCGAACGCGGTCTGGCACTCTTCATCCCGTTTATAGGCAGAGACTTTCTTCATTATCTAATAAAAGGGCTTACACTTGCCAACCAGATTCACAATGAATCAGCATATGTAGGATAAATGGATTTCTAAACCTCAAAGATGCAGAATATTGCTCGGGGGAGGAATATGGCTAATTGCCTTGACTTCTCTTTGACAATCTCGATATCTCAGTACCTAACAACAAATCCAAGAAACTTCTCAGAGGTGACCTTGAAGGCACACTACAATGGGATCATCATGAGGTGGCGGGAGAGGAGGAAGCTAAAAACTTTCTCAAGGTCATTGAGATGGTCCTGGAGCTGGTGAGACTTGACCACCATATCGTCCACATAGCATTCCACCAATGTTACGAGGATTGGCATGAATATTTGGTGCATGACCCGCTGATAGGTGGAACCTACATTCTTCCGGCCAAAGGGCATAACCTGGTAACAAAAAGTAACTTGGGGCACCCTGAAAGCGGTGGACTCCTTGTCCTCAGGGGACATACGAATTTGATTAAACTCGGAGTAACCATACATGAAGAAGAGGGCATAGAACCTAGCCATAGCATAGATCAGCAATTCAATCAATGGAAGGGGAAAATCATCCTTCAGACAATGATGGTCGATTTCTTAGAATTCGATATATACTATAATATCCCCGTTCTTCTTCCGGACGGGAACAATGTTTTCTAGCCACTTGGGGTACAAGACCTCCTTGACGAAGTTGGCTCTGATGTTTTTTTCAACTTCTTCCTCAACCAAGGCACCATGAGAAGGCCGCATCTTTCTGGGAGGTTTCTTGACTCCATGATGGTTTGTAGAGAGACCGAGGCGGTGGATGACTACCTGAAGATCTAGTCCTCGCATCTCATCGTAACTCCATGAAAACACGTGATAGTTCTGTTTAAGGAAGTCCATTTACCGCTGCTGCTTTTCGAGGTACATGGAATCACAGATCAATGTGGGTCTTAGATCCGCCATTCTACCAAGGTTCACCTGTACCAGTTCATCGACCGTGGAAGATATGACTTAATCAATGATAGGTGAGAATCCTCTGGATCCCCTTCTTCGCATGTGAAGGAGGTATTCCCAGTGTGTGGAGCATCCCCTTGATCGGAATAACTTTACATGAGGTTTGTACCATTCTGGACAGCAGTAAACAACATATCATGAGATTCATGTGCCACTAAGAACATAGTGATGATGGAAATCGATCCGATCCCATATGGTTTTCATCCCAAGGGGTCACACTTGATGATATCAAAGCAATAGTGGCACGTCGGCTTGAGCCTGTTGATCACAACCCAGTGAAACAGACACATATGATGTATCGTTGTGGCCATGGGGCGGACATCCCGGTATCGTACGGGGGTAAGAGGTTTTACTATCATGTGAGCTTGGTTTGTGTAGGAGTACGAGGTGATTTTCTGCCGCCGCATGGACTTGGGAATATGCCTTCCTATTATACCTGAGAAAATAAAGATTTTCCCCCTGTCGAGGTTCGTGGCCTCCAATCGATGGATTGGGAAGATGTAGGCATCATCCAGACCAGACCAGGGGTCACTTGTGACCATGGCGGGCTCACCCTTACTTGGTAGAATCTTCTTATCCTTAATCTTGTAATAGTCAGCGTCCAGGTAATGGGCTTCACAGGTGGTGAAATGAGATGCATCACCCTGGAGTAAGACTACTTGAACATTTAGGGAGTACTTTAGGTAGTGGTGATATGACAAGGGGACCACCACGTGTAGATGGATCCATGGTCCGCCCATCAATGCATTGTGTGCGGTGTCCTAGGAGACGAACATAATTTCAGTACTAGAAACTAGGCCACCAAACAATGTCTTCAAATGGATCTTGCCGACCGAGGTCTTCTCTATCCTGTCATATCCCTGGATCCTTAAATCGGAGGGAGTCAAGACATCCTCAGATAACCCTAGATTTCACAGTGTCTGCGTCGGGATAATGTTGATCCCGGAGCCGGTGTCAACGAGACAGCGATGAACTTCCACATCGTTAAATTGGCCAGTGATGTACAGTGGGCGGATGTGCCCATGTTTGGAAGAGCCTTCATTGTCTCCGAAGAACGAGATGATGGCCTGACATTCAGAATTCTCAACTACTTCATCATGAAAGGCTTCTACAGTTGCTACCTCGGTCTCAAACTGGAGGGGGGGGGGATTATTAAAGACTCAACGAGGGCCTCACGCATATCTAGAAACAAATGGAGGGATTCAAGGATGAAAATCCGTGCGAGGATGTCGAAAAGGTGCTTGAGGACAACGTACTTTCGCGCCAGGCGTGAACTTCTGCTTACAGGAGGTCGTTCTGCGATAGGAGACCTGGCGGGCCCCGCCGGCTGGACCGGCGACTGGATTGTATTGGGAACATCTCTCTGCTCACTGGTTGAAGCTTGAAGAGAAGCTACCGGATGAAGACCAGGTGACTAAGATCGGCCTATATCCAGTCGAGGCTGGTCGCGACACGGACAAAGTGGCTCTACATGATCCTGTAGCACAACAGAGGTGGATGCGGTCTTGACGACACTCAGTGAAGAGGATGTGAGTGTTGAGCTCTGAACTGGGCTTGTTTCCTGGTCTTAGTGGCATGTATGGCCTAGATGGAGGTGATGACTGATTCACCTCGACGACCCATGTAGCCACAGCTCTGCCGACATTGGCGTCGGATAGGGACATTGGGGATGTTCCCCTGGCGCTCCCCCTCGTCGGGAGTTATATAGGGGTTTACCAACTCGACGGTATTTACCGAAGCATACCCTTGACTGTTGCTTGAAGATTCATCTACTATTGTGCAGATTCTAGGATGTATAGCCATCTCAGGGGGCATGAAGTCGCTGAGAGTGAGGGATGATGATGGCATTGGCGGGGCACGTTCCTTCTTCCTGTGGCGCCGATGCTTGCTTTTCTAGGAAGAGATCGGCTGAGATGATGATACAGAAGTGGTGGCTGCATCTTATGAAGGCTCTGGCTGATTCGGGAATTCCTGAATGATTCCATGGGCACAAGCAACTGTTTTGCAAGCCATCCAATTGTCATACTTCTGGGACCCGCAGTTAGAAACATGCTTCCACTCGCCTTTAGTATCTCTATTGCTGTCCATCCTCACAAAGACACCTGCAACTTGTGCCGGGGCTAGGAACATCCTAACTATGTTATTATCGACCTAGTCCAAGTGCTAGTATTTAAACACATAGCAGTGCTTGAGGGTGTTCCCCAAAATCCGATGATAGGGGCAGTAGTTGGGGCGATCAGTGGGATTCACTTCTACTAGCCTTCTGCACTTAGGGAAGCGTACAATCCCATGCTCTAGGGTGATATGGAAGTAATTAGGGACCTGATTCTCAATGAATGAGTATGCATGTTATCTTCTTTCAAGATAGGGATCCCTTGGAGCTTGGACCTAATGAGGGTTTGGAGGGGCCTGTCATGGAGGTGGACCCTAATTGTCCCGCCTGGGCTGTGGTGGCGCGTTACCTGGAGGTTCCTGCCCATTCTGAGGATGCTGCAGAGCCGGAGGCTGTACCTAAGGGGGAGGGCCTCTACGAGGCTGTGGGGCCGGTGCCACTGGTAGAAATTCTAGATTCATGGGGGCCTCTATCTGGGCCAACAAGGCGGGATCTGCTCTGGGATCCCTCTTTTCTGGGATCACAGGGGGCAGCAGACCTTCCTGGATGGCCTGTTGTTGGGATTCTTTAAGATGCTATGCCATATCTGAGATGTCTCAAAACCCTCCAGGGTAAATTTGGGTGATCAGAGAAGGAACCAATTCCTTCTTGACAATCCCTACGCACATCGTGGGTAATATCATCTGAGTAAGTGGCATGTCAAGGGATTATGTAAGCCCATTTCACCGGGCGATAAAGTTCATGACTTGCTCATCATTCCTTTGTTTTCACTTGAAGAGGTCTGTGATACTGGTCTTCCCTAATATGTTCTGTACCAGATGAATACCATCCCTTCCAGTGTCTGAACAAAACAGCAGATTTGGGAAGCCTCCTACTACGCTGGAGTCCCCAACATGGGCCCACACCTTGATTTGAAGTGGACCAGGTGCTGCGGCGGGTACCCCATCTCAATAAAGGGTGAAAAGGTGGGGTTTCTAAATATCAGAGGTGTTGGAATATCATCCACCCATGCTGGATATTGCTTGCCATCAGGTGGGATGTCCACCTGTCGCGTTTCCAAAGCCTCTAGGCGGGTGATGATTGTGGCCATTGGATCATCTATTCGTGGGTCCCTATCTTGAAGGGGGTACCTAACCAGGAGTGCGTTGATGGGTTCTTCAATGCAGTAGATGGGCTCAACGGCTCATAGAGTAGCTGGTGGAGTGACCCTTGGGGACACTAATGGAGCCCGAGCAGGGTTTCTTGGATTGTTGTGCCGCTCAGGAGGGTTTGGCGAGACATACTACGCCCTCTTGATATGAGCTCCGGCTTCCGCCCTATCTGAGAATGTGGCATGATCAATGTTTCTAGGTGGAAGCTCTCCATGGATTAGTTGTTCCTGACCCTGTTGCCCCAGCCTAGGATCACCGTAGTCAGGTCGTCTCTCTACTGTGCGTTCATCCAAGAGTTCGTCGACTAACCTCTTACGTTCAGCAAGTTTTTGGTGCAACGTGGACTACTCAGGGTCCTCCTCCATATTCTGCACTGAGGTGGACGGGTCGGAGTTCTTAACATCTCTGACATTCTCTTTTCCCTTACCAGCATCCCGGCTGAGTACCAACGCCTCGGTGGGTAGAAGGAGACCTAGGTGGTTCCTCTACTGATGAGTAATCCTCCCATATGGATCCAATAGTGGTGGCACACACTCAAGGGTTAAGTCTCTGAGAAACTCTATCTTGTCCTCCTTGTCCACTACATTGGCCATGTTGACCGTGACCCTTCGTGGGGGAATGTCCTCAATATTGCATAACATGTTAGGCTGCTGCTAGATAGGGCTGAAGAGGAGGGAAACATACTTCCCCCAGCCACGTATGTGCACATGGGGGGGTTCCCTCCCTGATAATTTTGCAGATTACATTAATAATATTAACGCATTATTGGTGGAGGGCCTCATGACGACTTGGTGAATCGGGGCGTTGGGCCACAGGGAGTCCGGCTAGATCGACTAGAAGACACTGCTCACTGATGTCTTCAAAATGCGCTTGGTTCCTTGGATAAACCACACACTGATGACAGATACTAAAATGCATTGCCCAGATGGTGTAGTTGAAACACTCAACTTCATCTGGGGTGAGGGAATCGGGCATGCAAAAATACTGCACTACTATAGGTCAGAACTTATCAGGGAAGTGGTCAGCTGTAAGGATGCTCTAGAAGCTCCTTGGCACAAATTCAGGGTCTGGCCCTTGATTTCCCCACTTGCCAACCAAGGGTGGTTGAGGAACTAGTAGTGGTACTGAGGCTGACCGCTGGGATGGCAGGTTGGCCGGTGGGGAATACAGCGAATGGGCTGACTTCCCGCCGATTCTCGGGTTGTCCTCTGAGGAGTGTAGCGACCTGACCACTATGTCGCGGCCGGAGGGGCTGACGGCCGTCGTTCCTAGCTTAGGGTCTAGGGCTACCAGTGGTGGCTCGTGATGTTGCTTTCCCACCATTGTTCCCCAGAAAATCTCTCTGTAATCTCTTGCGGAGGTAGAATTCTCTTCTGGTGATGATGGTGGTGAATGCATGACCGTGACATATAGGGTCACCATGTTTTCAACCTCCTGGATAAACCTATGGAGATAAGGGGGAATCCCGTGGACTATGAATTCCAGGGGCACCAGGTTGATGCACCTCGTCCCTGAAATGAGGATGGACTTAGATGAGTGAGGGGAGGGTTCGTAAGCTGAGTCACACTCTGATTCAAAATCTGAGAAGGGGACAGGTTTGATCTCCATCTGGGCCTTCCTAGGATTCTTCTTGTGTCGGCGACGGCCTGACTTCCTACCCTTAGGTGGCTCCTCGGGACAGGGCTGATTTCCGACATGCGGTCCTACGGCCATTCTGGCGTTAGGGCGGAGAGGGTTTCCACCCAAGAAATCCGGGGTCATGGAGTACCATGATAAATGTAGAAGGGGACATGGGGATGACCTCCACGAACAACTCTAGAGCGGGCACAACCTCCGCTGGAACCGGTGTGAGCATGGGGAGGACCTCTTTGCTTGGTGCGGGTGGAGCGAGGCTGGCCATCACCCCTCTGGTTGTTGGGGCGAGGAGGACCTTCACCAGATGCAGAGAGGATGTTGGGAGGATCCCCATTTTGGAGAGATACCTAATGGGTCACTTCTCCACATCTATGGTCAGGGGCGAGATGAAGGACTCCATACTCGCAGTGATGGACACGAGAAAGGCTCCCATACTGAACATCACTACCACGGGGCAACCCTTCATTTGGATTGGGGGTAGCACGGGGCATACCTCCATGCCAAACCTCGGAGTGGGGAATTCTCCTGCTCTGTGTGGTAGCGGTATGGGGAGGACCTCCGTACGGGGTGGCATCGCTGCGGGTCGGTTCACGTCGACCCCTTCTCATGCCTGCGACCAGCAGAGTCGACCCAGCCTGGCCGTGGGGCGGTTGTGGCCTCGATCCCAGTTGAACATATGAGCACCCATGATAAGTTTATGCAGGGACTTGATGATATTCTAAAGTGGTGGATCGGGCCACAATAGCCATTGACGTTGATGCCCCTTGGCGGGCGTCTTCCTCATCTCGTTCCCGACACTGGTGTCGGGTCGAACGAACCGTGGCTGGTGGTGCAGGTTCATATCTTACCTTCTCCTCCTTTGGCAAGGTCAGACGGTGGTGCTGATGCGGCCGGGTGGGAGCCCTTGCTCGTAGCCCCTAGATTGGGACTCTCACCAGGCTGGTCCAGACATTTCCCACCTCATCAGCGTAATGCAGGGAGTCATCAAGGCCCTTCGGGGATAGGCTCTCAAAATGATTGAATGTTGGAGTGGGGAGTAGCGGGTCCCTGCGCAGTCCTTAGGGGTAGCATTGACGGCAGGGCCTAGACTCCTCCATGTCCAGGCGGGCCATATCCCGAGTTGAGATATTGACCTCTTCCTCGTAACGAGGTACGTGGTCATTATTTACCCTTCTTTGGATAACATCCGATGGGAAGATGGGGAGTGGGGGACCCCATGATCGTTGACGCAGAAGCCATTGCGGAAGCGGTGAAGACACACAGAGCGGCTGTGCTAGAATTGTCCCTGCCCCTGTGTAGGCAGGTGGATGGTGATCACGTTCCTGTGGCAGCAACCTGATTCCTAAGAAGCAGAGAGATGAACTTGTTAGTGTTGAAAGGAAAAAAGGAATCGACGACCAATTCCATAGTAACATCCTGTCTTCCGTGACCTGCAAGAGGGATCCATGATAAAAACGTCACAGAACAGGATTTCCAACGTTATATTGTCCCAAATTTTGGTGAGTTTCATGCCAGGCCCACTATTTTCTTGGCGGGACCCGACCCCGGATAGATAAATCCGGTGGCACGTCAATCCATTTATGCCCTGAGCGCTACTAATATCCATATTGAGGAGAATATCTTCACGTCGGGTTCACCATTTCTATTTCTGATTCCTTCTCTAGGGAATGCATCTCCGTCCACCTGAGTGCGACATGCGTGAATTTTTTTACCCCAAAATACTTCTTTCCAAAGGTGGGTGGAATCCACACCTTATTCAGGGGCGTTTCCTCCTTGATCGAAACTGGATGATGGGATGTCTGTTCATCCTTCCATAGATTCCTCCTCGGAACTCGTCACCTAGTATGGGTATCCCTCATAGATTTAATACGTTGTTCATGAAACTATTCCTGGTGCTAGATCTTCTTGGACACCAGTTTATTATGCTGCTTCTTTCAGGATATTCCAAGGGGTCCAGTGAGGGAAGCAACCTTCGGTTAGGGGAGTAGTCACGTTGGGGCATCACTGGCGTGTCTGGATACTAAGGGATTGGTGTGTCTATCTTCTATCCCTTATTATAGGGACTCTTGAGTGTGCAGATGTCCACAGAATCCCACATAGAATGAATGGATCATATTCCATGGGCATGTATCTGAGGTTTTCCTCAGCTTCCCATGTTTAACACAGGGTATGCCGCAAGTTTAATGTCTAGCAGAGACGGTTACGCCATAGGCGTGTCTTTCGAGGTTTTCCGCAGGCATCTCAAGTTTAACACGAGGAAGGTCATGTGTTTAACATCATTAGGAGATGGTTGGGGCTGATCAGAACACTGACTAGAGTGGATCAAACAGAGGAACCCCCTAGAGGGAACATCGATATTGGGGCCATCACGTGGGCGGTCTCCCAAATGATATTATATGGAAAGGGGAATGGAATGGCATGATCCCACCAGGATGTGGCGGCCCGGGTAAGGGTTAATATGGATGATGGAGTGGTTGATGGGGATGTTGAATGGTATGAGACATTCGTGAAGATGATGGTAGTTTCCGGCTTGAGCCTTGATGAAGCTTCCTACGTATCCCTATGGTGGGGAATCAAAGTCTACGTAGTTCATCTGGCGACAGCTTACCATCGAATGAGGTTGAAAATGGCTTACTGCTGAATGGGGTCTACAGTTTAACATCTTTCAGGGTGGCGGTGAACCGATGTGAAATGAGCCGGAACGTCTGGATGTTGGGGTTGAACCTCGGGGAGGCTTCCTACGTACCTTACCTTAGCAAGGATCAATGACCACATTGTTCAGGATGGGTTGTCGGTGAACCGACGTGAGGGAGGACCTAGGGTCCAATTTCTAGTGGTCTTGAACCTCAGGGAGGCTTCCTACGACCATTCCGTAGCAAGGATAAAAAACCACATAGTTCAAGATGGGTATGGTACTTACACTCTATGCTGCCCATGGTGGTGGGGCTTGAACCTCATGAAGGCTTCCTATGTACCATGGCTTGACATGGATCAAAGTCCCCATAGTTCAGGTAGGGGCATGTCAGCAAACCAACATGAATATGGACCTGGGGTCTGATGGGTGTTGGGCTTGAACCTCGTAGAGGCTTCCTACGCACCATGCCATGACATGGATCAAGGTCCTCATAGTTCAGGAAGGGGGCATGGAACCGAATGGTCGGAACCAATGGGTGTTGGTGAACTGATGTGGTTAGAACTACCAGATGGTGGGATTGAACCTCGCGGAGGATTTCTATGTACCATGCCATGACATGGATCAAAATCCCCGTAGTTCAGGTAAGGGGCATGAAATCGAATGGTCGGAACCAATGGGTGTTGGTGAACCGACATGGTTGGAACTATCAGATGGTGGGCTTGAACCTCATGGAGGCTTCCTACATACCATACCTTGACATGGATCAATGCCCCCATATTTCGAGTAGGGGAATACAATTTAATGTCATGCGGGATGGGTGAAATTTGGGCTTACGCTCGGAGGCAGCCCAAGGTGGGTTGTCATGGTTGGTGCTAGATCTAGGCTCACGTGAGTCATGCTCGGTGTGAGAAACAAGAGATAGCAGAGACCTGATGATCACTTCGCGAAAGGTGCATCCGTGAGAGATGGGGTGGGGCTTACGCGTGGAGTGGCCCAGGGATGGAAATATTCGGTCTTACTCCAGGATGGAGGCCCATGGAGAAAAAGCGTAGTGGGGGAGGGACTTCGGACTGAAGAAAGAAAACCCAGTTTTATATCACTCCCTCCACTAGCCTTGATAACTGATGATGAATGGAGGAGCAGGGATGCTGCCTCCTGGAAGGAATGTTGGGGGCTTACACCAAGATGGCTGCCCCTTCCCCATGAACAAACGCCACTCCCATAAGGAGGATATAATCCCCTATATAGACCAGGGGGTGAGGAGAATGTCCAAGGTGGGGGCACCCCACATGCGAGGCATGAGGTGAGGTCACAGTTTAATTTTATGTGCTGAGGACGATGGTGCCTGGTAGTTTAATGTCCCTCAACTCAGACGAGGTGGGTGTGCTCCACACCCCTAGGACTTACAAAACTTGTACCCTCTTCTCCTTGTGAGAGGGAAGGCACCAACAACGCAGTAGTGAGGGGGTGTCACAGAGCGAACCATTGAGGGGTCCACGTTAGTTTGGCTATTTGAAAAATCAATAGCCGTTAGTGTGCCTATGCGATGAAGCATTAGGAAAAGAAACACAATGGGTGGTATCATCTAGGGGAGTTTGAATTCACATCGTACAAACCTGTAGGGTTGCATCAGAAAAATAATTACCAAGAAGAGGGGTTCATAGGCAAGGGCCTTGTGAAAATCTCTTGCTCCGCGTGGAGGAGGGCACTTGTGGAGGGGTGTTCTTCACAAAGTGGGGTGCCTTAGCCTTAGAATAGGGAGGAGGTGCATATGGGAGGTGCTTCACGATGTGGAGAGGCATTCATAGAGCACCACCTCATGGGGAAAAGGTGGCTCATGAATCAAGGTGTCATGAAGCAATGTGCTTCACTAAGTATAGTGACATTTCCTTAGCATGTGGATCATGTGTACATGAAGGGTGTTTCGCGAGGCATAAGCACTCCGTGATGACCCGGGTCCCCTTGGGGATCCCCTTCCTTCACAAAGACCCTTAGGACTCGCGATGGGCATCCCTATCAGAAGAGGTGATCAAAACGAGACAAAGGGGAGGCACTTCGTGGAGTAGAAATACCTCGCACAACTCATGGTTCACAGAGTAGAAGGATGCTTCACGATTCGGGAGCTAGGAAGCTGAAAGGTCAGATTGTCCATCCCTAGGGCGTAGGAGGAGCCCGATATTTATAGGCAAGAGGCACCGCAGAGCAGAGATCACGCGACGCAAAGAGGGACTAGGTTGTTTCGCGGCGGGCCATGAACGTCAAATGTGGTCATGGAGAATCGCGCCTCCTTGCTTCATGGAAGGCTCACGAACTTCAAGTTCGGTCACAGAGCGTCCCACCTCTTTGCTTCACGGCTGGCCCAGGAATGTCAAGTGTAGTCGCGAAGCGTCCCACCTCCTTGCTTCACAGATGCCGAGGTGCTGGGGGAACTCCGCGAAGGGGCTTCGCAAGGTAGTTCTTTGGGGAATCTTCATTGTCTTGAATTTTGGCACCAACACATGGGAACAACTATGGGATGCTTTCTGTATTTGAATATTTCAGTGCATAGTGTCAGAAACCAGAATAATAAATAATTTCCCCACCATTCTTCTATAATACCGCACATGAACCCATTACCCTACACTAAAAATCCATAAATCTCTTACTATCTCTTATTTACACTACCTAGAGTCTTTCCTAGGATCCCCCAAGTTTCCATGAAACCTCTACTAGGCCTTTGTGATCACACGTCCAAGTAAGGGATCCTCAATTTCCTTCATTTCTCATGTTTTTCCATGTTTCCTTATATTGTTATACCCATTTATTTTTCAAATAAAAATGTTTTCATATATTTTATAGCCTCACCCATATATGCCTTATTATGTTTTAAATATTAGATACCCCTCTCAATGACATTAATCTCTCCCATTTACACTTGTTACCATGCCAAAATTCTGTTGGGGGTTTCTCTCTCCTCATTTCCATTCAAGCATTTATCTTATATTATACATCTAAAATTCCATTTAATATATGGTGATATTATGATCAATGGTACCTTTAAATACCATTTAATTTCTAAATGATTATATTACTATTTCTCTCTATACAAATCTTTTTATGAACCCCCATATGATGTCGTTATTCTGTTGGAAATGCACCGTGATTTTTCCATGCCAAATCATCGTATAGTGTATACCATGACCATTTATCAGTCAATGGTATTCACCTTTATGAACATATACTTCCGGATTATATAATTTAATGTATGTATTCCACATTCCTTGTTTGTGGAATAAATTTTGTGGTTGAATGAATCCATGTTATATTATCTACATAAAACACGTAAGAAAGAAATTAAAATGATCGTGATGGGTGCACCCTGATAGCACTCTGATGCATTGAGTAATGTTTAGTAACATGATACATAATGTTGGGATGAGGTTTTACCTGATTCCTTTTAGGAAATATGTCCACCATGTTGGGACATGGGTTTACCTGATTCCTTTATGATTATGATGCAATGTTTTATGTTGTTTCCACATTTCCGTGTTATGATAATCATGCAATATCCTGCCTTTATGTTCATGTTTCTATTGTGCTCCATTGATATGCCAATTTCCTAAAATGTATTTTATTCTTAATGTTATTCATTTTTTACTCCCTACTGGACTTTATTGCTCACCCTTTTCTTATGTATGTTCTCGAGTTATCCCATGAAATTCTAAGTATGAAGTAATGTTGTGGTCCTAAAAAAACGTTTTCAATAAAGATGTTGTATTTTATGTCTTGAGCTGTCATGTAATGTTCCTAAGCCCCAAATACACGAAGGCAATCAGTATTATGGGTTTTATAAAGCGAAATTTTATGTAACAATCATCATTAAACATGTACTAAATACAAGGGTAGTTATAGATGGTATCAGAGGGAGGCTTAGTTATTTTTGGGATTGGGATTAGAAAAATCTAGTGAAAGCCTTAAGGATGAGATTATGTATATGAAAAAAATCCATAAATTTTGGTGATTATAGAGTAAGCATATTATAACTAAAATACATCCATGTTTGGATATTAACAGGTAGAGGTGGATCTGGTACAAATGTATCTATGTGTAAAACCCAAAAACACTGCTTTGAGATAGACTCAAACGGGAACTGGTGCATGAAAATAGGCCTTACTGCAGTCTTGGTTGGACACTCCCATGGGAAATTATTTAGTACATTTATAATATTAGTATGAACCATTATTATGTAGAAAAATCCCATTATAATATACATTAGGAAATATATCCTTTATAACATAGATTGAAGCCTATAAACTCATAAGATAAGGAAATAAATGTAATTTATAAGTTAACCCGTTTTATAATTGGATTCCCCTTTATGTTTTTAATAGTTTAAAACACTTACCCCTAATTTTCCTTTTATTCTATAAAAAATATGGTAATATGAGGACACATGCTATGAACTGATGCAAATATCAATGTGATTACTGTTCTAATGAGATACCTTATTCGATGAGAGTGGGAATCACAATCATTTTCAAGATCCTATCTCAGCTATCTTTAAAGAAGAATGGACAACACCACCCCCCAAGAAGTAACAAGTCACAATCGAGAGATTCATGAGACAAAGGTCTCCTATATTCAATGGATCATTCGATCACTCGATCACCAAACAATGGATCAACTCTATTGAAATTATATTCTCTATCCTTAAATGTTCCAAAGAAGAGAATTCACTTATAGATTATTATCGAATATAGGGTCAAGGTGATTAGTGGTGGACATTAATAGAAAATATAAATCCTCAAGAAGAGATCGAGGCGTTGGAATGGAATGATTTATAAAAAAATGACAAATATTTTCCTCACCGTCTAACATAATACAGAAAGGTACATCATTGCACTCCATCAAAAAGGCAATGAATCCATCAAATAATATGAGGAATAAATCACAAGGTATTCATGATATGCATTTTACTTTTTCATAACCCCTGAGTTTAAGGTTGACTGCTTCTTTGGTGGGATTAAACCTAGCCTTCGAAAAGCCCTAGTGATTCATAACATTGATAGCTATGGGGAAATTTTTCGATGTTCCCCAAAAGTCAAGATAGATATCGTAGAATAACATGGGTATCCTAAGGATAAAAAGTTGAAAGTTGACATTAATTATGGTATTTCGATGGATGAATCCAATAGTGCTATGAAATGACTGCACCCCACTTGAAAATGGAGCTGAAAGAAGAACCCCAAAAATTTCCTGATAGGGATGAGGAAATTGATTTTGTGTGGAAGAGAAGGGAGCCTAGCAAATGATTACTAACAAGAGAAACCCACCCATGTGAAAGAGGAATGGAAAGCTCTGGTCGACCCTCAACTCGTTTTTCATTGATACAACTGCATGGAACCTAGGCACTTTGAGAATCAGTTCCCTAAGAAAAAGGTAATAGGAGGAAACCAACAACAAATAAGGAAACAAGGTACATCATTTTCCATAAGTAATGCTGAAGTGAATCCAAAAAAATAAGTGGTGATAACTATTATAATTATTCATTCATGTATAGAGAATTTTTTAATTTTATTATGGTTATATGAATTCTATTATATCGTGAAAGTTCAGTAGAAAAACCCAAACACCACCACCAATAATGGAAGTATAGATGTTATTGAGAATAGAAAATGGAGAAATTATTGCATTCCATGAATATAACTCCTCTCCTATTAAAATTTGTGGATTGAACATCCCAGAGAGCCACATCAAAATTAAATCAGTAGAATATGATGCAATTTTTGGCATGGATTGGCTTTCCCTATATAAAGCCAACATAAATTTCCACAACATCTAAATCACTTTCCATATAGTGAATCGACCTCCAATTTTGTACAAGTGTGTTTTTTCTGGAAATGAGGATTACCTTGTTTTTTTAAGTTTCAAACTTCCCTACCAGTTTAATGGGATTATTCATAGAACCAGAAACACCCAATGATTCTATATCCATTTGGACCTTCATTCTAAAGGTAGGTGCTCATTAGTTGTGGAATGATGTAGCTTAAGAATTTTCATTGGTTGAGAGGATGGGAGGTTAGGCTCATCACACCCTTTTCAGGGGATTTATTTCCCACTCTGAGACTCTCTTAGAGAATAAGGTTTTGTTCATGAATCATTTTTAATTCACCAAGCATGAAAACAAGTTTTACTTTAGATTTGGAAATCAATGATTTATATGTATGAGATTTAGAGAATATTTTATATCTATTTGAGGTTATTCATTGATGGAGAATCATCTGTATGTATTAGAGATCATTAGTCAATGGTATCCTTAAATTCATTGTATAGAAATATCTTGGTCATTATGATTACCATACTGGTTTGAAAGACACTCACTGGGGCACTTGATGTTTATTGTCATTCAGAAAGACAAGAATTATTTCAGAGTTGGGATCATACCCGTAGATGGGATACCTATGTATGCTTGTTAAAAAGGAATCAAAACCCACGTAGTTCAATAAAAAGGATATAGTTTAAAGTCATATGGGACAGAAAAGAATTAATGAAATATGGTCTTGAACCTTATAAAGCCTTCCTAC
The DNA here is from genome assembly GCA_963277665.1 of Viscum album. Lineage (NCBI taxonomy): Eukaryota > Viridiplantae > Streptophyta > Magnoliopsida > Santalales > Viscaceae > Viscum > Viscum album. The sequence continues at coordinate 1,458,253,939 of OY728148.1, forward strand.
GTACTCTACTTTTAAGGAAGAGATCAAAGCCCACATAGTTCGGGCAAGGAAATATGGGACATATACATGGTTAATGGCCCAAAAAAGATGTCGTGATTACCTTTAAACTCTAATCTCACTTGAGTCATGCTCAGTGTGAGAAACAAGAGGTATTAGTAAACATGAAGATTGGGCCATGAAAGATGAAATCACAAGAAATGATGTGGGGCTTATGTATGTATGATGGATCAAGTAAATGAAGACAATGACATTAGAAAGAAGCCCAACAGTTGGGTCCATAAAGGTATTCTTACTTTATGGAGATTTGTAATTTTAACCCGGGACTTAGTACTGAAAAGGAAGCCCAAATTAAGAGGATCTTATGATAGGGTTTTATTCCTAATAAGGAAGACCAAATCAAAAAAAAATCAGATTGGGGCTTACTCATGAGGAGGATTCCCAATGATTAAGGAAACAATGACTAGGGCTTACTACTGAGAAGGAGGCCCATATTTAGGGGACTTGTAACTTGGGGATTACTCATGAGAAAAAGGCCCAAATCAAAATATCTTCTCATCTCAAAGGATGAGGTTATATAAAAAATCCTTAACCATTGTGACATAAAGCTTTTAAGTCACGAGGTTTTGGGAGAGGTTCTCACAGAATTCCTTTCAGATAAGGAATCAAACAAAGGAACCATGCCATAAATGGCTTTGAAGAGGGGTTTGAAGGATATGTCTTGAATAGGAGAGGTGGATTTGAGGAAAGGAGGTGACTATTAAGGAGGCGCACATGTATCATTCCGGCATGCATGTCCTGGTCATGCATGTAGACTCGTGCGACATGAGTCACCTTGAGCGAAGAAGAATCTATAGGGTAATACTTAGGCGACTATGAACTCAAGACCTTAGTATCATCCCTAGAGTCTTCGAGAAGGGTGGCGTGGAAGATCCCTTGAGTGGGAAAGGCAGCTCACATGTGTCTTCATTTCCCTTAAGAGATGGACACTTAGGCGCACAAGTATTGATGAGTTCTAACACTTGGGCCTTATTCTTCCTCTTTAGAGCTTCCATTCTAGGTAAAGAATTACCTTAGAAGTTTTCGGAAGATTTCAGAAAAATACTTGGTCGAACAGGGATTGAATATGAGTTTTGGAAACTTCCTCCTCAAAATGGGGGGCCCACAGGGTCTATTTATAGTCCACTAGCCACCTTGGGAGAAAAAAGAATAGGACGCACAAGTGACTTGCGCGGCGCGCAAGAAACTTTTGTGACTCCTGCCAAATGGGTTTCTAGTCTAGGCCTTTGTAAATTTTTTATGTTCCTCAAAGGGTGACCCTCATTGTGCTTAAGGTATTCCCCTTTTCCATTCGTTGGACTCTGTGACAGAAAGGAGAATAAAAAAAAGTAACCCCTCAGAGTTGGATCCGAAAAAGGAAAGATGATTTGAATCTGAGGAAAAAGAGAAACCAGGGTTCAGCAGCATGCATGTTTTAGGTGCACAGGGTTGTGGGATCATCTATATATATAGGTGTCACTTAGCACAAACCATCCTGCCTCCAAAGCGTTTGATCTCTCATCACGCAAGTCTGTTTCCTTTGTCGGTCGATCGCTCTACTTTTTGTAGCGCTTCTCCAGTAAGTATTTTGACTTGCATGCCATCATAAGCGTGACATTACTTACGTGGAAATACTTCCACGGCAAAACTTGCGCACCTTAATGGCTTAGCCATTTTTTTGTTTTCTTAAAAAAATATTTCATAAAAACAGACTTACATAAAATTAACTGTTTGATCTTTGTGCTGATTCAATGGATCCAAGGAAGATTTCATCGGTTGATGAGCTGGCCAACAAGAGAATAGATGACATGATGAATGTTTCCATCCATGATTATTATGTTATCTGCGATAGCACTCTTCCATATTTGGCTTTGTACTTGAAGAAATATCATTCCAATCTCCCACAAAACATTTACTTGTCTTAATATGGCCATGATCATCTGTAAGGATTCAATGTTCCAGAGGAAAATAATTATATTCCTCATTCCTGGTTTCAGAAATACACCAATTTCTCTTTGGAAAATGTCTCAATTGTAGGATCATTTTCCAATGCTAGAACAGTGGAGAAGGGATTCATATTGCATCATAGCCCATGTTCTCTAGATCGGAAGCCTCACAAGCCTGAGCTGCAGCTGCATTGCTATCCCTCTATTTTCGGAAATTCTCAGATGGACCAATCCAAGGGATGGAAAAATAGTTGGGATTTCTGCCCTGGATGAGGTGTGAAGCTGACTTGGATGTGGGCATATTGGGTGCGGAAAACCTATGCCATGTTTGTCGAGGATCTAAAGGGATATGAAATAAATGAAGTCGTCTAGGTTGGGCATACATATGTCTATAGGAATGATGATATTGTGCCGAAGCTAATTAGCCGCTGGAGCACAGAAACCAATTCCTTCCATATGACTCATGGAGAAGTAGGCATCAGCTTGTGGGTTGTTTAAAAGATACTGGGGGCTCCAATTCTTGGAGACATGTACAAGGAGTTCATCCCTCTGAAGGTGATGTGGAATGATTCTGAGAAGACTCCAGATCTAGAATAAGAGTTGATGAAGATATTTTTCAAGATCAAGAATTCAAAGTCCACCAAAACTAATTCTAGTAAGGATATTAATCTAGAGGAGTAGATGGATATGTTTCTCATCAAGAAGAAGGAGAAGGGTCCCACCTATACTCATCCTACCTGCTTCCCCAGAGCAGAGAAGAGGGGTTCTCTTGGTACATTCTGGCCAACTCTGGAAGTAGACGTGTTTGAAAAGTGGGGGTATGAAGTGGAATGAAGAGTCCCAGAGAAGACCCGTCTCGCAGGCTTCTTAGCCTTGTGGTTTAGCTTTTATCTTCTTTCAGTTAGAGATTCGAAGGGAGGCTTCATGCCAGGGACCATCATTGTTGCAGCCAAGTTGGATAAGAGAAAAATGGTTGGGCTGGCCACCCCGGCTTTGGCGAAGATTCACAAGATCTTACTCTATGTCTATATGGGTTAGTCTCCATTGAGAATAGATGGACCATTCCATGTTTTGTGGGGATAGATTTCCACTCACTTTGAGGCATACGCTATACAGAGCAGAGTACAAGTTCTTGGAAGTTCTTTTAGGACATCGGTGTAGGCATTTTCCAGAATTTATCCATTTTCCTTCAATTTCTATGATCTGATGTTGAGGCTGAGCATGTTCAAGGAATTTTATTTCTTTTCTTATGGAAACCTGCCAACCGGGTAGTTTTTTGACAATGGAGCAGCTATCCTGGAATTGAGGTCATATATGCTGGATTGCAGAGATGGTGTATTGGCCACCAGAATTGACAGAGAGATTATATGTGAGGCCTATGCTCCATATATATTTGCATGCCAATTCAAGTGACTGCAAAAAATTGTTGTATCCCCTCCGGTGCACATCAGGTCAGAGCAGCATCCAATGGTTTCCCGACAACTATGGTTGCTGATAGCTATGGAGAAGACCGGGGTAGTGTTTGATCTACCAGTTGCTAGAGCGGCGAGTCAATTGACTACATTGTTTGCTAAGAACTGGGTAGAATCATACCTGGCAGGGGTATTGAATCTTCCTATCTCACGGGTGGGGAGTAAAAAGGGAAGTTTCAGGAAATAAACCTTTAATCTAGAAGGTTACTCTTCCTCACACGGAGCTGATTAACTGGGTTCTTCACCCGAGGATGATTCATTGGATTCCCAGGATGGGGATGATGAGGCATGACATGAGTCAAAATAGCCTCGTACTAGATATAATCCTCCTGCGAAAGTCAAGAGAACTACTCCATCGACTCAAGGTGAGTTATATCATTGTGTAAATTTAGTCTCCATTATTTTATAGAGAAACAAGTTTCATTTTCTTATCCTTTAACTGTGATTGCAAGAGCTGGGAAGAAGTTGATGTCCCAGATTGTAGGAATCTCCTCGTGGCCTTCTGGTGCACATTCTAAATATTTAGGACCAGAGGTTGTCCAAACATGGAATATTTTATATTGTGATGCTGAATCCACCTGGATGGACTTATGCGAAGGGCAACATATCCCTGTAGTGGGGGATCTCTGGGCTTCTGCTGATATCTACGTCGAGGATAACCCCAATGAAGTGTGGTCTTGCATCAGAGAGCAGGAAATGCTCATATATGACACTGATGATTCCATTCCTATCACCAAGAAGGTGAAGGAAAAGATGGATCGTGGAACCACTGAGGGGATTGGTGCTTCAGTAGAGAAGGAGTGGCATGATTATGTGGCTCTTGAAGATGTAAATTTCATTCCTTATTTTCTTTGAAACTTTATTTCAGTCAATGGTTTGTTACTCAAGGAAATTAATTTCTTCATCTTATAGCTTGTTAAGGAAAGAACTACTAAGGTCCCTTCATAGTAGTATAGCCATGGCGGCACTACTCTTGGAGGCCCTGAATCTGTTCGTGAGCCAGGCGATGTATCTCCAGGCTAGCAAGTCATGAACGAGGAGTTAGATATGTCTTTGCACTATCTGTTACCTGTATTTGGAGGGGACGATGTCAACACACCCAAAAATTCAAAGAAGAAAACTAATAGAAGGAAGAGGTTCGCAACTATACGCTTCATCAGTAGTGGTAAGTCCTTCAGATAGTCATGAATCTTAACTCATGAAAGGGTTTCTCATATTTCTTGGGATTGAAGGGGCTTATTAGATTTCCCCTTTGAGCGAGAGTACTAACCCTCCTCTGAGGACGACGGAGGGTGATGGTGAATAGTTCAAAATTAATTCTGACCTGGCTATTCCTAAAGAAATGATGAGAGAAGAAGAGACAGCGTCTGTTCCTAGTACTGCTCATGTTACTGCTGGAAGGAGAGAATAACCTGCTTATGGTAAATTAACAATACATCATAGAGCTTTGAATGAAAACATCAACTGAATTCTATTCTGTGATGCTTTAGGTTCAACACCTACACAAGAACATCTGGTGACCACTGCATCTGACTCTGCAATTTTCACTAAGGAAGCTATCCGGGGTCAGAGGTCACGGGAGGGGGGTCGCCAAGAAGACATCTCCAATGTTCCCACTGGTGAGACTAACCAAGAATATGAGATATCGCTGGATGAAACGATGAAAAATGGCACGTCTTTTGAAAAAAAATTAGATCATATTAAATTACGATGTGAATTAGTAGATTTTGGACATGGGTGTTATCCTTCGTCCTATTTTTTTATTACATCTCTAACCATGATTGGTTAAAATGTGCTGTTATATATACGCAAGATACTGATCTTCCGATGCATGAAGGGGGTAGAGACAAACCTATCATTGTAGAGACGCTAGCTCAAGTGAATCTTAACCCGATAGAGCTTCTTGAAACCTATCCTGAAAATACTGTTGATGCTAGGGAAGACGGGGAGGAGCCTTCTCATGTTGCAGATCTACCATTGGGTAAAAGATGATTATATTTGTGGCTGTACTAAATATTCAGGATAGCTAATCAAATTTTTTTATCATTTGAAACTAACCAAAGATTTAAATTGACTATACAGGGATGTCAACTTCAGTGGATAGATCCGTAGGTGAAGCCTTAACCTCATCCCCAACGGTAGTAGAAAGTGAAGTACCAAGGGTCATGTGGGAAGGATAAGAACCAAGAACTTCCTTAAGTGTATTAATCACAAACTATATTCCCCCATTGATAGTGATGCTGAATCAGACCTGGAGGTGGAAAAGGAGCTCTAATTCTCACGTCGTAAGGCATAGAAGAATACATGGAAGATCATATCGGAAGCAACTCTTGAAGAGCTATCTTTGAAGATCTCGTGGCTATCATCCTTGTTCTTCATGATGGGACTTGGCAGTTTTTGATATCATGATATCCATACCGTGGTGAAACAAGTCATCATAAGGAGGGATTAGGAGAAAAAGTGATGTCAAGATCTGATCAGTGTGAGGAAGCTGACCAATATCATTGAATTCGAGGCTAAGGTGTCCCGAGTGGTAGCTAATCATGCTGCAAAGCTGAAAGACCTGAAGCAGAAGATCACAGAGAAAGTTGTCCCACAGATGCACCTTCAGGAAAAGCTAGATGCCGTTATTGGGGAACTTGACCAGCTTAACAATTCATTGGAAGGAGTCCAAATGGATGGTATGAAAGCCATCACAGATGACAAGAAAGCACTTCATCAAGATGGAAAGAGTGGAGCTGGTCGAGTGAATGAACTTCATGTGGCAGCTGATGAAGCTCAGGATGCCTTAAATCAAATGAAAATTTATGTTGAAAGCATCTTGTAATTCTTGAAAAAGTGAAGATACTCCAATTTTTGGATGTTCTTCTTATCTTGTGCATCAATGAAAAACATATTTCATATTCAATCATTTGTACCTGAATTCTCTTGATCACTACTTATTTTTTTACCTAATCTAATGGGCCTAGTAAGCATATTTTTATTTTTTCTAGGATTATAAAAACAACCCCACAAACCTTTCATATTTTTGTTGCTCAATATTGACTAAATCATACAAAATGTACGTTTAGAGAGATGGGACTCGACTTTTGTTCAGAGTTCCATTTACAGGATCCCAATTTAATGAGTACCCTGTCTCTTGTTCGTAGTTTAAAGTTATGCATGTCGGACATAAAAAGGCCAATGTTTAAGGTCGAATAGCTTTGTCCCAATGGATTAAAATTGACTCAATTCCTTGAAAAATTGTTTTAAAACATATTACCACATTCATGTATGGGGGAAAACATGTAAACTATGACTTAGAAATTTTTTAATTTGAGGAATGATATGAAAAAAGGGATAAAAGCCATTAGAGGAAGTATTTCCTAAGGGTGAAGTTACAACTATTTGACAAACCCGTTAGGGGGTGAATTATGCAGGGCCACTTAAGGGAATTGGATGCATAGTCAAATAGTAGCATATTTTGGATGACAGGTCCGTTATATAGACTAATTATGCATGTACAACTAAGGGAATGTGCTGCATAGTCAGGGAAAAGAACTCTCAGAAATTTACATTTCTATTGCTAAAGGCTAGTGAAAGTTATGGAGATTCAAATTTCCCAAAGCATAGAGTCTGCTGTATAGAGAGAGGTACTCGAATATAGAGAGGATATTCCAAATTTATATTGTCAATGAATTGGATTAATTTCACTCCTGAAATGGTCTGACCCTAACGTAGGGAAGGGAAATATAATCCATAGACTTGAATACATTCAGATCCTGAAAAAGTGCATGGTACAAAAATGTTAAGGATGGTTGTTTTTGTGATCCCTACATAGCGTCGTTAAGACCAATAAGGAAAAAAAGAGCCCCCCCCCCAAGAATAAAGTAACCACTATTTGACAAACCCATTAGGGGTGTTGAATTACGCAGGGCCACCTAAGGGCATTCGATGCATTGTTAAATAATAGCATATTTTGGCTAACATGTTTGTTATGTAGATTATTTATGAAAGGCCGACTAAGGGCATGTGTTGCATGGTTAGGAAAAAGAATTATCAGGTATCAAACATTTTGGGACCAGAAGTCAAGAAAAGGGTTATGAAAATCTATAAGTATTTAAGGTTTGGATTATGACACATGAAAATGGTTATTTAATAATGCATTAAAGAGATACATAGACCAACGTGGAGCTTAATCATGTTGTGTCAGTGGCCTTAATTGAGATGTGGGACATCACTACATATCACATTAGGATGATAATCAATCCATACGTACTTCTTGAAATATAGTTTATCGTCATGTGGGGTGAGAGTGAAGTAGATCTTAGTTTAAGGTCGTAGAGCTCGGACCATAATGAGGAAGACACATTGTGTGTTTGTTATAAACCTAATGTGAATAAAGACTATGGTTTTCATACCACATTCATGTGCTCGTAGGGGTAATTTTCATCCACAGGATTGAAAGTGGAGTTTGGGGTTAGGCTCAAAGAATTGGGGCTAGATTTGAGGGATGGTCAAATGTTCCTACGTATCCCATAGGGATTGGAATCAATCCATACGTAGTTATTGAAATATCCAATGTACAGATTTGGTTCGTACATGTGAAGGGTAAAATGGGACTTTAGTGCAATGATGATTAGACAAAAGATTAAAGGTTCAGGAATTTCCATGTATGCACATAGTCATTAGAATATGACATGATTGGAAATCAATGTCAATAATGATTCCCTTTCAGGTGAGGGTGGCAGATACTATTGTAGTTTATTTTCATACAAGAAAAAAGTGTGAATAGATTATATTCATATGCATGGGCCAGTGTTGCACAGTTTAACATCATGTCGCTAGGACGTATTGCTATGAAGTTTAATGTCTTGTAGTGAGTAAAATTGGGGAATTTATAGTTTAACGTCATATAGAAAGGAAGATGGTGAACCAATGTGAAGATATTGGTTTCGGTGGGGGGAGGGGGGGGGGGGGGGTTCACGGGTCAACATCGAATGAGAAGGAGGTGAACAGACTTGAAGATATTGGTTTTGGGCTTGAACCTTGGGAGTCTGACTACGTACCCAGCCTATAAGGCAAGGATCAAAGTCCAAGTAGTTTGATTGAGAATGAATTGGTGATCTAGTTTTACTTGTGGACAATGATCTGAAGATGGTTTGGGACTTATGAGTGGTTAGCGGCCCATAGAGGGTGTTATGGTTGAAGCTTACTCCAAGATCACATCAGTAATGCTCGGTGTGAGAAAAAAGGGGTAGAAACAACCATAACGATGAACAGTTTAACGTCATCCGGGACAAAGGGTGTTGTACAGTTTAGTGTCATGTATCTTGGATGTATTGTTGTGCAGTTTAACGTATTGTAGGACATGTGAATAGTATAACGTCATGTACGACATATTAAGGTAATTTTTGATGGTTTAAATGTCATGTAGGATGAACATGTACAGTTTAACATCATGTAGGATGTATAAGGGACTATTTATAGTTTAACGTCATGCAGGAAGATAGATTTTTTGTTTCAAAAAATACTTCTTCAAGAATCAGGAATTTGTTGAAGTCATGATGAGATCTCCATTCATTGAGAAAAAAGAATAAGCTCCATTGGAGTACAAATTATGTATTGAATAAGGTTCGTCCCACTTTGTCTTAATCTTTGGAGGTTTCTTTCCTAGTATCATTGGAGTTCTAAGGACCAATACCAATTCTCATTGAATGAATGAATGAAGAAGAACTTTTTTATTGAAAACTCGTGCTATTCAATTCTGATAGACTTTCAAGTGGTGAAGGGTGCAAAAACTTTTTTCATCTAATCGTTCCAATTCATCAAATCGCTTCTAAGATTGTTCATCTGTGGATGACTGATCGCAAAGGGCTACTCTGAGCGAAGGTAATTGAACCTCAATGGAAACGACTGCTTCTGTTCCATATACCAAATGAATATGGAGTTGACCGAGTAGTAGTGTGGGTGGTGGGATGATAAGCCCATAAATCCTGAAAAAGTTTATCAGTCCATGATTTCTTATCTTTATCCACTATCTTCTGCAGTATTTTTGAAAGAGTCTTATTGAAGGCCTATATTTGTCCATTGGCCACTGCATGATACCGAGATGAATGGTTGGATTTGATGTTGTATTCTTGATATAACTTTATCACCTCGAATGAACAGAAGTTGGTTCCATTGGCCGTCAATATGGTATGAGGGACACCAAAAATGGTAATGATGTTAGACCTGATGAAGCTAACAATGCCTTTAGAACTAACTTATTTGAGAGGTATTGCCTTTACCCACTTGGAAAAGAAGTCAGTAGTAGTAAGAATATACTTAAACTGCTTGGATGTATCTGGAGGATAAGATCCTACTACATCCATTCCCAATGTGGAAAATGGCCATGATTATTTAGCTGTATAATGAAACTCTGGGGGTTGATGATTGAAGTTGGAAATACATGGAAAGAATGACATTTCTTAGTGAAATCAACACAATCTTGCATCATTGAAGTCCAGAAGTATCTAAGCCTTCGAATTTGACCAGAAATTCTATGTCCAGACTAGTGGTCACCACAAACTCCTACATGAACTTCACTCATGATAGCCATTGTCTCTTCACCATCAATACATCTGCAGCTAATTCAATGAGATACTCGCTTGTAGAGAATTTTTTGGTGATCTGGGCTATCATAGAGAGTAAAATTGGCCACACGTTGCCAGACTTGTTCTTTCCCAACTCTATCAGGTGGGAGTGTTACATTTTGAAGGTATTCTATGATAGGTGTCATCCATCCTGTAGTATGACCATATGGTTCCAAGATGGGACAGATTTCATTGATTTCCACTATTTTGATTTGAAAAAAGGTGAAACTACACGACGATGGGAAATACTAATGATTGTTTCGTCCTAGTCTGGATCTTCCAGGTCTGTGGTTACATTAGCCAGTGCATCAGATTGGGAATTTTGTGATTAAGGTACAAAAAAAACTATCGGTTCTGAAGGAAATTCTACCATTAACTCCCTAATTTAATAACACAATGGGATTAACTCTTCCTTTCTGATGGCATAATCCCCATTGGTTTTTTTAATTACTAAATCTAAATCACCTTTTACCTTCAAGTGATTCATCTATTCCTGAAGCGCCAATTACAAGACAATGATGAGAGCTTGATATTCTGCTTCATTGTTTGTACCAACTTCCAACAATAAGAAAGAATAGGGTAGCACTGCATTTTCTAGGAAAATAAGCACGATTCCTATCCCAATTGTGCTGAATTTATGATCTCCCATTTTCTTCCCTCTTGGAATTTTTGAGGTACCATCAAAGTACATTTCCCATGTTTGAGGATTATCTTTAATAGAGAAGGATTACTCATCAAGAAGTTCAATATTTAAATATGTATCTTCTATAGATGGGTGTTTAGAAAGGAAATCATCAAGAACGTGGTCCATTATTGCCTTTGAAGACACATACTAGATATAAAACTACTACCAAATAACTTCCCACCTTGCCAGATGTCCTATAAGCATTGGACAACTAAGGATAAATTTTAGCAGGTTATTTTGAGATACCAATTGGACCTCATGATGTTGCAGGTAGTGTGTCAATTTTTGATCTACAAAGACTAATTATAGGCATCACTTTTCATTACTTGAATATCGAGTTTCTTCCTCAAGCATATTCTGACTGAGATAGTAAAGGTTGTTTTCATTCCCAGCATCATTTTTTGGGAAAGGAAGGCACCCAATGATCACTCTAGAGCTATAACATAGAGAATAAGTGGTCTTCCTTTAGCATGTGGAATTAATACTGGTGGACTGAATAGATATTTATGAAGGATATCTAATGCTTCTTGACACTCTTCAGTCCACTGGTAGGTGACTCCATTCTTCATTAATCTGGTTAAAGGTAAACACTTGCCTTAAAAATTTGAAATGAAGCACCGAATATAGGCCAAGTGTCCTTGATGTCCTCTTAATTCATTCAAATTTCTAGTAGGTGACTTGTCATGGATTGATTTTGTCTTCTCATGATCAACATCAATACCATGATGGTGTACAAAAAAGCCGAGAAATTTTCTAGAGGTTACCCCAAAAGCACATTTCAAGGGGGTCATCTTCATATTATGTTGTCAAATTTTGTTGAATATGATTTTCAGTTCGTCCAAGTGATTAGAACATTGTCTGGATTTAACCACAAAATCATCCACATAACATTCAACAAATTTCCCTAAAAGGGTTTGAAGATATGGTGCATGACACGTTGATACGATGCACAAGAATTCATCAGGCCAAAAGGAATTAACCGATAGAAAAATTCACCTTGAGGAGATATGAAGTCTGTAGACTCTTCATCTTCTAGGGCCATTTGTATTTGATTGTACCCAGAGTAACCATCCAAGAAGGAATGTGCTTCATAGCCAGCTGTTGCATCAATTAAGAATTATGTTATTGGAACTGGAAAATCATCCTTGGGACAATCCCGATTAAGATCTCTAAAGTCAATACAAACTATTATTTGTCCATTCTTTTTTTTCACAGGAACAATATTAGCCAGCCATTTGGGATAGAGAAATTATCTGATGAAGTTAGCTTTGATAATCTTATCAAGTTGAACTTCAATTTTGGAGGAATAAGTTGGGTGTGTCCTTCTTGTTTCTTTCTTGAATCCTCGATGTTCTTATGGAAAACCCAAATGATGAGTGGCAATATAAGGATCAATACCTGGAATTTCTGTATAATTCCAAGAAAATACATCTCGATTTTTCATTTTAAATTTAGTATACATTTCTTTCTCTTCAAGAGTCATGGATGCAATAATTAAAGTGGGGCGTAGATCTTCTTTTGTACCTAGATTTATTTCTCTGAGTTCATCCACAATGTTATATGTATCCTCTTCTAATTCTAGAGGATCATCCTTGATATCTTCATCTTGTTCTTCAATTTGTGTTACTTATTTTGTTTCTACTTGCATAGTAGATGGAGAAGATGAATTTTCATGGCCAGGGCATAATTTAAAATTTAAACATTATAGAGAAGAGGCTGCTATTTTTGACCCTATTGATGATGAAGGGTCTTTCTGGGGTGATAGAGAGGAGATGATGGATTGAAAATTGACTTCATTTTTTCCTCTGGTATTGATATAACTTCTTCTTTCCTGGTTGATGAAGTATAAAATTTCAAGATTTCAGTTGATGAAATGAAGAAATCTCCATTTATGATTTCATCACTGCTTAGAGAATCAAAAATTTCTCCCATGCTATCTAACTTGATTATCGTAATTGACATTATGGATGTTTTTATAAGAGTGTTTGGATTTAGGTCTATCCTATCAATTTGACTGATAGAAATCACATAATGTGTAGTCACGTGTATGAATGGGTTTACTGGAATCTTCTCCAAACCATTTGGAGCATTAATTTTGGTGACCTTCTTTGCAGTGGATTTTACCTTTCCCTCCATGTGATAAAATTCTGCCTCAATGTATTGAGATTCACATGTTTTAAATGGAGAATTGTCACCATATAATGTCCCAATTTGACCACTGAAACAATATTTGAGAAACTGATGGTATGAAGAAGGTACAACCCCATGTTGATGTAGCCAAGGTCTTACAAGAAAAATGTTGAAGTTTGTGTCCTGACGAACAACCATGAAATCTGAATTAGATACAAGGCATCCAAACTGAATTCTGAGTATAATTTCACCCAGAGGGTCCTATTCATTCTTATCATATCCTTGAAACATCAATGTAGAAGGAGATGAATCAGATTCAGTGAGGCCCAATCGACGAAGTGTACGAATACGAATGAGAATGACTCTAGAGTCATTATCAATGAAATCTCATTGGATGTCTATATCATTGACTTTTCTAGATAGATACAAAGGTTTGATATGTCCACGTACAACATCATCTTCATTTTAATCTATAAAAGATATCACTTCATGGAATTCTGCATGACAATTCTCTATATGGTAGACCTCAACCGCATCATTTTCAGTTTTGAATACTTGAAGACTTGACAAAGCATCAATAAACATCTCCTGGAGATCTTTTAATAGATTGAAGGCATCTAGAATTTATAACTTGGCCGGTACATGGGCCAAATGTTTCATGACATCATACTTGTGGTCCAAAGGTCTTCATTTCCTATCATGATAATGTGGTTTTCGAGGTGCCTTAGAAGTTGATGCTTTGGCAGTATATGCATCCTGTACCCAGGTAGGAGTTGAAAATACTCCTGGCTTCAGTAGATTAGACCGACTAAGACAATCTATTTGGTGAGAGGAAGAAGGTGTGATCTATAACTGATCTTATAAAATAACTGCGTCAGGACTTAATCTACCATGTGTGGAAGAACTTTCTTGTTTCTGTTGAGCCCGCTTAAGGGCTTTGTCACAAGTTTCTTCCACATATACTGTTCTAGCAGAGGTTGGATTGAAATATTGGATTCTGAAAAATCCACATCTTCCCATGTATCCTAGAACCCTGTCCCTTTTTCTAATTACTATGTTAGATATAGGGAACATCAGCTCATCATAATTGAAACTGTCATTGGTATAAGGATCTATTAAATGAATCATGTTAACCGAACCAAATATCAATTCTTCATCTAATGAAGATTTTGCCTGATTAACCAATTTAGGCTATGCTGTTTTGTGGGGCGGTGCCTGTGCTTTTGAATCAAATGGCATAAAATCTTCCAGAGTCAATGAAAACATAGGTTTTTACACGAGCTCGTCTTCTTCTTACTGATCATAATTTGTAAAATTATGCTTCTTCTTTGAGGATTTTTTTTTCTAATGAAGTGGTTTTTTCTGTGGAAGACATATGAAAAGATACAATTGGTTGATTCAATTATGTTCATAATATGGCATGAGTTAGGTTGATAATTTTCATAACCATCCAATCATCATACTTCTGTGCATTTTTAATTTTGACTTCATGCCACTCGCCTTCTTCCTCTAGATCAGTAGTAGTAACACATGCTACCTGGGCTAAAGAATCTCTCAATTTTACTTGTTCAGAGTCCAACATCTTTTGCAGTATGTATTTGTAGACAAAACAATCCTGAATGGGATTCCCCAACATATGATGAAATGGGGAATAGTTGGGGAGGTCTCCATCTCCTTCCTTGTTCAGCCTTTTGGACCTTGGAAACTGAACAAGATTGTTTTCCAGATCTGAGATGAAGTAGCCAGGAACTTGTTCATTCCAGAAAGAATAAAATTTGTTCTTAAAATCATCAAATAGTTTCTACCTTTGATATCTTTGATCATCTTGACGTGGTGACCATTGTTGTTGAGGCTCTGGAGGTGGAGCCCTTAGATATAATGAAGGTTTTGAAGTGGAATTAGGTATAGATATTTATTTAAGTGTAAGTATACTAGCCTCTACTTTCCCTATTCACTTTCCTGGAACAACTAGAATTATGTGAGTTTTAGACATAGTGTTTATAAGAGAGTCTTCTATCTGCTGAGCGATTGAAGTAAGGTCTTGAAACCCTCCGGTGTATTTCACAGGGATCAACGGTGTGCATAATTCATCACACCGATTTTCCACACAGATTGGTAGAAACTCTTTTTTAGGGAGTTCTAAACGTAAGGAATAAGTTAATCCCTTACAGCAAGCTATGAAATATGAAACTCTATCATTTTCCATTTTCTTACAATTGGTAAGATAAAAAACTATCGAAATTGCTAATGTTGAGCTAAATTGAAGAATAAATCTTTAACGGAGATCTTCCCACCCAGTAATTGACTGAGATTGCAAACTTGTATAATAGAAAAAAGCAGGTCCTTATAATGACTGCACAAAACACCTAAGATTAATTGGTTCTTGTTGTTGACGAGTTTCCATCATAGGATTACAAAGAGAAACAAAATGTTTGAAGTGTTGTTCTAGATCTCCTAAACAATTAAAAATTAGGAATATGGTACTCAAAAAATTTGATGTGGGAGGAATTGCATCCACCCATTCAGGGTAAGCTATGTTCTCCAGTTGAACTGGTGCACATCATTCTTCTATATCTTCTAACCATGCTATTGATGACTCAATGGTAGTCATTAAATTTTGAGAAACATCTAGTTGAACTGGATTCTGTGCTGATGCAATAACCGGAGTTTGGATGGGTGTGGTGACCGGTATTGTCACTGATGGTAGTATTGTCGGTTGATGTAGCATATGACCTATAGGATTACACCTGTGATGGTGTACTTGTAATGGGGGATATTCTTGATCCATACCAGTACCTGCAAAAAATTCCCATGATTGATTAACTCCAACATGCTTAGGAGGAAGACTACCCTGAATTAGATCTCCATTTAACCTCTTTAACTCCTTCATTTCTTCTTATGGATGTGCGAATCCTTCAAATAATGAAAGTGATTGGCCTTCTCCAGATTTAGGGTGGAATGTAACCTGAATTTTTTCCTTTTACCTTGGTGGATGCCTTTCGGAGATAGAGGAGTTGGTTATTTGAAGGAATACCTAGATTCTAGGCCAGCCTTTGTTTTCGGGTACACACACCTTCTTCGTTTGTTTCAGTGTGTACATCCTCTTGAACATGAACTTCTTCATCTGATTCCTCTGAGTGAGCCTCATGTTCTGGGGGATCAGTGAAAATGGAACTGATGACATTTATCGATGCATAACACATTGTACCCTTCTGTCAGCATTTCTACAATAATGTCTTCTTCCATGTCCTTTATGAGACATTGCCTTTTTTAGTTGATCCCTCAAGAACTTCTTGATGTACCGTAATTTGAAGGGAATTTCCGGTTAATTTGGCTCTGCGTTCCACTTGTGTCTTCCTCCCTAATCGAGAGAAGACTTACTTTTTTCGAGGAAGAGATTGAGAATTTGAAAAAGGCCCCAGTCCAATGGACTGGGGTTGTTCCTATATTTCATGCTCAAATCCTCGAATCCAGTCTATTGATCCCGAGGGTTGTATTAAAAGAGGCCCCAGCTTGGAAAGCTGAGGTGGCTCTTGAGCTGCTACATCAAAAGCTTTCATAAAGGATCTTCTGATTTTGTGAATTTTAGTCTGGAAATTGGCCGGATGCATTATCCAAAATCCACTCAAATCACCTGGCTCAGATGACTATTGGATTATTTCTAACACTTCTATTTCCTGATGATGCACATGATCTAAATGGGAAGCCTGTTCGATATTCTCATTTGCGTGATGCAAGAGTAATTCGACAACTTTTTCATTATATGCCTGACTTTGGGAAGAACTAGTTGAGGCTTGTTTATGATAATGACATTGATTTCACACAAAACCAGTTAGATGTGGACAACCATGGGCAATAACATTTTATGAGGCCACTTTGGGCAGGCTTTGTTGACTGGGGAGCACAATAAAATGCAATTCTCCATGAACACCCCATCCCCTGATATGAATACCAGATGGGGCATTGGTAATTAACTGGCACACCCTTTTTAATGCACCAAGTCATGCACGTTTATGGGTTCTCTACTGCTTTTCAACCCTTAGATGTTGGGAAACTGAGAGAGATTCCAAGTCAATTTGGTGTTGAAACCTTTCTATTACCTTAACATGATTTGGATATTCATCATAAGGTAATATTTTCTCTTTTAAGTGACAAAGAGTTTTCCACATGTTGAGAGACGAATATAGTGAATACAATCTTCTGTCACCGTTTATGGAATATCATACTAAAAGTCAGCCAAAGGCCAAAAAATGACTGGTATTTCACCCTTCGCTAGTTGTTTTCTAATATTCAACAATTCCTCTTTTTCATTTGATAAAGATTGTTAAACATAATTGGAACAAGGATGATGCTTCTTTATTCTTTCATCAGATTCAACAAGATTGATAGAGAATTCATTTGTTAAATTAGATGATTAATGACCTAGGGGTGGTTCGGAGAATGACCAACACCCCGAGCTATATTCTAATTGAGAATGTATTTATCCTTATAGCGGTAAAGCATCAAACATGAATGGATTTTCATTTCCAAGTTCCTCAAGATAAGAGGGAATTCTTGTGTTTTCATTGTTCATTGAAGAATTTTCTAGGCAATGCAAATTACTACTGCGGAGAGGACATTCACTGTTAAATTCATCATCATGGGGAGGACCACCATGGGGGGTTACATAAAAAGCTGAAACCTTTTTATCCTTGGTCTTCTTGCCACACATAAGGTTATATTGGCTCTCATCTAAAGATGATACTTCTAGATTGACTAAATTGTCATGAACCAAGACTTCATGAAGAAGTGCCTGATGAAGACCTTCAGAATTATTGTTGTTACCTATGGAATCTGTAAATGAGAGAGTAGAATCTTGAGCTGCAATAGATAATTGTCTGAGGGCTTCAAGAACCCCAACATTGATCAAGGCCTTATTGCAAATTGGATCTTGATTATTTAACTATTCTGGATGGGTCTTTTTTTATTCTTTCTTACTCACTTTGGAAACAACTTGTTGACGAACGTGGTCACAATGGGCAGGTTTATGTACCTGCTTAGGAGAAATAGACAGGATAGGCTGACTATCTCCATTTAAATCTAGTGTATGTGCCTGACTTGATTGTTTATATGACATGGGGGAGTATTCACCTTGAACCTCCTAGACTGGAAGAGAGTTGTGTATCTACTCTGGGGTGACATGTTGATGAGTCACTCCACTGATAGGGATAGATTTGTGTTTCTTTCCTTATGATGTTGCTGAAGTTGTTATAATATTCTGATAAGTATCCAGAATATGGGTAGGGATTTTCTTATGCTCTTTTACCATTGTCAGAATATGTTTGGTGATGTCAGCTGCCGGAATGGGAATATAGGTCCATTCATTATTTGGAGTAGGTGTGTGTTCCTGCTCCTATCCACCTTTTCCTTTTAGTGAATTCTGGTAGTACTCATGTGTGGGGGCAGAATGTTGTGTTTGCCTCCTGTTTGTCATTGAGGCTTTCCAAATGACATCTCTATGTGCTACCAAAAGAGACTGTTGGTTAGCTTGAGAGATTACAAGTGTATGTGCCTGCTGATTGTTCTCCAACAAATATGATTGATGAACATCATTCAATACTGGAAGATGAGACTGCTGACAAAATTGATGAGTGTAAGTAGGTGTATGTGCCTATTTATAGGTGGTCCCCAAATTTGATTGGCGAGCTTCTTTGGATGCACTCAGAAGAGCCAGCTGACTGGATGATGATTTATAAACAGATGTTTGTTCCTACCTATAAGTACTCCATCGGAATTTCCTAGCGGGATTGATGTGTTACTTCTAAATGAGTCTGTTGGGAAGTGACATTAGGACAGACGTGTGTATATGCCCGCTCATTGTTTTCCATCAAGTTAGATTGATGGATATCTGTGGATGGGGAATAGGTAAGAACCTACTCCCTGTTGGCCGAATTTCGCCTCTGACGGTTCGTCATGCATGCTTGGGTCTGAGGAACCTGAGCCGAATGCCTAGAGGTGATACCCTCATCTTGTTGAGGGTGCACTATCGCACGAGTCTGGAAGTGATTGTTGATGGGATTCCTCAACAAGTACTTTTGTCTTCTTGAACTGAGGGCTTGAGTGACCTCTTCATTCACCTCCCTCTAATATGGGAGGGACTAGTTGTTGCATTACGGGGATAATGACCCGAAATAGTTAGAGACGGTGGTTGGAACGACCTACTTCTTGACCACTGGTCATTGCTGTCTGAACAACTAGGGTGAGCTGTTAACTTGGAGGGATTTTCGAGCCGCCTCCAGATACTGGATGGTACCAAGTTGATGGTATTCCCTCACCAACACATTTGAGACCCATCATTGAAGATGCTGAGTAGGTTATTTCTTCCTTAGAGTGGATGAGCATCCAGCAAGAGTAGCGGATGAGGCATTCACAAGTGTGAACTTTAAATAAGTCATTTTGTGTTGTAGAGAGATCATGGAGAAGAGTGCCTTTTTAATATAGCGGACATAATCAAGATATGTCTAGGCAGACTACATCTTTTGGAGGAGTGCATATGTTATTTATTTCTTTGTTGGCCCTCATATTGAGTTTAATAGGGGCCTAAAAAATATGTAAAACATCATTTTAAATTGTTTAAGGATTCATGTCGTGTTTACCATTTTTTTGTTTCTTCTCGAAATTAGGATGACCATGTTTGTTTAAGGCTCAAACATTCCAATCGGTTTCTAATGGGTTTATTCGTAGAACCGGAAACACACAATGACTCTCTATCCATTTGGACATACTTTCCAAAGGTAGGTTCTCATTAGTTGTGGACCGATGAGGCTTATGAATCTTTATTGGTCGAGAGGATGGGAGGTCAGGTTCATCACACCTTTTTGGGGGGAATTATTTCCTAATTTGGGACTCTCATATAGATTTATGTTATGTTCATGAATCCTTATTAATTCACAATGCATGAAAATAAGTTTTATTTTAGATTTGGAAATCGATGATTGATATGTATGGGATTTATAGAATCTTTAATATGTATTTGAGGTTCATCATCGATGCAGAATCATCCGTATGTATTAGATATCATTTTTCAATGGTATCCTTCAATACATTTTATAGAAATCTCTTGGTCATTGTGATGACCATACTGGTTTTAACGCAACTTAGTGGGGGTACTTGATGTTTATTGTCATTCAAAAAGACATGGATTATTTCCGAGTTGGGATCGTACCCGCAGAGGGTCTACCAACATATCCTTGTTAAAAACGAATCATAACCCACATAGTTTAATAAGAAGGATATTGTTTAACATCATATGTGACAGAAACAAATTAATGAAATATGGGATTGAACCTTATAAAGGCTTCCTACGTACTTTACTTTTAAGGTAGAGATCAAAGTCCATGTAGTTCGGGAAAGGAAATATGGGACTTATGCATGGTTAACGGCCCAGAAGAGATGTCGTGATTACCTTTACACTCTAAGCTCACATGAGTCATTCTCGGTGTGAGAAACATGAGGTATTAATAAACCTGACGATTGTACCACGAAAGATGCAGTCACAAGAAATGATGTGGGGATTATGTATATATGAAGGCCCAATTAAATTAAGACCAGGACATATGAAAGAAGCCCAAGAGCAGGATCCATAAAGGTCTTTTTTACTTTATAGAGATATCAAATTTTAACCCGGGACTTACTCTTGAAAAGGAAGCCCAAATTAAGAGGGACTTATGATAGGGTTTTATTCCTGAGAAGGAAGCCCAAATCAAAATAAGTTAAGATTGGGGCTTACTATTGAGGAGGATGCCAAATGTTTAAGGAAACTATGACTGGGGCATACTCCTAAGAAGGAGGCCCAGGACAATGGGACTTGTAACTTGGGGCTTACTCGTGAGAAGGAGGCCCAAATCAAAAGATCTTCTCATCTCAATGGATGAGGTAATATAAGAAACCCCTATCCATGGTGACATAAATCTTGTTAGTCACGGGGTTTTGGGAGAGGTTATCACAGAATTCCTTTCGGATAAATAACCCAATAAAGGAACCATTCCATAAATGGATTTGAATAGGGATTTGAAGGCTATGTATTGAAGAGGAGAGGTGGATTTGAGGAAATGAGGTGACTATGAAGGATGCACGCATGTATCGTTTTGGCGTGCATGTCCTGGTTGCACAAGTATACTTGTGCGACCTAAGTCACCTTGGGAAATGATGAATCTATAGGGTAATACTTGGTTGACTTTGAACTCAAGCCCTTAGTATCATCCCTAGAGGCTTCTAGAAGGATGGCGCACAAGTTCCTTTAAGAGGGCAAGGTGGCATGAAAATTTATTCATTTCCCTTAAGATTTGGACATTTAGGTGCACATGTATTAATGAGTTCTAACACTTAGTCCTTATTCTCCCTCTTTAGAGCTTCCATTATAGGTAAAGAATTTCCTTAGAAGTATTCAAAAGTCATCATAAAAATACTTGGCCGACCAGAGCATGAATAGGAGTTTTGGAATCTTCCTCCCTAAAATGGGGGGCCCACAGGGGATATTTATTGGCCACTGGGAACCTTGGGGGGAAAAGAACACGACGCGCAAGTGACTTGCACGACCCATGGGTGGCTCGCAAGTGTCTTGCGCAGCACACAGGAAACTTGCGTGACTCCCTCCAAATTGGTTCATGGTCCATGACTTTGTCAATTTTTGATGTTCATTTAAGGGTGACCCTCATCATGCTTAAGGTATTCCCCTTTGCCATTCGTTTGACTCTGTGACAGAAAGTAACATCAACAAAGTGCAATGAGAAGGATGAAACTTATTTAGAACCAACATCTCAAGTATGGATATTACTTCCCTATAATGACGAATATCTTTCCGAAATTAATGATTCTATGGAAGGAACTGTTATTGAAGACATGCACATTATGAGGGAATTCGCTGATGTGTTTCTCGAAGGATTTCCCAGTCTTCCTCCTAGAAGAGATGTTGAATTCTCTATTGATCTTATACCTAGGTCACTAGTTGTATCAAAGAATCTCTATAGAATGTATGTTTTGTATGTTGTGAAGTTAAAGAAACAACTACTGTAGAATTTGGTTAAAATTTTTATACGCCCCAGTGCTTCACTATGGGGTGCACTCGTCCTCTTCATCACGAAGAATGATGGGTAAATGCGCCTTCTCATTGATAATCTCATGCTCAAAAAAACCACGATAAAGAACCTGAATCATTTTCCACGAATTGATGAGTTATTCGATCAACAACATAGAGCACAATAATTCTCCAAGGTGGATTTTTGGTTGGCATATTACTTAGTAAGGGTGAAGTAGGAGGATATTCCCAAAAATTATTTTCATACAATGTATGAGTACTATAAATTCATAGTTATGACTTTTGGACCCACAAATTATCTAGAAATTATCATCGACATGATTAATAGAGTCTTTAGAAATTACCTTCAAAATTTGTGGTTGTCTTTATAGAAGATATTGTAATATAATCCAAAACCAAAGGGGATCATTAGGTGAATCAAAGCACTACACTAGAGACCTTGCGATATGAGATGCTCTATGAAATGTATAGAAAGTGTGAGTTAGGGTTCAACGATGTCTCATTCTAGGGGAATATCATCACATGAAAAGGTATATATATAGATTCTTCCAAAACAAAAGAAATTTAGGGAGGGGTGAGGCTGAAATATGTAATGAATATTCGTAGCTTCTAAGGGTTTTATGGATATTATTTGTGATTTGTGAGAAATATCTCACAATTTTCAAACCCTCATACCATGATAACTTATAAGAGAGTTAGGTTTTCTTGTAATGGTGAATGTGAATAAAACATAATGGATTTAAAGAATAGGATTATCACAGCCCCTGTGTTCACACTACCCAATCAATTGCCACCATGGGAAAGAAAACAAGGTGGAAGATTCTCTATGTAAAGAGGACATGGTGATTTTATCATTGATGTGAATTTATATGTATCCAATCATCATAGATTTTATGAAGATGGACATGAGAATCATAAAAAAGTGTACATCATCAAGAATTTCACAAATTATTTCTCAACCATGTCTTTTAAAAAGGATAAAGGATGCTAAAAAATATGATTTGAAAATACAGAAGAAGGTGAAACAATTAGAGAAAATAAATCAAAAGAGTTAAATATTAATGAATAAGGAATAGTGATATTTGGGTCGAGACTATATGTTCAATAAAATCCAGAGCTAAAGAAAGAACTTTTAGACGATGCACATAGTTTGAATTTCTCCATTCACCAAGGAAACACAATGATGTGTCAGAATCACTGGGAGAATTATGAGTGGTATAACAAGAAGAAGGATATCTCCAAATATACATAAAAGTGTCTGGTATGTTACCAAATGATGTATGAGAGGAATAAATATAAGTGGATAATGCAACCATTACCCATGAAAACATAGAAATGGGGGAACATCATTATGGAAATTGTCCCTGAACTTCATAAGGCATCCAAGAGAAATAATGCTACCCGGGTTGTTCTATATCATCTTACAAAGATTTAACAATTCATTATGATTTTAGAGGATTTATCATTGGATCAACTAGCACGAATATACATAAAAGAAGTTATAAGGCTACATGGTTTACCACTTTCGATTGAATCTGATTGAGATCCAAGATTCACCTCTATGTTATAGAAGATTATCCAAAAAAACTCTTAATACCGAGCTAAATGTAAGCACAACTTATTATCCTAAAACTGATGTCCAATCTGATCATACTATCCAAAAATATATGGACATGTTAATAGCATGCTCAATGGAAATAAATGGATGATAGGATCAACATATTCCTCTAGTTGAGGTCTCATACAATAATAATTTTCCACTCAAGCATCCAAATGGAACTTTATATATCTTTTTATGTGAAGAGGTGCAGAACACCAATATGTTGAGATGAAGTTGGGGAGAGAAAACTTCTATGCCCAGAAATGGTTGAAGAAATGGTGGAGAAGGTTAAGACCATCCAACAACACATCAAAGCTACTCAGAGACGACATAAGTGATATACTGACAACCATCGATGATACCTAGAGATTGATGTTGGAGATATAGTTTTCCTCCACATATCTCAATGGAATATTGTGATGAGAATTGGGAAGAATAGAATGGTTAGTCAAAGGTACATCGGCCATTTTGAGATACTTGATCGCATTGGAGCAGTGGCCAATCAACTAGGAATCCCACCGAACGTGTCTCAAGTACATGATGTATTCCATATATCACTCATGAAGAAGTACATACCTGACCCATAACATGTACTCAATGCAGAGCTCGTACCATTGGAGAACGAACTCTCTTCTGAAGAGAAGTCATAGAAGATCATAGATCATAGGGGAAATGTTCTACAAAATATGATGATTCCCCTCATCATGGTGTTGGGACACAACCACACGTTTGAAGAAGAAACATTGGAACTTGAGGAAGTGATGAGATAGAGTTACCCTCATCTGTTTTTGTGTAGGAAAAAAATTTAGGGATAAATTTCTTAAGGGGGATGCAAGTAATGAATCGATAATTTAGGAATAAAAATACCTTTATTTTAATGTATTATGGATATAGAAAACTCATGCACTCTTTTTTAATAGTTTTGTTTAAATTACCATTATGTATCATTATCGTTGATGATATGTTCATTGAATAGTTTTCATCTAACTAGTATAATTATAGGGTTTTATCTAATACAATTAATAAAGACAAAGGATGTGATAAACTCAACCTGTAGGATTGTACACTATGAATCCAATTTACTGAAGCTTCCATGGGAGATATAATTTCGTGGTTTTCCCTAAACCAAGACTATGATTATATTAACCAAATTAAGAATGAGTGAAATAGTTTACGGGATATGTTCTAGCTCATCGAGACCAAGAGCCAAAACGTGTTCACCGAACAGCCCCATGAAAGCCCCACCACCACACATCTTACTCTCAGGGCATATACTAGTGTAATAAAGGGATGTGTAACGATACCATAGAATTATGATTATGTGCATTATTTTTTTATATAATAATGAATATACATTCATTATATTATTGTTAATTTTTAAATTATTTTAAGAGAAAAAATAGTATTTTTGATTAATATTCAAATTTAATTAAGAAAACGATTTTGATAAATTAATATAATTTTGAATTAAATAATATTTAAATAAAATATTATTGTTGAATTAATTTTATTAATTATGAATGATATATTAATTTTTATGAAGTCAATTATAAATATTTTTATGGTATGAAAACCGTTTTGTTAAAACCCATAAATTTTCAATAAATCTCAGTTTTTATATTAAAAGTGTAAATTCATAAATTTAGAAAATTATTTAGATAAAATGAATATTATTTATTGTAATCTGGATTTCGATAATATCCAATGATAAAATTTTCATAATATTTTGAGACAGTTAAATTTTTTGGTAAAAATTAAATATCTTATAAATATATAAAGTTATTTATGACATCATAATGTCCCAATTGTGAGGTAATAAATCACTATAAAATGTTTTATCAGAAAAATATTTGATTTTATTTTAGAATAATTTAATTTTAGGTTTATTTCTTAAATTTTTGAAAGCCTTAGTGAATCCTCTAAGACATGTAAAATATTTAATGATTTTAAATTCATTTCCTTGAATGTGTGACTCAACTCAACTTATGAATGAGAGATATATTAATATCATCATCCCTTATCCATTTAATATAATTTATATCAATCCCCTTTTCCAAAAACCTTGTGAAAAAAACTATGTTTTGGTAATTGGTTTTGAATATTTTAGTGCGTAGCGTCCAACCCCAAAATAATAAAGAATTATCCAACCTTCCCTATATAAAACCAAACAAGAACCCATTCCAGTTCCCTAAAAATCCATGAAGGTCATCTTAAATAGGATCTATAATCACAATAGTATTTCCATGGCACCCTCAAGCTCCAAATAGGCCTCTATCAAGCCTTTGAGATCACACATTTATGTAAGGGATCCTCACATTCCTTCCTTTCTCGTTTTTTCAAAGTTTCCTTTTGTTGTTATATCCTTTTATTTTTCAATTAAAAATGATGTGGTTTTTTTAAACCCCCAAATACTTACCTTATTGTGTTTTAATGATGATATACCCCTTTCACTCTCATTAATCAATCCCATGTAGACCTATTACCATGCCGACATTCTATAAGAGATTTCACTCTCCTCATTCCCATTCAAGAATTTCTAATATAATAAACATCTGAATTACATTAAATATGTTTTTATATCGTGATAATTGATCCCATTACTTCAAATTTCATCTATAAATGATTATAGGACCCTTTCTCTTTCATCAAGACATTTTATGAACCCACATGTGATGTTATTATGCTTCCGAAATTGCACCGTGATTTTTCCATGAAACATCATTGTATAATGAATACCATACCCATTTCTCTATCACGGTTATTCACCTTTATTCGCATATATTTATTTTTTATATACTTCAATTTACATAATCCACATTCCTTTATCTTGGAATAAATGATGATGCTGAATGAATCCATGTTATATGATCTATGTGGGACACATAAGCATGAGATTAAAAGAGCCATAAAGGGTGCGACCTAATAGTGCTCCAATACGTTGGTTAATGTTTAGTATCATGATAATTCTTGTTGGTATAGGGTTTTAACTAATTAATTTTAGGACATTTTTCCACCATTTTGGGATACAGTTTTATCTGATTCATTTATGTTTATGATGAAGTTATTTATGTGGTTGCCACATTTACATGTTATGTTAATCATGCTAAATCGTGCCTTTATGATCATGTTTCTATTTTTCTACATTGATAAAACTATTCCTTAAATTTTTTTTTATTTTTCATGTGATGTCTTTTTACTCCATTATTGGGATTTATAGCTCACCCTTTTTTTATATATGTCCTTAGGTTATCCCATGCATTTCTAAGTATGAAAGAATTTTGTGGTTATCTAAAAGAAATTTTAAATAAATATGATGTATTTTTTGTATTATGTTGTCATTTTATGTTCCTAATCAACATATACACTAGAACTCTCGATCTTATCGGATTTATTATGTGCATGTTTATATAATAAAGCATGTTTAAAAGTGTAATAAAGACTAGGGATTTTATAGTTTCCTTATCCTTGATTTTGTAAAGTAAATTCACCCTTTATATTGTGGTAAGAAACCCTTAATGAAATTTGTTGGGTTTTTTTGGTGAGTGAGGCCGAACCTAGGACTACACATGAGGTATGTCTAATCCATGTTAACAATGAATAAAATTGGTAAACATTGAGATAAGTGTGTTAGGTGAGGAAATTGTTCGTAGAAGTGTAATTGGAACGTTATTATGGTCAATGGGTAAATTGAAATAAATATATGTTATATTTTTTAAATTATTATGTGGTTTTAAAATGGTTTTTATGATGTGTTTTAGTGATTTTTCTAGATTAAATATTATTTTAGGGAAAATTATTTTTGAAAGTGAGAAACGTTTTGGAAGGATGTGTGGAACAAAAAGTGATTTAAAAAAGGGTTCATAATGATATTTAAAATGTTTTTTTAGACGAGGGAAGGTCCCATTTATTTGAAAATGTTTTAGTGTTTTTTTGGAATGTAAATATAAAAATAAAATACTTTGGGCATCTCATAGTTATTCATAGAGGAAGACACATGTTTTAATGGGCGGTTTTAGGACATTTTCAATGAGATTTAAGAATTTTGTTTATTTTATTGATGTAGCTATGATAATCCATTTGGGACTGTAGTAATTTATGGGACATAAGGTTTAGTAAGATAGAACCCACAACAACGTTGATTCAATGTTAACAAGGTTATGAAATGAACTAAATTAATAATGGGCTTAATTAGTGATATAGAGTATGAGGGTATTTGGAATGATTTGAGAAATGAGTTAAATGGGATTGATGTGAATTTTCTAATGGATTGTGGTTCATACAAGAAATTTATATGTGGTTGATACATGGAAGACTATAAATATGTTAAGTGAGTTAACATATGGAGCATCTGGAATAAGTTAATTGGGTTAATGTATGGGGACTACTAAATATTTTTTATGAGTTAGGAATAATAAATGGGAATAGTGATAAACATAGATGTAATATAAATTGAAAAAGGTGTAATGGATTATGGAATAGAATTAACCCTCGTGTTTATTATTATGGATTTTGATATCTATTTGTATTGAGTTTTCATGGATTTTGATATGGTATTTGTGTTATATTTACAAATATGATTGTGAACATCGATTGGTGTTGGGATAATGGATTGAGGCTCCTACAATAGGTCGGTTTGGAATGATACTCTAACCCCACATGGGAATGCATGGGGTAGGGAGTCAGACTGATTCTTTATTCCCCTAATGGTTTCATTTAATGAGACTAACTAGATTAAGTCTCCATGATATGTGTTGTAACGACCCAACTTTTTAAATAGTATATTAACTTACTCTTAACGATTTAATAGAGATGTTAATGGTTAATGAAGAAAGAGGAGTCGATGACTTCATCCAGTAGACTAGAACCTTATGAAGCCCACTTATCAGAGATTGGGAAGGAAGTAGCATTTGTGGGCTTCGCTTTGGACCAAGCCCATGCCGAACTCCAGCGTGTCAAGATTGAACGGAAACGCCTGCGGGAGAAGTTCAAGTTAGTAGAGATTACTACCAGGGCAATGTTATCTGAGCCTCCCTCAGATTCTCTCACCATAGCACACCTTACACTTAGGTCATATGCCGGTGTTATAAGGGGATATGTGATGAGACCCTATCTTATTTGTGTAATCCTTTGGGATGAATGAATTAATATTTCTTCCTTTAGTGATGTTTGTGAAACTTCAAATGTCTGGATAATTTTAGGATGTATTTTATTAATGAATTTTGAAAAATGATATTTTAAAATAATTATGTAAACCCTAAATAATTAATGATGTGTAATGATTCTCAAAAAATGGTCTTCTAAAAAAGTGTTCAGTAAGGAATTTGGAGTCTAATAAGATCAACTTATTTTTTGATGAATAGTATATTATGAATAGTGATTTTACACTTAGGATTAGTAATGTGACCAAATGGATTAGTAATTTCACTTAAAGTAAGTTTTAATATAATTTAGACACCTAGATTAAGTAATGTGATTCAATAAAATGGTTAAATAACGGTTTCAAAAATTATAAGTCAAATATTAGTTTTTTCAGGTGAATAGTGTTTTTTAATTAAAAATTTAATTAAAAATAATTAGAAAAATATTTTTATAAAAAGGACTTTATTTTTGAACTCAGAGCATCGATATTATGTTATGGTAATTTTTGGGGATTTTTCTGAAAAAAATGATTTCTCGATGAATAGTGTTTTTATTTAAAAATTAAATTAAAAATATTTAGAAAATTATTTTTATAAAATGGAGTTCATAAATTTAATTAGAGCATCGATATTTGGTTAAGATGAAATTTTGGGATTTTTCTGAGAAAGATGAATTTTTCAGTGAATAGTAAAAATGTAGTTTTAGGGTTTCGGTATGTTTAATGACATCCTAATTGTGTCATGATGATTTCATGAGATATTTTAAGGTTTGGCCAGACAAAGGTGATTAAGGTTTGTTTTTGGGGCCCCATGTGGCCTAACTCCATGTTAAATGCCATGGGAGAGCACATGGTTTTGAGAAAAGCACTTGTGAGGTGTCCCTTGGCCATTAATGCCTTATCCCCTCACTTTCCCTATAAATACCCACCCTTTACTCCTTTAGTTTTTACTCCCAACTATCCCCAAAATAAGTTCTGGTCTCCTTACCTCCCAAAGAGTCCTCCCAAGGTTCCCCCAAGCCCTCAAGGTCCAAACCGTTGAGTTTTAAGAGTTACGTTTTAAGGTAAGGGATCCGACCTCTCTCTTTCTTTTCATGTAATCTCTTTTATGTCATTCCTTTTATGCTCCATGTTATTATGTGAGAGGTTGTTCTTTTATATTCCTCTTACTTTCCTTTTCATGTTTATATGATGAGAGATCCCCTATTACTCTCATAATTTCGTTTTATGAAAGTTTAATTGGCGCCGTTAGGCTGCCGAATTTTTAAGGGATTCTTTCACCCTTCTCATTTTTCAAGTTCGATTTTCATGTAATGTCTTTCAAGTTCCTTTTTATAATATTGGGGTATGATCTCTATATCTATCATACTGATCTATTATGATCATATTATGAGATACCCTATTTGATCTGGTCAAATCATTTTTATTGATGTTTAAGTGACGCCGTTATGCTGCTGAATTTTCATAAGAGAAATCTTATTTTTGTATCACTTCCATGTTTTTCATTTCATATGGTATATCTTTCAAATTTCATTACCATGTTCTTAAATCCCTTATATTCTATCCCCATACTATTTTATGGATCATTTATGAGTGGGTGACCCATGTCCCCTCTCTTTTCAATGTTTTCTAAAACCTTGTAACATAGCCGTTATGCTGCAGAATTTTCATCTCAAAATGCCTCTCTCTTTTCTCAAAATTATTTTATGTTATAAAGTGAATAATCAAAGCTCTTATTTCTACAAGGGTATTCACATATATATGAAAATGTTCTATTTTAAATTCTGGGATTTACATACATGAGACCCGCTTTCCCTTTCTGTGGGTTTAAAGTGACATTAAGATCATGTCTTTAAAGAAGTTTTTAAAAAATTATGATTATGAAATGAAACCCATTTATTTTATTCTATATGGGTTATTTATGAAATGTTTGATGATGATATATGTGTCTCACATGATAATAAATGCAAATTTAAGGGTGCGCCCTGATAGAGCTCCAATTTATTGGGTAAAGATGTAACCACTAGAGATTACAATTTTCACGATACCTTGGTTAATAACCTTGGTAATTTTCAAATGACACCTTTGGGATGGACCTTGGTGATATGTTCATGATTGTCTTTGTTAAATGATGTAGCCGCATCTTAAAGTTTTTGAAAATGTTATTTTTACTATGAAAGGACTCATGATTCCTTTCTCATGCCTTAAAGTTATTTTCTTGACCTTATTGAAGTATCTCAAGTTCACATGTAAAATGTTTCTCTTGTTTCCCTTACTGGGCCTTCTGCTCACCCCTTCTTTTGATGTATGTCCCCAGGTTATGAGATGCAGTAATGAACCTAGGATGAACTTAAGGAGAAGCCTTTCAAGTGTTTAAGAAGAATGTTTTATGTTGTTTTCATGTATTATTTTCCTGGTTTCCAAGGCAGTAAACCTTAAAGATCCTCAGTGTTGTGCGATGTAATGAAAGTTTATGTTATAAAAAGGCGGGTTGCTATAGTTGGTATCAAAATATGGTTTAGTTATTTGTGAAAATTAGGATATAAAAACTTTAGGAAGAACCCTAGAGAAAAGTATAAATATAGGATAACTTCCTGGTATTTTGGTAAGTACTGAGTAAGTGGTTTATCAAACAAATACATCCCTGTCTGGATACGAGCAGGTAGAGGCGGCTCTGGAACATATGTACATAGAGGTAAAACCCGAAAACTCCTCTTTGATCTAGACTCGAACGGGAACTGGTGCACGATAATGGGCCTTGCTGCACTCTTGGTTACGACACTCCCGGGGGATATGTTTGGTTAATCACAAGCTTTTTATGAATCTTTATGAAGGAATTATAGAGAAGGGTAATTTTCTAAGCATGAAGCCTTAGTTAAAAGATTCATAAATGAAATAAGTTTCTCACTAAGGTTTTATTCTTTAAGCAAATGGTGGGAAATAGGAGAAACTGTGCAGATGGTGACCGCAATGCACCATGTGCTGACGACCCTCCGATGGAAGCCGGAATGGAAACATTCATTCGAATGATGAACCAACGGACTCAAGTTATGAGTAATAACTTGAATCAAGCTGAGTGGCCGATCTCACCACGAAGGGAACAAATTTCTTTTGAGTCCTTTATGCGTCAAATACCACCAACATTCAATGGATATATTGACCCATTGGTTGTGGAACAATGGATAAGCTCTATTGAAAAGATCTTTTCTGTACTTCATTGTTCGGAACAAGAAAAAGTCACCCTTACTGTTTACCACCAAGAGGGAGAAGCTGATCAGTGGTGGTCACTAATCAAAAACATGATGCCATGAGGAGAGATGGAAGCTATGGAGTGGGAAGAGTTCCGGGGAATATTCTTTAATAAGTATTTCCCTCGTTCGATGAGAACGAGAATGGAGAAATAATTTCTCGAGCTGAAGTAGAAGGAGAATGAATCAGTTGGAACCTACGAGACGAACTTCACAAGGCTTTCCCTTTATAGCTCAAGCTTTGTCATGGACCCTAATGGGAAGCTTGATAGATTCTTTGGTGGACTACGACCTCATCTACGGGAGAATCTTGACAACAGGGACTATGATAGCTATGAAGAAATAGTTCAAAGTGCTATGAAAGTCAAGCTAGAGTTTGGTGAGACACAGTGGTCTCATAAATCAAATGAAAAGAAGAGATTGTTGGAGCCCATTTTAGGGAAGTCTTTTGATCAGGGATGAGGTGGAAAGCATATGAAACATGCCACATGCAATAAATTTGGGATGAAGAATTCGGGGAACTGCTTGATTGGTAGTGGTAAGTGCTACAGGTGTGGAAGAGAATGCCATATTTCTCGGAATTGTCGTAGTGATGTGAAACCTCAACTTCCCTACACTAAAGACAGAGGAAAGATGGTTCTGGCCCTACCCTAAGTCACATGCTTCAAGTGTGGACAGCTTGGGCACTTTTCTAATCAATGTCCAAATCCGAGGGTGGTGGAGGGGAATCACCATCATCCTCAGCAGTGGACAAGGGAGAAAGGTCGTGCTTTTGCTATCACAACAACTGAAGTTGATGTTCCGAACGATGTGGTAGAAGGTACTCTTGTTGTCATCTCAAAACTAGCAAGTACTTTATTTGATTCTGGTTCTACGCATTCCTTTATTTCCTCCAAGTTTCAAAGGAATATAGAATCAATCCCCGAACTTCTAGAGGTAGAGTTGTCAGTCAAGACTCCAAGTTGGATTATCCCTGCATCAACAGTATTTAGAGACTCTTGTGTTTACTTTGGTGAGAAAAAACTTATCGCAAATCTAGTAGTCATTCCCATGATGGAATTCAACATTATACTTCGGATGGACTAGTTCTCAAAGTATAATGGTAAGATCAAATGCAGAAGTAAGGAAATCTCAGTAGTCTTGAATGAACGACCTACAGTTATCTTCCAAGGAGAGATATCCCGAACTGATCCCTATCTAGAAGCACCTACTATAGCTTTCTTTATGGAGTTAATCGGTGATTATGAAGAAAGAAAAGGGAGCATACAAATAGAAGATGTTCTGATTGTTCAGGAATAAATGGATGTATTTTCTGAGGAGTTACCTGGACCTCCCCCACAAAGAGAGGTAGTGTTCTCCATTGAACTCGTACCTGGGTCTCAACGGATATCAAAGACTCCATATATAATGGAAAATTTGGAGCTAGAAGAGTTAAAGAAACAACTCCAAGACTTGTTGGAGAAGGGGTTTATCTGTCCGAGTGTGTCTCCTTGGGGAGCACTAGTTCTCTTTGTAAAGAAGAAGGATGGATCAATGCGGCTATGCATTGATTATAGAGAACGAAACGGGATCACAGTGAAGAACATATACCCTCTTCCAAGAGTTGATGATTTATTTGACCAACTTCGTGGGGCTCAATTCTTCTCCAAGATTGACCTTCGATCTGGTTATCATCAACTGAGGGTGAAGAAGGAAGATATTCCAAAGACTGCCTTCCGATCAAGATATGGGCATTATGAGTTTACTGTTATACCCTTCGGATTGACTAATGCTCCTGCTATTTTCATGGATTTGAAGAATAGTGTCTTTAAGGACTACCTTGATAACATTGTGGTAGTTTTATTGATGATATTTTGATATATTCAAAAAGTCACGAGGAGCATGAAGATCATCTAAGGGTTATTTTGAAAACTCTGCGGAAGGAGAGGCTCTTTGGAAAGTTCAGCAAGTGTGAGTTTTGGTTACAAAAAGTGGCTTTCTTGGGGCACATCATAACCAATGAAGGAATCTCGGTTGACCCCGCAAAGACAATGGTTGTGGAGGTGTGGCCTCAACCCACAACAGTAACTGATATTCGTAGTTTCCTTGGTTTAGCGGGATATTATAGGAGGTTTGTGATAAATTTTTCATGGCTTTCTAACCCACTAACAAAGTTGACTTGAAAATGGGTTATGTTCATCTGGATAAAGGAATGTGAGGAAAGATTCCAAGAGCTGAAGAAGAGATTGGTTACCACACCTGTGTTAACACTACCCTCTATCGGAGAAGGATTCATTATTTTTAGCGATGCATCTCTGAAAGGCCTTGGGTGCGTCCTCATGCAAAATAACAAGGTAATTTCTTATGCAACTCGACAGTTGAAGATTCATGAGCAGAATTATCCTACGCATGATCTAGAGCTAGCGACAGTTGTTTTTGCTCTAAAGATATGGAGGCACTATCTTTATGGGGAGAAATGTGATATATACACTGACCACTAAAGTCTAAAGTATATTTTCACACAGAAAGAATTGAACATGAGACAATGGATATGGTTGGAGCTTATTAAAGACTATGATTTTTCAATTCATTATCACCCTGGAAGAGCAAACAAGGCCGCATATGTGTTAAGTAGGAAAGACCATGTTGTTCTAGAAACAATGAGGATCCTAGGAGATCCCATGATTAAAGATCTAGTAAAACTAGACATGGTAATTGTAATGGAAGGGACATCATCAACCTTATCCCAAATTATTTCTCAACCTTCATTACTAGAGAAGATCAAGAAGGCTCAAAAAGAAGATCATTTGCTGCAGGAGAAGTTGGAGGCTGTAAAAGATGGGAAGTTCCTTGATTTCAATATTGATCAAGAAGGTGTATTGAAATTTCATACAAGACTATGTGTTCCATCTATTCCGGAGATAATGAAAGAATTGATGGATGAAGCTCATAGCTCTACCTTCTCTATACATCCGGGAAGTACTAAAATGTATAGAGACCTTCGTGAACATTATTGGTGGGATAACATGAAGAGGGAGATTGCTGATTTCACTACAAGGTGCATGTTGTGTCAGCAAGTAAAGGCAGAATGACAATTTCCCAAGGGGGTATTACAACCGCTACCCATACCAGTATGGAAGTGGGATAATATCACCATGGACTTTGTAACTGGTCTCCCGAAAACATCCAAATAAAATAATGCGATATGGGTTATTGTGGACCGTCTCACCAAGAACGTCCATTTTATCTCTATTCGGGATGATTTATCTCTAGATCAACTTGCCAAGATATACGTAAAGTAAGTGGTGAGGCTGCATGGGGTACCACTATCCATCGTGTCTGATCGTGATCCAAGATTCACATCAAAATTCTTGAGAAGTCTTCAACATGCTCTGAATACTGAATTGAATTTTAGTACGGCCTATCATCCTCAAACTGATGGCCAATCTGAAAGGACTATTCAGACACGCGAAGGCATGCTGAGATTATTCTCAATGGAATTTAAAGGTGGATGTGATCAACACCTCCCATTAGTTGAGTTCTCCTATAACAACAACTTCCATTCGAGTATTCAGATGGCTCCCTATAAAGATATATATGGAAAGTGATATATAACTCATACTTGTTGGGAAGAATCTGGTGAGAGAAATCTTCTTGGTCCTGATCCTGTGAAAGAGATGACAGAACAAGTTCATGCCATCCAACAACACATAAAGGCTGCTCAGAGTCGGCAGAAGAGCTATGCTGACAATCATCAAAGGGACTTGGAGTTTGGTGTTTGTGACAAAGACTTACTTCAAATTTCTCCATGGAAGAGAGTCATGCAGTTTGGGAAGAAAGGGATGCTCAGCCCTAGGTACATTGGCCCCTATGAAATTCTTGATCGCATAGGAGCAGTGGCCTATCGTCTAGCACTTCCACCGAACATAGCTCAAGTTCATGATGTCTTCCATGTATCTCTTTTGAGGAAGTACATACCCGACCCTTCGCATGTACTGAACCCAGAGGTGGTACAACTGAAACATGACCTCTCTTATGAGGAGCAACCATTGGAGATCTGGGACCGTAGAGACAAGGTTCTACAAAACAAGACTACCCACCTTGTGAAAGTGTTGTGGAGGAATCATAAATATGAATAAGCGACTTGGGAGATAGAGGAAACAATGAAGTAAAAGTACCCTCGCCTTTTCGACTAGGCCTCAAGTATAAAATTTCGTGGACAAAATTTCTTAAGGGGGGAAGAATGTAACGACCCAACTTTTTAAATAGTATATTAACCTACTCTTAACGATTTAATAGAGATGTTAATGGTTAATGAAGAAATTGGAGTCGATGGCTTCATCTAGTAGACTCGAACCTTATGAAGCCCACTTATCAGAGCTTGGGAAGGAGGTAGCATCTGTGGGCTTCACTTTGGACCAAGCCCAAGACGAACTCCAGCGTGTCAAGCTTGAACGGAAACGCCTGTGGGAGAAGTTAAATTTAGTAGAGATTACTACTCGGGCAATGTTATTTGAGCCTCCCTCGGATTCTCTCACCATAGCACACCTTACACTTAGGTCATATGCCGGTGTTATAAGGGTATATGTGATGAGACCCGAGATTCTTTGTGTAATCCTTTGGGATGAATGAATTACGATTTATTCCTTTAGTGATGTTTGTGAAACTTCAAATGTCTGGATAATTTTAGGATGTATTTTATTAATGAATTTTGAAAAATGATATTTTAAAAAATTTATGTAAACCCTAAATAATTAATGATGTGTAATGATTTTCAAAAAATGGTCATCTACAAAAGTGTTCAGTAAGAAATTTGGATTCTAATACGATCGACTTAATTTTTTATGAATAGTAAATTATGAATAGTGATTTTACACTTAGGATTATTAATGTGACCAAATGGATTAGTAATTTCACTCAAAGAAAGTTTTAATATAATTTAGACATATAGATTAATTAATGTGATTCAATAAAATGGGTAAATAACGGTTTCATAAATTATTAGTCAAGTATTAGTTTATTCGGGTGAATAGTGTTTTTAATTAAAAATTTAATTAAAAATAATTAGAAAATTATTTTTATAAAAATGACTTTATTTTTGAACTCAGAGCATCGATATTATGTTATTGTAATTTTTGGGGATTTTTCTGAAAAAATGAATTCTCGATGAATAGTGTTTTTATTTAAAAATTAAATTAAAAATATTTAGAAAATTATTTTTATAAAATGAAGTTCATAAATGTATTTAGAGCATCGATATTTGGTTAAGGTGAAATTTTGGGATTTTTCTGAGAAAGATGAATTTTTCAGTGAATAGTAAAAATGCAGTTTTAGGGTTTCGGTATGTTTAATGACATCATAACTGTGTCATGATGATGTCATGAGATATTTTAAGGGTTTTCCGGCCAAAGGTTATGATGTTTTGTTTTGGGGGCCCCATGTGGCCTAACTCCATGGTAAATTCCATGGGAGAGCACATGGTTTTGAGAAAAGCACTTGTGAGGTGTCCATTGGCCATTAATGCCTTGTCCCCTCACTTTCACAATAA
Organism: Viscum album; assembly: GCA_963277665.1. Lineage (NCBI taxonomy): Eukaryota > Viridiplantae > Streptophyta > Magnoliopsida > Santalales > Viscaceae > Viscum > Viscum album. The sequence goes on from OY728148.1 coordinate 1,458,291,410, forward strand.
ATAACCACCCTTTATTCCTTTATTTTTCACTCCCAACTCTCCCCCAACTAATTTATGGTCTCCTTAACTGCCAAGGAGTCCTCCCAAGGTGCCCCCAAGCCCTCAAGGTCCAAACCATTGAGTTTTAAGAGTTACGTTTTAAGGTAAGGGATCCGACCTCTCTCTTTCTTTTCATGTAATCTCTTTTATGTCATTCCTTTTATGCTCCATGTTCTTATGTGAGAGGATGTTCTTTTATATACCTCTTACTGCCCTTTTCATGTTTATATGATGAGATATCCCCTCTTACTATCATCATTTAGTTTTATGAAAGTTTAAGTGACGCCGTTAGGCTGCCAAATTTTTAAGGGATTCTTTCACCTTTCTCATTTTTCAAGTTCGATTTTCATGTCATGTATTTCAAGTTCCTTTTTATTATGTTGGGGTATGATCTCTATATCTATCATACCGAACTCTTATGATCATATGATGAGAGACCCTATCTGATCTTGTCAAATCATTTTTTATTGATGTTTAAGTGACACCGTTAGACTGCCGAATTTTCATAAGAGAAATCTTAATTTTTTCTCACTTCCATGCTTTTCATTTCATATGGTATATCTTTCAAATTTTATTACCATGTTCTTAAATCCCTTATATTCTGTCCCCCTACTGTTTTATGGATCATTTATGAGTGGATGACCCATGTCCCCTCTCTTTTCAATGTTTTCTAAAACCTTGTAACATAGTCGTTATGCTGCAGAATTTTTGTCTCAAAATGCCTCTCTCTTTTCTCAAAATTATTTTATGTTATAAAGTGAATAATCAAAGCTCTTATTTATACAAGGGTATTCACATATATAACAAAATTTTCTATTTTAAATTATGGGATTTGAATACATTGGACCCACTTTCCCTTTCTGTGGGTTTAAAGTGACATCAAGATCATGTCTTTAAAGAAATTTTTAAAACATTATGATTATGAAATAAAAACCATTTATTTTATGATATATGGGTTATTTATGAAATGTTTGATGATTATATATGTGGCTCACATGATTATAAAGGCAAATTTAAGGGTGCGCCCTGATAGCGCTCCAATGCATTGGGTAATGATGTAACCACTAGAGATTACAATTTTCACGATACCTTGGTGAATAACCTTGGTAATTTTCAAATGACACCTTGGGGATGGACCTTGGTGATATGTTCCTGATTGTCTATGTTAAATTATGTAGCCACATCTTCATGTTATGAAAAATGTTATTTTTTTTATGAAATGCCTCATTATTCCTTTCTCATGCCTTAAAGTTTTTTTCTTGACCTTATTGAAGTATCTCAAGTTCACATGTAAAATGTTTCTCTTGTTTCCCTTACTGGGCCTTTTTCTCACCCCTTCTTTTGATGTATGTCCCCAGGTTTTGAGATGTAGTAATGAACATAGGATGAACTTATGGAGAAGCCTTTCAAGTGTTTAAGAAGAATGTTTTATGTTGTTTTCATGTATTATGTTCCTGGTTTCCAAGACACTAAACCTTAAAGATCCTTTGTGATGTGTGATGTAATCATAGTTTATGTTATAAAAAGGTGGGATGCTATATGTGTTATGTACATAAGGGTTGACATGTCATACTGAGTCTCTACGCCTCCCATCCTGAGGTCTTGGTGTGGGATGGGATGTCTTACTGAGGCTCTATGCTTCTTGAACACATGGACATGGCCTGGTAACCAGACCAAGTCTCTAGGGTATGTTTATAATTATGGTTAGTAAATTATTTTTAAGGATCAACGTATGTAATCCCTTAATAATGATAAATGAGTGGATTATTTTTTAATTAAAACGATATAAATTCATATCCCATGGGAAATGAGATGATGATTAATTTAGAAATAAAGACAACACAAGTGATGAAATGGTAAAAATGATGCAATTGGATTAAATAAATATTATATCTAATGGGTATGATATTAGTTTTCAATAGTTAAATCCCTTGTGGTAAAACCTTGTGATGACCTTTATTCCTTGGAATAGACTCTATTAGTAAACTACGCTATTTTTTGTGATAGGTCGATTCTAGGAATACTAATTGGTAAATGGACATTATGTAATTATAGAAAATTTCTCCTTGTGATTCTTTTATTTATTTAACTTGTTAACTTCATTATCCTTTACATAGAAAATTTATATATTTAAACACTATTGTTGGTGGAATACTCTGTTATAATCCACCATCCATGGAAATCCATGTCACATGGGTACTCAAGAAGATTCTACTTGTTACTAGTATATGGTCAAGACTGAAACCAAATGTTGGTTTATCTTTTGATGACATGTTTGAGAATGGAGGCATGTACTGGGTTGGGACATGGGTCTACATTGAAATTCATATGATTATTTGGTATTGGTTTACACTATATTATTGATTAATAAGTACTATATTAAATAGATTTTTTATAGAATATGTACATGGTAACTTATTATATTTTGTTCAATGTTGTCAATTAAATGTTGCCAGGGTAATTTTAACTATTCATGTTAAATTTTTTATGGATTCACTCTTATAAGTAATTACAGTCTCCCCGTGTTCCTGCTAATAGTTATTCTTCTTGTTGGTATCTTCTGGAATATGGGGATGTGCACCTGAGGTCATGTGAAGAATCGGCTCAAGGAACTAGTTATAGTGGATTCTAGTTTGAGGAAGTAAGAATGTGTTATTAGAGAATTTTCGTGTCTTACTATTTTGGGTATGGTAGACAAGATAATAGGATCTTTATGGGGCCTGGTAATAAGTTCATTTCTTGGGGATTGTAGACATGTATAAAAGAAAATCTAGGTTTTTAGGGTTGGGAATTGATGTTTGGGTTTTTGCTTCTTTGGTTGATTGTTATTTCCACCTCGAGTGGTGCACCAGGATGCAATTTCATTGATTTATGTGGTTTTTTCTCATGACATAGTGTGTTAAGAGAGGTTGTGTTGGGTAATGCATCATGATAGGCACATTGGATAGATAATTCATTCAATTTTTGACTGTGATTGACTTGTGAATGACATGATGATGAATAATATTGGAATAAAATGTAAAACCGAGTGAAATAATGGGTGTTTAAAATTTGGTTAAAAAGGGTTTTGAGAAACATAATTCCTTGTGTTTTTAAAGGTGAAATTTCTTGAAATGTGATTTTAAATAAATATTGATATTTATTAAATCTAGGGATAATAAAAAGGATTATGAATTTTTAAATGACGGGGTTATTAAAATGAAATTTTTTGAAAAGGTATCTCATAGGTTTAAATGGTATGGTCTAATTAAAAAGTTCAATCAGAAACTAATGGATATTTTTGGGACACCAGTGGGGGTTATCACTTTTTTTTAGTTTCTCACCATTTGTGTGGGTAGTTTTGGCAGTGATCATGAAATTATTTTGAGACTAGGGGTTGGGGTGTCCCTGAAAGATACACTATTGTTTTTTTTCCATGATTAGGTTGTGATGTTGATGTTGTGATATAAAGTATATTGTTTTGAATGTGGTGACTATTGTGAGTTGAGACACAATGAGTTTTGTTTCAAACCATAGTCTGGGTTTTTGTTTTTTGGTTCCATAGTGCATGTGTGAGTATTTTTGGCGTGGGACCCAAATTAATGGTTGCTTCGTGCATTAGAGATAGTGGTTTTAGAGCGGCAGAATGATGACTGATGTGAGAAGTTGGTATTTGAGGGTTGTTGTGTATTGATTAGAGATAGATATTGAAATTAAATTGTGTGACTCTAGTTTGCGGAGTTGGTATCATTTGGATTTTTAGGAGGACCTATGAGAGAGTTTAGTCGGGGTGTTAGTTCATTTAGGTTCATCTTACACAAGTAGAAGCTTCAAAAGTGTAATTTAAGCTCTTTGGGTATCCCCATGTTTTCATAAAACTGAATCAGTGTCTAGGTTTTGGAGAACACATGGGTAATGTTGGTTAAAAAATTGGTACATTTGTCGAAGTAGTAGTTTTTGGGTGATATGTTGGGAAAAACTTGTGTTCGATAATGCTGGGAGATCAAGTGGAGTGAATGGTTCAAGTGAGCTAGAGATGGGTCTTTTATTTGGTCATAGGAGAGTGAGATACTTTGATGGTTCTGAAAAGTGCCTAATGACGTGAATGTTTTATGTATACTTGATTTCACTGGGACATTTTCCTAGGTGGGATGAATGATTGTTTAATTTCATTCCACGAAATTTATTTGGGAAGGCCTGGGAATAGAAATAAACCTGTTAGTATTATACCGATGGAATGGATCATTTCATATCTATTATGGTAAGTTGGAATGTGTTATAAGAACATGAGTAGGGTGATGGTAATAGGGTCAAAATTGAATTTTGGGTCACTAATTCTAGGTGGAGGGTCATGAGGTGGTTGTGATTTTTGGTAGAAAATTGAATCGGTAGGTCTTGTTCAAGTGTGGATGACAGTTTGGCCTATAGGGAGTCCCAATACCATACAATGATTCATGTGTCCTCTTGGTGAGAGGTTATGGATGTGGTGGATTTATTGTGTGGTGACCATTGATGACATCTAAGCATTCTTTCACTAGTAAAAATCATTCCAAATATCTTGACAACTTCCCTTGTGCACTGAGATGGATATGGATTTATTCCTAGAAACTTGAGTGTTTATTGGATGGATGTGGGAAATCACATAAGATATGTATAAGGATAGATATGTGTGAATGTGATGTATGATTGAGGATTACCCCATTAGATGGATGCAAAAAATGTCCTCTAAATAGATTGGAGGATGACAGATTCCATTTTGTCATTCACAAAATCTGGGAATGAGATATGGGTGATAATAGTTTTTTCATAACAATGTAAATTTTACAGTTACATTATAGTTTTTTGGTTTATAGTTTGTTTATGAATAAACCATTGTGGCCCAGATTACTTGATAAAAGCTATTACAATGATACTACTAAGGTGTGGAGATTCATATTACATCTATTATTGCAGAGCAAGATGAGAAATAGATGTGGGGTCATCCAGAATCAAATGAAAATCTTGTGATGTGCATGTTTGGGTTCCTTGGAAAAAATATGTTTTGGTCTTGAGTGTGATGATATACCAAACCGATTAATGGCTTTTGGCTAGTTCTGAAGGTAATATGTGTGGGTGCATCATATGTGTGTTGAGGGGTTCTAATGAGAATGGAAATGGTTTGAAGAGTAGAAAGTGCCATGATGGGTTATTTTTACTATATGTTAGGGATTCATTAAATTGGTGGACGTGGATAAGGCTGGTATGACTTTATTGAATAGGGAATTGTGGATTCGTAAAGTAGATGAGTGATAATAAATAGGAATGGGAATCAATGTAGTGATTCGACCAGGGATGGCCAGACCTAGCTAGGAAACAATAAATGTATGTGGTAGGTTGTGAGCCTCCTCTGGTTATCTTTGGAAGGATATTAATACTTGGTAATGAGAATAGGACCCGAGTAACAACCATGTTTCCCTCAAATGAGTATGGACAATGGATGTGTCAAATCCAAGTGGTTGCTATCGGAAGATAGAAAGATAATGTTGGATGGAACTATTTAGGAAGATTGAGTGTAGTGAGTGGAAAAACTCTTTATGTAAACATTGATGTTCTAGTTGATGTTCTACTGGTATCTTTTTTTGTTTATGTGTGTTCTTAATACCATAAAAGGGTATTGATAGGATACAGAATATGGAGTACTGTAGTGGGTCATTGGTCGGTTAATGGTTTAAATAGTGAGCTGCATTGGATGGAATCAAGTAGGATCCATCTTGGTTTAATAATTATAGATATAGGTGTTAAATTTGGTTTTAATGGTTTAGTTCCATGATATTAAGAGTTTGTTTGGTTTTTGATTTTTGAATTATTGAAAAATAACTAGGACTTTTGATCCATGTACTATGGAGTGAATCATACAAAAACTGTTTTGATTGAATCTCCCAGGTAAATTTAGTGCCTTGCCATTTTTCATTAATATAATGATCCAGTAATGTTGAAAGATCCTTCTATTTTTCTTATGGAGGGTAATTTTTAGTTGATTTGGATGCATCCTCAGGGAGAATCAGGTTGTAATTTTGAATCCTACTAAGGTGATTTATTTTGGGTATAATAGTTTCATTGATCTGAAAATTGTTACGACAAGGATAACTTCTTTTAGGAACATGTAATATGAATTATTATAGGTGGGTCCATTGTCAAACTTTTTTGTTATTGAATTATAGATAATTCTTGGATGTGTGGATTGAGGACAAGCAATTATAAGTTGGGGAGGTTGTAAGATATCGACCATTCAGGAAGGTACTTCGTTGTTAATTCTTTCAGTCACACTGTATTTTATGGTCAATTAATTGGTTCTAAATTTCATGGGGAGTTGTGGTAGAGTTCATTGGGTGAGAGACATGAAAGGAAAAAAAAAGTCAGCAAACAGTTCATAACACATGATTGGCAACGGTTAGTGTAAACCATTGGCCTGGACTAGGTAAACGTGCCCCTGGCCTAGGTAACAGTGCGACATGGGATCCATTCTAGAGAAAGGTCTAGTGGATAGTTACTGCATGGTTTTCTAAATTATGCATATATCCCCATGTAACTATGCAACCCAACATCCCTTAGATAGTGGATTGTGTATGCTTTCCACATGATTCGGGAAACCGTGTGGGCAAAACATACCCCAATTAAAAGTTAAAAAATTTACACTATTTCCATCTCCATATTTTTAGATCCCCACCAAATTTTCCTCCCATTTTAAACCCTAAAACCTAGGTGATGAATCAGTATCCCCTATCTCTCCATGGATTATTCTCCTCGAATTCATGGGCATTTGGAGTGCTTTTGAGTGTTAATAAATGATTCAGGTGAGTATGACACTATACATTGATCCGTTTTTTGGATCAGTGATTGTAGAATCTCTCATCCTATTATGATGCCCTAATACCTTCACTTTTCTATAGGACTATTGGTTTGGTATTTTCTAAGGGTTTGAGATTTAATCAGAGGTTGAGATTAAGCAATCATTCCTTAATGAACCTATGTTATGTGGTCTTTAAGATTTTTCCCATAGTCTTGATATTCTATATGTATATGTAGTGGTGCCAATTTGTTTCCTTTTTTTCTTTATCCTTGATTTTATAATGTTCTCTGGGCCTTAGATTATGTTGAGAAACCCTTAATAGTACCCATTGAGTTTTCTGGTTAGTAATATTGAACCAAGGACTACCCTTGGTGTAGGCCTAACCCAAGTAAATGGTGAATCAAATTTAAAAATATTGATATAAGGGAGTTATAGGAGAAAATGGGTTGTAGATGTGTAATTGGTATGTGATTAGGGTCAATGGGTTAATAAAAATAAATATGTGTCGACTTTTCTATATTCTAGTGTGGTTTAGAAATGGTTTTTATGGGGGTGTTTTGGGGATTTGACATGATTAAATAATTATTTATGAGAAATTATGTTGGAAAGTGGGAAATTTTTTGAAAGGAGGCGTTAACCTCAAAGTGATTTAAAAAGGGGTTCCTAATGATATTTAAAATTATTTTTAGAAATGAAATCTATGTCCCCTTTCTGTTAAAATAGTTTAATATACATTTTTTATTGTTAAAATAAAAAAAACCCTTGGAAACTTTAAATGTATTTAAAGGGAAGAACAATGTTTTAAAGGGTGGATTAACAATGGTTTCAATGAGTACTCATGAATGTGTTAATATCCAGGATGTAGTTGTAAATTTATGATGGGACCATAGTAATTGAAGGTACATATGTTTTAGTAAGATATAACCCACAACAACTATGTTGGAATCTTAACATGACTATAAAATAAAATTAATGAAGAATTGGATTATTTGGTGATACTGAGTAAGAGGGTGTTTGGAATGATGTGAAAATGGGGTGAATAAGATTAATGGGAATGATCTAATAAATTTTTAGTCATACATGAAATGCATAATTTTTCAATACATAGGATGGGATGAATGTGTTAAGTGAGTTTACATATGGAAATTGTTGAATATGTTAAATTGGATAATGTATGTGGATTAGGGAATATAATTAATGAGTTTAGGCATAAGAAATGGGAATTGGGATGAACATCTATGTAATATAAATGAAAAATGGTATTAATTTGTCATAGAATAATATTAATACACATGTTTATTGTTATGGATTGTGATTTCTATTTGTGTTGGTAGATCATGGATTGTGATATTGTATATTTTGTAAAAATAATAAATAATCATGTGAACAGGGATTAGTTGTGGGATAATAGTCTGAGGCTCCTCCAATGGGTCAGTTTGGAATTGTGCTCTAACCCCACCAAGGAAAGTGGAGGTTAAGGAGTTGGAATGATTCTATATGACCATAATGGTTTCATTTTATGAGACTACTTAAAATTATGATACAAGTTAATTATTATGTAATAAAGGGTTGGGATGTTGTACTATGGCTCTATTTGTCCTAATATAAGGTCATTTTGTGGGTTGGGATGTTGGAATGAGGCTATTTTCTTCACCAACACATCGACATAGCCTTATCACTAAACTAAGGTTCCAATGTATATTAATTATAATTATTAGTAAATTATTTGTGGGGATTAGTGAATGTAATCCGTTGTTCTTGATAAATGATTGGATTAAGAAGATGTGTAAATGAATTAAATTCATATCACATGGAACATGATATGGTGATGAATTGATTAGTGAAGATAATATAAGTGATGAAATGGAAATAATAATGAAAATGTATAAATTGAATTTGATAGCTAATGGGTATGTGGTGAGTTATGAGTTGTTAAATTCCCTATGGTTAAATGAGTGTGTTACCCATTATAACATGGATTAGACACCCAATGTGACTGGAGTTAGATTAAATGATTGATCAATTCAAGGGAACATAATGTGTAAATGGACATTACATAATTACATAAATGTTTTCCATGTTACTTATAAATTTATTGTAATAACTACATACATAAACCATTATACACACTGTCTATGTATTTAGACACCATTGGTGGTGTCCTAATGAGTTATACTCACACCTTGATCGTGCCTCCATGGAATGCAGCTACCCATGAAGACGCAACTTGTTAAAGGTAGAGGTTCAGGATGTGAACCTGATGTTGGCTCTATATAGGATGACGATTTGGATCATGGAGGTCTGGACCAAGTTGGGACATGGATATGAGTTTCGAGTCTTCTGGTGGTTTTAGCCTTATTTTAAATTTTATTATTGTTTCATATATATTGTATTGATTAGATTTTTTTATTTAATTTGTACATGGTCACTTATTGGGTTTTGTTCTATGTTTTCCATTTATTTTTCCTGTTGTTATATCTATTCGTTCTACAATTATTTTGGATTCATCTGATAAGTTTGTATAGTGACCACATGTTCCTCCTTAAACATGCTCTACTAGTCAGTAGCCTGTGTCATATAGGGACGTGCACCTGATGTCATCTGATGAACAGTCTCCAGGAAGTTGTTATAGTGGGTTTCGGTCCTAGGACATTATAAGCTTTAAGAGATTTTACATTAGGATATTCATTCTATGGGATATGTATATTCAAGAGATATATATTATATTTTAGATAAAACTATATATTTTTAGATGTATCATCCACCACAATCTACATGAAAGGGTGGAACATAGTTTGATTAGTTTTGGGCTGAGTTATTTTGTTAGAGAATCAACAAGATTGAGATTCCCTTGGAGGAAGGAGAATATTTCTATATACATAGAATGAGGACTATAAAAGTTCATTTCGGTTATATTATTCCATACATATAATTACCTGGGGATATCTTAGAAGGTTTTCCAGACCATATTAATTGAGTAATTCATTTATGGGATACGTAGGACTAATTGGGCTATAGAGTTCATGATCCCTATTTATGGGAAAGTATAAATGATGTATTATGCTAACCATTTTACTGATTTACATTGGTTTACGTTTTGTGTTGGTAGGTGATGATATTCACATATTTCAACATTTTTTGGATGGATTGATTAATGTGATGTGGGTTTATTTTCATGTATTCTATCAATATTAATTCATTGAGTTGGTGATACATGCCCTAATATTTGAGAAGAACATTGTAGGAATTTTTATACATGGGTTGTATGGATTATAATAAATATTTTAATGAGGATCCAATGATTGGAGGAATTATTGATTTATCTTTTTCAATATATTTGGCACTGGTAGTTTGTAAGGGTTATGGATTAACTTTATTCTTGTGATAGAGTAATCCTTCGGTATGTTATCAACATGGTAGAGCAAGTCATACATAACCATATTTACCTAATTTATTTCCATGTACCATTAATGTGAGAAAATTATACACATAACACATTGATATGTGATCTTCTCTCATATAGGATGTTCATGTGGTGATTATTTTTCCCCTAGATATAGAGTTTGATTATATACCTTACTAAGAGGAAATAATTAGTGTTCGGTTAGCTGAGTATAAGGTAGAATTAACCATATTTCCTTACAGTTACCTAGTAAATAATTTATCCTTAGGGTATTAAGTCTATTAGATTCCATGAATGTGTCTCGGGTTTAGGATGAAATAATTATTTAAAATCTATTTCAATGGAAAATTATGAGGGGAAATTGAGAACTTGAGGTTTAATTTTCATGACATATATTCTAGAATCCATTTTATTTAATAAACATGTATTTTATATATTTATGTATACATAGTTGGATGGAGACCTAGGGTTAGATATATAGTACTTTTTTAGGGTAATGGATAAGGATATATCTTCATGGGCGTGATCTATGGCTATTCGAATGTGTACATAGTGCAGCATTTTGATAAGTTGTTATTACCAGCAATGATATTTCACTATATTAGACATACAATTTATGTAATCCATAGGACGTATGGAAGGAATAAATTTCAATAACACATCAACATCTATATTATATGGTTTCCCTTCACATTTATTGGGGGTAGTTTTTATACCAATACCAGATAGATAGATTTATATGCCGACCATTCTAGATTTTACACTTGAATGCTATTGATGATTACAACTCAAAGGTATGGCATTATTTTAAAAGAAGTTGATCTATGAAAACCATTTTTCCTATTTTTGTTGAAAAATAAAATATTTATCCCTAAAAATATTTTCATGTTTTCCGCTTAAGAGATAGGTAGATTTTATGATTATTCTAATTCTTGATATTGATAATAATTCTATTACTTTATACAATACAATTCTTTTTGGTGTATTGAGAGATGAATGTCCTATTATAGTAACTTTATGAGAAGGGATTTATTCTACCAATATAATATCATTGGTATTATCCTATATTTTTTTCGAATAATATAATTTTTTTATTGCTATATATGGATTAATAGGGCCTAAAAAAGTTATTATCTAAAGTTAGTATCCAATTCCTTATATTAATGGTTTATTCGATAAGTTGGAACTAGCCATGTGGTTTTATAAGATTGATCTAAGATATGAATACCACATGTTGAGCTAGATTTAAACTTATTTTTATCATATTAAATTCATGTTTATTTATTGATTTGATGTGTTCCTTCAGATATTTTTTAGTTTGATGAATATACAAGCTATCTTTATGGCCATAATGAATAAGATATTCCATCTATTTTTGGATTCTTATTTGTTAATACATATTAGTGACATATTTTTATACTCCTATAAAGAGGTGTAATATGATCAATATCTTGAGATTTTCTTCAGTATAATAATATAGTATCCACTATAAGTCAAACTCATAATTTTTTAGTTATGTCTTAGTGAGATGTAATCATTTTTGAATGTGATTCCGAGGGATGGTATCTCAGTTGACCATGGGAAGGTAGAAGTTATTATCTATTAGGATCGACCAAATATTAGTTTCTCTATTAAAATATTCTTAGGATTTATATTTATTATAAAAATTAAATTTGGAATTCTCCATTATGAACGTACGGATGAATATCTTGACAAAAATTGTGGAAAAGATTCGGTGATCAGATTCTTGTAAATAAGAACTTTTGGAGCTGAAAGAGATAATTTTGACCAAAAAAATCATAGCATTACATTATCTAATTAACCATTATAACATATAAACTAATTAATCAGAGGTTTTCCTTTGAGGAATTTTTATGTTAGGAAAGTGAATAGTTTCTTATGGGACAAGTAAATTCATAAAACATGAGGGAAACTACTTAATTCATTATCTATATCTAGTAGATTTAGTTTTTGTGATAATATTTCATTGTCGCTACCTATTGACAGAGAGGTTCATGGTGTATACTAAATATAAGATCCTAAATATATTATTTCCAAATGTGACCCATACAATTAGATAATGAAGGTTAATTGAATTGATTAGGGGTTATAAATTTAGATATATTTATCATTGGGAAGGTAAATGTTGTCGTTAATGCACTAAATATGAGGAATCAATATTATAATGTCTATGTGGATAATTGTTAGTGTAATATTATGATCCTATATTCTAAGATCATATTGGTGTTCATGAGTATAACAATTGGGCTACACATATATCTTTTATTGATACATTTTTATTTCACAAGATAGTGGTGGATAGTAAATTTTCAACAACCGTAGTTCAGTAATGGTAGAATATATATATATTTCAAAGACACCACCAGTTTGGTCCCACAATAATTATGTGATAATTTATATAAATGTTTGAGTTCTGATTCCTATGAGAATCCATATGTAGTTGATGAGGGACTCACTTGCCTGTAATTAGGTTGTTCACATAGGGTTGAAATTGATGTATCGTAACGACCCATAATTTTTAGGTACGAAAAAAATTATATTCTTAAAAATATATGTAGGATAATATAGAATAAAAATAATATATTTTTATTTAAACAACATAAAACATCACATGTGAGGTATAAATATACTCCGTAAATTTAAAAGATAGTGTAATGAGGAAATAAATACACATAAATAGTAAAATAAGAACTTGATATTTTGGTTTGTTGTAGAGACCTAAAATTATCACAGACACAAACAACAATGTCAAACAAAAATATAATATAAAAAATTATAGAGTATTAAAAAAATGTAAATAAATTTATTTAAAATATGAGAGAATGTAATATGAATTAGATAATAGTTATATATTTTATGTTTCATTGTTATGTTACCATTGGAATCATATATGAGCATTGAGAAAAAAAGAAAGTGTCGAAATAGTTATCATGAATTGAAAGAATAGTAAGATTCCAATAAATTGATATTTAAGCTGAACTAAATAAGTAATTAATAATATTAAAACATTAAATAAAAATAATTACAATTTGTAAAAATAAATTCTTTGACTGGTTTATCAAAATATTGATTTCTCTGTTAAAAATAAATAATCCTGAGATTAGAAAAAAGAGAATGATACAAGGAAAGAATGATTACATCTTTTGGGGTGGAGAAATAGAAAAACATTATGAACCTTGATAGTAGGGGAGGAACACCAATACATGGTGATATAGTGAAGACATATTTTTTGTGAAACTGTAATGTAGAATGGACAAAAAAAGAATGAGGGTGTTTCATGTGCAATGTCCATGGTGATGTAGTGTATCCTAGGGTCCATTAGAATAATACTATAGTCCAGGATGTAGTGAATGAGTAAAATCCCATGTATTTGACATTTTAAAAATTAGGCCTTTTCCGATGGTATGGTTTCCAACTCAACCCATTTAAAAATACTATTATTAGAAAAATAAAATAGAAAATGGATTTTGAATCAAAGGAATATATGTATAAATTTTATAAACATATGATTGGTCATTTTTAAAAAATATTATTGTCATGGTAAAATTATATTTTATAATCAAATTACTAAGAAATTAATTTTAATTAAAGTATATATTCTAAACAGTGATCAGTACTATAATAACTAATTAATAATAAAAAATATGAGTGTGATCTATCATAACATAGAATGTAGACTTTTTATGATATAATATTTTTTTTATGAATTATATGAATTTATATTAAATGTAAATTACTAATTTTTAAAAATAGAAATCAGTTTTTGAAACAATATGTTGAACTATCTTAGAGTTATGAACAACTCTTTAATTTATATTATTTTATAGTGAATAGATAAAATATTTTTTTATGAATACTGTAACTATCATGACACCCTCACGACATAAATAAGAATACCAATTTTATAATTTTATTTCTGGAAATTACAGTAAACAAATTCATTTTGAGATAATAATTTGAATCTATAAACCAGTATTTTATAATTTTAATCCCAACTTATATTTTATTTTAATGAAAAAATATTATTAATTATTTACTATTAATCAAATTTTCCAAAATTTCATTTGGTTTTTTCTTGTTTGAACTATAAAAGAGATAGAATTTTCTATTGAAAATGAATTTCATATATATCATCATTATCATTATACATTATATTATAATTTAATATAATCAACAATTTATTCTAAAATACCTCTACCTAAATAAGCAGTCCTCCTACACCCTTTTATTCACACTCCCAACACTTATTTATTTTTAATGGATCTAATTAAATTCATCTCTAAACTCCCTTATATAGGTTTTAATTCCCCAATGATAACAAAATTCACTCTTTTGAAGGATTAATTCTCAATAAAAAGTAGGCGACTTCTGTTATGAAGTTGGGATTTCAAAAATAATGTTTTCATTTCAATTCACCTCTTATAAATTCAATAATACTAATAAATTTAAAAATATTCTTAATAGATATTAATTATTATGATTTAATTTTTCATAAACTCTATAAAAATTATGTTTTGATCAACATTTTAAAAATATATTAAAAACAATATTTCACATGTTGATATTTTAGGATACCTAAGTGAATGATGATAATTTATTTTTTATATTTTAATTTCATGGATATAATTAAAAATATACTTAAATTTGTAATTTATTATAATTAAGAAATTATATAATTTGTAATACCCAATGATTTTATAGTACGTCATCTCATTAAAGTAATTTAATAGCTTGCGCCACACGTAACATGAGTTTAAGCACACCACGACTTACCCATGTACCCATTAAAAAAGTGGTAATGAATAGAATTAACTAAATTTTAATTTGATATACTCCATATTATTTCAACATCCATATTATGTTTTTATTAGAAATATACTAGAGGTAAATTCAATTTTTCATATAAAAGAAGTATTTTTCCAAAAATGTAGTTTTCCGCCTTTAAATGGAGAATCCTTTTTAAAATATAATATTTAACACTTTTATATATTAAATATGATGGAATTAAATTCTTCTTCATAAATGGTACATAAAAATTTAGTTTGGATAAAGTTTTGGAACTTTTTTGATAACGTTCATATTTTGGTGAATAATGAAACATAATAAATTTTAATTGAAAACAAATTTTTTAATCAAAATAATTTATACTAATAATTTATATATTTGAGTGGTTTAAATGTATAATTAGATTATATTTTAACCATTTAATCCACTTTTGGTCATTGGATTTAATTTCACTTTTTAATTAGACATAAACACATGTATATCTTTTGGTAGTTCTTATTTCTTAAAAATCCGCTTTATGGTTTTGGAACAGGGAACTAATATTTATATAATTAAGGAAAATTCTATGTTTGAAATTTGGTAAAATAGATATCATGTTTTATTTTTTAATATAAAAATTATCCTTGGGATATTTATTTTATTTTTTTCTGAAAACATTCAATTTTTGATGGATAATGAAAAACATTTTGTTATAGATAAAACCAGAAATTTTCATTCAAATAACTATAATTAATTAAAAACATATCATAAAAAAAGATATATAATACATATATTAGTCCAAATTAATACATTTCAGTCATTTTATAATAAAATCAGACATAAAAATTTTAATTGAACTTTTTTAACGTCTTTTCACCCACATTCAAGGAATATTTGAAAATTTGCATAAAACATAATTTTACTGCATCGATGAATTAAATTTCAAAAATCCAAGAACACGGTTGACATCAAGAATTAAAATGTGGTACAGTAAGATGAAAATAATTTTTCTAAATAGTAACTTTTGAATTTTATTTACCATAGTTAAAAGTAAATTGGGTAATTAAAGCTAAAAATGATATTATAATTACCCTAAAACATGTCCTAATTCTATTGGATAAGTGTTTTTGACCAAATACAGCCTCGTGAAAAAAATAACATCCTCTTTTATCCACTTGTATTAGATTAATACATTTATTATATTTTATTTTTATAAAGTGTTAAAAGTGTAAAAGTCATATTTTATTAACTAAACCATTTTAAATATAGAGTTGTACAGATGATATATTTGACTATAAATATTAATTATAAATATAAAAATATTTTATACTTAATGGTATTTTATTTATAAATTTTACAGATTAAATAATGAAAATTATTTATGACACAATGATAATGTAGTAATTACATTATTAATGAATGATTAAAAAATTTATATTATAAATATCCAAATAAATTTAAACTGATAATTTTGATGCCATGTATGAATTTTCAATGTGATATGACATGTTAGGGTTTATTTAATGTATTTTTATTTAAATAATAAACTTGTTTTGACTTTCAGAAAAACCAAATACTAAATAGTGTCAAAATAGACATAAATGAGTTTTTAAAACAAATAATATTTTATTAAATTATATAATAGTCTTAAAAATCTAATATTCAGCCAATGGACATATATAAAGTTAGATATGTCATTAGTGAACCACTAGAGGTTATCTTGTCATTTTAAAGTATGTTTATTAACTATGTAATGTAAGAATATAATAATACAGGGTAAGAGTTAAACTATTTACCTAAGTGATATATCTTCAAGACAAGGTTAATATGGTTACCTAAAATATTCTAAAACCTATTGGTTGAGAGGATTTAGAAACATACACACCTTATCCCTGAAATAAATCCATTTGGAGCCATTATAAATTGAAAATGATTTTATAATAAAATAATATTTTAATTTTTTCTTAAAGTGTGCCCCACCTCTCTTATAAAAGGGTACATCTCATTATCTTAAATTAACACCACCAAAGCCATTTGAATCATCAAAAAGTGCTAAAATATCCTTCCAAATACCCTAACGTCATCCTAGGGGCCTTAATTTTATCAGAAACCCAACCTATGGATCCTGTTGTTTCAAATTAAAATGAAGAACCTGAAGAAGAGGTAATTATTTTATCACCTCATTCAATGTTCTTTTTTCCCACTTCCCATTTATTTATTGTTTTCATACCAGAATTATAAGGCCCCAGCCTTAAACCTTACTTACTCTTGAGTTATTACAAGATTACACATTGAGGATCTTTTCAGGTTTAGAGTTTTAGAGAATTAGATCATAAATATTGCATTACATTCCACATATAAACAAAGTGGTTACATAAAGATAGTATTCTTCATTCCCATCAATGGAAACACATTTAAAATAAAACATGGATTATTTCTTGACACATCCTTGACTCTATCATCTTATCATGTACCTTTCCCTTGACCTGTGAAAAACATTTCAAAAACTTGGGATGAGCATAAAAACTCAGTATGGGTTATAAAAAAAACATGGAAAGGAAAAATGAGTTCATATATACATAAGAATAAAATCATACTTTACCCATAAAACATAGGCACTTTAACATACCTTATAAAATCATGAATAAATCATAGAAATCATAATACATAAAGGTAACTTAAGGCATTCATAACATTCTTACATAGGGAGTAACCCTCTTGGTTACGTTTGGAATACCCATCACAGTATATTCCCTAAAATCTCTTCGGAGAAACCTTAACGTTTCACTCCTTCGCGTTACCCAATGCATTGGAGAGCTATATCGGGCTCACCCGCCCTTAGTTTATCACGGAACCACCCGTCTTCATAATAATGCCCAAGAACCATAACATAATCGTATCACATAAAACATGCATAAAGGAAACATAACATTTCCACATTTCAATCACAAGATATCAATACAACACAAAAACATTGTGAAAACCATTTTCAATACCAAAATAAAATAAAATTAAAACATGGTATTTATTTTTCTTTTAAAAAAAGAAGGTATGGCTTGTAGAGGAAGCCGAAACACAAATAACGGTCACGACGGCGGAGAAGTCGTTGTCGCCGCATACGTACGACAAAAACATTACCTTTTTTCGTTTAGTAAACTCTTCGTATAAAATAGATTCCTTTTGAATAAACGTAAAACTCAAAGGGGTTTATACACTGTATAAAAGAATGTTGTGTATAAAATAAAATATGCCTCAACGAAAGGAGATTGAGACGAAGTCCCGTACCTCGTATCCGACTTGACCCGACCGTTCTTTAATCTCCTGAATAATAAACTTGAGTTAATCTCTACTTGATTATGAATCTTTTTCAAGTTCATTATTCCTTTTATACCATGTTATGAACATCATGTATTCAGTTAAGTTAATGATGTTCATTTTGTCGGTATTTGGTTCTTAAGTCAAAAATAGACTTCTTACACTTACATGTTGTTAATTTGGTCAAAGGTTCATTATATCCAGAATGGTATTCATGATGTAGATATCATATATGTCATATATATCCAGTACATACTTGCATTTATAATATTACATAATCATTTAGAGGTAAGAAATGAAATGCACCGTTCATGGAGACGGTAAGCCGTACGTACGCATGTTCGCTACTTCCATTTCTATTTCATATTTTCTGGAATGGAATCATAATGATATAAGAGTATATTATAATTCCAGTATAATAAAATATATAATATAATTAACTTTATCCTTTACACATCCCACATATGGTATTAACGAATCAAATCACTTTTAGGGGGCGGTAGTCCGCACTTCCTAAATTGAAGATATCGTGTTTACCCATAATGGAAACCATAAAGGTATGCCCAAAATAAAAAAAACAGAAGCTTAAGGAAAACATAAACATATTATATATCATATATAGAAATAGTGACATCATAATGGCCACCTTTGAAGGTGTTAAATGAGTGTTGAACAATCATCGTTTCGGGAGGCAGAATTTCGCCATCCACGGAAACCTTATGTTCGTTAACCATTTGATGTAGTTGTGTGAGTGTGTAGCTCAAATATATATTATAACAACATCCTAGTATATTGAAGATACTGTTGTTTTTACAAAATAAGTAAATAAAAATAGTTTAGGGGGTTGGAGAAGCAAAATAAAACAAATGAACATGAGAGAATGAATTACCTTTAAAAGTGTATCTCCTTTCGATTTGAGTCTAAAGGCTTCCTTTGAAAGGATTCTTCCCAAAGGGAATCCTCTAGGATGAGGAGAGGGATGTGGAGAGAGCAAATGGGCAGGGGTTGGCCTAGCCAAAGGCTTGAAGAGTGTGTGAAATGAGGTAGAGGTGGGGGCCTTTTATAAGAGGAGAGGAGGGGCACTTTTGGAAAGTAAAGAAATATTACTTTATTTGAAACTGTGTTTCGGTTTTAAAAGGCCCCACATTGATAGAATTCGTGGATAAGGTGATAAGGGTTCGAAATCCACTCATCCAATTGGTTTCGGACATGTGTAGTTCCTAGATTTTACATTATCTTTCTATTTTATTTAAATCGTCAAATAATGATGTCATCGCTGCATCATTATTATGTCATAAATAATTAAATTTATTTAATGTCTAAAAATTATAAAAAAAATACTATGATATATGAAATCTTCTTATATTTCCAATGAATATTTATAATCAAATTTTGGACTTGTATAACCCCACTTAAAAATTGTTTTTGTAAAACATATTATGTTTGTGTCATTTTCACTTTAACATTTAATAAAAGGTTATTTATGTCATTTCCAAACCAAAGTGTCTCCATGGGGTCCCCAAGTTGACCCATGGCTTGTATTGGTCGGCCATGACACAACCAATAAGGTTGGGACATGTTTCTAGGTCATTTCATTTTATTAAAGTATTATTTATACCTTAAACAACCCTAATTACCACTAATCGTGATTACGAACTTAATAAGTTACTATTCACCAAAAAATTATTATAATCTCATTGAACCAAATTTTACTTCTTAATGACAACCATGTATGTCGGATTTTCAAAATTCAATACACATTAGTGGTAAACTTTCATTTAACTGAAAAATCAGTTTGCTTGATTATCACTTAGTGGTTTCACTATTAATCAAAAATTGATGTTTTTCAGAAAATTACCAAAAATTCACCCTAAGCTATATTTGATATTACGAATTCAAAAATGAAGTCTATTTTACAAAATTCAAATCATATAAGTCACATTAATTAATTTAATAATTAATTTCCGCTGCTAGAGCAAATAGCGTGTTTTTACAAAACAATAAGTATCAAAAGATTGACACCAGTTTAAGTCTAATTTAAAGTGAAATTGATTCCAATGACCACCATTGGATAAAATGGTAAAAATATATTCTAATTTCACTTCAAAACCAATTCAAAACATAATCTAATCATATAAATAAATTATATTAAAAAGTAGTTTTGATGTAAAATGCATTATTTTTCACTATTCATTAAAAAATGAACATTGTCAGAAAAATACCAAAAATTCACACAAGGTAAATTTTGATGTCCCAATCATATAGAATAAGTTTATTTTGACAAACATAGTTTATAAAATTGTCAAAATATAGATTCAAAAATGGTTTTCCATCAAAAGGCAGTAAAACAATCTTTTAAGAATATTAGTGTATTCCATGCATAAGATTGTATTTATTTTCATTTTAAGCCGCTATAACAATATCTTAATCATTAATAGACATAGATAAAAATATCTATTATTCATTACTTACTTGGGATGTTACATCCTTCCCCCCTTTAGAAAATTGCGTCCCCGCAATTTATTTACTTATCGAATAAATGGGGGTACTTATCCCTCATTGCATTTTCAGATTCCCATGTTGCCTCTTAAATCATGTGGTTTTTCCACAAAACCTTTACCTGATGAATCACCTTATTCCGTAACACTTGCTCCCTGTGGTCAAGAATCTGGACTGGTTGTTCCTCATAAGATAGGTTCTCTTCCAGCTGAACTACCTATGGGCTCAAAACATGAGATGGATCTGGCATATACTTTCTCAACATCGAAACGTGAAAAACATTGTGTACCTGAGATAAACTCGGAGGTAAAGCCACTCGGTATGCAACTGATCCAACTCTCTCCAGAATTTCATATGGTCCAATGAACCTTGGACTCAACTTTCCTTTCTTACCAAATCTCATCACACATTTCCAAGGAGAAACCTTGAGAAAAACATGATCACCTACCTCGAAAGATAGATCCTTCCTCCGGTTATCCTCATAACTCTTCTGCCTGCTCTGAGCTGTTCTCATGTGTTTCTAAATCAGATGAACTTTTTCTGCCATCTCTTCTACCAATTCTGGTCCCATCAACTTCCTTTCACCCACTTCATCCCAGAAAGCTGGAGTTCGACACCGCTTCCCATATAATGCCTGAAATGGTTCCATCTGTATACTGGAATGAAAACTGTTATTATATGAAAACTCAACCAAAGAAAGATGTTGGTCCCAACTTCCCTGATAATCCATAGAACAAGATCGTAGCATATCCTCCAATGTCTGAATTGTTCGTTCTGACTGCCCATCTGATTGAGGATGAAAAGCTGTACTAAAATTTAATTCAGTACCCAACGACTTCTGAAGGCCTTTCCAAAAGTTAGAAGTAAACCTTGGATCACGATCCGATACAATGGAGAGAGGAACTCCATGTAACCTGACTATCTCTTTAAGATACAAACGGGAAAGTTGATCAAGAGAGAAAGTATCTCGTATAGCAAGGAAATGAGCATATTTGGTCAAGCGATCAACAATAACCCAGATTGCATTATTACCTCGAGATGTCTTCTGTAATCCAACAAAAAAGTCCATGGATATATTCTCCCATTTCCACTCTGGCACTGGTAAAGGCTGAAGCATCCCTTTCGGTAGCTTCCTCTCTGCTTTAACCTGCTGACAAGTCAAACACATCACAGTAAAATCAGCAATGTCTCCTTTCATTCCATCCCACCAGTAATACTCCCGCATATCTCTATACATCTTAGTACTGCCCGGATGAACTGAAAACGGAGAACTATGAGCTTTACATAACAGCTCTCTCTTCAACTGTGAATCACAAGGCACACACAATCTCTTCCCAAATCTCAAAACACAATCACTATCAATGTTGAATTCAGGCAACTTACCTTTATGAACCAGCTCTACCTTTTTCTGCAACTCACTGTCTTGCTTCTGTGGTTTCTTGATTCTATCTGATAGAGAAGATCTCACTAATACCTGAAACAAAACAGAAGGACTTCCTGCACCAACAACTTCTATGCCAAAGTTCATCAAATCTTTAACCAAAGGATCACGTTCCAAACGAAACATTGTTAATGAAGCATTAATTTTTCGACTCAAAGCATCAGCCACTTTATTTTCTTTTCCCGGATGGTAATTAACTGTACAATCATAATCCTTGATTAATTCCAGCCATCTCCTTTGTCTCATGTTTAAATCTTTCTGAGTGAATATATACTTTAAAATTTTGTGATCGGTATATATTTCACACTTTACTCCATACAAATGATGCCTCCAAATTTTTAAAGCAAAAACAACAGCAGCTAATTCCAAATCATGTGTAGGGTAATTTACCTCATGAGTTTTCAACTGTCGTGAAGCATAAGCAATTACCTGATCATTCTGCATTAGGACGCAACCAAGTCCTTTCAATGAAGCATCACTGTATATAACAAACTCACCATTCCTGGAAGGTAGTGCCAAAACTGGAGCATTCACCAATCTTCTTTTCAATTCCTGAAAACAATCATCACATTCTTTTGTCCAGATAAACTTAACACCCTTCCGAGTTAGCTTAGTCATTGGACTAGATAACCGTGAAAAATTTCTAACAAACCTTCGGTAATAGCCCGCCAAACCAAGGAAGCTACGAATCTCGGTTACATTTGTGGGTCTTGGCCATTCTTCCACAACTTTTGTTTTTGCAGGATCAACAGTTATTCCATCTTTAGAAACAATGTGACCAAGGAAAGAAATTTGTTGTAACCAAAACTCACACTTGCTGAATTTCCCATACAGTTTCTTTTCTTTTAAGGTTTGCAAGATAACCTATAAATGTTTTTCATGCTCCTATTTACTTTTAGAAAACACCAAAATATCATCAATGAAAACCACCACAAACTTATCCAAGAACTCATGGAAAATTCTATTCATTAAGTCCATGAATACAGCAGGTGCATTGGTTAGCCCAAAAGGCATTACTACAAATTCATAATGGCCATATCTCGTACGGAACGCGGTCTTCGGAATATCTGCCTCCTTAACCTTCAGCTGATGGTACCCCGATCTCAAGTCAATCTTTGAAAAAAACTGAGCTCCCTGGAGCTGATCAAACAAATCATCGATATGAGGCAAAGGATATTTGTTCTTAACAGTGATATTATTCAAGGCTCTATAATCAATGCAAAGTCTCATAGAACCATCTTTCTTTTTAACAAATAAAACAGGAGCACTCCATGGTGATGTTCTAGGTCTAATGAAACCTTTCTCTAATAAATCTTGCAATTGCTCCTTCAACTCTAAAATTTCAATTTGTGCCATTCGATAAGGGGGTTTTGAAATTGGCTTAGCATCAGGAACTAAGTCAACAGTAAACTCAACTTCTCGATCTGGTTTTATTCCAGGAAACTCATCAAGAAAAACATCAGGATACTCATTTACCACTGCCACATCATTAATCTGAACAGTACCTTTATTTTCAATGATGTGTGCAAGGTAACATTCATTTCCATCCTTCACAAGTTTCTCGGCCTCTTGATATGTTATCAAAAGTAAGGGTTCATTCTTGTAAACAAACTGAAAGTCTTTCTGAAAAGAAACTTCTTTAGCTCTACAGTCAATCTTAGCATGGTAAATAGAGAGCCAATCCATACCCAGGATAACATCAAACTCTACTAGAGGTAGAACAATAAGGTTTTCAAGTAGGTTCTTTCCACAGATAAGGATAGGAAGATTCTTATAAATTCTTTTTGCCTCGACACTTCCCCCAGGTGTTTTTACCAAAAGTTCAGGAGTCATTTCTTGAGATGGTATTCCCATTTTACTAGAAAAGGTTTCAGAGATGAAAGAATGTGTAGACCCCGAATCAAACAACACACTGGCATAATCTAAAAAAACAAACAAAGTACCTGATACAACTTCATTTGATGGCCCGACATCTGCTGAAGTAGTTGTAAAGGATTTCACCACCCCTTTCTGCTTGTAGTCTAACTGCTTCCCATCACTCAAGCTCCTTGTCGGACACTCGTTTGGATAGTGACCCATCTCATTGAACTTATAACATTTCACTAACTGTAAATCAAATTTGTTCTTACCTTCACCTTGATCCTTTTCAGTGCAATCACGAGCCTTATCTCCCATCTTACCACATCGGTAGCACTTCCCAGAATTCAGAAGACATTCCCCAGCATGCCTTTTTCCACATTTATCACAAACTGGAAACTTATTTTTCTTACCATCAGACTTTTTTGAAGAATTCTTACCTTTCTCCTGCCACCTCGGTCTCTTCTTCTGCTGGTTGTTATAGAACACTTGGTAATCGGCAAACTCCATTTCCACCTTCTCAGCACATCGAACAAGCTTTTCATAACTTTCTAACTCACGAGAAGATAATGCCCTTCGATATTTTGGCTTTAATCCTGAGTAAAAACGATTTATTTTACTATCAAGGTCCCGGATAAAATTTGGAGCATACCTTTCCAATCGAGTGAACCTTTCTTCATAGGCAGCCACTGAGTCTTCCTCTTGCCTCAATTCCAAGAATTGCTTTTCCATCCTAAGTCGAACAGCCTTAGGAAAATACTTCTCAAGAAACATACCTTTGAATTCATACCAGTCAAGAGCATCAATCTCATCGGCGTCCCAGATATTTTTAACCATAGACCACCACTGATATGCTTCTCCCTCCAAATGGTAAATATCAAGACTAACCTTTTGATTGTCTGAACACCCCATGACATCAAAAATCTTCTCCAGTGATTTAATCCACCCTTCAGCTAGCACAGGGTTAGATGATCCTCTGAATGATGGTGGATGTTGCCTCATGAAATGTTCCACCACTGACATGTTCATCTGCGGTTGATCTGGCTGATCTCGTGCATGGATACCACCGCCATTTATCGCTTGAGTCAACTGCGCCATTACTGCAAAAAACTGTTCAGTTCCAATTCCGACCATTTCTGGATGCTGATTCGGAAGGTTATTTCCTTCTGTATGCCTTCCTATCACTGCTTCCCTGTTTCCTCTGCGGAAAACCATTTTGAACAAACATGTCTTAGATGAAGCAACATGGTAATCTTTAAATGCTATATCATTTCGAAAAAAAAATATTTTTGGATAATCATTTAATAGAATTCTAACTCATAAAGCTATCTAAACCGACCTCTGATACCAACTATAAGGCCCCAGCCTTAAACCTTACTTACTCTTGAGTTATTACAAGATTACACATTGAGGATCTTTTCAGGTCTAGAGTTTTAGAGAATTAGATCATAAAACTTGCATTACATTCCACATATAAACAAAGTGGTTACATAAAGATAGTATTCTTCATTCCCATCAATGGAAACACATTTAAAATAAAACATGGATTATTTCTTGACACATCCTTGACTCTATCATCTTATCATGTACCTTTCCCTTGACCTGTGAAAAACATTTCAAAAACTTGGGATGAGCATAAAAACTCAGTATGGGTTATAAAAAAAACATGGAAAGGAAACATGAGTTCATATATACATAAGAATGAAATCATACTTTACCCATAAAACATAGGCACTTTAACATACCTCATAAAATCATGAATAAATCATAGAAATCATAAAACATAAAGGTAACTTGAGGCATTCATTACATTCTTACGTAGGGAGTAACCCTCTTGTTTACATTTGGAATACCCATCACAGTATATTCCCTAAAATCTCTTCGGAGAAACCTTAACGTTTCACTCCTTCGCGTTACCCAATGAATTGGAGAGCTATATCGGGCTCACCCGCCCTTAGTTTATCACGGAACCACCCGTCTTCATAATAATGCCCAAGAACCATAACATAATCGTATCACATAAAACATGCATAAAGGAAACATAACATTTCCACATTTCAATCACAAGATATCAATACAACACAAAAACATTGTGAAAACCATTTTCAATACCAAAATAAAATAAAATTAAAACATGGTATTTATTTTTCTTTTAAAAAAATAAGGTATGGCTTGTAGAGGAAGCCGAAACTCAAATAACGGTCACGACAGCGGAGAAGTCGTTGTCGCCGCATACGTACGACAAAAACATTCCCTTTTGTCATTTAGTAAACACTTCGTATAAAATAGATTCCTTTTGAATAAACGTAAAACTCAAAAGGGTTTATACACTGTATAAAAGAAAGTTGTGTATAAAATAAAATATGCCTCAACGAAAGGAGATTGAGACGAAGTCCCATACCTCGTATCCGACTTGACCCGACCGTTCTTTAATCTCCTGAATAATAAACTTGAGTTGATCTCTACTTGATTATGAATCTTTTTCAAGTTCATTATTCCTTTTATACCATGTTATGAACATCATGTAATCAGTTAAGTTAATAATGTTCATTTTGTCGGTATTTGGTTCTTAAGTCAAAAATAGACTTCTTACACTTACATGTTGTTAATTTGGTCAAAGGTTCATTATATCCAGAATGGTATTCATGATTTAGATATCATATATGTCATATATATCCAGTACATACTTGCATTTATAATATTACATAATCATTTAGAGGTAAGAAATGAAATGCACCGTTCATGGAGACGGTAAGACGTACGTACGCATGAACGCTACTTCCATTTCTATTTCATATTTTCTGGAATGGAATCATAATTATATAAGAGTATATTATAATTCCAGTATAATAACATATATAATATCATTAACTTTATCCTTTACACATCCCACATATGGTATTAACGAATCAAATCACTTTTAGGGGGCGGTAGTCCGCACTTCCTAAAATAAAGATATCGTGTTTACCCATAATGGAAACCATAAAGGTATGCCCAAAATAAAAAAAACAGAAGCTTAAGGAAAACATAAACATATTATATATCATATATAAAAATAGTGACATTATAATGGCCACCTTTGAAGGTGTTAAATGAGTGTTGAACAATCATTGTTTCGGGAGGCAGAATTTTTCCATCCACGGAAACCGTATGTTCTTTAACCATTTGATGTAGTTGTGTGAGTGTGTAGCTCAAATATATCTTATAACAACATCCTAGTATATTGAAGATACTGGTGTTGTTACAAAAGAAGTGAATAAAAAGAGTTTAGGGGGTTGGAGAAGCAAAATAAAACAAATGAACATGAGAGAATGAATTACCTTTAAAAGTGTATCTCCTTTTGATTTGAGTCTAAAGGCTTCCTTTGAAAGGATTATACCCAAAGGTAATCCTCTAAGATGAGTAGAGTGATGTGGAGAGAGCAAATGGGCAGGGGTTGGCCGAGCCAAAGGCTTGAAGAGTGTGTGAAATGAGGTAGAGGTGGGGCCTTTTATAAGAGGAGAGGAGGGGCACTTTTGGAAAGTAAAGAAATATTACTTTATTTGAAAATGTGTTTCTGTTTTAAAAGGCCCCACATTGATAGAATTCGTGGATAAGGTGATAAGGGTTCTAAATCCACTCATCCAATTGGTTTCGGACATGTGTAGTTCATAGATTTTACATTATCTTTCTATTTTATTTAAATCGTCAAATAATGATGTGATCGCTGCATCATTATTATGTCATAAATAATTAAATTTATTTAATGTCTAAAAATTATAAAAAAACTACTATGATATAGGAAATCTTTTTATCTTTCCAATGAATATTTATAATCAAATTTTGGACTTGTATAACCCACTTAAAAATTGTTTTTGTAAAACATATTATGTTTGTGTCATTTTCACTTTAACATTTAATAAAAAGTTATTTATGTCATTTCCAAACCAAAGTGTCTCCATGGGGTCCCCAAGTTGACCCATGGCTTGTCTTGGTCGGCCATGACACAACCAATAAGGTTGGGACATGTGTCAAGGTCATTTCATTTTATTAAAGTATTATTTATACCTTAAACTACCCTAATTACCACTAATCGTGATTAAGAACTTAATAAGTTACTATTCACCAAAAAATTATTATAATCTCATTGAACCACATTTTACTTCTTAATGAAAACCATGTATGTCGGATTTTCAAAATTAAATACACATTAGTGGTAAACTTTCATTTAACTGAAAAATCAGTTTGCTTGATTATCACTTAGTGGTTTCACTATTCATCAAAAATTGAAGTTTTTCAGAAAATTACCAAAAATTCACCCTAAGCTATATTTGATATTCTGAATTAAAAAATGAAGTCTATTTTAAAAAATTCAAATAATATAAGTCACATTAATTAATTTAATAATTAATTTCCGCTGCCAGAGCAAATAGCGTGTTTTTACAAAACAATAAGTATCAAAAGATTGACACCAGTTTAAGTCTAATTTAAAGTGAAATTGATTCCAATGACCACCATTGGATAAAATGGTAAAAATATATTCTAATTTCACTTCAAAACCAATTCAAAACATAATATAATCATATAAATAAATTAGATTAAAAAGTAGTTTTGATGTAAAATGCAGTATTTTTCACTATTCATTAAAAAATGAACATTGTCAGAAAAATACCAAAAATTCACACAAGGTAAATTTTTATGTCCCAATCATAAAGAATAAGTTTATTTTGACAAAAATAGTTTATAAAATTGTCAAAATATAGATTCAAAAATGGTTTGCCATCAGAAGGCAGTAAAACAATCTTTTAAGAATATTAGTGTATTCCATGCATAAGATTGTATTTATTTTCATTTTAAGCCGCTATAACACTATCTTAATCATTAATAGACATAGATAAAAATATATATTATTCATTACTTACTTGGGATGTTACAAGAAGAATAACACCAATACCTTCTACATAATGATATTTTATTATAAATATGTTACAACCATATTCATTATTCTATCCATCCCATGAATTAATGAGTAACCATACGTGTGTATGTACAACTTACCGTCTAATCATCGTGGTGTAGTTTATTATTCAAAACTTCATTATTTGGATTGGTATAAAAAGTGTATAATTGATGTAAATAATAAATATAACATGTTAAATATTCTATTCATATAATATACCATCCAATTACATATGATTTCACCCTCATAATAATGGTACCATTGCTTTTGTGTACGTACGTCTTACCGTCTACACGACGTGATGATATTTATTTCCATATTCAACATTCAACTATGATCCTAAAATATATATTATTAATAACTATGTAATATATGAAATAATAATTCAACTAGATATATATATATATATATATCTATGATTGTTTGTTTATTTACATATATCTCATTCACTTACTTCTGTTCAATACGATATGAAAACGGAAACAACGTTTATGCGTACGTACGACCTACTGTCTCCATAAATGTTGTTTTTTATTTCATATATCTATCTATTATGAATTTTTATATTATTAATATATACAAAATATAAATAATATTTTATATTACGGAAGCAATTAAATATTGATATAAGTGATACGATCAAGAATAACAATTTAAAACATTTACGATAAATAAAACGATTATTACCCCAAATGTTATTTTAACAAAGAAATTATTAGTAAATGGGTAGTATAAATCCATATATGAATCTTGTATGATATCATAAATATGAATATGGTTATTTTATAACTTAATATCATACTATGGTAATTATAAATAAGGTTAAATGTACCCTCGACCAAAATGAAGTACAAGGTTAGTTTTATTTGTTAAATCTCATTATTATGCGAGATTATTTATATACAAGTATTTACTGGTACATATTTATCATCTATGATTGTGTTTCATTAAAATGTTTCAAAATATAATATTTTAACGTTTTATGTAAGGGCTTATTTAACTAGATCATTATATTAATTACTCTTTAAGAGTTATATTTCTAAATATTTTTAATTAATGTATATGTTTTCAAAATAATTTTATGGATTTATGTATTGGGAAATGATTGTTTTAATGTTTTAATTTCATTAAAATTTTCAAAGTTGTATGGGACACATTGATTAAAAAAATAACTTTTAAATGACTTCCTTTTAAAATTTTGGAACTTTTAAATGATTTCATGAGAATGGTATTTCTCTCAAAGAGTATTATCGATTATTTTCAACTATGTCCACATCCTTTATTGGAAATTATTATTGATGGAGGTTGATTTACTATAATACAATCCTTTAGATTTTATTGAATGAGTTATGATTTGTTTGACTTTGTATGTTCTATTTTTATACCATTCATGGTTTATGGTTAATGTATTGACATTTGGTATGATAATTTTAGTATGGCTGTTTATGTTATATTTCACCATTTTTCATATGAGGAATGTATTTGATTTAGTAAGTGACAGGAGGGGCCCACTACACCTCGATGCGTTGGTGGGTCTCATAAGACAAATTAGTTTCTTGGCACAATGCCTTGATTTTTTTTGTAGTATTGGAATGAGGCCTTGACTATGTGGTTATGATGTCGAACATTATGCATTACCACATTATAAAATTAGTTATTACATGCTATTATTCGACTTTTATAATATCAATGTGCATGTTTATATGGTAATGTTTGATTTATTTTTGCCATATTATGTTATGTTTATTTTTAAAAGGTTGCTGTATTAATTACACATATTGCCAAAAAAATTTATAGTATTCGCTAAATTATTTACATTTACATAGAATCTATGAACACCCATTTCTTATGTGTTTGTTTCCCAAGATTCCATGAAGTATATAAATATTGATATAATGTGTTATTCTAGGGTAATAATGGAGTTATAAATGATTATTTATGTTTTGTTTTATGTGAAAATGTGATTTATAACATTCATGTATGTAATCTATTTTCCCAGACTGCTAAACTGATCGGTCCTTTGGTATGTGATTCCTTGTAATCACGACAATGTATTAAAATAATGAACCGGCTTCAGGCTTGTGGGGTTAGAGAGTTATAGTTGATATAAGAAAAAGTTTAGAAATAACCTTGTAAATAGATTTAGATAAACTATGATTAGGAGACATTACCCTAAGATAGAATTTGGGGATTACTATAGGAGAACATCCAAAATGTATGGTAATGTAGATGTTATGTGGATTTTCCAAGAAATACATCCATGTTTTTATACTACAAGTGGACATGGTTCTAGAACAGATGTACCGAAGAGTAAAAAAATCGACAAGGACTTATGATCTTGACCCCGGGTATCCTCGTACACGAAAACAGGACTTACTACACACCTAGATTGAGACTCCTAGGGGATATTGTTAGGATAATTCACATTTTCGTTACAAACCCTTATGAAAGATTTATGAGTAAATAAGTCAGCAAGGAAATAATTTTTTTGATTATGAGACTATGTGTGTGAAAATATTCAATTAATGTTGAGAATTTTTCTAGTGTTTGGAACATAAATAAGGATATGATCTAACCTAGTGTATTTAATCATATAGAAATGGAACTCGATAGAAGGAATGAGAACTACAATAATAAGCATGATCCAAAGAGTAATAAGGGTCATATCTTTCATGGTCTTTGGCCAAAATTTAGAAAATAAATAGTCTCCCATTTATTCTCATCATATGAGGAAATAGTATCATGTGTTAACAAGATAAGTAATGAATTATCTGAGTCCTATTTCTTTGAAGCGAAGCAAGAGAAGAAGATGATTGAAGAGAAAAATATGGATAAAAGAAAAAAGATATAGAAGTATTTTCCCACATGTGATAATTTTGGGAAGAATCACCTTGGTAAATGCTTGAATGGAATGGGAGATTGATATAAATTTAGAGAAAAGGACACCAAGTTCATGTCTCCAAGGGTAAGAAGAATGTTTCAAATGTACAATAATTCATCTGCATGGAGTTGAAACACTATGCGAATCAATGTACCAGTCATTAGAGCATACCCCAAATGATGCTATTCAATAATAATCAAGTTATAATACTACCGCATATGAAGAGGAATTATTAGAGTTCTTAAGTTGTGATTAAATAATTGTGTATTTTGAGTATTTTATTAATGATCTACATGTTATAAGAATTATAATGTTTTTAAGGATTGTACTGTAGTACTATTTAATTAAGTATTTGAGATTGTGTGGTACCAAGAAATGTGACTCAATAGCTGGTTAAACTTTTTATAAAATATATGATTGATATAAAGATAAACCTTATTATTGTCATGATAAAAATGTATTGATTTTGTAATAAGAGATAATTTAGTTGGATAATGTATATTGATATTATATACTACCTTGGAACTAATTAATGGGTTTTTATTCCATAATTTTTTGGAATTACAATTTTTTTGTATTTATGGAGTATAACTAGTATTCTGTGTTATACAGAATGAATAACGTATTACATAGCTATTCAAATAAGATTTTATGGTAATTATGGTTGTTACCAATTTTTAATAAAATATATCATAAAAGTATTAAAATTTTGTTATGTTAAAACACATATCTTCATTATGTTATGTTGATATTCTTGATAAATTTTTGGACAGTGAGTTTCGACACAAGTATTTTGGATAAGTCTAAAGGTTGTAATTTTTTAAGTTGAACACTAAGGATTTTGTTTGAGGTTAATATATGATTTATTCTATACTTTGACCTGACCATTTTTTTCTCTGTAAATATTTATAGGATTTAGGTAACACGTTTTGACCATATGATTTATCAAATGTGCGTCATGCGTAAAAAAATTCATTTTTTAACATTCATTTCCTAGTTTAAGAGATGAAGTAAAAATAGATCGAATCTCTAGAAAATGATGAGAATATGATTACGATTGGTGAAAAAATCAAGTATGTTTTCTTCATTTCTTATCTTGAGAGTAAATAAATCCCCCCTCTTCAAAAATATCATCTAAATGTTTTTATCCTACCACCTTATGTTTTGTCAAACCAATGATACTTTAAATCATCATAAAATGATGACTTTGGGGCCCTGAAATTTATATTTATTTTTAACTTGCTTGTGATTGATGACTTCAATCACTACCTATAAATAGTTACAATTTCCATCCAATTGTGTGTCTATAATTTCCACCAATGTTCTTCTATTATAATCCCTAATTTGGTGGTAACTTTGTAGTTTCCCTTTCCCTCTTATTAAGACTGAATTTTAGTAATGCTATTTCTATGTGGGTTTTCCACAAATGTATTTTTTATTTTCAACCATTTATTTTCAAAGAACAATTTCAAATTGCGAGGAAACAATTTATTGAAGTAGGGGAGATTATAACACCCCACGATTTCATAATACATTATCTCTTTAATGTAAGTCAATAGCTTGTGCCACATGCTACACCGAGTTTGAGTGCACCACGACTAACCAAATTATCCTTTTAAAAAGTGGTTATAAATACTATTAAGTTCATTTTGAATTTTATATACTCCATATAATTTTAACACCGATATTATGTGTTTCTTATACATACTATAGAGAAAAATTAAAATTTTTAGATAAGATAAGTATTTTTTTAATGCAGTTTCCCGCATTTTAATGTAGAACCCATTTTAAAATCCAATATTCGAAACTTTTATATATTCAATTTTATGAAATTTAATTGATCTATATAATAAGTACATAAAAAATATAGTTTGGATAATTTTTTGTATTTTTCTAAAACATTTATATTTTGATGAATAGGAAAAAATAATAAATTTTAATTGAAAACAATTTTTTTTTAAAAATAATTTATAGTATTAAATTATGCATCATAGTGGTTTTAAATTATTATTTGATTATATTTTTACAATTTAATCCAATATTGGTCATTGGATTTAATTTCAGATTTGAATTAGACATAAACACTTGTAAACCTTTTGGTAGTTTTTACTTCTTAAAAACCTTCATTCAGGTTTTGACAATGGGAATTAATTTTAAATTAAATAATAAAACTTCTTATGTTTTTAATTTTGTAAAATAGACATTATTTTTTAATTTTTAACATCATAATTCTATTTGGGTGATTTTTGGTATTTTTTTTGAAAACATTCAATTTTTTATGTATAGTTAAAAACACAACGTTGTATGTAAAACCTGTCTTTTTTTATATTAATAATTATTTTTAATTAAACTTTATCTTAAAGTAAATCTAGATACAAAATAATATATATTAGTCCAATTTAATACATTGGAGTCATTTTATAATAATATTAGACATATAAAATTTTATTGAACTTTTATAACGTCTTTTACCCAACTGCGAAGCCCATTTGTAAATTTGCATAAATCATACTTTTATAGCATCTATGTTTTGAATATAAAAAAACTGAGAGACATTTTTGACATCAGTAAGTAAAATTTTGTTCAATAAGATGAAATTAAATTTTGGTGAATAATATTAATTGAATTTTATTTACAATAGTTATAAGTAAATAATGTAATTAAAGGTAAAAATGATATTATAATTACCCTAACACATGACATAAATCTATTGGATAAGTGTCGTTTCGACCAAATTAAACCTCAGGACAAAAATAATATCCTTTTTGATCCACTTGGCTTAGATTATGTAATTTATTATATTTTATTTAAGAAAGTGTTAAAAGTATTAAATTGAAATTATATTAACTAAACCACTTTAAATATTTAGTTGTACATATGAAAAATTAAACTATAAATATTAATTATAAATCTAAAAAAATTAATAAATCATGGTATTTTATTTAAAATTTTTAGAGATTATGTAATTAAATTTATTTATGACACACTGAAGATGGAGTAATTAAATTATTAATGAATGATTAAAATAATTGATATTATAAAAATAAAAATAAATGTAAACTGATACTTTTGATTCCATCAAAGAATTTTATAGGTTAATATGACATTTTGGGATTAATTTAATGTATTTTTTTGGAGTAATAAACTTGTTTTAACTTTTACAAAAAGCAAATACTAAATAGTATCAAAATTGACCTAAATGAGTTTTTAGAACAAATAATATTTCATTAAATTATATAATTGTCCTAAAAATATAAGGTTTAGCCAAAGGGCTTATATAATGATACATATTTTATTAATTAACAAATTGAGATTCTCTGGGAATTTTATAGTACGTTTATTAACCATATTGTGTAAGAATGCAAGAAAATATTGTAAGAGTTAAACTATTTAACTAAGGGTTAAATATAAAAGATAAGGTTAATATGATGACCTAAACTTGTCTAAAACCAACTGGTTCAGAGTTATTCGACCCATACCTACCTTATCCTTGAAATATATCAATTTGAATCAATTGGAAACTAAAAAAATTATAATAAAATAATATTTCAAGCTCTTCCAAAAGTGCCCCTCACCTCTCTTATAAAAGAGAACTTCCCCTACTCATAAATTAAAACCTCCAAAATTTCCTACCAACTACTCCCTATTCATATTATAGTCCTTAATTTGATTATAAAGCCCTCCTAGGATCCATTTTGTTCAAATCAAAAGGAATAACCGGAAGAAGAGATAATTATTTCATCACCTCATTCAATGATCTTTTCTTCTTTCACATCCTCTTTCTTTATTGATTCCATAACAAAAGACTAACTATAGTAAATTATACATAATAATATGTTATTTTGAATATCGTACAACCATATTCTTTATTCTATCAATCCTATGAATTACAAAGTCACTATACGTGCGTATGTATGACTTATCGTCTCTACATCGTGGTGTAGTTTTTTATCGACACTTCATTATTTGGATGGGTATAATAATGAGTATAATTGATTTAAATAGTAAATATGACTTGTTAATGAATATTTATATATAATATACCTTCTTATTACATAATATTTCACCATCAATAGAATGATATCATCACTCATACGTACATACGACATACTGTCTACACGGCGCGATGAGGCTCATTTCCACATTGCCCATTCAATAATGATTATAAAAATATATATTATTAATAAGTATATAATATATGACATAAAATTCTATTGGATATATATATATATATATGTATGTATTTACATATATCTTATTCATTTACTTCTGTTCAATATGATATGAAAACAGAAACAACATTTATGCGTACGTACGACCTACCGTCTCCATAAACGGTGTTTTATATTTTATATATCTATCTAGTATACATATTGATATTCTGAATATATATTAAAAATAAATAATATTTTATATTATCAAGGAAATTAAATCATGATATAAGTGATACTGACAAGAATATCAATTTAAAACATGTACAATAAAGAAAGAAATTGTTACATGAAATGTTATTTTAACATAGAAATTATTATTAAATGGGTAGTATAAAGCCATAAATAAGTAAAAAAGGATATCATAAATATGAATATGGTTCTTTTATAATTTAATAATTTATTATGTTCATTATACATGAAGTAAAATGTACCCTTGACTAATGTAAAGTACAAGGTAAGGCTTATTTCTTCAATGACATTTTTATCTATGATTATTTACATGAAAGTATCTATAGGGGAGTATTTTTCATCTATGTCCATGTTTTATTAAAATGTTTTAAGAAATAATATTCTATGGTTTTATGGAAGTGAAACTTTAACTAGATCATCTTTTTCGATTTTTTTAATGATTTATTTTTCTAATTCCTTTTAATTTATATTCATATTTTCAAAATGGTTTTAACAATTTTTTTACATGGAAATGACTATTTTAATATTTTAATTTATTTCAAAAATATCAAAGTTGAATGGGAAAAATTTATTCAAAAATTTATTTTAAATAATTTTTTATATAAATTGTGTGACTTTTAAATGATTTCTTGAAAATGGGTAATTCTCTCAGAGTTTTTTTGATTATTTTAAACTATGTCAACATCATTTATTGGATATTATTATTTATTGAGGTTTATTCACTATAATACAGGATTCCATATTTTATTGAATGAGTTAAAATATGTTTTACTATGGATATACTATTCTTATACCATTCATGATTTATGGTTAAAGCATTAACATTTTATATGCTAATTTTACTATGAATTTTTATGTAATGTCTCACGTTTTTTGATATAAAGAATTAATTGGACTTAGTAAGTGGCGAGTGGGGCTTTCTATAGCCTCTCGATGAATCGGTAGGTCTCATGAGAGAAATTTTCTGTCTCGTAAAAAGGCCTTGATGCAATTTTTATTTGTAGTATTGGCACGAGGCCTTGAGCATGTGGTTATGATGACCGACATTTTGTGTTCCCTTGTTATGAAACTAGTTATTACATGTTATTATTAGACTTGTAGAATAACCATATTCATGTTTATATGATAATATTTAATCTATTTTGTCTATATTATGTTCAATTTTATGTTTAAAATTCGGTTGTTTTTATTACACATCTTTCCTCAATTTTTTATAGATTACGCTCAATTATTTACCCTTACTGAGAATCTGATCTCACCCCTTTCTTATGTTTATCTTTTATAGGATTCCAAGAAGTGTATTATAATTGCTATGAAAGATTAAGATAGATGAATAATGGCTTTCTCAAAGGATTATTTAATTTGAGTTTAATGTTTGAATGTGTATTGTAATGTTCTTGTATGTAATATATTTTCAAAGACTGCTAATCTGATTGGTCCTTCGAGACCTGATTCATTATAATAATTCCAATGTATTAAAATAATGCACTAGCTCTGGGCTTCTAGGGTCGAGGATTTACATCATTTCTCTTGTTATAGAATGAAAAACATTAGTGAAGATAATGACATCACATGTAAAAAATTATAGTAATTTTTAACCATAAAAAACGATCATACTGATGATGTTTCCGTGAACTTTAAGTATTTATTTATCCATTAAATGAAATAACTTATAAAATTAAATAAATAATAGTAAATTTAAAATTTTCATGTTATAGAAACATTAAAAAATCATCTGATTGTTACCTCTACAATGAAGCAGTTTCATATCCCGAAACATACAACATTGAAACTATTAATCAGGATAATATAAATTTATTAAATGAATAAGAAATGAGAATAATATTTTACAGTAGATGAAATAAATATGAAATGGTTTTTATGAAATAAACTAATAATGAAAACACTACTATTAATGTTTCTTGTTTAGTATTTTAATAAATCTAGGACTCGATGGAAGAGTTACTTTCTAATTCTATACATGTATTAAAGTTATTTTCTCTATCACACAAACTCACACTCAAAATCTCTCTATCTCTTTCACCACATCTTTAAAAATTAATAATATTATTATATTGCACCTATATATTAGTCATTTTTCTAGGTACGTATATTAAATTATGTAAACACTTTTATTATTTCTTTATGTGAATAATTACAATGAATATAAGAGCTTATTTTCCAGTTTTACTATATTTTTTCTACATTTTTATAATGGTATTTCTTATCTTTTATATATATTATTTTCATTCTATATATTCTAAATAAATCTCGTCATTATAAATTAAAATTTTTAAATTATTTTTTATTCTTCTATAAATTGTATGCTCTCATACCCATTACA
The DNA here is from genome assembly GCA_963277665.1 of Viscum album. Lineage (NCBI taxonomy): Eukaryota > Viridiplantae > Streptophyta > Magnoliopsida > Santalales > Viscaceae > Viscum > Viscum album. The sequence continues at coordinate 1,458,330,124 of OY728148.1, forward strand.
GAGTATACTTCCATTTTATGAGATGTTCAATAAGAGTTCGATTTAACATATTCCTACACTTATTTTATTGTGATTTTTATTTCACTTTGAGAAATACTTTAATGAATAATGATGAATTTATTGATGATTGGTTTCCAAGATCCCTCAATCCATTTTTTGTTGAATCCTACATGATTCCTTAATGTTGAAATATTTATAGACATATTATACTTCAGTTCCTTTATCTTGGGTTCATTTCGTGTTTATGATATATAAATGGTCCCTTTTTAAATGGAACACATAATAATGATCTATTTTGATAATGGGTTTCCTTGGAATTATATATCCCCATAATCAACTGGTAAATTAAATATATATCTTGAAATCCTTATACATATTTTTATAATGTTATCTTCATTTATAGTCTAATGTGTGGGTCAAATGTGGTTATCCACAAGAATAATAATTTTTTTATAGTAATGGTGAAATTAGTCTTATCATAAATGTTATACATGGGAGAAGTTTAGTTAGGCTCATACATATTAAATGAGGTGTTAGTAGTTTGAATTTACTATTACATATGATGACATGGCTTATCCTTACACAACATTTTATGATTCCATTTTTTACAATGATCCAATGATATTGAATTCCAATGCCATGTTTTTTTATAATGGATTATGATGCTTGATTTATAGTTCCATGATATAAATATTGACTCCCATATTAAATCACCCCATGAGTACCATTTTTACACCCTTACCAGGTTTCCCCCCTAATAAATTATTTTATGTTTATCCCCACATTTTCCCTCAATGTTATAAGAGTAAAATGTGATTTAGTAGAAGGTTATAATGATTAAAATGAAATATTATATTATTTATTTAGATAATTTTTTTGATATAACAAACTTCCGAATAAAATTGGAAGATGATATTTCTATGTGTTCTTTATAGATACATAAGTGAATTATTGTGTAATATTATGTATATGGTATGTGGTTCATTATTATTAGTATTTTATGAATGGTAATTTATATTTAAATAATATTATATAAAAAATAATTTAAATAATATATTAATAAATTAGATCATTCATTATGAAGAAGTTATTTGGTAATTACATGTGATTTATTCTTTGTATATTAATATTTTTCATCTCATACTCTTATTAATTCATGTATTGTCACCCATGCTTTCTCCTAATTTAAAAAAATAAGTACATGTAAAATATAATTTTGGAAATAACATTTATTATCTATTCATGAAAATCAAATGTATTTTTGATAATACTTCCATATATTTTTTCATATAAGTCACGTTCTCTTGAAATGTTAAAAAATACCATCATGATATGGAGGCTTAGATAATAGTGAATACAAAAAAATGGGGATATCATTATAGCTAATGTGTATATAAAAAATCCAAGCAATCATACTATTTGATATTGTACTAAAAACATAATCATTAAATTTATTTTTGGATACTGAAAATGTGATCCAATTTTTACAATAAAAAACATACTACCTCAGAAGAAAATATTGGATCACATACATACATAAATACCATTTAGGATTATTGTCTTATATAATTAGTAAAAATTTCTAACTTTTAATACATAAAAAATTGATCATTAATATCAATATCATCTCCCTGTATACCCATCTTTTCAAATTCCAAATTAAGTCTACAATGTCTCTAAATCCTTTATTCACATATAAGACAATTCTATAATAAAATAATTGAAAATAATTATTTATAACATGTGGAATATGAAAAATAATAAATGTGAGATAAAATTCTTATAATGTTCTAAAATAAGAAACAAATATTTAATTTCATCAGTTATAGTATAATTATCATAAGGGTATGATGACATAGTAATTAGACATTAGAAAAATGTAAGATAATTCATAACACTCAATATATATATCATTAATCATGAATCATGTAATAAATAATTAACATATGAGGAGAGTCATAAGAATCAATAATGATTGGAAATGTTTTGTTAAGCTTGAGGAAAAGAAACATTTATAAACCATCGAAAGAATAAAGGAAATGACCCTGTATTTTAAAACATTTTGATATAACAATTTCATATAGGGAAATCATCTAGGATAAATATGATATAACACTAAATGTTAATCTAGAATAACCATCTCATTATATACCCATAATATCTTTGGCTAAACCATGTAGGTAAACTAGTTCCCATGTTTGGAATAAAAACACAATAGACTTAAATAGCTAATGAATTGGAGGGCTATCATAGAAAAACTCTTATTTGGGTTGTAATGGAATCACTCATCATCTCAAAAACATTAAATCACCATAACATGAATAAATTACATAGAGCATATGTTTAATCACACAACTAAAAGAAACTATAATTATTACTTTAATTCTATCATTTAATCATTTAAAACAAATGAGATTCCTGAAAATATCCTTGAAAGAATAATAATCAATCAAGGGAAATAACATGGATGGTTTCATTATAATATAACCAAATTAATTATATGAAACATGAAGGGAAATGATTATTCGAAATGTTATTGTGTAAAATTACCCTTAGTATCGTAATTCAATTTTTATCCAATAAATAAGAAAATATTAAATTAACCACTTCCTTTAAAATATACCTTATAATAGGGCAGCATAACTATCATTGAATTGAAGGATCATGATTTTAGGAAAATCTATCCATATATTAATTGATAAAAATTAGCATTATTTTCAATACTTGTTAAATTTAAAATATATCCATGTAGAAAATATTTAAAAATTTATTTCATTAAACCATTGAATATGAGATAATAGATCATGTAAAAGATAATTAATATACCATTTATATTTTGAAATGATCATTTTTTGAAATATTTTACAAACATTAATATGGAGTTGAATGATTAGTTATTTAAAGAAGGAAACTATATCTGTATTAATTACAAACATAATTCATGATGTTTCTTCGTAAAAAAGGTTGTAAATAGAAATTAAACATAATTAAAACAATAAAAATAGTTGAGAGGAAATGATATATTTCTCAAGAATATAATATCATATGATTTCTCCCTAAGAAACCCTAAACAAAAACAATCCTAAAAAGGAATGTGATTATAACATGAATCCCTTTCCACTTTGGTAGCTCTTCAATCGTACGACTCGTGAAAGAATAAAATGAAATTAATCATCAAATATAATTAAAATAATTTGATTTTGGATATATCATTGCATAATGGGCACTATATACACCTCATAAAATAATTTTTTTTATAACATCTTATATGCCCCAAAAAGTGATTTTGAGATGAATAAACGTTATAAAAATCATATAATTAAAATGATAATTAATCAATGGATAAAAAATGTATAAAAAATGACTATTGACCCAAAAAATTAGAAATAAATAATAAAAAAATTTATTAATTCACAACTAATAATTTGATAAAAATTATAGTGAAAAAGAATTATAACCTAATGAATGAAAATTGAGTTAAAATCACTTTACTTTTTGTAAATTTTAAAATAAAATCCCCCTCTTGAAAATAAATTAAATTAAAAAATAAAATATAATTATTTGTAATATATTCATAATATAACATGTAAAATGTAGTTTATACACCATATAAAATTTATTAGGTTCACAGTAATATAATATTCATTAATGAATGTAAGTTGAGGCAAAATCCATTAACTCTAGTCTGGAATTTCCATGAATATATTTTCACTCTTATATAATGAACTCATATAAACTATTTATATCATTAAAAATATTTCTCTTTAAAAATACCCAATCCATAAACCATTTATTTCATTAATATTAATTACTTTTTAAATACATAATCATTTTATTCCATGTTAGGTGTTTTAGGATATTAAGTTAATAAGTTCAAAACGAGTTCTATAGGATTGCTGAGGTCAAATAGGTCAATTTTCCATCATCTAAATAATAATAATAAAGAAATAAACATCACCTTATACATCAATTATAATTTTAAATCAAACCGTTGGATATGGTTGTGAATGATAAACTAAATTACAATAATAGAGATGATAGATCAAATGTATACCTGAGTAACTGTTCAAATTTTGAATGATCATTATAGATATAAAGTTTTATTTTCCATTACATAATGTTACTAATATAATAAATATCATATTAATTCATTAAATATATATATATATATATATATATATCATCCAATTGTTGTGGTGATGAAAAATGAATCACATCACTTTGTAGATGCGATGGTTCACATGTACGCAAGAACAACATTATCATTTTTCCTTGAATTGAATGGTAAAAATTAAATGATATATTATCTTTTCATAATAATAGTTATTTAATTTATATAAAATATAAAATTTAATTCCCCATTATAAGTATTCACATGAGGTGGTGATTGAAAATAATTGCATTGGTCTATGTGGATGTAGTCCGTCGTACACATGAATCATTGAGTTCGTTTCTCCATTTGATGGATGTAGAGAATGATTATGGTTATTATATTAACATAAAAATATCGTAGTATATTTAAGATAATATTTTTATTAATTTATCATGGTTGAATAATATTTTATGTAGTTAAAAAAAATAAAACTAAAAAAATTTCTTAAACATTATACAGTTTGTTTGTAAAACCTATTTTTTTTCCACAATAATCACTATAATGTTTGTATCATAATAAAAATAAGAAATATATTATGTTATGAGGGGTTTTGGGAAATTATTTTGATATCATTCTGATAAAATATGTATCTATTAATGTTTTCAGAGAAGAGGAGAGTTTTTTACCTTTTATATGTAATGGGAGGGGAAATTTTGGAATTACACAAAATAATAAATAGGTATAAATTAATTTTCATATAAATAATTATAAAAAGATAATTACTTTAGATTATAAAATGATAAAAATTCAAAATAAATTCATTAATAAATGTTATACTGGTTTGGATAACATTTTTACCTTTATCATTTTGTTTTAATCCTTTTAAACCCTTTCGTATAATTACCTCAATAACAATGTTATTACTAATGAGAAGTCAATGTACTTACTAAAAAGAGTAAACTGGTAAACAATGAGACTTTTTTCATATTAAAATTATGTAATAATTCATTTCAAAATCATTAGAATTTTTGGAGATTTATATCATTTAATTAAATTATATTTATTATAAAATAATATTAAAGCCAATTTTAATTCTATTCATTTAGTTTGACTTGTAAAAATAAAATAAAAAAAATTTATTAAAATATATTTAATTAAAACATATTTAATATTTAAATTTTAACGCCAAATTATATTTAATACATTAACTCACCCATAAAAATAGGTTTTTTTAAAATCATTTTCCTAATTTCTCATTTTTCATTCAAATGTACTGTGTTAGGGTTGCATAAAATTTATTGAATTAATGTCATATATAAAAATTAAAAATAAATTACCGTCATATAAATAAATTTATTAAAAAAAATATAATCCTTTATATTCATTAATTATAAAAATTTACTCCAATATATGTCAGAAAAAATTATTTGATTTTTTATCTTAAAATTACTATCCTTATGCAAGAATTTCACAATAATTTGGATATGGTTCTTATTATAAAAACCCAAAATTAGAAACTATAAAAACAAATGATCATTAATACACTATATTTAATAATTTTTTTTAAAAAAACACATTTTATAATTAAATTATTATCTATACCAAATAAAATTTAAAATTTACAAATCCGAACAAGCACAAAATAGACATGTAAAATGATTTTCATATTTATCATTATATAAATTACAATTTAAATTTTATGAAATATATGTATATTATACTCTAATTATATTATAAATAATAATTATTTACATTGGTTGAATAATTTTTGTATCAAAATTATGTGTTGATGTTTTCAAAAATGATACCGAATTTCATTAAAAGCAATAGTTTTACTACATACCATCAATTTAAATTCTTCAAAAAAACTCAAAAATTAATTCCAGAATAAAATATAATTTTTGAATAAATAAAATTAATTATATTTTATAAAATTAAATTATGATATGTGAAATAAATTATTTCACTTATAAAGGTGTTAAAAATAATGAAAAATAGTTTTTATAAAAATTCATTTTAAGGAAAAATTAAAATTATATCAAAATAAGGTATAAATATGATTCACAAATAATTAATTACATTATTTCATTCTAAATTGTAAATGTTTTTATTTTATATAATATTTCATTCACAATGAGGCATTATTAAGGAAAATAAATTACCCTTTTTTATATGTACAAAAACAGTATTTTCACTATTCACTAAAAAATAAACATTTTCAGAAAAATACAACAATTTCACCTTAATAAATTTTAATATTATGAATTAGAAAATGTAATTTTTTTGAATTTTGTTTTTAAATTTAAAAGTATTAATTATAATAATCAATAATGAAAACATATAAAAACATTTTTGATGAAAAACATATTTTTGAAAAATAAAATGGAATTTCTAAAATTGAGTGCTTATTTAATAAGAATTAATAAATAAAATTTTATTGATGTGGAAAATTATTTATATATACATCCCATAATTCATTTATTTCTATTCATACCTGGAAATTTATTAGATAGGTTATAATAGTTATATTTAAAGAATAATATTTTTTAGTTTATTTATATTCAGTGTTGTGTAGTTTGTATGATAAAAAATATTATTTCTTTTCCAATAATGGTATATTACATTATAGCCCCACCCATTGAGATATTTATTCTTAAAAATGAGAAATTAGGCATGGTATCTAGAGGCTTGACATTTAAAAAAAACATTTTGAAATCCCACATCAAAAAATGGTTAATAAAACTTAATTTTTAAAATAGGGAATGCGAAATAAAAATACCATCTAGAGTAACATATAGCTAGGTTTATATATTGGAAAAAATTATAATGATGTGAACATAACGACTTGGAAGAAAAAACAAACATCCAAGGATTTGTATATAGTGATAGAGAACATGGTCATGAAAATTTAAACTAAAAGAAAGCTTTAAATATGTGATGGGTTAAAAGACCATTGATTTGTCAATAAGAAAACTAAATGAATACTATTTTTGATTCAAAATACATTAATATTTTTTAATAATTCCATTGATATATAGACTAAGAACATACAGAAATATTATTACTTGATAAGTATTATTAAAAAAATTATTCAAATTTCAACTATAGTACCATCTTTCACTCCAAATATTGAGTATTCAAGATAAATTTTACATTCATTATGAACTAAAACCCACATATAATAGATTAAATAATATATTAATGAATAAAAACATATTCGTAATATTTTTAGACATTAATAAAAATTAAAATATACAGCACAAGGTAATAAAAATACCAAAATTATTAAACATAAATAAAATCAACATTAATATCTAATGATTTAATATTACCCAAAAGCATAAAAATAGATTATTTCATATGGACGTAACCCTATAACAAAAAAATTTTATGTACCAGAGACATATTCTACTTAGAGGTGCCCCGATCCTAGTTGACCACAAGACCTCATGCTCATCTCCCAAAATGCCAGAGGCTGCTGACTAGCAGCGACGACCAAGGGTGTGACTATTGGGTGACTATGCCCTCATTGGTATATTGTAACACATTGTATATATATTAAAATAAGTTAATTTTTGATGTAATATGATTAATATATGTCATGACAAAACCGAACATGAATAATAAAAAACATAAGAAACTGTAAATAATTTATACATAGTAGAAGTTGAATCATATATAAATAGATGAAGATACATGAAATGTCTCTAAAAAACTAGAAAACTGTGATACAAGGTAGTGAAAAATATATGATATAAAAAATAATTATAAATAAGCTCTAAATTATCCCTAGGATCCCAAGATATATCTCTTCCATCTATTACCAAACTCAATCAATTTCAAGAAATCAGTCTAAAGTTTCAAACATGGGAAACTTCCCTTTATCAACTCCTACAAGCATATTATTTGTTTGAGTTCTAATGGTGACCTAGATTGGGAGAGATAAATCATAGTGTTCCACCACTAATAGTTCCTATAACTTTAATTTTGTGTAATATAATCTAAAATATGGTTCATGCATGCATGTTTAAAATTAAATAAGTACATTAATATAAATACTCAAGTACATAATTCATCCTTATATGGTGTCTAAACATACTACCGTTTCAATAATTAATTATTTACCTTTTTTATATGGGCAATTATAGTGTGTTAAAACTACAATTTTCATCCTAAGATGATAACAATAAGGATAAATGTTCCATGATATAACAAGGCTTCCATAATGATGACAATAAAAAATAATATGATCCAATGTAACAACATATGTATCCTTGACCACAAGGGTCAATATAACTCTCTAATAATATATATAATAGCTGAATGGGACAAGCGTAATCCAGGGTGCATCATCCAAGGCATTCAAAAATATTTTAACCCTAACCATTTCTAATGAATTCATCCATGGAAAAAATAGGATAATCAATGAAAAAGAACAGTGGTGTATCTAAGGAGCCACATGTTGGTAGGTGTCATTCAATATTCAAGGAGTGTGTACAATGCATCCTATAATAATAATGGAGGGATCCTTTGGTGTCATACTAGGATCCCACAAGTATAATAGGATCATGTTCGATGTTGGGTATCAAATATATAAATTGTCATCTGTGAATCAGAATAGAATCCATGAGTGCTCAATCCATTCCCTCGAGAATTTAAGGCTAGCGTGAGTCTGACCACTCATTAAAATATTTTTCCTTCCATAGACAATAGAAAACTTATACTTATTTTATTTATTAATGAGACCATGTAATAATAAGTCCATTTAATATTTCTTTTGGTTCAATATTTTTCCATTCTTAAGTGTGACAAGGAAAAAATGGACTGTAAACATTTGATTAATTAATCACATTTCATTTTTTTGGTCTACTCCCTTATCTTTCATTATAATGATAAGGTGGACCAAATATGTGCAACTATATGAGATTCATTTCTAATAAACTTGGCTATGTGATACCCACAATATAATTTCTAATCAACCATTTAATCATTAATTAACTAATTATAAAACTTACCTTTGATGGGTTAAGTGAGATCCTCACAAATAATTTCCATTAACAACTCATAGATTTAATCAAACTCTTACCTTTATATATATCATGTCAAAGAAAACCATAATGGTGCATAGATAGGCTTAAAAATATACAAGAATAATAATAAATGGAAACACCCAATATAGGGTAGTAGGCATTGAGGTCAAAGCATCCAATAATAGATAACATATGTATTAATGGTCATTGAATACAATTATAATGTTAAGTAATGAAAATGAATTTAATAGGCCAGACCCAATTAAATAAGATCATGCACAACTATAAAAGTTATAAAATATCAAAACCCAAGGTATGAGTAATATAACACCTAACTTTTCCACATAAAACTATCCTTGTCTAGTATCATCCATTAGTTTTTCTCGGATCGGAAGAAATATTAAGAAAATTTCAATACCTTGAAAATTGGGCATTCAAACCTACATCAAATTAGCATCACAGATAAAAAGAAGAATGAATAAATGAGATAAAATATTGTAGGCCTTATCTGCACACTTCCAACATGAAATATTGATCGGAATTCATAGTCTGCATCGCGAAGAAACACCAGTGCTTCAGACTAGGAATGTGATGAGATTATAGTATGAGAGATAGGGGAGGGGTGAGGTCCGTCTGATAACAGGAGGGCATGTATCATCCATTTAAATCCCAACATGGCAATTTACAGGAGATGAAAATGAATTACACATCCTGTAAATATCAGGGTGTTTCCCCTAGGGAAAACCCATTACATGACATGAAATTTTCTACCCGTAGCATTACACATCTTCTAATCAATAAATATCATGTATTCAAATTATATGGATTGTAATTATATTGTATCCCAAATAATTTCCCCCAGTTCCCTTCTTATCAATGCAAACTAACCACCATAATGACTCAGTTTTAGATTTAAACCAAAAGAGAACTACAACATGGCTTTTCCCCTAAAATTAACAGGAATCATAAGAGAGATAATGCTATGTTTCTTAATGTAGTCTTATTTTAATGAATTTATCCGTTAGTTCACCTTCTAATGATGGAATAATACTATCTCATAAAAAATCAACCCACTGGGAACATATGTTGGCATCCCTCTCCAAGTTCTCGTCCTATACATGACCATGCTTCCATTGAACTCGTACTAAAGGAACACACCATCCCAAGAGATACTTCAAGCTCTAATCAAGGATCTGTATAGGATTTTCCTAAAAATAAGAATAAATATTTAACTCATCCTCCTCAGTATGAAAAGCATGATATGAGACTGAATGATAATTTAGAATCTATGAAATGTGGAAGACATCATGCATGGAATGATACCACTGTGGTATTAAATACTGATATCCTACCAGTTTCACTCTCCACATACACTCAAATGGCCTAAAAAAGTTCTGATAAGACTACCCATAACTCCAGACTCATCAATTCCTAATCATGGGTGATACCTAGAAGAAAACACGACCACAGACCTCAAAATTCATTGGTCATTAACAGGGATTAACATAAGATTTATGCCCAATCTAAACATTAAACTTATGATTCCAGATAATCCAAACCTACCATGAAGTATCCTATATTAGATGAGGGCATAGTAGGGATGCCTCTCCTACCTATATCCATCATAGGGGTGAATGGAAGATCCTACCAAACAAGGCCTCACAAAGAGCCATTTGATTTGTCTCTTGAAATATATTGTTATTTGAGAAACTGAAGGGAGGTATATGATCATCATAATAACCAAGGAAATAGAGGATTAACTCCCAAATAATTTTATTTTCACACATGTATCATTTTTTCTGATTGGTCATCAGTCTATGGGTGAAAATATATTCTTTGAAGAACCTATGTACCCATAGCTCTCTAAAACCCCTACTTGAACTTTTAATTGAAATTGGAATCCCTACCATAAATGATAGTACTAGGGGTATTATTTTGTCTTATGATCTCTAAAACATACAATATTCCCAACATATTAATTGATAATTTCTCCTAGATAGGATATAAGTGGGATATTTTTCCCACCCTATCAATGAATACCCAAACTACATCTCTAATTCATAGAGAACTATGTAAGGAAACTTCAAAATCCATAGAAAAATATTCCACTTTTCATTATAGGAATTTAATAGGTTCAAATAAGCCCGTAGGTCACTGGTGCTTGACCTCCACCTATTGATAAGTTGATGACCTAGTAATGAAGCCTACTCTATGTAATTTTTCCTAGGACACCGACATTGGTGTCACATATCATAATACATATTAGATATCCCTAGATTAAATACCCACTATAAAGCATGGGAGTCATGTATAAGTTAATATCTGATATCTATATGATATAATACATGTCTATGTATATGTATCATGTCATCTTTTCCCCTTGAAAAATCTATGGTTGGGTCCTCTCTAGAAATGCTCTCCCTGAAAAACTATCCCCAAGGATCTGAGAATTTCATAATCATTACCATATGAAGGATATAAGAGTTAGTTTTCGTGGTTGAGAGATAAAACAACATGTGAATATTATGGAACTCAAGATGTATCTTAGAAAATAGGTCCATAAATTACCATTCATCTCCGGCATCCTGTATGGCATGTCCCTGAGTATTCCGACTCAACACATCAGCTACTTCATTTACTTTTCCAGGCATATAGAAAAGCTCAAAATTGAAGGACTGAATATATTAAACCCATATTCAACGTATGTGGTTCATGTCACAATGTTTAACGATAAATTTGGGTGTCTTGTTGTCCATATACACCACAAACATACCACCCATTAGATAGTGTCTCCAACAATGTAAAGAATTGAAAACTAGGGATAGTTAAAGGTTACGTTTCAGGTAAATTCTCTCATGGGGAATCAATAGCCAAGATCCATCAACAACAAATATATCCTTCGACACCATCACTTCGCATATACCAATACTAGAATCATCTTATAATAGTAAATAACCTATGATAAGATCTAGATGTAACAGAATTGGTGCTGAAAAAATCCTTCCTTTTATATCTTGAAAGGCTTTCCCACACTATTCTGACCATAGGAACTCAAAACCCCTCTTTTAAGACTAGTAGGAGGTGAAAAATGATATGATAATTCTTATATGAAACTAATGTAATATCCCACCATCCCAGATATACACCGTATATAAAACATGTTCTTGGGATGCATTAAAGAAACCACACCATACACCTACTCTTGGTTAATAGATACTCCTTATTCCGAGACAATATGAACCAATAAGTGAACATTATCAATCATGATGTGGCACATAGAAATCATTGAATAAAGATGATTCTCTCTCAATATTGTCATAATGATCTCACGGTATGCTAACTATTTGAGAATACACCATGATGTTGTCCAAAAAAAGGCTATTAAAAAAGTGTCCAAATAGGGGTGAAATTATAATTAATGAAGTCCATAAAAAATTAAGTTCGTTCATAAAATGTAACGACATAACGAGATACATATACAGACCATAAATTCTGAAAAATGGTGTACGAGGTATGTTTGAAGGTCTTAATCACACCCATTGATATCAATGTCTTTCGTAGATATTTGAGAAAACCCTAACTCCATAGAGTTGATCAAAGAGATAATATATTCTAGGAATTGTGTACTAGTTCTTGATAGTAATCTAGTTCAACATTCTCTAACACACTCATAGATTTAGGGTCCCATCTTCATTCTTGGTATAAATCCTGGGTAATCCCCAAGAAAAAGGTTTACTCTATATAAAACCATTGGCCTCTATATCCCCAACTACAGCTTGAGATCATAGAGCATAGTAGGTTATATCCTATATTGAGAAAAATACACTAGAACTGATCTTGGAATGAGATCTATTGTATACTCTACCTATCACTCAAGAGATTATATAGAATAATATTTTCAAAATACTTCCTAGAAAATATATACTACCAGAGAGAATTTATCCTGATTTGAACCCTGAACCTCCACAAATAGATTATCAATCTGGTTGGTCAATCCACCTATCCCATGATACCATGGTCCTTCTATTCAAGCCTCAACATTCCCATCACCCTTGGTTAGATAAATTCATCCCTCTAGTGATACAAATGATACCCTATTGTGATAGATATCTACAAAGGTGTGATACATTACCAAACAATCTATCCAGATAATGACATCAAATCAGTCATCTTGAGACCAAAGAGGCCCCAAGAGAAAGGGTAATTTCCTACCTTATGGATAAAATCCCTTAGTTGATGTATTCAAATTGATTGTAATTCCAATGGTGTATCCATGGTCATTATAGCAATATAACACTGAACTTTTGGACCCAAACTTTCCCCAATATATAAAGAGATGAAGGATTTTCATGAAACTATATAAAAAAATGCAAATACTATAGTGAATGCTACTGGAAGAGTATCGTACATTGTAGACGACCATTTTATCTAATCCTTTGGTATTATTTATAAATAATGAAAATGGCCTTATCCATGACCCTATGTTGTTGTTGAATTACCTTTAGTATGGCCTCTATGATAGTGATAGTGATCAAATTTCTTGTCACCACTAACACAAACTCCTCCTCATCTAGTCCTTTCAGTGTTACACGATCTCCCCGCCAGACCTAGTGATAAAAAATCATCACCTGAAGGTGGATCCAATGTGGATCCTCTTCTAGTAGAAGTAGATGGAATGGTCAAGCATAATGTCTAAATATATCCCATATAGCTACAGGAACAAAACTCTATTGGTACTTTATCACACTGAGCCTTCATATTCTGCTACCGTCCATAATGATGGTATAAAATAGAGCATCTAGTTTTATTAATATTACCACAAATTCTCTATCACGAATCCTCGAAGGAGCACTTCTTCATACCATAAGAACTACTATCCAACCTCAAAATTGATTCTATTTTATTGATATTATCTCCTTACCTCATGTTTCTATCATTGATAATATCCTGATTAATGATATTAGAGAACGTATGTGGGTTAAATACATTAACCTCTAAATAGAAGTCATACTGAGTCCCATACACAATGCATTTACCACACAAAAGAAAATAACCATGTAGAAGTGGTGCAATGTGCTGTAACATTTTAAAAAATATTGAATACTATATATCCGATAGAGAAACAAATAGTAGATGCATCAACTATATATCTGAGGACGCGCTTAAATTATGAGGAATGAAGTGGTCAGAGGGAGTATTCTGATAGTGATGCTAGATCATACCCCTATGAAAACCAACCTAATTCCATCCCCCTAGTGCTTGGATGAATCATGTAGAATATAGGTATAAATCTTGACCCTACTCTCTGTAGTCATCTCCAAATGATCAAAGATATATTGGGTGGCCTCCATTAAAGACTCAATAAATTTTGGTCCACTATACCCCAAGAGGGTGGGAGGATATTGCTGTTGGAACTCACTTATCATATCATATATCATTGGTGTAGGTCATGGGGAACCATGAATTCAAGGCATTATATATAGTAAACTATCAAAAATCCATTAATCAGGTCCAAGATCAGGTATAATAGGTGGTTCCTCTTTTGGAACTCTATGTTGTTGGACCAGCATCTTTTGTCCCACCATATCAAGATCATGGTTTTCTCCACCCTACTATCGTACAACATGATGATGTAGTGGTGTCATAGGTCTATAAAATCCAATAAAATTACTTACAGAAAGATTAAATATGATAGAAACTATAGAGGAAGAACATCAAAATTATAAGGGAACAATACATAAGTGATACTACCACAAGTACCTATATTTAAGGCCATATATTTGTAAGATTTCATGTTTAAATTACCGGGGTTCCAGTAGGTTCAAGGTCACCTATACCATTCTTTTTAATTCACTATAAACCCTTTATTTTAAAGTATTGTTCACATTTTTATGAATCACTTTGTTATAAAATTATATCATAGTCTTACTAAAATATATTTTTATTCATAGTGAATTAGGTATTATACAACTTATAACTGAAAGTGACACCTATTTAATATCAATTTAACCCTATCTACATTTGGTCTCATAAAGTAATTTGTTATATATGATGGCTTGACTCAGTAAACTACCAATTCTTACCCATAAGGGCCCATAAATCTCATTAATTGAAATTGGAAATCAATCAATCACATCTAAAGAGAATCATAGGTATAATATAATTACCCTAGTAACACTCACCAATAATAGGAAAAAATGAAAATGAAAGTATTAGAATACACCTATATGGAATGGAATATAAATGGCATGTGACTTCTATAATTCTTTGATGACTCATGTAACAATGCTCTTTAACCCCATGCCATTAGTACACGGATAAAATTAAATCATCAGTCACAATAATAATTTTAATACCCTTGAGATAACCTATCCATTTCCCAATGTTGAAAGGATATATACTATAACAGAAAAAACTAGAAAAAAAAATCTTATTTTAGGATAATCAACATTTAACCTAAAATTGGGATAGATATTCCCAAGAATGACTTATAAAAAATTTCCATTGAATCCTTTTCTCCTTTATATTATCTCTAAATATTAAAGATATAAATGAGAGACCTGATACAACTTTGTGACATCCCAGAACAGGATTCCACACAATTTTTCCCTAATCCCGGATGGCCATGTGGCCTCAAGAGAATATCCTTGAACACTGGAGGCTATCGAATAACATTGATGGCCTATTTTATTGCCATGGGGAGAGTATTACATCATTAAACATGTGAAAAAATGTTGATTGATTTAAAGGTAAGTAAATAGAGGAAGAAATATGATAAAATTATGGTACTATATAAGTAGATATGAATTAAAATAATTGAGGAAAATGATATTAATATTTAAAACTGGAAGTTGAATCATATTGAAAAATTTGACAATACATGTAATTACACAATAAAATAGGAAAATGTGGATATAATGAAGCTATAAATACATGTAATATAATTGGTGAAAAAAAGGCAAAATCTATCCCAAGAATTTGGAGCTCTAGCTTGGTAATACTGTACCATGATCCATCCTATGAAAGGAAGTAATATAATGAATTGAAGGAGGAATTATTCTCATTTTAACACCAGCATACATGTAATATAGCCAAGTACTAATGGTGGTCAAAATAGGGTGGAATATAACTCTCAATAGACCATGTCCAATGACAGCTATAACATCTAGACTCTATAATATATATTGAAACAGTATGCACACATACATATATAAAAGTAAATTAGTATAATAATGTAAATACCCAAGTGCATACTTTATCCAAAGTTGGTGTTTTAACATGAAACCATTAAATTTATTAATTATTTTCTATTTCATTTAGGTAAGACACGTGATGTATAACTAGAATTGAAATCCTAACATGATAATAATAATGATGGAGGATCACAATATAACAAGGAATCCAAGATGATGATAATAACTAAAAAGAGAATCCATGGTAACAGCCAATGAATCCTTGATTTCAGGTGTTGTTCCAACATAGTAATAATATATATCATCAATAATATGGTAAGAGTGTAATAAAAATATAATAACCATAGTAATGCAACAAAAAATTAAAACATAAATGAGTATAAATAATTCATAAATGATAAAACATGATAAGAAATGAATTGGACCAAGGGTGAATCAATGGTGCCACATGTCTGTATAAATTATTCTAGGTCCATGGAGTGCATCCAAGGAATACTATAATAGTAATGGATGGATCCTATATTTTAATACCACATATATTCTAGTAGACAAGTATCATGTTCTAAGGTGGGTATAATCGTTGAAATCTAGCTTCCCTAAATCAGAATGGTGTCCAAGAGTGATCAAGGAATCCTATCATGAATCCAGGGCTAGGTTGAGTCTGGACACTACTATAAAGATGTAATGGTCCATATACAATAGAAACATTATAATTAAATGATTTATTAATTGTGACATGTAATAATCATGTCTTTTATTATGTCATATGGTTCAGGATGCTTCCTTTCATTAGTGAGATAATTCTAATAAGGCATGAAACCATTTTTTTCATTAATAACATTTCTATTATTTGGTTCACCCATTTTCCATTCATTATGATGGAAAGGCAGACTAAGGGTGTGAAACCATATAAAATTTATATATAATAAAACAAGCCATGTTATATCCATAAAATAACATCCAAATAAACAACTAAACATTAATTATTTATTCCCAATAACATATATAGGTCAAGATAAATATTCAAATATAATAGCTATTAAAAATTAATAGATTCAATTAAACACATACCTTTATAATGGTCATGTTAAAGTACACATGAACGGTGCAGTATAATGGCTTAAGAAGCTACTGAAAGAATAATTAATGTAATTACCCTTCATTAATGCTCGACATTGAGATTATAGCCTTTAAAGATTGATAAAATATGTAAAAAGGGTCTTAGATATTGTTATGATGAATATAATCATGGAACATGAATTTAATAGGCCATTCCTGATGAAATCAGTTCATGCACAGCTCTGTCAACTTATAAAATGAAGAAACATGAGGGATGAGTCATAGATCACTTACCTAATCCTTGTAACACTAACCTATTACAATATTAGACTTTTGTTTGTTCTGGATTACAATAAATATGTATAGGACATCAAGGCCCTAAAAATGGGGCATGTCAGTCTACATCAAAATAGCATCAGCTATAAGAAGATGAATCGATAAAGGAGCTATAAGACGAAATAACAACCCTTAATGCTTCCAACATGACATAAAAATAAGAAATCACTGTCCAAATCATGAAGAAACCCAAAATCATATGTCTATGCATTAGAGAGTATTCTTGCACGAGTGAGATTGGATGGGTGATCTCTGTTCAAAAAATATAGGCCCTACCACTTTTTTTTTTAAAAAAACCTTGTTAATTTACATGATGTGTAAATTCTTGACAATTCGGATAAATATTAGGGTCCTTACTCTTGAGAAAAAACCATTACATGACATGATTGTTTCTATCCAGACCATTACACATTATGTAATCGATACACATCTTGTATTCCAATTACATGTTGTGTAATTGGCCTGCATCCAACCAACAAACCCCTATTAAATTCACCTAAAAAAATAAAAAATTCCTAAAGTTTGAATGTAATATTTATTCCCAACGATAACTACAAACATGTTTTTTAACAAAAAATTAATGGGATCCACACCTGAGAGAAAAAACTAGGTTCTTACAAAAAATAACCTCAATAACATTAACATTCATTATGGTTTTACCCTCAATGGTTGTCTCATAAAATTCACTTTTTATCCATAATATGTAACTGAATTATTTTAAAATAATCCTTCTTGTTATTCATAAGCATTACATATGCCTCAACACAATAAAATAGCTCCAAAAATATCCGTAGTCTCCTCAAAATATCATCATCTAAAACCTCAAAAAGGTGACTATGATAATGTACATTTCGTCATCCTTTGAGTAATAAACCGATGAAGGTATCATTAAAACATAATACAACATAAAATGAAAATATCCTAATTTATAATTTTAAGTTTCCCTGTAATTATATAAACTATAATAACCACAAACCTATACTCTTGTATCATGTACTAAAACTATAAAGATTACATTTATGGATTTGATACCAAAAAATGTTACCCTATTTTTTCCATTCAAACATACCGCATAAAAATGAATAATTAATCACATATTTTTATGAATAATGAATCACATACATAGCTAAAGACCTTTTAGGTTTATAGATTTAGATAACTAGGAGAAAAAATAAAAAATATGGATTGAAAAACAACTGGTTCATAAATATCAATATCAACCCCCTATAAACATATTTGGGTTTTCAAAATTGTTTCTTCGATGTATCCTAAATATTCTCCACATATAAATATTTTCTAGACTCATGTCATTTAACCACATTATTCATAACCTGTGGATTTTGAAACAAAATAACGGTTAAATCAAATTCTATATAAGGGTAAATATATGCCTTAAATGTTTGATATCATCAGTGATAATAAGATAATCATAAGGGTATGATGATATAATCAACAAGCATGATATTCACATAACAGAATTGATACCATTAACTAATTTGATAATCAATCATTAAACATGGAATAAATCATTTTAATTTTATAAGTCATAGGAATAAATATTCTTGAGAAATGAGATGTAAACCTAGACCAACAGAAACATTTATAACCCATAGAAATCATAATGAAATCATCTGGTTATCATGGAAAATTTTCATATCACTCCTAAATGTGAAGTAACCCTCATAGTTACACATGGAATAACATTCACATTATATTCCCATAATCTTTATTGAGAAAATTAACCAGTTAAATGAATACCATATTTTGAATAATCATATGGTCAGAGTCCATACCCAATGCATTGGATATATAATATATACCCATCTGTCATTAGATTATAATGAAACCACATATCTTTATAAAAATTACCAATATAAATAACATGAATTAAATATATATTACATGTGTTTCATCTTTAAACTCATAGAAATAACCACTATTTATTTCAAAACCAAATTAAACTTTTGAATAAATATGTTAAACGTTGATCTATTTAAAACGTGTATAATTAATCAAGAAAAATAATAGAGATTGTTTCATTACAAAATTACCCCAATTTATTATAAGTAATATCAAGTGAAAACATTATTATATTTTCTTTCAAGGAAAATACAAATTTCATTATGAAAATAAATTTTATTATATAAAAACCATGCACATTCTGATGAAATTATTTACATTGAAAAAAACCTAGTAAAATTTAAATAAAGGCTCAAATCATTGAGATGTCATGACAGTGGGAATTCTAGTCATAACGTAAATGATAAGAATTAACATTATTTTCAAGTATATTTAATGTAAAAAAAGACCCATGTAGAAACCATTACAGAATATAATTTTGAAAAACTATTTAAAAACATTTATGATCATAAAAAATAAATTTAGGAAATAATTTATGTTTACAAAATACCATTTTAGAAGAAATTTTAGAAAACATGAATATACTAGAGATTTATTCCTGATTTATGAAAAGATAGATGATTAAAATCACTTAGAAAAAAATTTCTTCATTTTTTTCATCAATAAGATAGAAACATAGAAAATAAACATGTCTAACAAATTCATAAATTTTGGAGATTAAATGATATGGTGTTCATGAATATAAGATCATATGATTTTCCCTTATAATACAATGATCATAAAAAATCAAAAAAATTAAAAGATATAATAAAATAAGGACTTTTCCACATTGGAAACTCTTAAATTATATTTCATGTGAATGAATAACATATAAGTAATCAATAAATATCATGAGAATAAGTATATTCAAGATATATAAATTAAAAAGTTTTATTATATGCACCTCATAAAATAAATTATTTTCATAACATAAATATGTATCCAAAAAATGGAATTAGAGATGAATAAAACATATAAAGCTCATATCATGAAATTGACAATTAATCAATGTAGTGACTATTTTTTTAAAAAATAAATCGAAAATGATTAAAATATAGAGTAAAACAATTTAGAGATTACTTCATACTTAATTATGTGATAATTGGGTCAATGAAAAATAATGTTAACTCAATAACGGAAAATTGAGTTAGAAAACCCTTTACCACATTCAAAAATTCATTTCAAATCCCCATGGATAAAATAATTGGAAGTACAACATAAAAATTAATTACATTTAAAGGATTAATGATATAAAATGAAAAGTGAAGTATATAGACCATATAAAATACATTCGGAGAATAACAAAATAATATACCTTAATGAAAGTAAAATGTGAGAAAATCTCTTACTTCAAGGATAAACATTATTTGTATATTATTTAACTACAGTATAAAAAATCCTAATAATTATTTAATTTATTAATAACATTGTCAAGTTTAAATACATTTTTCATAATCCTTTTATTTAATTTATAATTATTACATTTTTAGTTACAAAATACATTAATTCCACATTAGGTATTTTGATGTTGTTAGGTATACATGTTCAAAATGTATTCTATAGGTTGAATGAGGTCAAAGAGATAATTCTTCCATTATGAGTAGAATAATTATCAGGAGATATTTTTATTTATTATATATAAATAATAATTTTAAATCCAACCGTTATATATGTTTACTATAAATGATCTACATTACAATCATGGAGAGTGTAAACCATATTTACGGATAAGCAACAATATAATTTTTCAACGATCATTATAGAAACAAGTAAGTAATATTTAATCATTTAATAATTATAATATTTTTATAAATATAATAATTATTATTTAAAAATATTAATATATTAATCATCTATTTGATGTGGTGATGATAAATGATTTGTGTCACTGTGTGGAGGTGTTAATCCAAATGTACGCATGATCAATGTTAAAATTCATCGCTGAATGAACTTGTAATAAATTAGATGATACATTAACTTTTTTGAATGATAATTTATTCATGAATATGAAATATTTATATAAATTATATCATTATAAATATCCATGTGAGGTGGTTACAAAAAACATATTACATAGGTATGTATTGCGGTAGTTCTCCATACACACGAATAACTGGTTCCATTTCCCACTTATTAGATGCATAGAGAGATGTAGGTTATGATATTAGCATATTAAAATTTTAGTATATTTTATATATATTGGTGTTATTATTTCATCATGGCCGAATAATACCTTTATAAGGTGGATGAAGAAATAAAATAAAACATTTGGTTAAATGTTGTTCCTCTTCTTTAGAAAATTGTTTTTATTTCAACATTAATGTATCTAAGGTTGTTATATGGAACAAACCACGACCAGTAGAATACGAGGAGTTATTTGAAGAAAATATATATATTGTGTTTTCTAATATAATTTTGTTGAAATGCGTAGAGAGTTGGATAACTTGTTCCCTTTTATAAGTGAAGAGAGGCTCCGTTTTGTAATTAAAAAAATATTAAATTAATATATTTTTTATATAAAAATAAAACCAAACATATTTATTATGAATATAATATTATTATGGGTCCAAATAATTAAATTAAGTGATATTTTTAATTATTTGGAATATTGTTTTCCTAATTTTTTGTTTTAATCCATTTGAACACTATTTGACAATTATTGTAATAATGACATTTTTACAAAACAGATGTCAATATAGTTGGAAAAAATTAAAATATGGACATAATTATATCAAAGTTGATATTTTATATAATAATAAAATCCATTATCTTAAAATATAATTTTTTGGAGTTTCAAATCATTTAATTAAACATTATCCAGTATAAAAGAATAATAATATTAATTTTTATACTATTCATTTAATTTGACATTAAATTATAAACAATAATAAATGAATTAAAATATAATGAATTAAAACCAATATAGTTTTTCATTTCCATACTTATAAATCATGGAACACTTTATGTAATACAAAAAAATACTATGTTATACTATTTTTAAAGACATTTTATTGATTTTTCTTCTTATTTTAAAAGAACTATATTAGTTTCACAGAATAATTTAACGTGTTT
Organism: Viscum album; assembly: GCA_963277665.1. Taxonomy (NCBI): domain Eukaryota; kingdom Viridiplantae; phylum Streptophyta; class Magnoliopsida; order Santalales; family Viscaceae; genus Viscum; species Viscum album. The sequence goes on from OY728148.1 coordinate 1,458,352,806, forward strand.
GTTTCTAATATGATAATTTTACAGGAATTAAAATATAAAATAAATTTATTCATCTAAATATAGTCATTTGTATTCATTCTTTGTGTATATTTACTTATACACATGTCAATAAAATTTATTCAATTTGTTCTTTTGACTTTTCTTGTATTGCATAGGAATTTCACATTAATTGGGATAATATTATAGTTATATAACTCCAAATATCAAAATTATTAATTGAAATAATAAATAATACATTATATTTAATAAATCTGTCATTGAATGACTTTTTATCTCTCAACTATTTTCTATAAGAAAATTAACTTGACTTTTTCATTGTTGGGAAAGAACTATGTCGGTACAAAAAATGTCTTCCATATTGGTTATGAAATAAATTATAATTTTCTTTTGATGAATTATTTTTGTATAATATTTGTATTATATATTCATACATTATTCATTAAATTATTTTAATAAATTTTTATGAAATAATTATATTTTGAAGATATCACAAAAGATATTGTATTCCATAAAAACTTGAATTTTTTATGTACTCACAAAAAATGTATTTTTTCTATAAAAAATATCAAAAAATTGTACTAGGATAAAATTCGCATGATGAACAGAAAAAATTATTCCATTTAATCAAAATAAATTACCTTAATATTCATAAATTACCTTATTATAATTTCTTAAAGCAAATTGAAATATAGTTTTTATAAAAATTCATTTTAAGCCAAAAAATAATCTTATTCCAAAATAAGGTATAAATATTATCAAATTGTACTTATTTATATTATATTTCAATAAATAATAATTATATTCCATTTATATCAAAATCATTTCATAGTGGGACTTTATAAATATAAATAATTTACATCATTGCATATTAGTAAAAAATGTATTTTCTCTATTCACAACAAATTCATTTAATAAAATTAAGAAAATATAACTTTGTGGAAAATATCAAATTTCGAATTAAAAATTTTTATTAAAAAAATAAAAATTTCAAATTTTATTGAAATTAATTATAATTTTTTCTAATAAAAAATTGTGAAAACGTTCTTGAAAGAAAACATATTTTTGGAAAATAAATGGCTTCACTAAAATTGAATGCATATTTTCTATGAATGATCAAAATATTTGTACTGAGTAGAAACTTTATATATATATATATATATTCCATAATTAAGTTATTCCTATTCATAAACTTAAATTTATCAGCTATATTATAATAATTATATTTAAAAAATAATATTTTAGGTTTTGTTTACTTTCAGTGTTTTGTATTTTTAAACTATAAAACATATTAGTTCATTTAAAATCATGGGATATTGTAATATTACTATTCCTTAATTAATTATTTTTGAATGTTTTTCCTAAAATCCTAGATGTCAATCTTTTGTTTAAATTTTATTCTATAATGGTAATTTACTCCTTGTTCATGTATATAGAAAATATAAACTATTGGGACAAGGAAGTAACATTCTATATCTTAAAACCGTATATGGTCATATACAAAAAAAGGATAAATATGAACCCTATATATAAATTATCTATCAATAATACATAATTTTGAAATATAATAATGTATATTGTTATCACATGATTAAGGAAAAGGTATGTATTTTCTTGAGGACATGCCAATTGTAATGGAATATATTGATGTGCCTTATAAATTTTTCCTTTAAATTAAATTGATTGAAAGGTTGATTTATTTATATAACTCCTTCATTGATATTTTCTCATATAAAAGTGGTCCTCAATAACTGATCACCTTAAAATGAATTGTTTTAAGATAAAATGAAAATAACCCTTGGATAATTATTTTTTAGACCACATTTCTTCTCAATGGGGATGTCTTGTTCTATTTACCAAGTAGATAGATTGTTCAATGAATCAATTCAATGATTATCATGACCTTAACAAGTTAAAGTAAATAAAAACACACCCCTATCATAAATTGATGAATTTGTATACCACCTATGTGGGGATCCTTACTTCTTCAAGGCATATCGTTAATGAGAATATCATCAATTGTAGGTAAAAAGCATGATATTCCCATGAAAACCTTCTATAATAGATATAAAATATGTAAGATCATTTTAACTCCATTTATACCCAATAATAACCTATAAATATTACATTAGAGGTTAAATAATGTATTCCGATACTTCCTTGAAAAATTTTGGTCAAATTTATTAATGATATTCTCATAACTCTAAAATAATAAACGGGTATGATTTTTTTGGGAATTGTGTAAAAACAATTATGATAGGAGTTGTATTATATAATGAAAATTAAATATTTCAACTAGATAGATCATATTAAATTCTATAGATATGTCATAAAAAGTAAAAATATATATTTTTATACATAAAAATTTAATGAAATTGATGAAAGACCATGATAAAAGAAATTACAAAGATCAATAGCATTGTTAGATAAGTGGGGTGATATTTACAGTTTGTGCTAAATTGATCATGATTTGAAAACTACTATAAAACATATTAAAAAGGATTAATTTTTTTAGATATAAAAATATGTAAAGGGCATTAATAAACTGAAGATAAGGATGGACATAACCCCTATAATGACACTACAATAATGTAGTGGAAAATACATTCTTCACATTGGTTTTTCAAAAAATTACATGGGTTGTATAATAATGAAAATTGAAAAGGTGAATGATTATACATAAAGAGAGTTCAAGTTACATTATAAAAATTAACTGACTCATGACCAATAGTTTGAAATGGAAATATTTTCTTTGAAAGCATAGAGGTATATATCAATACAAAAGTATCTGACATATATAATGATCAAAAAAGTATAAGGCGTATATTCTCATATATAGAGCCGAGAACATACCATCAATGATTCATATATCTAACTAAATACTATCACTACTCAATTTATTATAATCATGGGGAATTAAACTGATTAAATAAATCTCTATGAAGAAAGGACCCTATAACCTTATCCATGATTAAGGAAGGCATGACATCATACCTTTCTCAAATGAATTCACAACCATATATATTTTCAAAGATAAGTAACGTTTAAAGAGATGATATAGAGAAACAAAATTAGGTTAGAAGTATATGTAAGGGTAAAATATCAGTGTTATTAATTTATAAAAATAGAGTTTCGTGGTATGATTCCTGATAATATTTAATATTTTGGACTTAGATAAAGAAGAGATATTAGATGATTCTCATATATCTATATTCTCCATCCACCTTGGAAGACCAATTTTGTACACATATATCTGATAAAACATCTCGAGGGATTATATAAATAATGATGTTATAGAATATAATTCAGTTTTATTGGTGTTCCCGAATATTATGGTAGAGTGAATATTGTATTTGTGAATGACACAACCATTACCCATACTAACATTGAAATTTGAGAACATCGTTTTGAATATTTTCAAAGGGATTTCAAATATATATAAAGAGAATAATCTTATATGGTTTTTCATGTATTATGATAAGATTATTTCACACTTTAACACAATTCATGAAGGAATTCTCACTTCCTCAACATTTGAATATATAAATTTGATTAGTCGTGAAGATAAACCAAACACCACTATTGATCAAATCAGATCAAGATGCCACAATCACCTCAATGTTCTAGATAATCCTTTATAAGTCAATGAAAATAAATTTTGTCTTCAGTATTAAACATAATAAATTGATAGATATTAAATATAAAAGGGCCATTCATACTCTATAGAAATTGATCAATGTTTTTCTATGGAATTTAGAGGAGGTTGGGATCAATATATTCCTATGTCAAAAATATAATATAATAATAAATTATAGTAAATAATTTAAATTTATTCATTTGAGTCATGATATGGGATGAAATGTTTAAATACAACTTGTTTTAAGGATGTTATATAAAAAAGGTTATTGTGACTAGAAATTGTAAAATTGTTGTTTGAGAGAGTTCAAGAATTTTAGAAATATTTAAGATATAATAATGATTGTAAAAACTATGATTTTGTGATTATAGATAACGTATTCCTAAAAATATAACTGTGGATGAGGGTTATATGGTTTGGGAAGATGAAAATTCTATGTCCTAAGCACAATATACCCTTGATGATTTATAATCATATTGGGTTTGTGGACAATTGGCTTTCCCTTAAACTAAACATTTCATAGGTTCCTGATATATTCCATGTATCTATCTGGAAAATGTAAATGCAATATACTTCACATGTATTGAATCCATATGGGGTATAGCTAGAGAAAAATCTATTTCTCAAATAGCATTCATTGTAAATCTTGGATCTTATATATAATGTTCCAAAAAAATAACACCACAAAACATGAAAAAGAAAAATGATGAAATAAAAAGTATATAAAAGGATCATGAGAACCTAAATATGTAATTAAATAAAATCTATCCAATTTTTGTAAATCATAGTGTATGATTCAAAATTTCATAGGTAATTTTGTTATGTGGGAAGAATATAATGAACAATAAATTTTAGATAAAAAAAGTTTCCTTGATAGAAATATATGTAGTATAATATATTTATAATCTAATGAAATTTTATTTCATCATTATAAAATTATTCATTGATGGTATAAGTATACTCTATAAAATTAAATATAGTAAAATTGGAAAAAATAAGTAATCAATAGAAAAAAAGCATTCGATTCTAATATGACATGGCCTCTTAAAAGTATCACTGAAATGATTTAATGGTTCTTTAAAAGTTTTTTTCCATCCCTTTTATTTTTCAATATATGTTATCTATCACATTATATATATCTCTATCTTAATATTCATATCATTATATATAATTACATTATGTGCTTTAGTAATCCTTCTTAAAAAAATTTCTTGGATTATTCATGCTATTATGTGTCCTATTTTGTTATGTATTTATTTCAAACCATAAAACGTTTATATGGGAAAAATGCATAGTGTTTCTCTCTTACCCCCTAAATACTTATTATCTTTTTTTCCCTTATAAATTGTAGGTTATCTCTAGGAATTCATAAAATCCCTCCTCATGTAAATAAAGTTAAATTTTATTTATTTTTTAATTTATCCAATCCTTACATTCTTACCACTTTTAAATATAATTTTAATCTATTTTCGTAAAATTTTAATAAAAGACATTAATTTGAGGACTTATTCTAAAACATTTTCTTATTATTCTCCCACTTCACTTTGAGATCTATTTTCAAGAATAATAATCCCTTATTTTTTTATTAAACACCAATATTCATTAATAAATTAATTACATGGGACCCCAAATGATACCTCAATGGTTAAATATTTATTGACTTATTATATTTCCCATTTCTTTATCATGGGTTGTTTTCATGTTTATACATTATATATATTCCCTATCATTTGTTCATAAATATAAATTAAATATTATGATGACATGTGTAAAAAATTTTATATATACCCCAATTCAATTTCAAAATTATTTATATCCCACATGATCAATATGAAATGGACAAGTATAGTAATCCTGGTCCATAATAGTATGCATGAAATATGATTGGTTAGCCTTATCCATAATGTTAGTAATAGGACAAGATCGGTTAAAGTTATCCATAAAATTTTGTATGTTATAAGGGTAGTTAGCCTCATCTACAATGATGACATGATTTATATTTGGGACACATTTTATAAATCCTTTTTTACCATTTTTGAATGATATTTGACTCTTCTTCAATATGTTTTTATAACCCTCTATGATCCCTTTTTTTGTTACATGATATGAATATTTAATCTCGTGATATATCACCCCATTTTTATCCTATCCACACTCTAACAATTATTTATGTGTCACGTCTTCATTTATGTATATCCCAGGTTATCACAAATAGTGATAAGTGTACTGTGAGAATTAGGATAATTTTATAAAGATGAATGTAAAAATGATATTTTTATTGATTTAAAGATATTTTATGACGATCCTAATTTCTGAAATAAATAGTACCTCAAAATGTTTTCATGTTATTTATGGATATTTCAATTAATAAATAATTAATATTATGTATAAGGGATACAAATTGTTATATGTATCAAAATATATATAGGAAATAATGTAGTCTCATGATTAATAATGATATTGAATGGTTTTCACATGATTCCCAACTTATCAATGGGTGAATTATTAACAACATATATCCACAAGTCATATTATACTACTATATATTATCAACAGGAATATATATCATGTGATAATGGTTTTTGTTGTTGGTTTTCTAAGATAAACCTAAGGAAGTGATATTTTAAGTGTTATCATATATGAATAGATATAGTCACACATTATTTACTAATTATAATATTACTCCCATGAAGAGGATGTTCAGTTATATGTTTGTGAGATTTTATGGATGTATTGTATACCAAGGAGTTGCATACAAAATTGGTATGTCTAATTTATATCTCACTTCTAGAATGGACTGTATAACGCGCTTGATACTCATGTGAGTATAATAAATACATAAATCCCTCTTACTAATGGGTTGTTAAAGTGTATTATCTAAATTTTATTTGATATATTATGGGAATGTTTCCCTAGTTATTATAGTTAATTGGAGATTTATTTTATGGGTCTCATTATTTAATATATAAATAATTATTATGATTTTTTTAGATAACACCTTTTGAGGCTTTTAATAGTAGGATAGGTTGATAACCATTGTTTTCACTATAGGTTGGGTAGTAATCTATTAATCTGTCTGGTATTATAAATGTGATTTTGTTTAATATTTGGTTGATTCATAAGTGGGCGATGAAAAATAATTATAAGAGGATATTTTATATATACTATTATCACTATCATATAATGTCTGAGATTGGTGGGTGGGTTTTCATTAACATCTCTCCTAATATATGGATACAAAAGTTTAGGGAGATTGGGGACGTTTTCATTAAGGTATGTGGGTATGTTTGATGTTGTTAAGTGGATGACCCAGTGAGATACTTATTATCACTTCTAAAAGATTTTTTCGACATATTATATATTCTGTGTATAAAAAATTCAATGATACAACCATAATAATTTCCTTGTGATCAATTCCCTTGATGTTGAGATAGAGGATAATGTTATTAAAGGAACACACAACATGTATTGTGGGAAAAAAATGAAAATATCATATGTGATAATATACTTACATTGTCACACTTCATGTGGTTGCATGAGAATACCCTAAATGTTACATGGGAGAGGGAGGACAACATTAGAATATATTAATAATATATTTTCATCGATAATGTTTGATAATGAATCTCATGACTGAGTTTCTATATAGTCAGGTGGTTTTTTATCCCAAATTTTTTTGAGGTATTATAATTTATAATTATTTTCCCATGAATTTTTATTTTTGTGGGTTAAAAATTTTAACAGTGATTATAGATGTTGGGGGTATATATTAGGGAGCTGGTCCTAGTGTATGAAAACTATATTTGAACGTATTTGACACTAATTAATCACTATTAGTGGAATGTGTTCTTGACAGATTCAATAATATATGGAAATCGCCTTGAGGTCCATCAATCCTTAGGTGAAACTACCGAGGGTGCAAGAAAGGATACTGAGTAAATGATCATAGAGAAACATGTACTCATAGGTGTCCTATGTATTTATTTTTTTTAAATTTATATAAAAAATTAAGAGTCGTAAAATTAAAACCCTCCCATCATTTAGCATTAAAATCAAAAAGACCTCCCCTTCACTCCCCCTATCACTTCCTCTCTTCTATGTTTTGATATCCTCCACTCATTGAAATATTTAAGTGTCTCAAGTATGGAGGGATCTCTAGAGGTCATACAATTAGTCCTCCTCCATCTATTCCTTATTTAATTCATTTATTTAGTTTTCCTAACTAGATATACTCAAATTATAGGGTTTTAAGACTTTGAGGAATCCTTTGATTTAAGATGGGTCATTTAATGATCTTAAATCAGAGAGATTATAAAAAATTTAGGTTGGTGTTTTAAAACATTTCCATTAGTTTTATGAGTTTTTATACTATGTTTTATATAATAAATTTTTTAGGATGTGTGAATATAAAAAAATAATTCCAAATATTGTATCATTGTGTCTAATGGGGTTAATTATAGTGTTTAAGGATATGATTATCCTTTAATGTTTTTTAATCAATTTTTTGGTTTCCAATGATATTAAAATTCATTAATTTTGTGATTGACCATATACTTGAAAACTAATGTGGTGTCACTTATGTTATTTTTTGAAATACTAGCCCATATTATGTGTCTATTAGCTAACTTTTACTAGGGGATGTTCATTTATATAAGGCATAGATTGATACATTCCATGTGTTAGGATACTTGAGATTACCTTTCACATTTTAGATTACCTTGATATTCCTAAGAAGTGTTTTATCACAACATAATGATTTATTATTCAATGTGGAAGTACCTTGGATACTAGTTCTATAGAATAGGTGTTGTGAGTGTGAGAACCAATCTTATATTGAATTTAATTCATGTTGGATATTATTTAATACTTTTTCTAATATTATTTACAATATTTCTTGAATTTTGATTTATGAAATTACATAGTTTTATTATAGGATCCCATTCCCAATTGTATTGGTATTAATATGATGCCAAACATGACCCCAATTGTAGAAGTTATTTTTTGTAGTTGGATAAAATTCGTATTACTTTGGTATTTACTAAGGCATGAAATTTCATCCTTTTTACAATAAGTATGCATATGAAATGAGATGACTTCATCTTTTATAATAATACCAGCTATAGGATTTGTGGATTTTCAATTTTCCTTTTTGTAAACTATTGTATTTTCTATAGTTATCATTTAACGTTTATCAGTGATAAAATGGTTGATTTTTCATTTTTATGACAGGGATATGGATTAATATGGAATTTTTACTATAATTAATTTCTCTGTATAAGAATATAATCCCCCTTGTGCATATTTTGATATTCTCACTTAACAATGATATTGATTAAGGTATTGAAGGTCCAAACCATTACTCACATTTATTATTTAATTTTGGGATGATATTACAATATAATTAGAATATGATTATCAGATGGAATATCCACATGTATATGTTAGTTCGTTAGGGTATTTCATTCCCTCTTATGGTTTTGATATGTTATTTGATGCTATGACTGATCTTATATAGTTATTGTTATGTATATAACATCATTTCATCCCATGTTATGTGAGGGAGTAGGTTTCTACATATTCTAGAACATGCTGAGTAAGGTGTGGCAAATTTTCTCAATAAGGTTGTTAACATTATGTTTTATCATTTATGCTTTTTATGTTTATGTGGATATAACTACTATTATGCACATATATATTCTTATATTTCTCAGTGAAAACATTTATGGTGGTGCATTATGTTTTAATAAAAAAATAATGGATTGGGGAAACTTATCGTAGTGTTTGAATCAATTGTAGACCAATTAAATGACATATAGGATAACTGAGTTTCTAGGTCTTTTATTCTAATTTTGATACATGATGAAAATATTAAAAAGGATTAATTTCCATTATGGCCTCCCAATTTCTGTATTTTATTTTTGTTGAATTTATGTGGTTTACTATGTTAAACCATTTCAGTACTATAATGTGGAATTTATTTTAATAACAATAAAATATAATAATAATTATAAATAATGGATCAAATTTGAGATTCCTATGTTTTATAAAAAATGGAAATTATTATTATTTAATTAATAATAAGAATTCCACATAAATTTAGTTACAAAAAAAACATAAAACCAAAGGGAACATCTAAGTCACATGACTATGTTTTCTAAGGTGTTGTATACAATATTCATCTCCCTACAAGTGTGTGACACTACAAACTCAATGTGATTTTAGTAATCCATTTTTCCTTCTAAGTAGCTGGCTATCTATAGATGGAAAATAAAACAATGAACATGATTAAATGATAAAAAATGTTGACTCCAACTCTAACTAGATAGTTAGATATTCATTGAATCATACAATCTAAATCATCAGTATTAGTCCCTTTATCTTAACTTTAAATTCCAGTAATATTCCACAATCTTTGGACACAAATTTGTGAGCTCTTCTTGTGAAGGGATTGAAAATCCCAATATATATTTTTGTTCATGGGATACAACAAGCTATATCATTAGGACTGATTTAAATATAACCAACAATATGTGGTTATCTATTTATAAGTGTAAATATAATATATGTTCTAGAATTTCCCATAACCCTTATCCTATAAGAAATATATAGTTCCTTACAAATGTTTCTGATGATGTTGGTCTACATAGAATCAGATATCATAATATATGAGTTAATACTAATTATATCAATTTTTAAGATTGATTCAAGTCAATTTAGCTTTAATGGGTTCAAATTCCAAAACATAACATTAAATATTTCAACCACCACTACCCAGAAGATTTTTTTAGACTACTTCGTATTGGGTCGATTATAGAGGCATGCTATCATGACATGAATTTTAAATGTATTAATTCCACTGACATCATAAAAAAGGAATGAAATTTTTAAATGGGATTCATAAATAATAATTGAATGAATATGTTCCCAATTAAGTCACCCCTTCTAAAAAAATATGAACACTGAGCATAAAAATGTACCATTATCCCTCTAATATATGTTAATAGGTATGTTTTCCTAAACAATTTTTCCTTTAAGAACATTTTTAGAAGGATTAAAAAATGGATTATTGAATTGGTGTATCAATTGGGATATTTCAATAGTTTTTTTTAGGAATAATTGGAAATAGAACATACAAGTGAGTAAACATTTCCTAACATCTTCCAAGATTAGTATATACCTATTAGATATGAAGTTATAACTTTACATTAATTCCATGTATGGATTAGGGAGAAAATATAATGAAGATGTAATTTAATCCATTGAATTTATTTTTGAATCATAGAACCAACCTTCAGAAAATTTTATGAGGGGATCACCAATAAAATTAATATTCCAAAATGGATGATCATAATTTTCACATAGAATTCAGATTAAATTACTCATTACCTAAGTAATAAAATTTTCAAAACATGAAAAAATAGAAAAACACATATATGAAGTATTAGATGTTCTAATCCCAACATAAAACATATAATTGTAAATTGATTACTATTATATTATTTTGAGAGATGATTTTCAATGAACTACGATTATTGCGTTTTATTAAATATTCCCATTTTTAAAGGCCCTTAACACCACTTATTTTTTGTATATAATATATTCTTAGTGGAAATGTGATAATTTACATATAAGAAATCCTCAAACATCATATAAGGTTTAATTTGATAAAGTTAATTCTCTTGAAAATCGGAGAAGGTGATTTATACATCATAAATTTATAATTGTTTCCAGTTGATTTTGAATTTAATGATATAAATTGTACCCCTATGGTATAAGTACAAACCATTCTAGGAACTTATATAGTCAATTTTCTATTAATTCTAATGAAGAAAGAAACCTTTTCCCTACCAAAAAAATTAGTATGTTCAAATTTTTTAAAGGAATAACACATTATATGATATTAAAATGAAACATAATAAGGGTTTCTCTTTAAGTTAAGAAATTATATATAATTAAAATAAGATATTTGACCTTGTTGATGAATTCACTAATGATATCTCAATTTTGGACCACATATCATTTAGGAATTCACTATACCGAGGTCTTCCTTAATAGAGTATAATTTTATTATCAATATAGAAAATATTAGATAGTTAATTCATCATACTTATAATATAGATGGGGCTAATTAGACCTTACATATCCAATTTTAGAATAGACCTAATATGTTAATCTTCATAAATGATAAGCAACAATAATAATTTACAATGAAATTATATTCTCATTGAAATAAAATATTTTTTGAACCATAAACTTAATGCCCTATTTTGTGATATCAAAATCCACTAAGAAATCTATCTTTTGAGTGAAAATAAAATTATTTATATATTTTATTATAATATTTATATATTATGATGTTGTCATCACATAGGAATTAATATTCATAACATGTAAAAATCCCATATTTTTATTTGAAACAAACCTACAAAAGAGTATAGAAATCATGATGGGCATTATTTTTTACTTATTTTTATAAGCATTGTTAGCCTGTGAACTAGGATTGAACAAGTGAAAGAATTCAGTAGATTCAACAATTGTTTGTAGCATAATATTATATGAATTTAAACCATTATAATGAATTCAATTCTTAAAATATATATAAATAATTTTAAATTGATCTGTTTCTAATTATTCCCACTAGGGAATGCCTCTTATGTGCACCATGTTTACGGTTTTGGATGAATTGTACCCTATATTACCTCTTTACAAACGTTGGATACATTCATCAATTATTTATTGATGTTTGATCATTTTTCAAAATGGTATGATGGGATGTCAATTCACACATCCTTAGGTTCATCCTCAGAACTCGTTGCTTAGTCCGGGTCACCATTAGAGATTAAGACGTAGACCTTGAAACTCTCCCCAGTGCCATATTTTTGTATTCTAGTTAATTACATTTCATTTATTAGAATATTACAAAGGGCCATGTTAGTGAGGAAACCTTCTCTCAGTTAGTTTTTATGTTGGGCATCAGAAGCATGTGTGGATGCTTGAACATTGGTACACATGAATTCTCTGTTATTAGAGGGCTTCTTGAGGGAGTAGAAGCTCGAGGAATCCCACAACGATTATAGGGTACTTATGCCAGAGGCCTATCCCTGAGGTTTTCCTCATCTTCCTATGTTTAACATGGGGTATTTCATGAGTTTTTTATCTTGTGGAGATAGATAGAACTATCAGAACAATGACGAGAGTGGATCAAATAGGTATGTTCCTAATAGGGAGACCTAGAAGGTTTACAAAATGGATGGGTCAAAAGGACTAATATGGACGGACCCAGGATAGATTGTCCCAAAAAGGGCAGGTTTCACAATGTGAAGGCTGATCTGTACATAACAATGGGCTTACCAAGGGAAGAATGCCACAAAAATGGGGGATTCAAACGTTTACTATTGGCTGGGATGGAACCCTAGGGAGGATTTTAACATACCATGTTTAAAGGAAAGAGATCAAAACCCACATAGTTCAATGTGTGATTTGGGGAATACACATGGTTAGTTTCCCATCACAAAAGGGGAATTCTTGGTTGGATGGATATGATGTGTGGTTATTATTCATGTTTAACTACCTAATTATTTCAAATATGACTTGGATAAATTAGTATTAATCATGATTATCTTCCTGAGTGGATGGCGTGATACCACCTGGTTGTGGTGGCCATGGAAAGAATCTTGGTGGATGATGGATGATTGGGTGACGTGAGTGGAATCAATTATGTGGAACAAACATAAAGGTGACCGTTCTAGGATTGGACCTCCGGGAGGATTCTTTCATATCCCAATGGCTTTGAATCAAATTCCGCGAAGATCATTGGGGCGATGGGAAACCTAAAGAGTCAGCCTATGAAAATGGAGCATGTGGGTACAGACCTTAACGAAGTAGAAACTCTAGGTATGGGAATAATATTCTCAAAAACCAAAGGCTCGAAGGAGATATTACGATGGGAAATGGGTGATGGTTTTACACATTTGGGAGGCTTCTTAAATACCCTATTTCAAAGTTAAGGATCAAAGTCCACATAGTTTAGGATGGGGACATATAATCGTTGTGTATAGAATGGGAAATGACCCACATATTCTCTAGGGACTTATTCATGGTTAGAGACCCTTATAAAGAGAATCACTCCTGATTAGAGTAGTACATTGAAGTGCGGGGTATATGTATGGTTAGATGTGCATGTGGATCAGAACACCTCAAAAGATGGATCAGATAGATATGTCCCAAAAAGAGAAGATGTCACATTATGATGGTACTTCCCTATAACAGAACACAATAGTATACCATTTTTTGTTTTCAACCTCAAAGAGGTGTCTTATGTACCCAAAAAGGATCAAAACTCACGTAGATTAGAGTGTGTAGTTTAAAATCACGTTAGAAGAGTAAACTAATAAGAAATAGTTGGGACAAATGGATTGTGAGCAGTGATGGGATTGAACCACAAAGAGGATTCTTATATACCTTGTTTAGAAGATTGGTATCAAAGTCCATGTAGTTATGGAGAGAGGGGCTTGGAATCTAAGTTCACAAAAAAGGTAGAAACATGAAGATGTGATTGGAACATATGATTGTTAGTGGCCCAAATAGTTTTTCATGGTTTTTTCTTACTCTAATGTTTTATGAGTAATTATAATGGGGATAAAAAAGAGTTAAAAGTAGACTTGATTCTAATTTTAGGAAAGGTGCATCCACGAGGGATGGTTTGAGGCTTAATCATGGCTAAAGTCCAAAGGATATTGTGATTTGTACATACTCCATGAGTGAATCATGAGAAAGTGGTTTGAGGATTACGTGGAGACTAAACGATCCACACATGGTGATAAATCCCAAAGGTAGATGGAGAGTGGTTCATGAAGGTGTGAAAAAATAAGTTTCTCATTCATATACCATCTATGATATTCTATGACATTCTATACATGAAAAAACAAATACTTTAATATCTTCTATTGAGGATGTTGGTGCTTGGTAGTTTATGATCATGTAGCTCTAACTCTAACTACTCACTCCTCATCCCTTAGACATGCATAAATTGTACCAACACACATATGGGGAAGGTAATGCACAAGAAATTCACTAAGAGAGTGAGGTGGAGGAGTGTCCAATTCAAGGTTCCACATTATATTATCTATGTGAAGAATAAATAGCTATTAGAATAACTATGTGATGATGTATTAGATAGGGAAACATAACATGGAGCACCACTCAAGGGACCCTGAAATCATTACGTTCAAGCCCTAATGGCCATATAGAGGAGGTGTATGAAAGACATGGATGTTTCATGAAAGGAGAGATCAAAAATGGTTTCTTAGGATAAGGAAAACCAATTAAGTCTAATGTAAGTGTTGAATGCAGGATTAGAGACATGCACACCTGATGATGGGGTATTGGAGGAAGAGGCACTACACCATCACAAGCCTTGAATTCAAGTGGGGTCTTTTATGTGAACTTTCCTTAAGAAAAAATGAAAATGGGTGGGGATCAAGGCCCTGTGGGCGCACCTGAAGGGGGACCCATGGATGACCTGTCCCGCAAGTCCTCGTATAATGAATCAGTGACATGCATATAGTCACATAACTTGTCGTCTTACTCGTAAAGGAGCGATATTTTGTCATCCAAAGTATCTTTTTTGAATGGTTTTGGGATCCCTATATATATAGATAAAAATACCATTGAGAGGTCATGAGAAGGCCTACATGGAAGATTCCAAGTGTCATCACATTAGGCCTAAAATAGGATTGAACATGGACTAGTCCATTTGCACGGTGTTTCACATTATTTCACGCATATGAATTTTGGATTTTCAAGATGCCAGAGTAGAAGATAGTCTTGGATGTCGCATTGGGAGTGCAACAAGATTACATGTGGAATTTGGTATTTCAAACAAGCTTCCAATCATGAACGCGTCTCCCATGTTATTCTCAAAATCATCCACTGAGGTAAATTATGTTGTTTTGTTTTCCAAATATGCCTATTTGGGGCCCCAAGTGAAATTCAGTGCTATCAAATGCACCCCATAGAATATGAGATGAAAGGGGACCAGAATGTCATGTTTCGAGGAAAATTCCAAGGAAAACAACAATTTTATGTCAGTAAACACAATATATACCATATGGAATGTATGTAATATTGTTCATTTGCGGAAGACTTTTTCCATTCCTATAAATACATGAAGAGAAACAAGGAATAGGACCTCGAAATTTCTTATGTCAGACGCCTCACTCTAATGTGCATTAGTTTTTATTTTTTCAGGAAAGAACTAAAATTCAGTTTGTTCCTTATTCACGACCTTTGGATCTTTCATGATTTGGTATAACTATGATTTTTTTGATGTTTTCTTCCAATATTATGTGCAACTGTTTGAATTTCAAGCCAATCATCATCCTTTTCCTCTAATTCTTATTTGTATTTGAGAATTAATTTAAATAGAGTATTAACATGCTACTACTAAGAGGGAGGACACTTCAACTGCAGAGAGGGCTGAGATGATAATAAAACATTAAATTCATCAAGTGATACAGGTACTATCAAATAATTAGTTTCTTTTAGTTATACTTACATAAGATCAAAAGTATTACATCCTAAGTGATATCCTTCTATATTTAATTTTCGCATCCTAGAGGATGTGATCATTATTGGTTTCAAGAACGACTCAACACTCTATTGGGTAATATATGAGGACATCCATATGTAGTTCAATATCACATTCAATGGCTACTCTTTGGGGGGAATCAAGGATATGGATGTTTACTTCCTGAACCCGAGTACCGAGACTGTCGCATAGGACAAAAATGTGGCTAAATAATTTCCCACCCATTACATAAGAAAATTCTATAATAGTATCACTGATGAGGGTAAGGGTTGGAAGATGGATTGGGATCTATGGCCCAGGTTGAATTTCACAATTGAGTCGGAATGGGAATACTGGGTATGAAAAAGTGATAGGAATTTGGGGAAGAGCATTGACACATAGGGATATTGTAATTTGTGTGGAAATCAAAATTTCACTTCTATCATCAGTAGGACCT
This sequence comes from Viscum album, assembly GCA_963277665.1. NCBI lineage: Eukaryota > Viridiplantae > Streptophyta > Magnoliopsida > Santalales > Viscaceae > Viscum > Viscum album. The sequence goes on from OY728148.1 coordinate 1,458,369,465, forward strand.
ACTACTAGAGCTGTTCAGACAGTGGTACCTAAACACAAACACCTTTCAGCTCCATTGTGGGGAGGTTAGTATCAACCATTGGGACATCCACTACATCGAATTCATTCCTCTAGAATGTTTATAGTATAATTAATTTATACCAATAGATAAAATTTGGTGAAACTGGGAACGAACAACCATTTTCTAATGGCACATTGTGGACTTGTTCAATGAGAGGATGGGCATAAAATAAATCCTCAAGGATAAATCTTACCCAGCATAGTTCTGCGTGGTCCTCAAGAGGGATAAGGCAGTGTGGATTCTAGGTCGAGGGAATTAGTACCCAAATGCATCACCAAGGGGTAAGTCCAGATCATATTGGGTGGTCCTAGAAGAATGATAATACCAATCATGGGGATTCAATGTGAATGAGACTCGGACCCACATGTGCGATACCCTAGTTTCGTCACTTCCTTTCTAATAGGGTGGATCCTGCTAGCGGGAGACACAAGGATAGGGCCCTATCTAGGGAAACAGGTGATGGTTAGGATCATGGAAGCCCACAATAGGGTCAATAACGGGGTGCCTCTATTGGTGAGGCTATATAGAATCATGGGAACATTTAAAGAGGAGGGACACTTAGGAATATCTAAAGATAGTTCGGAGTCATTCATTCTTTGGTTTCAGTTCACTATAGTGGGTATGATTTCCTGAATTCCATCCGCTATCCATGCGATGACCTATGGCAATATTTACTCAAAATCAATAGGGTCACAACACTAACTCTCAATAAGGATGGGATTTTGCTCTATATTTGAAATCAATATAACATCAAAATTCACCAATTCTACTCCTTTTCCATTCAGTTGGTGGATGACCTACATTGTCTACTAGATCATACAGTGTCGTTGGAGAGCATCAGAGGCATTGTGCTAGCAGCTTAAATCGAGGGGAAGATCATTGGAGAACTCTATTTTTCTTCACGTTTCACCAGATAGTTTGGGATCCTAATGTGAATGTCGAAGAATGTGTATAAAGAGGGTATTAAAGAGAAAATTCTTTCTGTTCTTTCCTAACTATGGATAACACTTACAACTTATGGTTTTGGTGAAACAATCACGCTGCCACTGACGATGTTGATACTTGGTTTTTGATAAAATATGTTGACCATTGGGTGGTGTCATACCCATAAGAAATATTTTATAAGAAAACTTGTATAATAAATTGGGAAAGTATATATTATTGATGATTTGGGAGAATCCAAGGTTATTCTGGGGAAAAATACCATAGGCAATATATGTGGGTGGGTCAGCTCATGAGGGAACCACGGTGGTAGGAGTGTCACAATGTGCGAATACACCTATGAATTCCCTAGAGGGGTATCCTCATAAGAAATGTTACAAACCCACAAGGTAATCCCATAGAAAAAAACTGATAAATCTTATATAGCTAACTACTATGTCCATTTTTCCATATCTAAAGTCTATATGGAGAACACTTTCACAATCTATCTCAACTGAAGAGTTGTGGTGAAAACTAGTGTGCACCAGGCTTGATCTGATGGAAGTCGGGTGCATTATGATTGTGGAAAGAGTTCATTTTAATTTCCTACATGAATACCTAGTGGATATGTATTCTTATTCAGGCAAATGGGATGATATGGTGATATTTATTTCTTGGATAACATAATGCGTGGTCAATAACATTATCCTAAAGAAATTCCACCTATGGATGAAGATGAAGAAGAATAATAAGAATAATATGATGAGAAGGAGGGAGGAAAATTAAAAGAAGAGGGAGAGGAGAAATAATAATAATAATAATAAGTTTATTTTTCTGATAATGATGAACCCATAGGTGAGAAGTGTTAGGGGACATTGGCTCACTAGGGGATCCCATATGAGTGCTGTGAAATTGCAGGCTCCAATGAGGAACATTCCAAATGCCTAAAGGTACATCTCAAATATTATCTCTCTTAGTCCCCATTTTCTTTTTGTATCCTAGATCTGTTAACCATATTTTATTCTTTTTATGAACACATTGGTGATGATGATCTGGGAGCTACTACTTTAGTGGGTCAAAATATACTGATGGGCGCCAAAAAAAAAACTCCCTGAGCCTGCATCTGGGGATGAGAAAGGTGGAGGACCAATCATGGATGAATCATTTAAAGGTAAAATAGGAGAAGGGGTCAAAATGATGGTCCCATAATCCAAGGTTGTTCCCACCATTTAGAGGGATCTGACGCCAATTAATGAGTTAATAAGCACTGATGGATCTCCCATGGTGGAAGCTTCTGCATCGACACTTACACATGACCTAGCTACACTTAGCTCTTGTTATTCTAAATATTTATTAACCCACATATGTTATTTGAGAACTAGGCTTACCAAGGTATGCAATTTATTAATCCCATGACTTGATGCCTAGAAAACCAACAAGTCCATTACTTCTTCAAAAGATCGATTAATCATTGTAACTATCCATGAGGATCCAACCATTCAGGAAGATATGACCTTATCAACTGTTGAGTAAGAAGTTGTGCTCATAGGTGATTCCATCTCAATGTTTGATCTTGAAACAAGTGTGGGAGAAGTTGATTAAGAATAGAAGATCTTAGAGGGTAACCCATATATCATATATTCCAGCCCCTCAACAAGGATGTCAGAGGAAGACATGACTATTTAAATCATAGCCATATTCCCTTAATAAAGACCTGATGATCCAGAAAGAAGAAAACGATTATAATCCTAATGAAACTAATGAGAGTTGTATAAAAGAGGTAAATTCATGGAATTTTATGAATCAATTCCTCAGTCTCTCATTGGAAGAGATGCTATATTGAATGGGGTTGCTTCACAATAGGACACTCTTTCTCTGCGTTTCAATAGTGGATGATATCCTTCACCTATAATGATCTGCAAATATATTTATGAGAATATGTGGTAGAGAAGCCAACACTTATAAGACAAATTGTGTTATAAAATGTCTTAAAAAATCCATAATATCTTTTAGGATGGGTAATAAATATGATTCCATGATGACTAGACAAGAGAAGGTTCCAAATTCATCACCCATCAATCCGGGCTCATTGAAAAATTGTGGGTCCAGCTAGATCAATCATAGAAGAATATAGTATAGGAAAGCCGTAAAATGGATGATCTCCAAGATGGGTGGGAATGAATATATATTAGAGATAATGAGCTACAACCTTATTAATTTTGATGATGATAGAGAGATTAGGATGTGGAAGGAAACTCCGGATGCCAGACACCATAAAGTGGAAGCATTGAAGTATTTCATCGAGGGAGCACATTCGAGTGGGAACTATTTTGTCCAAACTCATGAAACATATATTCTCTTATTATTTTCCTTTTCAGAACTTAATTCCAAGTCTTATTCATTTTCTTGTTATCATTTCATCTCAATCATAATTGTGAAACTGGTAACGATCAATCCCTATGTTCATGTGGGTCATATCCACTATGAGAAACAAGGGACAATTACATAATTATCCACTTCATAATTTAGAGTGTCAGATAACCATTGAATACTATGGGTCTACTATTCTTAAATGGCCACCCAGGGTATTCGGGTTGATTGAGGACACGAATGGAGAAAAGGGTTCCCAGTTAATCCAAATTTCCATTCCCAACGCGCTCTAGTACATTATATAGATAACTAAATGGGCTTTGGGATCAATCCAAACAAAGGGGAATGGAATGATTGAATCATGACACCCAAGATTCGGAACACATTTTTGGGGGAATCATAATATAGGATTACTATTGAACATATTTGAAATGTAGTACATATACCACTAGATTGAAATGGGGATGAAGAAATGAGGGCCAACTGCTGACTAAATTTGAAAACACAGTGCCACACTCGAAATTTCATCTTATGTCTTGTGGGACAATGAACTTGAATTTTAGGAGAGACATTTGTCAAAAAATTGATCAATAATATCTTTCAAGGAGAGCATCAACTTGGATATTTAGATGAAAAATAAGAACAAGAGCAATGTGGTTGATAACCAACACATTGAGAATGAGAATCTTTACAGTTTCACATCTTGCAGGAAAAGAAAATTCACATGTAGTTTAACAACATATAGTAAGGATAGAGACACATGGACTAATTTAATGTCATATAACCAGGACATTGTACCTAGTTAATGGTCATAGGACTTGGACCGTGATTGGGGATAAAGGACCAGAAATGTTAGTGAACATGTGGCTGTGTTAGACAAGAAATTCCCCGACATCCCTATGTATCTTATAAGGATTAAAATCAAGCCACATGATTTTTTTGAATTTTGTACAGTTAAATATTCAGGGGTAAGAACCCGAAAATAAGGGTAAAAAATTATTTATGACTTTGTGGCGGGGCCAAGGGATCAAAATGTCTGGGCATCACTATGTATCCCCTAAGGATGGGAATCAATCCCCACGTAGTTATTAATGGAAGGTGTGGAATATATAAAACACCAAATGGGGCGATATCCTCTAAAATGAGAACAATCAATTATTTTACATAGATTAATATCATTCAAACATATGAACTAAAAATACTAATTTATGTTCGTAGTATTCGGACCATAGAATGGGGATTTCATATGTGAAATGTTTAGTGCGGTGTCATGAAATAACCTAATGTGAATTAGGAAATATGAGGTTAGAAAAAAATGAAACACTCTCGAGAGAACAAACAGAACATGATGAGGGATCAGAATGAAAATTATAGAAATTAAAATAAAAACTAATAATGGTGTAGCTGGACCCAGGTTCAGAATATTTTTGTGTCACTACATATCCCACATGGGTGAGAATCAAGGCACATATATTTCATAAATTTAGGAATGGAAAATGGTCCAAAAAAAGGGGAAATGTTTTCTCATGTGGATAAATCATAGTTATGTCTAGTTTATCATCATGCAGTAAGGAAAAACAATGCAGAGGTTGATGTTGTATGATGAGGATGTCAAGAATCAGTGTTTATAGTCATAGAGCTAAGACCATGAGTGAGGACTTCAAAATGAAAATGTGTGGTGTGGGGACGTAAGGAAACTTGATTTAAATTAAGACCAAAGGGTCTCATAACTGGACCACATAATCCCCTAGAAAAACCCATGAATAGTTTAAATCCATGATTTCTAGTCATGAGACTTGAACCTCTAGTTTATGGTAATAGACTTTAGACCAGAGGCATGCATTAATCATCTATGTAGGTATATACTTCAGAAAAATACCTATCCCCGCGTGATCCATGATCAGTGTGGGAGACATCGGGTGGAGAAGATATTAATGAAACATGTAAGCACATGAAGGGGTTCCTAGGTATGTATTCAAGGATAATCTCATGACACTTGACCTCCCACTCAATGATCAATGGTGTATGGAGGGATAACACCAAATGTGTGGATGTTCATAGACACCCGAAGGAGGAAAAGCATGCGAATCACCATGCCAGATATTTTTGATACTATGGAATTGGAATAAGGATAGAGGATAACATCTAACCATCTTTGAGACACATTATGTATATCATGCAACAAGGTATGAGAAAAAATTCCAAAGGCTAGTCGCTAATAGAATTCAAAATAAGGAACCTATCTTAAGATGTCATTTGAAATTGTCAGGACATTGTCCTAAGAAAATAGGGAATCCCTGAGTCTATGAATATGTACCATTATGGGGACCCTTTAGATGTTAGAGATGACGTAGACCCCACTAAAGGGGTATGTGATCCATGGAAATGGAAAGATAAAATTTCCATGAAGAATCAAATACTATAAGGTCGACACCACAACACATCTCGGCACATTAATAAGGCATACTAAATGTCGAGGGATTTAATTAAGAGAAGGTGACTTGAGAAGATGAGTGGAGGAATGTAAAAAAATAATTTGACTAACCTGGGGCGTGACCCAAATAAAAAATGACTATGAATTCCTACATATCTCATAAATATGGGAATCACGAAATACATAGTTCTTGAAATTCATTGAAGTTAAATATCTTGTGGTAAGAATGAAGGAATAGTTTAACATCATGTAGTATTGGGATTTTTTTAGGATGTTTAAAAAAAATAGGGAACCTTCTTTTTAAGGTTATAAAAAAGGACAATAAAATCTATTCATTATATTTTCTTACATTCATGACACTATAGTTTGACATCCTTTGGGGTGAGAGAGATTTTTTATTATGGTCATATAACTGGGTCGATAAGTTGAGTACAAAAAATATAGAAAGTCTGAGAAAACTAATAAATCATGGGGATGGATTTGAAGAAATCACGTACATCCATTCTTATGTATCCCACGAGGATAGGAATAAAAGAATACATATTTCATGAATGTCGTGCAATTTAACATCATGTAGTAAGAATGAGAAAATGAGGGGAGATAACTGAGGTAGTCACACGATGTGATTGATATAAATATAATGTGAATTAGGACCAATAAGGTGTCTAATTACACCACATGATCCGATGAATTGACTTAAGCCATGATGCCAAAAGGGTGAAATAGTAGTTTCATAGCTGGGCCCAAATACATAATGGTAGGGAAACGACACGTATCCTGCAAGGGAAAGAATCAATACACATGTAGTTTCAGAAGGCTGTGTAGTTTAACATCATGAATTAATAATGCAGATGAATGAAAATCTTTGAGAGAGGCACAAGGTGAAACTACAGTAAATCTGATTTGAATGAGGACTAAGGAGGCCTCATACCACACCACGTTGTACTAGGAAAGGATGTTGTCAATGAAGGACAAAAGGGTGAATTCCTCTTAGATGAAGATTTCAAGGTGCTCTGTAGTTTTTCCTCATGCCAAAAAACACTCACTCAAGTGATGCACGTCTTGATGAACATTAAATTTGTAAGTGGAGAGATTCTCTCACAATCCATAATGATCAAAGAGTAGTAACTGTTTGTGTAAAGCTTGTGAATGATTCATGGTCACTCACATTTGAGCTATAACTATGGTGGATTCTAAATTGGTATCATTTTCATTACTATGTCTAATATTGCGTCACTCTGTAGGAAGTAGAGGAGGCAAACATGATTATTTAATGATCTAGATATATTGTTCTTCTTCCTCTCTATATTGTGAAAGGCCCAGATCCTATTCTCTTCATGGGCATACAGTTCATCCAGATGGAATTTTTCAACCATGTTTGATGAATAATGATCATATAAGGCTATATGGGGTGATGGAAACTGAATCTCAATGGGTAGAACTACTTCTATTCCATACCCTAGGGAATACTGGGTCACTTGGCTAGAATCAATAACCAGGATCTGATAATCCCATAGACCGTTTAGAAGATTATCCAGATTTTTTTTTACTTTGAACAACCATATTTTTCAAAATTTTTGATTGGATCCTATTAAATTATATGATCTTTACATTATCCTATACATGGTAGCGGGAAGAATAGCTAGAGTAGATATTGTTTATAGTGTACTGTTTCTTCATCTCATTTTATCATAAATTGGTGTGGTTTTAGGTGATGACAACATGAAGGAATTTTTATTAATGGATGATGTTGGATCTCACAAAATCAATAATAAAATTATCCTTTAATTATTTGAGTGGAATGAAGTATTCTCACAAGGAGTAAAAAATCGAAGGTGGGGAGAATGAATAGTCCCTAGGGAGCTGTTGTTGGGGGATATGGTCCCACAACATCAATTCCCTAGACTATAAAAGGATATGAGTACTTAGTAGTATTGAAAGGCTCTGGAATTTGATGCATAAAATTCTAATGGATCTAAAATTTGTGACCCCTCTTGCAGAACTTGATACAGTTGTGAAACATGGTGGGAAGATGTAGCCCAACCATTGTATCTGGTGGGAGAGTTTTGACTTAGCCTGATGAGCTCCCCAAAAACCTATAAGTATTTCCTGCATAAACTAGGGAAACTCATATATTTGAATACAATGGAGGATAAATCCATCGAACCCAAATGTACTGAGGATCTATTCAAGGCTGGGACCACTGTAGACAGTGAACGACACTACACGGCGATGAATTCACTTACATTTGGATATATTTGTCGTGAAATATCCAAGTTGAAGGTACTCGAAATAATAACATTTCCAAATGGGGATCTATTATAATATAGAATGGGGACCTGAGAGCCTTGTTGTGAAAACATCGATAGTAATATGGTTTACCTTATGGCTATCATGATTGTTTAGAGTGAAGGGTGTGATAACCCTTTGATAAGCCACGTGGATAATTATGTTGTTGTTTCCTGACTATGAGAGAGATGAAAAATTCTATCTAAGGAATATTCTTTACCAATATATGATCAGGTAACATGAGTTATTTCCCTATGAGAATGTAATTGGGACATCATATGATGAGTATGTGCTAAAAGGGTCACGGGTTTTAGTATCCTAATGACATAATCACCATTTCATAGCATGATTACTATATCTGAGACCACCCTCACATGTGGGTGGGGTAAATCAATCATGAGGTCCATCTTATGAACTGGGATTGAAGATGGATACTCCACCTATTGTTGTCAAACCTATTAATAAAAAGAATAAATAGTTAAAAAGAGCCTATGTAAGCATGACAAAAATGATACCCAAGCCTACTCCATTGAGTCTAAACTCATTAAGTCTATTTCTTGTGGGCCTCCATGAAACATCACTAAATAAAATCTTACAAAATGACACAAATTGATCCATTGAGAAGATGTACTCATTTGGGGAATAAAGATCTGATGACTGTATTGTAGGGGCTGGATGGGTTGCTAAAAAATTCCATTGTACCTTACCCTTGACAGCTTTCTACAGGATGAACCTAATGTTGAACTGCTGAAGGATCATTAACATCCAAGATATACATCCTATCAAAATATGGAGATTTAGAATATACTTTAGTGGATCTATGTAGGACCCTAGATGTATATTGTGATTCTATAGATAATGATGCAATTTCTGCACTGTGAAAAGCAGCACAAGGCACCTCTTCTCGATAGAATAATATCTTGTCTCAGTATCAAAGAAAGTGCACCTGAGATAGTAAAAACAGTTCTCTAAACTTAGTTATTATTATGTGTGAGAAGGATACCAAAAGATCATTCTAGGGAGGTCACATAGGAGACCAAAAACATGCCGAAAATATGTGGCATTGTAACCGGAGGCTATAGTATATACTTATTGATTTCCTAAAAAGTGGTCTAGAACCCTCATCCTAAGGATAGACCGATTCCTTTATTAATGAGTCTAAAAAATGTATTACAGTTACCATCTATTTTCATGATAAATCAGCATATGCAGGCTATGTAGCCTTGAAATCCACAGTTCTCCCAATGGTTTCTTGTGGGAGGCATCTCAATGCTATCCTTGATCATATAAAGATTTATTTCGATGCCTATATATTTAGAGACCAATCTGATGATATTTTCAGAGGTAACCCTGAAGGAACACATTATGTGGTTCATCTTAATATCATTTGAATTGATGTAGATTAACACTTTATCAATATCTCTGAGTTATTCTTGGTGATGGATGGACAGGACCACCAAATCCTCCTTGTAGAATTTCCCTAACATCCCTAGGATTGGTTTGAATATGAGGTCCATAACATGCTGATAGGTAGCTCCAAAATTCCCCAGACTGAAGGGAATCACTTAATTATAGGAGGTTACCTATGGCACACAAAATGTGGTAAATTATTCATTCTCAGGGGCCATCCAAATTTGAATATATCCAAAATATTCTCCCACGAAGGAGATGTCCTAGAATCTAGGAGTGGCGTCAATCAATATCTCTGTCATAGGAAGGGTAAAATCATCCTTTAGATAGTGGCAGTTGAGATCCTGGAAGTCGATGTAGACTCTTACCTACTAATTCTTCTTTCTTATGGTGATGATATTTTCCATCCATATGGGATTTTAAGATTCCTTTAAGAAGCTGGATTTTATGGGCTTATCAACATCAACCTCAGCCATGCCACCATGAGAAGGGTGCATATTACATGGAAGTTCATTGAACACATGATTTCCAACCGGGAGACCAATGCAGTGGAAAAGGACTTGAAGATCTAGCCTAGATATTTAATCATAGCGATAAGAAACCACATCTTGATACTGATTCAAAAAATACACATTCTATTTCTGTTCTTTGGTATTCATACCTACAAATATCAGTGTCGGGCTCAGGTTTGCCTCGATACCTATATTGACCCATCAATAATGGTGGAGAAGCCTTCTTCTAATGTAATAGGGGCATACTAAAAATCCAATTCATCTTATGTGGGGATAGGATCATCAACATGTGATTATTTTTATGATTTAGCTTACCCTATAGGAATGTTGGGACCAACCTGAGTGGTGGTGAAATCATCATCCAGAGACACTCACATAACTGATACCTTGGAAAAGAAATTGGTCAATAAAATTCAACTAGGCCTCCATCCCAATGTTCCGAACATGATAATATCAATGTAGTAGTGGTCTATCAACCTGTGTTGGTTCAAAACAACCAGATAGAATAAGCAATTATATAATATTTCTATTTTTATACGGTGAACATGATAATACTTATAATGGGATAGGGGCTCTTGAATCACTTGATCTGGAAGCATGTATGAGTACGATGTGAAATTCCAATGCTCCTTGTACATGGGAATGTGCTTCCCTATGTTCTAGAAAACATAAAAGTACTATCCCAAGTCCATGGTTGTGACCTGAACCAAATGGATTAGGAGAATTGAGGCATCATCCAGGCCCATCCTAGGATCATCAATAGTAGGAGTGTGGCTAATGTCATTGGATTGAATCCCCATGTATTTTCTCTTATAGTAGTTGTCATCTAAATATAAGGATTTAGAATCGGAAAATTGATATCCATCAACATAGAGATGGAATAATCAACCATTAATTGAGTACATGATGTACTGGTGATAGGAGGAGTGAAATACTACGTGTAGATGGAGTCAGGGCCCAACCATTAGTGCATTGTAGGTGGTGTCTTGAGAGATGACCGTGAACTCAGTACTAGAAATCAGGACACTAAACAAGGTCTTCAGGTAGATGTTGGCACATGGATTTTTCTTCTTCCTATCATAACATTGATTTTTTAGGTTTGAGGGATCAAGATCAGCTTCAGACAACCCTATATTGTGAAGTATCTGGGTCAAGATGAGATTGATCCTCAAGCCTATGTTGACAAGAGAATGGAAAAATTTCATGCCATTGAACTATCCAGCGATGTAATGTAAACGAATGTGTCCTGTACATGGGATTTATCATATTCGTAGAAGAACGAGATGGTGGCTTGGAATTCTACTCAATTAACATCCTCAGTAGGGAAGGAATCCTCATCCGCTACATTTATTTCATCCTGTAGGGGAATTTTCAAATCACCTACAAGATAATCACACATATATTTAGATATTCATAGATCTTCATGGGTTGAGAGATTTGTATAAATGTTGGAAAATTACCCAAGAACATCATACATCCACTCTAGTCGAACATTTCTGCTGGAAAGATGTTTCTCTCCAACAGATGATATGATGGGTGTTTCTGGTTGAACCAGACAATTTTTGATGTTTCTAGGCATATCTCTCTAATCATTAGACAAACTAAGAAAAATTACTTCATGATTACTGTCAGATTACTAAGGCATAGACAAAGCTATGTGTGGATGAGCATAACATGGTTGCGGAGGCTTTTCCTGATAGAGTAGCACAAAGATTGGTGGCTATAAGCCTTACTATATAGGATGAGATGGAAAACAAGTTAAGATATGAATTGAGCCTATTTTCTGGACTCATTAAAATGTACAAATTGACTGGAAGCACTACCACGAGCATTCTGATGGTGCAGATAACTAGGACTACATCGACAACAGAGCTAATCCAGGACATTTGGAGGACCATCCTAGTGGTCCTCGTCATCAGGAAGCATGTAAGGGTTTACCAGTTCGATGGTATTCACTGAGTCATAATCATAATTATTTCTTGAGTAATCCTCCAATTTTTGGAGAATTATGGGGGATTCCCCATCATTGGACACATAAATTCTAAGAGTCTTGGATGGCATTGGTTCGTACAGGAGGCTTTTCATTCCATTGCGCGGAATATGCCTTCCTTCTATGAAGAATTGCGATAATATGATTATGAAGAAATAGTAGAGGGATGAAGCATGATGACTTCATAAGGCTAAGAATGTTTAAAATAGGCATGACTAACACCATGGGTGAAAGAGACTTCTCTTCAGGCCAACTAGTTTTCATACTTTTGAGATAGGTGACTGGAGTCCTGCTTTCATTCACCATCGCTATCACTATCAGGCTCTGCGGAGATACATGCCACCTATTCTAGTGAAGGACAAAACTTGAATCCATTTTTCTTGACCTGGTCCTGAATATAGTCATTGGACACATAACACTACTTCAGTGTTTGTCCAAGGAATCACTAGTCGAGGAAAATGCTAGGGAGATAGATGAGAATATCCTCCTAGGGTCTCATGTAGCCTTGAATCCTCATGAACCCTCTAATCTAGGGAACTTTGGAAATAGACAGGTACCTAATACACATTAAACGAATAGGTATTATTTCTCTTTTATGGTAAAGGGACTCTAGTATCTGGGTGAGGTGGTGGAACGTGATTATATCGCATGGGCAATGGTGTTGAATTATACGATGAAATCTGATGATTATGATGCGTCTGATGTAGATCTCTGGGCTAGGCTTGAGGATATAAACCATGATGAGGCTATGGAAGTGACTCTATAGGTAATAATTATAGCTGCCTAGTGTCCACTATCTTTGTGTCGATAGTTTTATAAGTTTTAGTAGTTTTGCTTGAGTTAGCAGCATATTGAGTCAATACATGAGTCCTTTCCACCAAGAGGCAAAGTTTGTGACGTGGTCATCCAAACATTCCTTTCACTTGATGAAGTCATCAATGCAGGTATTTTGAATAGTGGATATGAAATAATAAATAAATTACATGAAAATATCTTCCCTAATATCTATATACACAATGAACAACTAGATTTCTTAAAAAACATGGTCCCTTACAGTTTGTATGCAAAACACAAGAGCTTGGAAGCTCTTTCATACACTAGAGTTCCATGAAAATGACCACTCTTAGAAATAATGAGTTCTATATGTTAAAGTGGGACTAATATCCCATTTATATGGGACAATTAGCATTATGGAAATCTAGGGGAGGCGTGATATCATCGACCCACACCGGATATGACTTTCCATTAGGTGGGATCGCCACCTGTCGTGTTTCAAGAGCCTCAATGCAGGAGATTAGAGTAGTAACCAGAATGACCTAACGAGAATTAACATATTGGTTGGGATTCCTAAAACCCAATGAATTTGAAGGATCTTCAACATGATAGGTAGGACCACCGACTCATGGATCATTAGAAGCAGCCAGTTGAGCCTCAAGACGATTAGGCTAAGGGACTATTGGAGGAATGGCATGTGGAGATTCTAGAATAATTGCTGGTGGAGATGTGTCTTGGGTAAAATTCTCATGCAGCTCAAGTGGATTCGACAATGCATACCATGGCAATATTATATAATATCAAGCTTCCTCCCTATCATGATGTGAAGATTTTTCAAAATAAATGATAGAAAAACTAACCAAGAAGAACATGTGATTTCCCCTTCTAAACTAGTTCTATGTGGATGAGATCATACCAAGGATTACCATAATCTAGGAACCATACTACAAGGCATTGATTGAGGAACTCGTCAATTATATTCATCTATTAAAGGAGTTGTTAATGTGGTGTGGCCTTATCAGGATCTTCATCCATCATCTATATCAATCTAGATGGGTTATATGTCTCAACGGTCCTAGTGTGTCCTTTTCCCTTATTGGGTTCCCGACCGAGAGGCAATGAATCCGCAGGTGTAACAAGGATAAGAAAGTGTCTTTTCTGGATGGTGATAATACAAGGTGGAACTAGTAAATGTTTAATTTTTCCTAGGAGTATGTTTTCTTCAATGATCCCTATCTCAGTTTCCATATTCATATGAGGATTAAGGTCAGCCATCGTCACTTGTACTACAACTAGAGGGACATCTTATATAACACCCGACAAGTAGGGTTGGCATAGGATAGGACTAAACTGGAGGGATTCATACCATCCCCAACCACAGATCTATACATGTCGGGATGCATCCAAAATAATTATGTGGAGAACAACGAATCTCAGAAGTTATCTTTGCTGGAGGGCTTAGTGATAATCAGATGATGCATAGTGCTGAGAGACGAGAAGCACATCCAGGTCTACCATGCAACAATACTAGCCGATATCATCATAATTCTCCAGGATATTTGGATAAGAAAAATGATGATGATAGAGGTGGTAATGTGTCTCTAAGATGGTCTGAAAAAATAACTTGACTTTCTCATGGGTGATAATTCCAGAATGATTATTTCTCGAGTCATAAATGGCCTTACCATCTTGGGGAACTCATCTGCCGTAGGAATGTCCCATAATATTCTCTATTCAGAAGTGGGATGAAGCATATAGTTTCCACATTCCTCGACTTAAGGTATTTGAGGGATAACAAATGGCACTGATTTAGACTATTTTTATGTGGACTGGTCGGGGGAGAGAACGACATGTGAGATGACAAGACACCACACACTGGGTTGTCCCTTGGGGGCGGTATAGATGGTATTTTCACATCCCTATAGGATGGAGTGTCATTCACTAACTTCAATTTGAGGGTGGAAGTTGTTGGTGGTAGATCAGGATAGTGATTATCATCTACCATAACCCTAGAACAATTCTCTATGATCTCTATTTGAGGTAGAGAACGAATCTAGCGATGATAGATAAGAGTGTATGGTGAGACCCTATAAAGGATCAAAATATTCCTCCTATCACATGTACCTATGGATTGATCCTTGAATCTAGTGAATATAACTTTATAAAAGGATGAATCTCACACACCAGGTTCCTTCTCTTGATCAAAATGAAGAGGACCAAGGTGAAGGCTCCATCATTGAGTCACAATCAACTTCAAAATATGAAAATAAATATGGATATAAAACAGCATGGAGCTTCAGGGGATTCTTCCTTTGGTGGTGCAATATATCCTCCTACCCTGGGAGGGTTCTTTAGGGAATGTTACATTTTCTACAAAGAGGAAACATACCAATAGGTCGGTGTTATTGTTGGGAGGACCTCTGTACCTATTTTCATCACAATGGGGAGGACCTCAACTCTGGTGAGCTGTGGTGTAAGGAACTCCTGGGAAGATGCTGAGAAGCTTGGGTATGGGGCGGACCTTCACGCATGTGACTGGGAACACATGCAGGACCTCTACTAGATCTAGTGAGGAAATGGGGAGGAAATTATTGACGGCTGCTTATTGAATTGTGAGGAACTCTGTGCCAATTATTAGTAGTACCTCAAGGAAGACCCTCATGACGACCTTAAAGAACACAAGGAGGGCCTTAGTGTCAACTTTCGATGGAGCAGGGAGGGCCTCTGAGTTGATTAATGATGGGATGAGGGGGGGGGGGGCCTTTTTACTAGATCTCAACATCACAAGCTGGCACGTGATAACTGAAGATCATGTCAATGACTCGTAGAGTCAACCCATCTTGCCCATTGGGTGGATAGGGTCTCATTCACAATCTGGTGATGCTCAATGATGGCGCCAAGTCATCTAAACTGAGGAGAGAGGCATAAGGGTATAGACCACTTATTCCATAGCATGGGGGACCAGATGGTAGTACGGTCTCGACCTAGTGTTTTCCCTCCTTGGTGCATCCTTGGTTGATGTTTAAGTAGGGATGACCCAGATTACCATCAACTCATTAGAGACAGATAGTGAATCATGAGATAATTCCAAGGAGAGGCTTCTAAAATGATTGAATGATGGAGTGGGGTGTAGTAGATCCGTACATGGCCCTTGGGGGTAGTGATGATGGTGATGCATAAAAGCATCCTAATCATAGTGGTCCATATCAATCGTTAGGATGAACCCCTCTTATTTGTACCATTACATTAGAGTGTTGATAACAATTCTATGGATAAATTTTGTTGGTGAGATGAGGTTTGGGGACCTCATAACCCTGGGTGTGGATGAAGTTGTTGAAAAGGTGGAGCTGTGTAGTATTGTCGCATTCAGGTTTCTTCTTCCCCAACAACTATGGGTGGGATACAACTAGATTTCTATAGCTTTGGTCCTGTGATGAAGGAATATTTAGTTAACAATATGCTTAATAGGAATGAAGTGCCCACTGCCCCAACACTATTCGGTGTCTCATTAATGGAAGGATAGATACACACTGATGATTTCCCATACTGGAATGCCCAATAATTAACTATGCCAAATTCGGGTGAGTTCCTTGATAGAACCTTTGTTTTTTGGAGGTACTTCGAATTGGATAATTGAATCCAACGACATTCTTATTTGATGATGTCCCAAACACTAATAATTCCAATGGTTTTAAAAGAAAATATTCACATCGAGTTCATCATTTATATTTAAGGAAAATTTTACTAGGGAATGCCTCCTACACACATCATATTGAAGTTGAAATATTCATTATAACTAGCATTCCCACTTTCCAATGGTGGGTGACATTTTTCACTTCTTCATCAATGTTTTCTCCTGGATCGAAATGGGATGATGGGATTTTGATTCCTCCTCAGAACTTGTTTCCCACTCCCAGTCTCCCTTAGACATTAAGACATTGCTCATGGAACTCTCCCACGTGTCATCTCATTGGGGAAACTGATTAATTACGATTCTTCTGTTAGAACATTCCAAAGAGTCAAGTCATAATAGAAACCTCCTGTTAGGAGACTAGACGCGTTGGGAATCAAAGGAATGATTAGATGATTCAATAGTAATACACATTAATTAAACCTTATTAGAAGTATTATCATGGTCAAGAAAGCCCGACGAATCCCACATCGATGGTGGGGTACTTATTCCAGAGGTTTCTCTCTGAGGGATTCCTTGGATTCCCATGTATAAGAAATGGCATGTTGTGAGATTAACATATAGTGGAGATAGATTAGAGTGATCGAAAAAATGATGAGAGTGGATTAGATGGGTAAATCTCTAGGTGGGGGAACCTAGAACGTTTATGGATTGGATGGTTCAAAATGTCCAATTAGGACAGTCCCTAGATGGCATGTACCCAAAAGAGAAAGTTTCACACCATCAAGGCTGATCTAGACATCACAAATAATGGATCACAGAAGCACACCCTAAAAAGAGGGATGCCAATTTTTTCCATTTGATGTGATTGAAATCTAAGGAGGATTCCTAAAAACATTGTTTATATGGTACGGATGTAAAACCACATAGTTCAAATTGTAAATTCGGGCATGCACATTGCAAGATTTTAACCCCAATAAATGTAATATTGTTATTATGGATATGATGTGAGGGGCCTATGCATGGTTAGCTTAATTAGTGCTACAAAAAGAAATGGTATGAATGGGGATTACACATGATTATCTACCTGATTAGACGGAATGATTTAATTGGGATGTAGTGGAATGGTTATGAAACCTGAAGGATTATGGATGACAGGATGAAGTGGGTGGAATTAATGAGGCGGAACCAACATTAAGGTAAATTTAATGGGATTTAACCTGATAGAGGCTGCCTAAATATCCTATTAGGTGAGAATCAATGTACATGTAGTTTTTTAGGGAGATGGTATGCTTAAAAAGAAGGATAGTGAGAAAGGAGTTCACTCGTATAGAATCAAAGGAATTCAAACCGCTGGATTGGGGTATAATCTTTATGAGATGCAAAGGATAGAATAAGAGATTAGGATGGGGAATGGGTGATTGGCCATTACCATGGGTAGGCTTCCTAAAAATACTATTTTAAGGGAAGTGACAAAAGTACATGTAGTTTATGATGAGGGTATAGAATCAGGTCGTACACAAAGGATAGTGACCTGATGTTCTGCTAGGGGATTATGCATGGTTAGTGGCCCTTCTCAAGTGGATCATGCTTGGTTAGAGGAATATGGTGAAGTGTGTTGATTATTCATGGTTAGTTACCTATATTGATCAAGAGGGTAAATCCATAGAAGGGAGACCCAGAATTTTCCATTTGTTGGGGTTGAACCATAAAGTGGTGTAAATCAAACCAGAAAGGGATCAAAAAACACATAGTTCGGACCGTGAAGTTTAACATCAGGTTGGATAAGTGAACCGACATGAAATTTCTGGGACAAATGGATTGTGGGGAGTGATGGGATTGAACCTCAATGGGGAAACCTAAATGTCCTATTATGAAGATAGGGATCAAAGTCCATGTAGTTTGGGAGAGTGGGGTATGGAATAAGAGTTTTCAAAAAGAAAACTAACCCAGAGACATGCTGGGGACTTACATGAGTGAACCGAAGTGAAATTTTCAGGACAAAAGGATTGTAGGGAGTGATGGCCGTGAACATCAATGGGGCATCCTACATAACCTGTTACGAACATAGAGATCAATGTCCGTGCTCTTTGTGATGGTGGGACATTGAATAACCACGTACACAAATGGAAGAAACCAAATACATGCCAGGAACTTATGCATGTTTAGCAGCCAAAAGAGGATGTCATGGTCGATGCTTACTCTAATCCCACATGAGTGATGGTCAGCGTGAGAAATAATTTGTATGAAAATAAGTGAATATTGTGTCATGAATGGCGAGGCCACAATGGATGGTGTTGGGATTATGCATGGATAGTGGCCTAGGGAGATGGATATTGAGACTAAATCTGAGAGGGAAGTCTGAGATGGTGGTTTAGGGCTTATGCAGTGACTTCCCCTAGAGCAGATGGTGACAAAGTACAATGGGAGAGGGTGGGTGGATTGAAATGATGGGAAGTAAGAATTTACCAGTCCCATACCCTCTTTTATTTTCTTTGACATTCCCTATATGTAGTATCTTATAGTTTGAAGACTTGTGTTTAGGATATAGGTTCTTAGATGCATAATATCTCAAAGCTTGGATGATGAGGACTTACTCCTCATCGCTTAGACCTACATCACTTTTAATAATGCACACCTAGGGATGGTATGGAAAAATAAATTATTTATGAGAGAAATCAGATGGGTGGTCAATCAAGGGGTCCACGTTAGCATAGAGATGCGATGAATCAATAGTTGTCAGCATACCACTATAGAAGAAACATTCAGCAGGGTATCAAACCCAGAAGCACTGCTTGGGGAACCAGTAAATAACTACGTGTAAGCCTGTAAGGCCACAAAATGAAGGTGCATTAAAGATAAGGATACTCGGTGAAAGAGGTGATCAAACATCGTCCCTTAGGGTAAGGAAGCTCGAAGGAGTCTCTGGGAATGGGTGAATGCAAGATTACAGACTTGCATGCAAGATGAGGGGGTTTAGGAGAAAGAGGCACTACACCAGTAAAAGTGATGTAGTGAAAGGGGTTTTTTTATACACATTACTTAGGAAAAAATAGAAATGGGATAGGGGCATTCCCCTGTAGGCCCACACGAAGAATGAACCATGGGGGACCTGTCACTCAAGATCCAGTACCTTGAATCCATGACATGCATGCAGTCACCGAAGGGGTTGTCTTATGTTGATGAGAGTGATAGTTTATCTTCCAGATATTTTTTGATGGAAGGGGTATCCCCTATATATTGATGAAAATATTAGAGGGAGAATGTAATAAGGCTAGCATTAAAGAGTATGGTTGACATTTCATTGGGTGTACAAGAGGTTTTTGTGTGCACCAATCTTTTATATAAATATTACTTCAATACTCACCATATCCCCATTAAAATATCTCCTTAAATAACCTGATGGTTAATATAGATAAACAAAAGGTTTGGTAAAAAGAGGAACCTCCTAGAACTTAGTTTAAGAAACAAGATTGATATCAAAATATCAACCAAGACTCCATAGTTCATCAATGTTTTATATGGGATGAATACATCATCCTTTTTTTTCATTCACCATCCTATTCACATGGACCTAGTATTTTATTAACTTAAATTTGCAGGTTGTGAGTAGTTTTATTCTTAAACTAATCCATAAATTCAATTGAATTACATGATTAATGAATCATTTCCCAATTAATTTTATTTGATATGGAATAACGGTCACCTAATTTTTCAAATCACATCCATTATGAACACTACTTAGGGATATGATAAATTGATTCCAAAAATAAATTAAATATTTTTTTTAAAATTTCAACGAAATAAAGGATTCATTGAAATATTTTATTGAGGGAATATAAAATATAATTTAAAAAAAATAAATGATGGATTCACTGAATTTCATAGACTCCTTTAAAAGGAATTATATATATCCAACATAGATTTAATAGTGAAAGTAATGTTTGAGTGATTTATATGCAATCATAATGAAGGATATATAAACAAGGTATCCATAAAATTAACCTCCAATGGATTTCATGAAACCAAACATCCTTACCATTAGTGCTATCAAATAACTAAGGTGAATAATTAATAGACCCACTAGGTCACAAAGTTTTTTATTTAATTTTATTTTTTGTGATGGAAGGTAATTTAGATTTTATATAAAAAATTTGTATAATTTTTTTAGTTTTTATGTGTGTTATTTTTCCCATGTATAATTTATTGGAAACCGTGTTGATACAATTACATTACACTAGGAAAAACATACCTGTATATTATTTATACCATATATATTTTAGGTTTCTTGGAAAATTAACATATTTTTTCTAAAACACATGAATACTAGCGGAACAATTCTTGTACCTTTGGTGAGTTTTTGGGTATCACACATCCTGAGCATTGGTTTGTAAAACTTACAAAAATTTTGTGAATAACTTCTCTAATTTGATGGATCTTTTGGAATGGTTGGTGAAATTGTTTTCAGACCATGTGGTTTCTTCATGTAAACTATGTGAGTTTAGTTTGGATAGTTAGTGGCAAACTCATGGTTGGTTCACAAGTTAGATAACTATGTAGCCAACCCTGATTCATATAAGGTTGAATTTCATATTTTCACCTCTTTCTATATTAAGTATCCACTAATATATTTTCTCACCCTCTTATTTTAACAGATCAGTCACAATCCCTTTAGAGACTCCTCCCATATTCCTTCTATTTTTGGGGTATCATCCTTAGGTTTAATTTATTTATTCCATAGTAAGTCCCTAGAAGAAACTATATCTATTATATTTCTTATTTTTACATTGATTTATAACATCCCATAATACATAATAAATCAATTTATTGATTTTAGGGTAGGGATTAGCCTAGATCATGTGGCCTTACACATTAAGGGGTTGTATAGGGAACATCATGACCTATGGGTGGTGCTCTCCTTTATAGGAAATAACATCTGACTCATTATCCATTGAACTAATATAAGGGTTTATTTTTTAAGGTTCTATATCATTAATTTAGGGGCATGGGGTTTTTAATTTTTTCTAATTAAGATTAAATATATATATATATATATAGGACCCATGAATTTACAGGGTGAATTTGGAATAGTTTTGAACCATTTTATAAAATTTTATTATATTTTATACGTTCACACAAAATTCCATGGGGGATTTCAATTGTATAAAGTGATTTTAAAATTATATATTCCTACTATCATGGATTTAAATTATGTTTTTTTGTATTTAATATTTTTTATACCAAGAGTTTGTGTGTTTTAATGACGTACAATTTGTTTGACACAATATTTTTGTTTTAAGAATGTGGCGTGTTGTCCCATTTATGAAAAATATTAATATTATTAAAATATATAGTGTATATCTGAATCAATGGTTTGATATTTTTCCAAATTTTGAAACAAAAAATTGGTTATTTTTGTTAAGGTATCAGTTATCATATGTGATTTATATTATGAAACTAGTTAGTGGATTATATGGTTTTAAAATTTGATATAAAGGTATTTTTGAGTTCATGCATGAATTTCAAAAGTTTTTTGGATAAAGTAATATTCTCCAGAGAAGTTTGAGATTGAATTTTAATGAGGTGAGTTGTCTTGGAATTCAATTCAAGTTCTCAAAGTGAAATTTTATAAATTTATGGTAAATAAGTTTTCATGAATAGGAGGGAGACCCTCTATAGAAACTTGAGATTATTGTATTCCTATAGTGGATTTTAGTCCCATCATGGGAGGATTATAATTAATTCATTCACATATTCTATATTTTTTTTGATGTATATGGTATGCTTATTATGAGGTTGAATAATATGAGGCATGAGTGTGAAGACCCTAATCACTGTTTTCATAAACCAGTTCATTAATTTATTACATTGGTATAATAAAAAATAAAATAACATACAAAAGTCCCAAATAGTTAAGTATTTTTGGAAAACAATATACAAGAATAATTTTAACATAACAACATAAACACAAAAAAAAACAACATAAAAAACCATTCAAAGCAACCATAACTCCTAGATTACCCTTTCATGTCTTTCATAGTATATATATTCACATCCTCGGTATAAATAAAACATAAGAAGGGGTGGCCTTAGACGATTAGTAAGTGTAACACCCCAGGTTTAAAAATATGTTTTATGTATTTTAAATTATTCCAAGATGCAACAAAATATATACATTTCCAAATGAGGAGATATAATTATTAAGCACTTTAATTATACAAATACAATAATACATCCTTGAAACACAAAAACTAACACATTAAACACACATCTATTGATAATAAAACAATTAGAATTCCTCTGAGACACACAAAGATTCCAATCCGACAGTTCTCATCTTTAGGATCTGATAGAAACAAAAAATTTATAGCTAGAACAATAGGAATGAAAATAATAATTAGTTTAACATATAAACAATTTCCAAAATCAGTGGCCTGAGTGTTCGATATTATTTGTTTCTACGTGTTTCAATGACCCTTAGAAATTGATATTTATAGAGTTTTTATCTGACCGTTACAAAAACTATCCATTTTTAGTTTTAAATTTAAATTGATAAATTTAATTTGATAACTGTTGATATAAATTAATAAATATACAAATATAGATAAAATGGTGATTTGAATATTATTATGAAATAATAAAAGTTTTAAAAAATATATAATAAATTATTTTAATTGTAAAAAAATGTTTTAAAAATTAAAATACAAATATTCTAGAAATTTATGAAAATAAAACTATTACATATCATATTAGGATATTAATACGAGGATTATATATATACCGAAATAAGATAATTGATAACCAAAAAAAAAATTAAAACCGAATAATGAATGAAGTTTTGGGTTTCAGTGTTTCGTGTTATTGAGAGTCGCCGCGAGGGTTTTTTGAGCGAGGTTTTGAGAGAGTTGCATAGTTCATGATTTGGGAAGGGGAGAGGAGCCAGGAGCTGAGAATAATTGAACGCAAAAGGCCACTCCATGGCCAAAGCGACATTGTGGGAGATCTCCATTGGGTCGTTGCGCAATAGTGTTCGATTTAGTGTTCGAAGAGTGATTATGGTATGTTTACACCTGATCTGTTTTGCATTTGGGTATTCAACCGTGTTATGGAGAAATGACTTTCGATCAACCTTCTATTTTCTAGTTTTGGAAGTCAGTATTTGCTTATCCAAATCCTAATTTTTTGAACTGATTTTGGAAAATTAAATTCACTATTATCCGAATATTTCTGAAATTTTTTTATCTATTTAAATCGATGTAGTTTTTGGATGTCCATTTTTGACTTATTCAAAAATCTATCCCTTTATGATGTCAATTTAGAACATTATTCATTGTTTTAGGGTTATCAGAAACCTGTTTTCCTTCGTTTTCAGTATGTTAAATACATGTAAGTTGTCTTTTTTATCGGTTGATATAATTTCACTTTTTTTCAAACATTTTTTTATCATGTTATTTAGTTGTATATTGATTCTTCACAAAGAAGCTCTGATTTAAAGAAATTATACAATATACTTTGCATCTGTCACCATTTGTGTGAATAAATAAATATTTTCCTTGGATCGTTATTTTCTAGCTTGTTTCCTCTGTGATTATATTTTTTATGTCATGTGAAATTAGAGCTATTTGATTAACACATATTTAAATAGCAAAAAATTTAATTGATGAACAGTAAAATACGGGCTCTATATAATTCATCCATTGGAGTTCTCTTATAATTTCATTTATAAGCCTTAGTGTGAGAGAAAGAGTGAGAGAGATTAGGGGATAGGAAGAAGATGTTGAAAAGGGTCTCCTACACAAGAAATTTGTAAGGAACATTCTATTTCTTGCTATCTATTTTTTTGATTTTCACCAATTTATTGTATTGAAATTATTTTCCCATGATTTCAAAATTTATTTGAATTACCCTATTAAATTAAAATGTTTTATTTTCAAAATTTTGTAAGGGATTTCTTAATTTTTTATTGGAAACTTATTTTTATAAAATTATAATTGTGTAAGGGACTAATTATTTTGAAATACACACTCTACTATTCTATTTTATTTTTTTAACAAAATTTTATTTAGTCTTTTCCAATTATAAATTCTATTTTCTTGTTTTTCATAAGGGACTCTCTATCTTATTATATTTTTTTTTGATTTCCATCAATTTACTGTATCTACATTATTTTCCTTATTTTTATCATGTCAAATTATGTCACTTAATAATTCAATTTTTTTTCCAAATTTATCGAGATATTATTTAATCCAAAATTATGATTTTAAGTATCAATCTTATTTCGTAAGGATCATGATTATGTTGCACATGAATTAGAATAATTATTATTGTTTGATTAATAATTCATTAAATATATATATATATAACAATTGATTATTTATGGAATTTTATGAATTTAAATGATGGATCTATATGCATGTCATACTCATATCATGATTACAGCCATATATCGATAAGTTTTCATACATGAATACACACACACACATATATATATATATATATATGTAGGTATATAAACATATACTTGATAATTAAAAAACTTTACAAAAATGGATTTTTATGGCAATATGGAAGAAATTTTAAATGCGTGGATGTTGATTAATCTTTCATGTGATTATGAAACATCATATGTCATGAGATTTGATTGTACCAAGTTGAATAAATAATTTTCAGTAAATATTAGTATTTATTTCATCCAATCATGATTATAAATATTTTTTTGAAACTATTACGCCAGGGAAAATTATTAATATATAAGGCAAGCTAAGACAAAGATATTTTATAAAAAATGGTATTCAAAAATTGGAAATATGATAGGGAATTAGACAGTGAATTAATCCATCAAGTGGGTAGGCCCAAGATATCCTTCAATTTTTTGAGTGGTACCAGTTGTTTTTTTATAAACATGCCAAATATTTTCAACTGAATCACTAGATTAGTTTAAAAAGCCTTTTCGAAATATAATTAATTTTCAACGAATTATAGTATTTTTGGAACAGTTGTTCTATAAATTTATTTCTAATTGGATTTTCCAAATACAGTTTGAAAAGAATATTTTAATGGGATTTATCAAAGGTTTTAAAAACACCTTACGTGGCACCTTTGGTCCTCAACATATGTTTTCAAAATGTTTTTCATAGGTTTCCTTAAAATCCAATGTTAGTTATCTTTGATATAGCACGTGCGATAACAGAGTTTATCTTTCATTTAGTTTTAATTTATTCTATAACTTAGATGTTTTTTTAGCATGTTTGTTTTCTCCAGAACCTAGACCGGTAAAATATCCTCATTTTTTTAATGTTTTTTGTAATTGTTATTTCACATTTATATAAAAAAAATTACACCACATTTTCAAGCACTGAGTCCAGAAGAGCGGGCTCATGGCCTTATAATTGGTATCAGAGGAACGATCTAGACATCAATGGAGATTATATGTTGAATTTTGAGGAAAAATGTTATATGAATTAGAATTTGATTTGTATACTTATGTCCCCTAAGAAATTATTTTGATGTTGGAAATTCAAGATATGCGTATGTCCGATGAAAGAACTGTGATGGCACAATTCAATTAAGTAGGGGAGAATGTAACACCCAAGGATTAAAAATAAGTTTTATGGGTTTTCAATGATTCCAAGATGAAAAAATACATAAATTTCATAATGCAGAGATATAAGTTGTAACCACTTTATTTATACAAAAACAATGACACATCCCTAAAACACAAAAAATAACCTATTAAACCCACTGTTATCGATAATAAAACAATTGGAATTACCCTGAGAAACACAATGATTCCAATCGTATAGTCCTCATCTGTTGAATCTGATAGAAACAGAAAAGTTATTGAATTTTTTTTTCAGAAAAACAATGAAAAAGAGGAACATATAAAACCATTTCTGAAAGTAATGGCATGATCGTCACGATATTTTTTCGTTATGTGTTTGAACGAACCTTATAAATTAATATTTATTGGGGTTTTTTTCAGCCATTACAAAAACTATCCATTTTTTGTTTTAAATTAAAAGTGATAAATGGAATATGATAACCATTGATATAAAATAATTAAATATACACATATAAAAACAATATTTATTCGAATATTATTATGCAAGAAAAATGTTTTAAAAAAATATTTAATAAATTATTCTTAGAGTATAAAAATAATGTTTTAAATATTGAAATACATATATTCTAGAAATTTATGAATATATAACAATTATATATCTTATTAAGGTATTAATATGAGGATTATATATATATAATTAAATAATATAATTTATAGCAAAACTATAAAAATAATAATCATTAAAACTGAATAATGAATGATTTTTTGGATTTCCGTGTTCCGTGTTTTTAGGGTCATCGTGAGGGTTTTTTGAGTGTGGTTTCTAGAGAGTTGCATAGCTCATGATTTGGGATGGAGATAAGGGCCAAGAGTATAGGAGAGTCGACCGTAGAAGGCCACTCCATGGCCGAAGCCACCATGTGGGAGATCTCCGTCAGGTCATCACGCAACAGTGTTCATCCAAAATCTATGTCTGGTGCTGTGGAGTCAAAGCCGAATGGGAGTCCAGTTCTAGAATTGAGTTTAGGTGATGGTTTTGAATTAGCGTTCGAAGTGTGATTAAGGTCTATTTACAACCGATCTGTTTTTTATTGTGGTATTCAAATGAGTTATGGAGAAAATTACATTCGATCTACCTTCTTTTGTCCGGTTTTACAAGTAGGAATTTTTTTATCAGAATCCTTATCTATTAAACCAATTTTGGAATTTTAAATTCCCTCTTATCTGAATATTTATGAAAAAAATATTATCTATTTGAATGGATGTAGTGTTTTGATTTTATTTGTTGTTGTATTATGCAATCTATCCCTTTATGATGTCTATTTAGATCATTATTCGTTGTTTTAGGGTTATCAAATACATGTTTTCCATCATTTTTAGAATATTAAATACATGTTCGTTGTATTTTTTTATTGGTTGTTAAAATTTTATATTATTTTTCAATGATTTTTGGACTATCCTATGTGGTTGTATATGGATTCTTCACGAAGAACCTATGATTTGACTAAATTATATAATATACATATCATTTTTCACCATTTGGATGAATAAATAAGTATTTTCTTTGGATCATCATTTTCTAGCTTGTTGCTACTATGCCTATATTTTATATGTCCTACATAGGAAGAGCTATTTTATTAACACATATTTAAATAGCAAACAATTTTATTAACGAACAGTAATATACTTTCTCCATATAATCCATCCTTTGGAGTTCTACTAGAATTTCATTTATAATCCTTAAAGTGAGGGAATTAGAGAGAGAGATTAGGAGATAGGAAGAAGAAGTTGAAAAGGGTCACATACCCAAGAAATTTTAAAGGAACTCTCTATTTCATGGAATTTATTTTTCTGATTTTCACTAATTTATTATATTGAAATTATTTTCCCTTGATTTCAAAATTTATTTGAATTACCCTATTAAATTATTTTCCTTTTTCAAAATTTTTTATGGGATTTCTTAATGTTATTTTGGAAAATAAATTTTCTAAAATTAAAATTTTGTAAGGGGCTATTTATATTCAAATACTCACTCTAATATTATATTTTATTTTTGTAATAGAGTTTAGTTTATTCTTTTCAAATTATAAATTATATTTTATTTTTTTGTGTAAGAGACTATCTATCTTATACTATTTATTTATTTTATTTCCAATAATTTATTATATCTAAATTATTTTCCTTATTTTGATCATGTTGAATTATGTCATATTATACTTCAAATGTTTTATTTTCCATATTTAGTGAGATATAATTTAATCCATAATTATGATATTATGTTTGAAACATATTTTGTAAGGATCAATATTATGTTTCATATGAGTTAGAATAATTATTATTATTTTATTAATCATTTATTAAATATATTTATAGATATATATATATAGAAACTGATTATTTATGGAATTTTATGAATTTAAATGATGGATCTACAAGCATGTCATACTCATATCATGATTATGGCCATATATCAATAAGTTTTCAGGCATGCATACACACACACACACACACATATATATATATATGTATATTCACATAAACATTATCATTAAATAAACATTTCAAAAATTTATTTTTATGGAAATGTGAATGAAATTTTAAGTACGTTGATGTTTATTAATCTTTCATGTTATTATGCAACTTCATGTATCATGAGACTTGATCATACCAAGTCGAATATATAATTTTATGTTAATATTAATATTTATTTCATCCAAGCATGATTATAAATATAATTTTGAAACTAAAATTCCAGTGAAATATATATATATATATGCAAAGCTAAGAAAAAAATATTTTATAAAAACCAGTATTAGAAATTTGAAAATACGATAGGGAACTATATAGTGAATACATCCCTCATGTAGGTAGGCACAAGATAGCCTTCAAAGTTTTGAGTAGACCCAATTGTTTTGTATTTAAGATCTTGCTTAATATTTTCAACTAAATCACTGGATTTGTTTTAAAAGTGTTTTCGAAATATAATTAATTTTAAAATCATTATAGTATTATTGAAAAGGTTGTTCTAAAAATGTATTTCTAATTGAATTTTCCAAATGAATTTTCAAAAGAATATTTTAATGGGATTTATAAAAGGTTTCCAAAACCCCTTATTAGGCACCTTTTTTGCTCACCCTACATTTTTGAAATGTCTTTCACAAGTTGACTTGAAATCCCATGTTCTTAGTCTTTGTTATAGCATGCACGGAAGCAAGTTGATATTTCATTTCATTTTATTTTATTTGGTAACACTGTTGTTTTTTTAGCATGTATCTTTCCTCCAGAACCTATACTGGAAAATAATCCTGCTTTGTTTCAAGTTTTGTGTAATTGTTATGTCTCTTTTATATAAAAAACATTACACATAATTTTCAAGCACCGAGTCTTGAAGAGCGGGATCAGGGCCATATAGTCAGGTTATGTAATACAGTGAATGATAAAATAAATAATAATGCTTGGTTAATGACCAATAACACATTCTATTGGAATATAATCTTCAGAAAAATATGGAAACAGTAAAAGATGAATAAATAATTCCACAAAAATAATCACATGAGAATGATGATAAAGAATGAAAATTATAATAGTTGAATATTAACATGTCTAATCAATTAATAATCATAATGATGGAATACATATGTTATACATCATAAACATACCATCGAGACCTCATCCAAGGCACCTGACCATAAATAATTAATTTTATGGCTAAAATGTTTTTCTTTTTTTTTCTCATGAGACCTACTGATGAATAGAGGTGATATAGAGGTCACCACCCATCACATACCATAGAAAATTCATTCCTTTTTTTATTGGGGATAAACATAAACAAAATATGAATATTAAATGTAAATAACATTCCACAATATGTAAACATACTCAATAACCATTCTATGTAGTAAAAGAATGGTATTAGGATAGAACATCCACAAACAAAGTACAAATAAACAGTTTAATTAAAATATTGTAAATGATAATAATAATGTATTCTTCCCAATTAAAAATATTATTTATAAAATTGGGTTGAAATAGTTTAAAATATTCAAATACAATCATATAGTATTACTTGAGAGAAATACTCTTTTTTAATTTTCAATGATGAGTTTTCATTGAAAAATAATTTTTATTTGTCATAACTACTGGTTTGAAACCAATAATGACAGAATAATACTTCTTATGACTAAATTATTGATTTTATAAAAAAAATGTTGTCTCAAAATCAATTATGGATGCTAAATAGAAAATGGGTAAGAAATTGGGACGTTCCCTTTAATTGGGATTTCTTATCAAGAATAATTTGGAAGGGAACCTTGAAAAACATGTGTTTACCCTTAATATAAATTTGAAATAATATGTATATATGAACATGAAAAATGTAATAATAATTTATAAGAAGTATATAAAAATAATTAAGAATTAAATTGTGGTAAATAGAGAGAAATCATTCACAGAATAGAAAATCATGGATCCGGAACAAACCCAAACCTTATGTCCAAAATTGTTATGCACTTGACATTAAAATATTGGATAATGAAATTATTTTCACTAATTATTTAATTCATATATTTTAATACATGTGTTATATTTATTATAATTGTATTAATTTTATTTAAGTATTATTTATTGAGTTATAGATTTAATATTATTATTTGGGGGTGTACATTTTGTTTTCATGATCGATTTACTCGTATATGTGTATAGATGTTTTGGAAAAATAGAAATAGATATCATGAATTGGATTTATATTTTTTAAAAACAAATTCAATATATTAATTTTTTATATAAGTAATATAATTAATTAGGTTGAGGGTGAATTATGAGATAATACATTAGTGGTACTCTTTTAGATTATTTTGTTAGTTTTTCAATCATCAAAAGCAGTTTTATTTTATTAATAAATATTAGGTATATTTAATGGTTCTATAAAAAAACACAAGATGTAATATATATATTATAATTTGGTTTAAACAAAAAAACAGTTTTACGATAGGCGTTTTAGCCATTAATGGAAATTGAAAACACTCATTCATTGAGTGAGAAAATTTAACACATCAGAGATGATGTTTTCATTTTTTAGAAAAAATGAGAGGGAACTGAATTGATGATGAATTATTCCAACAAAAAAATTTACCTTATATAAATGTTAATAGAGATATTATGTTACTTTGGGATAGTTCAGTGAGTATAATATATGAAATGAAAATAACTTTAAAAGAAATTAAAATAAAAGAGAGTGGTTTTACCTCTTGATTTTCTTATCCTTGAGAACCTGTTGTGGGGATTGGTTTTGGCCTTTTGTTGGGGCCAAATGATCATAGAAGTTGATGAGTGGATTGGGAATATATTTTATTAAAATATAGTCAAGTATGAAATCTTGAGAGTTGTGAGGGAAATAAGTTATTATGGGTGGTATTTTAAGTGGATGAGATGTGGGTTTTCTAGTTATTTCCTTCATTAGTACATTATTTTTTATCAAAATTATGAATAATTTGAGAATTTTCAGCAAATATATAAAAATAATTTTGAGTAGTATGATATTATTTTTATCAAATCATCATTTACTCAATTTATAGTTTATTTAAATTATAATGTTTTTATACTGAAAATTATCATATTTTATTGTTCACCAAAAAATCAAGTATTTTAGAAAAATCCAAAAAATAAAAACTCAATATTTTTCATATGTTGGATTCAAAAATAAAAAAAAATTATTAATATAATTTTCTAAATAATATAAAATTAATTTTTATTTAAAATGATTATTTACTCAAAAAATATAGTTTTTAAAATTATAACTGATTTTCTAACACATTGGAAATTTTACTATTATTTAGAAAAATAATAATAAATTTATAATAAAAAAACATTAATTTTTGAATATGTTTTATGTAAAAAAAATTATTTTAAATAATTTTATTAAGTATATAATTTTAATTAAATATTTATGATTACCAAAATACCTACACCTAATTAATAATATTTAAAATATACATTTATTTGTATTGTGATATATTTATATCAAAATTTCATTTATAAGATGCCTAAATTTTATATATACATTCATGGGAGAGATTACTATTCGTTTGGTTGGATTACTATTTATAAGGGTCATATTATTATTCATAAGGTAGAGTCATTATTTCATCAGTATATGTTCCTTACCTTCTAGAAATACCTCTTATTTTATTCAATATTCATTTACCAAGTTTACATTGTGTTCTATAATTGTTATTATCTGTCTTATAATATATGAAATAATTATAAAAAGGTAAATTTCATTGAAATAATTATAGATCATTAAATTCTCATTTGTAATAAAAAAATTTCCCACCAAATTTCTGGGGTGGAACCTCATAAAAATATTGGGGTCATTATTCATCAAATATTTTTCTTATTTAAACATATCCTCTTAACTTTTATATTTTTTTCAAAATATATTTACCAATAAATTTAACCAATTCCCCATCACCTGATCTTTAATATAAATAATATGGATAGTCTTTTCACAAAAAGATAAATGAGGTTCCAAACTATTCAATCAGAACTGAGTACGTGAATTGGATCTGGCATGTACATCCTTAACAACGATATATAGAACACATAGTGTACTTTAGAGATGATAGGAGGCATTACAAAATGATAATCTAGAGACACAACACTCTCCATGATTTCAAAAAGAAGAATTTACCTAGGGCTTAGTTTTCCTTTCATTCCAAAACTTATAACACTCATCCATGTAGACACATTTGAGAAATCAGGATCTTAGAATTGAAATTCAAAATCCTTCATTCAGTTATCAGTATAGCTATTTTTATTACTTTGAGATAATTTGATATAGGTCTGAATATACTTTACCTTTTATATTATTTCCTCCATAAAATCTGGGACAAAAAGATTCATATCACCAACTTCATCACAACAAGTTGGTGTATGACATCTCATTCACTACAATAATTTATATGTTTTCATTTGAATACCTAAATGGAAACTATTATTTTAAGAAAACTGTAAAAAGTTAAATATTCATTCCACATATTTTTGAATTCTTGTTTGAATGATCTCAATATGTCCTTTAATATTTGAACGACCCTTTCAAACAACCCCTCTGTTTGAGGGTGATAATAAGTACTCAAATGAAGCTCAGTATCAAAAGCATTATGAATTATTTTTAATAATTTCAATAAAAATCATGGGTCATGACTAGAGAAAATTTACTATTGTGATCCATAAATCATAAAACATTATTAATATAGAGTTGTGCAAGGGGCCCCACTTTAAAACCATCCCTTATAGGAAGGAAATGTTCATATTTGGTATGTCGATAAACAATTATGAATATTGAATAATTATTTTCATGGATTATATGGCAACAGATTGAGAGAATCAATAATAATGTCATCCCATTTCTATGTGGGAAAATATAGAGGTTGAATGACATATCTTTGATGTCATATTTCTACATCAACTTTTTGACAGACTAAACATCCAGATACATAATCAGAAATTTCATACATCATATTATCCCACTAAAAATGTTTCATCAAGTATCTATATATCCTACTGATACAAAGTTGTAATGATAATTTCGAACTATGGGAATCATCGAATAACTCACTTTTTAGCTCGAGTACAGAGGGAATACATAACCTCCTCCCAAATATTAAATTCCATGTTCACAAATGAAGCTTCTCAGCTTTTCATCATTCAATGATTTTTTTAAATATTCTCATCTTCAGACTTATAGATTTCAATCCCTTACAATAATGATGTTGGGAAACCAATTGAAAATGTAATGATGTTTCACCTTCATTGATAATTCCTATATAAAAATTTTCTACATCCATGTACATAGGATCCCTGTTAGTCCTCCTTTTGTTCATAACTACATGATCCTTCTTGGTCAGTACATTTATAACCTTATTCTCCTTCCATAGGTGGTACTATATAGAAAAATCATAATCCTTGATCCTCTTGTGCCCTTACCATTCCCACATTCTTAGTTCTTTCTGTGAGTATATATATATTAAATTATTTTGATATGTATATATATCAAATATCTCATAATAGATATAGTGTATCCATATTTTAAGTGAAATTATTATAGGTTATAACCAAATATAATGTGCTGGATATTTTTGTTCATGAGTTATTAACTACCTTGATTCATAAGCAGCAACTCAATCATTTTTCATAAGGAAACAAACAATAATTTTTTTATGAATCAGTATAAATAAAAAAACCACTATTTATCTATGGTAGATTCCAGATAAAATAATTCACTAATATCTTCATAAATTCATCAACACATTATTCACATTTACTTGTAAAAATAAACACAACCCCTTTATGTGAAATTTTTGTTAGAGGATTAGATAATCGGCTTACGTTATAGAAAAAATGAGGATAATAACCTAGTAATATAATAAAAATATGTATCACTGTTATGTTCCTTGGTTTAGGACATTATTGAACATCCTTTTTCCTTCATAGGATCAACTACGATTCTATCCATAAGGACAATATGGCTAATAAACAATCCTTTTTGAAGAAATAATTCATAGTTTCTAAACATCCAATATACCTATTTTCTTATAAGAGTCTAAAAAACAACTAATATGTGGTTCTCATAGTTCCCAAATAGATTTTAATATATTAATACATCACCTATAAATACCACAAAAAAATAATTAGGATGTTCCTTGAAAATAATGTTCATTAGATCTATGAAAATAGAGGGTCCATTAGTCCTCCACATAGAATTTCTATAAAATTATTATGTTCTTCCTTGGATTGAAATGTTTTCATTGGAGTTATTCCATCCTCACATGAAATTTATGATATATAGAATAAATTTCAATCATCATAAAATGTTGTTCATCATGATATTGATCAAATAAATCATCAATGTGAGGTAACTTATACATATTCTTTGTTAGAATTTCATTTAATTTTTTAGTCGATATAAATCCTCACCAATCCATCTTTCTTCTTAATTAAGAGAATAGGGGATCCCCAAGGATAAAGACTAGGGTGAATAAATATGTTATTACTAATTTACTATATCTATTTATTCATCTCCACTAATTTTATAATGGTTATTCTATAATGAGTCTTTAATATTGTCCTTACATCAAGAATTAAATCGATAGAAAGATCAATTTCTTACTCAAGGGGATGTCCTGGTAAATCCTACAGAAATACATCAATGTATTATTTCAAAATAGTTAAATCCTCAATTTTAATAATTCATTCCGCATCCATAGATGATGTTTTCTCTTCCTCCCCCAAATTTTCATTTATAAGATCTAGTAGTGGTGGATTTGTATGGGAACCAGATTGCAATGTTTTGTCTCTAACAATAAAGGATTATATATTTCTCTTAGAAATCGGGAAATAATTATTCTTGAAATATATTTTCACATCATATTATGGAAAATATTTAATACCATGTATTATATAAAAATAAATAATAGGTATGATGATAAGGTTTTAAACTAAATAACATATATTTGTGAAAAGGGGGACAAACCGACATGTCTTTATTGCATTGATACATCCCTTACGAGTTTTGAAAGAAAACTAATTTATTAAATCAAAGGCTGAACATATTATTTTCATAGAAATCTGGGAAGATATAAAAGAATGTTGTGATCTAGAAAAAAAACAGTTGGCTATATTTGATGAAATGATTAAAATACCTTCCACGAAATCATTTAAAACTTCAACCTCTGCAGTTGTGATCACATTAGCTTATCCTTACACCCCTTAAATTTTGAATTACTGTTTCATTGAATCTTGGGAAAATTATTTTTTTAGTGTAACAACTCCCCACTATTGTAGCATTGATCATTGGTAGCTTCATTCATTACATTTTAGTCACTAGCGTGGTGGCCTTTTTATCCACATATATAACAAATTCCTTTTCCTTTTAATCATTCTTTGAGATGTTTCATTACACAATTATCATACCTAAAAAATATCCATTTATATTCATCTCTTTTCCATTATTTATTACTCCATACTCTTCTTATATTGTTTTCCCTTAAATTCATAACACATATAGAATTCATTCTCTTTCTTGATATCACATGAGATTATAACTTTATATGATATGAATTTTCGGTATACCAGTGCTCTTAAAAACAATGGTTTTAAATCTTATATGAGTAAATCAATATTCATACTTCAATTATGTTTTTTTCTACAAAATGGACACTAGATTTTTTAAAATTTTCTTCATACATCAAAACGTTTTCCTCCTCTTTCTATTTCAGACTCAATAATTTCCTCTCCATATCCACTCACTGTTCATGAGGGAAATATTTTTCAAGGAATATTTCATTAATATCATTCAATTTTCTATTTTAAATTTCTTCCTACACCCTTTTGTTTTGAATATTTTAACACTATTGATCCACATCTTTTGAGAGATGATAAACTACCATGAACACCCTCTCCCTTTAATTATTTTCCAATGACAGAAATATCTTCTCTACAAAAATTATCCACTTCTCCCCTAACAATGGTGTTGTAGGCCTATTTTATGACAGGGGATGTTGTTTCATATTGTTTCCTAATAATTCTCTTCCATGTTGTGGATCAGGATGCTCTACACAGGTAATGTTTTTGTTTATAACATGAGTCAATTGTCTCAAAATATTTATAAGTTTCTAAGCACTGGTCATAATTTGAATACCAACATCATAATATTTCATAATAGTTAAATACCTGCATGGGATACATGCCGTGATAAAATTTCCATTCTTCCACTTGGAACAATTTATAAAAAATTTAATACAATAAATTAGGAAATGAATTATAATGAATAATTTTTAATTTCTAAAACACTTAACCTAAATTTGAAACTTTTCCATAAGTAATCTCATTATCATAAGAATTATATCATGTGGGATGGGATTACATTTTAATAAAAAATAATGGGTTTCAAAGAAAATTTAAATTATCAAAAGAATATCCCCCACGAGTTTCAAACTAGGTGTGAAGTAAAACATTCTATTATGTATTAGGTTATCCCAAGTCATGGTCGAGACACTTTGTTAGAGTTATTTCCCCTCGGTACATATTTTCTAGAACCATGCCCACTAATAGTATCTAGGTAGAGATTTATTTCATGTAATACACAAAAAATCAATACCTTACAAAACTATTTGTATGTTATTCTACATTGATCCTAAAAATATATCATAGGGGTTTGTTCCCTAATCAATGTTTTAAAAAATCTAGTTTCAATGACTTATACAAAACATTCTCTCATAGAAACTATACAGACCTCAACCCTTGTTTCCCCAAGTTGGTGCCTTACTATATTGCATTGGTCTAATAAACAAGGAATCCATGTCATGATTTACCAAATTGAGTATCAGTTTTGTAAAAAAATATTTAAATAAAATATATATATTAAAACATGAAATAAAAAAACATAAAAAGTCCATAAGAAACATTTTTAAATCTAATATTATCCATGATTTTCATTCATAATATAAATCATTACATCACAGGGAAAAATAAAACATAATAATGGGGTTATATTAGATTATTAGTAAGTTTATTCAATAAAACAATATAAAATATAAATAATAAGTCATAGTGAATTACTAATATCATGTGACATTGAAACATATTCATGACAATAATATTGAAGGAATAAAAGTTGAATAAATTATTCCATAAAAATAATCACATGAGAATGAATATTTACTATGAATATACTAATGGTATAATATTCACATGGATAATCAATTACTATTTATAGAAATGTAATACATATGTCATACATCATAAACATAACATCATCACCTTAGTAAAGAAACCTCAAAAAATGGTTAAGGCCTCAGCCAAAATACATTTCTATTTTGTCTCTTGAGACATATTGATGCATTGAGGTTCTATAAAAGGCCCCAACCGTAACTTAATAATATAATTCATTCCTAATATTAATGGGGTTTAAAGAAACAGCACACATATATAATATTTTAATAAAATTTCATATTTTATAAAGATAATCAATAACCATTCTAAGTAGTATGATGAATGGAATTAAGATAGAACATTCAAAGTGAAATTCATCATTTACCATTTAATAAACTATGGTAGATTAAAATAATAATATATTAATCCTAATTAAGAATATTAACCAACAAACTCATTGGAAGTAGATGAAAATAATGTAATAAAATTTTTGAAGAATTATTTAGAGAAATACCGATTTTATTTACAAAGTATTATTCTCAAAATACATTTTTTAATTTTTTATAATTATTTTTATAAAACCATTAATGAAAAATATAATTTCTCATGAAAAAATAATTATTTTAAATATAATGGTGTTTTAAAACCTATTATGGATTGTACATGAAATTGGGTAAAAAATCGGGAAGTTCCATTTAAATGGGATTGCTAATCGGGAACAATTTAGAAGGGAACCTTGTAAAACATATAAATACAATTAAAAAATATAAACTAGTTCGGATATTTGTATTTGGAATATATAAACATAATTTAGAATAATTATATAAAATCAATTAAGAATTAAATTGGCGTAAATTGAGAGAATGTGTAACCTGAATAGAAAATGGATGTTCAAGAAGAAACCCTTACCTTATGTCTGAATGTGTTCTACACCTATCCTGAATATCATGGATAATGGAATTAGATTAATTAATAATTTAATTAAGATCCATTTTTAAAATTACTATAATTACTATAAGTTTATTAAGTATATTTACTGTATTTTTATGAGTTAAGATACGATTTTATCATATGAAGGCATTCATTTCCATGGTTTTCTTAATCTGTTGGCTTGTACCTAAGAATGAAAGTTTATTTAATATATGTATTGATATATAGAATTGAATTTATATGTTTTTAATTAACATATAAAATATTTAGTGGGTATATAACTTATTTTTTTATTTTGGTTGAGGAAAAATCATTAGATAAGATGCTAGTGACAATCTTTTAAATTATTTTGGCGGGTTTTCAATAATCATAACTACTTTTGTTTTTTCAATAAACATCATGTATATATAATGATTATATAACAAAAAATAGGTTGTAACACATATATTATTATTTTCTAAACATAATAATGGTTTAATGACCAACCTTGAAGGCATTAATGGGTTTTGAAAACTCTTCGTTATAGAATATGAAAAATCAATAAATCATAGTTAATGATTTTATTTTTTAGAAAAAAAGGAGATGGATGGGAAATGATTATCATTTATTACCTAAAAACAATAAAATTATTATATATAAAAGATAATATAGATATAATATTACATTTGGATATGAATTTGAGGGGAGAATAAAAAAATAAAATAACTTGAAAAGAAATTAAATGAAATGAGAGATGTTTTTACCTCATGATTTTCTCCTCCTTGAGAACCTCTTTAAGGGGATTGGGTTCAGTATTTTGTTGATTCAAAATGATTTTTTTTGTGGTGATGGGTATTGGTAAGATATTTGAGTTATTTTTGGTAAATGATCAAATATTCATATGTGTTTGGAGAAGAGGTTGTGAGGGGTGGTATTTAAAGTGGAGGATCGTGGTGTTTTCTCATTATTTTATTCATTATATTTTTATTATTCCTCAAGACTAAGAATATTTTAATAATTTTCACCAAATAGATTTAAATAATGAAGGTGAGTTCGAGATTATTGTTCTTACATAATTTGTGACTCAAAAAATATTGTAATGAAATTGTAAAGTATTTATACTGAAAATTAAAGTATTTTACTATTCACTAAAAAAATAAAGTATTTCAGAAAAATCAGAAAAAAACCCTAACTATTTTTTTATTTGTAAGATTAAAAATCCTTTTTAAGAAAATAAATTTCTAAAATTGAGAAATTTTATTTTTAATTAAATCCATCATTTACTCAAAAAAATACAATTTTTATATTTATAATAGATTTTAACACTTTAAAAATGTAACTAAGGTAACATAAAATTAACATAAAATCATAAGATGAAAATAATAAATTCAGAATAAATTTTTTAAAAATAGATTTTTGTTCAAATCATTTTATTAATTATAAAATTGTAATTTAAGATTTATGAATTAAAAAAAAACCGACACTTGATTAATACTTTTTGAAAATTTCATTTAAATATATTATGATATAATTATATAATAATTTCATTTATATGAATCCTAAATTTTTTTATTCTTCCATTGGAGAGTTTATTATCCATTTTTTGAGTTTTCTATTCATAATGTTAATAATACTATTCCTATGTTCAGGTTATTATGTCATAGGTATAAGTTTTTTAACATCTATGAATACTTCTTAATTTTTTAAATATACATTTATAACGATTATATTAAATTATCTAAGTGATTTTAAGTGAAATATACTATATAAAATATGTATAAGAAGGTAAATTTCTTTGAAAGAATTCGAGATCATTACAATGAATCAGTTCAAATTATTTTATATTTTATGTATGTGTATTTTATTTTTCTCACATAAAATTGAATCATCATAGGAAATCATGGGAATGGGTTATGTTTATTAGTTAGTTTATTATAAGACAAAAATTTCTCCACATTATGGGGAGATACTTTATAAAAAATTAATCCCGTATAAGGGATTTTCCCCTGATAATGAGTGACTTCAAGGGTGGTGGGGACTGAGAGAGCCCAAGGAGGACTGAGTGGGCTACAAAAGTTTGGTTAAATTTATTATTCTTAGAGAACCTAGTGTTACAAAAATCCTATATAGTATCCATTTTTAGATCCAATTGTTCAGATTCCAAGATACTAGAATCATGTTTTAGATTATTTAGTATATTTAAAATATTATTTCAATTCTGTCGCAATAGAAATTAGATTATTATTTTGAACACATGTCGCCAATTAAAATTTTACACAGTTTCTTCAAAGGCAATAATTGATCTAGATAGTGTTGTTTCTTTCTTATTTATGTTTAATACTATTATAATGTCATGAAAATGGTTTGGTAATGGTTTTAAAAAATTTAACAGTATATCTGATTTTAATGTCCCTTCAATTAGTTTTTTTTCATGATATGGAATGTCATTATTCTTTATATGTGTAATGTTCTTTCCAAAATAATTTTTTATGTGTTTAAAAATTAATAGTGTATTTTTTTCTTCTGATAATCCATTTCATATGAGTTTGAAAATGGTTTTTATGTTATCCTGCTTAGTGAAATTTGATTTTCGTTTTCTATGATGTTTTAGAAAAACATTTATAAATTAGAAACTTATTTGATTATGGAATTTTGAATTATAAAAGTGGGTGTTTATTAAATGGTTCCAAAGTGGGAGTATAAAATAGTGGTTTCCAAATGGGGCTTCAAACAAGCCAGAAATTTCTTCGAGGAAATGGTTTTCATTTAATGAAAATATTGAAAAAAGAGTTGTAACACCCATTTGATATATTTTAATTTCTATTACAAATACATCAATAAATGTTTATTTCTATAAAATATTTCAAAAATATCATTGTTAGTTTTAAATTTTAATGTGACTTCTAATATTTGGTGGTTGGATACCTTTTGTGCTATTTATTTCCTACTTATATTTTACTGGTTAAGGTCCATTACAATTAGTATTATCTGTATTGATCTATTTGGGATGTGTATTATTGGAAGGTGATAGTGGGTCATGTAGAGTCTTATTAGAGATATTTTATGAATTCCCTTTTTAGAATTTTTGGTTTGGTGTTTTCCTCTCTAAAAATAGTATTTTTTCCCTTTATTTATCAATTTCTAATGTGTACTCTTCTATGTAGTAGTTATATCTTATGTATAATAAGAAATTTTTTGTTATCTACTATGTATTGGTTATTTGTTTCAATTATTCTGGGAATTTATATTATTAAATTAGTGATAAATAATTACCAAGGTAATTTTTGTGGTTTCTATACCCTAGCTGATTTTCCATGGAGAAAATGAATGAACCTCAAGCCTTGTGAAAGATCTGGTCAGGTGTAGTGATAAATGATACCCTAAATCAGCTCACTACAAAAATGGTATCAAAGAATAAATTTATCATATGTTCCAATAAGTTTCTAAATTACCTCAAGATATTTGTGTTTCTAGTGGTATGTATATAATTTTACTAGGACTAGAATGGTAGGTGTGATAAGAGTGTTAGTAGAACATTCTCTCTTTGACACACTATTTAGAATGGATAGTTAGTTTTGTAATTATACTTTTTTGTTAAATGTAATTGTTTGTTTATTGATTGATATCTATGTAAGTGGTTCTTTAATCATTAATAAAATGGTTAATTATTCAGTGATGGATTTATTGTGATGTTTTGGTACGAGGACAATGAATGATTTATAAATGTCAGTTTATTTTGTAAGTCCTGAAAACCCATGTGAAATGAAGTGATTGATTATATCCATATTGTAAGGCCCCATTAATGGTTGTAATGTGTTCATAAAAAATTTGGCTAGGTTGCGAGTGCTTCCTTATCGCCGATGATTTTTCAATTTAGACCTCATGAACCATGAATTTCATTTTGTAATGGATATTTAGAAATTAGTTTTGATGTTTATTATGAAATATTGGCATTATTATATCAATTTTTTGGTTAACTAATAAATTATGAATTTTATATTCTGAATCATCATGTGATGTGTTTTTTAGTTTTTTGTGGGGGGAATAATGGATTTCATGAGTAAAATTATTTCAGGTTTAAAATATATGCCTAGGGATTTTTAAAAT
Source organism: Viscum album (assembly GCA_963277665.1). Lineage (NCBI taxonomy): Eukaryota > Viridiplantae > Streptophyta > Magnoliopsida > Santalales > Viscaceae > Viscum > Viscum album. The sequence continues at coordinate 1,458,412,143 of OY728148.1, forward strand.
TGAATATAGTTTAATGGAAGGATTTAAATTTGGTGAATTAATTGTTATATCTAAAAAATTTTAATGTGTGATTGACTTATGTAATCAAATACACAATATATTTTAAATGGTGCGATTCATAATTTAAAGGAATATAATATTTTCCAATATAGATATTCTGTCTTTTTTAGAGTTTTTCTATTGGATGGTTTTAAAATGGTATGTGACTTAAAGTGATTTCAAAACATGATTTTTTATAATGAGATTTGTAATGGTGTTTTATTAAATCATGTTGATGTTTATTATAAAATTATATTTCATGATTTTTTAAAATGACCAAGATGAGGTAGAACCTAGGGGATTAAATTCAAATATCTTTTTTATTCATTCGAAAAAAATAATAAAATAAAATGGTTTTGTGGTTTTAAAAATGGGGTTTATTACATATTTCTTATGGTTCTATGGTTTTTCAAGATGCGTATATGGTTAAATTCCTTCTTTTTAGTATTCTATTTGATTTGATTTTCCCCTTCTGTGCATATGGGACTACTTGGTGTGCTTTAGAGAGAAAATACTAGGTTATGTTCATGTCACATTCTATTCACTATAAGCACATCTAATAGGTTTATTGTAGAATTAGAGTGTTTTTATAGGGGGACGTGTCCCCATTCCAGTGTTAACAATGATATGAATATTAATGGAGCAACATGTTTTTCCAATTTTATATATATTAGTGTAGTGCCTTTCGTATTACAAGATAAAATGTTTATTGTGATTTATATGGTTTCATACGGGTTCTAGTGTTTTAAAAATGTGAATTATGGTTGGACCAGTATGGGTTGGATGTTCTTGGAGTCTCTCACTTAAGCTGTTATTTGGGTTGGGTTCTTAATTTATCTTGTAAACTTTTTAGATTGGTGGATTTTACATAAATTATTATATAATTTGGTTTCTTGGTTATCTATCTTGATGATGATATAATTTTTTTTTAATTTATTCTTATTGAGTAATGAGTAGTCATAGATTGAGGAAAATATTTTCTCAGTGTTTCATGGTGCCTCTTTGATTTTTCTTTTGTAATGGTGATTTTTTTAGGGAAAATGTTATAAATCATTCTATTTTACTTCTTGTACATGATGTGTTCCATGGTTTGGGCCCTGTACTATTTTTATAGAAATTGAAAAATTATTGGACTCATATATGGGTGATGGGTGTGTATATTTGTATTTAATTGGACCATGTATTCCAACAGGCGGTGTTTTCTATCAGAATCCTTATGGGACGAAATTTCATGAATTTGGGATCTAAAAACCCTCATATGACATATGAAAAACATAGGTAATAACAATGTCATTTATTTAGGATTCATGTCTCCCATTATCATACTATTTGATTGGGATGCCACAGATTTGAGATCTAATTTTATGATCCTTTGGGATGCATCTTGAATCAATGAAAATATAATGGTTTTTTAATTAGTGTTTTGTGGTTTGTATTGGATAGTTTCTTGGTATTTTTTGTTTATTTTGTACCTCATTAATTTTTTTTCTCATTGACCTCCTATAATTAGGTGAAAATGGTGATTGGTTGTTCTAATATTTTAGATTATTTATATATGGTGGGGAGAGTAATTATCTGAATCCATTTCCTTAGAGGGTCTCCTTGATTTTTTATCAATAAATTTTTGATGAGAATATTCCAATATTTTTTATATATCATTTATCCTTAAGTGATTTTCTTGTAATATGTTTTCTTCTGACCAATAATTTGTAGTGAGACTTTATAGGGGCATGTTGGGGAGAATTATAACACACACTATGCAACTAAGTTGTTTATATTATAATAGTTTGTTTGTTGGAGGGTTTTTTTTTGAGTTTCTAAGATGTATCAACATAATATATGGAAATTTATAATTTTTTCATAATGTTAAGGTATTTCATACATGTTTTGGAGTAAAAAATGAAGATACCCTAATGGGGCACCCGAAAACCAATACATGTTGTTCATTTTAAACATGAAGAGTTTCTTTTTCATTGGTAGTTCACATATTTCTATTAAACCATAATGATCCTAGGGGAAATAACACTAAACCTATAGTGATTTTGTTTATAGTTAATGTAATATTAATGGGATTGAAACCATGTAGAAAGAGAGATAATCAACTATATAATTCGAGTGAGAAATTTTGAATGCTTCGTGAATGGAATTCCCATCCATGTGGTTTATCTAGGTCAACTGTTTGAGTGTTTTTTTGGGATGGCATTGGCCTATGAATAATTGGTTCAATATTTTATAAACTATCCAGCATTCCCAAATTCATTAAATGTTTATTTTAATCTTTTTATTTACTTAATTTTATGTCATAACCCCTCCATTATCCCCATCTCTCATAAAAGTAGATCATGCGCACCTCTATGGAAGTATCATCCCTTCTTCCATAATTATTATTGGCATATTCCTTGGATTCATGTGATTTCTTCCATGTTAAGTCACACCAAGAATATATATATCTCTCCCCCTCTTCAATTTGAACTTTTCAATCAGATTTCACTTTTTATATGAAATATAGTAATCATATGGGTGTATATTTTAGTTTGGGTTGGTCTGGATCATGGGGAAGTTCTCATACATGGGCTTTAGAGGCAATGTATTGGCTTGTGTGACTTCTCTTCATTACAAATGATGACATCTGGATTTGGCACCATTGAAATATGGTAGTTATTTCATTGTTGAATATTTATATTATATTCTTTTAAATTATTTATTATTTTAACATTCTTTTTCTGTAAAATTGTACCTATATGTATTACCCATGTATGGTCAAGGTGAATTTCAAATTATTTTAACCATGGTAGGGAACCATATTACATGTAATGTGTACATAAAAATTCCATAGTGTATTTTCAAAGCGTGCGAGTGATTAAAAAAGAGACTCTTGATGCTATATTGGAATTTAATATTCCATTTGGTGTTTAATAATTGTAAAACCATGTGTTTTAGACTTTTAAATAGGTTCATAATGTTTTACAAGTGCTTTGGATTTTAGAAATGGATGTGTTACCAATTTTTTCAATATTTAAAATATTTTTACAACCTTAGTAGTTCATTGAATATAATGGTTCGTAGATGTTAATAGATTTTGAAAAAGTAATCGGTTTATTGGATTCAATTATTTGTGTCATACAATTTGAATTGTATTTTGAAACTCATAGATAACATTTATTTTTAAATGTGATTTAAAGGGATGTGTGTGTTCTTACATGATTTTCTAGTGTGTTTTTGATAATAATTGGTTTTAGGATCATATTGCGGTATATTTTGAAGATTTTGTCTCTTCCACATATCTTAATCATGTTTTCAATGTTCTATTCAATAATTTTTGTAAAATAAGTTTTCATAAAAGTGGTCGAGGACCTTTTTAGCCCCTTCATATTCTTTTGTGTTTTTTCATAGATTTTAGTCCCATGAGGTCTTGTATATTATAAATTTATGTAAATATGACATTTTTTCATTAATATATGGATTATTCCTGTGAGTTTTTGGGGGGAGACGCCTGAGTCATTTTAAATGATTTTTATTTGATCTTTTTGACTTTTAGTTTTGTTCACATATATTTGAATCATCTTGAGAATCATTGGAAATGGTGTTGTTGGATTATGTGGTTGATTCCATAAACATGGTTGTTATTATTAATGGGATGTTTCCCTCAATCTCAGTGATGCAATAGATGGTATATTCCCCTTAATACTGAGTGATATTATGTGAGTTAGGGAGAGACACCATTGTGAGGACTAAAAGAACCTACAGATGAATGTATGAGATTCAATTTTTTTATCCATGATTATTCCATAGAGAGCCTTGGTTAATTTTTTTAGATCCCATAATATACATCCCATGACTTTTGAGTCCGTTTTACAGTCTTTTAGTGTATTTACCCCTATATTTATTTTGTATCAACCAACCTTTTGGTTTATGTTTTAGGAAAAAATGTACCATATCCACATTTATAATTGTTTTTTTACTTTAGGTAGGAGTTTGTGAATTTATTCTTTTATTGTTCTTTATGTGAATTAATTTTTAAAATATTTGAGAAATGGTTGTGTATTATTTTAATGGTAGGGAAGTGTATACATTATTTCAATTTATATTCAAACTAAATTATTTATGAACTTTAATTGGGGTTTCTATTAAATTTGGAATGTTTTTTTCATATATAGTTTTATGTGTTTCACTAATTAATTTCAATTTGTGTTTTTTTAATTTATAGTGTACATGGGCATTGATAACATGTTTTAATGTTGTCATGCATAGTTAGTGGAAGATGTAGTTCAATATTATTTTGAAATTTTTTGATTAAATTAGAAATCTTTTTGAGTCTAGAAATTTTTATTCAATGATGTGGTGTTTATGAAATGGTTTTAATGTGTGACTTTAAAATATTTGTTTGAAAATTAGAACTTTATCATGAATTAAATTTTTCCTATGTGATATTTTTCATTTAATTAATATACTAGAAAAATACTCTTAACTCCCCTTTGATATGTTGTTGTTTCATTTTTAAATATATATATAAAAGAATATATTATATTCACAATTTTTAACTAGAATTTCATAGATGTAATAAGAAGTAGACTGATTATATTATAAAGGTATATACCTTATACCTTTTTAGATCATGCATATATTTTGCAAGTTTTGGTTCATTATAGTTGGATTCCTTAGTGATATATGGGGGTAGTGAATAGTAGGATGGTGATCATGGGACACGTGGAGGATCATGAGATTTATATTTCATCTTCTATTCTAGTTTGAGGATTGGTATTTACGTCTTTCCCCAATGGGAGTTCATATGAACATATTTTAACTGCTCCTCATAATAATTCATTCATATTGATGTTCTATCTTGTTTATTGGATGTTTTTTTAAGTTATCTCCTATTAGTTAGTCAGTTGTTTTATTATTTATATAGATTCATATTGTTCTTTAAGGGTTTAAGCATTTCACAGGTTCTTATTATGGTGTTTGGGTAGCAGTTTATATCATATGGGGATCTTGAATTCTCCTCAAGCCTTGTTCCAGACCGGGTTTGATTATAGGTTAAATGATACCCTGGGATGATTATATACAAAAATAATAGTTGAAATAATGTTTATATAATCATTCTGAGAAACTAATTGACCCGCGATCTTATTGATTAATCATCAATCCATTAAATCTTATGACTTTTTCATATCAAATATAAGAATGATATTTGAATCCACATATTTTCTATTGAGTTCATGCATCATTTATAGGGAAACCCATACAGATCCTAGGATGCGTCTTCATTTAATAAAATCATGTTTATTTGTAAAAACCATGTTAGCATAGAATATAGACAGACTATGATTAATAATCATTTCCAATTTTTTATAATTGAAGCTACACAGAATAATATCATATATGTGGTTGAAGATTCCACAGTACTTGTAATTCAAAATGACTACCAGTATAATATAACGAGTAGCTGTAGTTAAGGATTCACCTTAAAAAAACATATATGGCCTAAAATGTTTCCTTTATAATGAAAGCACATCCTTATATAAATACAGAACATATAATTCCATCTACGATAAGATAATTTTCTAGGATCAGTTTTTTGAAAATATCATCATTTCATCTTTGGTAGGGTCTACATATAGTTGTACGTTAAAGAGAAAATCAATGTGATGGGGGTTATAGTTGAAAAATCCATCAACCACCTTAATATCATTTTATTGTATTGTGTTCTTACATGAAATGGTGAATGTCCCTGAAATTTTTTTAACCCTATGAGGCGTATTTTTTTTATATCAATATATTCATTACCACCATCCATCTAGTGATTGATAAAAAAATATCACATTAATTTCTTAATAATATAGAATTTTTTTAGATTCTTTGGAATTTTTTATTTACTATCAGTGTTTCCAAAGGATCTATGTATTTTATATATTATAATCATTATGTAATAATGTAAGGTATAGAATATGGAAGAAGATAACAACATATCAGATGGATCCCACACATATTTTAAATGATGAATAGTTCTCAGATTATTCTTATCATATTCTAAAATTCAACTAATTATAAATCCATTTTTATCAATCTGGAAAAGATTTAACTGGGAGTTGAAATCATATGCTACCACTGCATACCCTAAAAATTAGATTTCTATGAAATTATTCATGGTGTTTCTCTACTCTAGTGTTAGCTCATGCTATTGATTGTTGCACTGGATCTCAGTATCTATATAGTATATATTATAAGATGTTACCTTTGAGATTATTCTATAAATCCATGATGTCATGATTTTAGTGTGGGGATTCTCTTTTGAGAGTACACATTTTTGTTATTTACATTGATAAAATTCATAACCACATCCATTTATTATGACTTATTATATCTCAAGAACTCATTCATAAATCAATATAAAGTAAAATAAAAATGTCTTATAATTTTTTTTCATAAAATCATATGAAGACAATTATATTTATTGAAAACTATATTTTCTTATGAACCATACTCAATTTATTATTGCTCAAGATACCTCCATATTTCGTTCAATGACTCAGAAATTATTAATATATTGAAAATAATTTATATATCTTATTCATCCTAACCAAATATTCAATATAATTTATATCAAATCATAGTATTAGATAGATACTCAATAGAGTAATTTAGTCACACTTAAAGTACCTCAACATTATATAAAACTCAAAAAATATCATTTAAATTTATCTTATATGATAACCTTCCTTTATATATGAAATTAATTATATTTATCTTCAAAAATAATAACTTCAAAAAGATACATAATCCCAAAATCATAACACTATTTGGTAACCCATTTTTAATATTAATAAAACAATAAGAAAATTTACCCTATAAATGTTATTTATCTATATTTTCCGTAACATTTACCATAAATAATCCAAATGAATAACCATATTTCACAATTTTTCACATAAACTATTACGAAAACATCATACTTAAATTTTACGAGTTACATGATGAATATTCTCAATCAGTCAACATAGTGTGATATCATTATCGGTAAAAATATTCCTTCTAGGTTATTCACCATAAGCACATAAAAAAAGAATTCATATTGATTACATTTAAAAAATATAACCCAAACACAATGTAGGTTTAACAAATTCAAAATTAATGAAAAAACCATAAAGTCCAATGTATTATAGTATCCAATTATACCTAAGTGGAGTAGTTTAAATCAAAATAAATACTAAATAGAAAACACTCTACCATCATCATGAATTTTCATGGTTTATATAAAATGCCAAGATCTGCTTCACATAAACACTCTGGCTTGAAATCCATTGAAACCTAAAATTAAAATTCTTGTTATCTAGATATGCCAAATATAAAAATATAGGATTATCCCTATCAATTTGGTATTTATTAAACAATCCAAGAACATTTTTATGTTCAATACATGAAACATAAGTTCATAGAACATTCTTGAATAACCGATGGGTATCTAAAAAACCTAGACATGTGTATCAATACTTTTTTTCTCCTAAAGACCTATACATTAAATAATATACTTAACCCTTTCAAATAATTTCTAAACTCAAACCCCCCATAATGCACATTAATGTCACATAAAGATACACACAGGTTGTGAAATAAATAATAAAACAACTAAATAATGATCAGGGGAGTTATATCATATGAAATTATCACTCAGTTTGGTCTTATTCATCTAAAATCAAGAAATAAAGAAATTATTTTTTAAATATTTGTTACATTTAAAAAACAATGAAACACATAAAATAGTGGGAGATGACCTGAGGGTTAAATTACACTAATTAATATAATCATATTTCTATATATATCATGTTAATTCAATCAAATATGATGCTTTTAAGGAGGTTTTACATGAGAGGGAATGAAGATGAATAATAAAGATAATTCGATGAGTTGATAGGGTAGATCTCCTTGATTTGAGGGAGGGGTGTATTTTATTTTTTAAAAATTATCAATTTAAATAAAATTATAATATAATTATAGGAGTAAACTGTGTACCAAGTGGCCTCCCAGAGGATTCCAAGCCCATATCCACCATACAGGGTACTCAGTACATCAAATCACAGACCCCAATGTAGTTTTTTTCACTTGAAACAATCTAATTTCCACTGTAGATGTCACACTATTACCAATTAAGCACTAAAATACCAATTCAAACATGAAATATACATTTATAGGTCTTATAACTCTTGATTTTTTTTTTCAAAATCTCTGTTCTCTAAACAACCTCTACATTAGAACCCAAAAATAAATTTCCCTTTTAAATCACCTAATCATAATGAAATGTGTCAATACAAACTCATTACCATTGGATTTCTAATCCTTTTATGAATCCCTGAAAATATTCATCTATTGATTCCAAAATAAAAAATCATTTCCAATTCATTTTCATGAATATATAATTGTTATGACTCCAATACAACAACACTCCATCTAACTATTTTGGCTTGAAACCAATACTCATAGTATAATCCTCCATACAAATAATAAATTAATCAGTGAGACTTCCAAAGAAAAATACAATCATTCACAACATTATTACACATTATCTTTTGAGTTAGTTATCTCACTACTTAACATCCTATAGATCCAACCAAGGCCTTCTGACAATAACATTCAAAAATATTTAAATCCCCTAGTGTCTCACAACACTATCATGATATGACTAGAAGTACATACATAATAATAGAACCATCTATAGATTGATTAATATATCATTTCTCTGATGTCTAATTCCATGTTTTACTCTCTCCTATAATCTAAAATTTTGAACACCTAGGATAGAAAAATATTGATCACTAGAGAATTCCCCTCATTAGCTATTTAAACTATCTTATGGTATTAACCACTTTACATGAATAATTAAATATGATATGGTCTCATGGTCAAATAAAGGTCACCATACATTTATCTCTATATAATCACAACATCAATCTATTCACATGAAAAACTCATACATTCGTAATCCTAAATAACAATCAACGCCACATGAGATAGAGAAAACTGAAAATGTACCAAAGTGACACTCCATGATATATGATTATCTAAACCATCATTAGGTATATATATAAACATTTGATTAATTAATATATTATTAAATTAGTTTAAACCAAGGAACTAATAATAATAAATATAGTGTTAGTCTACATATAACATTAAATTGATGGTACAAAATTCTCTTTCTACTTGCATTTCTTATCCTAGTTATTAAATATTTATAGATTCCTAATCCTACTATAGGTGTGAATACTCTTTGGTTCATCATTGTAACAAGGATACATATTCCCATACCAACTACATTATAAACACACCAATGTTAATTTCATTTCGATTAATCATGTTACATATTACTCTATACGATAATTATATAATTTTCATCTTGAGGATTTTTTTCCATATTTCATTCCGTCCAACATTCTTCCCTTGTCCCTTATAAATAAAATGAATATAATCCTCCTTTTAATTAATGGTGTATTTATAACATCCTCAACATATGATTCCAAATTTATGTAATCCACTGAAATTTATAATGATCACTTAATATAGTTATCAAAATTTAATTCCTTTATTAATGAAATCATTTTGTAGGATTACAAAAAATGCATAATCCTATCAAAATATTTTTAGAAAACATTACCAAGGAATTATTTTGATATTTCTACTACTCTTTGAACATCAAAAACATTCATTGATTTAGTAACTCATGGAAAAAATAGTTATAAAATAAAATATTTAACTTAATTTCTGGGATTTTGTCATCAATACCTTTATAACTATAGGAATTATGCTAATAAAAATATTAACTAGTGAATTGGGGAATCAGAAGATTAATTCATAGTAATATCTGAGTTACAATACATTCATGCAAAAAAAAGCCTTTTTAAGTATTTTTTAGAATCCTATGATCCCATGTAACTGCTAAAAATTAGATACCAGTACTCTTTAAAATCACGTATAACTTGGGAAACCATTACATTCAAATTTTAACTGCCTTAGGTAATGACTCAAAAAATAGTAATCATACACTCTAATAAAGACATATTCCTATGAGTATCATCTCTTATAAAATAGGGATTCACCTAGGGTGGAATCTCCAATTATGAATATTGAATTGACAACATTGTGCAATAAAAATACTACTAATAAACATAAAAACACTAAAATTAATCCAAAGAAACAATCAAGTAGGAATGAAACAAAAATCATGTATTATCACTATATAAACATGCATACCAGTGTTATCCACATGTGATTTAACCCATGTATTCTATTCATTCATGTTTTACAATTTTTCATGAATACTAATTTCATCTAATAATAAATCGAAACAAAAAACGTAATGGTTTTGTTTATTAAGTTACTACATACATAAAAAAAACTTTTTTACCTTATTTTATAAACCTCCCAAAAATAACATTTTTCACATGACACCACACAATACTATCCTTCCTAACATGAGGAGTATAAACATAAGAATGGAAGATATGAAATTTTCTATAATGGTATACACAAGTGTCAATAATTGGTTATCATAATTGAGAAAATGATATGAGTGATAGTTTTACAAAATAATAAAGGTTTTTTGTGTATCATGAAATAATAATAACCTATAAATCATGTATCTTAAAACATGATACAAGTAATACATCACTGATCATAGAATAATATGTGACTAATAATACTGTCAAAACTGGAGTCGACATCCAGGTAGAATGAAATTATAATTTTGAATGATAATGAGTAATAAAAGTGGGTCACATTTATAATTATATAAAGAACAGTTCCTATGACTAGTCTCACATCCAAGAATTTTTTTATAAGGGATTTTTCCCATAAGGGAATCTGTTCACTCTCATTCTCAGATTCATAGTGGATAATGTCGAATAGGGCATCAAGATCACTCCAATTCCCTGAAAAATGTGATCTCCTGAGATATAAAGATTAAAACAATGAATTGGAGTGATATAAAATTTCTTTGCATAAAAAATTGATAAAAATGATAAATATGTGTGCCATAGGAACTCAGAAAAGATTATAATTCATCACTTCTTGTTTAACATGGGAAAAGAAATGGATGTCATGAAAATCATCGAGAATAATTAATAATAATAAATCTAGATAAATAGCCAAAAGGTCCAAGAGACAGGGTAAACCTGCTCTAAAGAAAATTATATAAAGAAAAGTGTAAATAGCACAAACAACTCAAAGAGGTGGAGCCTTACAAAGCCTTGTAAAAACAGAACCCACACTATCAGAATTTACCGAAGTATTACAATAACTTGGAAGCACAAAAGTCTAGCTTGATCTAACCTCTATAATCTCCCTTTTGGAGAGAGAATTAGCAACCTGGTTAGCCTCTCTATAGACATGAGAATCCTCAAGACAAATCGTCTTAGAAAGCTGAAGACATTTTATTCAAGGAGATAACATCCGCCATGGATCATTCCTGGAACGGTCCTTCAGGATATGCACAGCAACAGAAGAATCCGACTCGAGCCAAATTTTCCGCCATCCATAACGAATAGCATACCTGATTGCTTTTATGATCGCCCATAATTCTGCCTCAATTTCATGCCCAATCCCGATTTAGTGAAAGTAAAAACCATTCACAAAACCCCGGGTAGTCCTGAAGACTCCACCATAACCAGCTGGACCCGGTGCACCCGATGCTGCTCCACCAACATTTAACTTCAGCCAATCTGAGATTGGTGGAATCCATCAGATGTATTTCATCACACGTGGTCTCCTTTCCCTACCACTTACACCAAGAGACTTAAACAAAATAAAATCAGAAATGTCATTATTCATTTCCCAAGTTTGGTTTACCGAAGCAAGGAGAACACTTTGATGTATGGCCATTACACCTGCCCTGAATGTGGGATTAATGTTGTCAAACACCAACATATTCCGAGACTGCCAGATAAAAGAGAACACAACTACAATTGCAGAAGTGAGCATATTTTTCATTTGCTCAATTCCTTCTATTTTGAGAGCCAAGTTCAGTAAAGAAGCAATTGATCCGAAATTGAAACAGCAATGAAAGATCCCATGAAGATATGCCCATAATCGAGCAGTAAAGGGGCATTCAATGAATAAATGCTGTGCAGATTCCTCATTATTTAGACAGAAATAACAAACTGAGGCAAGTTGAATTCCAATGCGCTGAAGGGATACCTGAATTGGAAACCTTTTATTCCATATTCGCCACAATAGCAACATGTCATTTGGGAGAATGAAGGGAATTCGAATACCTTTCAGCCATGCAGGTATTCTAGTTGTAGTACTGCACTGCATTCTGTAGAATTCACGGTTGGAGAATATTCCATTAATCACATGTTTCAAAAAAAGAACATCACTATCAACATATTCATAGTTGTAAATTTCCAGATGAAAATTAATTGGAATGATTGCAGTGGCATCAGTATTCCCATGCAATTCAGATATAGAAATATTCCTCAAGTTTTGAGGAATGTCAATAAAGTCATTTATTGGAGAGGATAGCCAGGTAGTGTTCCAATAGTTCAACTGAGAGTTGACACAGACCATCCATTTAGATTTAGTCATAATTTGAGAGTAAGAATTCCTAATCGAGGTCCAAACAGAGGAATGCAGGTATACAGAAGTAGAATTACACATCATGTGAACCAATCTACTAGCCAGGAATTCAAGAGCTTCAACCCCAGTTAGAATTTTCCAGATGAAATTCATAAATATAGCATCATTAAAAGTCCTTATAAATAATGTAAATGGTATCCACTATATCTACTAAACCTGGGTACTCCCAGGTATATGTGTCACCACACCGTGAAGCCACGTCCCCATATTTTCATACACATTTACCGTTTCACCCACTACCTTCACCAAATACACCCGACGTGCCCTTCGAAAATCGACTACCACCGACGCCTTCTCCGCTCGACCACTGCGCAGTTAGGGTTACCGTCTTCCATCTGAGTCCTCCCGCAACTCGCCTGTGACGACCGCCTTACCAACAGCTAGACCCGCGTATGGTTTCCCTCTTCCGGCGCCTTCCACGGTCAATTATCCTTCGACATCGGCGTGACAAAATTAGGTCCGCTATGTTCCCTCTCTCGCTCGATGTATCCGTCTCCCTAAACTCGGGTTCCTACATCCTCTCAAATCTAGCTACTGCGCATCTAATTCCTTCATCTTCTTCGGGCATCACCGTCTGATTCATCTTCTACCGAAGTATGGAATTACCTAATTCTTGATCCCTGCGACCTTTAGTTTCTCTGCTACTCAGAAGCTATTTCACCATTTCTGCGCGACTAAAATAGGTCTGTTGTGTTCCCTCTACCGATTGACGTTTCTGTCTCCCTAAACTAGGGTTCCTACATTCTCTCATATCCAGCTTCTGCGCATTCGATTCCTTCATCTTCTTCAGCCATCATCGTCTACTTCATCTTCTACCGAATTTCGGTTTTCCCAAATTCTCAATCCCTACGACCTTCACTATGACTACATCTACAGCTGCACCAACATACAGATACTCCTTCGAACAGATATATATGGTTTGCTGTGATAGTCGACTCCTGCATCAATTATTTGCACAACTGGTCAGTCTTACGCCTCCATCTTATTATGCTATGATTTTATTTCATTGTCAGTTATATTATTTCACCAATATCTATTCCCATTCACTTTTTGTATATTGTCTTCGTTGTTAGTATGTTGTATTCACTACATGTTTTTACTGTTTATATAATTGTGTTGTCATATATGTTACTATTATGTTAGTATATTCTCTTAGTATGCCGTCATATATGCTAGAATATTGTTCATTCGATTCCATTCAATGTTAGTATGCTATATTTCTGGTATTAATTATATAAGAGGTTGGTATCATTTGATTCCATTCAATGTTAGTATGCTATATTTCTGGTATTAATTATATAATAGGTTGGTATGTAATATATGTGTTTCCATTCAAAGCTTGAATATTGTTTTCATTGGAAGCATGTTTTGTATGTTTACTCTCATATTATGTCGTCATAATTTTAGCATGCTATATTTTGATCTTGAATGTGTTCTTGACCATTCCACGGTTTTAATAAATTGATTGTAGGAGGACAGTGGCATAGAGAAATCCCTTTTGAAACAAATCTTCATGGGTCACCCTGTATAAGGTATGCTAACCCATCAAGCCATTATGTTAGTATATTCTCTTAGTATGCCGTCATATAAGCTAGAATATTGTTCATTCGATTCCATTCAATGTTAGTATGCTATATTTCTGGTATTAATTATATACGAGGTTGGTATGTAATATATGTGTTTCCATTCAAAGCTTGAATATTGTTTTCATTGGAAGCATGTTTTGTATGTTTACTCTCTTATTATGTCGTGATAATTTTAGTATGCTATATTTTGTTCTTGAATGTGTTCTTGAACATTCCACAGCTTTAATAAATTGATTGTAGGAGGACAGTGGCACAGAGAAATCCCTTTTGAAACAAATCTTCATGGGTCACCCTATAAAAGGTATGCTGACCCATTAAGCCATGATGACCGGTTTGGGGAGGCCAAACCCATCACATTGTCCCTATTTCCAGTCTCATTCCCTTAGGTTTTTTGTCTCCAACACAGGAGGGACGGTGAGGGGTGAGAACTATGTTTTTGTCTCCACTACCATTCCCAGGTAATTTTTTTAAAAACTCTTCCTCATCATTCTTCCAATTATGGTTCAATTTTGAGAGGAAGGTGCTAAAAGTATGAATGTCTGATATTATTAGTTTTATTTGGAAGGTGATAACTGTATGAATGATAGTTTCAGTTTTATTGAGATATGGGGTTTGTGATGATAGTTTTAATTTATGTTTTTCAGTGTTGGATTTGATTTAGGGGAGGATAATTGTGAATGGACAACAAAATGTCCTTAAATATACACTAATGTAATAATGGTATCACTAGAGGACTAATAGTCAGCTTACTCTAGAGGCACGAACCAAGATGGAGGAAACAATGATTATTGTGGAGTGAAATTTAGTACATGTTATTGTAGTCAACTAGAGAGGCGAACAAAGGGTAATTTGAACAAGAAAACTGAGAAATCAGACTAAGATGTTCTGATGCAATGTCGTGCTAATAATACTTTAACTATCTAATTGGTTTTCATTCCTTTTTTCTAAAATCTTATGTTCATTAAATAATGTTTTGGAGTCTGCACATTACAATTACCTTATTAGAACATGTATACTACTCAGTTTTAAGGTTTTTTTATAAGATTTACATACCAAATTTACTTAATACACCAGTTGCAAATTTTCTGGGGTATTATCTGGGCCAATACCAATTCAACACAAATGAATTATTGTAGGAAAGGTCATTACTATTAATTCATGTACGTATATTCTGTCTTTGCAGATTATACCTGTTGAATGTTTTTGTATCTGCAGATTGTTTTTTTCTGGATTTCTCATGGTGGAAATTTTGGTATGGGTTTTTATCAAGTTGATTGTCAGTTTTTCATCTTGGAAGTTTTTTATGCAGGACGTTTTTCATGGACTTTTTTCTGGTAATCCTAGATGGTTTTCATGGTGGACGTTTTGGTATTAGTTTTTCTTTCTATATGTTTTCTATTAAGCTGGACGTTACTCATGTTGGCGGTTTTTGATGCTGGACATTTTTTTGCAGATTGATTAGCTTGGGTTTTTCATGCTGGATGTCATTTAATGTGGGATGTTTTGTTATATTTGACATTTTCAAGGGTGCTGGATGGTTTCATGCTGGATGTTACTCATTTATGACATTTTGTCTTCTATTAATTATTAAATGATTATAGTTTTATTTGATTATTTTCTAATTTTTTTCTCTATACATGTGAATACATCAATAGGAATTTCAAATGAATCTAGGTAATCCACTATATCTACTAAACCTTGGTGTCTCTATACCTACGTGTCACCTCCACATTGCACCACGTCACCCACTTTTCCAATCCATTTACAAAATCACCCTCCACAATCCAGTTGAACCCCCACGATACCCATCACAAATCGACTCCCACCGACGCATCATCGCATTTCATCTTCGACATTAGGGTTCCTCGCTTCCGGATTCTTCCGCCCGAGTCCACTCGCGCTGCACCTATCCTCTCAGTATCTCGAGGCTTCCCGTCCTCGCTTCCAGCTTCTTCCTCTTGCATCCACTCGCACTGAACCTATCCTCTCAGTATGACTAGGTTTTCCGATATGGTTACCCATCCCGATCCCGCTTCGACTCCGACCAACGCATCACCACGACCCATCTCCGACATTACAGTTCCTCACTTCCAGGTTCTTCCTCCCGCGTCCACTCACCTTGAACCTATCTTATCAGTATCCCTAGGGTTCCCGATATGGGTACCCATCCCGATCCTTCTTCTACTCCTGCAATCCAGCGACCGCATCTGTTGATAAGGTAATCTGTCTTCTACATTTTCTAAACCTAGACGCACTTCAAATTCACCTCCATATCATTATTAGTTTTCCATATATATATGGTCATCATTTTTTCTGCTGCTACACCCACCTTCGGCTCGCGATTACTTCTCATTTTGATTTCACGTTTATCTTCTTTGCATCGATGCGCTGCTCACCATGTTATAGTTCTGAGGAGGCCTTCTGTCCCCATGTCAAGTACACATTGCTTCGCCATTATATCTATCTATTCCTTCAACAATGTTTGATTGTGTTATGATTTATATGTTGTTGTAGTGAATCGCGTCTTTAGCTGTTTCTGTGAATCATGTCTTATACAAAATTTTCCCTCAGTCGCTCCTTGGTTCCATCGCCTCTACATACTGTTTCTTCAACTAAACCTGCTCCGCCTTCGCCTCCAAGAATTCATGGAACCGCTGCCTAAGCCTAAGCCAACATACCTGCATCAAGACATCGATTCCTTAAAACCCAATCTCACGTCACTGCTTCACGATATCCATGCTTGATTCTGCGAGAAACATCTGGTATGTCTAACTGTCTAATTTTCTGATTCATATTCACATTGTTAGATTCATATTTCCATAGTTATGAAAACAATTTGGGTTGTAAGAATCTATGTTTATAATCTGTGTTAAGTTATGTTTTGGTTCAGGTATGTTTCATTGCAATCTTCTTCATCAAGCATTGGTTGTCCTGCTTACTTATAACTCCATACACCCATTTTAGGTATGTTTCATTTCAATCACTTGTGTACTAGAGACTATTATGATCTTTTCGTTTCTGGGTTTGAATAATTTATATGCGTGCTCATGTGATCATATTAATGCAGGTAATTTGTTTTCCCTATTGACTACACCGTGTTTTATTTATGCACTAAAAGCATACGAACTGAATGAATTATAAATTTCCCACATTTTTTTCATACAGGTATAGGTTACTAGGATGCAAACATAGATATGTTCTCGGATAAGATCGAGCTCAATAAAGAAAAACACTGGAAAATGTTGCCTTCAGTTTTATTTGGAGCTCAGAAAGGATAACATCACTCTTCAATAGATTGGTATGTTATCTGAATGTTATATGAAAATCGAGAGTTCACTTACTGAGTTAGATGTTGCATATGTAGTTTGTGGATTGCCTATTTTTTTCAATTTAATTAATTCTGTAATTCTGTAATGCTCTATCTTCAAGAGTATTTTTTTCTGCTTCCTTGCTGTTCACGAACATATTCCTTAGATGGAAGATTGTAAACAGTAATGTATGATGGTCTCCTATTAAACCATTAAAATATTACATGTACGGGAGACTCAGAACAAAAACGCCTTCCTTTCCGAGTTAGTAAATGAAACAAAGAAACCAGCTTCATATGTATTTATGTTTTCTTTATTTTGGGCTGTAATCTGGGGAAAATCGTAGGGTATTATTACATCTTCTTGGTGGGTAGTGTTTGGGAATTTGATATTTTTTTCCAAAACACTATTCATTCTATAATCGGTATGTCGTTATGTGCATTTTACCCATTCTCTAACTTGCAGTTCATTAAGATGAATACTCAATTGCAGTATATGATGTCTTAGCCACCTGGATATCTGTAAACTATTCCTTTCGTGAAATAACCACAGGCTATTACCAAAATATTTAACACCACCAAAAAGGTAATTCCAGACATTATTAATTCTGTTTTGATTAAGTGTGAGTTATTATTTTTGAAGTTTTAATTATAATAAAAGATGCTTTCTATTTTTGGTTTGCCTTTTCTATTGAAAATATATTTCTATTTTTTATAAACAGTTGCAATGTTACATATTTTCATATTAATGAAGGTCTTATATATAGATAACAGAACATGTGTTTTGTTACAGTCTGTTTAGTTCATATACCAATCATGTTTTCTATTTTGATTAATTTGTTTCCAAATAAAATTTCAATTGTAACTATTGAATAATAGTTCATGTATGGAGATATGTTAATTACATGGAGACTTTATGGTTAACTGTGCATGGATGTGACTGAATCAAACATGCAAATCCAAGACAATCACTTTTATGTTTCACTAAATTGTTGGCAATGATATGATATTCATCTAAAATTTTTAACATTGGTCATCTGTTCATTGCAAATCAACATGTTTTTGACACATTCTTGGACTGTGGTTTTTGGTTTGTAGTAGGAAAAAAAGGGAATGGACCTATCTCCAGTAGTCCTACGGATCCATGTCAAACTTCTGGCTGAATCTAATTCCCTATTTGTTAGGATTCAGTATCAGAGGTAGGATATCCCAATTATTCAAATCTGGGCATTTGTACTTATTTTCGTGGGTATATCGTGTCTCCCAGGGACATGTATGTTCATAAGAACCAACAATGATGTGTTTTGGTTGTGTTCAACATAGGTTTTTCGGTAGTTTAAACTATTTTAATCATACCTTGTCTTCGGAATCACTGATTAATTTCAGTTTTGTTAAGTCGGTCTACCTTTACCTTCCATCATCCAGTGATATTAAGAATAATCATCCAGAATTCTCAAAACAGTACATTTTGTTCTGTTTCCCATCAATTTGGAAGACATATTGAAGAATGTGGGCAGAAATGAGTTTTCATTTTCAGGTATCGGTGGATCATTTTGTTCTATTTTATTATCTTATTCTTTTTTATAATTCAATAATGATTTACTTTATTATTTACTTCTACCAATAATATTTCACACATTTGTATATATCATATCCAGTACATCCATTATCTATACCCATTATATAGAATATTTGTCTCTTTCCATTTATTTTTCTGGGTCTTCTGTAAATAACCCTTTGCATTAGCTTGATCTTTGTGATGGATTTTGCTTATGCTTTTGATAGTTAATGTTATCATCAATAGATATTTTCTTTCTGTTCATATTTCTTGTGTGCGGCTAACAATGGACTGTTATTAGAATCCCTAGAGATATTATGTTTTTCATCCTTTGAATTTTCGATCTATAACATTTTATGAGATATTCTTTACATGTAGAAAATTCTTTTTCCTATTTCATCTAGGGATCTTAAATTTTTTTATGTATTGATTCTGGGATACATGTACTGCCATGTGTATCATCATTATTTCCAAGATGGTTTTGGTTGCACCATTTCTATGCAGTGAAATGTTTTCAACAGATTCTATGAGCCTCATTTCTAAGACTTATGTTTAATGATCGATATATATACTCTCATTGATGGTTATTTATGTAGGTGTAGGTGGAAAAGAAGAAAATTATTATTTCCTCTTAATTTCAGAGACTGTTGAGAATACAATTGGGTATCATTAGATGCAATGCAAGATTAAGTTTTCTTAAAATATGTTGAATTTCTGTAACTTTCTGCCTGTAACTGTAGCTTTTAACTTTTCTTTTTTCCCACTTTCATTTCCATCATATATTATTTGATATTTCTTTATGATATAAATAGTAGTTTAACCGCCTATGAACTTATTGAGTCTTGTGTTCTCTAGCAAGGACAACTTTCCTCTTGAACTGTGAGCATGCATCTCTGAATGCTTAATTTTTTACTTTCAATTGTGAATTAATTGGATCTTTTTCTTAGTGAATCCCATGATCAAGGACCTTCCTTTAATCATGAAGGTATAGGTTTCCAGGACGCTGACATAAGGATGTTCTCGGATAAGAACAAGCTGACGAATGAACAAGACTGGATAAGGTTGCCTTCAGTATTATTTAGAGCTCTGAAAGGACAACTTTCCTCTTGAACTGTGAGCATGCATCTCTGAATGCTTGATTTTTGTTTCAATTATGAATTAATTGAATCTTTCTTCACTTAAAACCATCAGTAAGGACCTATATTTATTTTAACTTCCAAATATGGAAAAAGGATGGACACAAAAAAGCATTTCGTATTGTTTCAGATATTGGGATTAATTAGCTCTGGTTTTATTGACTGATAAATTCTTATTTTATAATCTTCTATCCATGATTAACCATTGATTTATACAGTGTTCTCTAATATGAAGTTATAGTATTATATAAAATATATGTTTAACATTTTGCAATATCTTGAATATGGATGAAATTATAAAATTTGTATTGTAATCAAACATGTTTCTTGTGAACTGATCATGTTCAAAGAGAGTTTATCTTTACTTTGGTGTGGGGGTGATTATTTCAGAATCTCATTGTTTTTTAGAGTAGTGGAATATGTTTTTTCTTTGACCGGTGGCTCATGCAATTTTTTAATTCTCTATATCAATTTCTGATGACGTGAAATTTGTAGAGAAACTGATGCTAAAATCTGATGCAAGGTATATAAATAATGTGGAAAAGGTAACTTCATGAGTCAAATGTGCCATGCACAAAAACATTATTAATTTTCCAGATCCCACTCGATCAGTTCGTTTGTTATTTTCACTATTGTAGGGAATGATTTTACTGTCATCTAACATCGAGAAGTGTAGGTCCACTGTAGTAACGAAGCAATACTCTACTGGCAGTTGATAAAAAACTAGAAATGATTAATGGGGTCTGGATCCAAGTGGCACACTATCTTCTCTTAAAAAAAATTAGTTTCTTTTACAGTTTTCGCCCTTTTTTGGTAATGTAAACTTTCTGTTCTGTTTCCTTTATTCCAAACAAGATCTATTCTATTTTTTTTGGAAATTTAAAACTGCATGTTTCATTGTTTTTGTTAATTGTTATTATTTTAAATGTATGATACTTTATGTTTTTTAATTTTCCATAATGATAACAAATTTTCATTATTATCAATTATAATTTATTCTAACTTCTATTGTGATGATGTGTGAGAAAATTCTGCAGCTATTCCAGATGGAATAAGTGAAAAAGTGGTCATCAGGAGTCATTTCCACACTTCCTTGTTGAATTATAAATGTCACAGGGGATTTGGAATTGCTTTGGTGGGTTCATAGGTCTCCCATATTAGAAGAAGCAGGGACCCCAGTGTTTTAACTATTGATTTTAAGGGTCCAACAGTAACAACATTGAAAGGTATATGAGAGCGTTCATTTTAATGGTCGGTTGTTGGTGTATCTGCATGGAAATAAAGAAGGCTCTCTTAAATGGTATGTGAGAGTGTTCATCTTTATGTAGCATGACATCTCACTGAAATATTCTCTTAATTGTGTACTGTTATATTTAGATTCATAAATTTCCCATCCATATATAATCATATTGATGCAGTGATTTTCACCCTGCAGGTTTAGTTGACATTCTTTGGAAGAATAGATGAGCAATGAACATTTACTCCATCCTACTCATCCTTCTCTATGAAAATGGTATACTGAAATGTGGAAATTCCACATTTGATGGAATGTGTAGATTCAAGAATTTTTATTTTTTGCTGATTTATATATTTTACTGTTTCTGTATGTAGGGGGTGCTCTGGAACCAACAATTTTTCTATCAAGGGATGATTCAAATACCACCTTGTCCCATACTCACCCTCTTCCTACCAAGGTATCTTCAATTTTTACCACATATGAAAATATGGGAGATAGTATTACCATATCTCATGAAGTTCCTAGAAAATCTACTATAGAAGGGCCATCTTCAGCTGCTAGCACGAATGGAAATATATCTATTGATGAATTTTAAAATTAGAAGAAAGATTTACAAATGCAGAAGGAATTCATTGAGAAGATGAAGAAAATTCCAGTGGTGTGTGTTCCCTTTTAAATCTTTATGTGATATTTCAGTGAAACTTTTAATTCATTCTTTTTATATGTATGTTATGACCTATGTTTGGTTGTAAAAAGATTTCTACTATGTTATTTGATGATACTGCACTCTCTTGGGTCACTTTATTTCTTGTACTCAGTTCTATTTGTTTTAACCAGGTGAAAGTGTTCTCATTTAATCCTTTGTACTTTAAGGGGTTAGTCCTAAAAAACTTCGGCCGACATCTCCACCTATTATGGTACATTGCTACATTTCAGTGATAAGTACTTGATAATAGGCCATCCATCTTTCAATGGGGTTTTTATGAGCAGGAATTTCAGGGTCTCCACTTGGTATTGCACCCAATTCTTAGGCCCCCGAAGCCATGAGTACCGGTTCCTGGTCGCCTGCTGGTATGTATTCATCTCATCAGCATGACATAAACTGATTATGTTTGTATTTTAATTTCATTGTTGGAAATTTTAGCTCCCCACATGGGTCATGCGGCTCTAGGACACAACACCATGGGACTGCAGTTTGGCAGGAGCTCTGGCACAGGTTTATAGAAGGATGGAAAACCAGGAGTGGCAGTGACATCAACTTATATTTTCATATCAATATTGTACTGAAACATTATTTCATACTGCATTGGGATGGTGCTTATATTATGCATTGGTTATAACCCACCAGCAGCTGGGTTTTCTTATTTATGAAACCAAAAGAATGATTTAATTTCATGGTAAGTGATAATCAATCATTATTCAGTTATTTTCAACATTGTTTCTTAATTTTCCTTTCCTCTATAGTCTATACTGTTAATAGATTATGTAGATATTCTTAACATTTTTCATTCACATTTTTTATGAAACTGTTGTTCCTTTTAATGAATTATTTCCACTAAATTTTTGTTACTAATTACCAGCCATTATACTATTAACAATTTTCCCAGTTTCTTTTATTTTTCAAAAATATTTTATTGCCTCTATAAAAGTAGTGAACCATATCCTCATGAGAACGCATGAACTAAGAATTATGTTTTATCACCGTGAAAATACACGGGTGAGTACTAGTTACTATATATTATTACCCAAATTAATACACAAAAACATTAATTGATGTTAACATAGATTAAAAAATCTCTTATATGAACACTCAAATTTACATGGAGAGGGAAGGACAAAGACACTTTATGTTTTTGGATATATATGGTTGAAAATGATACACCAAGAAGGGAATTATAAATTTTATTATAAGAAAATGAATGATTTATGGGAAGGTATCTTAAATAATATTGGTTATGGTGTTAGTATAAATCATTTGTATGAAAATCATTTAAAAATAAGATTCCATTCACAAAAAATTAAAATTCCATCTTGATCTAAAATTACAAGACACAAAACATTAAAAGAAGATTAATTTTTTAGATAATGTAATATTAATTAAATAGACCTGATTGAATTATATATTTTGATATAGGAAGATATATATTAAAAAATAATCTATATGTACATGAAGAAAATAAACCATCAACCGAAAAAATGTTATGATTGGTTTCTCATTAAATAATCACTTCGAATGAATTATGAACAAAATTGGATGGGAAATCATATGAAAATATTTAAAATTTAATAAAAAATAGAATATAATAAAAATAATGTTTAGAGATATACAAATAACATATTTCTACTAGATGGAGTTTTAGTCATGTCAATATAGACTCCAAAATTAGACTAGATAAGAAAAACCTTAAATCGTTACTCCAGACATCCACAAATATTATTTAACGAATTTTATAAAAAATACAACCATATTAGTAACCTATTTTAAATTCTAATAAACATAAATAAACATTTCTTCTCTTTTATTAAAATAATTCATTAGTTAATCATTAGTTATTTATAGATTACTTTTGTCATTCGATTTTCGTAATTTGGATTGTTTTGTGAATGTCTATTAATGGAAATATCAATGATCATACATTGATACCAGTTTCATAATATGAAGACTATAAAAGAAATTTAAATAATTTTTTTTCAGTTGTTTATGAATAAAAATTATGTTTTTCCATAAACTCCTTGAATTATTCAAGAGAACATTATTCATAAAGAGCTTAGTCTAGATTATTTAACAACATCAAAAGATGACATTATAATGATCCATAATTTTTTTCATCTATTAGGAATGATATCATTAACTAATATTAATGATATATATTATATATATTCATCAAATATATTTTACAACCATCCTTTTATGGTGTTGATAAAAAAATTAATCATTTACGAGGGAGTTTTCTACTCATATAGAAGTGAAATGTTTTCATTTTTTAATGAATGAGAGGGAAAGAATATACATAATGGATTGTTATTAAATAATAATAATAATTTCATAAATATAATATTTATTCATTATATAGATGTTTTATAATTTTTAATGTCATGTTTATGATATATAATGAAATACCTCATTCATGGTTGGAGTATTTTTCATGCACGAACATTCAATGTTTTCATTTTACAATGGATGGAATGGTGGTAGATGTTGGTTGTTAAAAAAATATTATAGTTTTTATTATATTTATTATAATAAAATAATCACTTTACCATTCATATAATATAATTTCATGAAGAATAAGTTACATAAAAGTAATAAAAATTTAAAAGGTTTCATTATGAGTTATTACATTACTCAGGAAACATATTTGAGGCTTCATATAATTTCATTTTGGTGAGGCCATCAATAAAAAATATGGGAGAGAGTTAGTGTTTTATTTGTTAAGAGTTTTTAAAATATAAAATTCATGTACTATGAGATCAAGAGGTCTGGTAAATTTCTCAAAAAATAATTTATAATGGTTACACATTTGTATACACCCATAAAATTATATTAAAGGAAGGTCACTTTTTAAATAAATGTAGACTAAAAAATGGGAAATAATAGATAGTATATGAATCTTGGTTTATCAACCACTCATTTACACAAATATGGGATAGTTATTGATATATTTTATACCCTTTCCGTTTAATTTAATTTTCTTACTTTTAGCATGCTAACACTTTTTTAACATCAGTAACATATTATTATAACTATGAAATTTACATTGTTAACTAACTTGGAAATTATAGTTTTGTATGTGAAAATAATTTTATAATGTTATATTTTTCATAATGATAAATGTTAATTTTAAAGTAATAAAATTATAAAACATAAAAAATATTTTAGGGAAAATATAACATTGGTTTCAAAATGTTAGATAAAGGTTTGTAATGTCAAATGAATATTTTTAAAATTTATAATAAAACATATTAAATACATATATAGTTAGTAAATATTTTTTTCAAAAAAAAACTACATTTTTGTATACTAATTATTTCAATA
The DNA here is from genome assembly GCA_963277665.1 of Viscum album. Taxonomy (NCBI): domain Eukaryota; kingdom Viridiplantae; phylum Streptophyta; class Magnoliopsida; order Santalales; family Viscaceae; genus Viscum; species Viscum album. Next base: position 1,458,437,669 of record OY728148.1, read on the forward strand.
TATTCATGGTTTTTGTAAAAATAAAATTTATTATTATTTATCTAAAATAGGTATTTTCATTAAAATCAAAAAATATCATCCATATAAAATAATATCATGATAAATAAAAAATAAAGTTCATTTTTCCTATAAAAATCACAAATGTAGGATTTTATCTTCTAAATAGAGATATGGAGTCCATTGAAAAAAATAAATAGAAGATTTTCTTCTATAATATTAACAATTAATATTCATATTCACTATTAGTTACTACATTAATTTATGATAATATATTATTCATAAAAAATTAACTTATAATAATTTAATAATTATACATTTAGTGTTTTAAAATAAAAAACCACAATACTTGAGAAGGTGTTTTTTAGAATTTTTTTAGTTATAATGTCATCATTTTAGTTATTCTGAAACACAAATTTAATTTTATCATAGAATTGGTTTAAATAATTAATCATTTTATTCTATATTGATTTCATATTGTAGTTACCTCTATTAAAACCCATAATTTCAATGAGTACTTTATAACTATTTTATTTACTATTTATAATATTTTATTAAAAAAAATTTAATGATTCATTTTGTTTTTGTGGTGAATGTGAAATAATTTATTCAATAAAATAATTAAAAGGAAAATAAACATAGTAAATTTATGGATGTTGCATTCTACAATTTATTAAAAGAACATTTTCTTTGAAATTTAAATACTCCAATGGAAAAAACGTGAGGGAGTTTTTTACTCAATACATCGTTAGGTTCCTACATAGCTTCCTTAGACATAAAATTCCCTTAAATTCTTTTATTTATGTAGTATTATTATTCCATAGTGCTTTATATCTATGATCCAAGATTTCAATCAGATATTCCTTGTAAGGGAGATCTGGTTCCTATTGTAAAAACATTGAGTTCCTTACATGTGAAGGATAAATTTCATATTCAGTTAAAAGTTATACATAGAATTTATCAAAAAATTGTGAGATGTTTTGAAAAATAAAAATATGACAATATATTGTCCCCACATGATCGAGGATTTTAAATGTAATAATGTATCTATGTCATAAATTCCAATTCATTCAAAATATCATTGTTTTTTATGTTGATAATTTGAGAAATATCTTATATATGACATTATACTTGTAATCTAATTGATTTTTATTAGATATAATACACCATATCCAGATGGGGTATGAAACTCATGGGGATTTGATTCTTCTTTCTGTTTAATGGTTGATTTTTGGAACGCGAACTAATTATGAGATTTTAAGAGTTTAGATGAATTTTTGGGATGGTTTTGGACAATGTTTAGGGTATTTTTTGAGTGTCTAAGAGTGTTTCATAGGATGAAAAGGAGGCTAGGAAGCAACTACGAAAAAAGGGCAATACCATTCACACTACAAATTAGGGATTCATAGTATGATTGCTCAAGATAAAAGGATGATCCCTCAATATTAACAGAATAGGAAACAAAAATTGTATTCATGACTTTAAAGGGAATATAATATAATTTTATTATTTAAAATAGGGTAATTTTTCTCCCTTTTATATAATGGAATGGGTCTATGTATCTTAGACCAAATAGACGACCCACTCCTCTTATCCTTCCCCATTTATTTGGAATGTTTTCTTAGTGTGATAAGTATAAAAATATAGGTAAATCATTCAATCTATTCTTGGGTTTCTTCATGTCCATTTATTTTTCATGATGTTATTTAGTGTTTGAATGTTGATTCGACTAGACCAGGGTGGGATCAAACAAAATGGGTGTGGATTTTCTAAAAATTCATAAAGGGAGACTGTTGATAAAATCTATACCCATCCATACTCCATTCTAGTTGAGGGACATTGATGATAAAATTTTTCAATAAGCTTGGATAAAATATTAAAATCTTTTCTATTTAATTTGGAATAATTTTTTGGTATTCTATGTTTCATAGGATTGAGTGTGGGTCTGGAGTGGAGAACACCCCATTTCTAATTATTTAGTGGAATGAGGTCAACCGGTGAGATTTATGGTTTTATAGATATATAAATTAAAATAAATTAAAATTTTTAATTAATTTTTAATTATTATAAAATTAAATATGGATTTCATGGCTTGATATAGAGACTCAATGTGGTAGTAGATTCTCATATGAACTCGGATGATCATTAGAAGGATTTTTGGGATGAAAATTAAAAAAAATCATTTATGATCTCATAATGCATTTACCGTATAATACGATTCATCATATTAATTTTATTTGATATGTGGTATCACCACCACTGGTGATCATACTAATAAATATACATTAATATTTTAATAAATATAAATACATATGAATGGATTTCAAAAAGTTTCTGGCATTTATGGAATTTGTGAACTATTTGAATTCATTGGAATTGATGTATGATGCCTTGATTATAGATGCATTCATCAGATTTATGGAGCCTTATGTGTGTAAATTAAATCGAGAATAATGAATTAGTTATAGTGGGCCTTGTATAGGATCCATGAACATATCCATCTAGTAGAGAGAGTGTTGGGTTGATATGATTGTTCTACATTAATCTTTTGAGGAATTTTATATTCTTTGAAGAATTTCAACTATTTAGATAACAATGGGGTGAGTGTCCCTTACCAAAAAATATTGTGATTACCTGAGTGGGTATACCCATGAAGACTAAGGGATATGATGGTGATTCATGGAAAACTAGAGTGAATTGAAACCTGGATGGGATTGAGGCCATATCCCCTAGAATACAATTCGCTAGGATGCAAATGAGGTCCCGAAAAGACATTGATTATGATGTTCATGGAATCTATATCCAACAATACGATGAGTTTTCCTAACATATGTATTTGATAAAAGAGTAACCATGAAGGGTGACATCGATATAATTAGACCATTATGACTCTGATTGGTTCCCCCATGATATGTTGACCCCAGTTAGATTGTGTTCTTTGTAAATGAAGAGTGATGATTATGAGTGGAACCACAGAACCTGAATTGATGATTTAGTCATGTTATCATATGTCAAGTACATGTTTTCAACTTGTGAGGCTAACCATGTTTGTGAGATGGGTTTTGGAAATTATACCAATGTAGTCAAATTGGGTGGGATAGCTAAGATGAGTTAGGATATATGAATAAGGTGATGTTCAAATATATAAAAGAGACTCCAATAAATCTAATTTATTTATTTTTATATAATTTTGTATATGTGACTATCCCAATGGGTGACTAGTATTTATATAAGAATATATTATTCATAATCACATATTGTTGATATTTTTGGACATTATTATCATATAATATGACGATTGTAGTATATGGAAGTTTTTATGTTTATTGATCACTATATTGAACACTATGATATAGGGTAATATTCTCCCTATGGTATTATCCTAGACCCTTGCTATGAGTCAATAAATTTTGGCATAAGGGTATGTGTACCTTAGGTCTTTTGGAATCCTAGTCATGTTACTCATTATTGTGAACAAAGGAAGAATGTTAATAAGTAGTATCATATACCTTTATGTGGATGATATCATGGAGTTAGTTTAACATTTTCTTATTAGTTAGATATATGGTAGACAAGTAACATAGCAATGCGTCACATCATATGATGGATATCTGTATATTGACTCATGAAAACCATTTATATAAAAATTATTGGGTAGTAGAAATATGTTATTTTTATTATCAGTTTCTAAATAAATATTTATATGATCTTATCCCACTATGACATAGTTGGTTTTCATTTATTTATGATTATAAATGATTTTTACTCTATTTGATCATTTGTAAGATGCATATTTATAAGTATCATGTCCAACACATAGGATTTAAATGGAATGAACAATCTTATGTGTGACTAAATTAATTTATGATAGTGTTTAAATGTTTAATGAGTTAGTAAAAACTAACATACCATTTTTACGGATAAAATGGAATATAATTATACTCAAATGAAAAAATTTATTCTCATTCAAATCAAATTTATTTGGATTTCTGGTGAGATTTTTCAAGATGAAAACTATGAAATACCTTAGTGTAATTGATGTATAGAAACCATATTTTTCAATAAATACACTTTAAACCTTGTAATTAACTAATTTGGTTGATTAAAAAAATAGTTTTCCTTATTTAAAATTTCTATAATAACCTATAGGTTTTTTTCGCATACAACTCATTGATGGTATTCTACATAAATCGAGTATCCTATAATGGGAGACTCAACATGGAGAAATGTTAGGTGATTCTATTATATTTTTATGAACTGATGGATGTTATATGATCCTCAAGAAGGTGAATATTGTATACATAATCCTGGTGATGGTTATGAATAGATATAAAATTCTCAAGGTAGAAGTCCCATATGCATATACCCAATGAGAATTAGTGCCTATGTATGATAATGATTTATAATGTGATGAATGAAATGGATACTTGAGACCATATAGTGGGTATTCTAACATACGATTTACAACTTGATATCCAGAAGGGAATAAATTTTTTATTAAATGAGATATGTTCCAAAGAGGCATCGCATATTGGTTCAATGTGAGAACCTAATTCATTGAGATATGTCGCATGACATGTGTTATCTAGGGAATGATAATAAGATATACAATGGTACACTGATTTATGGTTTTCTGTATAGTGTGAGTACCCATTATGAAATACAATGGCATATATAATTCATGTTTTGAAATTAGTGCACATGTGGTGCAAGTGGGTATGGACTATAGGCATGGTAATGACATAATGTTTTTTCAATGTGGAAGGAATGGGTATAAAAATTTAATAGAGATCAGTGCAGATGATATACTTCTTGTGGTATGGTATTATCATATGGATGAATCATATTTTCAAGAATTATTATCACCTCATGTTCTATTGATTTGGGTATTGAGGATGGATATTAGTTGCACAATCTATTGACTCCTAAACTAAATTTTTTTTTTGGATGTGCCTTTGGTACCTATGAGAGTGCTGTAGAAGATCATGATTTTGGATATGGTTCTTGGAGTGATGAAAGGTGGTGCAATTTGACATGAAATTAGTATATTTGAAGGAGTATTTTAATAGGATCACATGGATTATTCTTTTTTATGATATTGACATGAAATATGGGCTTGGACAGGAGATAGTGACACTTGACATGGTATGATGAGATATGGATCATTGAGGATGAGTTGAGTTTAGTGATCAGGTTGTATAGGATTGTAAACCAATTTTTTTGGTTAAAATTGATTCAGTGTATGCTGGTTATGAGTATTCCCAGTAAATTTTGATATAACGGTTTATCATGTGTTAGTGGAGGGGAAACCCAATAAATGGAATTTTTATGGTTGTAGTTGCCTATGGTTTTGAAAAAACTGAAAAATTATCCCTCTTATTGTGGAGGGGAAAAGGGATTTGATCAAGATATGGTGCCATGATGGATATGATATTGATCCTAGATAAGTGTATATTGTGATGAGATTAGAAATTCTTAGGAGGAGTGAAACATGGTTGATTATGGAACATGTTTATCAAACAACATATGAAGTGTTACAAGGAAATTCATATGCTGGGTGGGTGGGGGGAGCACCATAGGATGTTTGACAGTGTGACTACCATTTTGATTATAATTTTAGTGGATTCGGTGGATGAAATTATCAAGATACATAAAGGGTAAGTGGTTGATAATTTTCAAGAATACATTTTTATGAGAAGGACATCAACTAAAAGTAATTACATATTGTAATTGAAGGAGAATTGACCATTGTGGAATGACCCCAGTATTGATACGATCATATGGCATGACCCTATCCATCCAAATATTCTATAATGAATGAAGATAGATAATGAAAACTAAGTCCCTCTACTAGTATCCATTGGGTTTTTTTACCAGAATAAATGCTAATAAAATATCACACATTAGAGGACTTACCATCTATAAAAAAACCTGATTTAAAGATAGGATAATAAACCCCCAATGTAGTCTATAATATAATAAAAAATTTAACCCAAAACTATCTCACAATGCCTTAATAAAGAAAACCAATATAAACAAATGTCCCCAAATATACCAAAAGATATTTCCTATGTGAGTGAATAAACAACAACACCAAACCTAGGAAAGATATTTATATCTAGGACTAAAAAGTCTTCCAAGATGCATGATGAAAATATTTATATATGTATGGTTAGAATACAAGTTTACTAATTAGGATCGTAAAAAATCTCTCATGTTCACATGTGGAATGATCGTGTTAATGTGCCAATGATCAAACATCAGAACCAACCATCATAAAAAAAAGTCAACTGACCAATCCCATCCTCAACATGAAACACTCACCAAATTCACTTATCCAATATAGTATCATAGTATAATTAACATAATAGGGCTCATAGGTGTTGTTTCTCCAAATAGTTTTAAATCTCATGTGCCATCGTTGAATTTCATAATCACCAATCCATTCCAAATATATCATATCCTAAAACTTATTTCATAAAAATTCCTAAGATATCTTTACGTATGTTTTAGGACATCCCAACATTCCCCAATATTGGAAGGAATGTCGTCCAGTGATAGAATTAGTAATCACCACATCACATCTTTCATGAAGACACACACGCTATTACAACACATCTCATCCCTATATCACCACATCAAATACCCATTGTAGATAAATAGGACATCACATCACATCCTGTCTAAGGCGACCCGGTCAAAATTTGATGAAGTAAAATAAGGGAAGAGGGGGTATCTATCCATCTCTATCACCATCATCTTGGTTTTTAAGAAACAAAATACTAAAACTGAGATCCTCTAACCATTTGTAATGTTTTCCCACATGGTAGGGGAACATAATGGGATAACAAAAGATACATGATATATTGACAGAACACAATAAAAGCAATGGGTTCACATAAAATACACAAGCATAACCCAAATCACCACCACTCCCCCAAACATCTACCATAACAACTGCTTCCACCACTATATGGAACATAAAACACATCCACCACAAAAGTCCAAAATACAGCACATTCAATTACATGTTCAACAAATTTTTTCATTAATCACGTTGGACAATATTTTATTTACTAAGACACATCATTAACACATAAACCCATTACCTTATGAAATTAATTATATCAATTTAATATAAAATTATTTCCATGCCGTTATAATTCAAATAGCTGCACATTAATTTATTCATTTCATTTAGTATAATAATTTATTCTATGGCTAATCAAGAATCATAACACACTATGCCACACAAAAATAGAATCATCTTACTTATTCTATCACCACAACACAATTTCAACCATATCCACCATATGATATCAACCAATCTACAATAATAAAACATCCAACCATTGTTACCATGATAAATGAATAACCATTTTACCCCACAAACACTACACACCACAACCATTGCACCTGGCCAATTACAACTTTCCATGTCACGTCCATGATATACTAGCACCCCATCATAATCCCACAAATAATTCACACCAACTATTCCTTACCACCACCTCCCAATAGTCCAGAACAAAAAAAGGATTACAAATAGACCATTGAATCACATAAAAACATTTCTGGATTCCCCAAATTATTCAAGGACATTATCCAATTACTAATTTAACTATGTTGGGTACTATCTAAGAGGGATGTTTCCCATGGAAAATGGATTTATTATCCATATATACGTTTTTTAGGATCTTATTCGGGGTGTGATCAAACATTTACATAAGATGGACCAAAACACATATCGTCTACTATAAAATCAATTCTATAAACTATAGTTATTTTATGTATTGGATAAAATAATGAATAACCTCATAAACAAAATCAAAACATAGTAATTCAGATGCTATCTCTTCCTTACCAAACGATTTTAGTTATTCCAATTTAATATATCAGTATATTAAACCTTAATATCAACCTAATTGAATGAAAAATCATGAGGTTATCATGTGTAACATGTAAAAAGAGATATAATGGGTTTCCCCTCCCATAAGAATGATTTATGATCTCTCTATACACCATTTGAAATATAGGAAATAACCAAAAATAAAAAACCACACAAAGAACACACAGACCATCTAGGATCACAGTAAGGGATCAACAAAAAATCATCCAAAACACATCCCCAAACAAATTAAAAGTTCCATAATAAAACATTGAAGAAGAACTAAAATAATGCATTTGGGAAGGAGAAAATATTACCATAGATTTTGAACAAACATTCTATGGAACATGGGGTTCCATGTTGGATGGAATAGGGATGAGTAATCCTATAAAGGCAGTAGGGGATTTCCAAAAAATTAGAGGAAGAATAAACTTAATGGATAAATGTGGTTGAGATCCCTTTTTATTAATTTCCTATAATTTTCCAATTTTATTTTGGGAATTATATGATCATGGAATGAATTCCACGAGGTCTATGGATTATAAGCTGTGAATCCATTTTAGTATATGAATTTTTTTATTTTTTTGGTTTCCCTTGAAAACTTTGTCACTATATATTAGATTAATACATGTCATGAATTCCCCATTCATGATGTGAATCCCTTTTATGGAATCATCCATCACTGAATATATTATCTGAATTCTACAACTACACAATCCATAAATCATGGTCTCTTGTCTTGAATACCACTTTCACGATGTGAATTTATATCTATAGCTCTTCTGCAACACCAACTTCCAAAGAAATTCCTCAGGCCACTTCCAAAACATCTCCAACACCAAAAGTTTAAAATTAATATGTCATGAAATAATATATAATTAAATTTTATTCCTCACTAATTATTTTGATTTGTGAGAATCAGAACCATGACCATAAGAAATGAATGGGTCTAAAAAACTATATCTCAAGATAAAACATTAGGATCTCATAAATCCTCTATACTATAACAATGTGGACAGAAAATATTAATTCCAAAAAACACACCACATATCTATGTCACACCACTCACTGAGCACAATAACACATCATCTAGTACTAAAAAATGCCTACACATTTCAACAAAACAATCATCACAACCAAAAAAATCCTCTACAAATTCCAATAAAACCACCACTGACACCAATAAAATATTCTTCCACAAGAAAACATTGTAATTCTATCTTCTATTTCATTATATTATCATATTTGTGTTTTCATAAACCACCTTCGTAGATTTAATCATTTCATGGGGTAACTAATTTTATTATGTATTATATTGCCCCATTTTCATATCCATGATTATTTATCAAATATAACCTAATTAAATAATAATGAATCATAAAATATCATGATCCAAACATAAAATCATGGATGAAAAATAGAATAATGAAAATATCCAAAAAGTTTCAGTATCGGGCACACAAATATGTTTTCCACTCCCCATTTCACTCTTCTAAGACACCATTACTACACAACATGAAAACCATAGGAATGAATTCTCCACAAAACATATTATATTTATGTTAATGGATCTCTAACAGTACCACTATGAAAATAGAATTATCATAGATATCTATCAATCCCTGTCAATGAAATGAGATTATTACTAAAGATACTAGTGCTGATGGAACATATAGAAGATGTCAGGGATCATCATTAGCCATGAAGGATATTCTAATGGATAATCTACAACACAATAATTCAATAATACAGTATGTGACTCAAGAAACTATTGAAAATTTTAGCCATACCAAACATGAATTATTATTGCTTAGGGGAGAGTCTATTGAAATCATGGTCTCCAACCTAAAAATACTTGGGCCTCCACATATGAAAAGCATAATACTTCCGGTGGTCTTGTTCCACCCTCATCGACTATCATAGAAACTAGATCTTCTAAATCATTCTATACACCATATTTGGACAAAGAACTCATGTTTAACCAACCTCTATACACCATAATTGAGAATAACATGACCATCTATAAAATGCATCAATCATAGCTAGGAAAATTAATGATTAATATCTATTGGTGTATGAAATCTTGAACATAGTCATTATCCTTATTCATGATCCTCCAAAATCAAAGAGGAAATACCAAAACATATCATCCAGTGTATGGATGGTTCTCTCATTATTCCCTTATGTTATAGGGTGAAAATTATTAAAAATGGAAATATGTGATCCAAAATCACTCAACCATCCCCTCTAGACACGCGAGGTTTAATGAGGACACAAATTATGAAATGATTTTACATAGGATCTTATAAATCCTAACCATGCCATCCACATATCATCACTCTAATACATCCAGAAAACAGCACTAATAAATCTCTATAAAATGAGAGGACTTCATTAGTCGGTCCACTCTCACCCAAACCACATCACAACCTTTATAATCCTAAAGTTATTCGGTTATTATTTTCATCATGATATATCCTAATTTCCACTTACAAATATACATGGAATAATTCAAAGCCTTTCAAAATATGATAAATTTTCATGATCCTATAGAAAAACTTAACACCTTTATAAAAATTCATCTACTGACCTTTTTATTATAGGACCCCAAAGGTTCCTCTGTAATCCATAATTCATTTGTGACCTTAATATATGAACTAAAAAGGTTGGGCTATGAAATTCACAATGAACTACCTCACACATGTCCTATATAATGAAAAAATTCACGTGAAATAACATCTTTTTCAAATAATAATATGAGGAACCTCTTAAACACCAATATAGCCAACACAATAATGATTTACATCAACCTCTAAGTCTCCTCATTGACACACTTATACTTGCTTAATCAAAGATAAATCCATAGTCCTCAGATAATGAATTCTACAACTTGTCTCCAAAATTTCAGGTTGTATTATTGGAAGATCCTATATTGGTTTCTAAACATCCATAGAATCCTCAACCAAATAATCTATAGAGTTCATACATAATGCATTAGAAACCAATTTCACATCTTGTGGTGTAAGAGAACTCAAATCGTAATCCTATGAAAACTCCATCCACCAATTCCATTGTATATTCTTCTCCCACTGAAAGTAAACTTATATGAATCTCAATTTTCAAGGAAAATAATAAATTTCTCCCTAATGAGGTAATCCCACAACAATTTTTATAAAAAAAACACTAACACCAACTCTAGATCTTGGGTGACATAGTTATGATTTTGGGGATGTAACTTCTTAAAACCCAAATAGATCGCTTCACTAATTTTGCATCAAAAGTCATCTGATTCCATAATGTTATTTTTTATAGAAAAACGCAATCAATAAACCGTCAAAATGAAGAACTCAACCAATGAACAAAAATATCACTAATCACTTCACATAAAAAACTATTACTTCATACCCAACAATATTAGTGGGTAAGAAACTCTAAAAAATTGTGGAAAAAAATCATAATAGACTGATAGTCTGAGGATGTAATCAACCAATACCATGTTCTAGTTCTCTAACATTGAAAAAACTGACTCCACCTTTGATAGGTCCCTTTTCACACCTTGTTGTGACAATTCATATAAAATGAAATGCACATCATACATAAAAATATGAACATAGATAGAATCCCATAGATCAAGTGGTGCTGAAGGAACTAGAAAATGACCTTAGGATGCTCGAAATTTACCTCCTCTATCTTGTAATATATTAATATATAATTTATTAACTCAATGTAATACTAGTCCAGGTAGTCATGGAAAATTTTTATTGTTGAGTCCCATGAACATAACCACTGCATTTTTGACATCAGACTACATGAAAACAGAATTATAGTTCCCATATAAGAACCTAAGGCGAGTATCTGAAATATGCTCCTTCTTCACCCTCAACTGGTGATACACAGACTGCATATAAATTTTAGAAAATCATCAAACCCCCCACCAAATGGGTAAAAAATGTCATCGACCATCATAAGATGATAAAAAGTCTAGGCCATCAAATGACTCAACCTCTAAAAGTCTATATGAAACATTATACTACATTCATTCTTCTTGGTATTTAAATGTAGATAAATATGGTGAAACAATAGGTTGTATGAAATATCTCATCAGAAAATCATCAATTTAATACCTCAACTCACACATGTTGGTAAAATCCATTAAATAGGGAGCGATCAAAATTGGATATGCACATCGCTGCAACTCAATCTTAAAAATAACATCACCTCATGGGATAAAAACCAAAAAGTCACCAACAAAAGTTATTAATAACTCTTACGCAACTATAGGAATAACTTCAACCTAATTCTCTAATTATAACTCTATCATCCGAGACAAAACATAATCCATATTCATACCACTTGTCTTGTAACCTTGATAAACTGTAGGGACCCAACCATGGATAACCCATATCTGGTGTCTTCTACCAATTAAATTGGCATGATTATAAAGAATCAAGCCCCAAAAGAACAATCACATTATTAGTCTTTTGAAACTAGATACATACATGTGTCTTGTATTACAAATTAATAAAATATTAAAAAAAATCACTTTCTAAATAAGTAACAATGAGGATAACTCTAATTCATATTTTAAATCCTTTAATATAATCTATATAACACTTTATCAATTATTATTGAATAAAAGATAATAGGGGTGAGTTTTTGTAATGCCCCAACCATAGTTCCCTAGACTCGGTTCATTATTACATAACATTGTTAGTATCACAAAAGATCACATCTCGAAAGACCAATTATTTTAGTAGCCTTGTAAATACTAGATACATTCTTAAGTTTTACATTACATTATAAAATAAAAAATTACAACAACTTAGATTCCATCGGCCACCCTCATATCCCCTAGACTATCCCTGCTGGTCAGTCGTAATATATTTCTTCACTTCCTGTGAAAAATAATACATAGAAAGGGGTGACCTCAGATTCTCAGTAAGGATAAAAATATAGCAGAAACTTTCATAAATAAGCATAAAAATTTATGGCAATGTAAGACTAAAATTAAGACTTTAAAAATTGAACATCAAAATAATATGGGAAAGAAAATATCAAATATTTCCATTTACTTATTCACACGGATATTCTACTAGTAGAATAATCACAAGAAATACCAATAGCATCTTTCATAAGGATAGAATGCATAATGCCTGACTTCATAACCACATAGTCAAGGCCTTGTTCCAAAACTATAAATAAGAATTTTTCAAGTCCTTGTTCCTAGACACTAGTTTTTCTCATGAGACCTACCAATGAATTGAGGAGCTATTGCGAGCTCCAGCCGTCATTTACTATGTCTAATTCATTCCTCATATGAAAAGGTTCAAACATAACATAAACATTTGTGTTAAAACTAGCATATGAAATGTAAATAATTTCTCTATAAACCATGAATGTTGTGAAAACAACACATCCATAGTCAAACATATCACAAAACCTTCAATAAAATATGGATGTTTTGTTTCATAATAAATCAATTTCATTTAAGTGGAAAAATTCATCACTGTATATTGACATAAATGAAATAAAAACATTTTTTAGAGAATTATATCTTTCTATTTTGAAATAATATAAAATTAAGATAATTATAAAAGAAAACATTTTTTTTGAAAATATATTTATAATCATGTAAGGGAAGCTTCGAAGATTTTATAATGGAAGAAAATAGCCGCACCTTGTGTATATGTTAAAAAATCAATCTTAATATAATTTTGTCAAAAAGGTCATAAAGTACCTTGTTTTGAAAATGACGGAAAGATTCATTTCAAACAATTTTATAAAAATCCAAACAAGGGTATAAATGAAATTAACCTATATTCTAGAAAATAGTAAAAAAACATTGTAATACATTTTTAATAAACATGGATGTGGATGATAAAGAGGTCCCAGTAGATACTTACATAAAAAAATCCACGAATAATAAATAGATTGTGAAATTAACCCTTAACTTGTACGTTTCCTTTGTCTAGGGTAGGTTAATCTTCTATATATTGGTGAAATAATTATTACTAAATTATATAAGAACCATATACATTAATATGATGTCATATATGATCTTTTAATATTTCTTTGTTAATGATATTTCAGTAGTATCATCGTTTCAGGTGTTAACTGAATCATTCTCCTTTATATGATTTGTTACATATGAAATGTTTTTATGGATATGATGTATCTTATTCATATTCAAAATGATATTAAGTCTGTAAAAATTATTTTTAATCATCAAATAAAAATTAGTCTTGAATGGATACGATGGGTAATGAATCTCATCGCGTTCGTGGAGACGGTAATCCGTACATACGCACGAGTGACAATATCATTATTTTGAAATTAAAATCGTATATAATTGGATGGAATATCATATATATAGAATAATTATCATTTTATATCTATTATTTTCATCATTTATACTGATTATTATACCCACTCAAATGATGAAGTGTTTGAATAACAACCTACACCATGATGTGGAGACGGTAATCCGTATGTACGCACGTATAGGGACTTTGTCATTTATAGGATGGATAGAATAATGAATAAGGTTGTACAATTTTTATAATAACATCATATTATATAGAATATACTGGAGTTATTATTTTAGAATGGAAACAATAAAGAAAGTGGAAGTGGAAGAAGAAAATAACTTAAAATAGGTGATGAAATATTTACCTCTTCTTCGGGTTCTTCCTTTTGATTTGATCAAATGGGGTCATTAATATTGCTTTCTGACTAATTAAATGCCTCTAGGATGAATAGAGAAGATTTGGGATGATATTTGGGAAAGTTGTGGCCGATCAAAATGGATTTGAAGGTGTGAATTTGAGAGAAGGGGAAGTTCCCTTTTATAAGAGGGGTAAGGGGCATCTTATGAAAATATTTAAATGTTATTTTATAATAGAATAATTTTCCATTTATAATGGCTCTAAAATGATTTATTTCGAGGATATGGTGGTTATTGGTCGAAAACTACTAAAAATAGGTTTTAGATAGGTTTGGGTCACTATATTAATTTTTCATTTAGATTTAACTCTTATTTAACTAGTTTGACATTTACCATGTCTCTTTGTATTTTTATATTATATGGTTAATATATGTACAATAAACTTCCAAGAGAACCTAAAGTGGTTCATTAATGGAATATATAATATTATTTAAGACCTTTGGTTGACCCATAAAATTTTAGGAATAGAATATCAATTATTAATATAATATTTGTTTTAAAAAGTCTTTTATGTCAAATTTGACACAATTTGGTATTTTGTTTTTTCTAAATTAATAACAACATTATTACTTAAAAAAATTACTTTTAATTAACCCTAACAGGTTATATTAACATATAAAATTATTTTAATTAATAAAAAGTCTCAAATTACATCTATTTGGGTATTTATAATATTAATTATTTTAATATTTCATTAATTAGGTAATTACTGCATCATTATTGTGTCAAAAATAAATTAAATTATTTAATGTCTAAAAATTATAAATAAAATACCATTATGTGGGAAATATTTTTATATTTATATTGAATATTAATAGTCGAATTTATCTTATGTGTAACCCTATACTAAAAATGGTTTCGTTATTAAACATTGAATTTAACACTATTAACTCTTTTTTGAATTAAATAATAACAAATGTCCTAATTGAATCCAAGTGGACCATAAGGATGATATTTTTTTCCTATGGTTGTTTTTGGTCGAACTACACTTATCCAATAGAATTTTGACATGTGTTATGGTAATAATAATATCATTTTTACCTTTAATTACCCTATTTACTTTTAACCGTGGCAAATAAAATTCAAAAGATACTTTTAACCAAAAATCATTTTTATCTTATTGGGCCAAATTTTACATAAAAATATCAACTATGTCTCTCAGTTTTTTGAAATTTAATTCAATGATGATATAAAATTATGTTTTATACATATTTGGAAATGCTCCTAGGTGGTGGGTAAAAGACGATAAAAAGTTCAACAAATTTTTTATATATGTAAAATTTTTATAAACTGACTCCAATGAATTACAGTGAACTTATATTGGTATTATGTATCTATTTTGACCAAAAATAAATTTATATAAAATAAATAATAATATAAATAAAAATTCATTTTGGAACAATAACTCAGTGTTTTCACTATTCATCAAAAATTGAAAGTTTTCATAAAAATACCAAAAATTCACCCTAAGCTAAATTTGATATTCTGAAAACTAATATGAAGTCCATTTTGAATGATAAAATTGATAATATTTCAAAAAGTGGGTATTACTATTCATAATGGCTTGTTTGATTGGTTATGGTGTGTTTGAACAAGATGTTGCGTACAACACATGCCATTATATAATTTTAAGGGAAACGTACCGTGAAAACTTGGGTTGTAATATTCTCCCCTCCTTAAAATATTTTCATCCTCAAAATTTCAAGAATATTACTACATAAAAAGTTCCGAGTTGTTCTTCATCATAAGATCCTTGGGTTCCCACGTTTCCTCTTATATCTTGTGGTTTCTCCATAATACTTTTACCAGAAGAGTCATCCAGTTTCTCATCACTTGTTCTCTAGTATCAAGAATTTTTATAGAATGTTTACAACAAGACATATCAGGTTCCATTTCAATTTCCTCATAGATTAGAACATGCATTGGGTCAGGCATGTATTTTATGAACAGTGATATGTGGAAGACATCGTAAAATTTGGAGAGACATGACAGCATTTCCAACTGGTAAGCTATAGCCCTAATTCGTTCTATAATTTTGAAAGGTCCGATGTACTTGGGACTTAGTTCACCTTTCTTAACAAATCGTATAACTCCTTCCGATGGAGATACTTCTAAGAAAATAAAATCTCTTTCCTGAAATTCCAAATCCTTCCATCGGTTTTCAGCATAGCTCTTCTACCTACTTTTATCTGTTTTGATGTGGGTTTGGATAACCTTAACATTTTGCAGTGTTTCCTCAACACGTTCTGGGCCAATGAGTTTTCTTTCACCATCATTATCCCAACAAGTTTATGTGCGAAAACTCTTACCATATAATGCTTCATATGGTGCCATCTGAATACTCGAATGGAAGCTATTGTTATAGAAAAATAATACCAGAGGAAAATATTGATCTTACATACCATGAAAGTCATGTGAGAAAGATCGCAACATGTCTTCTAAGGTTTTAATTGTTCGTTCTGATTGTCCATCAGTTTGAGGGTGGTAGGCAGTGCTCAAACGATGTATAGTATCAATAGATTTCTGAAGACATTTCTAGAATCATGATGTAAAACGTGGATCATGATCAGAATCAATCGATAGGGGTACACCATGGAGTCTTATAACTTCATTAATATATATTATTTCTAAATGTTAAAGTGGTAAATCTTCTCTTATAGCAAGAAAAAGTGATGAATTGATAAGATGATCAACAATAACCTATATTGCATCATTCATTCTAAGTGTCTTTGGTAGCCCCATGAAAAATTCCATTATAATATTATCCCATTTCAACTCAGGTATGAGAAGA
The DNA here is from genome assembly GCA_963277665.1 of Viscum album. Taxonomy (NCBI): domain Eukaryota; kingdom Viridiplantae; phylum Streptophyta; class Magnoliopsida; order Santalales; family Viscaceae; genus Viscum; species Viscum album. The sequence continues at coordinate 1,458,455,069 of OY728148.1, forward strand.
GGTTTCATGACCCTTTAAGGTTGTTTCCTTACATCTTCCACTTGTTAACAAACCATACATCATGACACAAAATTATCAATCTCTCTCTTCAGTTTGTCCCACCAAAAATGTTCCTTCAAATAAATATACATCATAGTGCTAATAGGGTGTACAAAGAAATTTGATCTATGAGCATCATAAAAAAAAATCCCTTTTTAGATTAGGTATGTTAGGAACACAATGTCTCTTTCCAAATCTCAAAATTATATCTTTATATATGAAGTCAATCAATCTCCCATTGTTCACAGCTTTAATTTTATTTTGAAACTACTCATCATCCGCCTGAGAAATTTTTATCTTTTCTAGTAAAGATGGTTTGGAAACCATTTGAAAAAGTATTGATGTTTCACCTTCTATGATTATTCCTATATCCATTTTCACATGATCCATGAAAATAGGATTCCTTTAATTTATCATCTTGTTCAAAACATTATGATCATTTCCGCTCAAAGTATCTTCCAACTTATTTTCCTTCTTCGGGTGGTAGTGTATTGCGAAGTTATAATCCTTGAGTAGTTCAATCCATCTTCTTTGCTTCAGGATGAGTGATTTTTGTGGGAAAATATACTTCAAACTCTTATGACCGATATATATCTCACAATTTTTACCATAGAGATAATGGCTATATATCTTCGAAGAAATGATTACAGCTGATAACTAAATATCATGAGTATGATAGTTTTTCTCCTGAATTTTTAGCTGCCATGATGCATAGGCAATAACTCTATCATTCTGCGTAAAGACACAACCATGTCATTTCTTTGAATCATCACTATAAATAACAAACCCATCATTCCCCAATGGTAGTTTCAAGATAGTAGCATTGACCAATATTATCTTTAGTTCTTCACAACATTCTTCACACTCTTTTGTCCAAACAAATTTAACCCCTTTATGTGTGATCATTGTTAATGAGTTAGCCAATTGGGAAATATTCTGGAATAAATGTCGATAATTACCTACTAAACCAATAAAATAGGTTACCTTAGTTATAATCGTCAGTTCTGGCCATTCTTGGATTTCTATGGTCATATAAGTGTCAACAGAGATTCCATCCATAGAGACAATATTTCAATGAAAAAAAATCTCTTGAAACCAGAATTCAACCATGAAAATTTTCCATATAATTCATTTCTATTAATAGTCTTTAGAATAATACACAAGTGATTTTCCTGATCTATGTAGCTTTTGGAGTATACCATGATATCCTTAATAAATACCACTAAAAAGTCATCAAGATAATCCTTGAATACTATATTCATTAGATCCATGAAGATAAAGGGTGACTTAGTTAATCTAGAAGGCATTACTATAAACTCATAATGTTCGTACCTGGTTCGAAATGAAATTTTTGGAATTTTATCCTTTTTCACACACAATTGATGATATCCAGATCGATGTTCAATCATTGAAAAATATTGAGCTCCATGAAGTCGGTCAAATAAATCATCATTTCATGGTAGGGGATATTAGTTCTTTATTATTGTATCTTGATCTCATTGTAGTCAATGAAAAAACTCAAAGATCCATCTTTCTTCTTAATAAAAAAACAGGGGATCCCCATGGATAAACTCTGGGGAAAATAAATCCCTTATTACTCAATTCCTATAGTTGTTTCTTTAGTTCCACTAATTACACGGTGGAAATTCTATAAGGGGTCTTCTATATGGGCCTTGAACCCGGAATTAAATCAATGGAAAACTCAATTTATCATTTTGGAGGATGTCTAGGTTAATATTCTGGAAACACATCAACATATTCTTGCACAATAGGAACATCCTCTATTTGAACATTCTTTTCCTCACCCATAAATATTTCATTATACTCCTCCACAATAATTGAATTTAGTAGAGCTACTAGGGGTGGATATAGATAAGAATCAGGTGGTGATGTTTCTACTCTAAAGATAAGGTACTTCTTATCATCATAAAAAATTGTAACCTCCTTCTTCTTACAATAAATTTTTGCATCATGGTCCAAAAGCCAATCCATTTTGAGGATTATATAAAATTAAATCATGGGTATGATGATGAGATCAGCATATAAAGAACATTTATATGCCCTAACGGGAACCTATTCACAAAACCTTGTTGCGTTGATACTTCCCTTAGGTGTTTTGACTGACAACACCCTTGTTAAGTCAAATTGAAAATATCTACCTTTATTAGCAAAATGGGAAGATATGAAACAATGCAATGATCCAGAATCAAATAAATCATTGGATAAACATATAGAATCCATTAAATTACATGTAACCACATCTTTCATAGAATCAACCTCAGTAATAGTGATAACATAAGCTTGTCCATTCCCCCTTGGACTATTCTTAGGTATGTTTATTTGGTTCTTAGGAACATTCATTTCCATAATGACCCCTTTCTCTACAATTTTAGCACTCAACATTGGCATACTATTTCTTCCCCTTACAACAACGATCTTGGTGGCCTTTTTCACCACACTTGTAACAGACTCCAATTTCCTTCAGGCAATTACCAGTATGTTTCATCCCACATTTACTCTAGTATGGATATTCAACATTTCCCTTTATCTCCTTATTTCTACTTCCAGAGTGTTCAGCAGATCTCTTCTTATCTTGTTTTCTTTAAATTCATAAGATGTAGAGAATTCCTTTTCTTTCTTGATAGGACATGAGACAATATCATCACATGACAAGAAGGATTGTGAGACTAATTGTGATTGGAGAAATGGTTTTAACACATAAAATAATCGATCAATCTTACTCCTTGGGTTATGTATATAATCATTTGCATGCATTGCTAACCTTGTAAAGTTAGCCTTATACTTTGTGGCATTCTCATCCTCCTTTTTCCATAAACTCAGAAATTTCCTTTCCGTATCCTCTAGATGGTAATGAGGAAAGTATTTTTCTAATAAAGTCTCATAAAACTCCCTCTATTCCATATTTGATACTTCATCATCTTCCTTAGGGTTTTGAATCAATGACCACCATTGATCTGTATCTCCCATGAGGCAATAAACTGCAATGACAACTTTTTCCCTTTCGCTAATCCCGAAAGCGTGAAATATTTTCTCTATGGAATTTATCCATTACTCTACTACTAATTGATTTGTACTCCCATTGAATGTTGGTGGTTTTTTCCTCATTAAGCGGTCGAACATTGATCCTCCATGTTGTGGATCAGGGTGCTCCATACGGGTAAGGATATTATTCCTAACCTGATTGAGAAGTCCCTAAATGGTGATAAGATGATTAGCACCAGTTTCATCACAAGTTCCACTATAATTATCTTTATTAGGATGGAAATCCCTACATGGATTATGTGCATTAATACAGTTTCCATTCCTTCCAGTAGGCACCATTTCTAAACAATGGCATACACTAGATTAGTTTATGAATTATAATTCATAATTCTAGACTTGTAAAATAGTTAACATAAATTAAACAGTTTATGGATATAATCCAAAATCATAAAAATGTTTTCTTTGATGAAGTATATACTCATAAACCCTTCATAATGGATTATAATGAAAATGAGAATTATCCTAAGAATATCCCTCGGGAGTGTCGTAACCAAGAGTGCAGCAAGGCCCATTGTCATGCAGTAGTTCCCATTCTAATATAGTTCAAGGTGGTATTTTCAAGTTTTACCCATGGGTACATCTTTTCTATAGCTGCATCTACCTGCTCATATATAGATAGGGATGAATTTCTTAGAGAACTCACAAAATCTATATAGTACCAAATATCTGGGAAGTCTTCTATACTAATCCTCAATGTCTATCTTACGGTAATGAGCTCTAATCAGAGTTTATCTAAATCTAGATTCTATGGTATTTACTAAACATTCTCAGATACCAACTGTAACACCCCGACCTTAGTTAGCCAGTGTCGGTGCATTATTGCATAACATTGGCATGATCACAAGCAGTCAAGTCTCAAAAGACCGATTAGTTTAGCAGCCTTGGAAATACTAGATGCATTTATAAGTTTTACATTCCATTATAAAATGAAAAAATTCAACAACATAGTCTCCATAGGCCAGACTCATATCCCTTAGAATATCCCGGCTAGTCCGTAATAATATACTTCTTCACATCTTGGAAAATGTAAAACATATAAAGGGGTGAGATCAGATGCTCAGTAATGATAACAATATAGCAGAAACATTCATAAATAAGAATAAACATTTAATGCCTTGTAAGACTAAAACAAAATCATTTTAAACATTAAATTCAGTAGAATATGGAAAAGATAAAATCAAATAGTTCAATTTACTTATTCACATGTATATTCTACTAGTCGAATAATATCATTCAATATCAATAGCCACTTTCATAATGATGGAATGCATAATGACAGACATCATAACCACATAGTCAAAGCCTTTTGCCAAGACTACAAATAATATTTTGTCAAGGACTTTTTCGAAGACACATGTTTGTCTCATGATACCTACTGATGCATCCAGGAGCTATAGCGGGATCCACCCGTCACTTACTAAGTCCAATGCATTCCTTATATGAAAAGGTTCAAACATAACATTAACATTTGTATTCAAACTAGCATATGATATGTCAACAAATTCTACATATTGCATGAATGGTGTGAAAATAAAACATCCATAGTCAAAAATATCACAAAACCTTCAATAAAATAAGGACGTTTTGTATCATAATAAATCAACTTCAATTAATCTTAAAAATCCATAAATGGATGTTTCCATAGATGAAAGAAAAACATATTTTAGAGAAATATCTCTTTCTATTTTGAAATAATCTTAATGTCATATAATTATAAAAGAAAACATTTATTTTTAAAATATTCTTATAATATAGTAAGGGAAGCTTCAATGATATTGTAACAACAGAAAATAGCTGCACCCACTGTATAAGTTAAAAAAATATTCTTACCTTAATTTTGTTTAAAATTCAATATGGTGCCTTGTTTGGAAAATGAAGAAAAAATTCCTTTCAAAACATTTAATAAAAATTCCAACAAGGGTATAAATTACCTTAACCCATAGTTTACTAGATATAAAAAATGTTTTGGAATAAAATTTTATGAAATTTGGTTGGGGATGTTAAACAGGTCTTAGTAGATACTTACGTAAAAAAACCTCAGATAATAAAGAGATTGTTAAATTAACCCTTACATTGTACATTTCCTTGGTCGAGGGTAGGTTAAAGTCCTTTATAACATTGAAATAATTTTTATTAAATTATACAAGAACCATATACATTAATATTATATCATATATGATCATCCAAAATTTCATTGTTAATGATATTTTAGTAGTATCATCGTTTCGGGTGTTAACTAATTCATTTTCCTTTATATGATTTGTTACCTATGTACTGTTTTTATGGATAGGATGTATCTTATTCATATTAATAATGATATTAAGTCTTTAAACATTATTTCTTATCCTAAAATAAAAATTATTCTAGAATGGATACGATGGGGAATGAATCTCATCGCGTTCGTGGAGACAGTAATCCGTACGTATGCACGAGCAACAATATCATTCTTTTGATATTAAAATCATCTATAATTGAATGGATTATCATATATAAAGAATACCTATCATGTTATATTTATTATTTTCATTATTTATACTAAATATTATACCCATTTAAATTATTAGTTATTTGAATAACAAACTACCCCACGACGTGGAGACGGTAATCCGTATGTATGTACATATGGTGATTTGGCCATTTATAGGATCGATATAATAATGAATATGGAATTACCATTTTTATAATAACATAAAAGTATATATAAGTTACCGGATTTATAATTTTAGAATTCAAATAACAAAGAAATAAGATGTGGAAGATGAAAATAACTTGAAAGAGGTGATGAAATATTTACCTCCTCTTCAGGTTCTTCCATTTGATTTGATCAAAAGGGCTCTTTAGGATGGCTTTATGACTAAATAAAGGAATCTAGGATGCATGGAGTACTGTTGGGAGGATATTTGGGTAGTTTGTTTCTGATTCAAATGTCTTTGAAGGAGTTAATTTGAGAGAAGTAGAAGTGACCTTTTATTTGAGGGGTTAGGGGAACCTTAGGAAAATGTTCAAATATTATTTTATAATAAAATCTTTTTCGGTTTTTAATGTCTCCAAAATGATTTATTTCTAGGATAAGGTGGGTATGGGTAAACAATCACTCAACCAATAGGTTTTATACAGGTTTGGGTCACAATATTATCCTTTCCTTTTAGATTTAACTCTTAGTTAAATAGTTTGACATTTACCATGTCTCTTTGTATTTTTATATTATATAGTTAATAAACATACTATAAACTTATAAGATAACCTCAAGTGGTTCATTAATGACATATATAATATTATTTAATACCTTTGTATGAACATTAGATTTTTAGGAATAGAATATCAATTAATAATATATTAATTTTTCTAAAAACTCTTTTATGTCAATTTTGACACTATTTGGTATTTTGTTTTTTCTAAATTTACAACAACATTATTACTTCAAAAGAAATTCATTTAATCATCCAGAACATGTCATATTAACCTATAAAATTAGTGTAATTCATAAAAAGTCTGAAATTACATTTATTTGTTTATTTATAATATCAATTATTTTAAAATTTCATTAATTAGGTAATTACTGCTTCATCATTGCCTCATAAATAAATTAAATTATATATTGTCTAAAAATTATAAAAAAATACCATTATGTATTAAATATTTCTATCTTTCTAACTATGTTTATATTTGAATTTATCGTCTCTGTAACCCTATATTAAAAATGGATTGGTTATTAATGATTGAATTAAACCCTTTTAACTCTTCTTTGAATTAAATAATAATAAATTTCCAAATCCAATCCAAGTGGACCTAAATGATATTATTTTACTCTTAATGTTGTTTTTGGTCGTATTACACTTAATCAATAGAATTAGTACTTGTGTTAGGGTAATAATAATATCATTTTTACCTTTAATAACCCTATTTACTTTTAAACGTGGTAAATAAATGTCAAAAGCTACTATTCACCAAAAAATGTTTTTATCTTACTGACCCAAATTATACATACTGATATCAACCACGTCTCTCAGATTATTGAAATTCAATTCACAGAAGAAATAAAATTATGTTTTATACAAATTTGTAAATGCTCTTAGGTGGTTCGTAAAAGACAATAAAAAGTTCAGTAAAATTTTTGTACATTTAAAATAATTATAAACTTCCTCCCATGAATTACAAAGAACTTATATAGGTATTATGTATCTATTTTTACCTAAAATAAATGAAAATAAAATAAATAAATATTTCAATAAAATGTCGGTTTTGAACAATAACTTAGTGTTTTTAACTATTCATCAAAAATTGAAAGGTTAGAGAAGAATACAAAAAATAACCCTAAACTAATTTTGAAATTCCGAACCCAAAAATTCAGTCTATTTTGTATGATAAAATTGATAAAATTTTAATAATTCGGCATTACTATTCATAATGGCTGGTTTTATTGGTTGTGGTGTGTTTGAACTCTATGATGGGTACAACAAAAGCCATTGTATTATTCAAAGGGAAACATATTGTGGAAGCTTAGGGTGTTATAGTTTTAATTATTAGTAAGGTAATATATAGAAGAATCAATTACAATAATGATAATATGAATTATGAAAAGGTAAATAATTGAACTCACATTACATATAATCGTTAAACTAATAAGGATGTGCATAAAAAATATTCCGGGATAATAAATTGAATCACATTCCATTCAAATAATATGATGAGGTAAAATAAATATGGAAATGTACATAACAAAAAAAACAAGCCATTTAATCAATAAACTAAAAAATAAATGTATCTATCGAAATGTCAATGCATAATATCTTGGATGAATAATAACTTAAAATAATATGAAGGAATTTATATATTAATGGATTTTATTTCTATGGAACATGAAATCCAACATTAACATGATCATTCACAAGAATTTTTAAAACCTCAGATAGAAACCTATTTAATTTTTTCGACTTATTCGGGTCATGAAAACCGATCAATGCACCGATAATCTTTATAATGTCTTGGATCCACCAGCCATTACATGTCCAAATCATTCCTCATATGGAATAATCAAAATAAATAATATGAACTATCAAAGAACCATATTGAATATATAATATAAAATTAAAAAAATTTCTATAATTAATAAAATAATTATAAAAGTATAATCTATATATATAATGGTATAGGGTTTAGGCAATATTAATATCCATGATAAATAAAATGGATAATTTTCGGGAAATTCAAAGTTGAATGGTCTTAAAAGATTTAATAGTTAAAAGGGAATATCAAATGATTCAAGGAAGTGAATTTAAATACTATCCTTTTCCAAATCAATAATAAACCATCTAGAGAAAGAATAAGGATACTATCAATACAAGAATCCCACATAGTGTAAAAATAAAGGGTTATTTTTTATGAATAAAAATACAATAAATTGATCGTTTAAAAAAATATGGGGAAAATATCCTTTTGTTTTGTAAAACATTTTGAATTACATTTTCTATGAATATCACTTTAAAAAACATTTTCTCTAAAACTTACCTTTTATACTTGTAATGGAATCTTCAAATAAATATTTGTGATTAAATCTGTAGGTGTATTATGAGGTAAAAAACTTCCCTTTTCACTATAGAGAAAGATTGATAAATAAATAGAGTATTAATTTGTAAAAGTTTTAAATAGAAAAAATGTCTAATAAATTATTTACAAAATCATTTTAATATAAATTTTGAAAGCATTTCAATAAAACATGGGTTTTTGGGGAAAATAGGCTCTCTGACTAAAGAGAGTAATAAAGTCGCATTTTTTTAAAGAATTTTCTAAATAATATTGAGTACCAAAGAGTGAAAAAATTGTAGTAATACATTGAAATGGTAATTTATAACTATATGGGGGAGAATAAAAGTTTTTATATAAAAATGGTTATATAATTTCTTGAATATAAATAACATTCAATTATCATTACTGTTAATTTTGAGGAAAATAATTATTAAACATTATAAAATGTCTCATACCACCTCGAAACATTTTAAATATTAATCCTTATAAATAAATAAAACTAAATGTAAGTTTTAAATACAACTATGTTAAATGAATTCATGATATAATATAAAATAATGGGTAGTATATAGACCACACAATAGAAGTATGTGGGGAACATGATATTTATCTCACAGAAGTCAAAAAGTGAGAAGAAAATCCCTTACCTTGAGTGTCCATTCAGTTGAACGCCCATAAACGTAGTATATAATAAAATTAGACTTTTTTAATTTATTGAGAAAATTTTACATATTTATAAATACATTTATTTCAATTTTTACTATTTTTTACAAATAATAATATAATTATGATTACGTCTGGTGTTTTGATAAAATTCAGTTTATGTGTAAAAATGACTTATGTGGGTCAAATATAGCCAAAGGGGTTATTACATAACATCCAAAGAATAATAATAATGAAGAAATTATCATATTTATTCATTAATTATACTTTTAAAATAAATAATTTAATATTATTAGGAATAAATGAATCAATGTTACGATCATGGAGAGGGTAGGCCATACGTATGAATGAGTAACGTTCCCATATGACAATGATAATTATGTAAAGAAGGTAAGTAACACAATATCATCCTATAATGATAATAATATAATTAATATGACTTTATTTAATAATATATACATATATATATATTTATATGACTATTATTTTGTAAAAGGAATCACATCCTTTTGGGGAGGTGGTATTCCACACGTCCACGAACAACATTATCAAATTTTGAGTGTCTGATAGTGTAACAATGAAAATGATATATATATATATATACATAGTATATTTACATAAAGTTAATTTTTTCATTACTATCATATATATGTTATTTATCTCACAATTTTTTAATTGGAACGGTCATTTATATGTTTGATGTATATTGTGAACAGATCACACCGCCTCGAGGGGGTGTTAGTCTAAAATTCCTAAAATGATGATACTGTATTATTATTAAATGGAAATTTATAATGGATTGTTTAATAAAAATATTATATAAGTATAAATAAATATAAAAAATCATATATATCATATATAAAAAGAGTTTCCATCATAATGACCACAATGAGTGGTGGTTATGAAAAAAATGAACAATCATCATTTCACGAGGAAATAGTTCGCCATATATAGAACCAATATATTAGTTACCAATTAGATTGAAGTTTGTGTAAGTATATGTAAAAAAAATATAATGAAAACATAATATTATATTTAAAATACCAATTTCTTCATAAAATATTTGAATCAGAGGTGTTGAGGATTTGAAGAGTGGAAATAAAACAAAAGGGGTTAAGGAGAGATGTTACCTCTGAATTGGGTAACATCTTTTGGTCTATACCCAAATGATTCTTTGGAAAGGATTTATTAAAAAATAATGGATTCATGTTATAGGGTAGGGATAATGGAAAAGTTTTTTTTGAAGATATTTTCCAAAACAAATTTATTTGAGAAGTTTGATTAATAGGCAGATGTGGTATCCTTTTTTAAGGGAGGAAAAAGACACACATGGTATTTTTGAAGAAATGTTATGTGTACCCACATTTTTACATATGAAAAATATGTAGAAACAATTAAAAAATAATGGAAGGTGAATTAATGATTTATATCCTTCTCATGGGTTTTGGAAAAGTTTTTAGGTCATTTGGGATCTTATGTTTATGGTGTTTTTCATTATTAAGCTTAATTTTACCTTGATAAATGTAAATAATTTTAATTTCTTTTAGTAATATTTGGGCCAAAAAAATTATGAACATATTATAAATTATTAATTATCATATTTTAAAATATGTAATATATATTTATAAATTATAATCATATAAATGGTATAAATTAATTTAAAATTCACCCCGTAGGAGGAATGATAATGAGGGGTTTAAAAGTAAAAAATAATAATTTGTTTTCTGTGTTTTTATAATAAAGATCAAAGTGAAATTTGTTATAATGAAATTAATATTATTAATTGATAAAAATATTATCAAATTAAAATTTATAATAAATTAAAAAAGAATTTAACGTTATAAATAAATATGATGAAAAAGTATCTTTGAACTAAAATTCAGTATTTTTAACTATTCAATAAAAAAATAATGTGTTTTAAAAAGTTTCAAAAACTCAAACTATCCTAATTCTTATGTTTCTCATTCGAAGATGAATTTTAATTTAAAATATTAATTCACTTAAAATTTTAAATTTATTATTTAAAATAGGTTTTCTATTAAAAGTTGGTAAAATTTCTTTTATAAAAATATATTTTTTATGTGTAAAATTGAATTTTTCTTATATTATGCATATTAAACCTAATGAATGAATATAAAAAATATTGTATCGAATATATAAAAAATATGTATTTCATTAAAAACATTAACTAATTGTAATTATTTTCTTATTAAGACAAAACTCATTTGGTAGAATAAATATAATAATATTTCTTTTCATATCAAATTAATTCTTATTTTTGTTTCAAATTAATTGGTAAGTAATGAAGTACTTTTATATTTATATAAATCAAAAGTTTTTTTATGTTATATAAAAATATTCATAACCACAAACATAACAACATGGTTATATTATATTATATTAAATAATAATAGTTTATTAATATATTATTATTTAGTAAAACAATATCTTGCATTTAACGTAAGCCATCGAAGAAGGTATATCTTGCGTGTAACACACACTAACACACTGATGAATGCATTGAAATATATAGAATATATTTTAAATAATATATATATATATTATAACATATCTATTAATTATATTACCTTACATGATTGGTTTTGTATGTCATATGCACTATCGAATAAAAGGCTATTGCTTTAGATTTTTAAAGCGGCACATTTTCGCCACATAATTACAATTGAGTTCTTTCAAATTAAACTCGATCATGGTGATATATTGTTAATAACATCCTAGGATTGAATTCTCACATTGAGATAAGGGTTCATAATTCATCCTTTATAAAATAGAGAAATGAATGTTCAATGGTCACATAGACTACTATTACACTTTGTCTCTAAGTAGGATAAAATCAGTGGAATGTAGAGATACATATATAGAGGGAAAAAATAAATATTTATTAGAAGAGAATGTGGTCATAAATCATTAACTACTGAATTATCAATAGAATGATTAGGGCCTCAAATCCATAAATATTATATGGTTTATAAGTCCACCGTTTCAACCAAAAATTATGTATTAGATAAAAATTATTGTTTGAAGATACATCTCGTAATGTTGAGAAACTTTTTTACTGACTTTTTCTTCATACTTGATATATATATTTAAACTGAATTTCAAAACTTGTCTGTGATTCATCTTATTTTATATTTCATTAAAAAATTAATATTGATTCATGAAGTATAAAATATATTTTTAAAGGATCTTAAGTCCCATAAAAGAGTGAAAAGTATCACTATTTATGATTAACTATATTCTAAAACCAATATAATTAATAGACTAATCACTAATAATCAAAAGTGATTCTTCTGGTTCAATATTAACAATTTTTCATCAAATTATTTAACCAAAAAAATTAATAATTAACCAAAACATTGTGTTGATTAGTGGTTGGTGAAATTTTTTTATCATCCTTGGGTTATGGGTTCAAGACTCATAGACTATCTAAATTTGATTGGTCATCACCAGGATTACTGGTTGTCCTTTTCTAAAACCAAATTAATATAATACCCAAAATAAATATGATTTAAATTCATGAAATAATGTAAATTACTAAATATCCTTTTACCTAAATTAATTAATTCAACCCTAATGCATAAAAACCTCATCCATTTATTCTCACATAGATCCTTCTGCAGTCTAGATTTTATCCTCCAGAAAAGATAATTATCGTGGGTAGTGTCTAGGTTCCCCACATATACAATAATGAACTATAATGGATTTCATAGGATAAGATTCATTTCCATCCATCGTACGCTTCATTTTTCCTCATAATTTTTTTCTTTATTTCCTTCTATTGTACACATAATGAATTTACTTTTTCCATTGAAAAACATTCATAGGTGTCTCTTTAAAAGATTATCACTTGTCGAAAATTGAGCCCTCTTTTCTTTAGGGTCTCCACCACTCAAGATCTTATAAACCTCTAACCATCTCTTCATTTATTTGTTTAGAATATGGTAATGATATATATTATTAATCATATTTATAGAAAATATATTTCACATAGACATGATATCCTTCAATCATGTCAATAATTCATTTGGTCTGTCATTTTCAACACATTTTCCATCATGTTTGATGTTAACTTGAATCCTTCGGGTTCCATCCATTGACTAAAACCTGAAAAAAATAGTGTGACCAACGATATTCATAATGATAAAAGTGTATATTTTTATGGTATCATGGTGCTCAGTTGAAGCCGGTGGGCTGGGTATTTAAAAAGATTCATCATCAAGACAATAAAACTGGTCGTAGTCAAAAATCTGATCCCTGGTATGGTCTTAGGATCACTCGTAAAATAAAATGATTTGAAAATGTAAACTATAAATATACCATTTTAGATATGAAACTACGCTCGATTGTAACTCATCACCGGTGACAATTTCGTTAAAGATACATAGTGGATAACTCTAGATCATACACATGATCTTCAAAAATACAGTAGTGTCGATCACCAAATTCTAGGTGCTAGGTTGGAGATCTGACAACTCCTTCGATGCCATGATGATCGCCAGACCAATGTTCATTCGATGCATGGGGAATAAATCAATCTAAATGAATGGGTGATGAGCCTATATCTCTATGAAGTTGAAGATGACATAAGCTTGAGAAAATTAAACATGAATAGTAATGATCTTGAGCCTATCTCCACTTATTTAGGTTGGATGAGGAAAATAATCAGTTGTGTTCCCCAGCCACAATTTATTTTATGTCTACTATATTAACAACTATAATGAACTATACAGTTTAAAAAATATTTATTAATTTACAACATACCTGAAATATATATAATATATTATGTGATAATCCTAAGTCATTTAACTCGACTTGTAATCTAGATTTATATTAAACAAAACTTTAATATTAAAATAATATTCATTCAATTTACATTATTCCTTGTATTTACTTAACATGTAAATACATGTACTAAATAAATTGAATACCAATTATTGTGTACATGAATAATATGATTTTATTTACTTATCAGGGATCAATAACATTGACAACACTCGAACCCCTTGGTGGGGCCCACCATGTCTGTTATTCCTATTCAACTAAAGAGTGATGAATCTTGATTATGATATTGTGTGTGACCCTCTAGGACCTAATCTTAATAGAAGTGAATAAAATACATAAACCTGGAGTGAAGTCTTGAAGCCCATCTTTTCTCATATAGAGAAAAGCATTTTCTTAGTAATGACAACCATCCTATGAACACAGAATTTTTAATATAATATCTTTTTCATTGATATATCTTAAATAATAATGAAAACTTATGTCATCTCCTTTTTCTTGCATCATTATTATTTTATATAATTGGATAAAGTTTCCCTACACTACCATGTCCAAGGTCTTATGAAGGTACTGACATCCTAATCAACAAGGCCTGACTTATATAACTTCCTCAACTCGTATGTTACAAATAATTTCCTGAAAATTCATCCAATGTCATACCACTAATTACAGAGCAAACTGTAGATAACTCACAACAATTTATTTATCATATTTATTCCTTGTATAAATTTATGTGATCACATAGGAAACACTGGTAATGATATCGTCTTAGGATACCAATACAGATGTTTTTAGATATGAATAACCAATGCCTCTTGAAACATATGATGGTCCTACTAGCAGGTTTTTCCTCATGATTTCTCTACTAGAGATAATCCACTAAAAAATTCTTGATAAGAAGTCTCAATGTTTATGATCCCCACACATGATAGTCACACATATATTATCTATAGCCATTATGATGTATCAATACCATAATATCATTAGTTAAGGTTAATATTTTAGTATCTCAATGTTCTAATTATAGATTATAATCTACTATAATAATTTGATAATAAAATTAATATATGAATACTACCATTAAATAGTGTACCCATAAATATATACTCTATACTGTTAAGGAAACATCATTAATATCTAACAGTATACATGATATGGTAATCAAAATTATTGTATAGTAGGGTCTATGGAAACCACTATTTCAACACTCCCACTTGAACTAGACCCACCTTCTAAACATAATTATCCTCTAAAACCATTATAATGATCATATTTAATCTATGTAATGGCTTTAGCCGTTGGGCCTTCCACGTTTCAACTACATGAATATTCTATGATATGCGACCTCGTCTCATTGAGTAGAACCTATAAAGAGTAAGAAACCCTAACTATATCCTTTCATTCCACTATCAATGATTGAAATCTATGTATAATGTATAATTTAATTATCATTTTGATAAAACATTACTTGGTAGGTGCAATTCCAGGATCTAGATAAAATCTTTGAATTTAATTACTACTTCATAGTTTTCCTATAAGTTTCAACGCAATCATTTTTTTATGATATGGCTATCACTCGATTTTATGATCTTTTGTCCATCAACACATTATCCTAATATTGATACGAGATCAAATTGAATCATATAAAGACTAGTTTTGGTCCCATGAAATCTAGAATCATTTCTACTCCAATTACCAGGTACTTATCTTTTGTAAATACTGAAGTACAGTAAGAATGTTCTGACATCTTGACATGCATTACTCTTAGAGATAAATGATTTAATCCTATCATAATGGCTATGTTTTAAATAGAATCTATTTTACATATCATGGTATATGGAATTGATGAATCTCTTATGTGTATGGATTTCAAGTCACCACATTAATCAACTCTCATATCAAGAACATGTCAACCTGGGGAAATTCATCTATGTGACATGGGTTACAATTATTCCTTCTAATTATTCCATCATGTATTTTTAAATACCATTTCATTATATGTACGACTCATTAGGTCCAAGAAACGATTAATGGTACATTAGTAAATCATGTTCCCTAGATCATAGGATTCTACATTTTTTCAGTCACAATATAATTTCATGCATCTTGGTCTTAACTGACTATATGATCAATATCTATCATCCATATGTTTCTAAACATATTTCTCATGGACAAAAATGAAGCACCCACTAATATCTAGTAGACCCACGGAACAGATTCATTCCATTTTATGTCACTAAAATATTGTTGCAAAATTTAATCATAAATAAGATTTAAGTTACATGGAACCCTTATTGGCATACAACGTTGTCATCATCCCATTCTAGATTCATTATATATACAGCCTCCATGAATGTTGATATTGACATCCAGTGTCCAATTAAATGATCTTTGAAGTGAGTTGTGACAAGTAAAATTCTAATGGATGTAGGTATACCAAATTGGTATAACTATTCTATAATTATTGGTACTATGCTTGTACCATCCATGAATCACCCTTTTTTGAACACCCACTGCATCATTCAATTTATAAACATTGTTTCACATTGATTCACAGAATCCATTAATGAATTTTAAATTATCCTATTAGTCATAGATTATTATATATACTACATAATAGTAGTAATTATTATTCTCAATGAATAATTTATCATAGGATAGAGTGAATATAAACCCATCACTATCATTTTATCATTCCTACGTACTATATATCTGTGGATATTTATGTTCCACATGCACTTGTTGAACTTGTTCCTATACCAACTACTTATGCATATATATCATTGACTAGACCCATGTGAATCTTGATACCAATATATCTAATAGATATGTTTACCCTTATATAGAAATGTAGTGTATCAATTGACTACTTATTTTATATCATAGAGATTTAGGTAAAATCTTTAGTTGTTGTTAGGATAATTACTTAGATGCATACTGTGTTTAGTTTGATCCATGTTTATTTATATCGTAGAATAATTTTTACATCGTAAAATAATATTCTTATGATAGAAAGAATTTCCTTCATACTACGACTCATTGGATATAAATTTTAAATTTTTAGATGGAGTATAAGTCATGGGATATCACCATTATTAGAAAAGAACTTCTTGAAATATGATGGATGTTACTGAAAGTTGCAACATTGATACTACATACATCATAATATTGATATATAAAATGGATGTTTAGGAATTTCAACAATTTAATTTTTGATGATAAATGTTGACATATATGAATATTAATCGATCCTACTTATGAATATCAATTTCATGATTTGGATAAGGTAATATTCATTTATAAATTACCCCACGCTACATTATCATGATCGATGAATTCATGGTCAAGATATTCTACAAAAATTTGATACGAAGAAAATCATATCTCTGGACCATGATTACACATAACTATCATATTCTATAATAACTTAATGAAATATTATAATTCTTCTTTACTACTAAATTTTCCAGGGAATAGTTCACTCTCATTTGTTGATCTAATTCCAAAATCTTTGTCGCATACTTTTATTTTTAAAGGATTCATTGTCCAAAATAGATTTGTTGGTAATACCAAATGTTTTTATCTATCCCATGTATAAATACCAACTGAGTATATCCATAACTTAAGCTGTTAATTTTGTTTGAAAAAAAATTATAATTCCATAACTGGGTAAAAGTCTTAATATTTGATATGCATCAAATAGTGTATATTATTTTAGTATCAGTGAACTATTTGTTGAGTATGAGACACCCACAAACACATCCATTCATAAACACGGAATAATTTCTAGGAGTGTCCAATGGAAATAAAAGATAAATTTTTTATACTCAACAACATGATCAAATAAAATTATTAACTTGGCATTGAAAAGTTATGTGTTTTTCACTACTAATATAGGAATCACCCTTTCTCAGCTTCTTAGAAAAGTCACCTTACCTATTATAATTTTTTTATACTTGGTTACTATATTTGAATACACATATGTGAAAGTAATTTTGTATTTGATACCCATGATGTATTTTAGTAACAATAGTTTCATTTGATGAATATACATTTAACAAGAAACATGTTCTTTTTATTCAATTATGTTCCCTAAATTTTAATCTTTCATAAATTTTTATCATAATATGATATACAAATGACCTCATATTTAATAACCAACCTCTATTATTTGAAGAACATTACGAACGTTCCTCTGGAATAAATTTTCATTAGACTTTTTTACATTGTATTACAATTTATTCTCTATAAGAACTAATTATGGTACCTTATTTAATATTCTTATTTACATAGAGAACCTTACATAAATTAGGTAACGAAGTGACTACTCATTCCTCTTCATTTTGTAACCTTAAACGAAACTTGGGTAATTAGGTGTAAGAGTGGGAAGAATTGAAAGATCCTGATCTATCATTAATAAATATTCATATTCTAGTGTAATTTTTCATACACATAAAATTATTTTCATTTTTCAAATTAAAATATCGGAGATGAGACTACATGTATAATCATTGATGTCATGAAATTATTATAGCAACAAGCATCAAATTTTGGTGATTTAATTGTGACATAACCATCATATACTAGATACATAAGTCTCTTGTAAGCATCTTTTACTTACCCACTTCCTGAGATGGCTTAACAGGTATATGGACACCATAACCTTAAATATCCAATATTCTATTATTATTCATAGGCAACTATACAACACTTAGAAATTCATGCAAATTTGGACATTAACTTTTATCAATATTAATCGGAGTTTTTATTCTGGCATTTTATGAAATTTGGTACAATAATAAAACATTATCATATATGTAATTTTATAAATATTAACAAAGTAGACATTATCTATTAATTAAATAAATCATTAAATGTCCCCCACAATTTTATTGAATTCAAGTAACACTCTATTATAAAATCTGAATACTCCGTCGCTTGAGTATTCTAGTGGAAGGAATCCCAATGACTCCACTTATAGTCTACATGCTTTGGCTAAACCACTATTTAGGGGGTTCAAGGATGGATTTTTACTAGCCAACCGCATTAACTCAAGGTTCCATGATCTGTTGAGGGATGTACCAACTTCCAAAATAATAAATTTATTTACTTAACACATGACTTTAAATTTTCAACATGATATATCTGGCTACTTATTTTTGGTATTTTTAGTTATTTAAACACACCACTATCATATGATCTCCACAGTAGAAAGAGGATCCCCTAGTTTTGGAATGACTAAGGGGAATCATACTTCAGCCTTAACATGACTCTTGATCTAGCTCATCCCTATCAAGTATGTTTTTTGATCATATTATGTGTGATTTGACATGGGGTCATCTGCGTCTTACAACGTCTTCATTAATTCATACCACCTCTTCATGGAGGTGCCCACACCATGGATCATATTCATCTTGATGTAACATCTCATCTTTTTGGGGGGAATTACATACATCATATTAATAAAAAAAAAAATACTCACACATAGGAGAGGGGTACTGAGGGTGTAATGTACATATGATGGAATTGGGTAGAAAAACCTTATAAAGTTTAACTAAAAATAATCAGGATGTGAAGACTTCTATTTAATTAATTATAGACATTGAATATAATTAAAAAATAATTAAATAACTAAATATAGACATACAAAGGTCAGTGGTCAAAACCAGTAAATAGTTAAAATTAAAGTGAAATAAAATTAGATTGCAATAAATAAATTATGAGAGTTTTTTTGATTAAATTAAATTAATTAAATATTATATATAATTTAATTATATTCGATCCCCAAATAAGTTAATTTTATTCATAAAACTAGCATAATTTAAAATCTATGTAATAAATTTATTAAATTTAAACCAATATTAAAAATTTAATTAATTTATTTTAAAACTAAAATTAAATTAATCAGTTAAATTAAATTTGGTTACCCAACCCCCGAAAAACTGATGAAAGAGGGTCACACAATACCTAAGAAGACACATTTCGACCTGTGTGGTGCTTCTGCTGACTTAATCTGGGCAAGGCAGGTCATCCCAACCCTGTACCTGGTTGGGAAGACCTTCCAGAACTGATTTCGAAGTGATTCATGTAAAGATAAAACCATAACAGGGTTCTTGGAGGGATACAGGGAGATTTAGTCTCAACTAGACATATGAAAAAACACATTGGAGTCGGAAGGAGGTTTTTAGTGGCCATGATCTTGGCTTGGTGCCAGCTGGAAGTAGCATAAGATCCCTAAAAACCAAGAGAGGGGACCTATGAAAAGGTCACTCGAGATCCTGGTCGGTCGAGATTAGGACAATATCATGGTGGTAGGATAGAAGCACACTATTGGGATATGTCACAAGGGAGGGTGCGATAAGAGACTAGTTAGATCCAGCCAAAACCATCTGGATTTAGTTTAGTAGAGGCCATCATTGTGGGGGTGCTCACTGCAATGGTGGATGACAGAAGATCAGCCACGGGAGGTGGTACTTGTGCTGTCAATGTGAAACAGACTGTAGGGTCTTCTAGAGCGCATGAATAGGGAAATCCAACCATGATTCGACACTCCCACTGGTGATATTTGGTTTTTCGGTGGCATTGAGGTCGCTCAGATGGGATACGAGAGTTTGAGGGTGGTTCCAGAGGGAGCACAATAGGTAGTTGGAGGTGCTGTGGGGCGGGGAGCCCTGAGGGAAGTGCAGCTGGTGGCTCCAGCAAGGGCAAGAGTAGAGACGGTGGACCAGCTAGTTTGTGATGAGTAGAAGATGTTCTACCCTCTATTATTGGAAATTCTTCAGCCTTTTTTTGTTACATACAACCAAGTCATGCTATGTAGGTTTTCTTTATTCTGATTGATCCACCATCACACTTGAATGACCCCATAATTGGGGTTCGATATTTCTCCACCCCAACAAGTAAAAGAAAATATGTCCAAATTATATTAATCAACTTATTATTATAATAATATTATTATTATATTAAAATAATAATTCATTATCATAATAATTTAATTTTTATATAAAATGATATATATTATTGTAATTATTATTTGTTTTACAAAAAATGGTATTATTTATTATGAAAGGAAATCGTCAAAAACATTCCAGTTTGTTCACGGGTGATTAGAAATAATGAATAAAATATTAATATCCAAGATCAAACCACAAACATGATTCATTCCAATAATTTTGAATAACCATAACATGGCTATTCAAAATCAAAATGAAGTGTGGTCTGAACCGTTGTGATCAATGTCAAATCAAATTTTTAATTTAATGGAAATTAATTTTTATTTTCTCTGAAAAATTATGTGTCATTATGATACTAATTTAATGTACAAGGGAGCATATCAAAATCCAATGATCTAGGTATTTTAAACATTTCCTCATCAGGGTGATGGAACTAGTCATCGCCGATGATCCAAGACCTTGTATGGTTTAAGGATATCATGTAAAAAAATTAGAAAAAATGTAAAACTGAATGACACATTTTCATATATGAATCATATCTCTACTTAAACTCATCAATGATAATTGTTCCTTGAAGTATCTATAACATGATACCTTTATATCCTCAAAATTCACATAAAAAATCCATTGTAGTGTCGATCGTTGAATTGATGGTGCTAGAACAGAGATCTGATGACTCCATCGATGCCCCGCCGATCACCGCATCAACATGTTTTTTTATGCATGAGGAAGAACTCGATTTGAAAACATGGATCGAGAGATTATCTCTCTATGATGTGAGTGGATAGAGATTATCTATAAAATTTACCATGAATATTCATGATCTTGAGCCTCTCTTCACTTATTTATAGTGGATGAGGAAAATACCCTAATGGGTTCCCCAAACCCCATTTATTTAACAACCACTAAATAAATAATTATGATAAATTAAGCTATGTGAATAATATTTAAAATTTTATTCAATACCTTTAATATATATATAATATATTACATGACACACCCCAGTCATATAACTTGACTCATAATATGTATAATATTAAACAAAAATTAAATATTAAAATAATATTTGTTTGATTAATATTATATCATGAATTTACAAACCTAGTATATAAATTTTATAAATATATACAATAAAAATTATTATTTTCATGAATAATATGAATTTATTTATTTTTTGATGATGGTTAATTTAGAAATCACTCGGACCCCATGGTAGGGACCACCACGTTAAGTATACCAATTCAACTAAATTGGTTGCATTATTGAAAACACTGTTGTGTATAACCCCCTAGTCCCTATTCTCTATAGTAGGGAATAAAATCCAGAGAACAAGAGTGGAGTCGAGAAACCCCTCAAGACCCTTAAAGAGATATGGATTGTTATAGAAATTAAATCCAACCAATGAACTCACACTGTGTAATATAATATCATTATCTTGAATTTCTCGTAAATCTGAAAAAACACTTGTGTCATCACCCATTTTTGCTCAATTATTTTTTCATATAATTGTACCGATTTAATCTCAGCTACCTTGTCAAATGTATTGTAATGTTAATACCATCCAAATCAATAATTTCCGATATATATAACATCCTCAACCTAGAAGAGAAAATTCCTTTCATTAAAATAAAACATATGTCATACCACTAATGATTCACCAAATATAAGATACCTCACAAAAATTTCAATATAGTAGTTTTTTCAATGCTTCACATTACGTGATCAAATGGAACACCCTATTGATGATATCAATTCTAGAGACCAATACACATGTCTGTAGAACGGAAAAACAAAAGACACTTGAAACATGATGTGTTCCTATTAGAGGGGTTTTACTCAACATCTCTCTCTTATAGATCTCCAATTGTGAACTTCATGAGATGATTCCTCAAGCCTTTTGAGCCCTAGAACCTGATAGTCACACATCTACTATGTCCAGTCAGTATGATGTACCTAGACCATATGAACTTTGTTTATGATAATTGTCATTGAATCTCTGGGTTCTGATTATATCATGGGATCGTTTATTATCTTTTATATGAGAATTAATAAATTGAAAATACCATTAAATAGTGGATGGAAAAATATCATCACTATAGGGGGAAGAAAACATCATATATATGTAACTATATGCATGATATTGTAATCAAATATACAGTATAGTTGGGTCCTGAGAACCAGCTATTGCAACATAATTATCAAAAATCTATTTAAATCCTGAAAATTTATTTTTAATAAAAAACACCATAGTTTTATCTTGTATTATTCCATTTTTTATATATTAAAATACATCCAATGTTTTATAAATAAAATGTGACTTATCATATGAATATCCCATAGGAGTGTCAAACTAGGTGTGAACTGAGGCCCATTAACATGTACCTAGTAACCCCGATCACGACATGTAACACTTTTTCAGAGTTATTAGTCTAATATACATGTGTTCCAGGATCACATCAAATTATTGTATCTAGATAGGGATGCATTGCAATGAATACCCACATAACCTATACCTTACCAAATATATAGGATGTTTTTCTATACTTATCCGCAATTTCTACCATAGAAGTATGTTATCTAATATATGATTTCCTAAATCTCATTTCCAAGGATTCTACTAAACTTCCTCAAATAGAAAATATAGATACATGACCCCAGATATCCCCGAACCAGTTTCTGTTACTTAGTTATATGGCATGAATATAATGAATGAATCCCCGAAGGACCAATCATATTAGTAGTCATGGTAAACAAGATATACTTGAGTCTTGTATTAAAAATTAAAAAAATAAATACAACATAATTTTTTATCTTTCTATATAAATAACATCTAGGATTACTCTAATCCATATAGTAAATCAATGCATTTATTTCATAGTGTGATTCATGTATTCATGGGGAATGAAAAATAAAAATGTTTATCTCAAATTCTCATTAATGAAAAAATATAGGGAAAGAAATAATGAATTAATGGGAATAAAAATTATGACATGATAAATAATAGAACTCAGATTCCATATAATCAATAATTTGAGAAGAAAGTGTTAAACAATATGGCAAGGTAATAAATGGAAATATATTCAATTCAAATTACTATATAAGGAAATATTAATACTCCATGGTATGAAACTAAAACACATAAAATTTAATCAATGAACTAAAAAATAAATATATCCATAGAAATGTCGACAAAAAATCTCATGGATGAATAATAACTAAAACTATTATAAAGGTAATATTTATTAATAGACATCATGTCTAATGAACATGTAAACCTATACCATCAAGACCATTCAAAATACTTTTTAATCCACAAATATAATCTCGTTAAAATTTCACATATTATTTCTATCAAGAAAAACTATTGATTCATTGAGGAGTATTAAAATATCCAGGCTTCACCCATCATTACCCATTTTAATAATTCCTCATATCTAATAATAAAAATAAATATTATTCCTTATCAAATATTCATATTAAATAATTAATAAACAATTATCAATATTTATACAAATAATCAAGTAACTATAAATGTAGATATCATATGGAAAATGGTAATTTGTTTATGATATATAAATATCCATGATAAATGATATGGATAATTACAGGGAAATTAAATGATTAGTGATTACATGAGGTTGAATTTTTTAAATCGAACAACAAATGATTCTAGGAAGTGAATGTGAATATTATCCTGGTCCAAATGAATAATAAACCATCGAGATGAATAATAAGGATGGTATCAATAGAACAATACCATGTGGTGTAAAAATAAAGGGTTGATGTTATTGATTAATAGAAATACTATACAATGATCTTTAAAAATATTTGGAGGAAAATATCCTTTTGTTTTGTAAAACCATATAAAACCAAATTTCTTTGAAAATCAATTTTCAAAATATTGTCTTTAAAAATAATCCTTTTAGGCATGCAATGGAATCTTCAAAGAAATGACAAATTATAAATCATTATTTTTTTATTATAGGTAAAAGAACATTATGTTCTCATGGTAAAAATTATTAAAAAATACATATAGCGAAAATAATAAATATATTCCTTTCAAAACATTGGTAAATGGAGAAAAGGGTACAAATTTCCTTACAAAATCATTTATTAAAGAAATTTTTAATTCATTTTAATAAAGCATAGATTAAAAAACATGTTATCCAACAAAAGAGAGAAGTAAATTTGACTTTTAATACAACATTTTAAAAATAATTTTGTGTACCATAGAGTGAAAAATAGTAATAATACATGATAATGATAATGAATGACTAGAAGAGATAAAAATAATGTTTTTATTGACCAATATTCATATTATTTCCTTGAATGGAAATACCATTAAAATGTTTTTAAAGTTATTATAGTGGAGGATAATTTTAAACATCAAAAGTGTTCCATAACTCATTGAAAATTTTAAATCATAATAATCGTGATGGTATAATATTAAATAGAGGTTTTAAATATAATTATTATAATGGAATTCATGAAATAATATATAAAAATTGGAGTAGATATATCATACAGAATATGTAAGTGGCATACATGAAATTTATCTCAAAAAAGAAAAATGTGAGATGAAAATATTTTACCTTTAGTTTCCATTTAGGTGAAAAAACTTTATCATAATTAATAAGAAAAATATGTTAATTTTATAATTTATTGATAAATATTTTTCATGTTTATCATTAAATTCGTTTCCATTTATACTATGTTTTATAAAACTACTTAAACAGTTTTGTTTACATCGAGTGTGTTGACAAAATTCATTTTACATCCCAAAATAACATTGGTGGGTCAACTATAGTCCGAGGGTTTGTAATATACCCATTCTAAAATAATGTTCATGACATAATTATCGTATTTATAGATTAATTATAATTTTTAAATCAATAATTAATCATGGTTATGAAAAAATAAATCAATGTTACAATCACGGATATGGTAGGCTGTATGTACGCATGTGTAATGTTTGCATTTTTAAATGATCATTATGGAGAGAAGGTAAGTAACACCAGATCAATATATAATTACCATTATATCATAAATTCAGTGTTATTTTTTGTATATAAAAATATATAAATATAATTCTTTTCATGTTAGAGTAATCACATTGTGTTGAGGTGGCGATACTTTTTAAGTGTGTGAAAAGGTAATAAGAAAAATTATACACATAGTATATAAACAAAAATCTAATTCTATCATGA
Source organism: Viscum album (assembly GCA_963277665.1). NCBI lineage: Eukaryota > Viridiplantae > Streptophyta > Magnoliopsida > Santalales > Viscaceae > Viscum > Viscum album. The sequence goes on from OY728148.1 coordinate 1,458,481,320, forward strand.
ATATAATAAATTGTTCTTATGTCACATATGTTAAATTTAATCATTCATTTATATGTTCCATGTTTAGTTTGAACGGATCACACCGCTTCATGGGGGTCAGTAGTCCATATTTCCTCAAATAATGTTGTTTTAATTTTATAAAGGCAGAACAAAACATAATTATTAAGAAGAAAAAAGTTTTCATGAGTCTAAAGTACAAAATCATGTTATGTTATTTCTCATGAAAGGAAATCATATCTGTGGAGAGGCCATCAAACCAGGTGATGTCATGATTAAACCCCCATGTTGGAAATGCCATCTGTAATCGTGTTGTCTTCTTGATATACATGTGTGATGATATAGTTGATATCTGTAAGAGAATGGTATAAATCCATACAGTATGTATTAATTCACCATGAAATATTAGTCACGCCATTCCAAATTGCCTATATGATGGTCGTTGAGTCACATTCAATCCAGAGATTGTTCCAACCAAAGAGAATAGAAAGGTCAATGGCATGGATCAAACCTAGAATCTCAGCTTCTAGAGAGGTTTCATAGCCGTATTTTCCCAAGAAAAATCCATGAATCTTCACGAGAAGATTATTGAAGATCGTACCACACCCTGCTGGCCCTAGGTCCTCCTTGGAGGCACCATCAATATTGATTTTGATCTCTCCGGGTAAAGGGGCCCGTCAGAACACCTTTATAATGTATTAATGGAATCTGTAATAAAATTATTATATATTTGTAATGAAATTATAAATATCTTATATATCATATATAAACATAATTTTTATCATTATTTCCACCATGCAATGTAGTAAAGGAATAAATGAACAATCATTGTTTTGTGTGGCAGTATTTCATCTTACACATAAACAATATGTTTGTTTCTCACTAGATGGAAGTGTGTGTCATTATGGGTGGAAACCGTATAATAAAAACATCCTAGTACATTTATGATATTTTTTTTAATAAAAACATATAATAAAATTATTTTAGGGAAGGGATAATAGAAATGAAACTAAAGTGGTTAAGGAAAATTTTTACCTCTTAATCAAATAAGTTATTTTGGTTTGTACCAAAAGGATTCCATGGAATGATTTATGACCAAATTAAGGATTAAAGTTATAGGCGAGGTATTTGGAAGCTATTTGGATATATATTGGTCTAATATATGTGGATTGACAGGTTTGTGTAATGGGGATAAGTGGTGGTCTTTTATAAGGGAGTAAAAAGAATGACTTGATATTTTTTAAAAGTGGTTTGGTGCATAAAACGTTTTACCTAAAATATGTCTCAAAAAATAAAAACTCAATAATGGAAGGTTAATGGATTCATTACAGACGTAATATGGGTTTTAGACAAATGTATAGGTCAGTTGGGTCTTTAAGTTAATGGTTTTAGTCCTTTATTTTTCTTAATTTTACCTTAATAATTATAAAAATGTTTAATTACATTAAATAATATTATGGATAAAAAATGTTGGTATTATTATAAATTATAAACTACTTTTATTTCAAATATTTAACTCATTTTTTCAAATTCAAATCCTATATTTGTATGAAATTAATTTATAATCCATCCCACATGATGAATGACAATGCGTGTTTTTAAGGAAAAATGTCCAAAGATTATTGTGTTTTTATAATCAATTTCAAGTGAAATTTATTAAAATGACATAGCTTATTTTAATTGATATAAATATTAATAAATTAAACTTTAAAACAAATAAAAACTATAATTTTACCTTATAAAAAATTTAAATGAATAAGCAGTTTTGAACTAAAATTCAATATTTTTAACTATTCGTAAAGAATGATATGTTTCTAAAAATATTAAAAATTCACCTTAACCAAATTATTATTTTTATATTTATTGTAAAGAGATATTTTTACATATAAAATTAATTAATATGTCAAAAATCAAATTTGAAATCGGATCTCCATTAAAATGTTGTAAAATTATCTTTATAAAAATATCAGTTTCTATATGAAAAATTTATTTTTTTTCTTACATTATACATATCAATACTAATTTATAAATATAGAAAGTAATTTATACAATATATAAGATTAATTTATTTGGTTAAAATCATTAAATAGTTCTAATTAATTATTTTTATTAAGAAAAAACTATTTTGGAAGCATAAATTTAACAATATTTTCTTATATCCAATTGGTTCTTCTATTAGTTTCTCATCCACTAGTAATAAATGAATTAATTTTACATTTATATTAACTATAAAATTTTTATAAATTATTTATTAATATTTACAATGAATAACATGTAGAGTGGGTTATTTTATATTATATAAAATAACCGTAATGTAATAATATATTTTTGTTAGGTAAAACTCGGTCTTTCATGTAACAGAAGCCATCCAAGAAGGTATCTCTTTTGTGTAACTCTCACTAACTCAGTGTTTCATGAATTGAAATATATAAATGATATTTTAAATAGTAAATATATAATAAATTATCAAGATAATGTATTACCTTACGTGCTTGGTGTACAATGGATTACACGGTATCGAATATAATGTTCTTACATTAGATTTCCAGGGTGTCAAAACACTAATGGATTCCATAAATTGGATATCCACATCAGAAAAAACTCTCATATGGATGTAATATACGACTTCATGTATGTAATTAATCTATCAAATGTCAAGGAAAACAATTTAATGTTGTATCTATAATAATAAGAAGCCTCTCAGTAATCGGTGCTTCCCCATCACATGATTACATCTTAAATACAAAATAAAATAGGCTAAACATTAATTAGTATAGATAACAAAATGTGAACCATAATTTACTCCATATACAATCAAATTACATGGATATTTTAGAAAAAAATTGGTTTATAAAGCTATTGAATAAAACTAAGAAAACATACTAGTAAATGATTTTATGCCTAATGTTTTGATGAATTGTTATTATTTAATAAATAAATTTCATTGAGGAATTGAGTTACAAGAAAAATAAAATATAACTTTTATTTAATGAAAACCTAGGTTATCTTCAAATATATGCAACACTTGGTTATCGTGCATGAAAAACATCAACGTCTTTAATCCAAACCTAAAAATTTATTCATATAGACATTTAAACTCGACAGTTATAACCAAGCTGTTAAAAATAGAATATTTAAAATTAATATGTATATTGTAAATATAAATTATAATGGTTTTATATAAATGAAAAATTATTTTTAATAAATAACATAATTTTTTGTGATGTATATATATGTTTTTAAAATACAATTTTCATAAAAAATATATTGTAATTTCAATTTGTGAAAAAATAAAATCATTTTCTTAGAATTTTTGAAATTTATATTCGTAAAATTAATATCATATTTTAATTTAAATTTTCAAAATTATCATAAAATAAATATTTTGGTTTTTTTCAAAAAATTTTTATTTTTTGATCAATATTGAAATATACTATGTTTTAATTGAAAAGTACAATTTCATTTAATATATTTATAATGTTAAATTATATTTAAAGGTTGTTTTAATTTTTAATTAGTTAAATTATAAATATAATAATTCTATTTTGTTCTTTGGAATAAATTTCATATTAATATTGAATGAAAAACATTGTAAAAATTTGTTCATTTACTCCTCAAAACCCCTTTGTGATTAGGTTTGTGAGATTATTTATAATTTAACTTTCCAATTATGTAATATAAATATAATGAATTGTATTCCGTTTTTTGAATCATCATTATAATTTCGATTAAGGTAAAATTAAATTTTTACTAATGTTATTATTGAAAATAATTGTAATTAATTAAAGTAATTAAGGTAAAAAATTAGATTACTTTGTGGTGAAACATTGAATATAAGGTGTAAAAATGACCCAAAATAATTCCAAAAGCAATTTTATTTCCATATTTTGATGTTATCATGATTGAGGTTTACTTTTATCAATTTTGGGGACTTTTTACATACGAAAAAGATGGATCAAATTATATCTTTAAGAAAATTACAAGCTTTCGCCTCACGCCACATATAAAAGGACACCCCTTACCCACAATCATCATATATTCAAAAACAAATTTTTAATCCATTATCTACCCAAATAAATTCTAAAAACCCCCATTTTCATTATAAAATTCCTAATTTGGGCCTCTATCTAACCATGGAAAGTGTTTGGTGCAATCAAATAGGAGATACACAAAAAAAGGAAATGTTCATCAACAAAAATTTATATTTCAATCTCAAACCCGATTATTTATTTTAATATAATTTTATATAAAAAAAATAAAATAGTCAATATACATATATATTTTTTATTTAATGGTTAATATCTCCAACGAGATGCACTACCATCAAATGGGTTACAAAATCATTCTTCATTTGTTCGGAGGACTACCACATAAATAACTGAGGAAATTCTTTTCCATTACCACATATCATGGTTAAGATAATGGTTTACCTACTTGTAATATGTTATATTTAATATAATATCAATATTATTATGGTTATAGAATTTTTAGGTCACACATACATTCATTCTTTACATTTTATGGTAATATGATAAGGACATTCGTTTGTATGATGAACTACCGCCTCATGAAGCGATGTGATTCATTCACGTAATACATGGAATTTATTATGAATGTGTTTATAAAATGTATGTGTTATATATGATATAATTTTTTTTTGGAATTAAAATATATCATTCAATTTTATTTTTAAAAAACTATAGGAAATTTATAATTATTGTTCCTTCATTTGTATGACCCACCATCTCCATGAATGGTGCATTTCATTTACTATCACTAAATGTTATGAACTAAAATAAGTACATATATACTATATTTATATGATTTTCTTATGATGAGATAAATTCTAGAGATGATAAAATAATTACCTGAGTAATAGGACCAAAAATATAATATGATAAAAATTATATGAAAAAAAATTGGTTCTTAACCAAAATGTAAAATTAAAGTACAATTTTTAAGAAATGTGTAATAAAATTTAATAAAAAAATATCATACGATATATATATTTAGTTTTATCTAATATATTTATAATAATCATTGTGTAATTATACATTAATTTTGAAAGAGTGCGATGGGAGTCAAGACTTACGGTAAGGGACTTCAGTCACACATTTTTATTTTGTGAGACACTTTTTGTATTCACCACCTATTTATTCTATGCTATGATTATATTTCCCATAAATTAATTTTAAAACACTTATAATAAAATAAATTGGCATTTGAATATAAATTTATGTCACTCATTCATGGGGTTTTCAATTGAAATCTTACAATATCTATCAAGGATATTTTTCTCAATTTTCTTTATCGTAGACGTATGATATGATATGAACCTATATTATTTCCTGTTTTGTGTATAAAACATCCTTTTACCTGTAATATAATGAATTTATTTATAATTATATCCTCTAATTTCAATTTTATGTTGTTTGTTCATGGATTATATGATTCAAGGTTATTTAACTGGCAATGATTTAATGTCATAATATCATCATTTACTAGGATTGTTAATGATTACTCTTCCAATGTTAATATATCCCGATCTATAAATAAATAATTTACTTTAGGTTTCATCCCATATGTCTATTCATGATATCTTCATGTAATGGTAAAATTTTCCCAATCTTTGTTACTTATGATATTTAAGAAAATGTTTTTATGAAAATCAGACATTATTGGCCTCTTCACTCAGAAATATATTTTCATTCAAAACATTGTTTTCCCAAATTATTTTTATAACTTTCGATGATTTTTGAAATAATTTTTTACACAGTTTTTAATATTTTTAAAATGTTTTTAATGGAATATACATGTTATTTTCTGAACAATCTATGTTTTCATTTATGATAAATATTAAAGGAATCATCAGTTTTATGTGTATGACATGAATATAATTTTATGATATCATGAAAAATCATTACTTCAAAGCGTCAATTATATTTTTTCAAGGTTATTTTAAATGAAAAAAAATCTATAAATTATATGTTTTTAAAAAAATTAATTGGAAAATATTTTTATTTACGAAATTTTTCAAATGATTGAAGAAATTAATTGTCCATATAAAATTAAATATTATGTTATTAACTATTAAATAATGGGGAAATGATCCACGAATACATTTTTTATTCTTCCACTAAATGTTTTATGCTAGGATATCACAATAGTTATGAAAAACCTTTCTCTTCCATGAGTTATGGGTTGATAAAACACTTTTGAAACCCACTTAATTAGATGGTTTATTCAATGATGAAACTATTATGAAATCCATATTTTTATATAAAATATGATATGAAAAAATGTTTATGATACCTATTTTATTTTAGGGGTTATGATATTCATAATGTTTATAATCTTTTGTAACACATATGAATGATTTAATTTTGTGATGGGAGGGACCTATATCTTCCTCTAATGTATTGTGTAAGGTTTTATATATCTCATGTGATAGAAATTGATGGAAAATGGAGTGTACCTGATATAATTTTATAGGGATGTAATGGGAAGTGAATACGGTATAGTAAGACATGTATAGAAAAAGAAGTAAAATCAGTAAAATAGATGATTTTTTCTTCAATGATTGATTGAATGTAATTCTTGGCCAATAAAGATATGATTATTTGTTCTTATGTGTACACCACAAATTTCATGACTTATACAAATTTTATTATCTTATGGATAATGTTATTTAATTATTTTATGATTCATCTCTTATGAAAAACCAATATTTATTTCATGGCTCATATATATGAAATTTTATTTATAGGGTAGTGTATTAGAACATTAATCTCATGTTCTCATTCCATTAGGTTCATGTATACTTATGTATCACCATTGTTTTCTCTTATAGAGAAATTAATCTCACAATTTCTTATGTTTACATTCTCTACATTATGAAGACAAGTATTATATATGAAATGTATAATAAGGGTTAAATTTTTGAAGAATGCAGTGTTCGATAACATAGTTCACTTATATATTGGTGTTTATGCTCTATATTTTTCAAAGAAACTAAACTATTACAATCCTCATAACATTGTTTATATAATGTAATAAATATTCCACAAAAAAGATGTAATGTTTATGTATGTTAATCATAGGTTTATATAGTTAGTATAAAATGATAGTTTTATTTATCCTTTGTCAACATGGGTGATAAACCATTAGTGAGACCCCAAAGGACATACCTAAGGATAAGTATAACGATGTGTCAATGTAAATGAAATTGTCTTGGAATTGTGGTCATTCATAGAGTGAGTGGTTTATAAGAAATTAAATGATTATATTGATATTATAAGTGGATGTGTCCCTGAAATAGTTGTACACAAGTGTAAAAACCATGAAAACACTTTATTGAGCTAGGATCGATCAAAAATGGGTTCACAACAACAGGATTTTCTGTACTCCAAGTTTGAAACTCTTGACGGACATGATTTAAAAAATAAAAAACTCATTACTAACTATAATGAAGGATTTAAATAGAATATGACTATTAATTACCCATGATAAAACATTGGTATAATATATTAATGAAAAAGTGTCATTATTTTGTCCTCATATAAGTAATTTTGTTGGATTATGTGGTTACCCTTCATGATTACTATTTATTACACGATGATTTTTGTTTTAGTCAATGAATTAAACCTAATGTAAATGCATTAATTTATGGTTTGAAGGAAAATAAAATGATTCTAATACATATAATGAACACATTATGGTAACTATAATGAAAAATAGCATTTCTATGATCACCAAAAGATTCCAATATATTAATCATGCATAACATTCAAATGATTAAAGGGGTTAACAACATTCTAGTGAATCCACTATGATGAAACATCCATCATACTTCAATGGAACCACTGATCCACTAGTCTTAAAAGCATTTTTCAAAACAAAGAAAACGATATTTTCCAATCTCCAATTTTAAGAACATGAAAAATGAATTTTTGTTGTCTAACATTTTGAAGGTGATGTAGATCAATAGTGGATAGTTATCATGAATTTGAGGAAACAATTTGAAATTTAATCCATCGATCTAGATGAGTTCCAAAACATATATCTCAATAAATAATTTACATTTATTCCTCATAAAAATAATTATTAGGCATTATTTGAGATATATAAAATGGATGATTATTTTTTTGGTACCTACATGACAAATTATACAAGATTTGTGATGTATTCTTATGGCATTATCATCCAAAGATAATTTATGGAGGATCAATTCATTAGTGTCTCAAATAAAATAATATTAATGGTGTTATATATAAGAGAATTTAATAGATAAGAATATGTTGTTTTATATTTTTATCATAGTGGAAATGTAGGTTGGAGTTATGTATCAGTCTCATGGGTTTGGCAATAAAATAAAGTTAGTGTTCAATAAAAAATCTAAAAACTATGGTGAGAAGAAGATGAGATTTCTACTATTATCAATTTGTTGAAAAAATCATGAAGGAAATTTGATTAAGGATACTATTAAATGTCTTTGGTTTTAAAGTGAATTTCTTCTGGGAACTTATTTTATATGTAATGAAAATAATCTACCTAATAATGTGAATTGGGAGAAATAAGAACATATTGAACCTCCCATAATTCAGTGCATTATGTGTATAGATAATGGTAATTATGCACACCCTTGACCAAACTAGAGGGTTTATAATGAGGATAAATGATATAAACCTCTAATGTGAATTGGTAAGGGGAAATATAATATGAATACTATTTTTGATGAGGATGTGATAAGGACATGGTGAAAGGTACACATGCCTTCCACACAAGAACTTATAATATATTTTTTGACTCTGGATATGCCCATTATTTCATATATAAATAATTTTATATGGGTATCAAGATGTCTGAAAAGTTATTAGATATATATTTATCATTAAAATCCCCTAATGTAATGATAATCAATTATCATGTATATGATTCCTCTTTTTTTGATGTTGGTAAGAATATTATTCATGTAAATCGTCTCATTATTCATCAAGTTCATTTTGATGGTATATTATGAATGGATTATCATTATCTAAAAAATAAAAAATAAAATGTTGAGGAAGGAATATCACTTATAATACTTCAATCCAACCAGTGATCAACTATCATTGTGATGATAATTATAAACATTCTTTGGGGATTATATATTTTCCATGGGTATTGTTTTCCATTTAGAAGGGGGTTTTATATCAAATGGTTTGGGAGAAACATTTCATCGATGACATACATATTTTAATGGAATTTAATAATGTTCTATTAAAATAATTTCTTGGTATTCCCCCAAAAAGTTATATTGAGTTCTCTATATAATTAATATTTTCTTGCACAATAATTTCAAGGACTCCCAAAACAATGTCCCTGATTGATTTGTCAGAATTTGAGAAGAAACTCCAAGAAAACAATGATAATGGATTCATTCTAGAATGTGTGAATTCTTGGGGGGAACATGTTTAATTTTTTTTTTAAATATAGGTGGATCAATGTGACTCTGGATTGATAATATTTATTTGAACAAGATCAATAATATGAAAAATTATCCACTTCCATGTATTGATGGAGTGTTTGGTTGGATGTGTAGAGATAAATACGTTTCAAAGATTGATATTTATTTTGGATATCACCAATTGAGTATTAAGTAAGATAAAAAAATCCATAATAGTTATGGACACTGTGAATATATAATGAGTCATTTTTTCCGTACTAATTCCCTAGTTATCTTTATGGATTTTATGAATATTGTCTTTAGAGAATTTATAGATCTATTTTTTAGAGACATAATATATGATTTTATTATATATTAAAGGAGAATATAAGTGCATGAATATCAATTAAATTTTTTACTAAAGAACATATTGAAATGGAAACAATATGAAAAAATATGAATGTGTGAATTTTGGATGGAAATGTTTCTTATTGGGGTCACAAAATCTCCATAAAGGGTATCTCAAAAGATCCATAAAAAAGGCTACCGAATGTTGTCCTAGAATAACAATATTGAATTAGATCCATAGTAATCATGTTTTATCTAGATATTATCAGCAATTTCTCGATTATTTCACATGATTATGTAATACTTTGATAGAGTTATCTCAGAAGAGATACATATTCCTCTAGATAAATGAATACGAGGAAAATTTCAATGAACTGACAAGAATATTAGTCAGTGGACCTATGCATGCATTAATTTAAAGTGGAAAAGGGTTTAAGATCTATTTTAATTCTTATAATATGTGATTGAGATATTTTATTAGGAAGAATGAAATGGTTATAAAATATGCATCATGATATTCGAAGATTCTTGAAAATAATTACCCAACAAAAGATTTGTAGTTTGGTATTGTAATTTTCTCATTAAATATATGGAGGAAATTTACATAAGGAGAAATGATTAAAATATATAGTGATTATAAAATTTTAATGTAAATATATTTTCATAGAAGGAGTTGAATTTTAGATAATGAAAATGGGTAGAGATGACTAAATATTATTCCTTATTAATACATTACAACCAAGGGAATAAAAGAAACGTGGTTATTGCTTTGATTTGAATATATCATAGTAGATTATTTATAATGAGGCTAAAAAAGATCCAATATTTTTTGAATTGAAAAGGATGGATTTTTAAATCTTTAAGGAAGGGGAGAATCATACATTTCCAATTGTACGTTCAACCATATATCCAAGTAAATATTAAAGAGAATCATACATAAGATATAGAGAAGGAAAAGATGATTACAAATCTTCTTGTGTTTAGTATTTATTAGGATGGAATAATAAGTTTCAAGTGCTATATTTTTTGTCTATCTATACCATATTTTAGGAAGGAGTTCTTAAAGTATTATCATAGTTCACAATTATCTATTCATCTTGGATATATGAAGATGCATAATGATTTTAGAGAATACTTATTGTGGGATGACATGATGTGACTTATTGTAGAGTTCAAATATCATTGATTTTTATGTCAAAAATGTAATATAGAAATATACAATCATAAGGGGGTGTTTGATCCATTACCTATACCAGAATAGAAATGGGAAAACATCACCATGTATTATCTCACTGGACTCCCCAAAACCACAAATGTCTATAATGCTATCTAGGTTACTCTAGATCACCTTACTATGTTATAATACATCATATCTATCATATAGTACTTTACTATATACCATATTTCCATAAAATATACTAAATAATATGTAAGGTTGAATGGATTACTATATTCTATAATATATGATTGGGATCTAATGTTTACATCAAAATTCTGGTTAATTCTTCACTAAGATCATGATATTGAGTTTAGTTTTTTAAATTTTTATCATTAATACACATATGGATACTTCCAAACAAAAATTAAAACCTTATTAGACTTAATGAGATAATATTATTTGGATATAAAAGGTGTTTGGGATCAAAACCTTCACCTAATTGAGTTTTCTTAAAACAATAGCTTCAACTCAAACATTCAAAAGTATAATTATAAAGAATTATATGGAATGAAATTTAGGGATCTATTGTTCAATAATTAAATTATTTATATAAAGCTATTGGAAGGTATGATATATGAATAAATGGTAGAGGAGTTCAGAGACATTCAAAAAAACATTATGTAAGATCAGATTATGTAGAAACATTATGCTAATAATCATTAATGTGATAACGAATTTGAAGTTACTGATAAGTTGTTTCCAAAACATTTCTCCATGGAATAAGGATATGAGAGTCGGGAAGAATGGGAAACTGAGAACAAGGTATATCAGCGTTATTTTAATTATTAATTATATTTGGATGGTTTCGTATCACGGTGCTTCCATGAAACCACTCTCTAGTCCATAATTTGTTCCATGTATCCCTTCTGGTGATATACATACTAGACCCATCAGCTGTACGAAACTCATAAGTCTTACCACTAGAGTAAAATATTTCTTATAAATAATAACCAGTGGAGATTATATATCATACAGAGAATGTTCTATGATAAAATACCACTCACATGGTCATATTATTATGGTGAATCAAATAGTTTGAGGATATTATTTGGGAACATGAATAAACAATTAGGAATAAGTATCATTATTTTTTGTACCATAATGACAACTTTTGTGAGTGAAATTCAATTAATGGTAGGTAGAACGTCACACCTCCTATTTTTATGAATTAATTTCTTAAAATAAATTAAACTTATTTAATGGATTAAATTACATGAAACACTAATTCAAGAATAATTCACACACATACTTGGGTTAACTATTACTATAAAAACACTCGGTTATCTTGTGTGGAACTCAACACTTTGTTTTAAAAATGCCACATTATATTATTAAAATATGAATTTAAACTTGACATTTATAAAATATTTATTAGAAATAAAAAATTTAATAGTAATGGATAATTTTTAAATTTTAATTATAATTTTTTTATATAAATATAATATATTGACAAAAAATTAATTAATTTTTAGTAATTTCTGTATCTGATTCGAAAATAATATTTTAAAAAAATATTTATTTTTGTGAACAATAATAAAATCAATTTCTCACTACATTAAAAAAGAAATTTGATAAAATAAACTTAATTTTGAAATTCATAATGTCAAAATTATCTTAGTTTAATGTTTTGGGATTTTTCTAAAAAGAATAATTTTTTGATAAATAGTGATAAATACCGAGCTTCAATTGAAAAATTCAATCAATTTAAATTATTTAGAATGATAAAATATATTATAATTTTTTATTAATGTTTAATAAGTTAAATCATAAATATAATAATCTAATTTATTTCATTTAAATCAATATTATATTGATATTTTATAAAATAACTTTTTAATATTTTGATCATTTTCACTTTAAAATGCCAGTTTCTCATCACTAGTGGGGGATTAATTTTAAATTATTATTTTCAATACCATCGATTTTAATTTTGATAAATATTATTTCATATTTGGAATAATAAGTTTCTATATTTTCTGATATTTTCTACTCAATTTTTAAAAAAAATCATTAGTTAATGCATTTAATATTAATAACCGTGATTGAGGTAAAAGAACAAGATTACATAGTCATTAGACATAGAATATAGGACGTAATAATGACCCAAAACATATCCAAAACATAAAATCCCCATAGATAACACATATTAATAGAGATACTAAGGATCCCATAAACCATTAAATCATTTTGATCTTGTTTTGAACGACAGAGGGAATGAAAAATAGTTCATATTTCAATAATACAAAATAGAACACAAATAAAACTAAATCACAATATGTGATAAAAATAAATATCCCCAAATCTCACCAGTACAAAGAAACATAGTCATAGTGAATATATTAAGAATAAAATAAAATGAAAAATTATTTTAGGTGATCAAATCACCATATATCACCAACAAATATGCTTTGAAAACTGAGGATCAAGGATGGAATGAAAATGGATGTGAGATACTCAAAAGGTAAAAGGGTTTATCCACTAAATGAGGGAAAGAGACGAATGAATTTTTATAATGGGAAAAGACATCATGGAATAAATATCCCATCATTAATTAATTACACACTGTGAATTAAAAATTATCAATGTGATTTCCATGGTTCCCAATGATTATATGTTGTGGATCCAGTTTAGGCAATAAATTGTTTTTATTTTCTATTTTGACTGAAAATTATATATCATGGACCCACACTAGTACACATTCAGAAAATCCCATTCATGAGGCAAATAAATAACATGGACTCCATGTAACATCTTAGTTTTTCATTTTTTATATTACGGTCTAGTTATTTGGGAATTCCGGTCTTTTTCTTGGTTGTCGGTTTTGATGGGTGATGAGATTTGATTTGTTTCCTTTGACTAGCCATGTCCTCTTGGCTAATATTTGGACCATTTTGGAGTTTTTCGAAAAAACATGGAATTATTTCGTAAAATGTCTATGTGAATTTTTGGTGCATGAATTGATAAACCATGCGAATAAACCCAGGTTACTATGAAAAAGTCATTAAATCGACCGTACACTTGGGGCATGGTCATGCGGTCTATTAGGAGTGGTCGTTCGGGTATTCCAAGAATTAAAATTTTCAAAATTACTAATCAACCCCTTTTGGATATTAACCTAATCCGCCAGAAAACTCCTTCCCCTAGTGCATCCAGACCAAATGATCTATTTCATCTCTTCACATGCCATTCATCGTCCTCCTGTGGTTTAGATCTTATAGAAGTTGAAGGTATGGGTAGTTTCTAAGGCAATTTTCTTTCTATTTTCCCATCCATCTTCCTCTTTCTCCAATTAATTATTGTTTTGTTCTTCATTACTAGTCTTTCAAGACCTAGGTATCTATTTTTCCCATATTTATGATGTGGTTTTGGTTATCTACAGTTTTTCTTCCTAGATCTTGGGTTTTGGAATCCTTGACGAGCTCTTTAGGGTGTCTATTGGTAATACACCATGGATTTGAGGTAGGTTATCACATTAACATACCTCTATAATTTATTATTATACTCTTACTTTCTTTCTTCACTATATTTACATTCTAAATATTGACCTAGAAGTCTTGGATAAATTTTTGGTTGTGCAATGTAGCAGTTAATGGTTCATTTTATGTAAAATTATGTCTTTTAGTTTAAATTATGCACCCTAAATGTTTTTTATAATGTTTTTTACAATTTAACATGGTTTGTGGTATTTTTAAATGATTTTTAGCATAAATAAATTCTTGTAAATTAAATTAAAATTTGGTACCTTGCTAATTGCTAAATGAAATTCTAATCATAAATGTTCAATGCCACGTGTTCAATAAATTTCCATGTTCAATTTTATGGGATGTTTATGAAATAAATTTATCTGAATAAATTTAAAAATAGATTTATAGAATGTAAAATTTAATTTTTATCTCTTAAATGGTTTAAAAATTGATTTTTTACATTATAATGTAATGAGTTGTAGTTTAAAATGTGATTTGGGATGAGCTGTCGATGAGTGACATGTTTAGAATTTTTATAAAAATGTTTGTCTTTTAAATGTGCGACTGGAATATTTTAAGGAGTTTATATAAATTATTTTATGCAGAAAAATGTGTGTTTACACCTCACTATGAATATTGAATTTTTATGGTTTATAAATGTTAGTTTTGGGAAATTTTTAAAGGTCAGTTTTGAAACATTATGAAATGAATGAAATTAATTATTAGGGAAAACCTCCATTGGATGTTCGCATGCTTATTACTGGTATATAATGGATGGTATGTGCTCAATGTGGAATCCATATGATACATTATAAGTGTGCCCCATGATGGACTCTTTGTGTTTCATTTGATACGTGGAGTTTGATCGGTCCTTGTAGTGACTTCGGTGGTTGTCGGTTGTGAATTATTATTATATATATGTTGTTATTATATGCTCAGTTGGAATTAGTTTTCTCTCCCCCTTTAAAAACATGAGAGATGGCAGGAATATTGAGATAAATTTCTATGATTGATTTAAGCACAGGGGGTAACGGTACTGGCCAATGGCCCATATTAGGTGGATATATTGGGTTTAATACTATAGGATTTTCCCTCGATCTATCCTGAGAAAGGGTGGTCGAGCGTATTGAGGGTTTTGATTTCATCATGTGTGGGATGCTACCATAGATGAGGTATTAGTTATTGGTTACTTCTAGATTATTATTGATATCCTTGGTTCACTTAAATCAATTAGCTTTTGGTTTCTTGTAGTCATGAACATGATACTATTATAATCATTTTCATTTCCCTTGATCTGTACATACTTTAGTTCCTTATTATGGATTATTTTTAGTAAATTGATGTGTTTCAATTATAAGGTTTGTGAAAAAAATCAAGTAATTTTTTTACCCTCTTTGTGTAATCTATAAACTTTAGACGTCACTTTCCCCTAGAAAATTCTGATGTCACACTAATGAAATGAAACTGGTTTTGGTGATGATCAAGGGAAATGGTTTGTCAATTATTATTAATTCAAATTTACATAATGTCATACTTTAATATATTTTAGTTCCGACTTGAAATTGTTGTCACTTTTTTTTAATGGGGTGAATTTTTAATTGATTATCACACTAGCCTATAGAGTCTTAATAATCATGCCAATTCTTCTTTTCTATTATTATCCCTTTTTCAGGATCTAGCTTGAGTTATATTGCCTTAGGTGGTGAGTGATCATTATGTTGGAAACATTCTTGGGTGGTCACATGGATATGGTGTTGTCTTCCAATCTAGTTGGTTGTTTTTTGTAGTTGTTGCAAATATTTAGATTGTGTGTAATGTATGTTCAACTATTTTGTTTAATAATGGATTGTTTGGTTATATTTTTCATGTTATTATATAAATTTTTATGGATAAATCATTCCCTTTTATAGTATGTGGATTCACAGTACAGATTTCTTGCCTGTAGAAATTGGAAACTACCTTCAGGCCTTACCACAAATTTAATTGGGTGACCAGTTCATGGTCGAATCGGGTTCTTTCGTGACTAAATTGTATCAAAGGAGGATGGATCATTTACAGACCATTCTATTAAGAGAACCCTCTATTATCTAGTGATGTCAAGGTAGATGGAGTAGGATGGTCAAGGGTCAGGTGGTTGGTATGGGAAGAACGTTCTGAACTCTTTCAAATTCTGAACATCTGTTTTCTATGGTATGTATTATTATAATAGTTTTTTGGGTTTGTTGGAATTGTTTCGTGATTGGGATATGACATGGTGAGTTGATATAATGGACTTCATGAACATTTAGGACTTGGAATACCATGTGCAGATGGGTCATGGTTCTAAAATGTTCTCTGTGTTGGAAGTGTGTTTCGAATACGGCTGAAAACCATATGTTCAAGTCATCCACCAACTCTAGTATCTTTTTACAAGCTATTTTGAGTCTTCCTTGAATTCTAAAAATTATTGTTAAACCGTTATGATGTATTTTTGGAAAATGGGATTTTAATAGTAATAGTTGTATTTTGAAATGTGGGTGAAAGGATTTTCAGAATTTATTTTGTGAAGGATCATAATAAAATTTGATTTCTAAAATGACATATTTTGTGTTTTTGGTAATAATAAGATTGTCTTGGACGTTTTTTAATTAAAAAGGAATGTGGTTTTATTAAATGGTTTGTTTAGTTTCTGGAATTTTCTTTATAAAAATGAAATAGATTTTTTCATGAAATTTTATTGGGATTTATTTTCATGTATAGTGGAATGGTTTGATAGGTGAATCCGAAAAGTGATTTTTGGATTGATGGTTAGTGATCCTTTGTAAGGTTTTTAATTTTTGAAATGGCATGAATGATTTGGTTTACAAAATGAGAATGTTTTTTCGATTATAGTGTCATTATGAATGCTCACATGAGTCATTGTATGTGGGAATGTGCATTAATTCATAGTATAGCATGGGAAATGGCTACCTAGGGTGGCATGAAAAAATGCATGTGAGTGAGACTCTAAGTAATAAAAAGGTCTAGTGTTCAACGCACAAAATTTGATATATTAAAAAAAATATTTTTAATGTAATGTTTTGATATTGATAGTGTGTTTTATCATATGTTAAAAGCTTTTTTCATATGTGGTGTTTGAGTATCATGTTATTTAGTTGACCTTGACATGGTTGTTGGCCTTTTCGTTGTTCAGTGGTTGTCCCCATAGATCAGAAATGGGAGATCTTAGTGCATCTATTGGTAATTTTTAGTAAGAACGATTTCGAATTGGTCATCTCAAGGATTTTATGCTTGAGATTTAAAAGTTGGATCAACCTCTATTTTTTGTTCAATCAGATACTGTCAAGGTACATAAGTGGATGTGAATGGTCAAATGGAACTTCAGACTCATTGAGTTTCCTATGTTTATAAGGGTTGATTTTGTAGAATTCATCCTCGAAAGTTCACTGAGGATGTGGGGGAAGTCGATGTCTCAAAACAAGTCTCGTGAAGAACTTACTTGGGATCTCTTCAAGTCTTTATTCATTCGTAATTATTTCTATGATATAAAACAGTTGAGAAAGGGGATAGGGATGGGATGTTTGTTGTATAGTGATGGGTCGGTGTTGTAGTATTTCCATTGTCTTGTGGAAATAGTCTTTTTTGAAATAGGGTATGCCATAGATGAATCCATGAAGGCTAAGAATTTTGATGTTTTACTCCACCATAATTTACAGTAGAATGTGTTGGAGTCCAAAATAACTTCATTTGATGATGTGGTAAGGAAATATTATCATGTTGAATTTGTGATTGTGGGATTTCTCGAAGTAGTACTAACTCAATAAATTCTTATGAGTAGTGGTAAAGATTCTTTCAAGGAGTTGAGAAAGCTGTTGAAAGTTGATTGACCGGGTTGTGGAATCAAATGGCCTCTAGAACATTCATCAAATTTTTCCGGGCATTAGATTTTTCTATGAAATTAGTGTAAAAATCATGGTTCCAAGTCTCTGTAGTTTCCATGTACTCCTAAGACATTCCATACTTGTGGAATCATGGGTTACATGCATCGATTTTGTCGTGGTGTGGCTAGGAATCATCTTGGAGGTAATTCTCACAAGTAATGTGCTATTAGAACGTTGATTAATGCTACATTATATATGATTACTTATAGATTAAGGGATATTTTTTCATGGTCGTTGTGCCGATTGTATTTTGGTTTTTTAATGAACGAGATGTTTTGGGTCTATTTGAGAACTCATGTTTTCAATAGAAGTGTTGTTTATATTCTAGAAATTTTGGATTTTTCTCTTTTATATAATTGTTTTATGCATGTTTTGTTTTAGGATTAGTAGTTCACTCTTGTGAGGCTGTAGATTATTCATACCTAATTGATCTATCCATAGGTTATGGAGTGAATCTGAAATGTAGTCATGAATCCCATATGTTTTAGTAGTTTTGATATGTTTGTGCCTCCACTTTTGTTGTGGGGAAGTTCAAGTGTTTTTTTCTTTTATCAATACAATGAATTTTCATATCCTGTTTCCATGTTTGGTTCTTGGTTTGGTGTCATGGTTTATGTGGTCCAGCCATTGGTCCCCTTCCCACCATACCCGCGTGGTGGGGATTTGGATTTAGGTGTAAAAGGTTAGTTCAGTTCTTGTCCCCTCCTTTCGGGAGTGGGCGTTTTAAATTGTATTTCTATATTAATTTTAGCTTTGGTTGAAAAGATGGTGTGGAAGGCTTTGGGATGCATTTTGGGGAAATTCCTGAACCTATTTCATGTTGAATTCTCATTTGGTCGTTGATAGTTGGTTCATATTTGTGGGGAGTCCCACTACAGGTTTCATTGTGTTTTCTTCTAAGAAAATATCTGATGATAGTTTTTATCTAATTGTGTGAAATACATTATAACCTTCCTTGAAATAATTGGCCTTTTCTAGTGATATTGTTCTAGAGAATTGTTGGGGTTATTTGTATAATTCCCAACTATATGGGTCTTAGTATGGTTGTGCATTCATTGTCATGAATTTTTCCCCTTTGGGAAATTGTTTCGAGTGGGGGTTTTGTTTCGTGAAAGTGGAATATATTACATTTTTAATGGGTGAGATACTCGTGTTTTTAGTGGTTTGATAATTTTGTTATGGGATACATAGGCGATGATCAATATTCTAGAAAGAGTAATGTATTTCTAGGTGCAAGAAATCATTTATGGTGGGGAGAATTGTCACACCGACTTTTCATGATTTGGTTTATTTTTAATCCTTGTATTTTTATCATGTTATGGGTGCGAAATGTGTTGAATTTAAATGTGTTTTATTTTTCTATTAATTTCATTATGGTTTAACCTTGGTTGTATTGGGATTTTTAGGATAAAATAAGGATGTTTGGCCTAAAAAGGCCATACGCAGGGTTAGTGCATGGTTTGATAAATCATACGGCCAAACCCACGTAATGATGCAGAATCTTTAGAACATTCCACATGGTTGTAAAATGGGAAATAAATATCTTAGGAGTGACCATTAGTTCTATTATATGTCTCCCTCACAATTTGGTGCATGGTTTAAAAACCCACTTGGCTAAACCATGTGGGAATGCCATGAATTTATTTTTTTTAAATAGTTGGATTTATGAGTAGTTCATGTTTGGCCTAAAAGGCCCTATGCATGGTTGGTGCATGATTTTTTAAATGTTTTGTTTTATCTTGCACTTGGTTTGTGTAATTTTAATATAGTTTAGTAACGTGAATAAATTTATGGTTGAAAATTATTGTTTCATACATTGATGAGTGTTGAATGAAATTATTTTGTTAAATGTTTCATTTCATGTGTTCTGTAAATTGACTGGTTTGAATTTATGTGTTAGATGTTGTATAAATTTATTTATTAGGATTTATAAATATATTGGAATAGTATGAAATGTTATTTTGGATCCCATAAATGGATTCCAAAGTGGGTATTGTCATTAAAATTTAATGAGTTTTTGTTTTATATGTGATTTGGCATGATCTGTTAGTGACATTTATAATTTTTAAAAAAATGTAAGTGTTTTGAATGTTTATTATAAATATTTTAATGTGTTTATATAAATATTTAGATTTTTTAAATTTTGTGTTTACATAGGGATATAAAAAATGAATTTTTTACAATTGAAAAATGATGGTTTGGTGAAATACTTAAAGGTCTATTTAGCATCATTGTCAAAATGGTGAAATTAATTATTATGGAAAACCATCTTTGGATGATATCATGCCTAGTAAAAGTCTATAATATATTTATGTCCTCATTATGGAATTATTTTGATCTATTATTAGCATGCATCATGTTGGAATTTTTTGTTCTCTTTGTTACATGGCTTGAGATCGATCATTGGTTTGACTCAGGGGGGATGCATGGTGTGAAGTATTATTATATATATATGTTGTGAATGGATCATCATCTGGTATTAGTTATCTCACCCCATGTAAATATTTAAGACATGACTACATTCAATATTGGAGAATTTACTATGAATGATTTCTATACTGGTAGGTTACGATAATGATCAGTGTCTCATAGTAGGTGGATATTATGGGTTTATTGTAATAGGATTTTCACTTAGTCTATCCTAATAAAGGAAGTACGAGTGTATTGAGAAGTTTTATTTCATCATGTGTGGATACTACCATATACATGGTCTCACTGATTTGGTGTCTCCTTGATTATTCTTGATATTCTAGGTTCACCTATGTCTATTAGCTTTTGGTGTCATGCATTGATGAACATGATACTATTATAATTAGTTTCATTTTCCTTATTGGGTATTTACTATAGTGTCTTGTTATTGAATTTTTCCTTATAAAGTTATGAGTTTCTTTAATAATGTATATGAATTTTTTAATGTAATTTTTTGATCCTCTTTGTGCAAGCAGAAAAATGTATACATTATATTCCCATTGAAAATTATAATGACGTGCTAAAGAAATGATACAAGTTTTGGGGATGGGTAAGGAAAATGTGTAGTACATTATTTTTATGTAAAATGTGTTGAATATGTTACTTAAATATATTGAAGTTAAAACATGAAATTTAGGTTTCTTTTATTTTAATAGATTTGAATTGAAAATAGATTACTGTGCTAGCCTACTAAGCTTTAATACTCATTTCTATAGTTCTTTTCTATTTTTAGCCATTGTGCATGTTTGGGATTGAGTTCAGTCACCTTGTGGATGAGTGATCATTTTTTTGGTGGGTAGGTAAAGAGGTCACATGGAAATTTTTTTTTCTTCTGATCTGGTTCGTTGATTTGTGTAGTTTGTTAAAGTTTTCATATTGTGTATAAATAATGTTCATCTAAATTTATTTAAATATGGTATATTTGGTTATATTTATTCATGTGTCTCTATATATCTCTGGTATAAATAATTCTCTATTGTACTCTATTAATGCATAGAACTAGTTTTTAGTTCATGGGGATCAAGAAGGACCTTTGGGATAGGCCACAAATCGGCTTGGTTGAACGGTTCATGATTGACCTGGGTTGGTTCATGACACTTCACCACCACTGCATAAAATCCATGAATTCATCTGCTTCATAAGATATGACCCACTAACTCACATACTGAATCCACATTTCATGAAATTAATTTCTCACATAAACAGTGATGTAACTCAATCATATTGATAATATCATCATTCATTCACTGAATCCCCTCAAACACATGACTCGGAAATTTAACAAGTTAGGAATGCACAAAATGTTTTATAATGTGTGTGATCAAACTAGTTGTTGGATGAGGGAGTTGGAATTTGGATTCTGTTGATTTTGGGTAAAAATTATCTATTAAAATTTAAAATAGTAGACTCTTTGTTTGGTTTAGGTATTGGATAACGTCAGTTCATTTTTAGTATGATCAATTGGATATTGTTGTAATCTGAGGAAAATTATGGGTTGAATAACGATTCTTGTCATGTTTCATGAGGTTAATCAAATATTGTTATTTGATTTTCTCATGTTTCCAGGGGAGAAACCTAGTACATGAAATGTTTTTTGGGGAAAACATTTTACACTCTTGATTTATGGTGTGAATCATAGGATGAACTGTGGTGAATGTGTAAATTTTTATGTAAACTATATAAGAAGAAAAGGATGTTGTTATAATGGAAGAGGTGTGTATTATTTGGTACAAAATGTGTAATATGATGTATAGGTGGGCCCTTTTGAGGAATGTTGAATGTATGAAGACTCTATTATTGGGATGAATATATTCATAAGATTCTATTAAGAATAAATTTTCTGTGAAGTAAGATATTTTTAGTTGGTTATGATGTTTATTTAGGTGGTTTGATATGTAAACCACATTGAATGGGTCATTAGACCATTAAGATTTATTTTAGTAGTTTGTGTCGAGGGTGGGGTTTAACATGGATCAGAATAATCCATAATGAGTTCAGGATTATGTTTGTGAGGAACATAAGTTAGAAGATAATTTTGAAGAAATTTTGGTGCCCATGAAAAAACGGGTGTAATGGATTACAATCAGGAGGATTCAGTAATGTTTACAAGCTGTGGGTCATCATTTGATGGATAATGGTCCTTGTATTTAGAGATTCACAATGGGCGATGGTTTGTTATTACAATGTAGAATGTGGTTAATTGAATATATATTGGTGAGTAGAGTAGGTCATGATTGACTGTGGATATTTCAGTGAGACTTTTCAAGGTTGAGATGTTATATGGTTGGGAGATTGTAATATACTTTGTCTGTAAGGGCTATGAAACTATGGGTGGATATTATTAATTTTTGGTAGATGTTTCATTTTATTAAATTTGATCTATAATCATATTTTGAGAATTTAGATATCTCTATGGAATTTTTTTATATGTGGTTTATTGTTTAGTAGACATCTTAATTTTTCATGGGAGATTATACGGAATGGTTAGTAGCCTGAATACTATAGGGAAATAAAAATGAACATTAACACCGTAATATGGGGCTTCACAATATCAATTTTGGATATAGTGTTATATGAAACCCCCTATCATGATGGTTCACACTACAAAATAGTGACTAATATTCTCTATAAAAATTAATGGCTTGTTCTTAATCACTATTCTCTTTCTATGAAAGAGTGAACATGAGAGTTGACTAACTGATAGACTGATCCTATATTATTTCATGCTTTTTTATGGTGATTCTTGGGTGTGATTAGATGGACATTTTTTTATATGTGTCCCTTGATTCTTTGTTTCTCTCTTGAGCAATAGTATTACATGGATTCTATTACAATATAGGTATTTGTTCCAAAACAATAATAGAGAAATTGAACCAAATCGATGAGTCTTTTACATAATTTGCATAAAGGATGACATAAGATGATCTATGATAATCATCACATTTTTTTAGTTGTTGTACAATGTAATTTTTAATTATTAGGGGGTTTCAGATTAATTTTAATTATTTTATCATTTAATCATGCATAATTTTTGGGGAATGTGTGTTGTTTAGGACAATGGGAGCATCATAAGTCGACTGAACCCCATCTTTTATGGTGTTTGTTCTATAATTTCAACTATGGATATTTTAGGATTTATACAAATTTAGGAAAAATAAAATTAAAATAATGTTTTATTAATTATAAACTATTATAGTGAATAGTTTTAGATTCCTTGTCTTGAGTAAGGCCTCACAGAGTCGGGTGTTGGATAAATTGGCTTGGAAGAGTAAAGGGGAGAGTTATCTTGCCATATATTAAAATAGATTTGGTTATATAAATGAGGTAGGTGGTTGATATGAATTTAACAAATATTATAATATATTTTATATATTTCTTATTTTTATGATAAAGAAGATGATGAATGTGGTTGTTTTCAATTGTTTCTTGTTGTTATCAATGAATGTTTTTCATGATAGGAAATCACCTCACTTTTTATTTAGTGAAAATCATATTAACCATAATTTTTAAAATAATCAGACTCAAGAGTTCAAAATAATTTTACAAAATTTTTCTATCACAATTAGAAGAAGTTGTTTAGAAGAAAATGTTTTGATTTTATTCACACTGAATCCAGAATGAAAGGATTTCATGTATTGAGAATGAATCTTGTTGTAAGTAAATGGCCATCAGGTTCACTATGAATCCAATTAATGAAGAAACAGAGTATCGTGATTATAGTCTATATGACTATGATAAATTAAATTTGATCATGATTTGTTGATCTTGGACTTCTCATATAATACAAGTAAATTACAAAATAGATGTTTCGAGCATGATAAAAGAAAGAAGAGTGAAAGGGATAATACTGATTATCAAATATATCCAGATTAATCTGAGCTTGATCAAAAGTAAAATTGGTGTTGGAAATCATTTTTATCCAGAATGAATTTGGGTAAATTTTATTTTGAGCAATCAAATTCATGATGAGCAAGAAAGAAGGATGTTTCTATATTAAGGGTCATCACTGTATCATCTGATAATCATCATATTCAAAAGGTGACAGTCATGGGATCATCAAATTCATAAAGTTCAACAAAGGAAAAGAAGTTTCTTCGATTTTAATTCTATTTAAGAAAAGAAATATGTTACTGATTGGGCTCGAATGACATCATATTCATAGGTAAAATTTCTTGAGGATGAATAATGAAAATAGATTGAAAATAATGAGATAACGAATGTTGTCAACCTTTTCCAAAGTGTTGAATTACATTGTAGGTTTCCAACAAGGTCAATAGATGATGTTACAATGTAAAACTGGATTGAAAGAGGAGATTACTAAATGAAATTTAAAGGGGTAGTATTACATATAAATAAAATGATTATATTTTGAAATATAGAGTAGTATCTATTTATCAAAGGATTTATAATCAATTAATGCAGAGAATTATATTAAATAAATCAAATTCAAATAATTGGAATCATGGATTGAAATATAGCTAGAAATTGAAATTGAAATTATGAAGAAGAAGTGAAGAGTGTAGATGATTAGAGAAGAATCAATAAATGTTGATGAAGTCAAAATTAACACTAGATTTTAGGGTAAATTGAGATTTGTGTGAATTAAATTGAGAGTAATCGATTTTCGGATTACATCTAAACATTCATGGGTTACCTATAAAAGGTGAAGTGTAATATTAACTTTTTCTAACAGATGTTTTTTTTTCACTGTAGGAGATAAGGAATATCCTAATTTTTGAAATAATAATTTTCCATTTTCAGTTTTGTTTTAAATTATTTGACGTATTGAAGTGAATGATAATAGATAAGACTAAAAATTTTAATTAGCTTTCAATCATATTCATAATACATTGAATTAATATGTTTATTGTATTCTTCTTTTTTTCATATTTAACTGGTTATCATCGTTGGACTTATAATCCGATTTTGGAGTTTTATATATGGATTTTTCTATTGATGAAAAAATTATTATGAATTGCTTTAACTATATTCTAAAATAATTATTTCTTTCGGGTTGGGTATTCAGAATTGACGATCAGGGAGGGAAGATCGGATTGGATGATTGGATTTGAGGATTGGAGTGGAATGATATAACTGGAAAGTGAATTAAATTTTGTTTCGATTCCACGAATATCTTACCAACCTCTATGTATTAAATTGAATATTTTATTTCAATCGAATACATTTGTGGAATTTAAAATAAGCATAAGTAACATGCGTTGTAACAAAAAAATTGTATTCCCTAGTCGTTCAAAGAGTGTGTACACATACTATTGGATTGTTTACATAAATCTACAAGAGTGTAAGGGTATATCCTACTCATTTTAATTCAACGATGTTTTATTTTATTTTGGGGAATTGCATTATTTAAAAACCATTCAATGGATTTATATATTTTTATTGAACAGTGAAACTTAGAAATATATGTGTTGTTTTGGATGTGTGGTTGAATTATTTCCAGTAGGGATTTAAATCAATCATATGAGGATAATGTTGTCTCATGGAAAAATAGAATAAAATATATAACTTATTCCCCCTCCCCATGTAAGTTATATAATCATCCTTATCGTGTACTTAAAACTAGTATCCTTGTGTCGGTTCCCTTCACTAATTCTTTACTGATGGAGAATTTTAATTTTGGGAATAGTAATATTATTCTAGTTTTTGATGGATTAAATTATCATATATGGAAGGATTGAATTTTTCCTTATCTTATGTCTATTGGATATGTTGTTCTGGAAGCTACAACAGATGGGTTTCCTATTATTGATTATAAAACACATCTTACATCTGTTGAAAAGAAGAATCTTGAGAATGATGGAAGCACCAAGAATGCTATGTTATTATCACATTCTGAAAGTGATTTCCTAAAGGTGAAAGGTGTGTCCATATCCTCGTATATATGGGATAAATTCTAAAACATATTAGAAGGAAACAGAAAATAAAAAAAATACATTAAATCTTGGTATGAAAGTATGAAGACTTGTATATGGGTGAGTATGAATTTGTTGGGGACTTATTTAAGAAGGTGAATGACATTGTATGTACTATCAGATGTCTCGGTGAAAATTCTATATGATTCTACATTTTTTTAAAGTTATTGATTATCCTTCATGATAAATTTGTTGAAAAAGAATTTTTATTGGAAGATATAGATCATAAAACATTATCTATTAATTATTTTCATTGCACTCTTATCACTTATGAAATTATAAGTGATAAATATGTGTAAATAATGAAAATGACAGAGAAATGTAATTCATGTATTCTATGAAAGAAAAGTCAAATAATATTCTTATTGAAGTTGAATCTAGGGATTATGTATCCAAAATCGTGGTATGTAAAAATAATGATGATATTTTAGCTTTTTTTCAAAAAATATTAAAATCGGTATTGTGAAATAAAAAGGGAAACATCCTTTGAAATGTTTTGAATGAGGAGGAATAGGTCACTTTGTGGATAATTGTCCTCTAATAACGAAACAAGATGATATTGATGAATAAGAAGGAAATCCAAGATAATAGCTGAAGAAATAGGGATACAAAAGAATAATTAAATTCCATATTGAAATATATAAAGCTCTTCAAATCCAAAAGAAGATGTTTATTTTCTAAAGATAGAAAAGAAGAAAGAAGTTATGTTGAATCCAAAAAATTAGTTGAATATTAGATTGAAAATAATTGAATTTAAACAATAAATGATGAAGATTTTAGAATCAATTGTTCTAAAGAAGAAGAAACTCAACATGACATGCATTTGGAAGAACAATTTAGATAATTCATCATAAATAATAGATGGCATGAAAATAAAAATAAAAATAAAGAAGATGAATGTTTATCGAAAATAAATCAATTTTTTTTTGAGAAAGTATGGCTGGTAAAATAGATTCATGACTTAAATAAATCTATTAATGAAGACAAAAATCATAATGATCATTTAGAGGTTATTCTGAAGAAAAAAGGAAAATAGATGGATGTTGTCAAAATACTCTAAAAATCTGAACAATCAAAAATATGATTTAAAAACTATATCCATGAAGTTGGTGATAGTTCCGAAAGTGATATAGAATATAAGGGGTAACAAAATTTACCTTCAAATGGTGAAAATAATTTTGGAATTTTTTATTAAAAGAATAATGTAGGGAATTTTATGTATATGGTTAAGACCAACAATAATGAGAAATTATTAGTCATAAAGAACCCTCAATTTGATTTTTTTGAAACAGTTTGAATCCATAAATTTTAAAATAATTCTATTTTTGATAAATAAGAATATATTAGGAATACTATTATTGATAATAAAAAATTTGGTGGCTAAAAAATGAAATAAAGACGGTTGATTAGAAACTTATTCACATATCCGACCACTATAGAATATTAATAGGAAAATAATCATTTTATGGTTATTTTTAGTATTATTGTGGATTCATGAAAATAGAAAAGATGAGTTTTTTAAACCAAAACAATTAATCTAATTCCATAGGTTATAAAATACATAATTTTAGGGAGAAGAAAATTTCCTCAAAAGAAAAAGACTGAGAAGATAATTTCGAAGAAACATGAAGAAAATGAAATAAAGAGTAAAAATTTGTTCCAACCCCTAGAAAATATTTTCGAAAGATGTGACGAATGTAGATAATTTTAATTTAATGTCTCTTTTTATTATCAAAACATTAAAATACTCTTATTAATTCTCAAAAGCTTAAGATGATGAAATAAAAGAATGAAGAAAAAAACTCTAGTTGTTAAAACTGCATTGAAAGAAAAAAAGAGAATAACATTGGATTCATGATAGTGGGTTTTCTTCTCACATGAATGGATAACTAAATTTTTTGAATTATGTGAAATAATTCAAATAAGGAATAATGAAATTGGGAAATGACGAATCCTTGAGTATAAAAATATTGGATTATCTATCATTAGATAAGAAAAGTTGAATTCCATGAAATCATTGAAAATTTATGGGATGAAACACAACATGATAACTGTTTCACAATTGTGTAATGAGGTGTAAAACATTATCTTCATAACATTTGGGTCTATTTTGAAAGGAGAATAAGATTGATCGATTTTTACAAGGGGCCACTATAAAAGAGGAAATTTGATTCAAATTGGTGATATAAAAACCATTCTACATGAGTATTGTGTATGATAATCAATTGTGACATTAAAGGCTACGAAACATGTTTTGGAGAATCATGAGAATGTTATATAAAATATAATATTAATAACACAAGCCTAATTCTCCAAGAAGAAGTTATTTTTGTTGTACTATTTCTCAAAAGGAATGATTACAAATGATATTCAAAAAAAAGTTATGATTTTTTCAAAACAACCCCTAGAGTTGATTCATTATGACATATGTCGGATAATGAGAAAAAAATAAGAAACTGGAGATAAGTACTTCATTACATAAATTGATAAATTTCCTTTCATTAAATTTGTTTTGTGTATGAAGCATAAATTAAATTATTTGAAAATGACTAAATGTTCTAAAAGGAAAATAGAAAAATAATGTGAGTGTTCTATACAGAAGATGTGAATAGAAAATACTGGTGAATACAGAAGAGAATAATTTCAAGAATTATCTTGAGAATCATGGAATTCATCATGTGTACATCTCCACATACACTCCATAAAAAAATGTGATTTCTAAATGAATAAATGTAAATCCATTAGAAATTGGCAGAAAATTTTTACTTAAACAAGGTCATTCTCATTAATTTTAGAGGAAAATATGTAATTAATGATATTTATATTCGTAACCACTATTTCTATAATCCTCAATTTGATATTACTCAATATAATTGGTTTTATGAAAAAAACACATGTTTGAAATATTTATGTGTTTTTAGGAGTCCATGTATTATAAATAATAAATGTGGAAACTATGGAATGTTTGTGTAAAAAGGTAAATGTTGAATCTTTCTTGGAAATTATCTAGAAGGGAGAATATATATATGTATCAACCATGAAATATGAAGAATTATAAACTCAATTTTTGAAAAAGCGATTGAAAATGAATAGGAAGATAAACACACACCAGTACATTAGAAAGTTTAGCATGATTCTTTTAAAGAAAATTTGATAAGGTTATCTACAATTATATACCCAATAAAGATTAAGAACAAGACTCATCTATTTATAATGATGAGGATGATACTAAAAAATGTTATATTCGGCTATGGAAGAATGTGGGCGGTCAAAATATATTTGGTGATCATCATTAGAAGGATCAGATAAAAAAAATTCTATTACACAAACTTATTTTATTCAAAAATTGAACCGAATGACATGAATGAATCTTGTGTGTATCCATAATGGCATCAGGCTTTGAATGAAGTGTAATATAAGATTTAAAATAATACACATGTGAACTCATACCCTTTTCTTAAAAATGAAAACATTATGGGAAAAAATGGTTTTTTCGGAACAAGCTGAATGATAATGGTGAAGTGATAAGAAAAAATGAAATATTATTGTAAAGAGGGTATTCACAAATCAAATTTATTTATTTTGGTGAAAAATTTTATTTAGTGTAAATATTAGAAATAATCATAATATTTCTTTCTATTGGTGCATGGTGAGGTTTCATGGTCTTTTAAATGGATGTCAAATCTGAATTCTTGAATAGTGATCCTGATGAAGAAGTTTACATTGAACAACCTTGTGGATTTTATGTCAGGTAATATGAAAATTAGGTTAAAACATTGATAAATACTTTCTTTATACTAATAAATTCATTGAGGTCATGATATTACAAATTGGATACACTCTTAAGGAAGATAAATTTTAAGAAAGGAAGAGTGGATATAAATCTAAACATCAATGAATGTCTATAGTATTCCATCATTGTAATTATTTATGGTGATGAAATTATCATTTCTAGGAATAATGATCCAATTTTTGAAAGGATTGTTGATGAAATGAAAACTTTTTTTGAAATATCCATGCTATGGAAATTGAAATACATTCTTGGCTTATATATTTTACAATGGAAGGAATATATTTATCATTGTTAAGAAAATTATACTAATTATGTTTTTAAGAGTTTTGGAATAGATAACTAAAAACATTTTTCCATACTAATTTCTATGGTAATAAATATGTCCAAATATGGAGAAGGAAATGAAGATGATCAGAAATAACTGTTGAATGTTGATTCGATGTTGCCTTATTTGACTACCTCAAGAACCAACATTGTTTATGATGTTAACTTATGTTCATGATTTTAGAGTTTTCCAAAAGAATAACTTTTACATTCGTGAATATTTTTTTCAGATACTTCAATTGAACAACAAAATTCAGAATCAATAATGAAATCTTTTATTGTATTGAATAGTTTAGGTAATCAGATACTGATTACCATATTAATTTTGATGATAGGAGATCCAAATATGATGGAGTATTCTTTTAGGGAAATAATTATAAGAGTTGTAATTCAAAAAAATAGAATACAATAAATCCCTATACGAATGAATGTGAGTATGTTTTTAGAACTAAATCCACTACTCAACTTATGTAGATGAAAAACTAATAAGAGGATTTAAATATTTAAGTGAAGCTAACCTTTATCTTTTTTGTGATAATCAAATTAAAATATATATCATTGAGAATCTATTTAAATATTATCATTAATAATATATTGTAATCCAATAACATTCAATCAAAGCGCATGTGGATAAGAATGAAAAGAAGCTAGAATATGTTCCAATATAAGAATAAGTTGCAGAAATTTTCAAATAACCTATACTAAAAGAATAATTCTCTAAATTGACTTTCAAAATGGGTTTCCAACCACTTTATCATCAAGGATGAGTTATGTGTTTCTATCTCGTCCCTCATATTAACATTGTATTGTACTGTCAAGGGGGAATTTTTCCATAAATAAATGTTTTTTCATATAAAAATATGGAGTTGTGCGTATGTTTTGAATCCATCATGGTTTTGTGAGTGAAGTTTTTTATAGGATTTTGTGGAGTGGTTATCGGAAAATACATTTCATGATATTCTGTAGAGGAAGAACAAAACATGCATTTGAAGTAGAGATGAGGAAGAGAAAAATAAAATGGTTTTCATAATCACTTATTTTGGAAAGTTGGGTTTTAATTCCAATGATTCTTTTTTTTATAAAATGATTTAAATCAAGTATGAATAGAATAATTGATAATTAATCCATTACATGAGCATAAAATGTTCATTGATTTATTAATCATGGTTAAGAAAAAAATCAAAAGGGGGAAACAGTTAGGACTATGCTGATGATGAAGGTGGTTTTTTTCAAGTGTTGTGTTTTGTTGTCCTGGATTTTTTTTCAAAAAGAAAATCAAATCACATTGTATTTGGTGAAAGTCATATTGAAATTTTTTTTCATATGAATTGGAATTTCTAGTTGAAAGTAATCAATCATAGTTTTTCCATCGTAACAAGAAGAACCTACTTGGAAGAATTGGTTTTGATCATATTCACATTGAATTTTTGAATGATAGGATTCACTGTATTGAGAAGGACCCATGACGAAATAAAATGGTCATTGGATTCACTATGAATCTGATTGATGAATAATCAGATTCTACACGTTTGGAGTCTGTGTGACTATAATAAATTAAATGTTATGATTTTTTGATGATCAAGGAGTTCACAAATATCAAAAGATAACTAAGAATCATGAGGTGAATGTTTGATGAAATAAAGGAGAGTGAACGAGATGCTGATGATTTTCAATTTTATCTTGAATAATCGGAGCTAGATGGAATGAGAAATGTTTTCATGAAATTTTATTCATCCTTATCGAATTTGGGGAAATTTAAATCCGAGCAATAAGATTTTCTAAGAGCCTGAAAGAATAATGCTACTTAAATAAAAGATGACGCTTTAACATAAGAAAATAATTGAATTCAAAAAGTGAAATTTACGTGATCATCAGATTGATAATGTCTATGAAAAGAAAATAAGTTTCATCATGTGGTATAGTATTTAAAAAATTATAAAGATTCTAATTAGGGTTGAATTACATCATATATAAAGAAGTAACTTCTTGAGACCGATGAATGAAAATCGAAAGAAAATAATGAGATTAGAAATGTAGTCAACCATTTCAAAATGGTTAAATTGCATTATATAATTCCAATTGGTTCTGATAAGAAGAGAAGAAGTAAAAGTTTTTTGGATGTAGATATTTCTAAAATAATTTTCATGGGGTTGAAATAAAAATAGAGTTATTGTATTTAGTAAATCAGAGTGCAATCCATTTCTCCTTACATTTATTATCAATATATACATATAATTTTATTGAATAAATTTGATTATGAAAATCATAAAAATTAATTTATGTCTCGATGGATATTGAAAATTGTTGTCTAAAGATGATGTAATGATTTTATAATATTCTAAAAAACCAATATGAGTTTACGAATCCCAAATAAACTCAAAATTTTATATTAAATTGATATTTGGGTGTAGTTAATTGGGTGGAAAAAATTTGGGATTACCACTAAAACATTTTTTGGTCACCTATAAAAGGATAAGTGTACAATCCAGTTTTTATAACTAATGTATCTTTCACTATAGAAGAGAGAGATGCTTTGAGTTTTGGAGAGAATAAGTTTTCATATTCACTTTTTCTGTAACAGTTTTGATAGATTGAAGTGAAAGAGAAGAGGAAAGATCAAAACATTTTATTCTACTATCCATTGTATTTAGAATTCATCGTATTCATTTGCATACCATTTTTTTGTCATCGTATTCGTCTGGTGAATTGATCCAGCTGGATAATCTGATTTGGGATTTCTGTCTTAGTACTTCTAGGATGAGGAAGAAAGTATTCTAAATTTCTTGAATCATGTTATGATAGAATTATTATTATTGGATTTTCCAATTTTATTTCATGATTGGAGTGGGAAAATAATATTGGGTGATTAGATTAGATAATCAAAGTGGGAATATTATAATAGGAATTCAATTGAGTTCAATTTAATGTCATTAAAGTTCTTACTATTTTAGGGTGATAAATTTAATATGTTTTCTGAATTGAATACATTTTTTGATTTTATAAGATATATTGGTAAACTTTTTAATTAAAATAACATTATATAACCCTATTTGTTCTATGAGGGTGAAAACACACTATTGGATTGTTTAAATAGTGCTACACGAGTGTAAGCATTAATCCTACTCCTTATAATATGGAGATTGTGTTCAAGTGTATTGTGTGGTATTGGATCGTTTCCAAAACAGACCAAGGATGTAATTATTCCTATTGAATGATGAACCTTTTGAATAATTTTCTTTCATTGGATGAGTGGTTGAATTTTTTTAGTGGGAAATTGATTCATTAATAGGAGGAGAAGGTTGTTTAAAGGAATCCTAAAAGAAAACGTTTCATAGATTAAACCCTCCCCCTCAACATGATATGATCATCCTGATTCGTCACTATGACCTCTAATATATGGTATCATCCCAAAATGAAATAAAACTCATCAAAATAAATATGTTTTATATATTAATATTTATTTCTAGTGAATGGATTCTATAATGTTCTAAGGAAATTATCATCATTCTGAACTATATTTATTTCCTTGTCTACCGATAGTTGAGGAAAGGATTATAATTGTATTTTTTATATCTGTAGAACCTAAGGGAATTAAATTTAATTGAGTGGAAGTAATAATACATGGTGTCCCTAGTGTAGGAGCCAAAGATAACTCCTTGTAAAATAGAGTGTGTTGGGTTGACATGATTGGCCCTCAGAGGCCATTTGGGGACATTAAGATTCCTTATTTCCTTTAGGTTATTATCATGTGTATGGGAAATTTTTCCCCCACCAATGATATTTTTATAACCTTCATTAGTAATCGAATGGAGACTGATTAATAAGATGGGTTTTTGGTTTAAACTAAAGTAATAATGAATGATGATGGTTTTGAGGCTATCTTCCCTTTGAAATTTCTCTAGAGGCAATGAAGCATCAATGATAATTTAATAATGGTGTTGAGGGATTATATGACCTTTTAGTGACAATTTTGATACATAGATATGGGTTTTAGATAAGTGGAATCATGAAGGGTGTCCTGGCTATGATGCGACATTAGTAATTCCAATTTTGACCTAGTAATATATTAATCCTAGAGTAGTGTGTATTTGGGAAGTGGAAAATGATAATATCATGTGAAACCATAGAAATAGAGTTGATGGGTTTAACCTACTATGAATGTTATGATTATATTCCATTTACATGAGAGAAAAACCATTTTGTGCGATGTGTTTGTGTAAATTAAAAATTATACCGAGATACTTTATATGAGATATCATGAAAGGTATGTTCTATCCCTCCAAGGATGCATGTTATTCATTGGATGTTAATAATTAGTTGTATTAAACATGAATTATTGAGTTTCGTGATCACTAATTTGGCCAATATGGCTAGGGAACACAACTAAGGGGATTTCATGTGGTGAATTATGTGTTTTTAGATTTTAATGAAATTACAAACTATCGTGAGACACATTTTTAATTTATACATTTATATAGTTACATCATATTGATATATTTTATTATTAACATCACAGTCATTAATATTATGAAATGTATTTAATTAAATAATGGGGCACACAATAGTTGTAAAAGGTTATGTATAAATACCTACTTCTTTTCTTAATTTCTTTTTACAATAATCATGGATTGCTTTATAAAAAATAATAGATCTTGATTATAATGTGTGGTTTTTATCATACAAAAAGTATGTCACATAGTTCATACAATTTCTATATATCATAGGAATTATCAATCTTGAATCAAACTGGTCTTCTCTCTTTAACCTCACAATATTTTCGCTTAGTCGCATTATGATCTCCCCAAATAACCTGAGTTAAATGTGTTCTATTGTGTCCCACTTAATATATAGATTTTTTTTTGATTTAAAAAATTCATTCATAGTAAATAATAATTTATTCATTGGATCCTTTATTATCAATAAAATATATCTCATTCAACTCATAGTAGTGTCTTAAACTGACTTTTAATCACAATTATTGGTGTTATGGAACCCAGTCACTCCTTGAATCTTATATTAATATGTTTTGAGACCCTTATAATAAATATTTTTCACAACTCAGGTAATTAACGTCTTAAAACTAGATTTAAATAAAAATT
The DNA here is from genome assembly GCA_963277665.1 of Viscum album. Classification (NCBI taxonomy): domain Eukaryota; kingdom Viridiplantae; phylum Streptophyta; class Magnoliopsida; order Santalales; family Viscaceae; genus Viscum; species Viscum album. The sequence continues at coordinate 1,458,517,310 of OY728148.1, forward strand.
AAAACCATTAGTTCCTATATTCATCATCTCACCCCATACACTCTCTCAAACATATCAAAAAATGAATATGAGATCCCTTATCTTATTATAAAAATATTCAGTGGACGATTATTATTATTTTTTAATATCTGTAAGATCATGTAAAACACGCCATTGACTATTTTATTGGATTTACCTACTTATATCTTCAAATAATTATTTATATAGGTTTAAATAAAGTAATAATTTAAAATTTAAAAATAAAAAATTACTTATAAAATAAGCATTGATGATCTGTTAATATAATTTTTCATATTTATCAAATAATTGGAATCCCATTATTTCCTTATTTTATTATTTTCATAAAAATAATCCATGAACTCCCAAATAATAATTCTGTATCTAAATTAGTTTTCTCATGTATAATGTTTTTAGTGCCCTTATATATTTTTCACATATTATTTCTTATTTTTATAATCCATTAAAAACTGTCTCTGATCCTTCAAAAATCCTAGTGATTTCATTAATTTCTTTGTAAATATATTATTCAAACTGAAACATCATTATCTCATATGATTTGTTCTAGACATGAACATAGATATCCACAAATCAATAGATAATTTATACTCATATATAGTAGAATCATCTCACTAGTCATCTAATAATATATCCACTACATTAACAACTTATTTTTTCTACAATTGTATAAAATATATAATAGAAAAAACATAAAACATTGAAATTATTACATTTTATTTAGTGAAATTGAATGAAATCTTATAATGATTCCATTTGAATAGATACATAGTTTTAAGAGTTTATCACATCTTCAATATCAGTCAAATAGGCTTAGGTCATGGATTATATATGAATCACAATGTTTTGAACTCAAATAAACAAAATATGTATTTTCTTGTTAAACTTTCCATTTAATCCATAATTTCATCATATATTAATAACATTATAAGTATTTCCAAAACTTCTTATCATCCTTGATTTCCTTATCAAATATCATGAATATTAGAAACTCTATTGTTCCAATACATGGATCACATGCTATTAAAGGTGTTTTTGATATTTGAATCTGTGAAAATATCTACATGATCACTCCAAATCATTTAATTATTTAGAATATAAATTCTAAAAATCATTATAATTTTTTCTAGTAAATATGAAAAATAATATTATATGAATCCTAGTGTGGAATTATTATCTTCAAATTTCATGTAATTTAGGGATCTAATTATGTTTTCTAAATTCCATGACACTTCATGATGTCTAATATATGGATTTGACTACACCAAATTTTACTATGTGGAACTACATTAAGGTATATTTTTTATATTTATAATTTCAACATGATTTTTCTTCAGGATGTTTGAACAAATTATATAAATCCCTGACATGAATAAATTATCTACAGCAGGTTAATTGAATATGTTTGTTTTCATTCAAACACATCATTATTAAAAATAAAACACATTGAAGAATTAATCTATATGATAATTCATCAAAATTATTATGAACTAATGTACAAAAACTTTAATATATATACAAAAACATTCATTTATAGTGACCTCAACTAAATGGATATAATTGTGGCTGAATTATATTATGTTGAACTACCCATAAATAGATCTTATATATAACTATTTTTTAAAATTATATTATTAGGAACAATGACTTCATTATTTCATCTCATGTAGACCCTAATAACTCAAGAACATCTTCAAATAATCATTGAAAATATTTAAATGATATTTGGATTTGTTAAAATAAATCTAAACTCCATCAGGTATATTTTGATGCTCTCCAATATATAAGGTATTGATGATAGAGTGTTTAATAGAACTCTTCTACCAATTCTATTGCGGATCTTCTTTAATATATCTCCATATATCTCAATTTCCTTCACCCTTAATCTAGTACTGTCTGAATAATAACTATTGTAGCTCAATTGCTTTGTAATTCTTGGATTGGTGTAATATTTAATCTCTATATCATCAATTGTTTGAAGAAAATTTATATGTGTTATATATATCCATAAAACTATTACAACTATATGTTCATCATGAAACAAATCATCCATTCAATCTATTTAAAATGTGGATTTTTCTCCTTTATCATTTTTCATAGACATGAATTCCAACTCTTTAAAAAATCTTAAATATAAAGATTCTTGAAATTTTTCCACCTAAGAAGCCACAAAATCCAACTCATTCTATTTAACCATAACTCAAGGGAATCTTGTGCAATCAAATTTACAATGTACCCATGAATAGAGAAATTCACATCCTCATTAAAGGTTACATTCTTTAATCCATCACGCAATTCATAATGTCATTCATTATATTGAAAATCTTCATTAACAACATTATAATTGATAAATAAATCCAAAAACATTTTTTATTAATTTTATCTCCCCATTTATTTTTTCAATTATTAAAATTATAAATAGGAATTATTATTTTATATAATATCTCCCACATAATTGATCAGTAATGAAATTATTAAAAAATTGTTCTCCACTTACCTATGAGGCAGTATTTCATCTCCCCTAAATTTCCCTCTTGAGTATTTAGGAAGACTTAATCAAATTCCAATGCGTTCTCACCCAAAAAAAATTATACTGCAAGAAAACTGATTACTTTTATCATTTTTAATGAAAAAATTTTAGAAACATGGTCAGGAACATCTTTAACCCCCCCCATCAATAATACAACCCAGAGTCTTTAATAATGTCTTCTCTCATTAAAAATACTTCCTTATTATTCTTCATGTAATGGTGTAATTTTGAAATACCAATTGAACATAATAATAATGAATGATTTCAATTGATTATTATAAACATTAATGTTAGTTTTGATAAATAAAACCTTGTCACTACATGGAATTACCTTTACTAGTTTATAACATATCAAGAAAATCCATGATAGATGGAATCCATTTTGAGTCACACCTGACCATTTCAGAGGGATTTTTGGAAATGAATATTTTAATCAAATCAACGTAATTAAACTTGGTATCATAATTATCAATGAAATTTTACACACACAAAAACTAAAATTATATATGGGATAGAGCAATGTATAATACAAGAATATAATATTTAGGAAAAGAAACATTACACATTTTCACATGTGATGCTAGTTTTTTATTTATTTTTCTATGATTTAAAATGTACATAAATTTTAAAAAAATTCTTGAAGATTAATTTAGTTCAAAAAATACATAAAAACAGTTTCATTTTTTTTATTCACCATTTAGTTTGACAATTACTCTGTAATAATAATAAAAACAATTAAATTAAAAATGAGTTTTATATAGTAAAGATAGTATATCATAATTACTCCATAGATGGAATTAGATTATCTAATTTAACATATATATATATATATATATTAATTAAATCAAACTCAATCATTCTTAACTAATTCTAAAGGATATAGCAATGTGGTTATAAAAAATTGTTCATTTACTCTAATTGATTCCTAAGAATAAATCCAATCTTTTCAAAGGAAAATTTATAACATAAGATCATTGGTTATTTTAAAATATACTTCAACAGTAATTCTAGTTTAGTAATTTTTTTAGAAATATAATAGAATTATTTCCCACATTATTAATCCTTCTACAAAATATATATTATCTGTATCCATTCACTTTATTTGATGCCTCTATTCTTCTTCACAAGGAGTGACAACTACTAATAAAATAGAATATTATATCATTGGAAAGATTATCTTCCTTTCATAAAATTTATCCCAATTTATTATATATTCATGTCTATCCAATTTTGGTCCATGATGTTATATATCATTCCTCAATTAAAGAATCTATGTCTAGTAGGCTTGACATCCTTGTCATTTGTATTTTAGTTCATTAATGTTGTAGGTTATCTTCTTATCGTAATACACTCTCCCATATCATTAGTCATTTTGGATCATATGATTAGTGGAATATTAATCCGACATTCAATGGATCTATGTAAAAACCTCAAGCAACACTGACAACTTCTAATTTACCTTATGCGTTTCATTATCAATGTAGGCTATCCTGTATTAATGTATACAATTATTAGTATGGAATCTTAAATGTTTTGGATAATTTTGGGTAATAGTTAATTTTATAAATAAATATCTCTATTATTGAAATATTTATGACTATAAATATATATTTTGGCTTCCACATTTTTATTAATGTTTTCTTTAACAATGTCTTTGTTCTAGATATTGTGAATTCAACTTTATCTGTACCATCATGTATCTATTTTGAAGACATAGATGTGGATGGATTTCTACATGATCTCAATCTATATTGTACAAAATTCTAAGACATATTTAATATATATCTCACATTATATTTTTTTCACAAAAGTTTCTTTATATAATTTGGATGTTTCTAATATTTCATCTTATTGATTTTTGAAATTGACATATATCTCAAGGAACATCGTATTGTGGGTGAAATTATAGAACCCCAAATATCATTTATTTACATCACCAAAATATTCCATATTCTAATACTTATCCTCATTAATTATGTTAATTTTGTAGTGATATTTTATGTTATTTAATTTTTTTCCCACATCTAGTTGTGAATCATTAATAATTGCAATAACTCTAGGTATATTATCTAATGCACATACATATTTAGTAATATATATATATATTTATAACATATGTCTAATAGTTTATTCATTAAAAATATTTAACTAATTAAGATTATATATATATTATTTAATAGTGACATGGTTTCATATTTTCTCTCTCTAGCCTTATGAGGGTAATGTATATTATAACCTTCTTATTCACTATATTCTCTATATTATCATATTATTCTTCTAGATCAGTTATTTTATTTTTTGTTGTCTTGATATGAGAGAATATGTATGAGAAATCATCATCTAGAGTTATCTTTATAATACTTTTTTTTTACTTCGAAATAAATATAATGGATCGATTTATCACTTGTATTCCTTAAAGAATCTAAACAACTTGAACTAACTACATTAAAAAATTATCTCTGTCCATGTTTCTTGGAACAAAAATAATTCAACCAAAAATATGACATAAATTTAGTTATTCAGTTCTTATCCTTATTATTATATCTATTTCATCGAGTATTGGAAGAGACTTACATACCTGGCTTAACAGGATTGGAAACAAGATTATTAATTTGAGGCTCTTTGATTCCAAGAATTAGAAACCTACAATTCATTAATCAACTGAAATAAAGTAGTAAATGAAAATAGATCCGATCATATGTAACCTTCTTATAACACAAATTAGTTTTTTTAATTAGACCATTTCAAACACTCTGAGGTAGATTGGTGGGGTTTATTTGTTTCATCATCATTTTTAATAAATTCAAATCTACTAGAAAATCCCTTGGGAATTTAACCATATTTTCAAGTTAGTGAATGAATATCTACATTATATTTAACTTATAAATAATAAAATTAATATAGTTTATATAATGAAGTAAATATGTTCAATTTTTTACATGGTTTGGTACAAATTCCAAGTCATTACAATGAATGGTTTTTCACCCTAATCAATGATTCTATAATACAATGTAATATTTATTAGAGTCGGTATTTTTTCCTATACAAGAACTATATGTTATAATTTATTCAATTCATATATCTTATAACCCTTGTATTCCATGAATTTAGCTAGAATTATCTTAGTATTTTCACACTATTATCATAGAGTCACATGGTGATCCCTATATATAAATTATGTTTTACAGGCCTGATAATAGAAATGAAACTTTTGTGATAAATTAATTCATGGGAAGTATATCATAAGTTATAAATAAAATTTCCAAGTATAAATATAATATACCTCCATAAACAAACAATATATTCTTTGAACACCATTATATATTCAAGATATATTGTATGAAATATGACCACTATGTGAAAATTATATTCACAAATCATCAAAACCTACACATCCATATTATTCTCTTCTCACGTTTGGAAAATATTCATAGTAGATTGAAAAAATAGAATATAATAGTTATTACCTATGTTAATATTCACACAACATAAACTCTATCACATTTATATAATATTTATTGTTGGATCCTTCTTATAATTAATCATTACAACTTGTAGTACAAGATTATTATTATTATTATTCTCTAAGATAATTATGATCTCACATAAAATAAACCTATAGGTTTCACTATGCCAACATACTCATCACTATAATTCTTTTTATTTATACAATTTGATAGAATAAAGAATATTTTCCATATGAAATGTATAACAAATAATCATAAAATTAGGTACAATTATATTATCATTTTTATAACATTTTTGATACACTAGGATAACTATTATGTACTCACTTAGTTTGGATTAAAAACATAAAAAATGATATCCCAAATATTTTTTTCATCTGAAAATATTGTATCCTGTATAAAAATTTTATTTCCCAAACATTTTATTCTTACCATTACATCATTTCTCATAGCCATTATTAATTTATCTAGATCCTAAAATGTTCAAGGAGATATCATTCCATTATCCCAACATATTATTTTCATTGAAATAACACGATGTGGTCTTATTCATTTGTTAGAAGAACAAATATTTTCATGGATCAAAAAATATTTAAGAATATTCTATAGTATGATTTTATCACTTATCATCTAAAAGTATCTCTATTAAAATCTAATGATTATGTTTTCCACAATTGCAAAAAATATTCTTTAAAAAATATTATAACATTGAACATCCTTCATTTTAGCTTGACAGATTTTGGGATGTCGTATACAGATTCAATTTGAATGTGTAAACACTCAAAGTAGATCATCATTTTCTCAATATCACTCAAATATGCAAGTATCGTAGCTAAAATAAAGTTCACAAAATTTTGAACATGGATCCAAAACACAATAATTGATTTATTTAATTTTGAATTTAATATAGAATTTCATCAAATTAATTTATCCTTATAAATAATATGTTAGAATATTTATAGCTTTGACATTCTCCTCTCATAACATGAAAACAATAACTTTATTTTTTCAAGTCTCGGATCATACACTAGTCAAGGTTTTATGACGTTTGTGTCCATGAAGAATAACATAAGTATATCCAGAAATGATTTTATTATTCAAAATATTAATTATATAAATCAATATAACTTCACAAAGTATTAAAATCATAGAAAATATAATATATTATTACATTTAATGAAATAAATTGGTTCGATATCTCACTACATCTGCAACTTTGAATATAAATAGAACCATGATGTATTTAGATAAAATATAAATGTTTATGTGAAATAATTAATAACCAACCATTGAGTAAGAACGAACAAATAGAAATAGCCACATATTGAATTATATGTATATGAAAAATAAATGATAAATTTAAAATTAATGAAATTAAATTAGTTTAACTAAAATGACTAATAATATCATTTATTGTTTCAAAAAAAAATTCAAAAAAAAATATTTTTTATGACGTACAAAATTATATTTCAAGAAATATAAAATTAATGATAAATTATGTTTGATATTAACAATTTCATAAAAAAACATGGTGGATAAATTATATGATATAATAATAATAAAATTTAATAATTTAAAATGTCAATTTCTAATTCATATAAATTTTAATATATTTAATATTAAATTATTCAATGAAATATTTTTATAATTTCATGAATTTGATATTAAAACGAATATACTTCATTTATATGTTCCTCTTATCAAAATTTAATTATTTTTAATTTTTAATCCCTTTCTAAAAAGGTGTTTTTTGTAGAAAAATTGGGTTTTCCTGAAAATTGTAAATTTTATGTCATTAATGTAATAAATGAATAACCAAGAAATTAATAAAAACTTTTATGGAACAAAATATTAATGATTGGAATAATATTATTAAGTATAAAATATTCTTTTAACTCCAAAAAACTATAGAAAAAGTATAAATAATTAGTTAAATGGTATCCTTAATATAACAAATTATTTCAATTATTTTCTTTAAATAAAACAATTCAGGGGAGATTCCTTTTTGGATTACCTGGAAATTAACATTAAATTTATTTTTTAGTAATTATTAAATTTATTTAATTAAAATTATTATCCAATATTAATTTACCTCATATAAAATTTTAAATCATAAAAACATGTTTTCTCAAAAAAACATAGTTCATATATTATTATGTGTATTTATATGAAAACTACAATTTAAAAATGTATAAAAATTTTATATGATAAAATAATTTTAAAATTTCAATTTATATTTATTAACATAGTTAAAAGGTTTAATATTAATATTTTAAATTAAATGTAATTAATATGGATTAAAATTTACTATTAAAGGTAAAACTATATTTGGGGATGTGAAAAAATATTAAAATAATAATCCATAAAACACTTAAAGTTATCTCAATATTGGGTGTATTAGGTGGGTTCGAAACAACTCTCCTTATAAAACCATTTTTCCATTTTTTTTTTAAATTTAAACTTAACTAGTATCATTAAATTATAGAAAACATAAGGGTTTCTCCTAAAACTACCCATTCCCTCACTTGTGATAGGGTAATAACATCACCACTTCATGATAAAAAAATAATTCCAATTTCCACTAAATACTCCACCATTTTCTCTTCATAAATACAGATCCCGATGTTGAAATATTTCTGTCACCATTACTCACTAAATTTAATCATTTCCAAGGACAAATAATTCACGTCACAAAAGTGAGTATTATTAACGACTTATAATTTCTCATTAATTATTATATTTAGAATTCTTTCCATACATTCTAATATAATGATATCTGTATCATTTATATAATTATATTTCACTATATTACGGTTATTTCCATTTTTATTCATATTCCCCATCCATTAATAAAAACAAATTGGTAGTTCATGTGTTTTGAGGACTACCACCTCAACAGTATAGCAGCATACATTTTCCATCACCACCTTACAAGGTTGTATATAAGTACTGGATTAAATGATAAGTATGATTTTTATGATATCATTATTGCATTTTATAAAAAATAATAAGATCCAATTAATGATATTATTCACAAGGTATCATGGTTAATTTAATTATTTAGTGCAATAATACCAATAGGATAAAGTTTTATTAAAATTATGTAATGTTTTCATATACCATAATAATTAATTTAATTTATAAAATTTATGATAAAAAATAAAAAAAATATTATTAGGATTTTGGTGTACTAATATTATAAAAGGCCATATCATAATCATTCATTAAATCCGGGTGTGTCAATGTTTCGGTCTGTTTAACCATCTAATTGATCAATACTATGAATTTCTATCAGGAATGACTATGTGAACATAATTAATGGTTTATAAATGTGTTAAAAATAATTTTATTGATCTTTGAGATTTTATATTAATATTTTCTTCCATAATTATGAAAATAATGTTGATCATTAAGAATCATGGAAACATTCATGCTATCGATTTCATCTTCATGGGAAATGAAATAGATACTCATGAATGTAGATTAAAACATCATAAATAATTATAATTGAAAATTATGTGATGTTTTAATGATATTGTATTAACTAAAATTGAAAAAATTATTTACACAAGAACCACTATTAGAAATATAGAACAAGTGATCAAAACATCAAACACCCGATGTTAAAAATTGGAAGACTAATCTTATAGAATGATAATTTATGAAGATTATTAATGAAAATATATATTATTAATTATATATATATATTAATTTAGTCCTTAATATATATGTGTGTGTGTGTGTGTTTTTAAAGGTGGTTCCTTTTTCAAAGAATAAAGAACAAAATTTAATATTAAAATAAGGAATTACATGCATTTAAAAGACAAGATTATTTTACAATCTCTATCATAAAAGGGTATTAATTAAACTAGAAGTTCATCCAAACATGTGGTAAAACTGTTGAATCCCATATTTTCCTGACCATTTCCCACCTTGTCTTCTTATCACAAGGAATGCATTATAATGTAGTTGAAGTCCATGAGGGAATAAAAACAGTCCATCAAGCGTGTTGTAAGAGGACACACGAGGTGCATCACACCATTACTGATGGCTTGGATGATATTGGTTGAGTCACTTTCAATCCAGATATTGTTCCAACCAAGTTTCTTAGAAAAAGAGATAACATATATCCTGCTCATTATTTTGGCCTCCCTAGCCAAGGAGATGCCACAAGTTCCATAAAAGCATCCAATAATCCACTCGGAGTGATTTATAAAAATGGTGCCATAACATTAAAGGCTCGAGATTACTTTAGAAGATCCATCATCATTAACCTTAATCTAGCGTAGGAGAGGAGCATTCCAAAACACTTAAAAAGATAATCTATGTTGAGGATAAATAGCAATAACCCCAAGTCAATGCAGAATCCTTAAGTCCTTCACATTGTTGTTTTAAAATCTCTTTTGTATCGAAGAAGCTTCCCAAATAGAAATTTGAATCAGAATATGACATGTATGTAATCTATGTAAGTATTTGTTATGAATAATAGAATTTTTTTCATACTATAGTACATGCACATGTTCAGAATCAATAGTTGAAAAATGCTCTTGATTTGATGAGAGGGTTTAAGATCCACAAAACATTTTATCCATGAGTGGTTTGAATCATCAAGTAACCATATACGCTCGAAAATATCAAGAAAATAATTCCAAAAATTAGTATCAGTAACACAAGAGATAAATATATTGTCAATTTATTCACGATACTGGTTACAAAGATGAAATTTAGAGAAATTCTAGATTCGAAAAGACTAAAGAAAAATGTCAGTGTGAATCCTCTTGTGAGAAATAAATCAAATCAGAGTGATTATAAAATGTTTCAAACATATTTTATCATAACTTTTAATTCAACTAAATCTATTTTCATAATTTATAAAATCATTATTGTAAAAATAATAATAGAGAATGCCATTATGATCAGGTTACTATATTAAAAAATCTTAACTGATGGGAAAAGGGTAGTTGTCAATGACATGTTTGATATTTTTGGGAAAATTAAGGCTGTGAGAGATGATGAAAATTTTGATTGTATAGTTAGCCTCATCAAAAGGATTGTTAGGGGGAGTTCTGTAAATGATAGAACCAACCCATTTTTCAAGCCAAAAATACATCAATGAGTATCTTCTCACAATCTATCTAGAGTTAGACATTATTTTGGAAAAAGTATTATTAATGGATGTCCAAATGGATGAGCTCAAGTAATTAATATTTCCCTTATTTAAATTTGTCTAGAAATGTATATTTAAATAAGGAAATGGAGTCATATTTGTTAAGAAAAAGGTTCAATGTGAGTCTGGCTTGTATGACATCATTAAAGAGTCTGATATTATTTATACCGTGGCCACCCTTTTCCAATGGTTTGGAACAAGTAGACTAAGGAATATTCACTAGTTTCCTTTCAAGTGTTCTTCCACTCCAAACAATGTATATAATGGAAGAATTATATTTTTTAATAATACTATCATGAAATTTATAAATCATTAATGTGTAGACCATTTCAGAAATAATCGTCGATTTGACAGGATAAATCCTTCCCACCATAGAGAGGGATTTTCCATTCCAAGATGACAATTGGTGTAGGATTTGGACAAGATTATTAGAAAATTATCATTATTTTGCAATTCCCCAGAATATGGGAAAACCAAGGTAGGTTAAGGGAAAGGGTTCTTCATTAATACCTAAATCAACAATAATATTGGATTTTCTATTAGTAGGAATCCTTTTCCCAAAATATAAATATTTGTTCCAATTAATTAATTGACCCAATATATCCTCCTAGCTTGAGAGGGAACATTTGATATTTTTTATATTCTATTTATCCCCATATAAAAAATAATAATATCATCTTCATATAAAAGGGGTGTTGGAAAATTCAAATTCATAGCATACTTAATCGACATAATCATGATTTGTTCGATAAGGTGAGTTATCAATCTTCTTAGGTAATTTTCCCAAATTGAAAAAAGAATTTCATAGCAAGTGTAACCTTGCTTTTAAACTTTAAAACATTTAAAATAACCCTTAAGATATCCACTAACAAGGATGGATATGCTGGATGAGTTGAAAACATTTTTAATTATTCAAATAAATGAATCATTAAACCCAATGTTCCGATGATCTTTGAAAATAAAACTCCAATCCATGGTATTGAAGGCCTTCCGTATATCATTATTAATAAACATATTGCATCTTATATTGGTTATATTTAAAATGATAGTGCATTAAGAGGCAAGAAAAATATATTCTTGAATGGGACTTCCCTTAAAAATCCAAATCGATACCCTGATACAATTTTATTGATAATAAATGAAAGTCGATTGGCAAGAAGTTTGGGGATTATTTTTTAAACGGTATTGATTAATTAAATGGGTCTAAATTGGTGGATTTCTATGACATTATCCACTTTGGTAATCAAGGAGAGAAACTAGGTGTTCAATCCATGATGGAGAAAACCATTGGAAAAGAAATTCATAACAAGCCTGCAAACGAAGGTTTGAAGGACATCCCTAAATTACTAATTAAACTCATTATTAAAACCATAAGTGCCCGTAGCACTACCATTATATAAACTAAAAACAATGTATCTGATCTCATTATCTTGTTGGTTGATAGTAATAAATGAGTTATCTTTATCATTTACCACAACCAGGATAACATCAGGAAGAAGGTCCTTGATAGTGGAAGAACCATTGAATTTATTTTCAAAATAAGAGACTATATGATTTGTAATGTTATTATCATTATCAAAGTGGTTGTACCCATCTATCAATAAGGAAAGAGTATTATTATCTATCTTTATTTTTTTTTAATGGAGTTGTATAATTTAGTGTTTTTTCACTATCAGTGAACCATTTGGTTTTGAAAATTTGTTTTCTCATGTTATCTTTAAAGTTGAGCAAGGAAGAAAGTTTCAAAGTCATATTAATTTCATGTTGCATATTAGTGAAAAAATTGGTGCGAGAAGTGATGTTTTGAAGATGGATAAGTTCTTCTTCCAAATGAATAATGTTTTTCTCAATTTTTTTGGATTATGAATGACACCAACCATTAAAAATCTGTTTGAGATTTTTTAATTTTGTGGTACAAGAAAATGTATCACTGTAATGATGCATGGAAGCCCAAGAATGATTAATAATATTAACACAATCATGATTAGAAGACCATGTGTTGTTAAATATGAAGGGAAGCATAGGGTTTTAGTGTTTTATAGAGACATTGAACATGATTAGATGGTTGTAAGAGTTTAGTTTTGGGAGGGTTGCGCTAGATATGGTGTTCCACTTATCCATATCTGTATCATTTGTGAACCCTCGGTCTAATTTTCTTGCCCCCCATACTATTATAATTCCATATATACCACGTATTCAAGGAGCTGGTAAGATTAATTTCAAAAAGGTTTTTATCCTTAATAGAATATTTAAACTCCCTTGAAAATATAGTAGACTGAGTTGGTCCCATTTTCTCTGTTGGAGGAAGGGTATCATTAAAGTCACCAACCACAAACTAATGGTAATGAAGAATATTCCCTATATAAGAGTGGTCATTCTAAAGTTGTCTTCTGTTTTGGTATATATTCATAGCATAGATAAAAAAAATGTGTCAGTGATCAATAGTAAAATCACAAGTGAAATCCTCCTGCGATATATGGAACGTATTGATATTCTGAGGTGTATAGTGACTAATTATCTAAAGTGTTTCAATGGAAGGATAATTTTTACAAGAACCGAAAAAGTTATAACCATAATCAAAATAATAATAATAATGACCAATGAAACAGACCTCAGGTACAAAAATTGAAACAACTTTGGGATGACGCATATTAATAAATCTTTTTAAAACAATAAAAGTGTCATGGTTCACAATTCCATGAAAATTCCAAAACAAAATATTGATTAGAACATGTTTTGGTGTTGGTACCCCCATTTCTATTATTCCCTGAACCCTTCCTCTTGTATGATCTTCTAGGGGATTTTTTCTAGCTTTTATAGGATTTATTTACCTACTTACTCCTAATAACAATAGGATAAATGTTAGTAGAATCTATCTTAACATCAACATTTGAAGGAACCATAACTGTAGTAGATTCCATTCAAGGAATAGTGTCTGGGATTAAATTTTAGTAGGTGAATTCATACTGGTTGGTGGAATGTGTGTCTCTACCTACACAAAAAACTAAAAAATGGGCGTCATTTGACATCATTAGAAGTAAGAAAAAATGTCATGTTTAACATTGTGATTTAGCTCAAAAACAGCAGGAGAACTAGTGTTTTCATCCCTAACTTGCATGACTGCATGGTTTAACTGGACCCGAGAAAGATAAGTTCCCCCTCCCCCATTAGCAATGTGAAGTGGGAGAGTAGTTCACCGGTCACCAAAATCAGCCGAGAGAACATGTGGTGTAGTTTTTTCCATAAGATAAGTAGGTGTATATGAGGAGTATGAGGACTGCTTGGTGGAATTAATAACCTTCCTATGTAACCCAATCAGCACTTTTTCTATCCCTATATGAGATTGCTTAATGATCTCCGTAATTACAGATTCTAATTCGTCAATAATGTAGTTTTCTTCAGCTAAATGGTCATCTTTTTAGACTAATTTTCCCATGATTATATTCCTTTACAAATATTGGGATTGAAATTATTTGACCTGTCACCCATTTTTCATTTTTCCTCTTTAAGGGACCTTGTTTATAAATTGTAGGACCTTTGTCCGTCTTTTGTTTTCTAATTTTAGTCCAGTCATATTCAATTGGTTGGGTTAATTTTTTCTTCACCAATCTAAATTTTTAAAAATAATGGCCAATGATCTTACAAAGATCGGAAAATGGGGGCTTACACTAATTCTTAATTCTTTCATCTGTTCTATAGTATTAACATTGAAGGTGATACTCTATGAGAGATTATATTCAAAATTCACTTATATAATAACTATAGAAAATAAGCCTAGATCACTATTAAATGTTCTCTAATCTATCTTATGAGGAATTCCTATACAATAGGATCTTCCAATTAAAATATTTGGGTAAGAAAAATACCAATTTAGACCATGCAAATCTTACCCATATCTAGGCAACAATGTTCTTCTGGGTGTGCAGATTGAAATAATAATCCCAATTAGAGAGACAAAGAAAACCAAGTTTGAATTGAATATTTAAAACTCACTGTACTAGATATAATTAATCCAGGGAGGTAATCAGTATATGAAAAATAGTGCTTCCCTAAGGGTACAAGCTTCTAGTTAGAAAAACCCCAACAATGATCTATGAGATTTTTAAGATCAGAGTAAGACCAAATGTTATCACCTTTTATGTACGATATATGTACTATAACCGATAACATACACATTTGGGCTCTTTTTTGGTGCACTTCAAGATCATCCTCAACTGAATGTTCTCCATCATCTAGATTTTTTCACAAAATAGGTTTCAAATATGATACTTGGAGAGGATCTGTGCCATTGAGAGCAACGAGGAAACATATTCATTTGGATTTATCAGTCGTTGCATGAGTAGAATTAGTTTCATAGTGCGGTTTATCCTCCTTCATTTCTGGAATCTTATGAACAGACGAATTCTCGCATTCAGGGTTTAAGGATTCCAAGATGCACCTGATCTAGCAAAGAGAGGAACATCCATAACCGAAAGTGCAAGATCTAGGGTTTCCAAGTCAGGGTTTCATCGAGTCACCTGAGGAGACTCCCCACATTTTTTCCATAGTTTACTATATATATATATATATTACACATGAGGATAAATTATTTTCCTGTTAGCCATGAACAGTAGGAAACGGGTTTTCATATGAAATATTTCTTTTTGAGGCGCGTTTTTTATCAAGTAACTAATTTCATTTATGTGGTATATATACTGAGAATTTGAGATATCTTAGGATGAGTTATTTGTTTAATTTTGGTAGTTAATTTGTAATTAAAATTCCCCACATTAGACAGCTTTTGATTTAAATAAATATAAAATGCATGACATTTCGTGGTATTACTATGATTTCTATGAGAAAAAATGAATTTTATGTACCATGTATTCCTAGTGTTGTGTATTAAATTCAAATCGACATTTTTATATCATAATTAGTTTATTTAATGGAATTTAAAATCTATTCCATGAATGTTATTTATGTTTATTTGGATTTATTTATATTACTAATAGTAAATATTTTTAGTAACAGAACTCCCATTTGATGATTTATGACCTTTCTATTAAACTTATTACATATAAGGTGGTCACATTCTCTATGTCTATTGTTAATTGTTTAATTATCTAATTTAGTTTAGGTAAATTTATTCCTACCACCAAAACAATTTGAAAATTATTTCTCACCTATAAGGATATGTTCTTTTCAATTCATCCACCTTGTTTCTCTAGATGGATTTTGGTCTCATTACACCATAATTTAATTATACATATACCCATTTATCTATATATCAAGGATGTTAAATTTAATATAGTTTATATTTGATGACATTGACCTAGATAATATGTCATTCTATTGAATTTGTTAAATATATTGCGATTACTTATTTTTTATGCCAATACGAACCTTTATTAAATTGTAAACTACATATTTTTTGAGAATAACATTTATTACTCTTGATGGGTCATGATAATTTAATCCATTTTATTTAAATGGGGATAATTATTAACATTTATGATGATTATTAAAAACTAATGTAGGTTTATTATATATTTAATTTACATCATTTATATTATACACATAAACATGTATTATTTAGAATGTGGTTCAGTAGGGATTTATATGAAAGGTCTCAGGAATATTATGTTGAATGTATTATAACTAATCAGGTGAAAGGTGGTTCCCATAATGAAATACTTTATCAGTTCATCAATAGATTTAATGAGAAGAAACAAATTTTTATATTTTGTGTATGCATGCATAATTCAAAAACATTTATCATCTATACTCTCAATAATAAGTAATGTGTCTTGGATCATGGAAATAAAAATATGTTTTTTAATTCCAATGTTATGAATTCAATTATTCTCATTTTCGTATTATTGATATCCATGTTTACATTTATTTTAAAAGATAAAGAATAATTTATGTTTCAACTTCAATATGGATTCATATTTTTTTATCGATTCATGTTCTAATATTTATTCCATATTATTTATATTTTTCATAAATTATATATGTTTTCTTATTTGAAGCTAGAAATCACACCATAGAATTTTTACATCACCCGAGTTATAAAGAAAACTGATACATGCGACATGTTTATAAGTATAACACATGTTAGATAAATTTTGGGATATTTTGAAGACGATTAATGGATTTAGTTTTTTTGAATACAATGAAGAAAAAACATTTTTATGGTAAAAAAATAAATCTTTGTTCATTTTTTCTACTAATTATTAAATCTATTAAATTGAAAAATCAGCTGGATTTTAGGATATGAAAACTAATTTCTAATTTTTAATTAAATATGGTAATACACAGGATTTAAATGTTATATAAAATAATGTATGTAATTTATATGTCTATGATCAATAGATATAGTAGTGACAACTTAAGGTTTCACAAATTGTATCAAAGAAAAGAAAAATATAAACTTGGAGATGATTTTGTTTAATGAGAATAATTTATAATTTTATATGTTAAGATTTATCAAATGTTCAGTGTTATATATTAACCTTTATAATATTATATTATTTAATGTTTAGAGAATAATGAGCATTTTATTTTGTGATTAAGAGAAGAAATCATCAGTAATGGTCATGTTAATATATTTAATTATATTATAACATATTTATGTAATGATAAATTATAGATTATGTGGGTTTACCTATCAATACATTCCTATATTGATACTAGAATGTGGATACGGTTGTAGAACACATGAAACTATGGGTAATAAACAATTAACGGATTGGTAGATATTTGAATCAATCATCACTCTAATGTAGAAATAGTAGAGACAAAACTACACACTTGGTAAGACACTTCCATGGGATATTATTTATTTTACCCCATTCTATTTATGACCATTATTAGGTATTTACTAATGATGTTAACTAATTTGGTTTGAGGACCTAATAAATAAATTCAATAGATAACCAAGGATATAACAAAGAGAGTCATATTTTTATCCACAAGTACCACATGTTAAAAAATGTGTTATAATGGGATAACTATTAAGATTAATCTTTTCATATACATGTATTGGATATTATCATAACCTTTTTGTTTTAGTATTTGATTCAAACTGGATCATTAAATTGTATCTGATACGGGTAGATAACTTGAAACAACTATGTATTATAACTGAATAAGGGAGCATGGTTAATTGTTTGAGAATAATATTACATTTATATTATGATGGGAATAATGATTTTTATAGTCATACCTATTGCAGTTAGATTGATATTTTCTTAAAACTTTCATCTTTTCTAATTACTGAGTGAAATTTATCCATGATATTCATGTATAATATTTTTTTACAGTAATATGTGAAATATATATGGATTATTAATTAGTAGTTTTATTTTAAAGGAACAATGACATATATTAAATATCATTAACAAATTTGAAATTTTTTTATAACAAGTTTATATTTTTTCAGATGAATAATGGAGAACACCTGATTGAGGTATGGATAAATATTACGTATAATGTTAACATACTGATTAGACAATATTTTTTTTAGAATTTGAAATTTTAAAATAGATATTAATTGGTGTCATTGGGATTAATAACTGAGTCATGATATTTCTATATAATTTCATCACATTTTTGGGACTATGATATATAGTGTCTAGTATATGATGTTTTGAACTATCTATTATTTCCATTTGAGGGTTAAAGATATAGTAAATTTTTATAGGAACATATTATCTTATGGTGGTTTAATGTCTTGTACATTCAAATATTTTATGGGGAAGGGTTGTTATTGATAGTATATCATTATGATATATATATATGTGTGTGATATATGTTGAATTGATTCTAATACAATTTGATGAAAATGAACTCGAGGTGAACATGATATCATTATTATGTGATAAATCAAGAGGATAATTTTTTGGTGGTTATTTTTGATATTTCAATTATATTGAATATCAGTCTAGTTAATTTTTTTTTCGTTTTATAGTTGGATAGGATTTCAAGGAACCATAAGTGTGAGGGATAATGTATTGGTTACCTCAGTGAAAAAACCCAATCAAATGAGAATTGGTGTGAGTTACCATGTGAGTATTACAAACTACGTATCGAAATATATGATTAACCTTGTGAAAATAGTTGATGTAAAAACACACCATGGAAGGGAAAGAAATAGTCTCATGATAGATCTATAGATGATGAAGATGCAGGAAATAAGATTCAATTACCTTTATGTAATATATGTGGGGTGAAACAGGGGGTAATTTCCTTAAAGGGATAGGTAAATGAAATAAGTGTGGAGTTGAAGGTCACAAAAATAACAAGTTTACATAAATTCGATAATCCAAAAAAACATGATGCATTAGTAGGAAGAGATTTGATCATTATTTAAATTAATTTCCACGACTATTAGAAAATGAGAAAGATGGATTTTAGAAATCATGCGAAAAAGGTAAATCCTGTATAACTACTACTAATGAATCAGATAGTGTGTTTTCACTATACATTATTAATTATACAATGTCATGTAAAATTTCACGAACTATTGGATATTAATTTTTTTTAAAACCCATTGAGTTATGATTATCCTATATTTTTTTATTATTTATATCAATTTATTACTTGAGGATATTAATATAAATCCCTTAATGTGATTATTTGTAAAATTAGGAATTAGCTATCTCTTTTTATAAGGTGCTTATAATATTTTACATATAGATAAATATCATTCCACAACCAAAATAAACTGATGATCATCTAGAGGTGAATGTTTATGTATGATTTCCACATTACTCAGGTCTTATAAGTTATATTTTGGAGAAAAAATTTAAAAAAATTGGGGTAGAATATAACACTCAAAAATTCGAATATATGATTATATTGGAATAAGTGATTTTTTGATAGGTTACTCCACACGCACCACTTAACATAAATAGAATATTGATATAATTTGATAATATATAAATGTTTAATTAATTACCCTCAAACCTATCCATTTAATTACTTGGAATGAATAGAATGAACCAATTATGAATTATTTGTATATAAAATTATTTATACATTTAATAAGAAGGACAGAAAATTAGTTTACCAAAAATTAATAATAATATCATTTATTGTTTAGAAAAATATTTTTTAAAAAAATACCTTTTATGTGATAAATAAATATATTTTAAATAATATATTTTTTATGATAAATTAGGTTTGATATTAATATTAGGTTAAAAAAAGTAGTTCATAAATTATATGATATAAGAATAATAATAAATATTACTTAAAAAATTAATTTTCTAAATAAAATTCTTTTAATAACACATTGATATTTTATTCACGAAAAGAATTTAATTTTTTTTTTAAATTAAGAATAATTGAAAATGAAATTCATTTTTGAATTACCCATATAAAAATTATAGTATGAATTTTTAAGGGTATTCTAAAAAAGCATAGTTTTTAGTCAACAAATACGGGTTTCACGAAAATAAAATTTTTTATTACTTTTTTATTATATAATAATAACCTTTAAATTGATAAATCCATTTACATAATCAAATAAATATTTTCTTAACAACACTATAGATTTTAAAATATTATTTTAACTAATAAAAATCATGAAAAACATTTTTATAACTAATTTAAAAGTTACATTAATATAAAAAAATATTCTTTGACTTTTCATAATGTATATTATTTTCAAGGAAGATTATGTTTTCACATGTCCTGAAATCCTAATACCATTTTTTTATTTATAATACATAAATTGTTTTCATTAAAATTAGTATCCATGATAATTTTTTCTTAGGTATAAATGTTATTCTTAAAAAGATAAATTCTTTAAAAACTATTTTTACTCGATTAATTGTATTAGATTTGAAATTATCTTTTTAAAATAGTAGAAATTTTATTTTATATAATTATTTATAATTTTAAAATTATAATTATCATATTATTTTAAATTTCTACATTAATATTTTTCTTTAAATTTCATTATTACGTTAGAAATTAATTAGCAAGGTAAATGTAAGATTGGGTAAAGGGATAAAAGATACAAATAAAATACATTTTTCAAATAAAAGAATTTTTAGTGGATTTTAAACACATAGTAAGTTATAATTCTTCATTTGTTCATTTATTTCAACTTACACTAGAATATTAACATTAAATTATAGAAAATGTATAGGTTACTCCCAAAAGTACAAATTTCTTCCCTTATTATAGGGAAACATATTCAACACTTCAAAAATAAACCTACTATTAAAATTTATTCTTGAAAAGGATCCATTTTTTCTCTCCATTGAATCATTTATTTTTTTCAAATTATTTTAATCCCTGATAGATCGAAAAATTTCCTCATTTTCAAGGAGACTTCCAAATACAAATTCATGTCTCTAACATGAGTATTTTCTACTCATTGTATTTTCTCCATATATGTTTTTTTAAATTTAATCTAGAGACACTAATAAAATTAAAATTTTATTATTTATTTAAACTAATTATACTATATTATGCGTTTTATAATTCTTTATTTATATCTTTCATCCATAGATAATTAAAATTTTCAATCATGTGTTGTTTGGACTACCACCTCCATGATATAACATGTTTTCTTTTCTTTAACTAACATAAAAGTAAATATATGTGGAAGGGGATAATGTATAATTATTAAATATTAAATATTTATGGTTTTGGACTGAAAATTACAATAAAATATTTATAATATGATCGATGAGCTATCATCCTTAATTTAATTGTTTAAAATAATTTTACTATGTGAATATTATTTTATGAAAACATGGCATTATTTTAATATGTAATAATAGTTCTCAAAATTAAATAAATTTTTTACATATAAAAATAATTAACACTAAATAATATGATTATGATTTTTGAATAATGATATTATATCCAAACCACTACATAATAATTTAATAAATCATGGTATAATGATATTTGGGTCGGTTTAACCACATAGTTGAACAATATAATGAGTTTATATCATGAATGGATTTGTGAGCATAATTATAGTTTTACCAAGATATATGTTATTGAATAAATATTTTTTTATGTTTGGAATGTTTTATTTTAATATTTTATTCAATAATTATGAAAACACACTTGAATCATCCAGATTCAGAGAAACATTCATTTTATTTTTTATCATCTATGATATAGACTAATAAATTCTTAAAATAGTTATAAACATCATAAATAATTAAAAATAATCTATAATAGAAACATTATAAATCTAATAACAATGATCATTTATTGAAGTATGGACACAAACTTATCAATTATGAATCTAGTAGACATAATCATAATAATAAAAAAATGTTATGAAAAACCCGAAAAGTTTAGTAAGAGAATGAATATTTGGATGATTATAAATGAAAATGTATAATGTTTTGGATATAAATTTTTTATTATTCTATTAATATTATTAGTACAAGTGGATAATATGTTTTCACATAATTGAAGAATAATATGTAAGGGTTTGTGTCTCAAATTCCTCCATTTGACTATTGTTTGTTATTATGTACATAATTTCATTTATTCAATGTATATACATTCTATTTGTGATATAATATCATTAGTTATGTTTTAATCATTTTATTTTATGTTCAATTAAAATAAATTTACTTCAACATGTTTTTATTTTAATGTTTTCTGGTCTTAATGTGTTTCTTAGTCTCAATTCTGATTTTTTGAGGCATAATAAATTTTCTGGGAAATGATTTATTAATGTGGTGTATTCATGTCTAATTGATGTTTTTTATCATTGCATTTTTTTCATGTTAATTACTATCCAATTAATGTTCCATTTTTCATGTTGAAATTGATTCAGTTTGTTCCCCAATTGTAAGGATTTTTGGAATCTCAAATTTTGTTTGTTGATTTATTATTGTCATCCCAAATGTATTTCATTTAACTTTGGTTTATTCTAACCATTTATTATATTATTTTTTATTGTACCACTATTTATAATTTATTTTTATATTACTACCACATGAATCATGAAACATACATTTCCCACTTTTTGGATATTTTCTTTCGACGCCATACACCTTCATTTCTTTGATAGATTACAATAATGTAATTATCGTTTTAGAATAGATGTATAACCATTCAACTATTTTATGTAAAAGTATTATTATAATTAATTCTATTTCCTTAAGTGAACCAATAAATAATTTTATTCTATTAACATGGGGAAATCATTGGTGTTCTATATGTTATTTCAATAAGGACTATTATTAGAAAGTTTACTATGTATTGTTTGACCATCCTGTTTATTTCTTCCAAAGTGATTTAATCTTGTTATCCCTTTTACTAGAATGAGAAACATAATTTTAATTCTTTATTATTATTGATTACTAACATAGGTTGATTATGTGTTTTATTTACATATTTTACATTATATGGATATCCATGTTTAATAACTTAAGAGGTTACTCATGGATTGACATGAATGATCTTGATCACCATTATTGTGAATGAATTTTAAAAAATGAGGAGAAGTGTATGGACTATAATTATATATCCCATCGACTCAGCAATAAGTGTCATGATACAAAACATGTTTTTGTATTTGGTGTGTGCCTATCGAATTTATCAATATTTTTTTACTACGGTATCGACAACAATTGTCCTGAAACATGGACATAAAAACTGGTTTATGATGTCTAAAATTATGTATTACATCTGTTTGAGATCATTATTATGGATATAAATGTTTCTATTTATTTTAATGGATATAATAGACTCCTATTTCAATTTTGATTATGGATTCATATTGTTACCAATTACTTCAATAATAGTTGTTCTATGTTTTTACCCTAATTAATTTAATATATATATATTTCCCTTTATAAGTGATTGATATCACTAGTTACTATGTTTCAATACCCATATGTTATGAAATAAATTATTATACAAGAAATGAATAGAGAGATATCACAATTGAAATAATTTATAGGAGTGTTGAAGTCTCATTATGTAGAATGTACCATCATGTAAAATAAAGAAAAAATCTTTTTTGATAAAAATGAAAATTAATTTTCTTATTATTAATTTTCTATATTTTATAAATATCTATATCAGATAAGATCCATTAAAATTTATGACATAAAAATAATTATTTTTAATTTTTTATTATGTATTGTTATATCCATTATTTTAGAGTTAGTATCATATAAAGTATGTAAAATATGTGTCTCTGAGAAAACAATTCGGGAGTTCAGGTTAGAGGTATCACATAGTATTTTTATGAAATTCCCTTACATGAATACTGTAATATACTTATCATATATATAAATTATGTATTTGGGTATATAATTATGTTGTATTGAATTACCCTACACTATTTGAATTTTCATATGTGTATTATTAAACAAAACAATACCCTACATGGATCAAAATTCAAGTAAATTGTTTTGAATTTAGAAACAAACCAATATTTTACTATGTGAATTTCATATATTACATAGATATAAAATCAATAAGAAATGTAGCTACATCATTAGACATGGAACTGATGATCCACATTCATGCATGTTGTTCCTCCAAATGGCTCACATGCCATTAATTTTCTTTATTAAATATTTGATAATTCCTTTTTAACTAGGTTTAGAGTGAAACCTTACACGAAATATAGGATTAAATGAATAAGGCCCAATATATAGCCTGAAGACCCAAGATAACTAACACCAAAAGGCATAAAATCACAACTAAATATTTATTATATATCAAAATACTAACATTATATGGCTACAAATCTAGCATTTCCATGTGCTTTCACAATGCATGGTCCAGATGGTAGATGACATACCATCACAATCTTTCTATTCTAGTAGCATAGAAAAAGCATAGAGTTATAGCCTAAACCTTATATAGATCTCAACCTATAAAGGATTCAATTCATTTTTATGTGGTTTTCATCCACCACACCTATGATGTCACTTCACGATGACCATCACACTATTTGTCCCTTCTCCATATTATTCTCCACTAGCCTCCGTCATGAGAGATGAGCATGGATAACATTTTGTTGCTCTATGATGCTCTCTGACCACCACCATCATTACATCCAAACCTGTCTAATGATTTTGAACTCTCAACCACTATAGTGTGAGCCGATCAGAATCATCTATGCATGCATGTTGTTTCCTAGAACCACCCTACTACAATCACAATCATCCGCCAATCGGTGTTGAATCCCCCCACCACATCATGTGCAATGTCGTCTTCCCGGATGAACCCCACCAAATGATGGATCCATCTCACTCTCCAATGATGTCAACCTGAGAATCCCACCACCTGAAATGATATACCCACCTAATGAATATTTTTTTCTAACACATCCCACAATCCTTCACACCATCACAACACCCCTTAAATCCTCAAATTTGAGGCTTCCGGGTATCCAACCCTAGTTCGTGAAGCATTACAGGGTAGCCTGGACTATTAGGATATAACCCCCACAACATGTACGTGGTTCCTAAAAGTAATATACGTAGTATAATTCAACTATTAGACAATTCATGTAATTATTTTTATACAAGTGTGTTTGGATCATCATATATAAATGTATTCAAATATGTGGTGAATTATGTAATGTGGTTACAACTAAGATAGAATTATTTTTGGTTGAACTTATGATACGTAGATCCTTGATTTATCCTTTTTTCATAATTCCTTCTTATTAAACAAGGGATTATCCATATCATATCTAGAAAAAATTAATCACTCATAATCATATTCTAGTCATCTAATAACATATTCTGCTGACAGAGGGAATTATTAAAATAAATATAAAATCTTCTATGCAAATTTATCATGTGTTGTGACATATAAGATACTTTAGGTTGGTTATGTACTCAAATTTGACTACCATATCATGTGAGACTCTTCTTTAATCTTCCAAGATCCATACATATTTACTTTATTATTCAACTATGAGTGTATAAACACTCATTACAAGAACATTCAGACTTTATATTATTTGTATTAGTTTTTCCTTATATTTAACTCTCCACCATGTTAAAAAAATAATAAATATGTGAATTCCACATCCATATAGGAATTCTGTTTATAATTTCAACAATCAAATGATATTATATTTCGCCTGTTGAAAAAAATCATTATTCACCTCCATAATTTATTACAAGAATAAATATAATCTATTTTAATCACCCTATGTTCTTTGAATCTATGAATATATCTATATAGGAATTGAATTAAGATAAGTCACCATATTTACCTAAAAAATGCATTGGAATAATCTTTAATTGCCTTTCCAATGTACCATTGAATAGACCACCACACTTCTTCTTTGATTGGTGGATAATCCAATCAATCACCCAATTAATAATTTCAATTATTAAATTGAAAATAATAGTATATAAAAATATAATTTAAAACTAGTATAAATAAAATCCTTTGGGTAGTTCAATATCACCCTTTCTATGTTTTTTCAATTGAAAATATTCCTAATTGATTTCATTTGAAAATTTAATCTCTACCCCCAAAATGAAAATATATTAAATAGGGAATATGTTATCTTCCCCATAAATATATGGATCACATTACACTCAACCAAATTAACATAATGGGTATTCAGTAGGAGTTATTAGGATTTCCACTACTTCTATTCAAACAATGTTTGATACAACATAAAAAAGGATACCATTTATGTTTTTAATGGAAACCATTCAAGATAAATGGGAACAAGCTTCTTCAAATTTATCTCACTTAAAGAATACCAAATAAGTGATTTTTTATCTTATTATCTCCTTATAGATCCAAGCCTATTAATCCGGATAAATAGGTTTATTTATCAGATACCATTTTAAATTTATATGAATTGATAGAATCATTGTGTTATAAATAATATTTTCCTTTGTGAATAGTCCACCTTCTCAAAACATGGATTATCATTCATTTTTCAAATATCTCTATAAATTCCATGAGGGATGGAATTTTTCATGTGATTTATCTCACCACTTTAGAGTGATTTTAGGAATTTAATGTTTGAATAATATCACATATGTTAGATATGTAATGAAATATCTCTTATATATGTTCCAATATAAAGTCAGCATTGATTTTACATGGCCTAAATCTTTATAGAAAATATATTAACATGATTAGACAATAAATATATCCTTATTTTCATATTTGATACCAATTTTTCCTTTATTTTTTGGTATATAATATTTAATTTTATGAAAATTTAGAATCTTGGATAAAATTATAAAAATACAACAAACAAATCAAGGTCCTTGTCTTTTCTAGTTGGTTATACATCCACCCCCTTAATAATACAACAAATATAAATTCAAACATGGTTACGAAAGTGTGGATCATACCTAAAGTATCCATCATATATAGAAAGGGACTCTATAATTTAGTATACAAAAAATTTCCTTTCATTTAATATTGATCGTTATTTTAATCAATTTAAAATGTATATAACAATATGATTCTAAACCCATTGGTTACATGATCAATTTATTTCCTCAGTGTGGATTATTTATTTTTAGTGGTAGATTTATAACATGATCTAACCTATGAATTAACTTTATTTTAAAATAGTTATTATTTTTTAAGAATCATGTTCAAACATCGAAAAATATTGTGGAAAGTATTCTTTAAAATTACACAAACCTATACATAATATTAATCATTTCCACTCATGATATACCTATCATATTCCTCAAAATAAGAGTCTACAAATAATATAATCGTAGAGTATCTTTTATTGATTGATTCATATCTATATCATCAACATGTTCTTATTTTCATTTATATTCATTTTAATTATTCACTACTCTATTATGTGCCCCCCCTTTATATAGTATGAACTTTTTTTTTCTTGTTGGTATTACATCTTTCTTGTTTTTATTTTATTTTATATTTGTATTAGATTGATCAAATTTCCTATTCATTTGTTTTTCTCCGATTGACAATTCACATACATTTTCACCTACATATCCAAATATTTTGGTTTTCTCTTTTCGTTATTCCAAATATGATACACAGTGGGGTAGTATCAGTATTACTTTAATATATAACCAATAATGATTTAATTTAAATGATTTTTCTTAGGAATTTAATTTTTTACGTGGTATGCATATATTTTTCTATATATATTATATTTTCTCTAATAAATTAGTCCATATACTCTCTTCAGTATTTATCCACTATATTCATATTTTTTGGATATTTTTAATGCATTAATATTATTCTAGTAGTTAATGGTTCTGCATCGATACCTCTATCATCAATAATATCTCCCAATTAAGCTTGTTCAATTCACATTGGGTGATGGATATCCAATATTACAGGTGTTAGTTTTTGGGAAAGGAGCCCCAACTTTATTATGTTATTTTCTTTTGAAAATTTATTGTTAGACGTTATTATGTCTTCCCTTTAGATATTTGTGGGTGTCCCAGTATTTGTTTACTACCACATTATAAAAAACTATTCTATCTAGGACATTTCAATTTCTAGATTTTCTTCATGCCACTTTAGTTTCACCATGAAAAATGATTTTTCATGAACATGGGGTGGAGGATATGTAACACCCTAATATTTTTTGAAATATATTTTGTAGATTTAATTTAATGTTTTAAATTTTTTTTCAATTAACACAAAACTGAATATTGATTGTGATATGTGATAGGAAAAAGTTGTTATAGAATTTTACAAAATAACATGTTGAGGTTGCACTACAAAAAACACATAGATTATATTTCAGTACATGGGAAACTATGTTTTCCTTGAGTTACACACTATTCTGAATGATTTTGAAAACTTATGTAATACACAAGCCCTAATTTTACCAACCTTTAATGTACTATTTATATTATTATAATATTATTATAGTTAACACCTAGAAATTGGAAAGACATTAATATAATTATGAAATTTTTTATTTTAATCCATTTTTATCAATTATCTATAAATCAAATTATGAAATATTTGAAATAAATAAATTCTTTTTCTATGAAAACAAATTTTCTATGTACAAAAAATAATTTATTTAAATTATTTAAACAAGTAATAGTCGATATTAATAAAATTTATATATTTCAAATTCAATAAAATATTTTTACACTCATAAAATAAAATTCATAGGTATAATATATGAATAAATTAAATTTTATGAAGGAAAAGTTGTACTTTACAAAAGGGTAATTTCTCCTCCTTTTAATAAAGAACCCATTTTAAATGTAGTTTTTGACACATTTAATAATTTATATGATAAAATAATATAATTTCAAATATAGGGAAATCAAAATTTACCTTGGAAGAATTTTTTTATTTTTCTAATATTTTTAAATGTTTTGATGAATAATAAAAAATATTGACATTTAATTGAAAACAACTATTTAATTGAAATAATATATATTGTAAAATTGCATATTTGAAGGGTTTAAAATTATAATTAGATAAAACTTTTGTCAGTTAATATTGTATAGGATATTAGAATCAATTTTGCATTGAATTTGGATATAAAAGCATTTTTATCTTTTAACATTTTCTCTTTCAAAATAAATTGTATTTCTCATATGGAGGATTAATATTTAACTAATTTCGGAAAATTTTAGGAAATTAATTTCAAAAAATTGATGCCATTTTTTGAATCAGAGGAAAAAAATATGTTAATTAGGTCTCATTTATTTTTTGAATATATGAATAGCTACATTATTTAATATTATTACCATAGTTAAGGGTATATCAACTAATTTTGGGTAAAAATAACATAATATTTTTTTTAAAACTACTCAACTAATTTGACAAAGTTATTGGATGAATTAATTTTACCCTTAACCAATAAGGATCAAAATTGAATAATTTAACAAAAAACTTTCCATGAAAAATGAATTTTTATTTTCAAAATAAAATAGAGTGAACAAATATCCCACTCTTAATTTTTATAAGAAAAATATTTTTAATTTGTACAGAAGAAATAATTATCATAAATAATTATACAATGATAATTTAATAATTATACAAATAATGAATACCCCAATTAAGTGGAATTAAAAGTATTTGAATTAATATAATTTGAATTAAATATGTGATCCTTGGATTATATAGGCGATCATGATATGTTAGTAGTTTATAAAATGAAATGGTTTAATGTTATATTACTAGATTGATTATCATAAAGTAAATATAAAGAAAAATTTCATAATTGACACTAATTATATTTTATGAAAATAATATTTCATTCAATTGGATAAAAATCATAAAAACACTAAATAATGGAAATGGGATATAATATGTTCTAAAATATCATAAATGTACCATTTCATGTTTAACACACACCATATAAGAAAAAATATCCACATTTCAATATTAAAAATGTTGTTGTCATTGTGAAAATTAAAATAGGTTAAGAAAGCATTAATAAAATATATAAGGTTTAAAATTAAAATAAATATTTTCATAAAAATCGTGGTTGTTGATATTACACACTATCCCTTATTATGTTCATATTATATTTCATTTGATGTTATTTGTATTTATTTTTAATATAATATTTTGATAAATCCCCAAAGTGGCCCACACCTTTTTTTATAAAAGGACACCTCCTAACTCAGTCCATTTCACTACATTTAGACTTATATTGGGACCCAAATTTTATAAATAGTATTCTAAACATCCATATATACATTATATTGGTTTTGTTATTCCAAAAACACAATCTCTAGAGTAATTTAGAGGAGATCTAAATGATATTTTTCAAAGAAGATGTAATTACTTTAACTGGTCTATATCTTTTTCAAATCCTCTATAAATAGTATAAATATATGATATATATCATAAATAATAAAATCATATTCCTAAATATTTTGAAATTTTATTTTGATTACGAATGAACCATTATACATACCCATTCCCATTAAAAAAGAAGTTAAAGTATCACTTGTGTGTCCGTAAAACATATCATCTCCATGTGGCCATGAAATTCATATTCCTTTACAATTTTCTTTTGAGGGAGAATTATGATGTAATTAATTATTATATATTATTTTTATAAAATTATAATACTTATATCATTATAATGTCATATCTACCTTTTAAAACCAAATTTTTTGGGAAATGATAATGTCTCTTGTGTATACATTTGGCTAACCATCTCTACAAGGGGATATGATTCATTTTTCATCTAAATTTCTCATGGATTGTAATATAGATAAATTATAGGAATATATAATATATTTAAATAATAACAATTATTCATTGATAATAATATATTTTATATCTTTTATTAGTATAAAAATGAAATGAAAACCACATTCTTGTGTATGTATGACCTGTCGTATCCATGAAGAGTGTATTTTAACTTCTACATGTATCTTTTAGGATTAATCATAATTACACATATAATGAATATATATATGTGATATTTCTATCATTTTTTTCATTATGTGGATTAATAAATCATGATATATGTAATATTAACAAGGATAATAATTCAAAACATGAACGAAAAACAAAACAGTTATTACCCAAACCATATCGTAACATAGAATAGTTAAAAAGAACGTAATATAATGTTATAAGTAAATAATTTAGGGAATTATATATATATGTATATGTTTCTATGGTATATTTATAATAATGATATTTTTATTATACATGAGGATTTAATTTATACAAATTTATTAAATAGTAATTGTATGTTATTTATGTATCACTTTTATTTATGTGGGACACATGCCTTATAAACTAATTGTTTCATTGACGTGGTATACACAGATCCCATGAATGTATTTTATGAGGCTTATCAGGAATACAATTTTATTTTCACAACAACATAATTTTCATTATTTCATGTGGCATAAAATTCTACATATTATAAATTGGTGAGCAATTATTTCCCAAGATCATCAATATTTTGGAATTTTTCATTTCAAGTCTCTATTGGGGAATATTTGACTTCCATTTCCATGTTTTCTAAAAAAAACAATAAAAAAATTTAGTATTATTATTTATATGATTAATGTCATTTTTTCCTATTTTTAACTTTTACAACACTATTTAAAATTTATCATTTATTATTTTTTATTCAAGGTAGTTTTTTACTTTTCTAGTAGTGTAAGGAATGGTTGTTTTTAACATATATAAAAGAAAAGGGTTCTTCTAATTCCATGAAACCTTAATGATTTAGTGATTATTTTATAACATACTAATATAATTTTTGATGAAAATAATTTCTTCTAAAGTTGTGCAACATTCTATGAAAAGAAAAGGTTTTCATATAAGAAATGATATTTTTTAGAATTATTTTAATATGAACACTCAAAATTATTTTTCATTGATGATAATAATATTTTATGATAATTATGATTTAATGAGGATATTATTAAGTGCATTATACATATTCTTCTTGTTATTATTTTATGTTTATGATGGAATGATATTTTTTAATCCCATTTAATTTCAATGGGTTATGAATGATTAATGATGTTTATGAAAGTCATTTTTACAGTGATTATAATGTGATGAATTATTTATAGCAATGTGGCACACATATGTATAGTTTTTATTATATTATGGTTGGGACCTATATCTTCCTCTAATGAATTGGTTAATGATAAATTTTCTATCAGCACAAAAGGTTACACATGAGGTCCTCCTATGCCCGCAATAAGAGGGTATATGGGAGGTCATCCTAAACTTGCAACAAGGGCATAAATGGGTGGTCATCCAAAGCCTAGGATATGATGGTAAATTGGGGTCCATCCCAAAACCTATACAATTAAATGGGTGAGTAAACCATGCCTTCCATACAATGAATGTTTTGGTAGGAATCATTGAAAAAAGATATTATATTCTTATGTGTGTGCCACAAGTTCCAAATCTGATTCCATTTTTATACACTCCGGGATCATGTGATTTGATTTTATTATGATTTAGGTCTTATAATATAAAAATATTTATACCATAAATCTTGTATATAGTGATTGATATATAGGATATGATATTAAAATGTTATTATTATGTTCTCATTCACTAATGTTAATTTTATTCTTCCATATCTCCTTTTATAACCCATACATAGAGTCAGATCTCACCATTTCTTATGTTTTATTTCCCAAGGATGCTAATAAATTTGTTATGTTTTATATGTCATCATGGGTTATTATCCTGATGAAATATGATGGAGAAGAATTTGACATCTTATGAACAAGTTTTTTATGTTTCCATGTTTCCAAAGGCAAAAAACTAATATAGAATCTAGTTGTGTGTTTATATATTAAACAAAAATAATGGAATGTAAGTGTATGTTAAGACTCTATAATTATAGATAGTACCAGAGAAAAGGCATAGTCATCATTCTGAAACTCAGATGTGAAATATATGTTAAGATCCCTATGTATATTTCTAAGGAATTTTCTAGGGATGTTTATATGGGTAAAACTAAGGTGTCATAGATTTAAAATTGGGTTTCAGGATTTCGGAATACTATAACTAATTTTTCATGTTTTATTGTTTTTAAAATATGATAATTGTTACTTACACTATGCTTTCTGGTATTATTCAATTGAGGGAACTATAAGAAAAATTTTCAATATTTTATTATTTCAGATATAGATAGTATGTGAATTATGAAAATTGATGCAAAAATATGAAATATCATGAATAGAATTAGGTTGGTGTTATGAGTATTTGTTGTATTAATGGAGATAAAGAGATCAAAAGACATGTGAAAGGTATGGGATTTTCAAACTATATTTATTATATTAATAATAATAGGATTTATTTGATTAATGTTGAGGAACTGTAATACATGATTCAGATTTAATATTCTAAGAAAGAACAAGATGATGAAATATGATTAATGGTTTATGAATAAAGTTGTATAATTGAAGTCTATATGTTTTTTTATTCAATGATTATGTTATAAAAATCATGAAATATATAAGTATTTATAGTATAAGTTTTTCATTGAGGATTGAGAAGGAAATTTTGAATGGTGTTGAAGATAAGGAAAATTAATTTATTGGAAAGATGATATTCATGGGAAACACAATATTTGGGGATGATAACACTTAATTTCTTTTTAATATTGAGATATTAATGTTTGGATAGAGATATTTTCAATATGAATAATTAAATTGGATGGTACTTATTATCTTGTAACTGACTGAGGATTTTTTTACAAGGTGTTTTATTCTCTCATGGATAGATTTTATGACAATTTTAGAAAAATTTAATATATTGAATAAAATTTGGATTAATAAAAATGAATTTTTTCAATAAGGATTTATCATGAATACCATGGTTCAAGAGAATATATGATGGAGGTATTTGCATGTTTGGTATGTGACAAATAAGAGATACATTATGATATATATGGGATCGAAAAAAATCTGTTTTAGATAAATTTAGTTTCCATTAATATATTCATATTTCGGAAGGGTTTTATAGTTTATTATTTATGTAATAGATTTTTTTAAAATTTGGATGGCGTTTTAGAGATTAAATTATTATGTCTCCATATGAGTATTTATTCATATTAAATAACTTGTTCTAACACTTTTTTGTGACCAATCACTCTATTATTGGATCTCGTGATCATCTAATTCTTAGGTATGAAAAATTCCACATCATTTCATGTAATAAGTTATGAAGTGGAAATTGATCAAGGCACCACAATGGATGAGTTTGTCCTTAAATTATGTAAGTATATATTCTGAGGAAATTTCTTAAACTATAGTGAAAGGTGTGCGTAAATAAAATAGAGTCCTTTTATCGTCATTATTAATGATACCATTGAAATTTTTAGTCCTTTTTTGTTTATGGATTTTTTATAGTTTACTTTCTCATAACAATGTTCTCAATCACTCTCAATCAGAACAATATAGTTATATTTCTCTTCAATGTCCATGTTTTCACTTCCCACCTATGTGGAAACATAGTCATGTGTTACTTCGGGTAAAGATAATGTTTCTAACATTCTTTTTTAAAACAATGTTTAAGTGTTAATTTTTAATATGTATGTTTGCTTAACTTCCAAGTGTTACCCATTTAATAAATTTGAATATTTTAGAGGGTGAAATTCATTTATAGGGGGTGTAATATAATACCCCATGATTTTTTGATTTTTTGAGTTAATTTAATCTTTTAAATATTTTTCATTTCACACAACTTTGAATATTGATTGTGTTATATGAAATGACAAAGTTATTATTGAATTTTATACAACACTATGTTTGGTTTATGCAACAAAGAACCCATAGATTAGATTTTGGTACATTTAACACTATGATTGGATTGTGTTACACACAATGCATAATTATTTTTATAGCATGTGTTACATAGAATATATAGTTTTACCAAACTAACATATAGTATTATTATTATTATAATATTGTTATAGTTAAAAAAAATTTGTTCTAAGGATTTTAACGAAATTGTGTAAATATGATTTTAATACTTGTGTTATCAATTATCTTGGAATGAAATTAAAAGATATTTGAAAATAAATAAATTCATTTTCTATGAAAAATATTTTCCTATTTAAAAATCACATTTTATGTAAAAAATTTGAACAAAACATTGTTGAGGATTTTTTTTAAAATTTATATATTTTATATACAATAATTTTTTTTGACACTCATCATGTAGAGTTTATAGGCATAGATAATAATAAATTAAATTTTACCAATAAAAGGTTTATGTTTTAAAAGGGTAATTTTACCGAATTTTAACATGGAAGATATTTTAAATATATTTTATGAAAAATTTATAATTAGTTAATGAAAAAATAATAATCATTTTTTATAAAGATATTTCAAAATTTACTTCACATTAAATTTTGATATTTTTCTGATTAGTTTCTTGTTTTGATGAATAGTAAAAATAAAAAATTTAAACTGAAAACATTTTTTTATAAAAATAATTAATATTATTAAGTTATATATGTGATATGATTTAATTTATAATTAGATATTAATTTTA
The DNA here is from genome assembly GCA_963277665.1 of Viscum album. Classification (NCBI taxonomy): domain Eukaryota; kingdom Viridiplantae; phylum Streptophyta; class Magnoliopsida; order Santalales; family Viscaceae; genus Viscum; species Viscum album. The sequence continues at coordinate 1,458,553,425 of OY728148.1, forward strand.
TCAATTAATCCAATGTTGATTATTGATGTCACACCCTGTACTCAGATATTTCATTTATTTAATTATTTTATTTGTATCAGATATTTTGGTTGAGGGTCGGGTTTGAGTAAAAGAATATTTTTTGGAATTTTGGTTTTTTATTTTGGGTTTTCATCTTGTGAAACTACACTTAACAGTTTTAAGAAGTCATGTGGTTAGTACAAGTAGTTGTGTGGATGGTTAGTAAAGTGTACAGAAGCTGCCACACAGTTTAGGCATGGTCTCAAAAATTCTATAGCCTTGTCATGCAATAGGTTAGGGTTTTCTCGAAAATCTATTTCATTGTTTTCACCCAGTCACAAAAACCATGTATGGTGATCGAACAGTTTATTCCTTCTGTGGTAGTGGCTATCGTACAGTTTGCAAAATTTTATGGCCAAACGTTGATATCGTTCCAGTTCATTAGAATTTCAAAACCCTAAATCCCCTATCTCGATTTGTAACCCCATTTTCTGGTCCATACTCTATCCTCTGACCAAGGTTAAATGGGGTGTCCTCCAAAACCCCTATCACTTTCTCCCCATCCTCTAATGATGGTATTTTAAGGTTCCAAGAAATGTTTAGTTTGATTTCTTTTCGATTCCCACCTTATTTTTCCATTCATTCTCAATTTCAAGTGTTCTCATTATGTGGTTTCACTTTTCTCTAAACCCAAGAGGGTAGGTTTTGTTCATGATGTGATATATTTTGGATATTTGTGTGTTTGTTTGGTCTGTGAGGCCTTGTTATTTCTTCCATTGATGTTTTATTGCATCCACACCACACTGAGGAAGGTTTTTTCATGCCTTTCCTTCCAGATTCAGTCCATATAATTCTTGGGTGTTATTAGTTAATTGTTAAACATGACTCAAACCTTGATAACAATGTTTTACGATTTATCATAGTGTTTCATTTATGGTATAATTTGTTAAAAAATTATTTCGTGGTGAATCTTGAATTATGCTTATGTATGCACCTGTCCAGTGAATTTGGTTGAATGTTAATTGGGTCTTAATAGTAATATTCAATGAATTATGTTGCAATTTATTTTAAAATTATTTTTTAGAATTATGGGAAAATAATTTGGGATTTTATGTGTAACATTGTGATTTTTTGGCATGGTTTTTATGTTTTTTTAGAAATCTCTCTTGATTTTTAAATGGTTATTTTCAGTTTTGAAATTTTGTAGAAATTGATGGGTTGGGTATCAAAATAATTTTAGAGTTTTAAAAATGGTTTTGGTTCTTTTCATTTAATTTTGTGGGTGTAATTTGCTGACGGAACACCCATATGTGCACTAAGTGAACAAATTGATCAACATTCAAGTGAATATGGCACATTAAAATAATGGTTCCTTGTTCTTCAAATGGCATGTTTGAATGTCGAGTGACTTGAATATTTTTTCAATGGTGTTCCATAAATCATGGCCCCTTTTGAACTTCAATATGGATAATTGGTTTCTAAATAAAAAAGAAAACACATTTGGCACATTTGAGTACATTTTTGTTTTACATATGGTTTTTAAATAAAGTTGTATTTGGAGTAAAGGAATGTTGGGTATTGCATTATTGAAAGTGATTATTTTTATCAAATTTTATATTGGTTGGGAAATTAATTGAATTTTTTTCGGAAATAAGTCCTATATGAAACATTGTATTAACAATAAATGAATGTAGCTATGAAAATTTGAATGCCTGATTGGAATCATGAAATGTTTATAAAATGTTTTATATGTCATTGTGACAGGATAGGCTAGTTGGAACCTTAATTGATGTGATTTATATATAGATTTATTGGGATCATCTATAAGATGGATTTTCCTTTTTGGGTTATCGTATAAATAGTGTTCGTCTATTTGGGTAGCCACGTGTTGTGACAACATGTAATGTGAGTCATGTGTGAGAGGGCCTCCCACTAACAAAGTATACATTTACCAGGGTTCCTAGGTTTCTTTTATGGAATCTGGTGATGGTTAATGATGAACCCCGATTAGAGTACTTAGTAACCCCTAGATTAAACATGGTACATGATTGATGTGCCCTTGGATGTGCGAGTTATGGGATACTAGTTTGTTATAGTCTTTGGAGATTCACCATATACCAGCATGTGTTTTCAAATAGATTACATATAGGGGACACTATATGATTGTTTAGGTGATCCCATGGTTACTATCTAATACTGATTATTTTTTTTCTGTACTTTTTTCTATTCACATGGCTAGATAATTTTTAGCGTCTACTAGTTTATTTTTTACATTGCCCTATATCTCTTTTTTGGGTTTGTTTTTTAAATTTTTAACTTATTTTGGAAATGGAAAACAATTGTATCTATTTAAAAAATGGAAATCCTATTTTCATAATTTTATTTGAAACTAGTGTTAATGTAATGATTTTGTGAAAGGAATATCAGGGATTCTATAGTGGTTGCCTATTGAGCTATCTAGATCACATTGTACTTTTACAATTCAGTGTCGTTAGACCAAAGTTGTTTTTTTAGTTTCAGTTTCTCATTATGGTTCCCCTTTTGGATGCTTGTTTTTGTATCATGTCTGCTCTCATGATTAGAGGAAACTAAGAGGTGACATGGAGATCATTTGGTATCATTTGGTTGTGTTTTTTTTTGAGTTTTGGTTTTGTATTTATTTTTCATTTTGTTCATATGTTGTAAGTGAATCTGTTTATATATTTATGGATTGAGGTTCTGTTATTGGCTATCTCCAAGTTCAAGTTATCTTTTTTTATCCCTGTATTTGGGTCTAAAATCAGTCCCACATGTATTTATTTGTTTCCCAACACTAGTTTAAGGGCTGGGGGGATCAGGAACGTCCTTTGGGACATGTCACCGACCAGGTTAGGTGTCCAGTTCAGATGGAATTATATCATGGTTCATGAAAAAAGTGTATCATATCATGGTTATTGTTATTTGGGGTGTTTGATAGTAAGATATTAGGAATTTCAAGACTCATAAGGTAGGTGGAGAAAGAGATTCATGAACGTTTTCTCATTCTTATCTAATAGTTGCCCGGGGTAGTTCGGGATTTGAGTGTTTTGTCATTTTTTTTGATTGAGGGATGACAATAGATGAGAATTGGTATCATAGTGTGATCTCAACTTGATTAGTAACACATTTGGATTCTAAATTCATGGTTCACGGTCCTATTAGTTTTATTGATTACATAGGGAATGGCACAATACCATATCGTTAGGTTAAACATAGACGTTGGTCCCTCATTTCAGTGGTTTACTAAATGTTGAGTTCCGTTTTGGTTCCAGTTGGTGTGAGTGGGATTTTGAAAAAAAATGTTTTAGTAAGGAAAATTATTTCATTCAAATGGTCTTAAATTCATAAAATGGGTTTTTAAGGAAAATGTTTCGGATTTGAATGTTGGTGGATTTTCGGGTTTTGATAATGGAATAGGGAAATTTACCCTCAGTATTCCTTATGAACGTTTCCACTTGTGAGTGTATGTGTGTGGATAGTTTGTGTATCATGTTTTCATTGAAATAGGTGGACACTTTTATGATGGATCAGGGGATTCTAGGGGTAATTGATTGAAATTAGAGGCTTTCACTTTTTTTATAATGTAAATTTGAATGAAGAAATTGGTTTCAGAAATTGTTTTTCTTTTAATGGAATGTGATTCATTTGTGGAAAGTGTCCTTGAATGAAAGAATTATTGAAATTCAAATTGAAATGGTGTCTTTTGAAATTAATTTTATGGTTTGTCTTATGTGTGATTGGTCTTTGAGCTGGCTACATTGGATCATTATGTTACTTCTAGTTGTGTTTTGTCTTGATTTTTTGGCCACGTGTTTCTCTTATTGTTCAAAAAATGATTCCATTAAAGGTCTCCGACATTTATGAGGATTCAATCCCCATTTTAGATCCTTTAAGAATTTTTTTTATCCTTCATGGTGATAGTGTTCTGTTAGAAGTATTGAAGTGTCTTGCGAAAGTTGAGGGTGTCATCAGATCATTGAGAACTCCTAAGGATGCAAGGGTTCATGTTTCTCTATGGTTCTTTGAGGGCCAATCTTTGGACGAATGGGAAATGCTTCCCCTAACATCGATTCACTTTTAGAAAAAAATATTGGATTTATTCAATCCATTATTACTCCAATTTTTCATACCTCAAGAAGTGATGAAAAATTAGTAGGAATATCTCATGTGTATTCAACAAGGCTATGAGATGGTGAAGGCCTTTATTGACCATTTTATGGATCTGGTTCTCTATAATCTAGAGGTATAATCACAAGACCTATTTATAGTTTATATTTTAATAGGAATTATTCATTTAATGATCAATGATAGAGTTCTCTCATCCAATGATCTTTATTTCGAGAAATAGGTGGATGAATCATTTCTAGAAGAATTGGTTTCCGGAGTGCGGGAAGTTGAAAATATGATGTTTCAAGTTGACTGTGAAGGTTCCCCATATGAAATGACTTTTATTCAAGAGGAACCTATCTGTAAATAGTATCCTTCATTGGTCATGGATTTTGGTTCATCATATCATTCAATTGTATATCATCAGTGTGGCTGGTTTGGTAGTCAAATATGTATTGTCAAGTCCCTAAAAAATGATCCATTGTTGCCGCAGTCTAGGTCACCTAGAGAAGTTATGCTAGAAGATTCATCTAAAGAAGGAATTCTGATCAGGGGGATTCTACTATGTAACTATGAAGAAGGATTTTCTTCATCCATCAGAGTGCCAACCACAGGTCTCGTGGTGAAGCTTGCACACAGTTAAGAGTTGTCGAGTGTGTGTCAATCCTCGGCCTAGATTATATTTTATAGGTTTGTTTGGTAATATTTAATGTTTTCTTATTATTATTTTCAGGATATTATAAATTTATCATTTTATTATGAAGTTTCAATTGACGTGTTCAATTTTAATTCACGAAGTTGTTCCTATTTGAATGTGGCTTTTGAATCATTTATTTTCCATTAAGTATTATTAACTCATGTGTGGGTTAGTTTTGGGTTAGTGTTGTCCATTTTATGTGCATGAGTTCTGTTAGAGAAATTGTATGTGTTTCTTGTTTGTTTCTTATTTTTGGTTTTATTCTATAGGTTTACACTCCCATAGTGTTGGGAGTCTCATATAAGTGAGGGTAGATATTGAGTTCTGATATTGTTGTTGTTTTTTTTGTTGAAGAAGTTGGGTTAACCTATAATGGGAGTTTCCATACTCTCTGTTGTGGTAGGGATTTGTGTTGATTATGTGAGAAGGATGAGCTAGTTTCTATGGTCCCAAATTTAAGGTGTACATTATGGTGGGTTATCCTCTCTAAATCATGGTGTTGTTGTTTGAGATTTTAAAGTTTCTATATAAGAAGAGTTCTAGGGGAGAAACCACTAGTGTTATACCTTCATTAGTATGTTTTGTTATCATTTGGATCGGTTGGGTGTGACTTTTGGAAAGAATAATAACTAGATAGATCATGGTTTTCCTAATTTTTTGATTGGGCGTAGCATCAAATTTTTGGTAGCTTTTGTCTTGGTGGCTTTCTGATGAAAGAAAGTGTTTGTGGAGGAGAGAATTGTCACACCCAAAACCCAGAAAAATCGTTATTTTTTTCCTTCTCATAGATTATTTGGTTGAGGCTCAAGATTTCGTATCATTTTAATTTTATTATGTTTAGATGTTTTGTTGGTTTTTGGGATAGTTCATGAGCACCACATAGTTAGTAGAAACTGTGAGGGTGGTGTAGGTACCCATGAGGCTAATCTAGAAAGTGGACAGAAGATACTGCATGGTTTGTGCATGGTCACAAAAACCATGTTAATTAGTCATGAAGAATGTATATGATATATCGAGATGTCACCACATGATTTAGTCATGATCAAAAAAATCGTGAGGGGTTATTGTGCATTCTATCCTTCTATTGGTAGTGGCTACTATAAAGTTAGGAAACAGTTTGTTAAATAATACGACTGTGCCAGGTCATAATAATTTTAAAACCTAAATCCCCTATCTGTATTTGTAATCACATTTTCTGGTTCCTCCCCCATCCTCCAAACTATGTGCCATCGAGGTCCAGTCAACCCCCTCTCCCTTTATCTTCTTCTCCCATTGAAGGTCCTTGAAAGTTCCATGGCGTTTTCTCTTTGATTTGGGTCAATTACCTCCTTTCGTATCCTATATCTCTCATTTTCTATTGTTATAATCATTGTATTTCCATATTAGAAAAATAATATGGGTTAGGTTTTTGGTGGGATGTTATTTCCTTTGGATTTTAGGGGGTGTGGTTGTTCCTTGAGGCCTTGTTCTTTCTTCTATTGATGTTCTGTTGCATCCGCACCACATTGAGGTAGGTGTTACCATGAATTTAAATTCTAATTCAATCCATATGATGCTTCAGTGATATAAATTAATTATTAAACATTATTATCACAATCATAACACACTTGGTAAATTTAATATGGAGTTTTATTGAAGGTATAATATGTTAAAAAAATATTTGAAGCTGAATCTTTAGTTAGGCCTATGTATGCATATACCCAATGCATTTGGTAAAATGTAACTTGATTTTTAATTGTGAAATTGGATGATTTGAGTAGTTTTCATGTTATAATTATTGTATTATAATGATTTTATTATAATTTGTGTCACGAACCAGCCCGGGTCGACCCTGAACCGGTCACCCGAGCCGGTCCGCGGCAAGTCCCGATGGGCGTTTTCGATCCCCCCGGGATGTCAACAAGTGCCGGGCATTAAAATTCGATCATTGGGAACGATTTTAGTCCAAACAAAAGTAAATAGAACATAACAAATAAACACTAACAGTGGAAAATAAATAAAGGCCACACGACCACGTACCTCCATGTGACCTTTCAGGTCACCACCCAACTAGAGAGCAATGTCGCTCCAACACTGAGCGACTCAAAACAGAAGACCTGAACACAAGGAACCTGCAACTGAAAAGGTAAAATATAGGCATGATCACAAAAGTACTCAGTAGGTGAGCCCCACAACAAATCCCAATGCACCGCAAGTAAATAAAGAATCTACATAATCCAGGTTTGAATTATAATGTATAAAAGTAATTTTTCATAATTCTTTACTTGAAAATCAAACAAGAGACATTTCCAATATTATTTTTTGAATGTTAGTTCCATTTCATCAGTTTTTAAATCATTCTGAAAAGAAAAGTGTTACATTTTCAAATCTTACCCAAAGAGAATAAAGCATTTTCATTTGAAAACCATTTTCCCCCAAAGTCTAACAGTATAGGCTATGAAGGATGACTGAAAGTAAACAAGCAGGGGAACAAGTGAAAGTAAAGGTAAACATGCAAGGAAAACCAAGTGCATGTAAAAACAAACCAGAAGTCATCAGCAATAACCATAGGCGATCCTGAACATCCCTAGAAAACCCCTGGACGTACTCGGGTTCAGACTACCTGTCGGCATGGTACTCCATAGTCAATAACCAACTGGCTGCCCTAATAGCCAACCAGTGGAACATCCCACCTGGCCTGTCCACAACTCCATGGGGTACCAACCCGTCTAATCAGGGTTAGCAAGCAACCGTCACTCGATAATCTACAAGACGCGTAGGAACCCATAGTGGTTTTTGTAACACTGTGTAAGTGGGAGACCCTCGCATGCGTGATTCATCTCACCGCACTTTCCAACCCCTTACACGTACATCGCTACACGACAACCCTCGAAGGGAAGTCCCCCTGTAAAAATGCCCTCACAAGTACGTGTATATATATATGTATATATATGTATAATCACTTCACATTTATTAAAGTTCCAACCGGGCCGTCATATCATTTACATTTTGACCATTTCATATTAAAGCATTTCTAAAGGGATATTACACACGCCATTACATTGAAAACCAAAAACACACTTAGAACTTTGTTTAAGAAACCCAAATCAGCATATCACCCTGGAACACAATTGTTTCACAAGTAGAGTTATTTTCGAATATCAAAACACACCCCACTTTTATCAAGAGCCAAACGGGCCTTTAATCACCTTTTTAAGGAATACTATTTCTCAAATGAAATCCAAACTTTTGTTCACACAACAAAGGAAAACATCTTTCTTCAACCAAGAACCACACATGAAGTTTCCAAAAACAATTTCAAAGGGTCACACGACGTCTTCTCTAATCAAGGTTCTCAGAAAACACCATTTTCCATAAACAATACATCTACTAATTTACACACGCCAAAAACATTTCAAAACCCAATTCAACATGTCTTTCATTATTCAGGAAGAACCATCTAGAAACACTACCATGGAAGCACACAATTAAATCCAAGAAAACACTTTTAATGAAACGCTAGAATTAAAACAACTTTTATCATCAGCAGATCACCAAACTATAGATAACTACTTAATAATACTTTTGAATTTGCTGAAACTTAATAAAAAGTCAAGGAATAAATAAATTCTAAATTTAAAGGCGAGTGCAAAGGGAGACCTACCTCGAATCGGAACGAAGAATTACACGGTGCAAATCTCCCGTTGCAAAGAAGGGCGCACCGTATTGCGTCGTCAAACATGTCCTAAAACAGTAGACCTTTAAACGGGTTCAATGATATTAATAACATAATAGAAATAACCATAATAAAATGTTAATATCAGTAATAATATAATAATAACATAGTCATAATTATAATTACAGTAACATAATGAGAATAATAATAACAACTTAATAAAAATAATGATAATGATATAATAATAACAATAATAATATGACATAAATATAATATTATCATAATCATAATAGCAATATTAATATAATATAATATAATAATAATAATAATAATAATAATATATTATTAATATTAATAATAATAATATAATAACATAATATAATAATAATAATAAGAATAACATAGTATAATAATAATAATAATAATAATAATGTATTAATAATAATACATCATCATAATAATAATAATAAAATGTAATAATAATAATAATATAATAATAATAATAATAATAATAATAATGTAGTAATAATAATAATAATATTAATAATATTAATATTAATATGATAGTAATTATAATAATAATAAATATAATAATATGATAATAATTATAATAATTGTAACAATAATAATATAATAATAATTAGAATAATAATAATAGTAATAATAATAATAATAATAATACTATTAACACAATAATAATAACAATAATCTAATAGTAATAATAACAAAATTCTAATAAGAATAAAAATGATGGCATAATAATAATAACATTAATATTATTGATATGATAATAATAATGTTGAAAATAAAACGTAAATAAATAAATAAACTAAAATAAAACTCACCTCAGGCGGAGGGAGGGTGGTGCGGCGCACGCAGGCTGGACGAGAGGGGAGGTCGCCACGGTGGAAGGGCACTGGAGCGGGAGGGGATTCGGGTGGCGGTGGCTGGAGGGGAGCACGACGAAGGAGGGGTGTCAGATGCGGGCTCGGTGTGGCGAGCCGCGGGCAGGGGTCGGGACGCTGGGATGGGGTCGGCGCTGAAGGAGAGGGCCGCTGGGGGTGTTCGCCGAAGGAGGCCGGAACAGGGTGAGAGGGAGCCAGGACAGCGGCGAGGGCGACGGCGCGGCACACGGAGAGGCTGCGGATCGGCGAGGTGCAAGGGGAGAAGAGCGGCCGGGGCGGCGCGGCGCTGGGGGGAGCGGGACGGGAGGAGGGTGCAGAGGAGAGGGCGGCCGGGCACGGTGGCTGGGTGCAGGGCTCGGGACGCCGGACGAGCAGGGGGGCAGAGGCGGCGTGGCGAAGCAAAGAGGGGGCTGAGGAGGTCGGGCGCAGCAGGGTGAAAAAGAAGATGGGGGGGGCGGCGGCTCGTGAAAGAAAGAAAACGGGGGAGGGGAAAAAACGGGTTAGGGTAGGGTTAGGTTAGGTTATATATATATATATGATAAAATAATAATAATAATAATTGTAATAATAATAATAATAATAACACTATAATAATAATAATAAAACTTATAATATTAATAATAATAAAAATTATATAACAATAATAAAACTTATAATAATAATAAATAATAAATTAGTTAATTCAAATAATAATTATTTTGATCAAATATTTAAAATAATAACTATAAAATAATTTAAAGATGTTACACATATATATATATATATATACATATATAGATCTATATATATATACATACATTATTATACATATATATATATAAAAACATATATAAACATATATACAATAATAATAACACAAACAAAAAGGGTATTAATAATATAATACCAACATAAAAATTATAATATTTAAAACACCGGGTGAACACACTGTCACCCGGGCTGAACGCACGGTCACTGCTAACGATGCGGTGACCGCGCACCGGCGCGAAACCGCCAATGCAATTAATCTTCGAAAAATTTAAATCGAGACCAAGAAAGGAGAACAATTACGGACATCCGCAGTCGGGGTGTGACAATTCTCCCCACCACAGACACTTTCTACCCCCAGAAAGTCACCAGGCCAAAAGTCGGTCAAGATTTAAGTCCATGCCCCAACGGAACTAAAGGAACCAGAGAGAACTAAGAATCTCGGGGATGACCTTACTCTGCACAGGTCACACCCGACCGATTCAAGAGAAAACTGGGGTCCGAGATTGAGGGGAGAACACGAAGGGGTTCTCCCCACCAAAAGAACTTAACTAGTGCAGAAAAGTTGACCATCTAAATAGACAACCCTAGGAAAAAAAGGGGGGGTCGACGCGGGAACTCCCAACCAATTCAAACCAACTCTTATAGCACGATTACTACAACACCTCCGTCCAGACATTGAATCCTCGACTAGAGTCAACAACCTTCAATACTAGGGGAATCCCACAAAAACCCTATACCAAAACATCGAGTCGGAAACATGGCCCACTGAAATCCATGAAACATAACCACATCTGACGAGCATTGCTAAACAAAGGTCAACCCACCGAAGAGTCAAACACACTTTTAAGAAACACATACTATTTAGAAACAACACATTCGCATAATCGAGACTACTTGGATTATAATAGAACAAGTCCATGATAAACCCATGGTAAAACAATGAACGTACAATAACGTCAAGACTTAACAGCAGAAAAACAAGTACTAAAAGATCTTGATTGTTCCACTACTAACACGGGACACAAAACCTGGACCAAGGGTTCACACCCCTGGGAACTCCTGACTGTGCGCGAGCTTCACCCCGAGACTTTTGGCTGGGGCTCTGATGGCTGAAGCATCTTCTGCCTCACAATCAGGTACTGACATTCTCCCATCACAGCTTCATCTTCAAGCGACGCTTCTTGCAAAACTTCTCCAGATGACCCAGACAACCACAACGATGACACGTCTTCGGAGGGTTGCGACAAGACGGCTTTAAATTCCCGAAACGACCACACTAAAAGCATACCATCGAACGATCTGATGAACTGGAAGCTGGGACCAAAGGGGATAACTCATTAGGAACAGGCATCTCTGGCGTATTTTATACAACCACCCCGCCTTAACATGGTCGTCGGGTCCTATCCCACCAGGTACCACCAGTTGCCCCGCAGACACATGGGGCCCACCCCAGGGTCCACGCACATGCCTGAACGGGTCATCTGACTAATGATTGTCCCCACAGGCCAACACATGTCCTTTCCAATGTACTTTTTCCTCACTCACAAACACCCTGGGGAACTTCCCAGGAGGTCACTCATCCTGATCACTACTCCAGGACAAGCACGCTTAACTGTGGAGTTCTAATTAGGTAGGCTCCCGAAAATGAAGGTGCACCTTGTTGACATGAGTCATATCATTTAGTCATTTAACCCTTTATCATTTGGGGATGTTACAATCACCCGCACACCGGAAACCAACTCAGCCAAGAATGCTTCCCCTACGAGCTTCTCGAAACAAAGGTCTTTATAAGGGAGGACTCGCTCCTTGATCTCTGGACGAAGACCCCAGGTGAAAAGAGAGACCTTCATGAGTACATGAGATGCTACCTTTGGAGAAAAGGATATCAGTTCCTTGAAATGGTCAACATATGCCTTCACCATCCATTGGCCTTGTTGAATATGCACAAGCTCTCTCTTTTTCCCCAGCTTCACTTCCTCAGGTACAAACCATTGGATGAAAATGGTTTTAAAGACATCCCACGTCATTTCAACTTGCATTGACGGTGGGGTAACCATCTTCTACCAGTCCAAAGCTGGACCCTCAAACAGCTCCATAATTGCACGAACCATAACATTATCGGGAGTTCCCAACATTCTAAAGACACGCTCCACCTCCTCGAGCCATTTTACTGCCTCTAACGGACCCTGATCACCATGGAGAATAGGCAAAGTCTGAGGAGAACCAAAAACTGGGCATGACTTATCTGAATCCTTAGAGACCTTTCTGGGCGGCATTTCCTGAGCGACAATTAAAACACGAAGCCAAAACCGATATCCAACCGAAGCAACATCAATAAAAGTGCTTCATCATGAAACAGTCATCACAAGACCGAAAAAATGCGAGCACAACCCAAAAATAAAATCTCCTTTTTAAAATCCCCTTTTTATTTTAAACTTTAAAACCACCCTCTTTCAAGACTGCTTTCCAAAACCAATCCATTTTAAAACCAAAAACTCTCCAAAACCATTTCCTCTTTAAAACCAATTTAGAAAACAAGTTCAAGCCTTTAATTGCAAATACACACCCAGGTAATCTCATGAACCGTTGCACATGTCTTTATCCACTATCCATTAATACTCATACCAACACGCATTTTCCATGAATTCTCACACATGTGCAAATGTTCATAAAGAGGACCTGTGGTTTCACCCCAAACCATTCTGAACCAACTCCAAGAAAACAACAGATTTTCAAACCAAGAGATTTCAGTTTTAAAACCCATTTTATACATTTAAAGTCCTTTAAAAGAAACCAGCCCAATTTTCGGAAACCCTTTTTCATTTCAAACAACGTACTTACACAGACCAAAACAAAATCCGCATCCAAATTTGCATCAACCACTGAAGTGAGGGACTAGTAGTCACGCTCAACCTAGCGACATGGTAGTGAGCCATGTCTGAAGTCAGTGTCGACCACTAGGAATAATTCAAACCACGTACTCGGTCTCCACATGGGTCACTACTCCATGTGAAATTACGATGTAACATCGTCTTGCCTCCATTGTCATCTCTCAATCCAAGACAAACCAGAAAAGACAAGGACACAATTCCCGAACTACCCCTGGTAACTCGAGGATCAGTGCGAGCAAGAGATCACGACGCTCTTCCCGTACCTACACCTCGAGTTCCGACAGTCCTAATCTCCTTCTACCGGACAACCCAAAATATCAAGAACCTCCCTTTGATACCATTTTGTCACGAACCAGCCCGGGTCGACCCTGAACCGGTCACCCGAGACGGTCCGCGGCAAGTCCCGAGGGGCGTTCCCGATCCCCCCGGGATGGCAACAAGTGTCGGGCATTAAAATTTGATCGTTGGGAACGATTTCAGCCCAAACAAAAGTAAATAGAACATACCAAATAAACACTAACAGTGGAAAAGAAATAAAGGCCACACGACCACGTACCTCCATGTGACCTTTCAGGTCACCACCCAACTAGAGAGCAACCTCGCTCCAACACTGAGCGACTCAAAACAGATGACCTGAACACAAGGAACCTGCAACTGAAAAGGTAAAGGATAGGCGTGAGCACAAAAGTACTCAGTAGGTGATCCCCACAACAAATCCCAATGCACCGCCAGAAAATAAATAATCTACATAATCCAGGTTTGAATTATAATTTATAAAAGTAATTTTTCATAATGCTTTACTTGAAAATCAAACATGAGACATTTCCCTTATTCTTTTTTGAAAGTTAGTTCCATTTCATCAGTTTTTAAATCATTCTGAAAAGAAAAGTGTTACATTTTCAAATCTTACCCAAAGAGAATAAAGCATTTTCATTTAAAAACCATTTTCCCCCAAAGTCTAATAGTATAGGCTGTGAAGGATGACTGAAAGTAAACGAGCAGGGGAACAAGTGCAAGTAAAGGTAAACAGGCAAGGAAAACCAAGTGCAAGTAAAAACAAACCAGAAGTCATCAGCAATAACCATGGGCGATCCTGAACATCCCTAGAAAACCCCTGGACGTACTCGGATTCAGACTACCTGTCGGCATGGTACTCCACAGTCAATAACCAACTGGCCGCCCTAATAGCCAACCAGTGGCACATCCCACCTGGCCTGTCCACAACTCCAGGGGGTACCAACCCGTCTAATCAGGGCTAGCAAGAAACCGTCACTCGATAATCTACAAGACGCCCAGGAACCCATAGTGGTATTTGTAACACTGTGTAAGTGGGAGACCCTCGCACGCGTGACTCATCTCACTGCACTTTCCAACCCCTTACACTAACATTGCTACACGACAACCCTCGAAGGGAAGTCCCCCTGTAGAAATGCCCTCACAAGTACGTATATATATATATATGTATAATCACTTCACATTTATTAAAGAGCCAACCGGGCCGTCATATCATTTACATTTTGACCATTTCATATTAAATCATTTCTAAAGGGATATTACACACGCCATTACATTGAAAACCAAAAACACACTTAGAACTTTGTTTAAGAAACCCAAATCAGCATATCACCCTGGAACACAATTATTTCACAAGTAGATTTTTTTTCTAATATCAAAACGCACCCCACTTTTATAAAGAGCCAAACGGGCCTTTAATCACCTTTTTAAGGAATACTATTTCTCAAATGAAATCCAAAATTTTGTTCACACAACAAAGGAAAACATCTTTCATCAACCAAGAACCACACATGAAGTTTCCAAAAATAATTTCAAAGGGTCACACGACGTTTTCTCTAATCAAGGTTCTCAGAAAACACCATTTTCCATAAACAATGAATCTACTAATTTACACACGCCAAAAACATTTCAAAGCCCAATTCAACATGTCTTTCATTATTCAGGAAGAACCATCTAGCAACACTACCATGGAAGCACAAAATTAAATCCAAGAAAACGCTTTTAATGAAACACTAGAATTAAAACAACTTTTATCATCAGCAGATCACCAAACTATAGATAACTACTTAATAATACTTTTGAATTTTCTGAAACATAATAAAAAGTCAAGGAATAAATAAATTCTAAATTTAATGGCGAGTGCAAAGGGAGACCTACCTCGAATCGGAACGAAGAATGACACGGTGCAAATCTCCTGTTGCGAAGAAGGGCGCACCGTATTGCGCCGTCAAACATGTCCTAAAACAGTAGACCGTTAAACGGGTTTAACGATATTAATAACATAATAGAAATAACCATAATAAAATGTTAATATCAGTAATAATATAATAATAACATAGTCATAATAATAATTACAGTAACATAATGAGAATAATAATAACAAATTAATAAAAATAATGATAATGATATAATAATAACAATAATAATATGACATAATTATAATATTATCATAATCATAATAGCAATATTAATATAATATAATAATATTATTATTATTATTATTATTAATATATTATTAATATTAATAATAATAATATAATAACACAATATAATAATAATAATAAGAATAACATAATATAATAATAATAATAATAATGTAGTGATAATAATACAACATCATAATAATAATAATAAAATGTAATAATAATAATAATATAATAATAATAGTAATAATAATAATAATAATAATGTAGTAATAATAATAATAATAATAATAATATTAATATTAATATGATAGTAATTATAATAATAATAAATATAATAATATGATAATAATTATAATAATTGTAACAATAATAATATAATAATAATTATAATAATAATAATAGTAATAATAATAATAATAATAATACTATTAACATAATAATAATAACAATAATCTAATAGTAATAATAACAAAATTCTAATAAGAATAAAAATAATGTCATAATAATAATAACATTAATATTATTGATATGATAATAATAATGTTGAAAATAAAACGTAAATAAATAAATAAACTAAAATAAAACTCACCTCAGGCGGAGGGAGGGTGGTGCGGCGCACGCAGGCTGGACGAGAGGGGAGGCCGCCGCGGTGGAAGGGCACTGGAGCGGGAGGGGAGTCGGGCGGCGGTGGCTGGAGGGGAGCACGACGAAGGAGGGGTGTTGGATGCGGGCTCGGTGTGGCGAGCCGCGGGCAGGGGTCGGGACGCCGGGATGGGGTCGGCGCTGAAGGAGAGGGCCGCTGGGGGTGTTCGCCGAAGGAGACCGGAACAGGGTGAGAGGGAGCCAGGACGGCGGCGAGGGCGACGACGGGGTGCGCGGAGAGGCTGCGGATCGGCGAGGTGCAGGGGGAGAGGAGCGGCCGGGGCGGTGCGGCGCTGGGGGGAGCGGGACGGGAGGAGGGTGCAGAGGAGAGGGCGGTCGGGCGCAGCGGCTGGGTGCAGGGATCGGGACGCCGGACGAGCAGGGGGGCGGAGGCGGCGTGGCGAAGTGAAGAGGGGGCTGAGGAGGTCGGGCGCAGCATGGTGAAAAAGGAGATGGGGGGGGGGGGGGGGGCTCGTGAAAGAAAGAAAACAGGGGAGGGGAAAAAAACAGGTTAGGGTAGGGTTATGTTAGGTTATATATATATATATATGATAAAATAATAATAATAAAAATTATAATAATAACACTATAATAATAATAATAAAACTTATAATATTAATAATAATAAAAATTATATAACAATAATAAAACTTATAATAATAATAAATAATAAATTAGTTAATTCAAATAATAATTATTTTGATCAAATATTTAAAATAATAATTATAAAATAATTTAAAGATGTTACACACATATATATATTTATACATATATAGATCTATATATATATACATACATTATTATACATATATATATATAAATATATATAAACATATATACAATAATAATAACACAAATAAAAAGGGTATTAATAATAGAATACCAACATAAATATTATAATATTTAAAACACCGGGTGAACACACTATCACCCGGGTTGAACGCACGGTCACCACTAACGATGTGGTGACCGCGCACCGGCGCGAAACCGCCAATGCAATTAATCTTCGAAAAATTTAAATCGGGACCAAGAAAGGAGAACAATTACGGAAATCCGTGGTTGGGGTGTGACAATTTGGGCTTTTATTTAGAAAATGGTGGTTTTGTGGCGTGGTTTATAAGTTGTTTTTGAAATATTTCATGGCATTTATAATTATTATTTTCACTTTTGTAAATTAGTTGAAATTGACGGGTTAGGTTTGAAATTAATATGATGGTTTTAAGAAAAAATCGGTGTTTTTAATTGAATTTAGAGGGTTTCATTGGATTATGGGACCTCCATGGGTTCACTAGGTGTGAACATGGATGAGAATTAAATTGATGATTTCACATTGAATAATGCTTCCCTGTTCTTCAAATGGCATTCTTGAACATTGGGTTGCATGGAAATTTTTTTGACTGTGATCAATAAATCGTGGACTATTTGGAACATTATTAAGGATAATTGGTTACTAAATTTTAAGAAACCCCATTTTGATCCATTGAGTTTGTTTTTTATTTTCATTTTGTTTTGAAATAATTTTTTATTTTGAGTAAAGGCTTCTTGGGCAATTCATTCTTGACAGTTTTAATTTGAATCAAATTCTAGATTTATTTTGAATGGTTTTGAAATTTTATTTGGTATAGACTTGATATAAGTCACCATTTTAACATTACATTAATGAGAAATGAATATAGCACTACAAATGTGAATTCCAGATTAGCAACATAAAATGTTTATTAAATATTTCAAATGTCAATGTAATGGGGGGAGGGGGTCGTAGGAACCTTTAATGATGTGATGTGTATATATATATATAGTGAGAACATCTACAGGAGGTATTTACCCATGTGGATAATCATATAGGTGGTGTATGTGTTTGGGTTAGGCATGTGAGGCAATAACATGTAAGGTGAGTTATGCATGCAAGGATCTACAACTTACATAGTATACTTTTACCTTGGGTTCTTCGTTGTCTTCTAGAGGATTGGGTGATGGTTTCTCATCAATAATGATTGGACAGGTTGGTACCCCCTGGATCTTAGATAGGCTAGTTAAGATGTGCCTCAGGATTGTCTAGTTGACGGTGGATGGTTGGTTATAGAGTAGGGAGCTTCCCCATACACCGGTAGGTGGTTCCAAACCGAGTACATATAAAAGTATATTTAAGTATGGTTAGGATATATCATTATTAATGTCTATGAGTTCTTATTTTTATTTTTTCAACATTGGGATTTCAATTAAAATTTCTAGATTATTCTCTGCATCTAATGTTTATTTTTGGAATAACCCCATATCCCATGTTTTTTTTAATAAAAATGGTAATTTCTTTTAGAAATGGAAAATAGTGTTTATATACATAAAACAAGGAAAACATATCTTTATATTTGTATTTAAAACTACTATTAATGAAATGCTTCCAGGAAAGGAACTTCATGGATTCGGTGGTGGTTTCCTATTGTGTTGTCTTGATAACACCCTACTGATCTTGTTCGTTGTTGGTAGACCCGATCTATTTTGACGGTTTGGGTTATAATTCAGTTTCCTAGTTCAGAAGTTCCTTGTTGGACCGTGGTTGGTTATATAGTAAGACGTGAGGTGAGTTAGAGCTCATGTAGAGATCATTTTGTAGAGGTTTGGTTACAGTTTTTTTGAGTTTCAGTTTTTTATTTAGTTCTTTGTTCATTCACCCATTGTAACTGAATCTATTTATATATTTATTGTTCTAGGTTCATTTATTTTCTATAATCTTGTTCTTTTTATCTACTTGATCCTAGTATTTTGGAATAAAATCCTTCCCACGTGTATGGTATTGATTCCCGATACTGGGTTCTATCCCGTGGCGATTGGGAACACCCTTTGGGTCATGCCATAGACCAGGATGGGTGTCCGGGTCATATGGAATCCTAGCTTGGTTCGTTGCAATTGGAATAATTTTGACATTGATTTGGATATAAAGACTTTACAATCTTTTGAATGTTTTACTTTAAAAAAACATTGTTTCATCCCATCTAAAAGATTAATTTTTAACTAATTTCAAATAATTATAGGATTTGAATTTGGAAAAATGGATTTAATAAATTGAATCATATGGTCGAAATTTTGTAATTATGACTTTTTTTGGAAAATATGATTTGTATCATTTATAATTTTTACTACCACGGTTAAGGGTAACCCAGGTAATTAAGAGTAAAATAATTTATAAATACTATTAAACTACCCAAACAAATTATAAAATGTTATTGGAAGAATTTAGATTAACATGTAACACATAAGATTATAAATTGATCAATTTAATTAACACCTTACCCTGAAAAATACTTATATATTGTTAAAATCAACGTGAGTGACAAAATTTCACTCTCTTACATTTAATAAGTATTGTAATTTTAATATCATTATAAATAGAATATATTCTAAAAATATAAATTATTATTAAATATAAAATGTTTATCTATATATTTTAATTTTATTTTTAATTTTTTGAAATGATATAATTAGGATATATAGTTACACAATGAAGGTGAATTAATTATTCAATTTATGAAAAACAAAATTAAGTGTTTTTAGAAAAATTAAAATATATATAATTTAAATACATAAGGTTATATACGAATGTTATAGGTGAATATCTCATATAATGTGTATATTAAATTAATTTTTTGTAATTTATATTGTTGGGTTGAGTTTCTTGAAGTCAATGTAATAAATATTGTTAGAATTGACAGCAATGTTATTTTATAAAAATAATATTTTATTAAATTTTTTAAAAACAAAAAAATTACAAAAATAAGGATAATGGTGATAATTATGGTACAAAATATCCTATATTTTACCGGTGAGGTTTAATTAACACATTATAAGTAAAAATATCAACATTTTAAAAATGAAAATATTTTTTACATAGTTAAAATTAAAATCTGTCAGTAATGGGTCAATAAATAAGATGAGGTATAAAATTCGAAAAAACCTTTTTTAAAATCTATTGTTTGATGGTATTACACTCAATAAAACATTATATTCTAATTATATTCTATTTGTTGGAATTTGGATTGATATTTAATTTATTATGATTTACTATTTTGAGAAATTCCCAACTCTAATGTCTTTTAGAGGATATCTAATGGAGTTGTTTTGAAGAAAAGGTGCATTCTCTAGCCGATCACACCCTTTTTATACTTTTCAATAACTATTCTATGTCTATGATATATATAAATAATAAAATAATAACATAATAATCATAAATATTATGAAATTTTAATTTAATTATGAACATACAATTATAAATCACATTTCCCATCGAACAAGAAGTGAACGTATTACTCTTGCATAAATACGACATAACATCTCCATGTAGTGATACAATTCACCTTCCTTAACCATGTCTGATGAGGGGTAATTATGATTCATTTAATTTTTATATATTATGTTCTTGACATTATTATACTTATGTAATAAAGATTTCATATCAACCTTTTTACCACTTAACATTTTGGGAAATGATGATGTCTCTAATGTGTCAGTATGGCTTAACATCTCTATGAAGCAATGTGATTTTTTTCATCTATATTTCACATGGGTGTTAATAAGGATGAATTTTATGAATACATATGATATTTACAACATAAATATTATTATTTCATTATAATATATCATATAATTTTCTTTAATATGAAATCAAAATGAAAACAACATTCACACGTACGTATGGCCTATAATCTCACTGAAGCATATTATATTTTGAATCTCTTAGTTATATGGATAACAATGAATACATATATTATGAATCATTATATGATATTTATATCATTTTTATCATTATGAAGATGATTTAAAAATGAACTATGTAAGGGGATTAGAGATAACAAGTTAAAAATTTACCAAAAAACAAAACACTTATTACCCGAAACATATCAATAACATGGAATACATAGACTGTGAGTATGATAAAGTTATAAATAAATTATATATGTTATTATATATATGAATATGGTTTTTTGGATTATTGATTATAAAATTAAATATATTATACTATATTTTCGAATGTAGACCAAGGAAGTCAAGATATAAGGTAAGTTATTCATGTCTCACTTTTATCTATGTGTGACACATTACTTATAAAATACTTGTTTCTTATAAGTTGTGTATATACTAACCATGAATGTTTTTTATGAGTCTCATAAAAAATATTATGTTATTTTCATATCCATTATTTTATTTTATTCTTGTGGAATATTATTCTTCTAATTATAAAGAGATGCATACTTATTTCAAAGTATCATTAATATTTGGGATTTTTTCATTTTAATACTTCACTGGGTGAAATTTATATTCCGTGAAAAATTTTCAAAAAATATTTTCAATATTATTCTATGTATTTTTATAATATTATTTACATATTTTTTATTTTTTCTACGTTGTTTTAAATGAATGAATAATTCATTTTCCAAAAAATTTACGTTGAGTCTTTTTTGGAAATTGTATGAAATGAATGTTTTTTAACTTATATTACATGAACATATATTTCCACTTTAATCATTAATTAATTATTATAATATATATTTATAACTATAATGTTTATTTCCAATGAAACTTTTTTCTTTTAAAATATAATGGAATTTTATTATAAGAATACATTTTCGTAGAATAAAATATGTTTTCCTCAAAAATTATTTTCTGGTGAAATCGAAAAATTATTTTCCATACACTATAATCATATTTTATGTTAATTAATATATAAAAGAGATATTGTTATGGATAATATCCTTATTCTTCCTATAATTGGATTTTGTTTATTATGGAATGATATTTATCAAAACCATGTCTTTTCAATGGGATATTTCGGATTGAATGATGTTTATGAAACTCATTTATTCACATTGGTTTTAATGTGATGAATAATTTGTGGCCCTATGTAAAACAATTATAGATATTTAATTATGTGAGGGTTGGGACATAGATCTTCATCAAATTCATTGTTTAATGATAACATTTCTATGATATCAAAAGGGTACATGGGAGCTCATCCTAAGGCAGCAACAAGAGAGTTTCTGATAGTTAATCCTAAGCATGCAATAAGATGGTAAATGAGAGGTCCTTATAATCAAAAATCTAGAAGGTACATGTTATTTTATAGCAAGACTGAGTTAGTTACATAGGTTATTATACCATTCATGTAATTCTATTAATAATGTACTACGAATCATTGATATAAGATATTCTATGCGTATTTGTTTGCTAGTATTTCCATGCCTTTTGCCATTTTTATACACTCATGGATCATGAACTTATATTTTCTTATTATTTAAGTCTTATGATATACTAATTTTTGTTCCATGACTCATGTATTTGATCTTTTATATTCAGGGTATGATTACAAAATGTTATTTTTATGTTTTTAGAGCCTTTTTTCATGTTATGCTTATATATCTCTCTTTTTAACACATACCAAGAATTTGAGATCACCAATTATTATGTTTGATTTCCCTAGGATGCAATGAATTGTATTAGATTTGGTATTTAAAAAATTGTTCTAGTTATGAATAAATATTTAGAAGAATTATTATATGTGTCAGGAAACAATTTTTTATGTTTCCCAGTTTCAAAAGGAACTAAACTAATACGGTCTCTAGGCATGTGTTTTTATATTCCAAAAATATTATGTAAAATCAATGTACATTAATACTGGGTCATTAAATAAGACTACAAATTATAAAAATATAATTTTTCTACCATTTATTCAATATTTAAAACAGGTTTCACTTTATATGTTTTAATGAATGAATATGTTTCCTTATATAATCATATAATTTCTTCTTTTTCCTCTCCCAGGTTTCCAACATTTCTTTTATCTCATGTAAAATCATATTGGGAGTTTATATATGTCTCTACAAACATTTCATACATCTGTCCCAATCACATTATATATTCTAATCTTTATCGTCACACATATTAGTGATTTTTAGTGAATATTTAATCTATTTAATTTATTTTTTCCTTCAATTATTGTTGGGCATCGTTGGAATTCACTATAGATATATATAACTTTTTTGAAGAATGGAATACATTTGTAAAAAAAACCTTTAAAATTTTCTTTTGACAAATAATTATTTATAAATCTTTATATAGTTTTGAATATTTTTCATTTGAATGTGAGATAGATTCATTATTTTCCATCATAAGCATTTTCTGATTTATGGATATTTTAACATTATTAAGCATTGAATTATTTATGGTATCATATTTTCATTTATTTATGATATTGTACTATTTATTCCATTTATATAAGGTAATATTATGAAAAACAATTATCTGAAACAATATTTGGATGAAATTTTACATAGAATAAATAACATAATGAAATTTATCAATTTTAGGATTCTCTAATTCTACATATCTAAAACTAAAATCATGTGATGAATCACTACCACAAGGTTTAGTGTAAAAAATCACATTGAATAATTTATGATCGTGATTTACCAATAATTTTATTTCATTTTTTAGGTTCTAAGTCATCTTGTTATTTTTATTTCCAAGATTTTTGAATGATACTTCAATAAATTTCTTAACATTAATTGAAATTGTTTTCATTATATGAGGATCTAAAATTTCATACATATACAATCTAAAATTCATTAATTTAAAAAATTAAGTGGTTCATCAATATATACCCAATTAGAGGTGTTAAGCCTCTGATACAACTAGATATTTTATATGGGACATGTGTAGACACCTGAGAGGGGGGGGGGGGGTTCGGTCTTGTGATTCTTCTGGTTACTAATATTTTCGAAATTCTAAACAATCATTAAACCCCTTAATATTATAGATTTAATTAATTATTATTGAAAAATATATCTCATATAGATTTTACTATTAAATCCTCAATAACATGAAATTAATTTAAATTAATAAATATGAAAAACATATTTATATGGATCAATATAAATTCATCCACCTTGTCTAGATTGGGTTTTCACCACAATATAGTATTATCCACAATAATATATTGTTTATTTCAATGGGTGTTTTCCCAATAAAGCATTGAATATCCAAATATTTATATTCCCTCTATCTCATCATATATTCCATTCTATAATCTCACTGAAATTATCTCATTAGCTTCAAACTATTATAAACCATTAACAATGTGATCTCTGTATAGAACATGATTCAAATTGATTCTATATATTCCCATCTATTATATAAATGTGTTTCAAAGAATTTATTCTTAGAATTAAACCAACTATTCTATAAATGAAAATTTACTATCAACATAATTTATATCCTTTAACTCAAAATAGTCTGTTCAAATAACTAGATTTATTCAATATGGATTTTTTTTCACTCTACCACTTCAAGAAAAATGGATTAATATAACATCAAAATCATCTAATACATATTATTCTCTTCAAAAGTACAGAAAGTCGCAACACCGAATATAAATTTCCCAAAATATTTGTTCTCTCATCTATTATTATCCTCCCAATACATTCTCTCTCAAAATTTAATAGTTTAATGGATAGATCCCTCTTCTATTTCTATACATCATCTTGAAATATATTCATATTATTCTTTTAGAAGTTTATGATCTCATGTAATGGAAATATCTCAATTTCACTAGAAAAACTAACTAATCAATTTGAATCTATTTATTGATATGTACAAGTCAAAACAATTTCTCTATATTAATAATAAATAAAATACTCATAAAATTACAACCGATGATATGAACATTTAATTTAACACTTTTATAAACAAATATCTTTTATTTCATCATTTAGAGATAGAGGTAATATTCCCCATCATCTTCTAAATATTCTTTCTTTTTTCTCAAAATATTTTATCCTATGTAATGAATGGAATTCCTTTAAATTTGATTATCATTAAAATTTTCATCTTCATTGTCTTGAAGAAGATATTCTAGATCCTTCCATAGAACTTGTGATATGATTCGTTTCTTTCTAAGATTTTTTATTTCACAATGAAATCTATATTATCATATTTATTTTTTAGAAGTATGCTTATATTAATATATCCAAAATTATTTCAATTTAATCTAGAGTAGTATTTTATAAATATGTATCTCAAAATATAATGACTAAAATCCAAAACAAGTGCTTTGAAAATATATAAAAAAAATGTATCAAATAAATCATTCTACATGGAACTCATTTAATTTATTACTAATAAGATTAATAAAATCCTCTATAGATTCTAGTTAAATCCACTCAAAATTTTTATTTCCCTTTCCTTATTCAATATGACTCAAATTATCAAGGATCATGGCTTAAATATGATTCATTACACTCTAACATCATATCCAAAACAATAGCTTCCACAAATTTTTTTTTATCAATTAATCCCGATGTTCATCAAATAAATTTTTATTTATAAGTAATTACAAGAAATATTATTTTTTTGATCTTATTCTCTCAATGACTGAAAATCATCAATGTAATTTATTTAAGGCATGGATCAGACACTGTTCATGGTGTATATGATATTTAATTCCAAAAAGAAAAACATCAAAATCACCCAAAACTATTTTCTTCTTTAAAATATCACCTTTGTGAATATGTTCAAATTTATCTAGTACACATATAAAATTCCCTTATGTGAATATTATTTTTGAATTCCGATATATGTATATAGTAGACATTTGGAACTATTTGTGTTTGTTCTAATTCCCTTACACAATCCATATTCAGATATGTGTATTCAATTATATAGTATTCCACTACAAGGAACTACATTCATGTATGTGGTTCATAATTCATAAGCACGAAAATATTTGACAATGTGATATTTACAAATTCAAACAAATCCCCCAGAAGTAGAATTCATCAATGTTACTAGATTTGAATATATTGACCATAATTATTTTATATATTTCATGAAAATTAGATACGTAAGATAATTAATTTATTTTATTTTCCATCATCATTCTCAAACTCATGTACATGGATATACATGTATGAAAATATTTCCATATAAAGAAACATCAAGAACATTGTTTTTATTATGATAGTATTTCCATACATGGAACTACATTTACACCCTTCCTAGACAAAAAAATTATTATGTATTCCATCAGTTCAAACTAGGTATTCTCCACTTCATCTCCAGCTACTCTATGTCACTCATATAAATACTTAAATCATCTAAAAAGTCATCATATTATTATTATAATTAATATAATAAGTCAAAATAAATTTAGATATATTTTCTATGTGTTTTTGAATATAGGATACTCAAGGTACAATATTTCAATGAATTATTCTTCTATATTAGATGCAATTCATCCTCATTAAATCTTTAAACATATAAACTAACTATAACATTTATCTAATACTATGTAAACACTAATTATGCCAAGTTACTTAATCTAAAATTCATATATGGTCTTCTTATTTTAGGTATGTCTCCACAATGTTATGAAATTGATTTATATGTGTTTATTATAACTATATAGGATTTCCCTAAATATTTACAACAACCATCAAATCCATAATTGAATATTTATTAAGATATGACTTCTTCACCATCAACACTTTTCAATGACATAAAGATCAGATATTTCAATCAAATTATATTAATGGATTCTAGAAATTATCTGTCTAGGTAATCCATGAGGCTAACTCTTCTTATTTAACCATATTTCCAAAGAATCCCCATGAGTAACATTTCCCATGTATCCAAAATTGGATATCTTCTTTTATTATTTTATAGACGGAAACTATAATTCATAATAAAATTGATTGTTACATTCATTAAATTTTTTATCCTAATTGATAATAACAATATTGAAAACAAATATAACAAAAAAAATTTGGGCACATTAATTTACTAGGTCAATTCCCCAAGGAATAATATGTTACGGATGATATTATTGATTTTCAAGGGTTATTCACTGTTAATTGACAATGATTCGTGATTTCTACAGAACACTCAAGATTACCTCATAGGGTTCATTGATAAAACCTCATTACAATATAATAATTAGTGCTACCTTATAGGGTTTATCTTTTGGGCCTATGGACAATGGAATGTGTTGGATATCGCATGAGGATCAATGATAATGAAAAATTAATGTAGAACAACCATGATTATTCAAAAGAGTTCGAAGATAATGTATGATTGTAATGAAGTTATCAAGAATACCTAATGGCGTTCAATGTTTTTTCTTAGTTACTATGGAATTTCCTTGATATATCATGTAGTAAAAAGAATACACCTGCTGGATATAGAATTCCCAACAATGAAATAATCCTAGTTTTGAGCTTGAAAATTTTAGGAATCCCCTTGATATTTGTTTCTATTAATGGAATAATTATAAAGGGTTATATAAACCACAACATGGAATATTTAAATTTATTTAATTATTTATTTTAATCACACATGTATTATTCCATATATTACGGTCATTGTATTATGTAGGGAAACCAAGGCCAACATTTTGTTTGAAATACATGCTTGGTCCCTATAAATATATATTATTTGATCAAATTGGACATCTGATCGATACACTTTCATTTGAAAATAATAGATTATAGAAATTGTATAATTAATTTAATTTAATTTAATTACCTAAAACTAATACTCCAGGTGTAATCTATCATTGTATAATAATTTAGGGTTATCCTTATAACCTAGATAGAGCCTTGAGAGTAGGGTCATGGTGGTGATCTATGGCAGTAAATTTGGAATGAGGTATCAATCACAAATGCATCAAAATAGAATCAAATGTTCAATAGAAATTACATTATATTTTTATTAATCAAGGATCGATCCACTCATATGGTTGGGTAATATATTTCTGAATTTATATCCTTCTTTGAAAAAATTGATTATATATTATGTCTAAACAAACTAATATGAAATCGCTTCTTTTGAAGGTATTAATTTCTTTATTGTGTTTACATTACATATAGATATATAATTATTATTTTCATTCATTATCCACTGATGAAATATTTTTTACCATAAGAGGAAAATTTTTATTTTTATTTGTATTTTTCTTATTTTTACCCTTCTATTATAATAGTGTTTATCATCAGTATTTATTTTAATTTTAGTTCAAATTTAATCAAGATTCCAATTCATAGTGCAATGGATTATTATTTCCATCATTCTTTTTTTTGGTTTTTGAATTTTCAATTATGGAGTTATATTGTTATAATATTGATGATATAAATTTGAGGAAGGGTCAATAGATGTTGGTATAAAACACCATTGTATGTGGCATGAAATAATCAAAACCTAATGTAAAAATGATTAAATTATCTAGTGAAGAATGGATGATACTTGACATCTATCAAGCCACTTATTATGGTAAAATTCTCATGAATGATTCGCATGAATGATTTTTAGTTTAATAGATGAAATAATAATTAAGTATACATGACACATTATTTGTATAAAAATCCATAAAATTCACAACTACCCAGTGTCTAGTATTTTTTTCTATTTTTACATATAAAAAAGTTTTATAACCACACCACATGACAAATTTCCTCTCCCAATCTAGGACTACATTTGACACAGAATAAATTTCTTTTTACTCGTGGGGCCTCTCACATAATATGTTCCATGACACTCCATGTGTATCCATAATTGGACATAGTTCTCAATGGAGCGGTGCATGTCAAATACTTGTATAAATAGAAAACAGTATGTATCACTAATACATATCATCTACCTAG
Organism: Viscum album; assembly: GCA_963277665.1. Classification (NCBI taxonomy): domain Eukaryota; kingdom Viridiplantae; phylum Streptophyta; class Magnoliopsida; order Santalales; family Viscaceae; genus Viscum; species Viscum album. The sequence goes on from OY728148.1 coordinate 1,458,582,211, forward strand.
ATTTTTATATGCAATTTTCTTTTAAAATTAGGTTCATTCATCATTATTTCTTGGGTGTTCTAATATATCACATGTTTGGACTGGGATCCTCCTAGAGAGAATTATTTCCCCCTAGAGAAATGGGGTTGGGATCCTCAAAATATTAAATTAGATGGAGTAAGGTATGTCACTATTATATATGGGAAATTATACTCTATTTGTGGACTATATTTTTTATAATTCATGGATGATATATGTATCCTCCATTAGAATTTATTTTTCACCTATAAACCTTGGACATGGATCCTAAGATGTTATCTTTTGGGTGACCATTATATCAGATGTAGTGGATAATGTGTTACTCAGACTGTCTTTATTTTTATATCATATTTTGACATGTGTATTCGTTTTTTGCAATATATAGGTGTTTGAAATTCCTTTCCCTTTTTAATGGGTTAAATATTAATTTATATTTGATCCCTTACATGTTGGTGATTAAAGAGTTCATTAGTATCTATGTATATACAATCCCCTATATAGAATTTTACCATACATGTCATGCCATATACAGATGATATGATATATGCCATATATTTAGGGGTACATGGTATAGGCGGTGCTTTGTGGTGTTTATGGGATATGGTAAGGAAACTTGTATTCAGTCTACTGTTGTGTGGTGTGACTTTTCCCTTCACCTCATGTTAGGATGGAACAACATTCTTGTTATTCAGCATGTATTTTCCCCCAATAACATTGATGATTTGTTTTCAAAAATGTTGTTGGATTCTAGAGTATTTTATGGCATTTACTATCTATCTATTTACTATATAAATTAATCTATTCTCTCTAGAGATGTGTGTTTATGTGTATGGGAATTAGGCGTTGGCCTCCAATATATAAGTGTTCTTCCTACTCAGTGCTAGTCAACAGCCCCATGTTTATTGAAGGTGGGATTGGGGTAGAACATACAATGTTCCATTAATTTGGGTAGGTCCATGGTAGGTTATGATGTAAAAAATACACATCAAATGTGTTTTTTCAGACATTTAATGGAGTTACTGGTCATTTGAGGATTGGTGTTGGATTTTAGGAAACAAATATTATGTTTTTTGAGTTCAGATCTCTATCTAGTGACCTCATTGATGGTGTAGTGGATGATGAACCATTTTATAATAAATTTTGTAGCTGAGATTTTGACTCATTTAATCGGGATATCAATAGTATGGAAAACCATATTATATGTCTCGTAGTGGATAAGGTTGTTGTTTCATGTAATTTTTTAATTCTTACACCCAGATAATCTCTTTTTTAGATGAAAATTCGTGAATAATTTCAAATACATTTTCATATATAGCTAGTGAGGATCATGAAATAGGATCTTGATGAATATCATCATAGTGATGAGGATATAGTTAATGTCTCATTCGGGAGGTTCTTCTTATAGGTGGATAATGAAAAGTACTTTTACAAATTTAGTGACTGTTATACCAACCATCGATGGTGCATGAAATTATACTCCAATATAAGGTATAGTATATCATATGTATAAATATTGATGATGGATTGAAGAGGCTTTCAAAATTTATTTTATTTTAGAGTAAGAGACAACCTAGGATTATGGGTAATCCTAACATGGAGACATTATATGGATAGTTTGAGACCATGTTAAGAATTTTCTCCATAATACTTACCATTTTGAATATGACGGTGATTCTATTAGTGAGTTGTCTTCATGGATTAACTGGGATGTGGTTGATCATGATGGCATAAATCAATGAAGTGTAAACCCACTAGATTTAGTCCGGGCATATCTTCTTAGGGGAATACATCTTGGTGTGTTTGAGATCAATATTTATATTGATGATTATATATCCTTAGTAGATTAAAATTTATGTGGATGTGTATGTGTCAATATTTAATAACCTCACTTGATATTATCATGACATGTTCGATGATACATTCTTATGGGCTAGGATGTTTATGTATGGTATGTATAAAGACATTTGAAATGCGTTTTCCCCCTTACAAACTTTCACATGTCATGGTGTTGGAGTGTAAAATAGTGATATATATCTTTATATTTAAATTATCATACCAAGTTTGTCTAGTTAGTAGTCGCCTAGGATTCGAGACTATTGCATTTGGTGGATGACACATGGATTTTTTGTTTCAAAACGTGATGCATTATCATATCATGTATAAGACCATAGTGATTGTAGCCCAAGATTCCCATAGAGATTATAGTAATAAGAGGGATAATTTATAATATTCTTATGTTGGTAATGGTCACATCACCCAATATTTTCCAAACAATCACATGACTTAAGATAAGAAGGATTTGGATGGGTCATTGAGAAAAAGACATTAATGTGAGTAAAAGGAACCGTAGGGAAATTATAGTGGTAGAGGAAAAGAGATAACTGTAGATGGTGGATAATGAAATGATATAATACTTCCAAAACCACCCTTTGTATATCAACGTCATTTTTAGGGAGCTAGAAGTTAGTGACATTGGAACATGAACGTAGTATTGACTTATGACCTAGAGGCCCCTCTCATGTTTTTTGTTACCATCTATGTCTTATCAAACTTTTCTATACTCTTGATTAAAATATATGTGACTCATTCCATAATGTAATTGCACCAATTATGAGAAATATATATAAAAATTAGATCCTCTAGTTTGGATATTTTAAAAGGCTCTTACTGGATGGAATTATATTCTCACAATCTTCTTTTATCAATTTGAGTTCTTTATTAGGGGTGAAATTATCACATTTGACCTTTTTGTAGAAATGATGGACCCTTATGTGGTAATTCATGTTATATAATGGGTTTATTCCATATAATTATATAATTATTATTTATTAGAGGATGTTATTAACCTGGATAGAGGGGTCAATATTTCCCCTCAACAGTGAGTAAGAATTCTTGGAAGATAAGACATGTTTTGTGTGTAATAAAAATCAATATATCTCATATTATATTGGTTGATTGACTTTTGGAATAACAAAATTAGTGGTTATTTTTCTCCACTATGATAGTGGATTACTTGGATGTCTTAATCAAATACATACTTGGTTTACCACTTTATTGAGAGTTCAGATTCCTTATTGACTGTCATACATGAATAAATTAGATATCTTTAGAATCATATCATATGTCTCCCGCAGAGTTTCAAAAAGACATATGAGAAGAAAAAGTTTTGAATGTGTTATCTTAAGTAGAATTTTTTGAAAACTAAAAAAAATATCCACTACCATGGATCAATAACCTCTTTTATAGCTAAAAGTTGTGAAGTGGTTATCAAAAGTTGACCTCATGTAAGGGTATCACCATCTATGAGTATATGAGGTGGATATAAAAACTAAAACATTCCAAGGTTTCTAAATTCTCAACGAGTACCTGGTGATACCCTTTAGGGTGATGAATATTCAAATATTCTTTTTCGAACTCATGAATTGGATCTTTCATCCTTTCTTGGATTGGTCTGTGGTAAATTTTTTTAATGAAATTTTATTTTTCTTTGTATTAGTTATTGATCAAATATATCATTTGATGATGCGAAAGGATGTACATATAATCTAACCATTGAATTGAAAAATATCAGTGGGTCAGTTGTAGATTAGAGAGTTACACTTCCTATGAAATAACATTTTTATGGAGGGTGTGGCTTTTGGCCCTGTAAATATTGTGGTTGTGTTTACATTGGAGTCATCCAAAAGAGTGAAGGATCTGTATATTTTTTTAGGATGGATAATTATTTTTGGATAATGGTTCCCAGTTTATCAAAGATTACATGATCATTGAAATCATCAACATATAATGGGAAAACATTTCACTTAAATGAGAAGTGAAAATAGGCCTTCATGGTGTTTTAGAAGATGTTGATGAGTTCTCTTTATATGAATTTCATATAACAGGTTTCTAAGTAAGTAGTTTTTTTTATTCCACTAGATCAATGATCAGGTGTATGTTGATGTAGTGGTAGGTGGTTTTACTATATGGATCAAGGTATAAATTTCATCACGAGAGGGACTTAAAACCCATGACATAGAGCTATTAAATATGTTTTTCACCCAGAAGGAATGACAATACTACCTTCATTGATAGTAATTTTTCATTAATTATTACTATAAGAGAATTAGGTATATATAACCCATATGAGTTATAATCTATGAAATAAGTGGTGGATGTTGTTTTTTAAGACCGTGAAATTGAGATAGCCTATACTCTGGGTAGCATAAATTTGGAGGAAAATTCTCGCAGTAGGAAATCCCATTATTTGTTTTTAGGGGAGGTTTTAGTTTTGTTAACCTTTCTACATTAATCATTTCTTTATGGGTACAGAGAATAAATCCTATGATTTATGGTTATGGAAACAAGGATTCTCTACTACACCTGGGTTTCAAAACATGGATATAGTAATTTTGAGGTCGGGCATGATCAATTGTAGAAAATCCATAATCCTAATTCATTAAATGATGACCTGGAGTAAGACATTATCTTTCCAGGGTAGAATATAGTTTCAATCATACATTTGGAAGAGTCTATAAGATATTTCCATGCATCCTACATATTGTTACATCAAGGTTTTGTAATGATGTACTACGTACATCAGTGGTTATGTGAGTGACCAAAAATGAAGAGGACTGTCGTAGAGTTTGTCTCCTAATGAATTGCCTATTTCTATGTAAATGATTACCATCATGTTGTGATATATTTGATTAAAAACCTCATGTTTTTGAATAATAAATGGGATAAAATATATATATATATATATTATAGTACTTACATGGTCAGTGAGAGTTCATTACTATATCATTGTCATTGTCGATTGACTCACCATGTTAATTAAATTTTCCCAATTCTGGGAGAAATGATCAGTAGAGATCAATGGAAACACATATGTGAAGGTGATCATTCAACTACCCTAAGTTCCTAGGATTATTTTATCTGACCATAACACTTGATTAAAACCTTATATTTTGATAGGGTTGTAGGAGTATTTGGGACATAGATGCAGATGAGAATGAATTTTTACATATGATAATGTGTCTGTAATGAACAAACCATTTAGGTTATAGAGTATATATAGAGGAATTTTGTTTTAAATTTTATCCATAGGTGGGAGGATTATTATTAAAAGTTGTATTTTTTTAATATCATTAGTTATCACTCCATTACTATCATGGTTCCATTTCACTTCCTTTTAGAAGAACCTACAAGTCGCATTTTTTATGATATGAGTTTGGATAGACATCAATTATTTTTCCAAAATTTGTTTTGGCATTGACTAAGATGGTGGATTCCATTTATGAATGAATTATGAAACTAATAATCCACCATAATTACTATGAATACATTTGACAGAGTCCCTTAGAGTTTGAGTGGTGTGATCATATGTTTCGGGTGGTCTCACCTCAATCTAGATTATAAATATTATACCAAGATAGAAAGATATATTTTTGGTACATAAGTATAGTCTAGATTTTTCATATTGTTGAAGATGATCCATAATTACTATATTGAATTTCAAAACAAGAAAAATTCCATGAGGCCTTCCTTGTTTCACAACTACGGTGATACAAGCATAATATAACATATTCAATTGACATGGGAGGGAAAAATATTGAAGATGAAGGGACCTTTGTTGAGTACATAATAGAGATCAATTATATTCTATTGAAGATCCAATAATAGTAATTTATTTCCATAATATATATCCTATAACACAATTGAAATCTCAATGAGAACCTATTGGTTGTGAAAACTAGATTAAAGATAAACACCCTCATATTGTACTTCAGGGGTCAAATATTTTATGTTATGGAGAGTGTAACAACCCTGGTATTCTTGTTGTGAACCATTGTGAAATTTCATGAATGACCTTGGTTCTTGTTCTTGTAAAAGAAAAATTATCAGGGGGTCATTAGTCCTCTTAAAAATGTATTTTAATTTAATTAGATATCTATTATAATAAAAAAGTATTTTTGAAATATATTTTTATTGGGGCCTCTAGTGGATAAATGGACAGTATTATTCGTTACATAATGAGGGTTATACCCTAATCATGACATAAGACTCATTTTCTTAAAACATATTATTAATACATTGTAGATGGATATTATTAGATGAAGTAAATTGATTAATTTATAAAAAATTTATATCATTTATTTAAAAACATCAACCCTAATATTATCCTTAAAATCTCTCATTGGATACATTGTAAGTGCAATCCTCATTACTTAATTGAATCCTTAAGAGGATAAATGTGGTTGAGATCATTTGCAGTGACATTGGAATTTAGGATCGATCAAAAATAGGTTATAATTCAATCACATATTTGTAAATTATGATTTATTCATTATTAATTGTCTTCAATTGATCCATTCTTGAGGTATGCAATTTGATTTTTGATTTTCCTTAGTAATTGATATCATCAATTATAATTTATTTCTGAAATATATGATCCATAATCATTGAATTACAAGATGTTTATTCATGATGTTCTAAATTATTGATTAATATATTGATTATTTTCATTCATCATTCAAAAACTAATGAAATAAAAATAATATTATAATTTCCTTTACTAATTATTTATTTATGGATATCTCACTCTATTATATGTGAACAGTTCATTAATGTCTTTTTGACCATTGGTTCGACCAAAACCATGAATATAATTCCTTTAAAAATTATATTTAGTACCATAAATTAGTATTTTGGGATTTGAATAATGAATTAATGTGTGACTTGGGAATGATGATGAAGAATGAAATCCATGGAAGGATTAAGAAACATTGGTATCACAATTTGTGTCATGTGAGATGAAATTTTCATAATAATAATTTTCAATGATATAATGATTCAGTGAAGAATGGTTGGGATCCATCTTCAAGAAATCCATTGACGTTGGTAAACATAAAATATTGGAGTAATAGGAAAAAAAAATAACAGAGTTGATGTAACACCCGAGACTTTTATGAGAAATATTTTTTTTATATAAATCATCAAAGGAATCTTTCACTACACACAACATTAGCTTGGCTTTCTATACACGCAACCGCGGCCTTCCTCGATCGCTTGCGTCGTACGCAATACCGGGGTTCACTAAACAACGATATATTATTATGAACTAGCCATTATGAATATTATTAACTACAGTTTTAATTTTATTATTCATCATACACATTTTCTAGAACATGGTAAGAGAACAAAATAAATTTCTCTGGTAAAATAAGTATTTAAAAAAAAAGCATTTTTTCTGCCTTTTGATGGTACACCCACATTAAATCTTGTTTTTGACATGATTATAAGTTCAATTTGAAAAAATAAAATTCTTCTTTTGAATCATGGTATAAAAATTTACTTTGGATAAATTTTTGATATTTTTCTGATAACTTTCATATTTTGATGAATATTAAAAATACGCTAATTTTTAATTAAAAACAACTTTTTTTCTTTGAGAAAATTTATATGGTTAAATTATAATATTGAATGGTTTTAAAGTATAAATAGAATATATTTTTACCATTTAATATAATTTATGTCATTAGCATTAATTTCACATTGAATTCATAGGTAAAAAAATTTCAATTGTTGGCAATGTTTTAACTTCTAAAACTCATTTTCTTAACAATGAGATTTATTTTAAATTAATTACTACAACTTATATGTCTGGAATTTTGAAAAATGGATTCCATATTTGGAATCAGTGGGTCCAAATTATGTTAATAGGCTACTTTTTATTTTTGGGCATTATGAATAGTAACTACGGTAAATTTTATTTACCATAGTTAAAGGTAAATTCGGTAATTAAGGGTAAATATAAGATTATAAAATTACCCTAACACCTGAAAAAATCCTATTGGATAACTAAAGGTCAACCCATATCACATATGGGTCGGATTAGATTCATTTAATGGACTTTTTTCCATGAAAATAATTTAATTATTATTAAAACCAAAGAATGTGATAACATGTCACTTTCTTAAATATTATAAGTATAATAATTTAAATTTAGTGATAAACATAATGTAACTTCGAACATGAATAGTCTCCAGAAATCTAATACAATTATCTACATCATAAGAATTTATTTAGTATTTTTAGGGATTATATAATTATCATTAATTATGAAAAAATAGTGATGTTGAAATTATTTTATTAATTAAAATATCAAATAAATGGTTTTAAAAATATTAAAATAAATATTATATTAACTATTTAATGTGATCCACAAATTTTCTAGATACATATGACATTTTAAGGATCTATTAAATCTTTTAGTTCGAACATATCTTTTGTTTATATTTTATTTAAATTCAAATAAATGAATAGTGTCAACATTGACACTATTGTTATTTTATAAAAATAACATATTATAAAATTGATTAAAAATCGCAAAATATTTAAAAATTATAAATTAAAATTTATATGGTCGAAAATGTCATAATGTGTCAAATTATGGAAAATTCACAACACATATGTAATTATTTATAATAATTTAAAATTTAGAATATTGTTACCACAAATAAAATTAAATTGATAAATAAGGATAAATCAATTTGATAATGTTTAAAATAAATTCCTAACATGTCTAAATTTTATTGGTTGATGATATTACAACCCTATATCATCTAATATTCGGATATTAGTCATTTGGGAAGTTTATATGTGGGGTTTAGATTTAATATAAACTAATATTTCTTATATTTCCAAATGTGCCCCTCTCCTCCCATATAAAAGGGCAGCTCCTTCCTCACCTCCTCACACCAATTTGAGCCTTCAATCTCAGCCAATACCTACCCATTTCACTTCCCCACTTCCCTAGAAACATCCTAGTGGTCCTGGTCTTCTTAAATGACCAATTGTAGTGCCCTAAGAGGAGGTCTCAAAGAGGCGCATCAAAGAAGAGGTAATGCCCGTTACCGATTCTTTCATCCTTATTTCTTCTTCACCTTATTCATATTTAGTTTTTTCATTATGAAGTAATAACATAAGTATCACTCATATAATTATATTTTATTATAAGTATTAATCAACCCTATTTCACCATCTATCCATCCTACGGAAAACGAAATCACCGCGCGTGCGTACGTACAGAATACCGTCTCCACGCCGTGGTGTAATCTATTTTCCCCCACCACCTTACTTGGATGGGTATAATGGTGTAAATAATGACTATATATGATTTTTTTAATGTGATATTGATTCTAACATATTATACATACACTCCAATACAATTCCACGATCATTGGAACGATATCATCGCTCGTGCGTACGTACGGAATATCGTCTCCACGATGTGATGCGACTCGTTCTACATGATATTCATTGCATAATGATTATATAAATGAATTGAATGGATTAATATGATATATATTACACTAATAATATTCTGTAAATGAGGTATCTATAACCTAAAAATAAAAATTAGAATTTATTCGACAAAACAAGAAAAAGAACAAAAAGTAATAAACACCCGAATAACAAGTAGTAAGGAAACATTACTAATAAGAAGCTAAAAAAATTACCCTATATGATATCATAAAAATATGTATGATTCTGGAATTAGTCAATAAAATCATTTAAGTCATTATAAAGGAGGTTCGGACACTTACGAAGCAAATCAGACCTAAGGTAAGGGAAAATATCACAATCTCATTTTATCTGAGATTGTTTATACTTTGGTTTTTACTGGGGTGTATTTTATCATCCACATCCATGTTCCCTCAATATGTAATATTGTTTCCATCCACCTACAATTTTTTAAATTCAATTTTACCCTTTGGTGAGTTTTTAGTAAAGGATATGAAAGGAACCTTTTGTAGTTTTTCGTACGAGGTACTTTTTGACTTTTCCGACAAAAGTACGAGAAGAATATTTTTTTAACTTGTACGGCATGAATGGAAATTTTTAAACATTATTTCCAAGAAGCTTACTTTACAAGTTTTCATGTATATTTTTAATTAACTTCTTTTAGTTTAAAATTGTATGACATGTTAAGAAAGGAAAAAAGTTTTTTGAAGTAGAAAGGATATTTTCATCAAGAATGGAGTTCATGTGTTTTTATCAAAATTATTTTCCATCTAAAATAATATAGGGTTCTTTTTATATCCCTATTATTAAATTGTTTTGATTATATTGTGATGGAATTATTTTTTTGAATTCCTTTATCTTATATGAATTGTTTTATGATGTCATGATGTTTAAGAATCCCATTTTTTATTACATGGGTTATGCAATGATGTATGATTTATGATTTTGTGGCACACATAAGAATGGTATAATTATGAGATGGGTGGGACCTATATCTCCCTCCAATGCATTGTGTAATGATTTTATATATCATGAGATAGACATGGCTGGAATGGCAGGTTAAACCGGTTCAGTGAAACAGGACTGAAACGAGGCGTGAACTTGGTTCAAAAATGGACTTTGTCCACTAAGATAGTCTTGGAAATGAGCCTTGACTAATAAGAAATTATTCTCTATGATTATGTGTGTATTCCAAAAAGTTTCATGTTTTATGTTATTATTATTGGGATTACATTTCACTTCCATGATTTAGCCCATATTATGAAATTATGATCTCTTTTGCAGGGAAAGATTTCCAAAATGTTATGTTCTTATGAATATGATGTGATTGATATTTCTTTTGTTTAACCTTACTGAGAATTTTATCTCACCCTTTTTTATGTTTTATTTCCCCAGGTCAGGAAGAAGCTTATTATGTAGGATATTCCAAAAGGGACTCTAGATATGATGATATAAATGGGAGGCAAAGTAGATGCTTTTTGAAACAGTTGTTTATGTTTCACAGTTTCTAAAGACTCTATACCTATACGGTCCTTTCCTGGTTTTATTTTCTGTTGTAATAAGTGTGCTTCAATTCTGAAGTAATAACAATGTATGTAAAGTATGGGTCATTATAGTTGGCATCAGAGGAAAGATATAGTCAACCTTTGGAAACTAGGATGTGAAAGCCTTATTAAGAACCCTAAGGATAAGTCTAAGCATAGAACACAATCTTAGTGTTTTAGAAATTTCCATGAATAACCTATGATAAGACCTTAAGTGTGAAATTTTATTCTTGATTATGTGGTTTTCCTATTATAATTAGTGTTGCTCACACTATTATTCTTGGATTTATTCAATGGCTGGAACCCGAAGGAATCGTGTTAATGCGGAATGCGACAGGCAATGCAATGATTGTCCCCCTAAGCAACCAAACGTTATGGGAGTTGGAATGAAAAATCTTGTAGCCATACTCGCACAACTTTCTCAAAATATGAATCATGCAGGACTTCCAAATGAGAAAAGGAAGGAGCAACATTCTGTTGAATCCTTCCTGAGGCAGCGTCCACCTTCGTTCAGCGGGTCTACTGATCCATTAGTTGCTGAACAATGGATTGGTACTACTGAGAAGGTAATTTCTGTTCTTCAATGTTCTGAATAGGATAAATTCATACTATCAGTGTATAGTTTGGAAGGAGATGTTGATCAATGGTGGAATCTTATTAAGAATACGAGGCAAAGGGATGAAATTGAGTCCATGGAATAGGACGTGTCCAAGAACTGATTTTTCAATAAGTACTTCCCTCGTATTCTCCAAACAAATATGGAGAAGGAGTTTCTTGAACTAAAGAAAAAGGATGATGAATCTGTTGGTACCTATGAAGCAAATTTTACAAGACTTGCAAGGTATGCTTCTGGTATTATTATCTAACCTAAGAGTAATATCGATCGATTCTTTAGTGGCTTAAACCCAAGTCTTTGAAGGGCCTTACCCATAAGGGACTTCAATAGCTACGAGGAAATCGTTCGATGTGCTCTCAATGATGATATGGAGATTGAAGTAACCCATCAGTCATATGGGTTTGATAAGAAAAGGAAAATGTAATTCAAAGGAAAATCTAAAGAGCACACCAAAAAGATGATGAGCTTTCCCTTATGCTCAAAGTGTGGAATGAAACATGGAAGGAGTTGTCTTAAAGGGACATGTAATTGTTTCAAATGTGGAAAGGAAGGTCATCAGGAATTTGAATGCCGCAATGAGGGGAAGAAGATGTCTAATGATGCAATCAAAGGAAGGGATACACAGAATGAACCTACTACACTTCAATGTTTCAAGTGCATGGAGATGGGGAATTATGCTAATAAATTCCCAAATCCAAGGGTTGATGATGATGGTCGACGTCAATAAACTCTTCAGGCTAAAGGAAAAGGAAAGTCACATGCAATTTCTATTAGCGATGTGGAGTACGATAATGATGTGGTGAAAGGTACACTTACCATCCAATCTAAAGTAGAAAATGTTTTATTTGATTCTGGATCAACCCACAATTTTATTTATGAATATTTTTCTAAGAGTATCACCGTATTACCTCAACAATTAGATTTTGAGTTAGCTGTGACAACCCCTAATGGCACAACAGTCCCATCAAAAGTTTATAATTCTTCTCCGATTGATGTTTGTGGGAAAGTGCTTCCTGAAAATCTTTTGATCCTTCCTATAGTGGAATTTGATGTGATTCTTGGCATGTATTGGCTTTCTTTATATGGAGCTCATATCAATTTCCAAAGAAGGGAAGTCACATTACATATTCCAGATCAATCTATGATCGTCTATCGATGCAAGGATGAACATAACCTTCCAGTGGAAATTTCTTCCATATTATGGGTCTTGATTCAACTAAATGAAGGTTATTTATCTCAAATGGTTGGTAAAGAACTCACGATTAAGAATATGCCCATTGTACGGGTTTTTGATGATGTCTTTCCGGAGGAATTGCTGGGTCTTCCACCTAATAGTGAAGTTGAGTTTTCAATAGAACTCGTACAAGGTGCTTTTCCTATTTCAAAGACACCTTATAGAATATCCCCAATTGAGTTGCAGGAATTGAAGAAGAATCACCAAGAAAATCTTGATAAGGTATTCATATGCCCTAGTGCGTCACCTTGGGGAGCACCTGTTCTGTTTATTAAGAATAAAGATGGATCAATGAGACTCTGCATTGATTATCGAGAACATAACAATTTCACTATCAAGAACAAATATCCTCTCCCACGCATTGATGACTTATTTGAACAACTACGAGGAGCTCAATACTTTTCCAAGATTGATCTTCGTTCAGGGTATCATCAATTAAGGGTCAAAATGGAGGATATACCAAAGGAGTCTTTCCGTACAAGGTATAGACACTATGAATTTATAGTGATGCCATTTGGTCTTACTAATGCCCCTGCTATCTTCATGGATCTGATGAATAGAGTCTTTAGAGACTATCTTGATCAGTTTTTGGTAGTCTTTATAGACGATATTCTTGTCTATTCAAAGAGCAATGAAGAACATGAATATTAATTGATAATTATATTAAAGACCCAGAGAAAGGAGAAGCTTTATGACAAATTTACCAAGTGTGAATTTTGGCTTCAAAAAGTTTCATTTTTGGTCACATAATCTCAAAAAAGGGGATATCTATGGATCCAGCAAAAACAGAGGTTATCGAATGACAGTCGAGACCAACAACAGTAACTCAGATCCGATGTTTTCATGTTTTGGCTGGACATTATCGATGTTTTGTGAAACATTTTTCACAATTATCTAATCCACTCACCAGGTTGACTCGGAAAGGAGTTATTTTTGTTTGGACGGAGGAATGTGAAGAGAATTTCAATGAGATGAAAAGAAGGTTATCCAGTGAACCTGTGCTCACACTGCCTTGTAGTGGAGAAAGGTTTGTGATCTACAGTGATGAATCCAAGAAGGGATTGAGGTGTGTTATTATGCAAAATGATATGGTGATAGCTTATGCATCACGACAGTTGAAAATCCATGAAAAAAATTACCCAACACATGATTTGGAGTTAGCTGCGGTAATATTTGCATTTAAGATTTGGAGGCATTAACTTTATGGTGAAAGGTGTGATATTTATACTGATCATAAAAGTTTAAAGTATATTTTCACACAAAAGGAGTTGAATATGCGCCAAAGAAGATGGTTAGAGATGATTAAGGATTATGACTGCTCAATTCATTACCACCCTGGGAAAGCAAACAAGGTGGAAGATGCATTAAGTCGACAAGACCATGCTAGCGTATCCATGACGAGGATCACAAAAGATCCAATATTTATGGATTTATAAAGGATGGATCTTGGAATTATAATGGAAGGGGGGAAATCATTTTTTTCTCAAATGAATGTTCAACCATCTATACATGTGAAGATTGAAGAGGAACATAAAGAAGATGTAGAGTTACAAAAGAAGGTGAGAAATATTCCTGAATTCAACCTTGATTGTGTTGGGATAATAAAGTTCAGGAATCGGGTTTGTGTTCATCCCATCCCTGAATTAAAGAAGGATCTACTGTATGAGGCTCATAGTTCTTCATTCTCTATTCATCTTGGAAGCACAATGATGTATAAGGACCTTAAATAATACTTCTAGTGGGATGGCATGAAAAGATATGTTGCTGAATATGTCTCTCGATTCATGGTTTGTCAGCAAGTTAATGCTGAGAGACAGAAGTCTAAGGGGATGTTACAACCATTACCCATACCCGAATGGAAATGGGAAAACATCACTATGGACTTTGTCACAGGACTTCCTAAAACATCCAAAGGAAATAATGCTATCTGGGTCATAGTTGATCGTCTTACAAAGTATGCACACTTCATTGCAATTAGAGAGGATTTCTCTATGGATCAGCTTGTCAGGATATATGTAAAGGAAGTGGTAAGATTGCCTGGAGTACCACTTTCTATTATATCTGATCGGGATCCGAGATTTACCTAGATTTTCTGGTGAAGTCTTCAGCATACTCTGGATACAGAGTTGAGTTTCAGCACAACTTATCATCCTCAGACAGACGGTCAGTCTGAGAGAACAATTCAAACTCTAGAAGATATGTTAAGAGATTTCTCTATAGATTTCAAAGGTGGTTGGGATCAACACGTACCTTTGGTGGAATTTTCATATAATAATAGCCTTCACTCCCGTATTAAGATTGATCCTTATGAAGCTCTCTATGGAAAGAAATGCAGGACTCCAACTTGATGGGTTGAAGTTGGGGAATGAAAGCTATTAGGACCTGATCTCATTGATGAAATGTCAGAAAAGGTCAGATCTATTCAACAACAGATAAGAGCAGCTCAGAGTCGACAGAAAAGTTATGCCGACAACCGAAGAAAAGACCTAGAGTTTGAAGTGGGTGATAAAGCGTTCTTACGAATATCTCCCTGGAAGAGGGTCATGAGATTTGGAAAGAAGGGGAAGTTGAGCCCTAGATATATCGGTGCATTCGAAATACTGGATCGTGTTGGAAAGGTAGCTTACCTATTGGCGCTTCCACTTAATCTCTCTCAAGTTCACGATGTGTTCCATGTATCTCTCCTGAGAAAGTACATCCCTGGTCCTTCACATATACTCATCTCAGAAGTTATACCGCTGGAGAAAGATCATTCTTATGAAGAATAGCTGATAGAGATTCTGGATCGTAGAGAAATCGTCCTACAAAACAATACCACTCAATTGGTGAATGTTTTATGGAGGAACCACCAATTAGAAGAAGCTACATGGGAGATTGAGGATATGATGAGGGAGAGGTATCCTCATCTTTTTGTTACAAATTGACGAATTTTATGGGAGAAATTATTTTTAAGGGGGTTAGAATGTAACACTCGAGACTTTTATGAGAAATATTTTGTTTTATATAAATCATCAATGGAATCATTCACTACACAAAACACTATCTTGGCTTGCATTACACGCGACCGTGGCCTTCCTCGATAGCTTGCGTCGTACGCAATACCAGGTTTCACTAAACAGCGATATATTATTATGAACTAGCCGTTATGAATATTATTAACTACATTTTTAATTTTATTATTCATCATAAACATTTTCTAGAACATGGTAAGAGAACAAAATAAATTTTTCAGGTAAAATAAGTATTTTTAAAAAAATGCAGTTTTGCCGCCTTTTGATGGCACACCCACATTAAATTTTTTTTTGACATGATTATTAGTTCAATTTGACAAAATAAAACTATTCTTTTGAATCAGGGTATAAAAATTTACGTTGGATAAATTTTTGATATTTTTCTGATAACTTTCATATTTTGATGAATAGTAAAAATATGGTAATTTTTAATTAAAAACAACTTTTTTTCCTTGAGAAAATTTATATGCATAAATTATAATATTGAATGGTTATAAAGTATAAATAGAATATATTTTTACCATTTAATATAATGTGTGTAATTAGCATTAATTTCACATTTAATTCATAGGTAAAAACATTTCAATCTTTGGCAATGTTTTAACTTCTAATACCCGTTTTCTTAACAACGAAATTTATTTTAAATTAATTACTGCAACTTGTATGTTTTGAATTTTGAAAAATGTATTCCATATTTGGAATAAGTGGGTCGAAATTATGTTAATAGGATACTTTTTATTTTTTGGCATTATGAATAGTAACCACGGTAAATTTTATTTACCATAGTTAAAGTTAAATCGCATAATTAAGGGTAAATATAATATTATAAAATTACCCTAACACCTGCCAAAATCCTATTGGATGACTAAAAGTCAACCCATATCGCCTAAGGTTCTGATTCGATTCATTTAATAGACTTTTGTCCATGAAAATAGTTTGATTATTATTAAAACTAAAGAATGTGACAACATGTCACTTTGTTAAATTTTATAAGTATAATAATTTTAATTTAGCGATAAACATAATGAAAATTCGAAAATGAATAGTATCCAGAAATCTAATACAATTATCTACATCATAGGAATTTATTTATAATTTTTAGGGATTAAATAATTATCATTAATTATGACACAATAGTGATGCTGAAATTATTTTATTAATTAAAATATCAAATAAATGGTTTTAAAAATATTAAAATAAATATTATATGAACTATTTAATGTGATCCAATACTTTTCTAGAAACATATGCCAATTTATGGATCTATTAAAGCTTTCAGTTTGAACATATCTTCTGTTTATAGTTTATTTAAATTCAAGTAAATTAATAGTGTCAAAATTGACACTATTGTTATTTTATAAAAATTACATATTATAAAATTGTTTACAAATCACAAAATTATTTAAAAATTATAAATTAAAATTTATATGGTCGAATATGTCATAAAGTGTCAAATTTTGTAAAATTCACTACACATATTTAATTATTTATAATAATTAAAAATTTAGAATATTATTACCACAAATAAAATTAAATTGATAAATAATGATAAATCAAGTTGATAATGTTTAAAATAAATTCCTAACATGTCTAAATTTTATTTTTTGATGATATTAAAACCCTATCTCATCTAATAGTTGGATACGAGTCATTTTAGATGTTTTTAAGTGGGGTTGGGATTTAATATAAACTAATATTTCTTATATTTTAAAAAGGTTCCCCTCTCCTCCCTTATAAGAGGTCACCTCCTCCCTCTCCTCCTCGCACCATTTTGAGCCTTCAAGCTCGGCCAATCTCTACCCATTTCACTTCCGCACTTCTCTAGAAGAATCCTAGTGGTCCTGATCTTCTTCAAAGACCAATTGTAGTGCCCTAAGAGGAGGTCTCAAAGAGGCGCTTCAAAGAAGAGGTAATGCCTGTTACCGATTCTTTCATCCTTATTTCTTCTTCCACTTCTTCTTCTTTAGGTTTTTCATTATGAAGTAATAACATAAGTATCAATCATATAATTTTATGTTATTATAAGTATTAAACAACCATATTTCACCATTTATCCATCCTACAGAAAACGAAATCACCGCGCATGCGAACGTACGGAATACAGTCTCCACGCCGTGGTGTAATCTATTTTCCCCCACCACCTTACTTGGATGGGTATAATGGTGTAAATAATGACTATATATGATTATTTTAAAGTGATATTGATTCTTAAATAGTACACATACACTCCAATACAATTCCACGATCATGGGAACGATATCATCGCTCGTGCGTACGTACGGAATACTGTCTCCACGATGAGATGCGACTCGTTCTACATGATCCTCATTGCATAATGATTATATAAATGAATTGAATTAATTAATATGATATATATTACACTAATACCATTCTGAAAATTAGGTATCTATAACCTAAAAGGAAAAATAAGAATTTATTCGACAAAACATGCATAAGAACAAAAAGAAATAAACACCCGAATAACAAGTAGTAATGAAATATTACTAATAAGAAGATAAGAAAATGACCATATATGATATAATAAAAATAATTATGATTATGGAATAAGTCAATAACATCATGTAAATCATTATACAGGAGGTTGAGACACTTACGAAGCAAATCAGACCTAAGGTATGGGAAAATATCACAATCTCATTTTATCCGAGATTTTTTATACTTTGGTATTTACTGGGGTATATTTTATCATCAACATCCATGTTCCCTAAATATGTAATATTGTTTCCATCCACCTACAATTTTATAAATCCAATTTTACCCTTCGGTGAGTTTATAGTAAAGGATATGAAATGAATCTTTTTTCGTTTTTCGTACGAGGTACTTTTTTGACTTTTTGACAAAAGTACGAGAAGAATGTTTTTTTTAACTTATACAACATGAATGGATTTTTTTAAAACATTATTTAAAAGAAGCATCCTTTACAAGTTTTCATGTTTATTTTTAATCAACATATTTTAGTTTAAAATTGTATGACATGTTAAGAAAGGAAAAATGTTTTTGAAGCAGAAAGGATATTTTCCTCAAGAATGGAGTTCAAGTGTTTTTATCAAAATTATTTTCCGTCAAAAATAATATAGGGTTCTGTTTCTATCCCTATTATTAAATTTTTTTGATTATGTTGTGATGGAATTATTTTTATGAATTCCATTATCTTATATGAATTGTTTTATTATTTCATGATGTTTAAGAATCCTATTTTTTATTACATGGGTTATGCAATGATGTATGATTTATGATTTTGTGGAACAAATAAGAATGGTATTATTATGAGATGGGTGGGACCTATATCTCTCTCCAATGTGTTGGGTAACGATTTTATATCTCATGAGATAGACATGGCTGGAACGGCATGTTAAATCGGTTTAGTGAAACAGGACTGAAATGAGGAGTGAACTCGGTTCAGAAATGGACTTTGTCCACTAAGATAGTCTTGGGAATGAGTCTTGACTAATAAGAAATGATTATCTATGATTATGTGTGTATGCCACAAAGTTTTAAGTTTTAAGTTATCATTATTGGGATTACATTTCACTACCATGATTTATCCCATGTTATGAAATTATGATCTCTTTTACAGGGTAATATTTTCAAAATGTTATGTTCTTATGAATATGATGTGATTGATATTTCTTTTGTTTACCCTTACTGAGCATTTGAGCTCACCCTTTTGTATGTTTTCTTTCCCCATGTCAGGATGAAGCTTATTAAGTAGGATATTCCAAAAGGGACTCTAGATATGATGAAATAAATGGGAGGAAAAGTAGATTCTTTATGAACCAGTAGTTTATGTTTCCCAGTTTCTAAAGACTATACCTATACGGTCCATTCCTGGTTTTTTTATATGTTGTAATAAGTGTGCTTCAATTCTGATGTAATAAAAATGTATGTAAAGTATGGGTCATTAGAGTTGATGGGGGAGTATTCAAATATTAGAGAGACATAGTGGGACAAAATTTAAAAAACAAATACAAGGTTGGTAGTCTTGAATAAAAAACACCATTTTTCTCATTGATATGGCAGATATGGTTTCATGGGAGAGTGAAATATCCCACTGTTATGTTATTGTGAAATATTATGTTTTACCCCCACATGAATAGGACTATGTAGACTATGAATTACATGCCAAGAAACTCATGTGGTCGCACACATTTCTTATGCTGAGCCAAAACACTTATACCCCCAATGGGACATAAATGATACCTGAGGGGTATATGTTGAATACCCCATAGATATGAACTGTTTTTTCCATACTACACACCATGTAATTCAATATTTCCATGTTTTTTCATTAATACATGAGTTCTTATTCCATTATTCCCCATTGGGATTTATATCTCAAATGTTAGTATTGGGTCCCTTTGGGGGATTAGTATTTCTTTCTTTTAATACTCAAGATGAGATCCTCTACCTGCAACATCTAATAGAGTCAGGTATTTCACCCGCATATACCAGATAAAGATATATTATCTTTGGTTGGGAATTTATACCATACATAGATCTGGGATGGGGCATGGATCCTCTACTGGATTTTTTACTTCACCCATATACAAGGGGTATGTGTCCTCCAAGATTCTAATAGGGAATTAGAATTCTGTTTCATTAGAATTATCTATCAATGGTGTAGATGTTGGGTATTATGGATTTCTGTGAGTTTGAGATTTTATTCATAGATGTGTATCCTTGTATGATAATATATGAGTGTTCTACATTCATTTACCATATTATTATGAGTTTTATTTGACATTTTTTAATACATTATTTCATAGTGATTATTAGGTGTCCTAATTTGTATGTAAATAATAACCCCTATGTGAAATTTCCCACACATGTTGTGACTTAAGAAGATGAAGGTATATATGTCATTGATTAAAGATAACCTAGTATGGGATGATATTACTAGTTATTAGAGGTTGTGGTATTGGGAATTGTGACTTGACTAATGTTTCATGTTGCAACAATTTCTTCTTCCCCTTGTTACTATAGAGTTAATTTTTTGATATTAGGCTTATATTTACCCCCTTTTCATTTTATGTGATTTGATACACATTATGGAATTATATATGTTGTGAATGCATTAATTTTTCTAATAGATTAATTTATCCATTATTCTATAATGGTTGAATATGTTTGTTTGTGTGTATTTGTATAGGTGAATTAGTATAAGGCCTCCCATTTATGTGTCATTCTTACTCCATTCTAGATAATATCTAACAATCAATAGTTGGTGAAAATGCGGTGTCACTTTTGACTTGTTTCCAGCTCAATTCGGTCCAATATAGGCCAAGAACTAGCATTTATTAAATCATATGGTTCAATAGTGATTAATTATGATAATTTATCACTCATGATTAACTTCTTATGGATCGATAATAAAACATTATATCTTTATTTCCAATGGTAAACCTCTTGGAATTACAATTTCTTCTTGATATTCATGTAGTCCTTGGATACAATCCTTTTTTCTTGTGATCCCACATACTACTATGAGATTACTTGAATGTTATACATAGATTAAATAGTTTTTGCAAATACATTTTTAATTTCTTGGGATACTTCCCTGCATCCGACATTAAAACATTATACTATATGACATTCGAGACTAGTTTTGGCTTGAATGATTTCATAGTATTCTTAGATACACTATAGCATTGACTGAATTTGGATCAATACCAGTTTTTATAGAAGAACCTGTGGATCAATAATGGTTATTTATTTACACTTATAAAATAGTTTTATTTTTATTCTTAGAATATCATATGTGTACAATGAATTTATGGGTGATGTGTTGGAAAACTTATATGGAGCCCTAATGAGTTATACTCTCATCTTACTCAGGTGGAAACAAAAACATGGATACCCGAGAATACATCACCTGTAATATGGTGAGGTTGGGTAGGGTAATCATTTCGTTATATCATTTTTATTTTATTTGGAGACTCTATCGACTAAAACCAAGTGAGGCGTGGGGATATAGTAGAGGCACATGCACATTTATTTTATTCATTTATTTTATTATATATATATATTTTTTCCCTATGGGAAATGAATCATGATGTAAAATTGTATGCTTCCATTTCATGTGTTTTCTTATAAATGTGATTATTGTTTCTAATTACTCTAATTATTATTATGTATGGTTGATGTTTTGTTTATTTTTTTTCCTTATTTAACACTAATATATAAGGTTATAGTCTCCCCAAGGTACTACTATGGATCCCCAATAATATTTTGAAGCCTTTTACAGAGAGGGGGGATCTCTTGTGGTCATATGGGGACTCAGTCAAGTACCTATGCATTGTTAATCGTGGAAGGGATGTTACATCAGTATAAATATTTCATCAACATTGCACTCCATTAATGTGTGAATAAATTATTTGGATATTCAAGTATATATGTGTTTTCTTTTTCTAGTATATTTAACTAATTATCCTTAACTAATTCACAACATATTGTAGTTCTAATAAAATTTCCATCAAAATTCTCATTTGCTTCAATTTGATTTCTTATATTGAAATTGTGTTTGAATGATAACTCTACATAAATAGTTTGTTAATTATATCAAAATTTTAAATACATTGAACCAGATATTAGTATATCTCCATGATATTGTACAATACTTTTATACTGAAAACTATTTTGATGATAATAAGAAGTAATAAATTATAAGACAATATAAAAACCTAGTGGATGTTTTTTTCAATAAATAAATGTAAAATTTAGTTCTTGATCAAGTATAATGGAAAGTGGTAAACCATGTATCTTTACCACTGAAATTATTTACTTCAGGGTATTAAACTCAGGAAAGAAATATTCCTCAATAGTATTCATTTATGGATACCTTATAAGTTGATTGAATAAAACCCCAAAAACAATTATTGACCTCATATGTTTATGGGATTTTTATAAAAAAATATCTATAGTGATGTTATGCTATTTATATACCTGTATGAGTATGGGATTATTTATTCCCATAGAGTTCATTCATTCATATTTAATAATATATTGTACAATTTATAATTATATATATTATGAAATATCTATTTCCATGTTTTCCGATAAATTTTTTTCTTTAGATCTATATAAATATTGGTTATTCTAGGATGAATATATATTGATGAGCTATGAAAATTATCAAATATATCATTATTAAATTGTATTTTTCAAAGAAACAATATATGCTTTCCAAATATTATTAATCCTATATTGTTACTATTGATCTTTAAAATTGTCTCCACATTCTTATGTATCTTGATATCCTTTTCCTTACTTTAGTAATGTTGATATGGATGGATGGATGAGTCGTAATTTAAGAAATATAGGATTTCCCCCCTTCCCAAATTATATTATGGTAAAGCATTTTAATTTTTTTAGTATTGGGTCTTTTTCAATCCCCATCATATACAATGTATCATGATACTTCTTTCCTTGATAATTATCCACCAATTTCTTTATCTCATAGTGGTAATGGATTGAGTAATCATTTTCTTTTACTAGTTTTAACCATAACCCATGGAAAATGTTGAACAATATTTGTGTGAATATATAATTTATTTTTCACATCAATATATATGTTACACCTTTCACCAAGGATATATTGAATCCATATTTTAAATGGAAATACTAAAATCGCCAACTCCAGATCATGCATTGGATAATTTTTCCCATGGGTATCTAATTAATTTAAAACATAATCTATTACTATTTCACATGTCATAATGAAACATAAAAAAACTTTTAGTGGAGAGTCACAATATATTACAAACCCTTATCCACTATATAGTAATATAAATAAAGGTTTGGTGACCAAACTCCTTTTAAGATCCTAGAGGATTTTCTCACTTTATTCCAAACAGATGATATTTTATCCCGTCCATGCTACCTTGGTTTGAGGAAAAAATAATCCTTGTAAATTTCTCACAAATCACTAAGAACTTCTAACTAATACATGAAATATTTGTACATTTGTTATAGATGATGATATTGACCAATCATAAATCAGATTTATCATCTATAGATCCAAAAAATTACTTCTTTAGGGATTACATGACCTAATAAAGATACTTTTTATACACAAAGTTCACTCTTTCTGAACATGGTATATAATTTATTGTTTTATGGGGTCATTAGAATAATACAAAATTACAATTCATTTATATACTTTTTCTTAAATTATATGATAATATGATGAATAAATAATACAGTTAAATGTTATTGGTAATCACTAAATTTTATAATAATCAAAATAATAAATAATTTGGTCAATTGTTTGGTCTAAATTTCATTATAATGAATTCAGAATCACAAAACATTGTTTGTAAAGATATTATGGGTTCATCCTATCCCTTT
The DNA here is from genome assembly GCA_963277665.1 of Viscum album. NCBI lineage: Eukaryota > Viridiplantae > Streptophyta > Magnoliopsida > Santalales > Viscaceae > Viscum > Viscum album. The sequence continues at coordinate 1,458,606,289 of OY728148.1, forward strand.
TTTCATATTTTATGGTGCATAAAAATAAGAAAACATTCAATAAATACAAATATCTTTTATGTTGATCAGTAAAATCATCAACGTGGGGTATATGTAACATGTTCTTAATTGTGTTACTTTTAAAATCATGATACTATATACAAATCCACATTTATATATCTATACTTTTAACAAGATTATTGTTACACCCAATTGTAAATAACATAAGAATATAAATACATTCTCTAAATTATCCTAAAACTTCTTAATTAATTATTCCAATTGAACTAGATCCATTCTATAATTACTCTTCAATAAACGTGTTTAAATATTTATGAGTTAAATGGAAAACATATCCTCCCATTTTAGGTCAAGACCAATCTTTTTTTTCTGGAAAACATGAACATATTTCTATATAATATATATATATTAAATTTTGAATTCTCCCTCAACAACATGACATAAGAGTCCCTATTTATTATGTTTCAAGAACCATATTATATAATATTCTTCTAACGAATGATTATAATCTCTATTTAACTATTATTAAATACGAATAATATTTTGGATATGAAATTAGATCTCTTAATTCGGATAATTGACATGAGATTTATATTGGGGGATCCAATCCATTCCTAATATTACACTGGAGTCCACTAAATATACAACAACTTGTATTGTTGATATTATCTCCTAACTAATATTGATTAGAAAAGATTTTTATATATTTGATATAATCATCACATCACGTAGTGATTTAATTGATAATCCCATTTCAATGTTCTGAGGAGATAAATTAATATCGAAAAAATGTCAAGATTTGAAAAAAATACAAAGATCTAGAATCAAATAAAACATTTCCAATTTTGGATGGAAGAATAAGTTAAATGTTAACCACTTAATTTCCATTGTTAACATTAGTTGTTGTTATTTTGTAGGTTATTCCTCGATCCTTTGTCCAATAGGATTTTAGGTCTTATTTCCCAGGATTTCTCTTGATTTAGAGTATTTATAATCAAAATTCAAAAAATATTTGTATTGGTATCATGGAAGTGTGGGTGTGAATTATATGGTTCCTTCTTATCCTCAGTCCCATTGACTCAAATATTCATCCCTATTAGATAATAAGATTATTTATGTACAAAATTCCCCCACAAGAAGAATATTATTACCATTTCAAGAAATTTACATGGCTCTTACTAACATATTTTTTACATGTAGGATACTGATTATTATTTTAGACCTAAAATATTTAATTTGAGTTTCATTGAAACTCAATTTTCAAATTATTCTCTTAAAATCCATAGAAATTAAGATATTCTACATTTAATATTTCCACCATAATTTCACATCAAATAGTATTCACAGAGCTACTAAATTCTGATATGTATTGTTCCCACCAAGGTCTTGTTTTTATTCCTTTAAATAATTGATTAATCATACTTTCATTATCATTAATAAAAATGGAGTCTATTTTTTGTGAGTATCATTAAGTAATCATCATATGTTCAAATGGATTCATCCTCATTTATTCCAAACCATTTACTTCTATACATATTTTATTGTGAATAAATCAAAGAATATATTTGGTTGTGAATAGTTTTTTTAACTCCACAAATTATATAATGTCAATTTTATCCTTATTAATTTTTTTATTTATTGGGTTTCATAGTTAGAATGCCTCACCCTATAAAAGATAGACAACTATATAAACTTTCTCCTAGTTTGAGCATTAGAGGATGGAAAATATATTCTCTATATAATTCATTTATTTCTGAAAATTATAGATTTTGAAGTACCACTAAAGGAGAGTTGACACTGCCACATACAAAACTCGGTAAAAAAATTTCCTTCCTCAGTGTGTTTGGGATCTCAAAATGGATTTGATTATTTTCTATACTGTGATAGATTTTTTGAGAATTTATATATAATTTTTCATTCTATTATAAATTTTGTCAGATTACTCATTAGGAAAATTATCACAGTAACCTTTAATTCCATTTTTAACATGGTTTATATCTGTTAATGTCGTTTCATTTATTAGTTAATGTTTATTAGAATAATTATAATAATATATGTGTAAAAGATAACAAATAAAATTAAAGAAGAAAAAACATAGTGTAAGACTATACCCTATCATATGAATCTATAGGTTTTCATATAGCGTATCCACAACCATTTACCAGTTATTTTCTCTTTCCAAAATATATATGAATCCTTTATAATGGTTTGGTATGAGTATGGGAATCAGAAACAGATATCACTTGATAGTGTAAAACTAGTAGTTTAGTTAGGGCAGAATGTTTTAACCAAGTGATGATCAATATAATACAAAAAACCATTTTCGAGGTTATTACCCTTAGGTACCTCCTTTCCAGATCATGGGTCCGATTTTTCATATACAGACAGTGCTTCAATTTCTATGAAAATAAACACTAAATATTTAAAAAAATATGATGATTTCCTTTATTTAAGATTATCACCTGGGATTTCAATAAGTTTATCTAATTTTAATCCCAAAAAATATATCTACAATACTATACTACTAACTATGGTGGACTAATAATTTAATCAACTCATATTATATAATTTTTCATATATATTAATGTATTCTCACAATAAATCACGCCCCAAAACATAATTATATACTGTCATAGGAGACTATCTGCTAAAAACATTTTACAATATTTTTATTAACTTCAATGGGTAGTCATCTAACTTGATCTTATATTTTATGAATAACACATAATACCCACTTATTAGATTAGTAATGGAAACAAAAATTTGTTGATATCAAATGCTCAGTAAGGGTAGAGATAAGAGTCCTAAATTGAAGTTCATAGGTGAGAATTAGATGAATTGTTTTTAATAAAACATAATAATGGTATATGGATTTACAAGAGGTGATAAAACCCTATAATTCATTGATAAAAAACTATTCTTATGGCATAAGGATTCAAGATTCTCAAAAAAGATGATTAATGAAATTCTGTAAATATGAGTGGATAACCGGTGATATGAAAAAAAACAAGAAATATGAAAACATTATGAAAGTGTGGAACTTTTATTATAATAGAAAGATAATTTCATGTGTCAATGGGAACTTCGAATTCATTCAATTTTTTGAGGACATAGTACCATAGTGGGATTTTGATCACTACCTCTTAGTGAAACAATGTATATGGAGTCCCATATGGGATTGGTTTCACACCCATTCCAAAAAACTTGAGATATCATGATATTTAAAGCATTACCATGTTTATTATATAGATATATCAGACCCACCCATATCATAATAATATTTTATACATATGTGTGTGATAATAACATAAAAACATTGAAAATAAATTATACCTTGATAAACTAATGAATAGAAAAAAGTTATATAAAAATAAAACATTACACATAATCATAAGGCATATATATAATGAATGTGAATTGTATCATTATAGAATATTCTCCATGTAAGAATAAGAAACACATTATGATTTTTACATAAATGAAAAATAATTATAAGGGCACTAAAATTTACATGGAGAAAGAAGAGGAAATACTCTTTTTGTTATTCTATATTTTTCGGAATTTTTTATATATCATAGGGAAGATAAATTCATTAGAAAAACAAGAAATTTTATTGAGCTTATTTAATAATTAAAATAAAAAAATTACATAAACATGAGTAAGTACCGAAATCCTTTCTAAAATAAGCTTCCTTTCACATTTTATAAAACATTAATTTTAGTGGAAGATTATATTTCCATAAACAAATAAATAAGACTAAATTTGTTTTAAAAATAATTTAAATTTAAAAATTCCATATACAATTATAAAGGTAGATATAATAACATCTATAAAATAAAATAAGGAATATACACATTGATAAGAATATTTATAGAATAAAATGAAAAATTATGGTATGTTTTTTAAAAAATAATTACATTTAAGGAATTATTAATAATCAAGGAATTAATATGGTAAGGCAATAGGTAATAATCATGAACAACTAGACAAGAATAAAAATAAATATTATTTCATATATTAAGATCAACTGATTTCCCAAACTGTTAATTTACTCATATCATTCTCAAATAGAATATGATAATGGATTTAAAATTCATTAAATTTTTTGTTTATAATTTTATTTTATATGTTTATCCTCATTACAAATTTATTAGTTAGTTATATTTTATTTTCATCATCAAATGTCAATAATTTTTATTATTTCACTTGTCATTCCTAATAGAGAAGTAGTTACAAATTTATTATATCAATGTTCAAATTTACAAGATTAAAAAATTATTTATATAATTTTTTCAATTATTTTTTCATCCCCAATTTTATATAATGGAATCAATGGCCTTGATTTATGATAATCTGATCCTTAAAGAGATTGTTTTATGTAATTTACTAATATCAATATATTACTTTAAAACAATTATTTTATATAACAAAATTCTAGAGACATATTAAAGAAAATAATTTATTCTAAATGTGATATATATTATTATAATATATTTTATTATAATACATTTAATTTTGTGAAGAAAAATGAAATAAATCATCTGTAGAGGTGGTAGGGAACACATTTAAATGAGCAACATTTTTACTACCAATAAAATATATGGGAGGAATGTAAATGAATTTTTTATAGTGAAATAATAATAATAATTTCCAAAATATATGCTATTTTCCTTAAATATATATATATTAACTATCCAATTTAATGTTGTGATGAAAAATGAGATACTTCGTTCATGAATGTGGTAGTTCACACGCACAAGTGATGTTTTCGTCCTCCAAATGATAGAAAAGAGGATAATAATGGTTGTTCCATCAACATCATGCTGATTTATTATAAATATAATAAAATTAAAATTATGTTTAAATTTGTATAATTTATTTGGGGGATATATTTAAAAATTAATAAATATTATTTAAAAAGGATTGATGATGTATTTATTCATTAATCCTATATAAAACATCATGATCCATCTCAAACTCTTATTTTTTGTTAGACCAAAAACCAGTGATCATATAAGATAGATTATGGGAGATATTTGGTTATAAATTTTTTTGACATAAATGGCGTCTGTTGTGGGGAGATGTGGGGTTGTTAAGTGATTCTTTTATAAGTGAGAGAGGTGGTAATTATTTAAATATTAATAAATTTATATTTCGGTATGTCGCATTAGGGGAATATTTTTCAGAAAAAAAAATAATAATATGGGGAAGAGACATGGTAATTAATCCTTTAATTCTAAAGAATAATTTATTTTTTATATTTTATATGCTATTACCCTTAAATTTATCCTTTTCAATAATTTAATTTCACCCCGATAGTTTAATTTTTAACTTTGCAGACATATATTTTACCTATAAAAAGTAAATATTCACTATTGCATAATTTTTAAATGTTTATTTAAAATGTATTAATTATTTTTTAATACTAGAGTTATAATATATATAAAAATAAATTTTACAATATTTAATATATAACATAAAACAAATGTTTTATAAAAAAATGCAACTAACGATTCAAAATGTAAAACATTTAGTATAATTTTACCTTAATATTATTTTAATATATAATAGTACTTATTAAATATTTATTTGGTCCTTAAAATGGATTCAAAATTTTATATTCCATGATAATAACATAATGATTTAACAAAATTGATAGTGTTTGTAAATATGGAATTATTTAATATTCAATGAAAACACAATTATTTCAATAAAATGAAAAAATTTATTCATAATATACTATTTTCATGATATAAAAAAAATTAATTTCATTTTTTAAAATTAATATTCTAAAATCTCTTAATTTAACATTTAAATGAAAACCTTTAATATAATGAAATAATATATTTGTATGAAAATTAATTTTTACAATATTTACTATTTTTATTCTTATATCAAGTTAGTTAAAAATTTAAAGATTTTTTATATATTCTTCATAAGAGACATATATATTTTATCAATTATCCATTATATATCTTTTTCACAAAATAAAAAATATCAGTGTCGTAAATGGAAATACTTTGATAATTAAAATTTTAAGAATAAATAGATCTTATTGGATATTTAACTAAACTAATTGTATTTTAATATTTAATTAAATTATAATTTTAACAATTTATTCTATATAGATTAAATAATTTGGCTATAACCATTTTTATCCACAAATATAAATGATTCTTTTATACCATTACATGTTCTACTTCTATGTTTATTTTAAAAAAAATATCACAATTTTGTTTGGTTTGATATTGTGTGTGAAACACGTTATTTAATGAAATAAAAAAACATAAATGAATATTATTAACATTTTAAGATATTAAAATATTGGAATCTGTAATATAAGACTACAATATTATATGTATTATCATAAAAATCCAAGGCATACAATCTTATGACCCTAATATGATAGTAAAACACAACACATAAAACATTTAATGATGAATTTTTAAATATTATTAACAAAAAATTCACCAAGATATAAACTAATCTCACTTTGTAGAGGGGCACATTTTCATCATAACAAAATATCATATAATAACATTACTATCTGCAGGGTCTCTAATATCCAATACAACTTCAGATTTTTTAACCTACAATATGGTCTATTACCATCTTAAATACATCACAACAACACGAACAATATCCCTGAAAACACTTTATCCCAACATAAGGGATAAATATATGGGACCTACCCACTAATGGTCTACCATTATCCATGCGATCATGAATTTGATACCCAATATGGTTGAGAACTTGTGAGAGAAAATGTTTCTAGTTTAAATTACATAATATTTCAAAAATAAGTTATTTTGGAAAACATATCTTAACTTATTTGTGAATTACTATTTAGTTGAAATATATTTTTAAAACCAAATAAAAAATACTGATTTTTAAAAAAATATTTATCACAAACCATATATTTAAAAAAAAATTCACAGTTACATGTAGTCGTGTGTATGTCCAGGTTTACATATGCACAAAATATGATGCACGAATACACACACTCTTATAGACCCAGGAAATGAGTAAATCACTAACTTCATTAATCCAAAAATATATGTAACTGAATAAATACAATAATCATTATAGAGAAAATAAATAAATAAAATCTCATTCCCCTTATAACAAGTGTTTCAATGGTATAGGTTCTTTTGACACAAATTTTTAGGGTATATTTCATGTTCTTACCATTCTTATATATAATATACAACATCCCCAAATTGAATGGCAAAAAAATAATGAAATGGTGCTATTTTATATAGCCACGTCCTAGTAAATAATCTATTATACAAACTATGATAACAAAAAATCCTCTACTACACTACCTAATATACCAAATGCTTCTAACTTTCAAAAAGACTATACTCTCATTAATATTAAAAACAAAAATAAATAAATTTATTAATTAATATAAAACAAAAACCATGAAATCAAGGAATTACATATATAGTATATATAATAATAAAAAACAACATATATAATGAACTATAAAATTTAACTCGTACTCATAATATAAAATAATTCAATATATATCCCAGTAGGATAATCAAGTATAAAAAATGTAATAACATTAAAATAACTATAAAAACCATCTTACTCTTTGTAATGACCACCATTTCCCATATTGATATTCCAACTATATTCTTATTAAAAAACTTATTTGAAAGTAATGATAAGTGTTTACACATGCACCAAAGTTCCGATGGTGGGTGTGTGAAACAAACATTAGAAGGTCACAAAAAATTTCATTCCTCATATATGTAATATTATATATATTATAGGTATAAATAAAAAAATAAACTAATATGATAATACTTAGCATGTCATGTTTTGATGTTATAACTAGGCCACCATGACACATAACCCCACCTTCTTTTGATAATACCGATAATAGATATTTCATATCCAAATATTTGTATCCAATGGTTTTAATGAAATAATTATGTTTAATTAAATATATTTATTGTCCTTTGTATTTTGGTATTTTATGTTTTGTAATGTTTTTCTAAAACTTGGTGTATAATAAACTCAACCTATTTCAGAGACACTAGTTATTCAATAATGGATCTAGATGTTATGTGTATAAAATAGATGTTGGTTTATTTGGAAATATTTCTATATGGGGGGTTTTTTGTTGAAAAATACCACTATATCAACTCTCAAATAATTATTTTTTTCATATTAAAAGGACTGTTTATGGGTACTCGGTATCCCATATTACAACCACAAACACAAAAAACTAAAGAAAAAACATCATACAATGCAAACCAACACAACTTTACGCATCATAATAACCAGACTCATCTCCACATCCCATGTAGGAGTCATCTTCTCCAGTAGTTGATTCCCAATTTAGATTTCTCCAAAAGCTTCCACTATGAACCCGACTCCTGAGCTGATCAAGGATAGAATGGTCTGGGGATGCCTCCATGACCACACATCCCTTTTTAAAAGACAAATTCACCTCGTCATTTTTCATTGAGGCCGATATGGTCCACTTTGGCTACAGAAGATATGAGTAATCCTTCATTAATCTTCTTCTTGGTGTGGCAGATAACGGTCCTTCAGCTGTAGCCATCATCTACTTCCCACATTGAACAACCTCACTGAATGAACGGTCAACTGGGCCTCTCACATTTTCCTTCACTCCCCTAGAAAACTCCCTTCCTATTCTGGATTTCTCCCTCAAAATAGAATCATTACACCTACAGTTGAACCACTATATCAACACATATGTAGAAAAATATTTATAGGAGTCTAGTGACCATAATAAAATTCACATGAAGGGAAAATTGTGTTTTGTTATATAGGAACCATTTAAGGAGATGTACATGTGGAAGAATCTAGTTATCCATTATGGAATATATTTTATAGGACATTTTGGTCGAAGGATTAACTATAATAGGGATAAAATTTAAACTAGAAAATAGCACATGGTGTTTGGAAAATAAAAATTTCATTTGAAAATAATAGTTAAAAAAATAATTATTATAGAGGACATGATGAGTTTATGGAATGATTAATCAAATTAGTGGAATAATTATGTGATTATAAGAAAATCAATCAAATAGGGGATCAATACACCATGTTTATGTTCATTCCAAATGTTATATTTTTGGTGGTGAAGAATAAATGGGATACTAGGCACAATGAAAGCAATTTTGTGGTCCATTATTCTTGTAGAAACCCTACAACATGTTATTTAAAGAAAAATGTAGTTGTTTGTTTGATGTAGATCTAAAAATATTGATTGGTTTTCAAAGATATGGTAACGGTATTTTTATGTTGAACCCTCCCTTCTTGAAATTTCATTATTTATTATCATGAATACAAAAATTGATGAATATGTGAGAAACAAAATACTTGTATGATAAATAATGGCCATCCACCTTATTTATTTTATACCAATAGATTTATATGTATTAGTAATAACTATTCTTATTTTATCCATGTTATTACATCGACCAAACGTTAATAATTCACAACATGTGGATTCTTGAAAGGTTGAAGTGGTGATAGAAAATTAAAAATAGAGATAAATAAATTCTTATTAAGAAGTTATATTAAGTTTAGTCTTCATATGAATCTATTATAAGGAAAAAAATTATTCCCTTCCCCTTATATAGTCATTATGGATACTCGTCACATAATTAAGTGATGTGGCCTTCAAAATCATCTTTTTTTATCACATGGAACATGGAAATTACTTCTAAATATATATTTCAATGAAAACCTTCAAAAATTATACCACAAAAATATAACTAAATATTAATGGAATGTAAAAAAATATATACGGAGGAAGATTTTTATATAATTATTATATCATTATGATGAATTTTAAGACGAATAACATATCATGATAAAGGACTTGGAAGCCTTGAATTATTCTATTTTGACTTAACTAATGATGAGTTTTTACATGAATTAATGATATTTCATCTTTTATTATAATGAGGATGGAGTATTGAGAATGAAAAAATGGCCATAAGGGAGCCAAAACACTCAAAATCTAAGTAAATCCCATTGAATTATGTTATTAAAATATGATTGTTTGGAAATCACTATGGAAAATTATTAAAGTCTTTAACTTTTCACATTTTTAAGATAAGAGGGTTCCTACACCATTAGAATGAATAAAACTATGAATATACTATTTGATTAAATAAATAAAAATATGACATCTCTTTATAATGTATTTTAATATCTAGTGATAAGAATAAAAATCAAAAAAATAGTTAATAAGTAATAAATAATTTGATTCATAAAATTATTGATTGATTTTATAGTTATTTCAATGATTAAATCCATTAATTTTAGAATAAAAATTCTCCAGACGAGAGGAATCTTCACATTAAAAGTTCATGAATTCGAAGACAACAATTTCATTACTATCCTATAAACCCCATCCCCCCCCCCCTTATTTAGAAATCCCATTGAATAATGACCCATATATCAATATCTAGAATCATTTATAAGGATTAATCTATGACACCTATAAAAAAATTCTTCCTAAAGAAATTGTGGAATCAATAGTAAAATATCTAGGCATTTGACTCAAATTAAGAGTGGATAACTTTACATCTGTTCATATAGAGATGAAATAAACAAAAATAGTGGTGTTTCTATATTTTGTGACTTGTATCATATGAATTTAGTTGAATTGGGATGGGGTATGTATTTGAATAACATATACCACCCTTACGTTCATATCCATCAATATCCCACTTTAACGTATCATTCACAAGGATATAATGAAAAATTTATTTAGTCATTTCAAACCATAAATAATATTTTTGAAATATTTTTTCAAACCCTTTTAATTTTGAAACAAGTATATTTTTTAAAAAATAAACCCGTGTCAAAATATATTATTGTGTAACCTAGTGAGCCATTAGAGTATTGAAAAAATATATGAAATCCGTATTTCATTGATATGAAAAAATTGTCCTCTATTATTGAGTTCGTAATACTAATGAATATAATGGGGTTTCTGTGATATCCCTAAAATGTTTTGATAACTCAAATGGACTTTTCCACCACACAATATATCATACAAATTACATGTGTACGTATATTTTACCATTTTCCATGATATAGACAGATCCCATGATATAGAAAATTTTCAATATAGTATAGTCTGTATTATATATTATTGATTCTACAGAATATAAATACCCCATGAATGAATTCATCTCATGCCATTCGTCTAAAAGATGAGAAAATCACATGATTGAAAAATATAGATATTTCATCGACTATGTTTTATTAAATAAAATTATCCTTTTTAGATTTTTTACATGAAACACCAAATTTATATTGCATTAGATGAAAGAAAACAGTGTTTAGAATATGTTATAAATAGAAATGATTTTTATCAAAATTTGACATACAATTAAAATTTTATTATGTAATATGATAGTTATCCTATATCCATTATAATGTTTGGTAGGAATAAGATTATCTATATTATGAAATATATGGATTACAAATGTATATAAAATGAATTATATTTTGACACGTTTACTAGATAAGAAAATAAAAATAATTTAAAAATAAAGGAACTATTTTTCAGAAAAACTACTTTTATAGAAAAAAGTTATTTTAAAAAGTTGTTTATTGTTAATTAATTAAATTAAAATTTTAAAATAAATAGCTATATAAAATTTTGGCTTTCATATTATGAGTTTTGAGATTATATATAATACTAAATCTAATTTTTAACATAAAAATTTAATTTTCTATAAGTATATTTCTCTCTTTCTGGGTATAAAATTAAGAAATTAATTTTTTCCACTTACTAATTTTCTATTTTAAAAATAAGAATAATTTTGGAAGTAATAATATCAATAACCATTTTTATTATTGAGATTCAGTAATATAAAATAATTTTAAAAAAAATTATGATGGTTTAAAAATTTAATTTAGTTCAATTATATATCTATTATTCCATATAAGGTCATCAGAATCAATTTCAAATCGAATTTTGATATAATATTTTTAATTCTTCTGAAAATTTTCTCTTTGGAAAACTCCCTTTTCATCACGTCTTATGGATTAATTTTAAATTAAATTAATGCAATGTTTAATATTAAAAAATGGATTCCATGTTTGTAACATGAATAATTCATATTATCTAATAACATCAAATTAATTTTTTCTGTAATGAATTTTCAAAATAGGAAAAATTATTTACCCTGATTAATGTTAAATTTATTGTACTAGGGAGATTAACTAAAATGATAAGGGGTAAAATGACCTAGAATATTTCCCAAATCCCATTGGATGGATAGATTTAGGCATTATCTCCTATATGTATCCATAATGTACCATTTCTAAGTCTTCTTTTTAACAATAGAAACATGGTCTAACCTTATTCTTTTAAAATATTATTATTGTGTCACTCACCGAACTTATAAAAGGAAACCCCCAATCCTATCCTATTGACACATCCAAAAAAAATTAACATAGAAAATACCTACATTAATAATATATTATAATTACTCTACATATCCTATAATACTTTTCAATATCATAATGTAAATCTATGATGACTTTATGTTAATTCTAAACAGGCTGTCCAAAGAAGAATTAATGTTTTTAAATATGCATTTTTTACTTATTATTCTAAAACCTTCAAATGTTCTTTAATTATTTTGATATAATAATAAAAGTATATAAAATATAATTATTTTTTTTATGTTAATTTAATTACCTAAATCCATCTTCAATTTCATTAAATGGGATGTGAAATAAACATTCTTCTATACTACAGACTACAAACCCCACAAAATGATGTTATTCATTTTCCATCATCATCTCTCATGGATGGATACAATGATGAATTTAATGTCTATTAATTGTATTTATTATTATATAATATTAATTTAATTATAATTACAAATATACCTTCTCACCACCCATCCTTTTGGAAAACAATGACGTCCCACGTGTTTATGGAAAACTACCACCTCACGAGATGATATAATGTTTTATTCATTTATATTTTACTTGTATTTTAATAAAAATTGAATAAATTAATATATATATAATTTTTAACATAATTATACTTATTTAATTATTATATCACATATATCATCATAAATTTTCATCCATGGTGGTACGATAACATAATTTCTATGTATGGTAGACTACCACCTCGTCAATCGATGTGTTTCTTTTTTCACCAATGCTTATCTAGGAAGGTAATATAGAAACATTTAAGGGATATATGTTGTATATATGATATTATTATTAAAATTTAGAGGTGATTTATAATTTACCTTCATTTTTTCTATATTTTGGGAAATGTAAATAGTTGTCAAGCATACATATGGCCAACTATCTCTATGAATAATGTATTTCCTTTCCTATATCTAGATTTTATGGATTACATTAAATACATATACACTATATATATATATAATATATTTCATGGTTTAGATTTTTTAGTATATTTATTCATGATCAAATTAATAGAAAATGAAATAACAAACCAAAACATATGTGACAAACATAGTAGTTATTACCCGTAATGTGAATTTTAGAAGGAATTGTTACTAAATAGGTCATAAAAAGTCATAATTAAATAATATTTTTTAGGATATATATATATATATATTATAATGGGTCTTTAATAGATATATAATAAACATAAGTTTATTATATGGTAGAATAAAATTTGTTGGAAGTATGTTGTGACTTATACTAATGGACTTTTCTATCACTTATTACTTTTGTGTTATATATTCAATATTCAACACACATTTCTTTTGTGTAATGAATATAACTTCCATGAATTTGTTTTATTATTATTTTATTGGAAATTATTTGGATTTACCTACCCATTAATGTATCTATCTTTCAAAGGGTTTATGATTCAATGTTACTAATGTGGAGAGAGTTTTAATGATACAATCTCATCATCTATCCAGATTTTTTTTATGTTTCTAATGATGAAATCATAAGAAAAACATGTCAAGAAAATTATGATAATACTCTTACTCTAGAAATTAATTTATAAATAATTTCTCTCTTAATTTTACTCACATTATGCAATCAAGTGTTCAAAATAATGTTTTTAGTAAAAAATTATCTATTTATCTCTTCGGTCAAAAACCATCTTTCTTTCATTTTCTCTTTTATTAAAAATATTTTCAAATATTTTTAAATTTCCAAAAAGATTAATTAAGGAAATTTTATCCATTTTTTTATTTTAATTTTTTTTTTCAAAAAGAATTTTTATGTATTTTTCAAATCTAAACCCACTTCCCCTTTACCAAAATTGTTAAATGAATTATTATTTTAACAATAATGACATATTATGTCATCATAAGCACTAAATATTTTAATTTGTATTTTATTTGAATCTAATTTTATGTCTAGAAAAATGATTTTTAATTTTTTTATGTTTTAATTTTTTCACATCAAAGGGGTATTTTTTGAAGAAATTCTCTTAAGTGATTTTACAATATAAATTTCCCAACAAGATGACATCCATTGATGTAACATAAACATTACTGATGATATAATCGAATGATACTATCATTATTATTTATTTTGGTGGTTTATTATTATGATTAAAAGATGTATATGAAACCTATATGTTCATAGGGTTATACTATAATTAAATTTTTGGTGAACAAACCCTTTTCACGTGTTATGATATAATGAATGACATATGATATTTTTTCACACAAAGATAAATATTATATTATGGATATGACCTATATCACCCTACAATGGAATGGGTTGATATGAATAAATCCTATATAAATTTGATATATTGGAACCTTATTATATGTTGAAAAGTTTATGTCTGAACCTAATGACATGTTCATAATGGTAAGAATGAACCAGATGAATTGTTCACACTGTTATTCGTGGATGTGATTACATATTCATTACTTCATATGAGGACCTAATTTTCATGTCCATAAGGTTATGCATTGATATTGTTAAATTTACATATGTTTATGTGAGGTAATTATTTCATTTCCTTATGTTAATGAATATAACTTCTCTTATTTATACATGTTCACAATATCATATGAAAATGTGTAAGCCTAAAATTAATAGCTTATGTTAAGGATGTGTTATTATGGTTCATGTTATTTTATTCCATAATTGTTAATTTCTTAGGATATAAAATTATATATTCTATGACATATTACTTTTATCAATGATATGATGGGTAAAGTTCTCAAAATGGTTTTTTTTCATGTTCTTATACCCTTATTATCATGTTATTCTTACATATTTACAATTCTTTCCCCTACAGAGAATTCGAGCTCACCATTTCATATGTTTCATTCCAAAATTTTATAAAAGATTTTATATAAGGTATATTTTCGAATACAATGAAAGGGTTATACATTTAATGGAGATGTTGAATATCATTAAAATTTTAGAATATTTTGTACAGAGTCTTCAAAGTAACTAAAGTATTGTAGTCCTATTGAATTTATCTCTGAAAATTAATGAATATAAATATATTAATATCTAATATCTAAATATTATTAGTTTGTGTCTATGCAATTGCTATTATAATATATGTTTAGTCTTACTTATGACACTATGATTAGAATAATTTAGTGAGATCCCCAAATATATTTTTATGGATATTTATATGTATATCTGTAATGTTAAGTATATTGATAATTATATGTATAGGAAAATTTAATATAATTTTGTTGAGGATAGATAATGGGGTTTTCATGAAATTTCTTCCCCTTATAGATAATTAATGTTAATATGGATCTAGAACGGAGCTACCTATGTGGCATTACATAAAAAGGGAGCATTTATATTTGCTCAATTATGACTCGGTTTAGGAAAATATTAATTTATATAAACTTGGTTTTAAACTCTTCAGTGATATGATTTGAAAATTCAAAATCTCTTTATAAATCATCACGAATTATATTAATATGGATCTAGTATAATCATAAAGAATCATTGATTTAAAATAGGGTGGCATGATTTATAAAAACTATAAGTTATTTTTCATGATCAACTGGTTTCCAACTATGATTAATTTTACATACACTTTGATTTTGTTTTCAATAAAAGGATATAACCTAATGGAATCAAATGAATGATAAATATACGGAACAATGAAATGATTTTTCTACCCAAAATCTATATTTTATGGGAGATGGAACAGAAATTACCATTATATTCTCAAACAACATACTATTAAAAATGTATAACAACAAAATGAGGGAATGATGGAACACTGTTTCATTCAATATTTTTTGAGGATATATCAACATTGTTTTAGTGGTTTATCTTTTCTACTAGTTGGAAAAAATCAATTAGAACAATTGAAATGATATTTTCTATTATGTTGTTTTTGGGGAATGTATGTCATTTTTTTTCCAATCGAATGGACGTAGAAGTGAATGAATGGAGAAATATAATCTATAACATTTTTATGCATGATTAAATTGAAACTATGGAGTGGGAAGAGTTTAAAATATCTGTTTTCATTATTTACATAACTCATATTAAATGTATGAAAATGAAAATTGAGTTTCTTGAGGAAAAAAATTGGAAGATGAATATTTTTGTGCCTATGAATAATATTTTACAAGACATGAAGGTTACACTTCTGTTATGAACGTACAACCATAATGGAAGGTCAATAGACTATCTAGTTAAATAAAACCATGTCTATAGTGTGGTTATCCCTAAGGGGATTTTGTATAATTGAATTAACAGTTTAATCTGAAATTAATATGTAAATGATGACTGGAGATACCAATCAACCGTAGAGTTTTTAAAAGAAAAGAAGAACAAATTTCATGGGGATAAATAAAAACTATGGAGAGTATAATATTTAGTTCCATTCATTCTTGATGTGGTAATGGACATATGGGGGAAATTGTCTCAAGTGGACTAGAAAAAAATTTATCAGTGGAAGGGATGGTCATCAGAAAAACAAATTTTGATTTGAAGGTAACAAGTTTAATATCCATTTAAAATGAAATATATCCTTATAGAATAAAACACTAACACTCTATATTTTCATGTGCAAGGAATTTGGGAATTTTGCGAATAGATTCATGAATCCAAGGGATGACATTGATGATAAGACACCACAAATTATAATGAAAATTGAAAAAATGGAAATCTTATGTACTTGCCAGGGATGAAGTGAATCATGATAATTATAGAACACATAACATCCTCTCTTTAATTCATAATTTTTTATTTTTATGAATAATACTTATGAAAATATTAATATCCAGACTTTTGGGGAATTTTATGTGATCTTTTGAATTCATAATCTCAATCTACATAGATTCAAAAATAATGAAATAAAATTTGACATTCTATCAGTACAAGGAATAACACGTGCATCTAATTAAAATTTATTCATATAATATAAGTTAATATATAATGAATAAAGTTTGAACTAAATTTAAAATGATTAATTTTCTCCATGTAATATTATCTTAAGTGTTATGGACACCAACGTTATTTTATATGTTGAATAACATTAACACAAGTTTTTCTGTTTTATGTAATGGGGCTTATGAAGATTAATGACATTGTAAGAAGTAATTATGGAAATACAACCCTAGGTCTTGGAATATTTTTATTTGAAATTTCATTTGAGTAGTAATGCCTTTAAAAAATTGGGACATATAATTAAATGTACTGGTAACCATTATGGTTTGTCTTATCTTTTATGTTGTCGTAATTATGGGTGGTACTCGATTACCTTACAAAGACAATACCCATTGTTGCTATCATAAAATATTTATCACTAGATACACATTCTAAAATATACAATATGAAAGTGGAAAGGTTTCATGGAATACTTTATTCAATTTTTTCTTATTGGGATTCTAATATTACCTCATTGTTTAGGTAACATTGTTTTAATTGCATGATAAAATGTTGAGTTTTAGAACTGAGTTTGATACTCAGGATATTTTTTAGAATAATAAAATAACTCAAACCTATAGGATATGATCATATATCCTTTTATGTGTTTCAAAGGTGGTTGGGATCAACACTATTTACATTTTTAGTTTTCTTACAAAATATCATTCAATGAAGAATTCAGTTGGATCGTTATGAATAACATTAAAAAAGTAATTGAAGAAAATTATCATGTTGGAAAGAAGTAGCAGAAACAAATCTTTTGGGACATGATTTAGCTACTAAGATTTTAGAGAAGGTTATATCCATTAATCAATACATAATAAAAACACAATGTCGATAGAAATTTTATACTAATTTCCATCGATGCAGTTTAGAATTTAATATTGGTTAGGTGGGGTTTATATAAATTTCATCGTGGATGAAAAAGTAAAAAATAAACCTTGGGTATATCAATACATTTGAAAATATTGATCATATAGTTTCTTGATTCATCATATGTATATCTTAGGATGAAGTACATATCCAATAAATCACATGTAGTAAACTAAAAGGTCATACCGCTAAATCCTGATCTATATTATGATGAACAATAGGTTGAAATTATATAATAAATAGAGAAAGGTATATGAAATAATACCACCCACCTAGTAAATTATTTTATTTAAAACCCTATCTCGCGGACGGTACATTGGAACCTGAGGATGAATAGAGGCAGAAGTATCCTCTATTTTTGTTGCCAAATTCATGAATTTTGAGAGTGAAATTAAATTAAATTGTATAGAATGTAACACTATGTGATTTTGTGGAATATATTTTTTCCAGTAAATTCAATTTTGTTTATATTTTTCATCAAATTATACTCCAATTTTATCTTTCATTATAAAAAACCTAGAGTTTAGCTTTCGTTATATGCAACACTGTGTTTTAACAGAACACCACAGATAATTAATATATTGATATCTAATATAACAGTAATAACATATTCTTTGGAATGGTTTGTAAGAATATTATTATCTAATTTATTTAAATATATCATTAAAAAATTTATATAAATATAATTATTTGGTGACCAGTCAATTATAATGAAAATATAAACTATTTGAAAATAAAGAAAATAATATTCTAAAAAACTATTCTCATGCATAAAAAACATTTCACCACAATAAATTAAAAAGTTAAAAATTTATTTATTATTTTAATGTAATTTATATATTTAATATTTCATCAATATTTTATCATTCATCTTCATTGTTTTCTAGATAAGATATTAGAAAAAATCAAATTTTATTATTGAAAATTTTATTTTCCTAAGAAATAGTTTTTTCAACGTTTTCAAAATTATTATAACAT
This sequence comes from Viscum album, assembly GCA_963277665.1. Taxonomy (NCBI): domain Eukaryota; kingdom Viridiplantae; phylum Streptophyta; class Magnoliopsida; order Santalales; family Viscaceae; genus Viscum; species Viscum album. Next base: position 1,458,625,531 of record OY728148.1, read on the forward strand.
TAAATTCTTAAAATTTTCAAAAAATTAATTAACAATATAAAAATAATTTTTATAATTATAATATCACATTATTTTTTAGCAGTTTTTAAAAAAAATCTATGAACATATTTTTTTTGATTAATAGTCAAAATTAATGAAATTTTTAAGAATTTTAATTTATTTTAAACATTTTGAAAACAAAAAAAAATTGGTCTATCATGGTTTTTAAATAAATTTAATTTAAATTATATATATTAATGAAATTTATGTAATTTTAATTAATTTTATATTAACTTTTGATTCTAGAAATCAATAAACATTTGAAACTATTTTTTTAAAAAAAATCTTTTTATCATTTAGTCGATGGGTTTAGTTTCAAAATAAATTCTTCCTCGTCAATGTTTTTATAATTAATATAATATTTTTAATCTTAAATATGAATAATTTATTTTATCTAGTAATTCAAACTATATTTTTTACAATAATGATTAGTAAAAGTGGAAAAAATATTTATTCTATTAAAGGAGAAAACGGGTTTACTGGGTGGCTTGAACTAAAATTATAATGGGTAAAATGACCTATAAACATTTTGAAACCAAATTTTATAGATATATTTTCACCTTAAAACCTATAAGGGTCTGTAATAGATCATTATGGAGCATTTTGGTATGTGGAAAATGTGGGAACACTTTTTTAATTTTAAACATTACTGGTGTACCACTCGCCTCACTAATAAAAAGTCAGCCAATATCCTCTCCTATTAACAGTTACAAAACCAATTGGTATAGTGAATAAATTAATTAATTACTTCATTATATCTATAACCACATTATAGAGTCAATTTTATATTATAAATTCAATATAGGATGACATTATGTAAAAATGAAAGAGTCTGTTGAAAGAATATGTAATGTTTTGGACTATGTTTTTTTACATCGTATTCTAACTCATTACCTATTCATAAATTATATTAATATAATAAAACTAGTATAAAATGTAGAATTAAATTTTATTATTTTACTTTTAAAAAAATTTATATCCTCTTCCATAAAATGGGATATGGAATCATCATTGGTGTGTTCCGCAGACTACCTCCTCGAAAACCAATTTTTTTTTGTTTTGCAACATAACCTATCATGGATAGGTATAATTATTCATTTAATGTTTATATATGATATTTATTATATTATAAAACCTCAATAATATTAATAACACTTAAAAACTATTACCTCCTAAAACATGGTAAAAATTTAATATCTATTGTGTGTATGATAGACTACCATCTCTTGAAGAGATGTGGTGTGCCTTCAATTTATGTTTTAAATGAATGGTAATAAGGATATATTAAATGAATATATATGATAACTATTAAATAATTATACTTATGGAGTTATTATATCTAATATACATTCTTACAATTCATTCTGTGGAGGATACAATTATTACATCCATGTATACAGTGGATTAATTCCTCATGAATCGATGTGATTAATTTTTCACAAATACTTTGAAAGGATAGTATTAAGGATAAAATTAATTAATATTATATATATATATATATTAAATAATAATTACTACATAAATTTTATTTATTATTCACCTTCATTTTTCTCCATTCATTGAGAAAATGAAATTGTGGTCAATCATAAGTACTTCCTACTTTATCCATGAATAGTGTATTTCATTTTATACCACAAAATTGTATAGTATTATATAAATAAATATATATCAGATTTATATGATATTTATATCATGATTAATATTCTTGTGATTATGGAACCATATTCAATGTATGATGATAAAAAAATCAAAACAAACACGAAAAAAGTCGTTACTATACATAATAGGGTTCTAATAATGAATTATTAATAAATAAAAAATTAAAGGTCATAACTAATTAATATATGGTGTGAAATATAAATTTATCATTCTATAATATATTTATAATAATCATATATTTATTATACAGGAGGTTCAAATGTGTTTGAAGGATGTAAAGACTTAAGGTATGTGATTATTGTCTCATTATTTTCTTATGTGAGACACATTCGATATTATCCATGAATTTTTTCTATAAGTTATACATACTGAAAATGAATGTAATTTATTATTATATTCATTAATTTTATTGGCATTTACATGTATTTTTTTTATTTCTATTATCAATCAGATTTACCAAAGTGGTAAGTGTTTCATGATACAATATCATCTTATATGGGGACTATTTGTGATTATACTCTTAATGATGAAACCTTGTGATCTTTCACATAATAAGTTCTTGAATATTCTTATAGTATTTGTATTTCAAGATTCTAAATGTTTTTTCTTCTTTTTCATACGTTTATCAATTCAATATTTCAAAATATGATATTAATGAAAATTCAACATTATTTTTCTCTTCAGTCGAATAACCATTTTCTTACATATTCACATTTTATAGAAATGTTATTAAAAATGTTACAACATCCCCCAAAATATTTATAAAATAATTTTCTCTATGTTTTTACTTTTTATAATTTTTTTAAATGGAATCATCATGTCATTTAAAAACTATGCTTCGATTTTACAAATAATATGAAATGAAAGTATATTTTACCATGTTTATATTTTTGAACCACCAAAATGTCTCATCATTTTAAAGATTAATATATATTCTTTCTTGTTTAATTGAAAATAAACAGTTATTAATAATGTTATATTTTAAAAAAATAGTTTTCAAATTGGGAAGGAAATTATCATTTTGAAATATTCTACGCTATTTTTGAAATTAATATTTCTGAAAAGATGTAATACATTGATGTTACATAAGATTTAAAGGGGATATGATAAAAATAACATATCTATTATTTATTTCATATGGTCTATGATTATTATAACATGATATTTAGGAATAATTATTCATTCTATGGGTTATACTGTAGTGAAATATTTGTGGAATGGGACTCTCTTTTAAGGGATATGATATGATGAATATTTTTATGATCTTCTAGAATACAAATTAATGGATTATATGATGGGTGGGAACTATATATCCCTATAATATGTTGGTTAATGATGTATTAACCCTATGTAATTATGATATGTGTGAACTTGATTACATGTTCATAATGGTATTCATGAAACAAATGGCATTCTTACAATGTTATGCATGAACATGATGCAAGTTTCGCAATTTTATGATTGAACCTGAGGACATGTTCACAATATTATTCTTGAAACTAATCAAATGATCAAAATATTTGCTGTGAAACTAATTACATGTCTATATGATTATTCATGGTGTAGGATTTCTTGTCCATAAGAGAATGTCTGTGCATGGTTCCATTTACATTCGTGAATATAGGGTCCTGATTTCAAATACATAAATTAATGTGTTTTTTAAAGGTATGTGATCCATTTATTAAAAAGAAAGAAAGGAGTTACATGACTCTAAAAGGGGGTATATTATTATAATTTTTTCATTTAGAGGGATAAGAACAACAGTCAGGTCATCAATACATGTAATGCCTTGGTTTATTCCTTTATTGGCAAGACCTTCCGTAACCATGTCCACTTGACGAAAGGAATGAGTGACGATGCATCTCATCTTCAAGAGGGATGTAAGGCAGCTCATCCAATAGGTGGTAAGCATCCAAGGAAGTTGCAGCACACAATTTCATAATAGCATGAAAAATAGTGGTTGAGTCACATTCAATCCATATGTTATTACAACCATTTTTTTAACAAAATCAACTGCATGAATCACATCCAACATTTCTTCTTCCAAAGAGGAGGTCAAACCGCAATTGCCAAAGAAGAATTCATGATAATGGACAATAAAGTCTCTGATGATAGAACTGCATCCCGAAGGTCATGGTTTTCCTTTTGAAGAACAATCAACAATCACTATGATCTATCATGGGATTAGATCTTTCTAGAACACCTTCAAGGTGCGCTTTAGATTCCTATAAAGACTTTAAATTCTAATTAGGTGAAGGATCGCAAAGTCTCCAAATGTGTTTTCCCAATAAGAATTCTGAATCGAGGTTGCATCCCTAATAGATATAGGAATCCACGTCCCACCTAAATTAAAATTATGTGAGTTATTGTTTTGGATAATATCATTTATTTCATTCCAGATCATGTGGAGTAGCTCAACAACAATAGTCAAATAGAGGGATTCTTGATTTTTTCAAAAAGTCCATCTCATGACAATGTTTTATTTTAGAGAAAATAGAGTTAAGGATTAACCATCTATAGCCAAACATGTCAGTAATATAATTCCAAAGGTCTGAAGCTGTAGCACAATAAAAAAAATTATTATTGGTATCCCCTATATTTTGGTGATAGAAGTGAAACTGAGAGCAATGACGGATACCAAAATACTGAAGACAAACCCTTGTAGGAATGAATTTCTCGGGAATACGCCAAACATGACTGAGTCTCGCAGGTTTTATCCAACGGTTTTCAATGAAATTAAACCAAAAAAATATTGGGTCTGAATTAGTGAAATCATTGTTAATTTTTTTTTGGAATCCTGAACACCATTATGGGAAGGCTTCCATATAAAGAAATCATCAGAGTAAAAATAATGGTAATTATCGACCACAAGCAAGATATTATCTAGGAAATTGAAATTATGAGATTTCATCACAACCATAATAGTGTATGTGGTGTTTTCAAAAGTATAATTTTTAGATAACATGGATATAAGGGGGGATCCAGTCCAATTATCTAGCAAAAAATTCATGGAAGAATCTAGAGTAACCATCCATCTAGAAATGTTCATGATTTTAGTGACAGAAATTCTAATGGATGGACAAATATAAGAGTTAACATAGTTCAAATTTCACTTTTTTAAATTCAAAAGGAATATATTTTTATGAAAATAAATGGAGTCATAGTTATGTTTAATAAATATCCATGTTAGTTTGGCTTGAAGGGCCTTCTTAAAGAGAATGAGATTTATGATTCCAAGGCCACCCTTCTTAAGAGGTTTGCAACAAGTAGACTAAGGGATGGTAGTAAGATACATTTTAGAACTGATGCCAATCCAAACAAAATTTTTGATGTAAAAATTAATTTTTTAAAGAGACCAGTTGTCCTCTTATAGATCATCAGTGAATAAGAGATTTTAAAGAAAATGGTATATTTCAAAAGATAGATCTTTCCAACCATATAGAGGGATTTACCATTCCAGGATGAGTGTTGATTGATAACCTAGTCAATAACTATAGTGAATTAAATGTATTTAGGCCTTCCCCAAAATATGGGACCTCCCAGGTAAGTGAAGGGGAAGGATACTCCTCTGATTCCTAAACTATTAATTATGCTATTTTCCTTAAATGAAGAAAAAAAATTCCCAAGAAGAAAAAATATTTGTTCTAGCTAATAAATAGAACATATATCTCATCATAATGGGATACAAAATTTTTTAGAGTTTGAATTTTTCTTTTGTGTCATTTTAAGAATAGGATAATGTCATCATAATATAAAATATGTGTATATACAGTTAGGATTATGGCTTCCAAAATGGGTTTAATCTTGTATTGAGCCACAAGGCGAGTGAGAAATCTGCTAAGATAGTCCTCTTTAATAAAAAATTGAATGAATGATAAGGGGTCACCTTTCTTAACACCATTTGTGAATTTTAAAAATCATTTATGAAATTCATTAACAATAATAGAATTGGTGGCCGAAGTAAATAATGAATTTATTCTACTGATGAAAGGGCCATTAAAAAAAATCAAGGAGACCATTAAAAATGAATCTCCAATCAATGGTATCAAATGATTTCCTAATATCAACTTGTATGACTATATTACCTCCTATGTTTACTTTATTCAAAGTGTTGGTGAATTCTGAGGAATTGAAAATTTATTATTGAATAGACCTTCCCTTGATTAACCCAAATTAATTCCAAGAGATAAATTTTGAACATATAGATGGAAGTCTATCGGTGAGAAGGTTAGTAATAATTTCGTAATGAGAATTAATGGGATAAATAGCTTGAAAGAGATTTATTTTTGAAGCATTGGCCATTGTAGGAATTAGGGTGATGAATTGAGCATTAAGACCATGTAGTATGACTCCACTGGAGAAAAAATATATGATGAGTTTACAAACATCAATGTGGATGACATTGTAGAATTGTTGAAAGAAAACATTATTGAAGCCATTGGGACCCAGAGTACTATCAGAGTTGAGGCTAAAGACAGTGTCTTTAATTTCATGATCACTAGGGATGCTCAAAATAAAAACATTTTATGCTTCATTTACCATAACTGGGATGACCACACGGAGGATATCCTTGTTAAAACATTGTACATTTAAAATATTGTCATATTAAGAGACCTCATGACTTGCATTGGCTGCCTGAGAGTCTAAGATGGTGTCATTATCCCTCAGTAAAGAAAGAGGTCTGAAATCTTTTCAATTTTTTTGATGAGAATTATAGAACATAGTTTTTCTATCACCAGCTGATATCCATTTAGTTTTGAAAACATGCTTTCACATGTTGTCTTTAAGCATCAAAAGAGAATTATGTTTCAAAGAGTTATTGATTTTATTTTTGGGGTCTAAAGTGAAATCAGAGCTGGTGGAGATATTTTAAAATTGGTTAAGCTTATTCTCAAGGAAATCAATGTCCTTGTTAATTTGTTTATATTTATCTACACACCATCTATTGAGACACTGTTTGAGGTGATTTAGCATAGTGATATAGGAAAAAGATTAACTTAATGAGTAAATATATTAATATTTATATAGGTTCATAATTTATTAAGGATATTTTTATACCAAAATTCAATATAATATTACATTTTTATGTTTTCATGGTTCATTTTATTTTTTTTAAACAATGATTCATGACTTACGAACTACCAATCATTATGCCATGACACAATATTTTTATCATTGACATAAAAGTATTCTTTTCATATATTATAATCATTTTTAATACATTTATACTCATGTTCTGTTTATGCATTTTTAATATTTATCTTCACTGAGAATATGATCCCACCATTTCATGTGTTTCATTCTCAATTTTTTTAAAAGGTTTTCATTCAGGTATGTTTTTGAAGAGTATAAAATTTGAATATCTTTATGGGATGTTGTTTCGATCGAATGGTTGGGAATGTTAATAGAGATCAATATTTTTTACCTTTAATATAGACCCCCTATGTTTCAAACATCCACTACATGGTACATACCAATTTTATAATTATAGGAAGTCAATTACGGATTTAGACACAATGGACCTTGATCAAGAAGATGGGAGGTCAGGTTCATCATACCATTTGGTGGAGATTGTTTCCTACTCTGGGACTCTTCTATAAATATATATGATATGTTCATGAATATCTTCCTAATTCCAATATTAAACTAGTTACCATCAAAAAATGAGAATAGGTTAAACCATTTTTTATATATAAATGGGAATGTTTTAAGGATTACATCTGTATGTTTCTAAGGTTCTTCATAAATTTCAACTAATGGATAGTTTCTTATATATTAAAGCAGGTGTATCTAGGAACATTTGAATTTTATTTCATTAAGGGGGGTGTTTAATATATCGAGGATTGGATTCATATGTTATGTGGAGTCACAAATATCGAACCTATGTCAGGAATAAATTCCCATATATTTAATTTTACCCATTCAATTTACCATCAGGTAGAAAGGACATATATTTGGGAACATAAGCATTGGGTATTTGAGATCCAGTCTCTAGGATACATCCTATTATCCTGATTAAGATAAGAATTACAGTTTTTATAGTTAAATCAAACAATTTGGTCTAACCTTGAGGTGGATACACTAATAACGGGTATTCATATCGTGATACTAATAATGTATTATGTACATAAGTTTCCTAGAAGGTGGAGACTAGTGATGTGAATGTTACGACCAATGAAACTATCTAATCTCATGTGATCTATCCTCTTTGTGGGAAGAAAGAGATAGTAAGTAACCAATCCCACTGAATATGGTTGTGGGATATACATGATTATACATCCCTTTGGATGGTTAATGAGGATCTTTATCCTTAGAAAGAATTCATTCTTATCCTAGTTATCACGAGAATCTGAGTTCCCATTGTTTAATTAGGATTCTCATTCTGCTGTTGGATGTGGGAGAAAGATCGTCCTATGGGAGAGGTAGGGTCTCAATTATTAAAATATTAGAGACATGAGGGAAACATGCAATGATGTAGAAGAAAAATTGATATCATCCCTTAAGAAGGAATCATATATATTCTAGTTATGGTAGGAATAGGATTTAACATAGTTCAGTTGATCGGGGAATACACACTAAGGATTACCTAGTATATGGATGGAAATGGATATCAGTTACTGGGTTACCAACCTGACCTAGTTGGATATTTTAATGACATGCTTGATTGCCTAAATGAAATGAATTTATTTTTTACCTGATATGTCGAAGGATGTTAGGACATGTCTGTCTCTATTTTGGACATGTCCATAGAAAATCTTGTTTTCCAATTGATATTTCTGAGGGATATTTCATCATATGAATTCCATGATAGAATTTCATTATGGATAAATTGTCAGGAGGACATCCTATGACCTCACAGCCATGATTAGTGGTCATAAAAGGACCTAGATGACATAACCTAGTGTCATCATGAAAGTATTTTAACTGATACAGAGGACATGTGAAAAGATGGTTGACATGTTCGGATGGAATCACATGATCAATGATTAATTTTATGGATGGCATCTTGGGATCTTATTTCATTCTCTAGATGATTTTTTGATAGCTAGTTTATATGGAATGGGAATCACGAGACTCATATGACATTTACTAGTTCTAAAATATGATTTTTGAGATAAATCTAAAGGACATTTCAAAACCAAGATGGAGAGCCCATAAGTTTTTTTAACACTCAGGTGGCCTGCCTGGGGTTCTATGTGACTTACACTAACTTTTCCAGTGAACCACACCTAATCCAGATAGAATATTAATGGATCGACGTGTGGTAGTGATGACACATCCTAGTGTCGTTTCATAACTTAGGTGGTTCATGTGAAGCACGTGATGATCGAAATATATGTTATTCACATATATATCCCATCTTTTTAGTATTTATTCATGTATTTTATTTCATAATATATATATATTTTTTAGTTATAGCTTCTTTTAAGTCTCGTATAATTGGGATGGTATCCATTATATCATGTGCATACCCCACCTGAATTAATTTGTGTGATATATGAGTGATCACATGATGATCCAATGCCTGTCGAATAATCTGATACGTTCTTCACTAGATTTTACAGGATGGAAAATTGTTCTAGCTATGAGATCAGTCTCTCCATGAAATCATTTTTGATGCCTCGGTGTGCTGAAGTGAGGACCCAGTGATTTTTTTTTCATTCTAGGGTAGGAAATTTATATACCTAACCACCCTAATTATAATCCTCTTTGTGTAGAAGATGTAACCCGTTTCTATGATGGATTTAGTGGAGGGATTTGGTATCAAATGTTTCATGAAGTCCCACTGTAGGTCTTTTATGGTGTGTTATATTATTTTCAGTGAATTCAAGATCATCCTGTCGTCACCCCCGTTTGATGGACTATGGAAATTAAAATTTATCTTTTCAATACGTATTTTCATTAACAAGGTCCTTACAATATTAGGATGACATGTTTATGGACCTTTATGAGATAAGTATCCTTGTTGAAATACTTTCATGTGATTTGAAATGTTTTTTCAATATATTTTTCATGAAAAACATGGATTTCTAGGGGGGGTTTGAGAGATCGTGAAAACTTGTTGATGGAAACTCAAAAGACCAATGTATCTTTTCTAGGGGATGGGGGAATGTGATGAAAGTGATATACCGAGGAATATTGTTTGGATCATATAATATTAGAGTATCTAATCTTCACAAAAAGATATAGTCATTTTTCTTTTTATTTCATTGTTTTTTTTTTCAAAAGGAATTGTGATCTAGTTTCATTGCATGAGGGTTGCAGAATATAGTATCTATCCCCATCGATGAAGTGTGTAGTGACCAAAAAAGGTTTGTATGGTGATGAAAGAGTATTTTTCATAGGAAACCCGTCCATTTTTCTCTAGATTTAAAGGGGGATTGATATACAATCTGAAAATGTCTAAGGCCATTCACGAGAATAGGGTGACTTATTTGTAACGGGATTACAGTATATTGAAAACTACCTGGGTACATTATGTTCTATTTATAATCAGAAAAGGCTCCCAAATGATGGATATTTTCTCCTTATTTTATAATTATTTTTGGTTGGTTTATCAAGAACCTACCAATAGACATGATGTGTGACTTGGGGAAGCTTATATGGCTATTGGCACATGACCAGTGAGTGTCATCGACCCCATTGTGAGAGCTAAATGACTTGTCAATTTGTATCCATGGGAGATCCCATTATGTATTTCAAATAAATGAACCATCTTCATAAAATCATATGGTCATATGAACATATGTCTTTTGGAGGGTTCTGTTATTCAAATGATATTGTCCACCATATGTTATCATTTTCATTCTGGGTAAAATAATAATCATATTAGAGTATTTCCACATTGGTGGATTTTATGATGATAATTTAGAAATAATCAACAAATTTCTCCCTCGAGATTGATGACTTTAGGGGAAAGGGATTTGTTTTGAGGTATTTAAATGCTCGCTCGAGGAAATGACGTTATCACCAATCAGTTTTTTGGGTGTCGGTTGGATTTCTATGAGATTTTAGGTATTACTAAGAATATATTATAAGTAGGGGATCCAAGGGAAGCTTACTCATCAAATACCGGACTCTAAGAGACCATGTTCCATGATTCTATTGCATGACCCTTTCACATGGTCGTATGAAGAGAACTATTTATTAAATCAATTCATGTAAACTGAATCACAATAATTGTCTTTTCTAGGAGCTTTTCCAAATGAAGTGTGAATCAATTCCAGGTAATTGGTTTGACATTATCTCTAGTAACAATGTTACCTTATTTTATGTTTCACTTGATCTATTGGATAAATTAGATGAAAAATTTACTATTAAGAGGACCACATGACCATGAATGGATCACAAGACTATGAGTCCTATGACTGGTCATCTGGACACTTGATTTCCTAGAGTTGATGTGTTTTCTGAATCATTTGGGTGAAAGTTTATTCACCTATCATATTATATGATAATGAATCCCTTTTGAGTTTCATAAATAGAACATAATAATAATAATGTTATGCATTTTCTTTGACTTGTTTTTTTCAATTATCTGACATATGCAACATTCATTTTTTAGATGGTTTTTGGATATCATCATAATTACCACAAGGCATAAACACAATGAGATAGTGTAGTGATAGCATTATGTGGTGTTGTTTCAGAATTTTTGGATGCTACATTCTACCATGGTTTTTCCAACATCACATGGATCTGGTTTTCATAATGGCTTGGATTTTTGGGAAATACCCATTTCCAATTCGTTTTCACTCTATGGGTTTGGTCTTAATAATGAAACTCCCAATCCTTCTCTGATGTCATTGTTCATACCTACTATTTGGGATTAGAAAGCCCATATTTCCTTTAGAGAGAATACCACTCATTCAAACCATTTTATGATTGAGGGAGAGAATGCATATATGCACATTATAATGTTCTTTCCCACATACCTTGACATGAAAATCAAAAACATTATTCATATGTCCAAATGTATTATTTAATAACGTGGATTTGTTTTAACAAAATGTTTGGATTATCTACAAAATGGTACATCCTTTCTGAAGGTAGTCATATGATGGACTAGGGCTGGGCCCAATGGGTGAATTGCATTTAATCTGAATTTATCAAGGAGCAAAATAAAATAAGGATTTTTAAGGATTTCAGGATATCTAAAACTTATTCTTATTGAAATAAAGTCATGAAGTCTGATTTTATAGTTTCTAGATCCATAATACAAAGACACTCAAATTATTCCATGGTAAGGTGGAGGCCAGTCTCTGAGATATAGAATATATCTTTGGTGCAACTATAATAGGTTATATGGGTGACCAACTATTCTCCCACTATTTCTAGGGGATAATGTAGAGGGGAATATTTCTCTAGCTAGAGAGCTGATCTGGAAGAAAAAAAGTCCCTATTGAATGAGACACTTCCCGAGGCATATATTCTATTTAATATGATGGAGATCTAAATCCTTATCAGTTACCACTATAATATAGAAGCTATCAATCTGAAGTCATATCCTATAAATGAATCCCATGGTGAGGTGGTTTATTATTGGTATACCGTTTATGAAGGAAAACTCAATGAATGGACATGGGAATTTTTTTCTACTATTGATTTGGCTATTAATCATTGTGGTTTTCTCTCCATGCACTAGAGTGGGTATTATCCTCTAAGGAAGGGGAATTTTTTTGTTAGAGTGTCCACATTCATGATGAAAACCTATGTGGTAGGGGGATGTATATTGGGATATTCATTCCTATGTTGTCCAAACAATACTAACTTATGCACCATGTTTATATAGAAAAATATCCTCTCAGAATCTTAGGACCCTTCAAAGAATTATCGGGTTGTATTGGGGATAATCATATAGAATATAAATATGTGAAAATCTAAAAATCCCTAATGTTTCTAAAAGACCATAATTTTAGTGTATAAGTGGTTTAAAAACTATTAGACTTAAGGATTGGGAGGTCATATATTTTTTGATTTGTTTTGCCTATTTATCCTTTAGAAATGACGGGCCAGTGTAAATGGGTAATATTGTTGATAATAGTGGGTCTAGAATTGGGGATTGAGAAAACTTGTTTTCTCTTTAAAAGGGTGTCCTTTACACTTGTATAATGGGATAATCTATTTCGAATGGTAATTAGTATTCCATTTTATATTCCTGTTATTTTGTTCCAAAATAAGATTTCTTACCCCCATTAATGTCTTCTCTGAGGATAATATAATTGTAGCTCGCTAATTTGGGAAAATATTTTCTAGATTGTTAATATGGGAAGAGATAAAATTTTCACCTCACTATGAAACACCATGTTTATCTTATAATTATATTGTGTTTTGGGTCCTTTAATAAACAAAAAACTAGTTATCCAAACTGGTATGAAATGATTCCAAAATAACACCAGCATATGAGGAAGATCCTCCACCTAAGAAGCAACTAGCTTTGAGAGGACCAATATCCTTTAACAAACCCTATAAATATGTATTTTATTTATCATTGTCCTTATTGATGGTATAAGAACCATCTAATACATCCATAGTGAGTCTGGTGCCCGAGATTACAGTTGCATCAGTGTTATCATTTCCTCTCACATCTTCAAAGTGGATGGCTTAGAGAATACATAAATCATAGGTTGATCTCTGGGGTATATTTTCCCAATCAGAGATACCACTAAATGTTTTCAACCATGTCACGACCCTTATGGGAATCAAATTCAAATACTAACATGAGTTATTCAATCCCTTCTTCCAAGACCATGAAATAATGCTATGAAACATCATGGTTCAGGGTTTTTATTCTCCTCTAATTTTCAAATAAATTTCCTAGTAAAGTTACAAATGATTGTGGAAGAACATGGGTTTCCCTTTGTAGAGGAAGTGGTAAGGATGAGAACACTACTATGTTTAAATTTAAATGGTATCTTTTAAATCATAATAAAATCCTTTTTTTATATGGTGGTATACAACAGAATATTAGCCAGTCCTGAAGTACCCCATATATACTCCCCATGGAAAGACTAGTAGATTGGAATTCGGTACTGATTGGGGGACCGATAATGTGGGATCCTTAGGTCTATTATACCAAATATGGGTGAAAATTTCAATTTCTAGAGCATTTAACATGACTTCTACACCTTCTAGGGGTTCTTCCATAATTCTCTTGACATCAATAAGTACTAGTGAGGTTTCCCCAATGTGGAATTAGAAAAGGAAGTGTTATGAGTTGTTAGAGACTTATCCCACAAAATAATAAATTAAATGTGATGTTTCACTCATTTTCCATTATATTATATTATTATAGAAACACATATTGATTTTTAATACAAATTAATGCCCCACTAAGATAATTTGGAGTAGCATGGATCAAATCCTGAGGACCCGGTTGAGCGTTCAGTTATTTTGCGTACACATCACTATTAGGTAGAATCCATCATGAAGTTAATATGGCTATTGTTCCAACATAATCATGTAAGATACCTACTAAATATGTCCGAGTGGTTCTAACACTTGATTCTTCATGGTTTCGGGTGATTCTGGTTGATAATGATACACGTTTCTGTTCAACTACAAATTTATCCTTGATTAAGGTAATTTTTATAGAATGTGAATACATAATAAGAAACTAGAAAAATTGATCACATTTTTTCTTTTATATTTAAATTATCTTCCACTAATATATCCCCCAATTGTGGTGAGAGATGTACATATTGGGGGAAAGCACCAGATGATCCATGAATCCAATCATCATTGGAGGGAGTCTTCTCTGCGCATGATGTTGGGGTTGGGGTAATGAATGCTGCTAGAGATTCCAACTAGAAATTTATTTTTCAAATATTATTAATATTGGTTGATTATTTGGGGAAATAATATCATTTATTATGTTACTAGTAAACCATTGACTCCTTGGGGAAGTGACTTCACCCGGAACATATAGGTCTAAGTCTCAACTCCCTTGGGGGTTCATTCAAATGGTTTGACAAACATAGCTTGCTACTCACTACCAACAACCTCATGAATTTGAGAATCACTATTTCTTTGAGAATATTAGTCTTAGAATTCATTCCTAGACCCATTATGGGATTAGATCAATGATTTGGGTCTTATTCGTTATACCTGTCAATGTAGTGACACAAATAGAGGGAGATTGGGCCTTAGATTTGGAGAACCCTTTGGATGGATGAAAGACTAATTTGGTCACCTTTGATTTATTTAACCCACATTTGGATAAAATGTATTTGAATATTATACGCTCTTTTCTATTGTGATGGAGGTGGTTTCTCCTAAATAATATAATAGGGCTATTTAATCAATGGTGGTAACCGTTGAGGCTTCCTCTTTAGTAATGAAGAGCTCAGATGTGGCCTTAAAGGATGCTTCCCAGCATGAAATTGATATAACTACACATTAAGACATTGTTAGCACTAGGATGGATGAAATAAAATTTATCCAGTCTAAAATTATCCAAATTTAGCTAGAGTTATCCTAGTTTCAGCATGTTCATAGATATTAAAAGAGAACTGTTTATGAGGAAAATGAACTTCTTGACATTTAAAGAATGATAGGATTGACATATTCCCTTAGGTGGATGATTTCCAACATATTTTGTTGGAAGAAACTGAATCCATTGATCAATTATATCAGTTTATTATCTCCATGGTGAAAAAATATAGAGAGCTCATTGATTTCTCCATGAACATGTTGTGATGGGATTGTAACTTTTCTAGTTTTACATATATTCTATATTCATGGTTGCTAATTCAATATATGGATATTTATTTAATTATATTATATCAGTGAATGTATCCCTTGATCATTATATGTTTTTATCTACTACTATTTTTTTCATGATGTGCATGAAATTTTTGTGGACTCATGTCCCATTAATCATCAATGTTTCCCAGCATTTTCATAACATGATGTAAACCCGAATGCCTAGATATAACTAAATAAATCATAATCGATTCATACCAATAAATGATAATTGATTAACACTAACATGATTTTTATATTGACATATTTTCCCTAGTTATCTTGAAATTTCCGGATTCAAAAAAGGATAAACTATATAAAAAATATTCCTTGGGGGAGAGTTCTCGATCTTTTTCAGAATTGTGTAGTCATGGTTAGTGTAGATTAATTTTTTATGAAGAAATATAGTGGGAATCATAGGGTTTTTAGGTTTATAGTCTAATATCACTATTTTAATATATTTAAGGGACTTATATATTGGACCATCCATCACATTAATTTTAGGGCCTTTTAGATAAGACCGTCTGTCGTTGTACTCTAGGGAATTTTAACTCATACCATTAATAACTGTTTCTTTTAGATCGAACCTTATAAATTACATGAATTTTAATGTATTTATACAATGAACAACTTAATTATCATTGAATATGGTGAATTCATTCTGGGAATGTCCCATAACACCTTAGGATGTTGAGTTCTTCCAAGGTGTTTGTTAAGATCATAAGGATTAGAGATCCATTCATGAAAGGTGGTGAAGTTTCTATCTAGTAGGTTAAATACCTTTTGGCATCTGAAGAAATCTCTACCAGTTGAGTCTCCACTTTTTCCCAAGGAATATTATTGATTTATGGGGGTAATATTAGTTTATGGTGTTTTTTAAGGGATGCTAGGTCCACCTGGACAATTGGAATTTGGATGATGTATGTCTTAACCCAAAATCATGGTAAAGGAATATGTAATGGGGAATACAAGCTAGGGATGAAAAAAACCAACCTAAGGTACTTAATTCAACTATGGTGTTATTATGGATCATGAGGATCCAGTATAATTTCCTTTTAGGTTGACATTACTTTAGTTGGTAGGTCAAATCCATTATGCATCAGTATCATGGTCAAGAAAAGATGATATACACTATTTTCCATGGGCTATGAGATATTTTTAAAGACTCAAATGACAATATGATTAAGTAGGGTATGGGGGAGAATCTATATAGATCCTTTGGAAATTTATCTATTGAATGGTGAAGTTTGAACCATATTCCATGTGGTTTCGAATCATGAGATATGGGCCATCAAAAGGGCCAAGGATGTTGTTTCACATCCATAATTTAAGAAAGATAAAAATGGTGATGTAACAACTAATATGTAAAATATAGTTCAATACTCTGGTTGTGGGAATTCTAAAGCATTGTTTATGAATATCTAAGCTAATTGGAGGTTATAACTAGTGGGTACCACAAATCGTCAGTGATAGTAAAAGACTCAACTCTTCTAGGAGGTCAGGATGATAAATCCTAGAATTATGTGGGGACTTCCTTAGATCTAATGGTTCACTTGAAAGAGTAAGTCATTGTTTCCAGTCTACAATGATGAGGTTGTAGCAATATTAAACTTCATAGGCAAGAAAGAGGTTTATGAAATGTGTAATATTCATAAAATCTTAGACAATCATAAAATTGTTACCATTTCCAATTTTGAATGTTATCACTATGAAGGGATGTGTCAAAGAAAATAATTAGAATTTCTCATATACCAGGTGGTCCAATGAGCATAACTTTGATATTTACATGGTCTAAAAAGTAATCTGTATTTGATTTTTTCAACTTTATATATTCCCACATTTTTCTAAAATGATTGAGATGTGGAGTTTAATAGGTGAATATTATAAATATTATATTTCCTCCCTTTGAAGGTTTTAAACTAGAAAACCGTGGTGTGTTTATTTATAATAGTTTATGGCCTTGTGATATAGACCGTAAATGGAAATATTTTAAGGTCATACAGCTTTGACTGAAGTGAAGATAATTTATGGTCATGACTCATATGAATAAAATATGAGGGAGATGTAAAAATGATCCTAATTAGGATACCCTAGGCCAAGATAATTTAGACATACTTAAAATTTGGAATTTATAATTATATAAATCATTTCTCTAGTTTCATAGGTCATGGGTGATGATATATTACAATCATACCGAGTGTGGCCCTGAAAACCATTAAGGGATTTGTTCCACAACAATGACATTGGCCCCACAATGATAATAAATCACTACATATTGATCCATTATTTCCCTATTTGGTAGGTCCAATCCCTTTATCCATCGATAACATGGTCAAGAAGAGAGGGAGAGAGATATAGATAACTATTTTCCTTTCTGAGGTCCGTGAATGGCTTCCAGAAATCAGGGGAACTAAAGGGATGATGTTTGATATATGGGTTGAGGTTTTTAAAATATGGTGGATGATATATATACAATGATTTAATAGGTTCATGTTCTTATGGTATTTGATAAGGAACAATTATGGTTGATTGATTGCACATTTTAAAATCATGTAGTGTGGACATATGTTTTTTAGAAAATTATAATTTCATATGACCAAGAAATTTTACATGCAGTTCAACATCGCGTATTAAGGATGTATCTATTTCCTTTTATTTTAAATTCATGTGGTAAGGACATAAGAACCAATGTGGAATTTTGTTCTGTATATATTACATGAATTTGCAAGATGTACATAGATATGGCTCCTATTTCAACTAAATGAGCTTATATGACTTATCTGTTTTCATATGGGGGATCATCTATTCATTATTTTTTGTAGATTGTAAAAAATTGGATATCTATGAATCAATATATATACTATGGGGATTTGAATTGTTCCACACATAGTTATTTAGTGAGAAACACTCTACATAGGACTGACCCACATGTAGAGCGTGGAATATTTCATATTTATTTTTGTAGGTGGGGGATAAAGTTAGATATTTGGGTGTTACTGTGTATCCTGTGATAATAGGAATCAATCCCTGTATTGTTCTTTACATGCTAGGACATTTAACATAATGTGGTAAAGGATCAGGCTCCCTATCATGAAAAGGAAATATTTCGGATGGTCTTAAGAATTATGGTTTTGGAATCACTATATATCCCCTAGTGTTATGAATCAAGAGACATGTTGTACTTGAAAAAAATATCCCTATGAAGGTCTAACATGTACCCAGGGGGAATTTTAATTTTTTATTGTTTTGACTTGACCTAGGGTTTGACATTTGGGAATCACTATGTATATTTTGATGAAATGAATCAACCCACATGTAGTTATAGAATCCTGTGTAGTTTACTATCATATGGAAAGGACATAAACCATGAATTTTAACATCATATAAATAGGACTCACGTTTTGGATTTTAACTTTCTACATTCAGAACCATGATAACCCTATCATGAATAGTCCACATGGGGAGAACCCATACAAAATTTCTATAGCTCACATGATTCTTGATTAGTGTCATAAATATATAAAGACAATGGTTCCTTAAGTCATAGAGTTGGTTCAAGGATTCTATCATGTAGTTTCTAGACTAGGATATATGATCATGGATTCCATACATATCCCATTAAAATGGGAATCATTTCACAGGTATTTCTAATAACATGTGAATTTTAATATTGTGTGATAGGGATATTTTTTGTTCACTTTAACATCATTTGGTAATGACATGGGTGATACTCCAAGAATTAAAAATGTTTAGGATCCTTTCAATTTTACATCATGTTGTAAGGAAAAAAATTTATTTTGTTTAACATCTTTCACTTAGGACTCAAGGTTTCCCGACGTGTAAGGAAAAGAATATTGGGTAATGGCCCAGAAATGGAGGACTGTGATTCACTATGTATCATGTGATGGAAGGATTAATGTGAAAAATAATTTTTATATCAAAATATACCAAATGTGGATCTTACTCTCACACATGAACATTAAAATTTCATTTTTCTTCCATGACATTCTAGCTTTCCTGAAGAGAACCATCAGTGACATTGTGCATTCATTGAAGTTTAACATCAAGTGAAAAGGACTTCATCAATGCTATTTATCATCTTTCAGTGATGAAGAGGTTCAGGTAACATGAAATAAGAGTGACATTGGTTATCTAGGAATTTTAACTTCATGCGGGAAGGATGAAGGATGTTGTTTAGTATATCATATTTCTATCAGGATGATCCCAATACAGTTTCACATAATGTGGATAAGACACAGGGTTCCTTTTAGTTTATAGACATTATTCTAGGACAAGTTCCATATTATTTAACCTGATATGATCACGATGAGATTTTGATGGTTAATATCACGCAACCAGGATAGTGGACACTTGGTGATAGTTATAAAATATATTTCTTGAGTAATATTACATTGGTGGGGGTGTGACATGCTCCCCAACCATCATTGACAATGGGTATGACCCATAGTGATTTAAATTATATATGATATATTTCCCATCCCATTTGGATTCAATATTTGGAGGAATCATTACAACTATCATTGGGTTTCTGAGATCCAATACGAGTTCTCCTTGAAATAATGAATAGAGGAAGGCCTTTTTATTTATGTCATGTGCAATCTAACTCTGATTTATTTCATGTTTTTACAATTTATTGATAATACCAATTCATATATACATTTTTCTATCATTTAATTTTGGATTTTCATTGATTTATTTGATGATGTTTTTGTTATATACTCAATTATGAATGAATGAGGATTAAAAAGATTAAAATGATGAAATGTAGAAAAATTGCATAATTTTCCAATTAAACATTGTGAATATGAATTTCATGTTGTGTAGTAAGAGATTGTAGTGTCTGAAAAGTTGTTATCCAAACCTTGAACCAAGCCTCAAAGTCTGGAGAGAAAGATGCTCGTACATGTTGTGAGTCCCCATCATAAGATGTGACTTCAGTCAGAGAAGTTAAATGAGAAAATAACTCTATTGCGCATATTGAAACCTCTGTACACAATGTGTATACTGTCAAACATTTTTAGTTGGGATTGATATTCATGAGGAATGTATGATATCCAAAAACCATAGTGCTTTATGCAGATTTATAGTACACGATGTGTACCTATAGTACACATCATGAACCAATTCCCCAATGTATATTTCAGTTTGACATCGCATTTCACAACATTATAGGATGGGATATCTCTATGTTTTTTCAAACCATTATATTTCTATTGTCCTTTATCTCTCTTAAGTCCAATATTTCTTTGTGTTTTAAAATTAATTTCTATTCAAGAGTTGTGGCTCTTGTATCCTTCAATGCTTTAAAATTCTAATTTCATCATTTTTTTATGTTAATCTTCACTTACCAATGGACACGTGTAATTATTAATTCCCCTTTATATTTAAAGTATGAATTTTATTAAGGTTATAATTCATCATTCATAAAACCCTGATTTCATGTTTATTTCCCTTTTTCGTAAATCCAGACCATTTCATGATTAGTAAATATTCCCTTAAAATTTCAAGCAATATTTCAAGAATGAATTTCATTTTTTATTTAATTACATCTCCACCCACTATAGGAAGCTAAAAATCATAGGGGTTGGGGATTAAGATATATGTATCTGAACCCATAATCAATCATTAAATCTAAATTTGGAAGCCAAAATTAATTAGCAATTAGGATATATAACCAATGTCCACCCATTTCATTAGAACATCCCTGACCATGGGATATTCAAATAGAAGACCCTATCCAGATTAAAGTAGGATAGTCTACAATCACTGGCATTGGATACATTCATCGAAACAATCCAAACATTTGGAACTTATGTTATTACTATCTCTCAATCACATAATAGTCACTTCCTTGGTAGAACCAGGTGACATGACAAATTTCAACTAGCGAATGTAGTTTTCCTCATATCCTAAGCCTTATGAACATATCATGATTAGAATTAAAGTCATATTTTTTATACATACCTGATATTGATCCCAACCCCTCCTTAAATAATTAAATATACATCTATCCATATAATTCGTACACTCCCAAATAGAAATAAAATATCAAAGGACTTCTACCTAAGGGGATCAAGCTAGTGATCCTCTAATGAAAAATATTTATCATCATGGGAGCAACCCCAAACACTTACTACACAAAACCTATGTAGTAAGTAATGTTTGGGACAAAATCAATTCTATCTGACCATAGCTCATATGTACTAAACAATACATTACATAATGTAAAATTTTTTCATTTTTGTCGGGAAGAAACTTTTTGATTTTTGAGGAACACTAGAACTAGACCTGGATTACCTTTCCCTCACCCCTTTATTTATTTTTCTTTCATGGAGCCTTTGAACCCCCAATATTTTTTCAAAATAGTGCATTTACAAAGTTACCTTGACTCGTTCAGGTATCCTTGAGTTAGACGAACCATTGGCCTTTGATCCTGATATAAAAATGTATATATTTTTACATTACCAGTTAGTAATGTCCGAGAAATATAATCCTGTGGGTCCTAACCTTCCAAACCCTCATCAAGTATTTCCAATGGAATTACTGATGCATGATGAAAATACCATCATGGATTATGGATTTCCATAATTTCATTATTCAAAACCAATCATCATATACACCCCATTCAAGACCACACTTTTTAGATCAAACATGGACTCATTCACATTCTATAGAATTTGGGACAATTTAGTGGTCTCCGTATCAAAGACCTGCACGAGCACATTGGAAACTTCCTATAAGTTACGAAACAACTTTAAACTACATCAGCTCTTTAGATTCCATTAGACTGTGCATTTTCCCATTCTCCATGAGAGATAGAGATAAATAATATATCAATTCTCAAACTACAGTTTTAATCACGACATTGGAAAATCATTAAGAAATGTTTTTGGACATATATTTTGCACCAATCTAGACTTGGAATCTTAAGAACAACATCCAAAAAATAGGAAAAATTGATGTAGAATCTACATCAGAAACTGGGGACTGATTCATGGAGCTCGTGCGGAAGTTTCCACATCATTTCATGGAAACATGGATTCAATTTAATACATTTTATCAATGACTATATCCAGCCACATGAATAATAATTAACGGTGGGACTAATATAGTATTAATTTTTATGACCCCTAATGTCCGATGATCAATTCTTGATAGAGACTCTCATAATTCCATCATGTATAAATGTTATCATAGAAGACCGACATTGTTATCCAATAGAGAGATGAGAACACCATAATAGAATTTCAAGTGGGAGTGCACCTTAAATATCTTGAATATTTTCAGATGATAGCTACAAAACCTCAAAATCAACCCCGACTTTTCCCTAAAATGAAAATTCAATCATGCTAGATGTGTGGTGGACCACATCAATATCATGATTTTAATGAAATATATTTATAAAAATGGGATTTTAATTGTGTTAATTACAATAAATAGAACTAGCTACATCAAAAGTCGTAATATGATCAATAGAGGCCTTATTGGTAGAAAACTCAGAGTAGTCATGATTATTTTCAACAATGAAGTGGTCAAGAAAAATTATACAATCAAAATCTTGAAGGGTATCATCTGATGAACACTATTCCATGACCTCAATAACATGTGAAATAATAGCCATTAAATAAGACATTTGTAATAATTAGAACCCGCCTATCCAAAAACTCAACAACAACCTCCCCCTCCTCCATGTATCCTAGAAAAACATATGGCCACATTAGTCCAAAAGTCAAATAAAATAATGAAATCCTAGTAAAAAGAAATGAAAAACCAAATATCTTCATTAAGGAATTTGGATATTTAAATCAGTCAAATCTCAAATACATTATCTGATAGAGTTTTCTGTACATTACCTTGTAACAATGTGAATTAGCCAAGAGAGGAATCCAATGCAGTAGTGGAGAGAAGTGATAATGTTATGGACATTCAACAACCAAGTGGTAAAAATTAAAGTAAAAAAATAAGATCACAAGAAGAAACCAGAAGAATCTGTATAAGCTGATAACACTACTTTAGTCATCCCCCAAGAAGATGAAACTTCTGAAAAAATCCAAATTCCCAAGTATCCAAAGGAAATATTTTATGATTCCCCATATATATAAAAGGCACCACATTCCCATATAGTGAGATAAAATAAAGGTATAAAAGAGTCATAATATAAGAAATTCCTAGATATGTTGATGAAATATCACCTCAACATACCATTTGATGAATCCATTTCTTATATGCTAATTTATGCAAAAAGTTTCAAGGATATACTATCCATCAAATGGAAAATATAATATATTGGTGTCATCTATTTAAATGGGGAATTAATTACTATTGTGAAATAGAAAATTACTCTAAAAATGACAGATCCTGGAGGTTTTTACATTATTTGTGCTATAGGGGAATATATGTTTGGATGATCCCTTTGCGATCCTGAAGCCAGCATATATTTAATGCCTATGACTGTTTTCCACAAGCTCATAATCTAAGACCTAAAAAACAAGAGTACCACTACAACTACCTGCATAATGAGTGAGGTACCCCATCAAAATTCTAGAATATTTTTTTCTTAATGTCATAATATTCATCTTTTCATCAGACTTCCTAGACCTGGAAGTTGAGTAAAAAGTTGATGTACCTATAATTCTTGGAAGTATATTCCTAGAAACAAAATTGTATTTGAATGATGTAAAACAAAGATGTCTGATCTATACAGTTAGAGAAGAACATGTGGTGTTCAACATGATCAAATTCTTCCAACAATCATAAACTGTTATAGATTGTAATGACCTCTCTCTCACCCAAAAGAAAGATGAGTATATGGTCATCGAAGATGAATGTGGAGATTAAATCTTAGAGGCTGAATAAGAATAAAATTTTGAACAATTAAACAATAGTAAACCACTCAAAAAAAACCTTCACACCATTCATACCCTCCATCATTCATCCACCCCTATTGGAACTTAAACCCTTTCCCAGTACACTAAGGTACTCATATTTAGGATTTTATTCCATTTTTCCAATCATTAACAACTCTAAACTCTAGAATGGACAAGAAGAGAAATTGGTTTATGTTTTGAATGGACATAAGAATTCAATTTCATGGAGATTGGTAGACAATAAGGGTATATATCCTATAGAATGCACTCATAGAATCCAACATGAAGATAATGGAAACAGGAAATGACAGCCTCAAAATGGGCTAACACCCTTGATTAATGATGTCGTTAAAGAAGGATGTTCTAAAACTCTTTGATGCAGGAATCATTTTTCATATATTAGATAGTTAATGGGTGATCTCTCTATAAGTTGTTCCTAATAATGGAGGGATCAAAATAAAAAAGAATATATTAAAATGAACTAATTTCAATATGCACCGTCAATGGATGGAGAGTCTAAATATATTTTAGATTTCTGAATTCAGCAACTAGAAAGGATAATTATCACATACCATTCAATGACCAGATTCTCGAAATACATGTAGAGCATGAATTAGACTATTTAATTGATGGATATTAAGGATACAACCAAACTACAGTTGACCCCACTAGTTTCTCTAAGACCACTTTCATATACCCATTTGGTACATTTTCACATAGGTGAATTTCATTCAAGATGTGAAATTCCCCAGCAACATTTTAATGTTTCATGACCCATATATTTCATTATATGGATAAATAATTCCTTTCAATCATCATGGATAAATTCTTGGACTATGTCATATCATTTGATGTATATTTAACCAATTTGGAATTGATCATGCAATGCTATGAATAAATGTTACTTGTCCTAAATTGTAAGAAATACAATTTCATGGTATAAGGAGGAATAATACTAAGACATAAAGTCTGAAAGGATGGATTCACAATCAATCCTAAATAGATCAAATTCATCACTGATATTCCATAACCCTCAAACATTCATGGTATTATATGTTTTATAGGTCATGAGTGATTTTATAGACAATTATTGAAGGTTTTTTCTAATGTTTCACAACAAATGACACATCTTTTGTCAAAAATTGTTTAATTAAATTTCACTGAGTACTACTGATAAGATTTAAATATATTGAACAATAATGGAATTGGATAACCAGTCATCATTGAACCAAATTAGGATAGAGAATTAGAGTCAATGTGCAATGCCGGTGCCCTAGATGTTAGTGTTGTGTTATGAAAACACAAATAAAACATCTTATGTCCCATTTATTATGCAATGCACATGCTAAGTTAAACTATAGTCAACCACATGACTATAGATAATGAAGTCTTATCCATTGATTATGACTTTGATAAATTTTATTCATATATAGTTTTATCAAAAGTGATTATACAAACTAATCACACAACCCTAGTATACTTAATGGGAAACAAGGATGTGACAACTAGGCTGATATTTTCTATCTTACTACAATAGGAATTTAATCTCGTGATCAAGGATACAAAATGGATAAATAATGTTATTGTAGATCATTGATCCATACATATGCTACCATCATCAAGGAAGAAGAGGAGGCTGGCATTGAAGTGGATTTTATAGATGAAACCCTATTTATTATCAAGGTTCAACCATGGTTATTGGATATTTATAATGATCATTCCATGGGATTTCTATATCATGAACTATCTTACCAACAATGAAAATTATTGTTTATATGTCAATAATTACTACTTGGATTATCCACTATTCATCAAATACAGTGATGATGGCCTATTAAGATGTTGCATCACTGTAGAGGAAACCCACAATGTGATTAAGATGTGTCAGACATCACTAACTGGTAGACATCATAAAACCAAGCATATGGTAGCCGAAATTCTACAATGTATACTTTTGTGTCCCAAAGTGAACTAAGACACAATGAAATTATTCCAATAGAGTGATAGATTCTAGAAGACCAGATATATTGGAAAATGAAATGGGATGCCAAAGAACCCCATCATGGATGTCAAAATAATTGACATTTTGGAAACAGACATCGTGGTACAATTTACCACATCAAATGGAAAATCATACATTTTGGTTGCAGTTGAATATGTCTCAAAATGGATTTTATCTAATGAAACCTCACATGTCATAGAAAAGGTTGTCTTGAACTATCTATGGAATAACATGTTTTCATGATTTGGATTTACGGGATTAATAAATAGTGATCAAGGAACAAGCATAAAAATCGATATGTGAGAAGTTTAGTGGAGAGATATGGAATTATATACAATATAAGAACAACCTACAACCCATGAATGAGTGGGAAAGTAGAAATATGAAATTGAATGGTAAAGAATATTTTGTAAATGATTGTTAATACCAACTGAAGTGGTTGGTGGCTCAATCTAGATGATGAAATATTGGAATATATGACTGTATTCATGAAACCCATAGACACCACACCTTTCAGAATGGTTTTATAGAAACCATGTAATCTCCTGGTTGAGTTAAATAAATGGTCATTTTGGGTGATTAGAAAATTAACTTCAGATTTAGAGAAATCTGGAGTAGCCAGGATGTTTCAATTAACTAAATTTGAAGATATTAGAAGAGAAACATTTGGAAATGAAAGAATCTAAAATGAAAACAAGAATAAATGGAATGATCGTCATATTTCATGGCGTACTTTTGTACGTGGAAATAATGATCTGTTATTAAACTTGAGATTGATACTATTCCTGAGTAAGGAGAAGTCTCTATTGTTAGGTCTATTAAAAGTCACTCAGGTCATTCATTAGGCACCATCGACATTGAAAGATAATTTGTACCATCATTTAATGTGAACAATCAAAGACTTTATATTTTTCAAGAATAATTCCAAGAAGACTATGTTATCAAACGTAAATTCACTTAATATTTAATGTAATAAAACTATCATATTAAATGGAAGTGACGAATGGGAGGCAACCTGGGGTAACAAATATTAGAATATGATAGATTAGGATGGCCTTATATGATTCTCAGGTAGGCCAAGAGTTAATTGAAAGGATTGAAAAAATGGGCTAAAATAGTTCAGTACATGTCATGTACAAGAGATATACGATGTGTACCTTTTTCCCAAAAATATATTTTAATTCACTAGTACACGATATGAACCACCATTACATGTTGTGTACTTCATCTTGGAAATTTGTAAATACGCAGGTTGTGAACCCGAGGTTTATGACCATCACCCCAAAAACAACTGGATGACCCCATCCTCTATAAACTACACCCTGAAACCTCACCCCCTTCTACCCTTCATAACTCTCCCCTCTCCAACCTGCGATTCACCCTTCCCAACTATCATCTCTCCCAAACCATGACCCCCCTTGCCTCTCTCGTCACATCAAACTGCCCATCTCTCTCTGAAAACACCCACAAAACCACACTACCCTCTCACTCTGAACTCAAACAACACCCCCTTTCATTCATGTCTTGAAGAAAATGCCCCAGACATCATCATACTCCTTTGACTCATCCTCATCCTTAGATGAACAACCACCAACCAAACACCCCCGTGTTGCACCTTCCTAACCATTCGTATATCTTACATCATGCACTGCACCTAATCCTCAGGATCAATCCACCTCAACCTCTACTTCCATCTATAGATACAACCACCTAAACCCTATTCTCTATATTTCCATCCCGCAACACTGAGTAGATCTCCAATAGTCCATGGATAATCCCATGATTATAAACAAGAGCATTGTATATGTTCATCCTGGACCAGATAGACTTCCATGATGCTATCCTTTACCATATGGAGACACTTCACAATGAAAAAATTCTTGTAATTATTGAGGAAACCATCTGAGGGTTATTTATAGAGTTTTCATCCACCATCAAGATAGTTGTGGATAGACTTCAGTTATATCTCGGTGGATGACCACATGATATTTGTTTGGAAAAGTTTGGTCTTGGACAGGGCATTTACCCAGAAGAGTTTTTCACTCTACACATTTTTCCTACGCTTTAGTTGAAACCACCTTGCGAATATTATCCACATGATATCCCACGACCTCCAATTGCACAAAATTCCCACAGCATGAATTTTACATAGCCACAGGGTCTGGCAGCATGTATCCATCATAGATTCATGTCACATGGATGGTTTTCCCAGGATGAGTATCATGGTACCGTTAGCTAGGTGGACATGCTGATTATCGCAGAAATCATGGGTGTCCCATCCATCAACATGGCTTCCCAACATGCAATGTTATAAAAGACACATGGACAGTATCCATGCGACCCATTTATGGCCAGCTCTTTCATCAATCACAAGACTATTAATATGGATGTGTTCGATGCATCACTTCCCGTAACCTACTTAGGATCATTCTATCTTTATCGATACTGTGATTCTATACAAGATGAAGGTGTCAGTAAGGGAGTATGACACTAGCATTTTGGAACACAACATATAGGAGGAAGCACCATAAGAGCCACCACCACCAATGTAACACCTGGGACTTTTATGAGAAATATTTTGTTTTATATAAATCATCAAAGGAATCTTTCACTACACACAACAGTAGCTTGGCTTGCTTTACACGCAACCGCAACCTTCCTCGATAGCTTGCGTCGTATGCAATACCGGGTTTCACTAAACAACGATATATTATTATGAACTAGCAGTTATGAATATTATTAACTACATTTTGAATTTTATTATTCATCATACACATTTTCTAGAACATGGTAAGAGAACAAAATAAATTTTTCGGGTAAAATAAGTATTTTTCAAAAAATGAAGTTTTGCCACCTTTTGATGGCGCACCAACATTAAATATTGTTTTTGACAGGATTATAAGTTCAATTTGACAAAATAAAAATATTCTTTTGATTTAGGGTATAAAAATTTATTTTGTAAATATTTTTGATATTTTTCTCATAACTTTAATATTTTGATGAATAGTAAAAATACGCTAATTTTGAATTAATAAAATCTTTTTTTCATTGAGATAATTTATATGGTAAAATTATAATATTGAATGGTTTTAAAGTAATAATAGAATATACTTTTACCATTTAATATAATGTATGTCATTATCATTAATTTTAGATTGAATTCATAGATAAAAACATCTCAATCTTTGGCAATGTTTTAACTTCTAAAACCCATTTTCTTAACAATGGGATTTATTTTAAATTTATTAATGAAACTTATATGTTTTGAATTTTGAAAAATAGAATCCATATTTGGAATCAGTGGGTCCAAATTATCTTAATATGCTACTTTTTATTTTAGGGCATTATGAATAGTAACTACGGTAAATTTTATTTACCATAGTTAAAGGTAAATCGGGTAATTAAGGGTAAATATAAGATTATAAAATTACCCTAACACCTACAAAAATCGTATTGGATGAATATAAGTCAGCCCATATCACCTAAGGGTCGGATTACATTCATTTAATGGACTTTTGTCCATGAAAATAATTTAATTATTATTAAAACCAAAGAATGTGACAACATGTCACTTTCTTAAAATTATATGTATAATAATTTTACTTTAGTGATAAACTTAATTAAACTTAGAAAATGAATATTCTCCAGAAATCTAATACATTTATATGCATCATAGGAATTTATTTAGAATTTTTAGGGATAAAGTAATTATCATTAATTATGACACAATAGTGATGTTGGAATTATTTTATTAATTAAAATATGAAATAAATTGTTTTAAAAATATTAAAATAAATAATATATGAACTATTTAATGTCATCCACTAATTTTCAAGACACATATGACATTTTATAGATCTATTAATGCATTTATTTCGAAGATATCTTCTGTTTATATTTTATTTAAATTCAAATAAATGAATTGTTTTAAAAATGACACTATTGTTATTTTAAAAAATAACATATTATAAAATTGTTTAAAAATCACAAAAATATTTAAAAATTATAAATTAAAATTTATATGGTCTAAAATTTCATAAAGTGTAAAATTATGGAAAATTAAAAACACCTATGTAATTATTTATAATAATTTAAAATTTAGAATATTATTACCCCAAATAAAATTAAATTGACAAATAAGGATAAATCAAGTTGATAATGTTTAAAATTAATTCCTAACATGTCTAAATTTTATTGGTTGATGGTATTACAACCCTATCTCATCTAATCATCGGATATGAGTCATTTTGGAAGTTTTAATGTGTTGTTGGGATTTAATAAAAACTAATATTTCTTATATTTCCAAAGGTGCCCCTCTCCTCCCTTATAAAAGGGCACCTCCTCCCTCTCCTCCTCATACCAATTTGAGCCTTAAAGCTAGGCCCATACTTGCCCATTTCACATCCCCACTTCCCTAGAAACATTCTAGAGGTCGTGGTCTTCTTCAAAGACAAATTGTAGTTCCCTAAGAGGAGGTCTCAAAGAGGCGCTTCAAAGAAAAGGTAATGCCTGTTACCGATTCTTTCGTCCTTATTTCTTCTTCCACTTCTTATTCTTTAGTTGTTTCATTATGAAGTAATAACATCAGTATCACTAATATACTAATATGTTTTTATATGTATGAAACAACCCTATTTCACCATCTATCCTTCCTATGGAAAACGAAATCACCACGCGTGCGTACGTACGGAATACCATCTCCACGCCGTGGTGTAATCTATTTTCCCCCACCACATTACTTTGATGGGTATAATGGTGTAAATAATGATTATATATGATTATTTTAAAGTGATATTTATTCTTAAATAGTATACATACACTCCAATACAATTCCACGATCAGGGGAACAATATCATTGCTCGTGCGTACGTACGGAATACCGTCTCCACGATGTGATGTGACTCGTTATACATGATCTTCATTGCATAATGATTATATATATTAATTGAATGAATGAATATGATATATATTACACTAATACCATTCTATAAATTAGGTATCTATAACCTAAAAAGAAAAATAAGAATTTATTCGGCAAAACACGCATAAGAACAAAAAGTAATAAACACCCAAATAACAAGTAGTAATGAAATATTACTAAAAAGAAGCTAATAAAATGACCATATATGATGTCATAAAAATATGTATGATTCTTTAATAAGTAGATAACATCATTTAAATCATTATACAAGAGGTTCGGACACTTATGAAGCAAATCGGACCTAAGGTAAGGGAAAATATCAAAATCTCATTTTATCCGAGATTGTTTATACTTTGGTATTTACTAGGGTGTATTTTATCATCCACATCCATGTTCCCTCAATTTGTAATATTGATTCAATCCACCTACAATTGTTTAAATCCAATTTTAAAATTCAGTGAGTTTTTAGTAAAGGATATTAATGGAATCTTTTGTCGTTTTTCGTACGAGGTACTTTTTGAGTTTTCCGACAAAAGTACGAGAATAATGATTTTTTAACTTATATGGCATGAATGGATTTTTTTTAAAAAATTATTTCCAAGAAGCTTCCTTTACATGTTTTCATGTTTATTTTTAATCAAATTCTTTTAGTTTAAAATTGTATGAAATGTTAAGAAAGGAAAAATGTTTTTGAAGTAGAAAGGATATTTTCCTCAAGAATGGAGTTCAAGTGTTTTTATCAAAATTATTTTCCATCTAAAATAATATAGGGTTCTGTTTATATCCCTATTATTACATTGTTTTGATTATGTTGTGATGGAATTATTTTTATGAATTCCTTTATCTTATATGAATTGTTTTATGATGTCATGATGTTAAAGAATCCCATTTTTTATTACATGGGTTATGCAATGATGTATGATTTATGATTTTGTGGAACACATAAGAATGGTATCATTATGAGATGGGTGGTACCTATATCTCCCTCCAATGCATTGGGTAAATATTTTATATCTCATTAGATAGACATGGCTAGAACGGCAGGTTAAACCGGTTCAGTGAAACAGGACTGAAATGAGGAGTGAACTCGCTTCAGAAGTAGACTTTGTCCACTAAGATATTCTTGGAAATGTGTCTTGAATAATAAGAAATTATTCTCTATGATTATGTGTGTATGCCACAAAGTTTCATGTTTTAAGTTATGATTATTGGGATTACATTTCACTATCATGATTTATCCCATGTTATGAAATTATGATCTCTTTTTCAGGGTAAGATTTCCAAAATGTTATGTTCTTATGAATATGATGTGATTGATATTTCTTGTGTTTACCATTGCTGAGAATTTGAGCTCACCCTTTTGTATGTTTTTTCCCCTAGGTCAGGAAGAAGCTTATTACGTAGGATATGACAAAAGGGACTCTAGATATGATGAAATAAATAAGAGGAAAAGTAGATGCTTTATGAACCAGTTGTTTATGTTTCCCAGTTTCTAAAGACTCTATACATATACGGTCCTTTCCTAGTTTTGTTATATGTTGTAATAAGTGTGCTTCAATTCTGAAGTAATAACAATTTATGTAATTTATGTGTCGTTATAGTTGGTATCAGAGGAAAGGTATAGTCAAAATTTGGAAACTAGGATGTGAAAGCCTTAGTAAGAACCCTAAGGATAAGTCTAAGCATAGAACACAATCTTAGTGTTTTAGAAATGGACATGAATAACCTATGATAAGACCTTAAGTGTGAAATTTTATTCATTATTATGTGGTTTTCCTATTATAATTATTGTTGGAAACACTATTATTGTTGGTTTTAGTCAATTTCTGGAACCCGAAGGAACCGTGTTAATGCGGAATGTGACGGGAAATGCAATGATTGTCCTCCAGAGCAACCAAACGTTATGGGAGATGGAATGAAAAATCTTGTAGCCATGCTCGCACAACATTCTCAAGCTATGAATCATGTAGGACTTCCAAACGAGCAAAGGAAAGATCAAAATTCTGTTGAATCCTTCATGAGGCATCGTCCACCTTCATTCAGCGGGTCTACTGATCCATTAGTTGCTGAACAATGGATTAGTACTACTGAAAAGATATTTTCAGTTCTTCAATGTTCTGAACATGAGAATGTCATCCTAGAAGTGTATCGTTTGGAAGGAGATGATGATCAATGGTGGAATATTATTAAGAATACGAGGCAAAGGGATGAAATTGAGTCCATGAAATGGGACGAGTTCAAGAACTTATTTTTCAATAAGTACTTCCCTCGTATTCTCCGAAAAAAGATAGAGAAGGAGTTTCTTGAACTAAAGAAAAAGAATGATGAATCTGTTGGTACCTATGAAGAAAATTTTACAAGACTTGCAAGGTATGCTTCTGATATTATTATCCAACCTGAGAGTAAGATCGATCGATTCTTTAGTGGCTTAAAACCAAGTCTTTGAAGGGCCTTAGCCATAAGGGACTTCAATAGCTACGAGGAAATCGTTCGATGTGCTCTCAATGTTGAGATGGATATTAAAGTAACCCATCAGTCATATGGGTTTGATAAGAAGAGGAAAATGGAATTCAAAGGAAAATCTAAAGATCACACTGAAAAGAAGATGAGCTTTTCCTTATGCTCGAAGTGTGGAAAGAAACATGGAGGGAGTTTTCTTAAAGGGACAAGTAAATGTTTAAAATGTGGAAAGGAAGGTCATCGGGCATTTGAATGCCGCAATGATGGGAAGAAGATGTCTAATGTTTCAAACAAAGGAAGGGATACACAGAATAAACCTACTACACTTCAATGTTTCAAGTGCAAGGATATGGAGAATTATGCCAATCAATGCCCAAATCCAAGGGTTGATGATGATGGTCGACATCAACAAACTCTTAAGGCTAAAGACAAAGGAAAGTCACATGCAATTTCTATCATCGATGTAGAGTATGATAATGATGTGGTGAAAGGTACACATACCATCCAATCTAAAGTAGAAAATGTTTTATTTGATTCTGGATCCACCCACTCTTTTATTTATGAAGATTTTTCTAATAGTATCACCGTATTACCTCAACAATTAGATATTGATTTCGTTGTGACAACCCCTAATGGCACAACAGTCGCATCAACAGTTTATAATTCTTCTATGAATGAAGTTTGTGGGAAAGTGCTTCCTGAAAATCTTGTGATCCTTCCTATAGTGGAATATGTTGTGATTCTTGGCATGGATTGGCTTTCTTTATATGGAGCTCATATCAATTTCTGAAGAAGGGAAGTCACATTTCATATTCCAGATCAATCTATGATAGTCTATCGATGCAAGGATGAACATAACTTTCTAGTGGAAATTTCTTCCATCTTATGGGTCTTTATTCCACTAAATGAAGGTTATTTATCTAAAATGGTTGGTAAGGAACTCATGATTATGAATATGAATATTCTACGGAAGTTTGATGATGTCTTTCTGAAGGAATTGTCGGGTCTTCCACCTAATCATGAAGTTGAGTTTTCAATAGAACTCTTACCAGGTGCTTTACCTATTTCAAAGACACCTTATAGAATGGCCCCAATTGAGTTGCTGGAATTGAAGAAGAAACTCCAAGAGAATCTTGATTTGGTATTCATACACCCTAGTGTGTCACCTTGGGGAGCACCTATTCTATTTGTTAAGAAGAAATATGGATCAATGAGACTCTGCATTGATTATCGAGAACTTAACAAGATCACTATAAAGAACAAATATCCTCTCCTGCGCATTGATGACTTATTTGACCAACTACTAGGAGCTCAATACTTTTCCAAGATTGATCTTCGTTCAGGGTATCATCAATTATGGGTCAAAAGGGAGGATATACCAAAGACGGATTTCCATACAAGGTATGGACACTATGAATATATAGCATTCCATTTGGTCTTACTAATTCCCCTGCTATCTTCATGGATCTGATGAATAGAGTCTTTAGAGACTATCTTGATCATTTTGTGGTAGTCTTTATAGACTTTATTCTTGTCTATTCAAAGAGCAAGGAAGAACATGAAGATCACTTGAAAATTATATTGAAGACCCTAAAAAAGGAGAAGCTTTATGCCAAATTTACCAAGTGTGAATTTTGGATTCAAAAAGTTTCATTTTTTGGTCACATAATCTCAAAAGAGGGGATATCTGTGGATCCACCAAAAACAGAGGTTATCAAAAGATGGTCGAGACCATCAACAGTAACTGAGATCTGAATTTTTCTTGGTTTGGCTGGATATTATCGACGTTTTGTGAAATATTTTTCACGATTATCTAATCCACTCACCAGGTTGACTCGGAAAGGAGTTAAGTTTGTTTGGACGGAGGAAT